>OX101753.1:158217941-160659779 GCA_944452675.1 Tachina lurida | reverse complement strand
AGAGTTTGGGGTGTAAAACATCATAATATAATTTAAATTTTTTGCCTCAAAATATTTAATAGTAATTATATTAATTTTTCAAAATGTTAGTATTCATATGATCGGTGTTAGTTATTTGGTAAGTGAAGCTTAGGCCTCGATTAGGATAAAGAAGTTACTGAAAAATCATTTACACATACAAAATGCATTAAAAGCATCTTAAAAGTTTTTGTTTTTTGCGATATTCACCCTAATTTCAGTTGTCAACATTGACAGCACGTCAATACGATACCCGCTGTCAATTGTTCTAGGATGATTAAATATTTGTGCTTATTTGTGTACTACTATCAATCAATTATTATGCAGAGAATTATGTGGTACTTTCCAGTTACTTCCGTTTTCTATTTTGCAAGAAAAGTTAAAATTTTTTAATCCCAATTATGAAAAGTTTTCTAAATTGTTTTTAACACAGTTTCCGTTGTTGTCATTAAAAATGATTTAAGAAGGCTTTTAGGTTTGTAAATTAAAAATATTTTTATTTTACAAAAAAGCACTGTGAGAAATTGTTAAAAAGCACTGTAAATACCCGCTTTTTAAAAAAGGGTATTAACCAAAATTTCGCGTTTATGAAGAGGCAAAATGCACCAAAAAATACCCGAAAGGCACCAAAATACCTTCACTGCAACAAGCTATTAAATACGCAACTCAAACTGCTAAATTAAAAGAAAAATAAAACACAAAACGTCTCTCTCTACTCAGTTGAATCCATTGTTGCCAGTTTAGCATTTTCGCTGCTACATCTGGCATTTTCATTAGTGAAAAAGCATTCAACTTTTAAAAAATTCTGCTTAATGCTTTCTGGCAGAATTTGTTGAAAATAAAAAAAAAATTAATTTGTTAAAAGAATTCTTCTATATAGAGGATTTTTCTCATAAATGTACATGTATTGCAGGCTAAAGTTTCCCTGATGCTGTGCACTAGCAACAGTGAAATAAGCATAGGATCCAGCTAACCCCTCAATAATAAATTTCAATGTATTTTTAATAAAAAAATATTTTACTGCGTAAGCAAAATAATAATTTGGGATTATTAGTGCGTTAAAAAAATTTTAAACGTGATTATAACATTTCCAAAAAACACCAATTATTAACTATTTTATGTTTTATGTGCTATAAAAATACCTGTAAATACTAATAAGTTAGTATTAACGTGAAATTCAAGGCAGTTGCAATCTTTTTTTCTACATTTTAGCAGAATTTTTTGACCGATTTAGCATTCTCTCATTATCATTTCTGACAACACTGTTATTATTTGCAATTTGGCCGGCTACGCAGTGTTACCATATGTGAAGATGTATCTTATTTTTGAAGTTTTTAGACACGAAAAAACGACCAAAGAGATTTCTTAGATTAAAATAAGATTTGAAATTTATTTGCTGGTGGTTCAGCGATGTCTATATGCATTTCATTGTTGCTGTAACAAATCGTAAGTAGACTTCAACCACACATTTTGAACAGTCACAAACCTCTTATCTTATGTACAGACTTTCAAAAACTATTTGAGAATTCACAAATAATAATCTATATAATTAATAGGCGAACACGTTTCTTGTAATCCCTTTTACGCCGGAACTACTGCACCGATTTTGGAAAGATTTATATCATTTTAAAGGAATTTCTGCGCAGATGTGCAGAATCTATATTTTATTGAAATCGGTTTAGTATTTTGGGAGCTATAAGCGTTTAAAGTTGCTACTACTACATGCAAACATAGTACACGCTCATTTGTTAGTTTACACTGTGTGTGTGTGTGTGTGTTTGTGTACTATTTTTCATGCTATTCCATATTTTTTCTTATTTGTTATTGTATGAAAGCCATAAAACCAGGGTGGCCGATGACATTTTTCAAAAAGTTGCACCAAATAGGGAATTTATCAAAAAAAAGGGACAAAATTAAAAAAAGACGTGAAAACTACACTAATTTTTTTATTTTTAATGTATTATTATTATATAATTCACTCTAAAAAAAGGTGAAAAAAGTGGCAAGGCAGTCGAAAAAGTGGCAATTTGCCCCTTTAGTCGGTCAAACGGTCACGCTGCATAAAACTTATAGGACGAGAGCTCAATAAATTGAATAAGGTTTAATAAAGAGATTTTGTTTCTGTTTAGAATGCGGACGATTGTATCGTCCGTTTGGTATATCTAGTATACATATAACGTGTATTTATTTATTTTTAATAAAACTTCTTTTTGTAGATACTTATTTCCCTACACGCATTGAGAATACGAGGTGTGTTATATTGATTCACACTCGTCATGTTATTTCACTTGTCGCTAGCAATTTCCGCATATCATGTTATTTTGAGTCGTAATCATTCGTGCTTAAACCCAAGCTACATATTTATAGCCCCGATATTATTGTTAATTTGGAAAAAAGAAAAGGATTTTATTGTTTCTTATATCAGGCGAAAAAATTATTATTGGAATAAATGGATAATATACATACATATGTATGTATAAACCGAATGAAGGCACGTACTTATAGTTATTTATACATATGCATGTACATATCGTTACCTTAATATAGAAAGGCCCTAACTCATAATTTTTTTTTATATTGAAATTTTTGTATATTTCGATAGAAGAACATCTAATGTTTCGAAAAATGCAAAAATCTCGATAACAACAAAATTCTGACTTAGGGCCTTTCTATATTAAGATATCGATATGCATATCAGACTTAAAAATTAACCATTAAGTACACAGAGAAAAAACTGCCTCATAGAATCAAGAAGATTTTCTCTATGAAACGTTTTTAGGCTAAGGGGTATCCCAGCAGAAAGAAGCGAAGATTTTTTCATAGAGATTCCTTATTGTTTTTATGTGGTAAATCTTATTAATTTTATCAAGAAGAAAACCACATAAAATTAAGAAGAAATCTTATTATTCACAACATTTTTACTCAATTTCCGTTATTTTTGGCACCAAAAATAAACAATCCATAGAGAAAAACTTCTTGATTCTATTAGGTTTTCTTATAAATTGTAAACTATAGGGATTTCTTATTGATTTTTTTAAAAAGGTTTTCTTCTTGATTTTATTAGGATATCTTATTGATTTTTCCAATATGGGGTTCTTCTTGATTTAAGTAGGTTCCTATATGATTATCTGTAAAGCATCTTATTGATTTTTTTAATACAGAAATCTTCTTGATTTTATGTGGTGTCTTGTTATTTCGTTTCTATAAATAGACAAAGAGACAATTTTTTTCATGATCTTTTTCATTTTTGTATAAGAATGTTTGCACAATAATTTCAATGGTTATTCGGGCTGCTTGTTAGCATATTGGTTAGAGTGCTTGTCTATCAGCCAGAAGTTTGCTGGTTTAATACTTGGTGAGTAAGTTAGTTAAGAATATAACATAATGTGTATGTATGTATGTATAAATAAATAACATCTACAACCCTGTAGTAAATAAAATAATCAGTTGAGAAAAAACACTAACTTAAAACTTAATTATTTTGCAAGTGACTACAAATTGGTTTAAATACCATGCAGATATCAACCAAACATATTGAATAGAAGCACACGTAAGAAATAAATAAAAGCAAAATAAGTAAATGAAAAGAAAATAAAAAATCAAAAGAAGCATGTCATGAAATCAAATGCCAAATGTTTGTGTTGAATTAATTTCAATAATATTTTCTATGAGCGGTTCGTATGCATGGATATATTTATGTACATATATATGTATGTATGTACGAATTTTTTATTTTTAGTGAATATAATAATAATAAATACTTATATAGACATATACATATGTATTTATATATTTAGATAGATATATATGAATATATACATATATGTATATATATAATATATATATACATACATCTTTTTTTTACTATAATATTAATTAACTACAAATTGGTTGAAAAATAAGTAGTTAGTAGTCAATTTAAAAGTCATGCAGAGATGGCCAATTGACTACCGCCTATGACATGCCTATGTTAAAATAGTGAGTCGGCGACAAGGAAAAAAGTCACTTAATCAACCAGTTGTGGTTTTTAAAAAACCAGTTTGAAGTTACTTACAAATGGGTTTGAGTTCCTATAGGGAATATACTACATACATACATATGTATATGGTATAGAATTTAAATGAAAATACATAAGTACAGAGAATAAAGACGCAATTTATTTTTTTATTTATTTGGTCGCCCAATAAAAACAAGAAGAAAACCTTATTGAAAAAATCAATAAGATAACCTAATAAAAACTGGAAGATTTCTTCTTGATTTTTTCAAAAAGGTTTTCCCTATGAAATTAATAAGATTTCCTTATTGAAAAAAACCATAGAGATTTCTAATTAATTTTGTTCTATTGTATGAGGTATTTAGTAGGCACTGTTTTCTCTGTGTAAAAAAAATACTGAAAACGCCAGCGTTCCTTCTTCCAAAACGAATGTGATTACTACATGTATGAACATATTTTAAGCTGCTATCGGCTAAAATATTGTGATTGAAGTTTCTTTACACATCGCTCATTTACTCAAAAACCGTCATAACTCAAAAAAACCAGTTTTAAACGAGTTTAAAGTTTTCAATTTACACACAACTTAAAGGAAAAAGAAAATTAAATTTTCTCTCAAGAGTTGAGTAAACAAGATATTTGTATGAAATTTTTACACATTATATGAAGAACGATATGATTAACTCTCCAGCACTAACACAAAAATTCCATTTTTTTGAGTTATGACGTTCTTTGAGTAAATGATCGATAAGCTGCCTCGTTATTAGCGATCTCAATATAATAAAATTGCTGAAACACTATCCCGAAAGGAGAACTGTAAAATTAGTTAAATCTTTATATATCGCTCATTTGCTCAAAGAACGTCATAACTCAAAAAATGCAATTTTTTAATTTTTTCTTCGCATGGTTGAAAAATAAATTCATCTATTTTACTTTTCCAATCATCAGTAAAACGGTCGATCCAGTTTCATTCACCCTTATTTCAGTTGTCGACATCGACTTCACTTTAACACAATACCAAAAAATTGGGGCTCGTTTATTCGCTCTCGAGAACAATTTTGTGCTACTGACAATCTATTTATGTTCCCAAGGTCCAGAAAATAGCATAAGTCTGCCAATTGGAGTCAGTTGTTCTCGAGAAAACGGGTACAAAAGCCCCAAGTTTTTGGTATTGTGTTAAAGTGACGTCAATGTCGACAACTGGAATAAGGGTGATTATTACAAATGAAAAATAATGATTTATTTAATTAATTTAGCGAGCCTCGTATGCATGTTGTCGTCAATTCAAAGATATTTTCTTTATCTTTCAATTCCCTTTGCGTAACATTTTTTTTAACATTATAATGTTGCCAGATTGTAATAAAAAAAGCATACGCTTATTTCCAACAATTAAAGCGCCAAGAATACTATAAATACATAAAATAGTAAATCTATGAATTTCCTTTTAGGTGAAATGGAATTAAAAAAAAATTCAAAAAAGGTAATCGGGTTTGGTATTAAGCATTTTTGGTGGAATCCCTTCACTACTGGATTACCAACATAATGATTTTAACAAGGCGTGAGACTAAAATAATCTATTCTTGAGGACTACTTTGTTTATTTGGCAACATGTTCACGTAATCTATTAAAACTAAAAGAACCATTCTTCTCGTCAATCAACTTCATCATAATTTTTCACAAAATCGTGAATCACATTTTGCAACAAAGCTTCGCTTAACTCGTCAATGCAGCGCCGGATTTCATCTTTCAGAGCGTCAGTTGTTTCCGGTCTTTCAAACTAAAATTCAAAAATTTCACAATTAAAATTCTTTGTTCAAGACTGTTGTAGCGCTTCATGGATAAAATTTCCCAACTTTTTACTAAATATATGTCAAAGTATGACAGCTCCATTCTTGATCATTTGGCAGCCAATTTACTTCCTAACCTCACCCTTTATATCGTGCCATAACCACCAAAAAATCTTAAACGATATAATTTAAGAGCTTAATTTTTTTTCAAAAAATCTACTATTTGCATTCTAGATATTAGATTTTCGCTAAAAAGCGAAGTTAAAAAAAAAATACATATGTCGCTTAAGCTTTTTCGCGGTTATGGCTCGATATGTAAAACAGTTTCAGATCACACTTCTAATTTTATTTGTTAGCACTTATGACGGGAATCATGAGTGTTGAAAATTAGCATTTAATTAATTTGTTGTTCGATATGAGTCACTCGGAAGACGTCAACTGACTTATTCGGTTCTCATAAGACAGGAAATTTGATTTCCTAGTTAAAGATAATAATCATTAATCATATAAAATTGCTTAAAAAATAATTACATATTTATTTTGAGCGACCTTATTTAAAGTTTCATTAAAATACTTAACCAAATCCCCATTGCCGAGAAATTGAATGTTGATCTGGCAACTTCTGCGCTTTAAAACGAAAACATTCACTGCGCTGCATTAAAAAAATTTATTGTGCCTGGTACGAAACGTGAGAGTTTTGGGTAAAGATTGTGAGAGAAATATTTAGTATAATGAATGGATGGATGGATGGATTGATGATGATGCTTTATTACTTGTTTTTGCGTACATAAACATTTTTTTACTGTCTGTTCATGTGTGCATTATTCTGTCATTACACGAATCTTACTGCAATGCAGCTATTGTCACAGTTAACGCTACTGAATATTGAATTTATATTTTTTGTTGTACTATCATGTACGAGTATTTCTGTTGCATTTAAAATAATAAGAAAGTATCGTTAATATAATACAAATAGAATACTTTCGCTATATAAGAAAACACTTTTACATATATCAATGTCTATTATTATACTATATGTATGCGCGTCCATACATATCGCACACTAAATCGCAAACGGTCACAACTCAAACGCATTAAAATCATGGGTTTGTTTTTTGTTTAAGATTTTAGGATATCAGGGAAATTATTTCTACGAGAGTTGCTAAACTTATTGAGAATTATATGTGGCATATAAGCAGACTGCATATTTAAAGATTGCTCAACATAGGAATAGATGATGAAACAGCTTAAGTCTGCAACTTCAGGCGAAATCGCTGTCAAATTAATAAAGCCCATAATATAAATCTATGGCAATAACTTCAAATGCTTTCAAATTATTGTTTTATTTTCTTTTGTGCTTATTTTTCTTTCTAGTTTTGTTTACAAAATGTATGAATTTTATTCATTCTCGCCTTGTTGCGAGAATGAGTATTTACATGTGAAAGCATAAGAAAAAAACTCTGTCAAAGTAAAATAGATTTTATCTCTCGACTGCTTTCTGTGACTACTTTTTGTGTCAATTTGTATGGAAAATGTGTTTATGCCCCAATTCTGTTTGATCATTAAATGTTGAGATTTTGCAATGGAGTTCAATTAAAACGAACTCCGATGACTTTGGAATTTAGCTCGTTACAGGCAAATTTCGTTTAAACCGGGGTGTTTTTTCCAATTCAAATAAAATAGCAAGTAGTAATTCATTTGAACTTCAAAATATATAAATCTTTTTGAACATGTTATTTTTTAAATTAAGAGCCGATTCCACGATGTCGACAACTTTCTACTTGAATATGAAAATGAAAATATGAAATATGAAAATTTGTTTTTGTTTTGAATATAAGTGTGCGACGTTGTCAACATCGTGAAATTGACCATAAGAAAGCAAAATAAGCAAATAACTGAGAACAAGGTAACACCGCTCAATCGATAACTGGCCATTTTTTCTTATAAGCACATACATTTTTATGCAGTTTTGTTTATAGGACTTAAAAAAAAAGAACTTGCTATAACCAGAGCTAATCTGTATGATATACATACGAGGGTGGGTCAGTTACTCAGTGTCTTTTTGAAGAAACACATGTTTTTATACAGGAAAGTTCAAGTGATGAAAACATAAACACTGGTCATACCCCTTTTAGACAGGGAAAGTTTACTTTCCAAAGTCTTAATTCAGCTGTGGGAGCAATACTATCTGTTTCTGTCTTTCACCCAGCTGAATTAAGATTTTTCAAAGTAAACTTTCCGTGTCTAAAAGGGGTATCACTGAACTACATATCGGCTTCAGTGTAGCGTGACCGTTTGACCGACTAAAGTGGCAAATTGCCATTTTTCGACTGCCTTGCCACTTTTTTGACTGCCTTGCCACTTTTTTTCTCCCTTTTTTTAGAGTGAATTATATAAAAATACATTAAAAATAAAAAGTTTAATGTAGTTTTCTCGATTTTTTTTAATTTGGCCCCTTTATTTTATAAATCCCCTTTTGGTGCCACTTTAAGAAAAATGTCATCGATCACCCTGCTTCAGTGGATACTAATCCTAATGTAACATCAGCAACCTCCTTCGTCGGTACTGTGCAGCATAATTATCGGGGTGCCCTGTGGCTGAGTGGTAGCGATGCTAAGCTCTCAGTCCAGAGGTCGTGGGTTCGATTCCCACCATAGACCCTGGGTGTTTTTCCGCAGACAAGCTAATCGCTTTGCGAGTTGTGTTTGTTCTTTAAAAAAAAAAAAAAAAAATTATTATTATTATTATTATTATTATTATTATTATTATTATATAAAATAACCAATGAAATGGCTACTAAGCACAGCTTTAAAAATTTAATACGCCTCATTGACACCAGAGGCGCTGCAACACTGCATTATTAGAAACTTCCATAAAAGCAGAGTTGTAAAATAATGAAGCTTTCCTATATTTCTTCCTTCACCACCTGTCTTCTCTATAACTATCCCTTTCCTAAAGAAGGTAACACCTAGTAATTGTGTGCCTGAGTGTTAATTCTCTTTAAAAAGACAAGTTATTTTATTTTTCAACATAATCTTTGAGTTCTATATACTTCGTCCAACGTTTTTCCAATTTTTTTTATACCTGCCGAAAAATATGATTTGTCGAAGTCCATCAAAATAGGCATTTGTTTGTGAGATGATTCGTCGTTGGAGACAAATTTCTTTTCGCCGAGCCAATTCTTCAAGTTTGGAAACAAGAAATATTCACTCGGAGATAAATCTGGAGAAAATGGCGTGTGAGGAAGCAATTCGTACATTTTTGTGATGGAAACTGTACATGCGTTTGTTGTGGTCGATTGTGAGCAAACGCGGCACCCATCTTGCGGAAAGCTTTCGCATACACAAGTGATCATTCAAAATTGAAACCGCTGAGCCATGTAAGATGCCTATTGCTTCCACAATTTCTCTCACTTTCAACCTCCGATCGACTAAAACCATATCGGAAATTTTTTCAATTATTTCGAATGTAGAGACCTTAACTGGGCATCAACAACTTTCGGCTTTAATCGACACAGCGAAATTCGGTAAACCACTTTTTTACCATTGAAATTGATGGCGAAGAGTCCAAATACTATTTATCAAGCTTATAAGCTTTGGTTTGAGTGAGGACTTTTTTCGGCAAAAAATAACCCTTAGTGAGCACACGAAATTCACTGTTTTCCATTTTCTTCTCAAAATGGGAGGTAGTCTGCTATTAACGGCTGCCAAATACAAACTAAATGACGCAGCTTGTTCGACAGGAGCGGTGTTGCCATTTCAGTTAAGAGGTGGGAAATTTAAAAAGACATAACTGAGTTGATGACCCACCTTCGTATTAATGCAAAACTTGTGGGATCGGAGATTTAGTTCGTTTAAGCTGACGATTCGTTATTCCTAAACTCCACTGTACAGTAGATAACATACCGGATCTTATTGACTGCTGCACTCCGAAACCCTATTTCAATAGGAATTTTAAAATTTCATTGACATAAGGGGTTTCCCCACTAAACGGAGTCGTATAGGTTTTCACGGGTGGCTCAAAAAAGGGGGAGGGGAGAGTTGTTGGGGGGCATAAATATTGCGGAATAAATTGAAATGTCCTTCAGACATATTACAACTAGAAATATCTGCCATTAAAAGAGAGATACACGGACTAAGGTTCTATAGAGATATTAATATTATAACTGACAGCCAATCTACAATTAAGTCCCTCACAGGTGTGTATATCACATCTTTTCTTGTCCAAGACTGTTGCAAAGCCTGGATAGACTCGCGCAGCACTCACGTATCTTATTAAACTGGATGCGTGGATACGGGACTATTTGAGGCAACACAGTTGCGGATAACCTGGCAAAGAGGGGAGCCCTACTAAGTCGATATCGGTAATCTCTGTGGTCTCCCACTCCCACTCATTCTGCTGGAGACGCTTCGATGTTGCTTTCTTGAATTAGCTCAGGACAGATGGCGCAATGAGCCCACCTGCATAATAGCGAGAACCCTCTGGCCTCGCCTAAACTCCCATAGAGAAAAAACCTCATGAACATCACTAGGAAGCACTTGAGAAACGTCGTGGCCACGTTGACCGGTCACTGTTAAACGTATGGGTCTCCCGTATAATGACTACTGCTGTAGTTGCAGTTATGAGGAAGAGGAGGAAATTATCTTGCATCTCCTCTGCTCTTGTCCCGATCTGGAGGATCACCGTTTGACCGTCTTTGGCAGACTATCCTTCAGCAGCCTATCCGAGAAATAGGACTCAAAATTTGAGCCTTTATATTAGGAACAGTGGCTGGTATAGCCGCTGACTCCCCCACTATGAAATTCTTAGCCCACTCTCACCTTCTCTATAAAAACTTTAATCTCTTTTCTACATCTACTCTTCCCACCCTGTCCCCTCCCTCTCTCTCTCTCTCTCCCTCTCTCTCCGTATCTCCTCTTTAGCTCACAGGTAGCAGAAAGGGATCATTGTAATGGACCCAAGAAAGCTGGACTGTAATTGTTCACCCTTCCTTACCAGCAACCTGTTAACCTAATTGAACCTAAACTCCACTGTAGAAATACTTCAATAAACTCATATGATTCAAAAAAAAAATCTTCAGCAGTATTTAGAATGAACTGTCTCTCTCTCTCTGCGAACATAAAAAATCAACCAAAACTCAATTTTGTACAACCTTTTAAAAACCTCTCTTTAACTTTTTTGTGTGTTACAAACGTTACGATGAACCAAACGTGTCTTCACATCATGTAATTTTATTTACCACAAGTGCGATATTTTCAACATTGCAATGTTACTTTTTTGTCCGTCCGTACACATGTCATCATCACATATGCATATGCATACATACACATGTAAACAATATAAATAAGTATGTATGTATGCATATGTACATACATACATACATCTACTTTGTACCATCCAGTCCACTGTTTGTGAATAGAGTCTCAGAGCGACCTCTATTGCGGCTGCTGCGCCATTGAGCGAGTAACAGCCAGCTTATCAACTGAACTTCAGCCTTATTCGTAAAAAAAAAATAAACAAAATATTGTGTTGAAGCTTTTTTAAAGCTGTTATGGAATAATTTACGTTTTTATTTCTATTTATTGTTATTGTTGCTTTTTAACAATGTAAAGAAAAAACATTTTTTTTTCGCAAAATTCTACGAAACGCTTTTTAATAATATTTTATTGTTATTTTTATTTTCATGTCATTTTGTATTCAAATTTGAACGGAGAAACAAGTTTATTTTCGATTCGTAGCTAATAAATCGATTATACCGCACAAACAAAAAAATTAATTCTCAGTAATTTAATTTTTTGTTTTGGTAATAATATTAAATATTTGTCAAATTAAATTGCGTTGTTTTACAAAAACCATATTATAAAATAAAAATCATATAGATATTTCAAAAACTCCAATAGCAATTAGAAAATAAATTTTATTTAACATACATATTGTACATTTAACAACTCTACTTCCTTCAAAACCCCTCGTAAATACAAAAAAATCGATAGATTTTATTGTTTAATCGGTTGGTTGAATCGACTGATAAATACAATTTGTTGTCGGGAGTACAATATTTGATATAACGACTTGGCGTTTAAAACGAAGCATTTGTGAAGCTGTGCGAGAACAATTATTATTTGTATCCATTTTCAATTGCTGCCGTTTACCGCTTTATTCGCTGTGACTGGCCATGGCATTTTTTCGCAAATGGAAAACCCACTACAAACACAAAAGTAAGTAAATTTGTTGCTGTTATTTTTTCTTCTTTAATATTGTTCATATTTGTTTTAACTACTTACATACGACTAAATTTGTTAAATATTATTTAAAAAAAAAACTTAAATTTTAAAGTCCTTAGTCATAAAAAAATATTTTTTTATTCATCAGAGGTTTATAAAACTATAAAAACGTTTATAAAACCAAATTATTTTTCATGAATAAGGCTGTAAATATTATTAAAATATTTCTACAATGAGTCTAAAAAATTTAGTTATACCAAAATGTTTCAATATTTGTTTTTTTAATGACTCAAGACGTATAGGGGGGAACGCTTTATGGAAAGAGCGCTTTGATACAGTAGAATCCCGATATCTATTAATAAAAAAAAACTAGTGCAAATTTGGTATTTTATAACGAGTTTATTAACTTGTTTTTGGTCTTGTCTGTTTGGTGGGATTTTGAAATAAATTGTTCACAACCTTTCCAAAAAGCTAAACATTCGTAGCTCACGTTCGGCTGACAGTGCCGAAATAAAAAACATCTGGGGCGTAATCGTCGCTTTCGATAACGAGCTGATTCGATCACGTTTTTTCAGTTTGATATCATGGCATTCGATATCGAACAATATTATTACATTATTATTAGTGCGTTTAAAAAGTTTAAACTTAAATTTTGACAATTCCCATAAAAACACTAAATACACTGTACAACAAAATAACATTTTTTGGCTGTCCTTTAGATAAAATTATGCGGACTATATGGATTTCGATGCGTTAAACTCAAATCTGCTGTCAGTTTTGCTCTATCACGTAGAGATTTTTTTTATGGGCGTGGCTAATTTTGGCCCCTAAATTAGTCGGCCATACTAATATATTTTACTATAACTCGAAAACCGCTATTTCGATTTTAATAAATAATAAACCAAAAGACGCGCCACAAAATTTTGTTGAAAAATATTAATAATCATTTTTTACCTATCTTTTATGGTTTCGGAGTTATTCAGAATTTCAAAAAGCAAAAAGTTTTTTTTATGCAAAAATCGCGTAATTTTTTTTCATGAAAATTGCAATAAAAAAATCAGAAACTCAAAAGTTTCATATTTTTTACATTTTTCTTAAAACCACATATCCTAGGAATAAAACAAGCTATAAAACGTGAAAATCCAGCAATAAATCTTGATTTTATTCACAATTTAAAGTTCTGTTACCTGCCCGCAATGCCCTTTCAATAGCATTACCAGATGTCAGTGATGGGAAATGAGATTTGCATTTCGGTATCAAAAACAAATTTTTTTTAGTACTTTTTTGATCCCGAGAGTACCAAAAATTATAATATTTCTTATTTAAATTTTATTAACAAAAAATTATAAGAAATTCATTTACAAAAAAAAGGAACACATAGGTACAAATATACAAATAGGTGTAGCCTGGATTAGACTTAATACTGTTGGAACATAAAGCTTGCCTCCGTATTCCATAGCTCGCTAAAGCTAAAGCTAAATTCGACCGCTAAAATGCTGAACAAATAGAAAATTTAAAATTTTTGGCGATGACATAAAGCAATAAAATTTCGGCGAACTACATTTTTAAGCCATTACCTGATTTATCAATACCCGTTTGAAAATTGCATTCGTAGCCGAAAATCGACAAATTGATTTTATGGATTCTTAGCTATAGAGATTTAGCTTTAGCGAGTTACAGAATACGATGGCTGTTGATTTATATTTTGTTTTCATGAAATTTTGGTAAGAGAAAATCCTTTCGACATTTACAGCGGAGTGAGGCATCGATAAAATTCCGTAAGCTACTCTCGATATATCAGGAAACATGTATTCATCTAATGCGTTTTTATATAAGCCAGTGTTCTATATTGGTTGTTAATATTTCAAATTATTTTTCTTTTCTTTTTTTTCTTTTCCCCGGGAACATTTTAATTAAAAGTGGTATAATGATATTGGTTTAACAGATAAAATACTTTCAGGGGGAAACTTACTAAACCAAACTAACATTTTATTGTCAAAGTCCACTTTTGCCCTTAGAACTTAATATAAACTTTTTAAAATTTTCTTTAAACTGATTTAAAACAGTTGTTTCAATAGATCAACTTCTGTGCCACATAAAATATCATTGAATGAAATATGGTTTTCGTTGATATTTAATTGTGGTTACACTTTTCTAAAAGATCTTTACTAATATAGCTTCGTTCTATTTGTCGAAAAAAACAATTTAATTCTTGGCAAAATATATGCATGCGCGAGTCTTCTGACTGCATTTCTAAGTTGCCCGTGAGAGTATCAAATTTCTTAGGGGAGTACTACGGTACTTTTTCATGTCAAATAGTATCAAAAAAAGTACGATCGTACCAACTTTCCCATCACTGCCAGATGTAAATGTGACTGCATTTAATGCATTACACACATTTTTCCATTTTTAGGTACCTGCTTTAAATTGTGAATAAAATCAAGATTTATTGCTGGATTTTCACGTTTTATAGCTTGTTTTATTCCTAGGATATGTGGTTTTAAGAAAAATTTAAAAAATATCAAACTTTTGAGTTTCTGATTTTTTTATTGCAATTTTCATTTAAAAAATTACGCGATTTTTGCATAAAAAAAACTTTTTTCTCTTTTAAATTCTGAATAACTCCGAAACCATAAAAGATAGGTAAAAAATGATTATAAATTTTTTTTAACAAAATTTTGTGGCGCGTCTTTTGGTTTATTATTTATTAAAATCGAAATAGCGGTTTTCGAGTTATAGTAAAATATATTAGTATGGCCGACTAATTTAGGGGCAAAATTAGCCATGCCCATTAAAAAAAATCTCTACGTGATAGAGAAAAACTGAAAGCAGATTTGAATTTAACGCATCGAAATCCATATAGTCCGCATACTTTTATCTAAAGGCTATTTTGGCTGTTGTACAGTGTTATTAACTTGACTGCACCAGGTCAAAAATACTTGTGTGGCAACACTCTATTCTTTAATAGCTGTTGTTGTTATTTACATTTATTTTCTTTTACATACTCTTACAACTACAATTTGAAGCTGAAAAAAGTCAGCCAATGTAGCAATGGTAAAGTAAGAAAATAAAAAACATGTTGATTATTGAGTTCTTGTTTCAACTTTGTTATTTGTTGTTAGGCTTCTCATTTGTTTAAATGAAAGTTTATAACATAATAACTCTAGTTGTTCTAAGAAATTTGGGAAAAGGTTCCCTGATGATCTGCATTAGCAACAGTGAAATGCGCATAGGATCCAGCTAAAAACCTCTCAATAATCAATTTCAATGTATTTTTAATAAAAAATATTTTACTTAATAAGTAAAATAATAATTTGGGATTATTAGTGCATTTAAAAATTTTAAACTTAAATATTATTACATTGTTCGATGGCGAAAGCTGTAATCTCAAACTGAAGAAACGTGTTCGAATAGCTCGTTATCGAAAACGGCGATTAGACCTTTGGTTACACGTACTTAAAACTCAATATTCACCCTTATTGTGATTTTGCGGCGAAAGTCAGGCGTATTGTACTAGATTAAAGAAAAATCCAGATTTTTTTCTTTAATCAAATACAAATAGTCGAAAAACGCCAACCACGATAAGGTCCATTATATTTCATATACTTTCACCTAGGCGATTTTTGCAAATCTTTCTTTTACATAGTGTGTTTTTGCGATTTTGAATTAATACCGCGTATGGAAAAGTGATATATTTAATAACTGATATATTTAATAATTAACCTACTCCTCCTACCCAACCGGTTCCTTAGAAACTTTGTATATATGTATATTGACATCTTGAAATGACACAATCTCGAGTTTGAAAAAAATTGGCGGACTGTTAACATTTAACATAATACTGCATGTACGTCCACTTAACTGATCGTAACAAAAATTTGCGCACATCATGAGTTCTTTTAATGAAACCCAGTAAAATTTTACGTAGACACAAACATAACAATTTCCAAAAACTATTTAACCAACTTCAAATATATGTTTAAAATAATTAATCGATAAAGCTAAAAAACAATTAAATAATAGTATTTTTAATTTAAAAGTGTCAGGCCAGAACTTTGGACCATAAACTATACAACTGGGACGCGGAAAATTATTTGAAAATCTATACCCTTTACACCATGTTTTTTTTTACATTTATTACGATTCCTTATCCCAAACAAAAGCCATTAACTAAAAAAAAATTCCAAAACTGCAACCAAACAACTGCAATGTAGCCAATTCACACACCTTTTTATGTACATAAACTGACCTTTTAGTACTCTAACGTCCCTTTTCACAATTTGTGATTAAGAGTTAACGTGAACTTTAACTGAAATTTCTTCATAAATAACTTGCCGTTCAAGTCACTGTTTTTTAATTGTACATTCTGAAAAGGGTCATTAGAGCCTATTTCACCAACTTATTTAAATATCAATTCATATTTAAAAGTAATTTTTCCATAAAAATATTAATGAAAATCGACATTTTTATGTAAATAAAGTTGGTGAAATTGGCCCCAAGTTCGACTAGATTTGAAGCAGATTTTGACAAAAAAAATCTAGTGTCAAAATAGATTTTGTTTTGTATGGGAAATCTACTAGATTTTAACCGAAATCTCGTAAGTATTTATTAGATTTTGCTAAAATGTAAACGCACTATAATAGATTTCTTTTAGTTTCCGTATTTTAGAGTGTAATTTAACATAAAATTTAATTCCTTATTTATGTGGCCGGTTGTGCATTGCATTATTAAGTGCATACACATGCATACAATATATACATACATATGTACCCTGCAGTCAGACTGGGGCCAAATGTCTCTATGTCAACACTAAAACTCTAGTAGTAGGTACATTGTCTACAATTTCTTTTCTATTCGTCAGTATAAAAGAAATAGAGAAAACAAATGTGGCGTATTTCTGGTGGCTTTTGCAACAACTTGTCAATATTCATATAATTGTCTGTACGTAAGGTATGGAAATGTACCACTAAATGTCTGGTTGGTATGTCTCCATGTTCCCATAAGAACTATGTAGTCACTATTTAGTCAATTGTTTTAGTGTTACTAGTAGATTTTCAATGACAAGCACATGCTAAATGTCTATAGCACAAAGTATTGTATGGGGATTAATTAGAGAGTAGTACTGGTGACAAAGTCAAAAGCGACTCAGTACATTTTCACCATCGACATTTCCTTCAGGGTATGTACAGATGTGTGTATGTATGTATGATTGAACTTGGTTATAGAAATCAAGTAAAAGTAAACAATACAAATTGGTATGACGTTTGTTAATCGTTTAATTTGAACATTTTAACAAAAATAATTAATTAAAATAGAAAATAATTATAAAAAATGTGCACGTAATTAAATATTTAATATCAGTCGTTTAACAAAAGAGTTTAAACAAAACTCTTGAGCAGCAGCAAGGGAGCCATTTGAGAAGAGAAATGAATTGAGTCATATTAATAACATGTCCATTAGAGTTCGACCGATTAATCGGCTTCGGCCTTCGGCCAAAAATTGGTAATCGGCCAACATTCGGCCTACGGCAAAAATCGGCCGATTAGCCGAAGCCGAATATTTTTCATTCCAAGCTTGAAAAATAACATTATTTTTGGTCGTTGCTCGCCGACAGTTTCTATTGTGTTTAACGTTTTGGAAGGGTTGCTTTGAAATACAACCCTGTTGCTTTCTATTTTCTTTTACTTGGACGTTCTTGTGAGTGATCATATGAAAAAGCAATCTAGAAATTGCAAAATAGTTTTATTTTTCTTGTTATGTATCCAATAGATATTACAGCTATTTCAGTGATCTCAAAAAAGCAAACTTTTTTCTTAATTCATATAAAACAAGTATCATTTTTAAAATTTAAAACATTCGGCTTCGGCTTCGGTTTTGGCCGAATTTTAGGATTTTAGCCGAAGTTCGGCTTCGGCCCAAAAAAACGCCTTCGGTCGATCTCTAATGTCCATATGGATTTACATATGTATGAACATTTGTATGTACACACAGTGTTGGGCAAAATAAAAATAACAAAATTCCTGTTTGAATTAAAATTTTAATGTTTTAGATATTTTATTAATTTAAGCATCAGAGAATGACAAAAGTATCGTTTTAAGTACTCTTTGAGTATTGGCCGTCAAACAATTATGAATGCGAGCAGCTAAGAATACGAGTAATAAAATACACGCAAAATGCAAACACACGCATTAAAAATAATCTGACTATTACTCGACTACATATGCGTTTATAGAGGGCTATGTCATTTATACACCCACATAAAGCATATTTTCAAACAGTCGGAAGGAAACTAAGTTAACTTTAAACCAACTTTAAGCTAACTTTTTGCTACTAGTGCTGACTAACACTTGGATTACTTTCCAATGGAAACAACTAAATATTTTAACACTGCGCTGTCCTAGGCGGTAGTCAATTGTCTCACTCTGCACTACTTTTCAAATAACTTAAAGTTAATTTTTTTTAAGTCACCTGCAGGTCATTAACTTTACAAAAAATTTTGCTGATGTTCGAACCATGTATCACAAGTTGTATAGTCAAATACGCTAACACCCAGCTAAGGTACCATCAGCGTGACCTTGCCTTGAATTATATAATAATACACATTAAAAATAAGAAGTTTAGTGTAGTTGTCTCGTTCTTTTTTAATGTTGCCCCTTTTTAATGATAAATCCCCTATTTGGTGCCACTTTTTGAAAAATGTCATCGGTCACCCTGCTGGTACCATCTGAAATAATAACAGCAAAGTTTTAATATAAAATTTAAATGAGTTTCAAAGTAGCTGAAAGTAAATTTGTTGGCTCTCACCAAATCCGATTACTTACGATCAACTTAAGAATTGATTTTGGGTCAGTTCTGTATGACCTTGTAGTTATCTTTTAGTTAGTGTACTAAAAGTGAACTATAAGTTGTTTATTTTTGTAGTCAACCACAAATTCTCCCGATTTCCCGGGAAATAATAAAAAAAATAATAATTTACAATTTATATTTAGAAAACAGTTGCTTTCACTTTGGTATTTGTGGAAATTTATTACGAGCAGCGGTTTTTCTAACAAATTTACATTTAAAGATATTTAAGGCAATTTATTAACACCATTAATCTCTTTTTTATTTTTTTTAATAAAAACAAATAAAATTGTCCTAGATGGAAAACTCAATTGTATGGAAGTTTTTTTAAGAAAAAATTGAATGATCTGTTGTCCATCTCAAACCTCGAATACCGTTGTACTATTTATTTTATTTTATGTTTGTTTTTATTATTATTATATCCCGGGATATAAAAAAAAATCCCGCTCTAACGGGAAATGAAAAAGTGCGGGAAAAAACTCTTGTTGCATATAACATACATACATACTATATATGGGCAATTCCACGAGAAAGTAAGCAATTAAGCTTGTATTTCAGAAAAATGTGACTCGATTTTTCTTCAAATCTCACCTAAAAAAACTTTCGTTTTCTGCGACAAAAAATTTTACATTCCTGTGGAAATGTCTGCATTTCGAAATAATTGTTTCCACTTATTTTTTTTTCAGAGTTTGTTGCTTATGTTTTGCACAACACTGTGCATTCCAATATAATATCTTACATTAACTTTAGAAATATGTATGTGCATACATATGGATATGTTTTCTATATTGATCTACATGCTTTTGCAATTATCTACTCGTATCTACTATATGCAATAAAATCACATTAAGAATTAGCATTTTGAATAATTTAAATTTATCTCATTCGTATAATGAAATACATATTTTTTAAAGTAGGGGGCGTTTTGTTTATAAAGTTTAAATTGAAAATACAATTCGCTAACTCTCACTCACTCCCATTAGCAACAATCACAAATTCACAATTAATTTAATTTTATGAACTTTAAATAAATAAATAAAATAATCTTAAATACATACATGAGTTTTCCTTACAAATTTGTAGGCCTACCAAATTTTAATTAAATAAAGTAAAATTTCTTAAATTAATAGGCAGATTTTGTAAAAAATTTCGTTTCTAAACGTTTCAAATTTATATGAAAAAATAAAAGAAAAATTCGTTTAAAAAATTATTTTTTCCATAGAAATTTTCAAACAAAATTATATTTATAATTAAACTAGCTACACCTGGAGTGCTTCGCTACCCCGATCGACTTTAAAGTTTATCCCCATCGTCTTCTAAATTTCATTTACATCGATTTGAAAGTGTTAAAGGAGGAGCAGGACTCTGGTCCCTTGCTCGTCTTACTTTCGAGAAGTTACATAGAGTATGTATCCTTCTAAACGGAGGGGTATCTATATTTTAAATTTCACTAATATCGAGTTAAGACTCAGAAATTGTCCCCCTACTTCCTTATGGTCCTACTTTAGAAGATATCTATGGTCATTTTGTGACTTTCTAGACGCATATTTATGTTCTGAATTTCATCAAAATCGTTTGCAACGTTTCGGAGGGGCAGAAATTTCCCCCCTTTCGCCCTCCTGGTTCTAGTTTTGAAAATGTATATAGCCTATGTAAGTTTTTAGATACAGATCTATCTATGTTCTAAATTTTATACAATCGGTTAAAACGTTTCGGAGGGCAGAAATCTCCCCCTAGCGCCCTCATTTTCCTAGTTTTAAAAATTTAGATAGCCTTTGTGGCTTTTTAGACGCGGATCTATCTATGTTCTAAAACGTATTAAAATCGGTTTGAAAGTAATCTGAAATACTTAAAATAATCAAAAAGAAAAGAATCAAAAGTAATCCTTACAAGTAATCGTATTATTTTTTGATTATTTTTGATTCTTTTTAGTAATTTTAAGTAATTCAGATTACTTTTCCATTATTAGTAATCGTAATTAATTAGTAATTGTGCGCAACTGAATATAATCGTAATTTAATCATTACTTCCCCTTTAAAAAAAAAGTAATCAAATTAGTAATCATTACGATTACTAATCATTACTTAACAGCTATGATTTAAAGTAACTAAATTAACAAATTGATTATATTATGCGAATAGAAAGACATTTAATAAAAATATAATCTTGCAAAAGTATAAACTTTTGACTAAAGCACACTTGAAATACAAATTATAACTGAAATGTATTAAAATTTACGTGATTTAAGTTAAAAATAAATCCTTTTTTTTTTTGAAGAAAAAAAGCATCAAAATGCAGCGTATATGTATTAAGAAAATACCAATTAACAAAAATTTTGTTTTTGTTTGACTCGCGCCTTCAACAACAACAATTGAACTTAAGTTCATATTTTTATTTATTTGAATTTCACAAATTATTTTCATAATTTTACAAGTATTTTAATCGTCTAATCTCAGCTGGGAAATACTACTTATTTACGAAAATAGCAGCTTGTGCTAAGGTCGAGTCAAGTTTATCAATTTATACTTTTAATAACATAATTAATTAAGTAAATAAGAAAATACTGAAATTAATAGAAATTAATATTAAAGCGAATGATTGATTTATTTTCAGAATTTACATCAGACGATGCTATAGATGGTGAGGATTGGGGTCTGGACGTAAAAGTAGCCAAGGACGCTAAGCAAGTGGATGATTTGAAATTGAATTTCGAGGGCAATTTGGAAGCAGATGATGAGGAAGATGCTAAACCCATATTTCAAACATACGATATTAAGTATTTAGGCTGCACACCCATTGAGAATAAACGTTCCGAAAAAATTACTTCGGATGCGATAAAAACTGTGATTGCCAATGCCAAAGCGGGTGGCAGAAAGATAAAAACGCAAAAACGGGTTAAAGTTAATATATCGCATGAGGGCATTGAAGTGTTGGATCATGCCACCGATGATTCACTGATGAGTTTTTCCATTTACAAAATTTCCTACTGTTCTGTGGATGCCGCCAACGATCATGCTTTTTCGTTTGTAAGCTCCGAACAAGATCCTCTTTCGGACAAAGAGAAATTATCTTGCCATGTATTTTTGTGTCCCAAACGTAAAATTGCACATGAAATAACTTTGCTGGTAGCACGTTGCTTTGAAAATGCCTACCAAAACTGGCGAGACACGGTGGTGCATCAGGTTAAGTCAAGCAATAATAATAATAATAATAACACTAACAACAACAACCATACAGACACTAGTGCTAAGTTAGAAACCAAAAATATTCTTAAAGAACAAAACGGTTTCGGTCTGGTCGAATCGAAGGCCGAAATACACTACAACTCGCCCAATGAACAGAATAGAGTGGAAAATCCTCTTATCGATTTAGCTGCCGCCGATAGTGATGTTCGAAAATATTTACAAAACACATGGGTTTCCTTCGAAGATGAACAAGAGCAGGGTCATCGTATAATGGCCTATTAAACTGATCCCAAAAGGGGCCAACAAAAAAAAAAAAAACTTATCAAACAAAACCTTAGCTGGTATTTTAAGTGATACACAAAGGCACACGTTATGTCTAAAAATAATTTTGCTTTAAGAAAAATTTTATAAATCTGTACGAATGTATTTCATTATGTAAATTTTAAACCGTAAAATATTCATCAATAAATACAATTTGTAAATTACATAAATAAATAACCTTACAATGAATTTATATACTACGAGTATTGGTAACTTGATTTTATGATTTTGCTTTAATGTAATAACGTAAGTTCATAAATCAACTTGTTAAAACTTAAAAAAGTTTCTTGATTTGATATTCGAATCTTTTGAGAATCAGCATTACGGGTAAAAGAGCCGTATATGAGTTAATTTTTCAATCATAAATAATGCTCACGTTATGAGAATATTCTAAGACGAATCATATCAAAGAATCATGATAAGATTTTGATTGATTCATTCATTTGTGAGCAATTTTCTGCTAGTGTTTATAATCATTAGGGAGTCTCTTTCATCTCACCCTCATATCTAAATAAGAGCGGCAAGCGTCGCGTTAGCAGCAGGGTACGTATTTTCAGTACAATCAAGTAATATTTTCACATTTAAATGTACTGAAAATGCGTATCGTGCTGCTAACGCGACGTTTTCCGCTCATATTTAGGTATGAGGGTCATTGTTCAATTGTAAATTATATACATACATACATATGTACATAACGCTCATTTACTCAAACAACGTCATAACTAAAAAGAAACAGTTTGTCAGAAAACGAGTTTGAAGTTTTCAATTTATACATATAAACTTAATTTTTATAATTTTTATAATTTATATAATTTTTATACAGAAGGGTATTCATTGAATTATACTTAGATCTAGAAACAGCGTATTTAGCATAATCAGATAGGATACCAGATTTTTTATATCTTTTAAAACATTTATTTTTTCTATTCTTTACGTAAAATAGATAACTGCTTGGAATTCCATGGCGGACCAGTTTTAACAAAAACTTTTTCTTTCGGCACACATTCATCAAAGTAATTGAAGCACAGCCGCGAATAACGTTGTAAAAGACAATTTTTAAAAAAGCAGTTTTTTCACAGATTACCATTAACATAATAACTCTCTTGCGTTGTTCAAACAGCAAACCATCCAAAATTATGCATCTGAACGCCGTCAAAATACAATTACAATCAGTCAGTCAGTGGAAAAGTTTGTAAGTAACTAATAAATCATGCAAACAAAATTGTCGAAAATAATTGATAAATGTAGCAGAGATACAAAAAGAAAAGATAATGCTAGTTATCATTATTTTCGATACGCCAAAAAACTTTAAACGAAAAAAACAATCTTGCCTTAAAATACGTTTTTTGGCTCCCCTGCAAAATTATTATTTTGTCACTTAAAACGTTATTCGCGGCTTACCTTCAATTGAAAATAGTGTTGTGGAATGAAAAAAGAAAATTTTATTTTCCTCTCAAGAGCTCAAAATGATTGATATGTATGTATGTATTAGGTTTTAAGGGCCAAAAAGAGGGTCTAATCGTATAAAATGCCTCACGAAAAAAACACAAAAGCAAAATTTCAAATATTTAAAAAAATTTTTTTTTTTCATATAAATTTCAAATTTTTTTTTATCGTTAAGCAGTTTTTCCTTCAATACGCATAACTTAAAAAAATATATATAGAAATATTAAAGAGAGCTACATATAATTACCAGTGTTGCCAGTGAAATTTCGAAAAAGTTACATTTTAGTTTCTAAAAAGATACATTTTTCACAGAAAGAGGGTGGCGTTGGCTGAAGTAGTTAGCACGTTGACTAGAAAACCGAAGGTCCTGGGTTCAATCCCTGTATCCGACAGTCATTAAGTAACAACACCATGCATTTTTCTGATGTGCAATAGTGTCCCTTTGTGTCAGTTGTTGTAGGAAAGTTCAAGTGATGAAGGCATAGTCACTGGTCACTGAACTATACCGACTTCAGCAGATACTAATCCTAATGTAACATCAGAGCGCCCTCCTTCGTTGCGTAGCAAAATCATCGGCGAAGTAAAATAATCAATAAAATGGCTACAAGACACAGCTTCAAAAAATTAATACGCCCCATTTAACATCAGAGAGGCGCTGCAACACTGCGAAAAGCAGGGGTCGAATCGTAACATACGTGAACGTACAACTCGTCACGTAAAAACACCATTTTCGAATTATGACATACGTGAACGTACTGAAATCACATTCAGCTCATACGATTGACGTATACTTAATTTGCTTTCATACGATTGCCGATACGATCACGGATGTGACGATTTGAGCCCAGAGTTGTAAAAGAATGAAGCTTTCCTCTATCTCTTCTTTCACCACCTGTCTTCTCTCTCACTATCCCTTTCCTAAAGAAGGTAACACCTAGTATTAGCAGTAGGCATTAATTGCCTGAGTGTTACTTCTCTTTTTTTAAAAAAAAAAAAAGATACATTTTGAAAAAAGTTTGAAAATTAATTTTTAACGTTTAACATTTATCAACATCACATTTTTACTTCATATTTAATGAATATTGGAAAGAAAATGATATCATATAATGCCAGCCATACACTTTACAAGTTCACTGCACAAGTCTGCCACTGTACAGTGCGTTTGTGTAGTGTATTGGGGTGGTTGTACTATTTACGCAGTGAAAAAAAATCGCCAAAATGAAAACAAGTCGCCAAAAACCGAAAAAAATCGCCAAAATGAGAAAAAAGTAACAAAACTAAAAAAAATTCCTTTAAAGTTTAAACCATAGCCACTCAAAATTTCATTTGCAAGCCCATGGGCTTGCGCAGTCGACGTTTTGGTGACACACGTATACTTCGTACAAAGTATGTGTGATGTTGTGTGTTTGGCTGTTTCGTCAGCTACTTCGGATAAAGTGTGTGTGATGATGATGACTCGAACTGCAAAAAGAACAACAAACACACATAAAAAGCAGAAAGAACATACACATGCGCACAAAAGCGCTCAGTCACGTTTGGTGGGCTCTGCTTTAAACAGAAAAAATTACAAAAACGCAAAAAAAAACGCCATATTAAAAACATGCTCAAAACCGAACGTACGGAACCCTTCGTGTGCGAGTCAAAGTCGCACTTCACTGAATTTTTTATATTATATTGTTACGGAAATGGCCGTCGGGTTAACATAAGTGTTACGCAAGAATATTCGAACAGGGCCAATATAAAGAAACATCCAGAAGTATTTAAATATGTAGATAACTAAACGTACACTCGTATTCACATACAAGCACTATAGCAAACAACTATATACACATGCGTAGCACATACATACGTGATTAAACGTAAACAACCAACAACATAGCTACATGCATACATACATACATGCCTGGCAATTCTAGTGAAAGGCAAAAATAAAGTAAACAACCACTTAATGATGTATGCATATACACACGTATGTACATAGTTACCACATGAACTTAATTACGCGCTTTGTAAACAACATTGAAGATAATGATGATTCGGTCTAGACTTTGCATGAAAATTCTAGTGGTTGTTGTGCGAAGTATAAAAAGGGGTTGACGCACCCAACAGCAGTTCAGTCGCGATCAAAAGTTAGTTGGGAATAAGTCAGTTGCGAAGAAGCTCAGTTGCTAATAAGAATTCTGTTGTTAATCAAGTGAGTTGACAATTAAGTTGTGCGCAGTCCGTGATTTGTGATACAACGTGAGTTGATATTTGAGTCTGTGCTTTACAATACGTGAGTTGGAAATTGAAGAGACTATAGTACAGTCTATAGTGACAGTTGGAATCTGTCGTGATTTGAGGTTATTGTGGAGACCCTTGACTGAAGAGTAAGGGAGCAGTGGAAGCTGATAAAGGTGTGTAAGTGAAGCCAGCGAGTCTTGATCTAGAGTGTATCAACTGTGAGAGTCTGCCATAGAGTTGTTATTGGTGTATCAACAGGAAGTGACGGCAGAGTGAGTCTTGTATGTGACGAGCAGCAGAGAAAGCAGAATTGTGTCAACACTAGCGCAGCCAGTGGTCTAAGACGTGTATATACACGTGGAAGGCGTAGTGGTAACCAGTTGTGGTAAATTGAAGTAATCTTTGTATTTGTATTTAAGCTCTTGAATTGAATTTAGATTAGTGTATTTATTGATTAATAAAGAGTGTATCATTCTTAACCCTAATTAGTACACTGGGGTCTTTTATTTATTGCAAATCTACGAATCTACGGAAAAGCGTTTTTAACAGAGAATAAAAACGTAACATTTGGTGTCAGAAGTGGGATTTGCAAATAAAAGCGGCATGTTTAAAAAGGTTAAACGTAAAGTAAGAGTGATACGAAAAGGATAACCTCACACGTTTGAAAAGGTTAAACGTGAATAAAACCACATACGTTTGAAAAGGTTAAACGTAATAATTGGTTTTGAGGAAAATGAAATATCAAGAGCTTAAGGTGGAGCAACTCAAGGAAGAATTGAGTAAGCGGAAACTGTCGACAACAGGTAATAAGGCAGAACTTCAAAAAAGGTTAATAGACGAGTTCCACCGACGCAACATCGACATAGAAAGTTATGAGTTCGATGAAAAAGAAAAATATGAGATGGAAGCATCCACTCCTTCTATTAGCACTCCAATCAGTACAGACATTAGCGCAATGTTAGCTGCTTTGATGAACGAAATAAAAGAAACCTCTCGAGCAACCAATAAAAAAATGGAGGCAAACAACGAGAAACTTCTAGACCAAATGGATAAGATATTTCAGAAGTCTGCTAGAGCTATGAAGGCTGATTTTCAAGAAACTTCTAAAGCCAACAGCGAGAGAGTTCTAGCTGAAGTTAAGGCCACAAATGACACACTTGACAAATGGAAGGCGAAGATTATGGTGAACGTTCAAGAATCGTCTGAAGCAATCTATGAGAAACCCCAGGAAATTGCTGAAGCCGTAAACAGACGGACAGATGGTGCAGAAATGCAAGTCAGTAAATCGGACGAAGAGATTTTTGACTTGAGAAACAGTGTCAACGAAGGCATTTCTGGCACAGAGGAAGGCGCTGACGAAAAACAGAAAGTTGAAGATGAAATCAACAGTGGTCAGTGTCAACAAGTTGGACATGAGCGAAGTTTGCCAGAAGTTTCCAGCACAGTAGGGGACGTTGGTCACTTAGATGATAGTCAAGCTGTTTGTGACATGGCGGAATTAGCTATGGAAGAAATGGTCGCGTTTGCTCAGGGTAAAGAAACTGCTACCGTATACGAAGTACGCAGCAGAAAAGCAGTAAGGAGGAAGAATACAACTTCTGTGCAGAGCTTCAAGCGTGTGGTAAGGCCAACTCTAGTCAAGGGACAAGGTAGAGTCGCAGCCAAAGGCCCCAAATGTGAAAGGAGTAGTCATCTCCAGGGTATGGCAAGGCAAGCTCTAGTTGAGAGACAAAAAAGAGGCAGAGCCAAATACCACAAATGTGGAAGAAGTTGTCATCTCCATCTTAAAACAAGGCAAGCAGTAAAGGAAATACAAAGCAGATTCTGTACCAAGGGTTGCAAGTGTCAAGGAAGGTTTCAGCTCCAGCATACGGCAAGGCAAGCAGTAGAGGAAATGCTAAGCAGAGTCAGTGCCAAGGGCCGCCAATATCGAAGAACTAATCTCCAGCGCATAGTAATACAAGTCCCAGTTGAAAGCCGAGGCAGAGCCAGAACTAAAGCCAACAAATCTGGAAGAGGTAGTCGTCTCCAACGTAACTACAAGGCGTATAGAAAACGAAGAAATAGAAAGGCGATGATGTGCCTATTCGGGACGAATAGGCTTAAGTGGGCGGCAGTGTTACGGAAATGGCCGTCGGGTTAACATAAGTGTTACGCAAGAATATTCGAACAGGGCCAATATAAAGAAACATCCAGAAGTATTTAAATATATAACTAAACGTACACTCGTATTCACATACAAGCACTATAGCAAACAACTATATACACATGCGTAGCACATACATACGTGATTAAACGTAAACAACCAACAACAACTACAAGGGTCTGCTTGTTATGAAGATAGACATAGCTACATGCATACATACATACATGCCTGGCAATTCTAGTGAAAGGCAAAAATAAAGTAAACAACCACTTAATGATGTATGCATATACACACGTATGTACATAGTTACCACATGAACTTAATTACGCGCTTTGTAAACAACATTGAAGATAATGATCATTCGGTCTAGACTTTGCATGAAAATTCTAGTGGTTGTTGTGCGAAGTATAAAAAGGGGTTGACGCACCCAACAGCAGTTCAGTCGCGATCAAAAGTTAGTTGGGTATAAGTCAGTTGCGAAGAAGCTCAGTTGCTAATAAGAATTCTGTTGTTAATCAAGTGAGTTGACAATTAAGTTGTGCGCAGTCCGTGATTTGTGATACAACGTGAGTTGATATTTGAGTATGTGCTTTACAATACGTGAGTTGGAAATTGAAGAGACTATAGTACAGTCTATAGTGACAGTTGGAATCTGTCGTGATTTGAGGTTATTGTGGAGACCCTTGACTGAAGAGTAAGGGAGCAGTGGAAGCTGATAAAGGTGTGTAAGTGAAGCCAGCGAGTCTTGATCTAGAGTGTATCAACTGTGAGAGTCTGCCATAGAGTTGTTATTGGTGTATCAACAGGAAGTGACGGCAGAGTGAGTCTTGTATGTGACGAGCAGCAGAGAAAGCAGAATTGTGTCAACACTAGCGCAGCCAGTGGTCTAAGACGTGTATATACAACAGCGTGGAAGGCGTAGTGGTAACCAGTTGTGGTAAATTGAAGTAATCTTTGTATTTGTATTTAAGCTCTTGAATTGAATTTAGATTAGTGTATTTATTGATTAATAAAGAGTGTATCATTCTTAACCCTAATTAGTACACTGGGGTCTTTTATTTATTGCAAATCTACGAATCTACGGAAAAGCGTTTTTAACAGAGAATAAAAACGTAACAATATATTATTCCAAAAATATAAATGTTGTCCATCCATTTTCTTTTATATAAACTTTTACAAACTCAATATTACTTTTAAATTTTAAATATTTTTCTTAATTCTTAACCCAGAAATTGTTTTCTGTTAAATTTAACAGACAATTATCTGTTAAATAGTGTCGGTTAAAATAAAAGTTTGTTTGTATATAAAATATCCTGGCCGTGTAGTTATTAAAAATACGATATACCCAACATAAATGTTTATTTTTTTCACAATAATAAGTGTAGGGTAAATAAATATTTGCTTAGTTAGCAACTTTTTCTTTTGCAAACTTTTACATTCAGCCTTATTTTATTATAGGTAGCCTTTTGTACACCGTAAAAATATGATTAAAAGGAAAGGAATTTTATATCAAGTTTTGTATGTATGTATGTATGTAAATGCAATATTTTGAAAAACTATACATACTAATAACAAAAAAGTCAAGACAAATTTGTAAATATGTATTGCATACTATTTTTATACCCCAAACCATATCTCAGTGTATTAAATAGATATGTATGTAGAGCAGAGTATTGAACATGGATAACAACAGCTTTCGATATTTAAATACAAATTGTTTTGACATTTGCACAGTTCTTTAACGAAATATAGCTAAAATTTGTTAAATCGATTATTATTGATGGTCGTTAAGGTTCAAAGAAGTAACCATAGGAAAAAACTAAAAAAAACTAACACCGGTTAATAAAACCAAATGATATTCTAATCAAAGTACATAAAACTGTAGTATTTTGTTCATACATACATATGTACATAAGTAAACACATATCGTCACCTTAAATGCAAACGGATGTAACTACACAAAAATTCGAAATCGAGTTTTTGATTGAATATGGTTCGTTTTTTCAAACTACATGTTCACGGAAATATTTAGAACTCTGCGATCAAAAATGACGACTTTATTAAAGAAATTCAAACGGACGTAATTGCGAATACATCTATTTTTCATTGCAAGGAACGTAACTAACATAAAATCTTAAATATACATATATATATAAAGGAAATAAATGGTTAAAAACATATCAGTATCCATACTACAAGTAAATTTCGAAGAAAATTTTTAAGAACACTTTATTATTATTGATTTTGAAACGTTTTCTGTTTCTCCTGTAAAAAATATAAAAGTGTAGTTACGTCCGTTTGCATTTAAGGTGACGATATAAAAATGTAAATTGATAATATGTATGTACGTAATAAAAAATTTACAAAAATTAGTTGAAAAAATTGCATGGCAATTCAAAACGAATTCGTCTTTAGAACCGAAAAGTATTTTGTCTTCAAAAATAAAAAAAACATATCAAGCATAATAAACAAGACAAATTAAAAAAACCAAAAAGATAATACAAATTTGAACCGGTCATCCAACTTGATTGAAAGAATACAATGTATACGGAATATTGATAAAATTTTGAGATAATGGTTCAAGTAACTCAAACTGAAGAAGAAATAAATATCATCATTGAGTTAAATCGTTTGATAACTCGCAAGCCGGACATTGTGCTATTTCCCACATATTTAAAATTCAATAATCCTCCCATATTTTTTGAAAGACATTTTACCCAAGAAATCGATGAAGTGGCAAGTTTCTGCCGTTTGTTTAAGAACGAAGCTCGCATAGTATTGATTAAAAAACAAAAAGGTATTTGGGCTGAGATCTTCCAAAAATTAAGCAAAGAAGAACTGTTTAAAAAACGTCTAGAATATTCCGATAAATTAATCACACGAAATAAGGAACGAGATGAAAAAGCATTGGAGCGTTACGAACAGAAACGTCGTGTCGAAATAACTCGTGAAGTGAACCGAGACACGGCAATGCGTGAGCGTATTAAGCAGTTTGAAAAGGATGCTTGTCGGGAGGCCCTGATGGTACAGCCCAAGCAAACTCATGCCAAAATAACAAAGTCCGAATTAATGCACGACGAGAAAGGACGACAACCTTCAGATTCAACTTCAACAGTTTGCCATCGATTGGGAACTCCCATTGCTCGTCCCTTAGCCGCTTTGCGCAACTGTGGTAAAATTAATGTCAGTTTTAGCAGTTTTCAATATGCGACTCCAAAACGTGAATCGCTAGACGGTCTGCTACGGCCTTTTAAGGTAGAAACTGTTCCAAAAACTTGTAATGCAACAGAAAATAAGGAATAATAAGCGAATAATCAAATTCATTTAAATAAATATTCTTTATGGTAAATTGCTTGAGTTAAGAATTTTACAAAATTTGTTGATGACTATCTGTCGCTACTACGTCTTTTTTAAAGGATCAAATACAAGACGGTTATATTTTAAACTTATTTTTTTCAAGCTCATGTGTATGTATAAATAAAACTATGTAGTTTTTTTTTTGCAATGAAATCTGGGAAGTTTTAAAAACAAAAAGTAAAAATATATACATATATAATTATGAAAGTGGTCTAAGTCACATGTATTTTTGCTTCGAAATATTAAATTAATCTTGAAAAAAAATCAAAAAATAATATAAACTTATATGTAGGTATTAATCGAGACTAGAACAACTTTAAATTAAAATGTTGCACAATATAAAAATATATTTTTATTTGTTCAAATATAATTTACTAAATATCTCGATCAAAGGAATATATGACTTAAAATCAGGGATCGCAAATAACGATTATTTTCCAAATTTAAAGTAAAAAAATCACAATAATAGAGAAGTGCTACGTGCACAAGGAATATACCAAGATACTCCATGTTACATATACTACCGATAGATGCAATGATTTTTATTTTTTTGATTTTTATTTATTCCTCACAAAATAACTCTTATTTTGTGACTTTTATTTATTCCTCAGAAAATAACAGTTATTTCTTGATTTTTATTTATCCCTCACAAAATAAGAGTTATTTTGTGACTTATTTATTCCTCACAAAATAACAGTTAATTTTTGATTTTTATTTTTTTGCTCAAAAAAATTTTAACTTTTAAAATTAATAAATAATAAAAAAGTAAATTTAATTTAACATATAAGAGTTTTTTTTAAAGACTCTGGCGATAAATTCAATTTTAAATCGGTTAATATTCATTTTAACGCAAAAATTGCGCTTTCTACATTTTAAAAGTTAAGCAAAAAAATAAAATTCAAACAGTAACTGTTATTTTATGAGGAATAAATAAAAGTCACAAAATAACTCTTATTTTGTGAGGGATAAATAAAAATCAAGAAATAACTGTTATTTTCTGAGGAATAAATAAAAGTCACAAAATAAGAGTTATTTTGTGAGGGATAAATAAAAATCAAGAAATAATGATTAAAAAGTGATTTTTAAAATAAAAATTATAACCGTTACGGTCCCTGCTTAAAATGCTTTCATAATTAAGGGCACATATGTATGTAAATATATCGTCACCTTAAATTTAAACGAACGTAACTACACATTTATATTTTTTACAAGAGACACAAAAAACGTTTCAAAATCAAGAATAAGAAAGTGTTCTAGAAAGTTTTCTTCGAAATTTACTTGTAGTATGGATTCTATTATGTTTTTAAACATTTATTTCCTTCTTATAGGCAGGGTTGGGCAGTATTTGAAATACATGTATGTATTTGAAATACGTATTTAAAATACAAATTCGTATTTTGTATTTGTATTTTCAATACATGACGTAGAAGTATTTTGTATTTTAAATACATCACATGCAAGTATTTTGTATTTTAAATATGTACATATTTTGCAAAATACATTTACAAAATACATTACATTGTTGGTGTTTTGCATTTTGGTCGATTTATAATAATGTATGATTCGTCAAACCAATAACAAAATATTAGAATCGCTATAAAACATAACTATACCAACTCTTAAGGCCATTATTACAACTCAAAGTTAGTTAAAAGTAGGATTTTGTAGGACGTATAAAACTCTATTCATTATTCTAAATTTAATTTAACTTACCAGGAAGAATACATTTGCCTTTACCTTAGCGCTTACTTTAGGTTAAGCTAAAATTGTTTTTATACGTCCCACAAAATCCCACTTTTAACTAACTTTAAGTTGTAATAATGGCCCTTAGAGTTGGCATCAGCCCAATTCAGTTGTCAATTCTGACGTTTTATTTGCAGGTGGTACTATTACAACAATTATAACAATACAAAAACAACATGGTTGCTTTTGCCTTGGGAGATTGTGTTGTCAAGTCCTAAAATTCTGCTTTGAAATTGCGTAAGTGTCCACATTAGGAAATTATATTTTTGCAGTTAAGCATTACATTTTGTTACATTTTGTGTTTTTCATACAACTGAACAAATAAAATAAAATAAAACCTCAAAAACAGCTGCAAAATTCAAATTAACAACTGCGAATTTCAAAACAAAAGAGAATTGCTAGCATATAAAACTCTGTACCCCTACCTAATCTTCTCACCCCTCTCGCGAATACACCCAAGAATTGCTGCAACAAAAATTGCAAGTATGGGCGAGGACCAACATAAGCACGTATGTACATGCTTCTAACTAAAGCTTAAATTAGACGTGACATAGCCATAACGCCATAGCCATAACCAAACCAAAATTCAATTGGTTTCTATGGTGAGAGTTATGGCGAGTCTCTATCACTCTCACTCTCACCATAGAAATCAATTGAATTTTGGTTTGGTTATGGCTATGGCATTATGGCTATGTCACGTCTAATTTAAGCTTTAAGCTTAACTAGCAAGAATAGAGTGAGCCTGAACAAGTAACACCACCAGTAAATACATACATACATACATACATATATACATAAATGATGTGGTTTAAATACGTACAAAAAATTAAAGTATTTTGTATTTTGTATTTTAAATACATACATGACTAGCAAGTATTTTTTATTTTGTATTTTAAATACGGTGTATGGTGTTGCACGAATATGGGCGGAGTAACTAGACCATATGCCCAAGATGTTATTAACAGTATTTTCAAAAAAGTTCCGTGACTGACTGTACGACCTATGCCTGCACATAGGAAGTAGCAACGTGCTTGTTAAAGAAATTCCACAAAAAACCGCAAGATTATACGGTTATCCGTGGCAGATCAGTCAACCAGTGCGAGCGGGACGAAAAACTCGAAGTCCTAACAACAGAACTAAACCTGACCGCACTTAAGAAATAATTACGATGACGCGAAATAGAGCTGCTTAACGACTGACTATAGGTATATGTATATTTAAGCTCTTATGTTAGTTACGTTCTTTGCAATGAAAAATGGATGCACTCGTAATTACGTCCGTTTGAATTTCTTTAATAAGTTGTAATTTTTTATCGCAGAGGTCTAAATATTTGCGTTAACATATAGTTTGATAAAACGAATCAAAAATCAAAAACTCGATTTCGAATTTTTGTATAGTTATGTTCGTTTGCATTTAAGGTGACGATATGTATATTTATATGTATGGATAAACTCTTATGTACATACTTACCAAATTCCACATTGAGCACTTTAAATTTTTGCACAACAGTTCCATTTATACATTTTACAACTTGCTTCATGTAAATTATAAAAATTTATCACATAACTTATTTTGGACTCCAAAGCATAGTCTATATTCCAAAAATCACAAAATATACTTTGCGCCAAAGGGCCTTTCTTAGAATTTATTTTTACATATGTACCCGGCCACTTCCATATTCAGGACTTTAAATATTTTTGCACAACAGTTCCATTTATACATTTAACAACTTGCTTCAGGTAAATTATGAAAACTTATCACTTAACTTATTTTGGACTTCAAAGCATAGTCTATATTCCAAAATCCACAAAATATACTTTGCGCCAAAGGGCCTTTCTTACTATTTACTTTTACGTATGTACCCGGCCACTTCCATTGTCAGAACTTTAAATATTTTTGCACAACAGTTCCATTTATATATTTTCAAATTTACTTAATGTAATTTATAAAAACTTATCACTAAGTTACATATTTTGGAATCCAAATCACCATCTATTTTCTAAAAAACCACAGAATATACTTTGCGCTAAAAACATCAAACAATCAGAACCGGCACTAATTCTTATTGTGCTATTGTGAATAGTTATAATTCCCTTTACACATTAGGGGGGTAACTGCTGTTTTTCACACGCTTGTTCATACTTCAATAGCAATACGTGTTGAATATTGTTACTAATTCTGGTTTTTATTGACTTCATTGCCGAAAATACTTGTTCAACGCAAGCGTTGCTCGTTGATACAAGTTAATTTAATATATACAAAACTCTACCAGCTCTTTGGGCGGCCGTGATCCAGTGGCATCTTGATATTAATAAAATTCTGTCCAAAACAAGTTTAAGTTGTTTGTTATTTGTATATAAAATTGTAAGCATGAAGCAGGGAAAAGAACTAATTGTCAAATAATTTGTAAGTCATATCACCGATTGGTTAGTTGTTCGCCGCAGTAATAATGAATTTTTAATATACCAGTAACCACCCGACGATATATGTACGTGTTAACAAAAAACCAGCTAATGAGTAATCTCGGCAATGAAGGTATACAACTGTTTGATATGTCTTGCAATAAACCATGCCAACAGCAAATATTTTATTTTAATCATTTGAATTAATCAATTGACATATCTATAGAAATTAAAATAATCTAAGAAATAAATAAAAAAATATGTATTAAGTAAAATACAAAACCCCAAAAAATCTCATAAGTTCCCCAAACCATAAAAATTTTCCTTAGCGCTGCAACATATTCTGTTTGTTAAAATTCCTTGAAATTGATAGCGGTTGCACAAATTGATAGTCAATTTCACTTTTTAAGTGCCACCGACGAAGAAACAACTCAAATTTGTAGCTTCAATCAATGTGTTCTGTGACCAGCCGTTCAAATTGAAAATTAAATTGCCATTTAAATGGCTAGGTGAAATTGAAAGCAATATAGTTTTCAAATTAAAAAGTTTGAGTGTGTAAGTGAAAAAAGTGTGAGTGTATTGAAAATTGAATGGAATTGAAAGGCAAAAATTGAACGTGTGGCCCCCAAGTTAGCGCTGCAACCACACGTTCAATAAATCGCTATCAATTTCATCACACATACTGCATTTCAAAATTCCTTGAAATTGATAGCTGTGACACAAATTGATAGTCAATTTCATTTTTCAAATTGAAAATTAAATTGCCATATAAATGGATAGGTGAATTTGAAAGCAATCTAGGTTTGAATTGAAAAAGTATGATTGTGTTAGTAAAAAAAGTGTGAGTCTATTGCAAATAGAATGTAATTGAAAGGCAAAAGTAGAACATGTGGACCCCAAGTAATGAATTCCAAACCAGAATTTGTATCCACATTTTCAAAAAAAAAATCCCTGACTTGGGGATAAATCCTCTAGTCTGACAGCACTGTATAATGCACAAAATACATCGCTGTAAATGTCATAAATAAAAGATACAACAGAAAAGAAACAAAATTTTCGCAGCAGATACACAATTCATCGAAGAGCCTCCTGCGAAATTTTTGTAAAATACCAGTGAATTTTATAAAATAATTAATAAAACAGACTGAATTTGATAACATGCAAGAAGGTGAAGTCGATCGGATACAGGATAATGGAAGAACGCTAGGAAATGAACGAGGAATGGCTGGAAATGCAATGGTCGTAGAAATGGACGTTTCAGCGACAGCAACGTCTGTCTGCGAAGCCGCGATGTCATCGACTTTGTCAGACACCATAACACAAGTGATTGCAGCGTCGGTAGCATCACAAGGCACAAGTGGTGTTTCAAATGCAATGGACTTGGCGGTCACAGGTACTCTAACATCTGAAAATGCAGCTGGTACTGTAGACGTCGATAATGCACAACTGGACAAAGCAGATGATAGTGATGGTGTTGAAGATGATGCTGATGATGAGGTAAATGGCTTTTATATTTTAAATTATACATACATAAAGAGTTTGTTTAATTTTAGACTAAGGAAAATTATGAGGGTTTTAATGGCACTGGACGCACTATTACATTGCAAACTCTTATGAGTGCTAATGTTTTGCAGCCGGGCAAATCCGTCATGACGATAGAATATTTGGGGCAGAAGTTTGTGGGCGACTTATTACCTGATGGAAAAATTAAATCACAAGAAACTGAAACAGTTTTTTTGACACCCAGTGCTTGGGCCATGAATTGTAAACGTATTATTAATCCCGAAAAGAAGAGTGGTTGCGGCTGGGCTTCTGTGAAGTACAAAGGCAAGAAACTAGATGCTTATAAAAATAGTTGGCTACGAAAATGTGCCTTGCAAAAGGATTCCATTTCGGAGGATATTGATGCTGGTGAGTGGACTTTTAGTAGCACTTGCTTATATTTTTAAATGTCTTTAAAAAAATCATGAATCTTTATTGTATTTATTTAACTGCTTGGAAGAAACAATTTTATATATCAAAATATTTAACTATGAAAAATTTGTATTTACATGATGTTTTTAAATGGACAGTTTTGCATAAATATTATTCAATTTTAAGTAATACATACTTATTCGCATTTAATAAGTGCAAACAAAAAAGTTCATAAAGCACTTTAATTATCATACATACGGAATATTTATATATTTGTTTCCTTAAATTGAAGCGATATACGGCTTGTATATTGTTATAACAAAATTAATTTGAATTTCTTTTATACACATCAATTTGTTTCAAATAATGCTTTCAGATGCAGATAAAAAATCGGATTCCCCTTTGCCTGCTATAAAGCGCACCGTATTTCAACACAATGCCATTCTAAATCGTAATATTATGCAGTGAGTTGCGATATCAAATTTTAATTATTAACGTATAATTGTTATATTCTTTAACTCTGCCTCCGTATTTTATAGTGATGCTAATATGCTAATAGAAGCTGTTCCCTTTACATCTGTTGGAAAACTCCAACCATTTCTATTGACTATGAATTCTTCGGCTTTGTTGTTGGCCGATTTTCATAGTCACTTGACAATGCATGAAGTCTGTGGTTATTTGGGTGGCACATGGGATATTAATTCACATAGTAAGTTTTTATCTCAGAGATTTTTAAAAGTCGTGACTACGAAAATAAAAAAAAACAAAATATATTCTAGCTTTGGCTATAACAAAAGCTTATCCTTGTCGCAACACTCGTTTTGATCGCTCCAAAGCCTGCGAGGTAGAACGTGAAATACAAAAGACCATGGCGAAAGATCAATTGCTGTTGGTGGGTTGGTACCATTCACATCCCAAGTTTCAAGCAGAACCTACGCTACGTGACTGCGATGCTCAATTGGACTATCAAATTAAAATGAGAGGCTCATCAGATGCTACATACACACCCTGTATAGCTTTAGTGATATGTAAGCTTAAAAGAGTTTTGAGAGCCAATTCTTTTGCAATATAATTTTATTTTTCTTAAAGCTCCGTATTTTGGTGAAAATCCCACTTTGGAGTCGGTAGTGAAATCAATCTGGGTTCTGCCGCCTAATGAAAATAAACAGGCTTTAGAATATGGTCGTCCCATGTTAATGCAGTATTCTGTTTTGCCCGACAAAGAAATTCCCGAGGAAGTTCGTACCGAAATTCAATCTTGTGTGGATTATTATTCACAATTTCGTAATGAAGTTGTGCGCTTTGCGAGTGTTTTCAGCGATGATGTCACATATATAGAGAAACTAAAAAATACTCTTTATCCAAAATTCCCCATGAAGCAAAACGATAAAGCATTGTGGAATTGGATATGTGCCGTTTTGGGTTGTGAGCAAGAAGATGATTTTATTCCCCCTAAAACAATTAAGATCATTGACACTAAAGACGAACTGCCGAAATTGGCTTTAGAGACGAAGTTGGAAATAAAACCAGACGAAGATCTCAAGGCCGATGATTTAACTACTAAGCAATTGTGTTCCTCGGAGGAAGCTGTAAGGGCAGCTGAAGAGCAGCAACAAGCGGAACAAAAAGCTAGTGAACTTAAAGTTTTGTCACTTCAAGAACAATTGTGTTTGCCATCGGGGCTCAATATGAATCCTGTAAGAATGTTGTCACCTTTGGCTACACCAAATCCTACAGCAGCAACCACCACGGCTACCACAAACGCTACTGTCATTCCTCCCATCATACCGCCTCTGGTGCAACCACTCAGCGTTCCTACGACTGCCTTGTTGCCACCCATGCCTCCTTTGCCATCACTGCCTCAATTGCCTACTGCAGCTGCCAACTTACCCTCTTCTTCGCCCAGAGACAGTCCCATCACCATACCTTCAAATTCGGCATCTCCTGCTAAATTTGAAATGCCCGTGCGGGCATCTCCATCACCAGCAAAGTCTGATACATCTTCACATACTTCCCGAACAAGAAATTCTCCAGCTCCTAGTCCCGGCAAGTTCAGTATTAGTGATATTGCTCGAAACAGTCCTAGTATCACACCGACCAACAAGTATGATTCAACCTCAGGATCGTTGGTACCTCCCTCTGTGTCTTCATCGTCGAGTCATGGAATTCCTACGGCCAATGATTTAATGGCTGCCAGTTTGGCTCAATTAGCTGGTCAACTGCCTCCCAATTTTCTGCAAACAGATTTATCTGCCCTTTTCCAACAACGCAAAGATTACGGTAGCACATCTCTCAATCAATTGGCCGCTGCAGCGGCAAAAGTGGGAGGACAGAATAAGTCACAAAATTCTACAACTACTTCATCTTCAGCTGCTCAACAAGCGGGAGTTCCCGATTTTTCCGATCCCAATGTGGCAGCCGCTGTAGCCGCCTATTCGCAAAGCTTCAACATGCCTCGCTTACAAGACATAATGCCTCAGGTATCAACTTCCACTCCTACGCAGAGCAAATCTAAGGAGAGATCTTCTAAGTCTTCGTCTTCTTCATCATCTTCGTCGTCATCGTCCACTTCGTCGAACTCGTATAAAACGAAACTAATGAAAGAATTGGATGAATTAAAAAACGACCCTTTGAAAATGAGCGAATTAATACGGTCACCAGAATATGCAGCCCTTCTTTTGCAACAGGCCGAAGCTCTCGGTGCCACCACTTTGGGTACACTAGGATTTGGAGCAGACTTCAGCTACCTAACAGGGGCTGCTGGTCTACAACCCTCAACTTCTAGTAGTGCTTCATCCTCTTCAGGCGGTAAAAGTAAGAATTCGTCGTCCGCCGCTGCAGCTGCTGCTGCTTCCGGCGCAGCTTTGACGGCGGATTATAATAATCTCATACAAGCATCAAAACTATTGGGCTATGATTCATATTTGCAACAGCACACAAAGAATAATGATTTAAATGCCTTTATACAACAACAAATGGCAGCAGCAGCTGCTTCTGTTAATATACCCCAAGCACCTTCGCCTAGCACTTCTAAAAAGCAACAACAGGCCCAAGCACAAGCTCAAGCACAAGCGCAAGCACAAGCACAAGCACAGGCTCAAGCCCAGGCGCAAGCACAAGCGCAGGCCCAGGCTCAGGCTCAGGCCCAGGCACAGGCTCATTCAGATTATACCCAACTTTTACAAACCTACACCAAGTTTTTCGATCCTAACTTTGGAGCGTTAATAGCTGCCAAAGGCGCAGGACCGTCCACACATGAATTATCGGCTTTACTGTCGGCCGGTGTGGGTGGATCTGCTGGGCCGTCCACCTCCTCATCCTCTGCTAAACAGAAACAGAAAGAAGCACAACAGCAGCTATCGCAACAAACTGATTTAATGAATCATCTGCTACAATCGGAGAAGCAATTATCGGACTTAAATGTTTTCCTTTACCACACAAATAAAAAAATGGATGACATTTCCGCTTTGTTTGCCCAACCAACTGCGCAGGGGCCTTCATCTAATACGACTTCATCGTCGAAGTCCGGCAGTGGAGGATCTGGAGCAAACTCAACTGGAGCGCCTTCACCTTTAACTGACCCGGCTGCTGCCTACTATAATGCTTTAGCCCAGGAAAAGATACAAGACTATGCAGCCTTCTTTCAGCAGCAGCAACAACAAGCTGGTAAATTTGGTATACCCGATCCTTTAGCTAAGTCAACATTAGCCGCTAACAATCTCTTCATGTCTCCTTCAGCTCTATTAAAAATGCAGCAGGAATCGATAAATGCCATGATGATGAAACCACCCAAATCGACTTCGTCCTCCCGAACCCGAGAATCGTCGGCATCACCAGCTCTGGAACGTTTAACGCCCACAAAATCAGCCATGTCTGGAGGTAGCAACCCGAACGCCGGAGGTGGCGGTGGTTCAGGAGGTAGTAAATATAATTTTAGTGCTGTAGATTTGGCTATTTCTAGTGTACCCTCCAATACTCCTTCACCAGCTCCATCCGATGGCAGCAATTCTTCAGCTCACCGACGTCCTTCGAATACCCCACCCGTGGATTTGACACGTCTCTATGGTGAACTGGCACCTCCTGGCTCCTTGGCAGCTCTCAGCGTTGGTTTAGCTAATGCCGGCCTAGCGAATGCAGCCACAAAAAAACGTATGGAGTTTTCGTCAATAGCTGATTTGGCTGCACCTCCACCAGCTAAAATGCCCAAAACGGCTGACGATGTTTTGAATCTTTCTAATGAATGATTGAATGAATGAATCAATTACATTAAAAAAGAGAACAAACACAATTCGATCGTAATTTAAGACTTAACTATAATCGTAAATACCTACACATCATATTTTTCTTTAATTTTCAGTTACATTTTTATTTTGATAAGAACCATGAAAAGAAACTCGTCTAGATACCGCGCAATAAAGTTGAAAACTATGTCTTGGAACTGAATATACGAGTATCGTAAGAAATATGAATGAAAGATGGAAAATATTCTAAATATTTAACAAACAACTTGCACTCATTCATGGGTCTTTCTTACGTTAAGTACAGACGGGGCAATCGTGGCATGAATATTTTGGTTTATACCGGCTTAGTTCTTTGCCAACAATGCATGATGGCAAGGAAGGAATGAAACCAAGGTTGCTTCGTGTGGACTTAGATTAAAATTCAGAGGTCAACCATAGCTTGCTATAATGAGCTGATTCGATCACGTTTTTTAAGTTTGTGAGATTATGGCATGCGATATCGAATAATTATTATTACATTGTTCGGACGTGATAGTGAACGAATCAGCTCGTTATCGAAAGCGACGAATAGACCCCTGAATTTAAAATGTTTCTTGTTTTGCTTCTTATCAAACTGATTGCGTTATCCTGACTGTATTATTAAAATTTCTTGAAGATAATTTTTTTTTTTGCTTACCTACATACATACTTACATACATTATTATTTAGCTTCAAAAGCTACTCTTTTTCTTCCTTTTCTGTGTATCTATTTATTATAAGATTTTGACTTTTATTTTTTCTCCAATCAGTATTGTTTTATTTTTGCCTTGAAGAATTTTTATTTCATGTAGTTTTTAAATATACATACTGTATGTACTTTCTTCTAAGAATATAAATCTCTAAAAAAATATTTGTCTAAAGAGAATTCATTTGCATTAGTATTTGTTTCTTTCTTTCTTGATAATAAAAATATTAAGTGTTCCCGTACAAAATGTACTTACATACATACATACTACATACATCTTGTGTATTATCAGTTCTTTATAATTATCATTTTAATCACAAAGAGCAATAAACTTTAGATGTATGTATGTATTTTACTCTTAAAACAAAGTAACAAAATGTTGTTTTCCCCTTCTCATTAGTTTTAGTTTTAAGTAAGAGGGTGTGTGATTGTAAAGGTAGTAAATTTGCTAGAATTGAAAAAGTACTGAAGGGTTACATTGCAATGGGTTGGTTGTATTTTGCTTTTTTATATCTTGTATTTTACTCTTGGCGACATTCTTTTTCGGAGAAAGAGTTAATATTCCCCTCCTCGGTCTTTCACACAGCTGAATTAAGACTTTGCAAAGTAAACTTTGCGTGTCTAAAAGGGGTATAATTAAGAAAACCAAAATATTTTCGTGAACGTTATTGCTTTTGTTAAATAAACGTGTAACTCGAACTTAAACCTCGGTGTTGTTTGCTGGAAAGTTTCAGCTGGGAGACAGACAGATAGAAAGATATGGTGTTTCTCCCTCTATCTTTCACACAGCTGAATTAAGACTTTGCAAAGTAAACTTTCCGTGTCTAAAAGGTGTATTTCCTTGAGACAGCATCATCTTGAAATATCGTATAGTAAACTTTTTAATTTTTGGATTTGTGAAAAGAATACAAAGGAAACAAGAAACAATTTTATTATCAGTAAAGCTGATTTAAATTATGTTTCAAAACAAGTTTTGGCTTCGTTGAAGCAAAAGATACACTTAGTAAACATTTATCGTTAAGGTAGTATAAGGACCATGGCGCCCTATGCTCCAATGGGAGTTAAAGGAACTTATACATATATATATATATATATATATATATATATATATATATATATAGTATAAGGCCCACGGAAGATTAACGATTTTTTTTTTAATATGGTGATTTTTTTGCGTTTTTGACGTTTTTTCAGCTGAAATGATTTTTTTTTCTCTTTTTGGCGATTTTTTTTCAGATTTTGGCGTTTTTTCTTTTTGGCGATTTTTTTTTAATTTTGGCGATTTTTTTCCTTTTAGCGAATTTTTTTCATTTTGACGATTTTGTTCAATTTTGGCGATTTTTTTAATTTTGTCGATTTTCCGGTTTTTTGCGATTTATTTTCGTTTTATAATTTTTTTTTTAATATGTCGATTTTTTCGTTTTGGCGATTTTTTTTGGTTTGGCGATTTTATAATATTGGGAGTTTTTTGTTTTACCGTTTTTGAAAATTTCAAGAGTTTGGCTCTTACGGTTTTTAAGATACAGCAAGTTGTCAAAATTACATAATCAAAATTGCATTAACTGATGGAACACCCTTTAATTAATTTTTTTTTGAAATTTTAGTGTTAATTGTTGTAGTCTGTATATGTACATATATTACATGGGATTTTAACATTTTTCGTTGCTCGTTTTGGAACACCCTTTAATTTTTATCTCTCATGTATTTGTTGTTGTAGCGGCCAAAGGTCTACACACTCTGTCCAAATTTCAGGTCCGTAGCTCTTACGGATCTCGAGAAAATAGCATGTGACGGACAGACGGCAGCTCTGGGCTGGAGAACCGCTCTCGCGTCATCGTAATTATTTCTTAAGTACGATCAGGCTTGTGTGTGTTGTTTGGCATTCGAGAGTTTTGCGTCTTACTCGCACTTGTTAATGGGTACCGCAACTAACTGCATCGCTTACAGTTATTTAGAGGTATTTTCCATTATCGGGGCAACGGTTTTAATAAGACGTACATATACTGGTGGAGATCATTAAAACTCTGGGTGTGTATTTTGGAATCTCTTACTTCCTGCAGCTCTCGAAGGAAACATCTAATGTGGGATACCCTGGTAATTTGCGTACTTGCTTCTGCAATTTAAACTAAACAAACAACAAAACAAATCTGTGCGTGCTCATGAAAAACTTATGTATATTCAAAATTTCAGCCATATCGGTCCAAAACTTTGGTTGAAACTAATTTTGGCCTAAAAAGTGGGTCAAATTGCCCAATGTGGAGCGCTACGTAATATGTGAAGAACCCCTAATACCAAATGAAACAGTCGAAAGTTGAAAGTTTCTCATAATCACCCTTATTCCAGTTGTCGACATCGACTTCACTTCAACACAATACCGAAAAATTGGAGCTTGTGTACCGGTTGCCAAAAACAACGAACTCCTGTTGGCAGGTTTATGCTATTTTCTAGACCTTAGGGAACGGTAATAGATTTTCAGTAGCACAAAACTGTTAAACAAGCACCAGTTTTTTGGTATTTTTTTTTTGAAGTGACGTCGATGTCGACAACTGGAATAAGGGTGAATAAGTTCTAATTTGTGTCTACTGTATTTATTTTTTGAGATGTAAGTACAATATAGTTCTCATATTTGTTTTTATTTCCATTAGCCCATTTCCTTCGTTTGCTGAAAAATTCTAAAAAAAAATCCGGCTCTAAACCGATCACCCTATTTTAAATAGGTTTTGAAAAATTGGCACAAAAAAGAAATAACATTTTCATATGCAAACTAAAAATAAAAAAAAACACAAGTTTTTTATTTGTCTCCAGCTGGTCGGTCGTATCATAGATAAACCTGTCTTTGGTGTATTGATCTACAACATAGAAATTCAATTCAATTCTAATGTTGCTGTAAGTCTCGTGAACCATGTTCCTCTCAGCGCTTTTATTGAAGTGACTGCTGAATGCTGTTGGGGTATAAAAAGCCATCGTCTAACGAGATTAAAAATCTTTTACCAACTCTGACGTGTCGAGAGTAACATTCGTTTTGAAAGTTTAGCGCAAGAAAACGGCGCAGAATGAGTGAATATAAGGTAAATTCTTGTCTCTGACGGTTAAAAAAAAAAACAAAATACCGAGAATAATGTTAAAAAGCTATTAAAATAAAGATAAATTTTAATATAATTTATAATACAAAGATAATTTATAATACAAAGATAATTTATAATACAAAGATATAAAAATCTGGCTGTCTGTGCCAGCGACTTGATTCGTATGAACATTTTTTAATTATGTTGCAGTTTGAAAATATCTGAGTGTTGCTGTGCTTGAAAAAATAAATCTAGCGGCCAAGTTCAATAGGAAATGGATACATACATTCATGTGAACAAGTGCTTCCGAATTTATTTTTAGAGATCGATTTCTATTACTTATCAATAACTGTAGTCATAAAAGTGTTTTCAATATTAACAAAAAATAATTATAAGAAATTAATTTACATACATCGAAACCTATTTTCGATTTAATCGTAAGTGACAAAAATTAAACTTTTCAAGAGAAGGTTTTTTTATAATATTCAAATTTGTTTTACATACGTAAATTGTCGCTTACGTTAAAACTGTACAGCCCGTATCTTAAAAAATTTTTTTTCAATGTATTTATTTACAATATATTTTACAATAATAAGTAAATTTGATAAATAAAAGACAATTTAACAGTTGTTATTAAGCTTCAGCAAGCTTAATAAACTAAACCTAATATTATATTTACATATAAATATTATTATTATTACTATTTCCTATACGGCAAATCTAATATGTGAAACCTTTTCAGTCTCCTAACTTCATCTGTTTCATCAAGAAGAGCTATTGCTAATGTATTGCAGTGGCTACTAAGACGATTTAAGTATCTAAAGCTAAATTTATTTATTTCATCGTGAGTAAAGGGAATTCGAAGGTCTTTATGAATTTGTTTATTTGTTACAAACCATGGAGCATTGACTATCATTCTAAGAGTTTTAGATTGATATCTTTGTAAAATTTCTACATTAGAATTGCTTGAAGTACCCCATAGTTGAATGCCATAAGTCCAAACTGGTTTCAATATTGCCTTATATATTTTAATTTTATTTTCAATGTTAAGTTCTGATCTTGATCCAAGTAACCAATACAACTTTTTTGTTTTTATATTTAAATGATCTCTTTTTGCCTTAATATGTTGCTTCCACGTTAATCGTTTGTCAATATGCATTCCTAGATATTTCACAGAACTAGAAGTTGGAATCGGTGCACCATTTAGAAATAATGTTGGACAGACACCCTTCTCTTATTAAAAGTTATCAAATTTTGATAATTAGGCTCATAAAATTTAAATTTTAATAAAAAAAAGTCTATTTTTGATAACAGGTCGCTTACGATAAAATCGAAAATAATGTTCGATTTAAGTTTCGTATTTTTTTTATACATACATAGTACACATTTAATAAAAATCTATAATTTATTTTTGCATACGCTGTGTTCGGACGGACACCCGACAGACAAAAATTCTAGAAAAATTTAGCAAACAGATCATACGATTTAACCAAAGACTATAAATATATTATATTTATAGTCTTTGATTTAACCAATCTGCATATTAATCCAGTTAAATAAATGAAAATAAATACATACATATCTACATACGTACGTATGTATGTATGTATGTACATGTGTAGCAGCTGATGCCGGTCCACCTGTATCAAAACCAGTTGTCACTCGAAAATAAATGTTGCAATAAATTAAATATTTAGAATAAAAATAAAGAAATTTAAAATATTCCAGCCAATACACAGGGTGGCACAAAATTATTCAACCTATCGGAAGATGCTATAATTTTAGTAAATAGAGGTAAATGTCACTTTGTTATAGTATGTGTAGTAAACAGTCAGCCTAGAACCATATGTCTCCATGTCAACACTCTTTTCTCTAGCGACAATTGCACTAGTTGAAATGTCGACAAGTTTCCTTTTATGCGAGAGTAGAGATCCGACAACAGTTCTAGTGTATTTCTGGTGACATTGTCAATGAACGTGTCAATAGTTTGTTTTTCTTTTTTATTATGCTATGCAATAATGTTAAAAACTTACGTACATATACATATATGTATGTATGTGTTTAAGTTTGTTGCCCCAACCCTTATAAAATTGTAGACGAGGGTCACTAAAATGTGTCTCCATCTGGTCGTAAAAGAATAGTGCTAAAGTCTACTGGTAGATTTTCAATGACAATCCTATGTGATAGTCAATGGGCGATTTCATTGGCTGGGGTACACCTAGTCAGTAGTACTATTGACAACGTCACTAGTAAATCACTACAAGTTTACTATTTACCTCGAGCGAGAAAATATCGATATTGTAGACTAGAACCTCAACAATTTACTAGTGAATCTTTGGTGCCAATGTCTCTACGTCGTCCCAAAAGAACTACTTAGTCAGTAGTGCTACAGTCTAGTGGTGGATTTTCAATGACAAGCTAATGTTAAATATCAATAGATGATTACACTGGCTGGGGTACACGTGGTCAAGTTGTGAAAATTAGATAAAAATTTTTTAACGCAGTTTTTTTTTTACAAATGTTAGACAAGAAATACAAAAATTAAAAAAAAATGATTCCAGTAAGAGTCTGAACACAATGTAACGATAATTTAGTGCTGTGCGGTTTTTCATACGATTTTGAAGTAAAAAACGGCATAAAACTGAAATCTATTTTATTTTCTCTGCGGTCTGGTTAAAAAGATGTGTGAATTCGTTACATTGCATTTGTTTGGTTGTAGTTTTGGAAACAATTCAGTTGATGGGTTTTGTTTTGGATAAAAAAAAATCTTGATACATGTCAAAAAAGTTGGTGTAAACAGTATAGATTTTCATAAAGATTTTAATCAAAATATGGTAGATTTTGTGCTGATGTAAATGCCCTATTATAGTGCATTTACACTGTCTCGAAATCTACTACTTTCGAGATTTCGAACTAAATCAAGCTGCTTTTTTTTTCCAGATTTCCCATACAAAACGAAATCTAATTTTTCAGTAGATTTGTAGGAAATCTAATAAAAATCTAATGTTTTTATTTATTCTTTACCACCCTGTACAACAAAAGGTGAGTGAATTAGCTACGGTCTGCTTAAAAAAGTGTGTGAATTGGCTACAATGCAGTTGTTTGGTTGTAGTTTAGGAAACAAGTCAGTTGATGGGTTTTGTTTTGGATAACAAAAATCTTGATAAATGTCAAAAAAAGCTGGTGTAAACGTTATAGATTTTTATAAAGATTTGAATCAAAATATGCTAGATTTTGTGCTGATGTAAATGCCCTAATATACAATAGTTTGAAAAATATATGAAAAAATATGTGTTGGATATAATGTTTGGAACAAAATCATGAAGTAAATACACGAACCTTCTAGCCTAGACAATAAATAATAATTGTTTTAAGGAATCACAACTGTGGCTTTTTTTTCGTCCATAAACAAGAGGATATAATTGTCGAACAGATTTAGGGCATAAGTTGTGTGCAAGGTTCCATAGGAATCGTTTGGCCAGAAGTACATGAAAAGAGTGGTTGAAATTTCACGGGCGTGGCACCGTTTCAAATCTTAGGGAAAATAGTCTCAAAAAGTGCGTCTTCCTTTTTATAACTTGTCGAAGAATGTGTGGTTGCCTACAAAAATAATCAACTTATAGTTAATTTTTCTTAGACTAATCATCAATGTCTTCTGGAATTGACCCAAAATCAATTATTAAGTTGAGTACTTAATCGGACTTGGTGAGAGCCCACATACATATTTACTCTCAGCTACTTTGAAACTCATTTAAATTTTATATTAAAATTTTCCTGTTATTATTTTAGATGGAACCTTAGCTGGATAGTATCGCGTTGATTATACAACGTGTGATGATACATAGTTCGAATGTTAGCAATTTCTTTTTTTTTTATAAATTTACTGACTACCAGGTGACTTAAATAAAATCAACTTTAAGTTAGTTGTAAAGTAATGCAGAGTGAGACAATTGACTACCGCCTAGGACATCGCAATGTTAAAATAGTTGGTTGTTTCCATTCGAAAGTAATCCAAGTGTCAGTCAGCACTAGTTGAGTAAAAGTTAGCTTAAAGTTAAGTTAATTTCCGACAGGAGATATACATACATAACTACATGCATATGAAGAATCATTTTGTTATATAAAAAATTATAAGTACATATAAATGTATATATTTTCATAACTTTATGAAGAGTATATAAGATTCGGCATGGCCTTACTTATTTTTAATTTGGCCTCCATAAAAAACAATACAAAAATATAATATAAAATTTAGCTAGATAAGTTTTCAACAAGTAAACAAAACCAGGTCGTACTACATTTGAATAAATATACATAAAAGTCCAATAAAAAACTAAAAAACAAATACATATCACGATGGAAAGATATAATACCGACATTAGATCACTCACTCTCTCCACTTGTAACAAGACTAACATATATACAACATATATACATGTACATGTGAAGCATACCAATGATTTAAATTTTTCAAGATTAATAATTCGTTTGAATAATTAAATTTATAGTTAGTTAGAAGTATAGGTTCTTGCTGATTTTGTTTATAAGTTGTAGTTTTCAAATTGTTTTCGATCTTTAGCAACCAATCGGCAAAACAAATAAACCTGTCTTTAACTAATCGATTTATATTTAATAAACTGAATCCTAATGAATGTGAAACCAATAAATACAATTATGTATGCAGACATTTTTTTCCATTTGTATAATATAATACATGACTTTGCAAAAATATTAAGAAATTTTTCTGTAAAACCTGGAAAGCAGTAACGACTCTACCAGTTTCAGTGGCAAGTTTTGGTTCGAAATTTGCTCAGTTTTTTTTTTTAACATAATATAAGTTGTTCTATAAGCTAAGATAAGTGGCTCTACGAAGGAAAATGCTTTCGTATTTATGTTATTAACATTACAGTTTGAAAGCATTTGCTTTCGTTTTGAATTACAGAGTAAGACCCCTGGGCTTGAACTTACATGCAGATGCATGTTATTTTTGATAATAAATAAAAAGTTATGGACTAATTGTCTATCCGAATCATTAAATCTTAAGTAATATTTTGGCAATAAATACATATTTTTGCATTTTTAACAATTTTTTAATGCATATTTTAAAATAAAATAAAGAAAATTTATACACAATTAAATTCTAAAGGGTGATTTTTTAAGAGCTTTCGTATTTGATTAAAAAAAAGACATAAAATTAAGGAAAAGTATGAAATCTTTATTTGAGTTGGATCTATTACTACGTTTATACGCAGGGCTTATTTGCAAATAAAACAGTAAATTGTTGCCATATTATTGTTTTTATTGCGACTTACTAATTCAGAAAACTATTCACGATTAACGCTCTATTTGCAAATAAAATGAGGTTGCCACGCTTACAAATGTTTGATAACAAAAAACAATAAATGGATAAATATTGCAACAAAAAACATTGATAGAAGCAAATAATGACGATTAAAACAAATAATTATTTGATATTTTGTACATTTACACAATTTTTTTTTTGTCAACATAAGTAAGTTTTCTATAGAAGTGCTACCAAGTTTGTGTACTTTTGCTATGCCGTATAAACAGTGAGTTAATTTATTTGCAAATAATTTTATTTGCAAATAGTGCGCGTATAAACGTAGTATATGTAATTGCAATGCTTAAATATAATTTCATGTAAATGTTGACCGTGCCTACACCTGGAATGGTTTATACGCTGGGTCCAATTTAGGCATAAGATCAGTTACCCGACGGTAATGTAATGTAAAAGTAACGTAGGAAACAGCTGATCGATATTTTTATATGAGAAGTAGGTTACATTACATTACATCTCTATAACCATTTGCATTACTTTTCACATAACAATATCGATCAGCTGTTTCCTACTGTTGCTGTTACTTTACATTATAGTCGGCTAACTGAGCCTATACTCTCGCCAACATATCGGCCGGTATCTCACGAATAAATTTTTCAATATTGTCTTCCAGTGCACCAAACGTTGCGGGCTTGCTCCTATAGACATGAGCCCTAACATAGCTCCACAATAAATAGTCTAAAGGCGTTAAATCTCAGGATCTAGGCGGGCAATTTACCGGAACCAGACGTGAAAAAAACGTTCACCGAACTCGCCTCTCAATTGGGCCATTGTTTCCCGTGCTGTGTGACATATGGCATCGCCTTGCTGCAACCACATGTCAGCCAAGTCTAGCTCTTCTATATTGGGCAAAACAAAAAAAGTAACACAGGCCCAACTGCTGCGAATGGCGCCGAATCGATAATGCATGGTCATCAACAATATTGGCGGATACAGCTGCAATATTTTCCTCTGTCTCGCACTTTACATATGCGTGTTGGTGGTTTAACGTTCAATAATTATTGAACCTAATTTTGGTGCGAAATTTAGTCACAAGATTCCGAATAACTGGCTCAGAATGCAGGCCAAACGGACCATAAAATGGAAGAAGTGCACGATGCACTTTTTTTGATAATAAAATTTAAAAATCTGCAAGCCTTGGTCATTTGCAAGTCGATTCATGATTAAAGTAACATGAGTTGCCAAAAAGAAAGTTGATAAAAATCACCCTTTATTGCCAAACTATATTTTTTTCAAGTGAAATTTCAAGTGTTGACTAGCGGCAACAATTAAGCAAACTGTTTTCTTAAAAAAAATTTGTTGCTCCTCTTGAATATCCATGTTTTATTTTTTAAATTCATATAATTTTTAAAATAAGATTTTGAATATCCTTTCTTTCTTTCAGTATATAAGCGGCTTTGGCTCTCATTTTTCCTCCGAAGATCCTAGATGTCCAAATTCATTGCCCGAAGGACAAAATACACCACAAAAATGTCCTTATGGCTTGTATGCTGAACAATTGTCGGGTACTGCCTTTACAGCACCGCGCAAAGAAAATGCGCGCACTTGGTTCTATCGCATAAATCCCAGTGCCAAGCATCTACCATTTCAGCCCTGCGAGAAGGGTGAAAATTATTTAACTCATAGTTGGGATGAGCAGAAACCAAATCCGAATCAGGTAAGTGCAAAAAAAAATACAAAAACGCAAACGAAAACAAACTAAAACACCGCTCTCTCTTTTCGTCGCCATATTAACCTTATGACATTTGTGCCGACTATTTTTTACTCTCGAAATTAATGCTACCTTACCCCACGTCTACACCTGATATATTTTTATCACCTCATTTATTGTTACTCAGCATTTTTACAAAATGTACAAAAACTACAGAAATTTTTTTTAAAGAGAAGTAACACTCAGGCAATGAATGCCCACTACTATTACTAAGTGTTACCTTCTTTAGGAAAGGAATAGTGATAGAAAAGATAGGTGGTGAAGAAAGAGATTCTTTCTTCATTCATTCTTTTAAAGCTCTGCTTTTTTTGGAGGTTTTTAATAATGCAGTGTTGCAGCGCCTCTGGTGTAAATGAAGCGTATTAAATTTTTGAAGCTGAGCTTAGTAGCCATTTTATTAGTTATGTTACTTCGGCGATGATTCTGCTACCCAACACAGACAAAGAAGGGCACTGTGATGTTACATTAGCATTAGTATCTATTGAAGTCGGTACAGTTCAGTGAGCACTGCCTATGCCTTCATCACTTGAACTTTCCTAAAACAACTGATACATTAGTGCATTAGTGTTCCAATGCACATCAGAAAAATTCGTGATGTTTTTTTTTAAATTACTGTCGGAGACCGGGCTCGAACCCAAGATCTTCGGTTTTGTAGTCAACGTGTTAACTTCTTTAGCCAACGCCACCTTAAAATACAAATTTAAGTCCTCGGCGCCACCTGAAGAATTTAACATGCATCGAATGTTGTTGTTGCTGTGGTTCATGGACGCATAATTGTGAAAATATAAAATTAATAAGAATATAAAACATTTTTAATACAACCCGAATGTAGTTATATCGTTACCTTAATAAAGAAATGTCCTAACTCATTATTTTTTTGTTTGAAATCGAGTTTTTTGTATATTTTGATAGAAGAGCATTTAATGTAACGAAAAATAAAAAAACTCGTTTTCAAAACAAACAAAAAATAAATAACGAGTTAGGGCCTTTTACTACATTGTTTCGTTTCATATGTATGTATGTTTTTTTTAACTTTTACAACATTATTTACATATCGTTGGTCTCAAGTTGAAAGGTGCTAACTCACATAATTGTAGCTTTACAGGAAAAGCTAAAAACATAATAGAAACTTGAATATGTATGAAAATGTAACTTTTTTTTTTCAAATACAGATTTTAATGGAAATCAAACACTATTTTTTACACTATTGTAATAAATTTTTAATTTATTTTTTTGAAATGTATTGGAATCACTAAAAAAATAAATTTCGTAAAAAATACCAATTAGGACCTTTCTACTCGAAACAATCATCGATATGTATGTGTGTATGTATGTATATACATATGCATATTTTTGTTCTTTAATACTTGCAGATGCGTTGGAAGCCCTTTGATATACCATCTGCGAATGAGAAAGTGAATTTCGTTCAGGGTCTACATACGGTCTGTGGTGCTGGAGATGCTCGTTGTCGGCATGGTCTTGCTATTCATGTGTATCTGTGCAACATTTCTATGGATAATGCAGCATTTTTTAATAGTGATGGTGACTTCCTAATCGGTATGTTTTCTAATTTTGTTATCTTGCCTAAAGCTTTATTTGCATTTTGTTTAACTTGTTATTAAATTTGCTTAGTTTATGTATGGTGTACTTCTTAGTAGCACAAGCAGTACAAAGTTTTCATATATTTGATATGTAGAATTCGGAACTCGGAAAAGTGTAAATATTAAAGTTACGACTTATTTTTTTTTCTTTTAAACCCCGTTTCGAATACACCGGTTTTGTTTTTGTTGTCTGTTAATTAAAAAACTGGAGCATAAGTTATGATATTATTTCAGTTTTCATATCAAAACACAAGTCAAGAAAACAAAAATGTATTATAATGTAGTTTAGTAGAACGTACGTACGTATGCTGCTGCTGCAAAATAAAACTAATGCATTAAACACATTGACCACAGCAGGCTACACGACTTCAAATGCTGCTAGGAGCGATTCTCAACATATAACCAGCTACTTTTTACGCTCGTGCTTATGCACATCATATCGTCGGTTGGTTTCTGGTTTGCGCACAGTATATTCAAAATACCTTAAGTCAGCAGCAAACCAGCAAACAACCAACGATATGCATGTATGCGCCGCTAGAATTTTACATTTTCTGCAATGTCTGCCGAGCACAAAAAGAAAATGCAAAAAAATGTTTTTTGAAAAAATAAGGAATTTAAAAAAATTAAAATATATCGTTTTTCTTACAGTTCTTTGGTTACTCACTCGTGCAGTTCTCTGGATAGTACATTTTTGATATCAAGTATACGCACTTGATCATTCGAACACTTGTTATATCGCTGGCTTAACATACAAACAGTGTTGCCAGAACGACGGTTTTCCCACTATACAAATATGACTGTATTTTGTTGTCATTAGGGGCAAGTCTATTAAAAAAAACAGCCAGCGGGTTTTTAGCGGAAAAATTTGTTATTTGACGGGTTATTAAGCCTTTTTCTGATTCTAACAAAAAAATATATTCAGATATGTGATGAAAAACGATCGTAAACAAAACGATTTCAAACAAGTATTTTTGAAAAGGTGTGGTGAGTTCTGATCGATTTTAAATATAATTTTTAAGCCAATCTTAATCTACTCACTTTTAAAAAACACACAAGAAGGTAAAATATAAACAATGTAGTAGGGATGTGGAAAAAATGATCAACAAATTATTGCAAAAACTATTAAGAAAACAATTTAAAATGCTTGATAAAACGACTATAGCAAGCACATCACACCTTTTATCGTTTTCAAATTGGTTTTGAGTCTAAATCGTTTTTCATCACATACATACCTGATTGAACCAAAATAACGCAGCTATGCAACACGTCCCCTTGTATTTATATTAAGTATTTTCGATATATGCTAGGAAGACAACTGGTACGAACGACGAATTTTGACCACGTCGACGAATTCGTCGATAAGAGTACGCTGCGTACGACGAATTTACTCAGCGAATTCATCTCTTATATTTAATAAAGTTGGTGTGTACAAAAACAGAGAGAGAGAGAGAGAGAAAAAATAGTTTTTTCGTCGTTCGTCGGCGTACAAAATAGAAATAAATCTATCTCAGAATTCGTCACGCTCGCCGTCGTGCTAATTGACCTCTAATTTGTGATTCTAGTTAATGCTGGACAAGTGCGCTGTCAAACAAAACTATACTTTGATAAGAATGCTACAAATTCCAAATACAAAGCAAGAGTTTAATTGATTCAATTAAATTGATTATTTTTGTTGATTATTTTTTATAATTTTTTTCTTCAATTAAAGATGGAAAATATTTTTCTGTGCAAATATAAAATAAACCAAAAAATTTAAATTAAATATTTGTATATTTTCTTACAGTACCTCAACAAGGAATCTTAGACATAACCACCGAATTTGGTAAGATGAAAGTGTCTCCGAATGAGATTTGTGTCATACCTCAAGGAATGCGTTTCGCGGTAAATGTCACAGGACCCAACAGGTAATAAGAATAAAAATATCAATTATAACACATTAGAGATGATATTTTAAAGTATAACTTGCTGTTTCGCTTACCTTACAGAGGTTATATTTTAGAAGTTTATGACAATCATTTTCATTTGCCCGATTTGGGACCTATTGGTGCCAATGGTCTGGCCAATCCTAGAGATTTTCTAACACCTGTTGCTTGGTTTGAAGATAGACAAGTTGAAGGTAATATTAAATTTAAGTACTAAATAATTAAATTTCATTATTCTTATTCCCTTTTCAGACTTCCAGATAGTAGCAAAGTTCCAGGGCCATTTGTTTACATCCAAACAAAATCATTCTTGTTTCGATGTGGTGGCATGGCATGGCAATTATGTACCTTATAAATATGATTTGGCTAAATTCAGTGTAATTAATTCGGTTAGTTTTGATCATTGCGATCCCAGCATATTTACAGTCTTGACTTGCCCCAGCTCAAGGCCTGGAACAGCCATAGCTGATTTTGTTATATTTCCACCCAGATGGTCAGTGCAAGAGCATACATTCCGGCCACCTTACTATCACCGTATGTTATTCAAGTTTCTCTTCAAATTAATAAAATTAATTCGCATAATATTTAAGGCAACTGCATGAGTGAATTTATGGGCTTGATTTTGGGGCGATATGAAGCCAAAGAGGAAGGTTTTATGCCAGGCGGTGCCACCTTGCACTCCATGATGATTCCTCATGGACCGGACCAAAAATGCTTTGATGGCGCTTCCAACGCTAAACTGCAGCCTGAACGTATTGCTGAGGGCACTCAAGCCTTCATGTTCGAATCGTCTTTGAGCATGGCAGTCACCAAGTGGGGTGAGGACACTTGTCAAAAATTAGATGCCAAGTATTACGAATGTTGGCAGGCCTTGAAAAATAATTTTAAACTTAATAATTAAAGGTTTCTTTGCGAAAAATTCATTTCATTATGTAGTAAAGTAAGTATTTTAATATGAAAACTTAGTGAAAACGATTAGTTTTTATTTTTAGGTAAATTTTTTGTAAATTTTAAAAATCACTGTGACTGATATCCACAATAAGGACATTCTTTGTCGAATGCTCGTCATAATACAAAATGAATATTCGTTCGATCAGTACTTTCGACTATAGTCGATGATCGAAAGTGGCTCATAATAAGGGCCTAAAGTATGTATTTAGCTAATTTTGATTTAAATTTAACATGTATTTAAATACGATTAATTCGTCCAGTGGTTAATTAAAGTTCTTATTAAATTATGTTGAAAGAACGCAAGTACTAAACAATTTTCAAATATTATGGAAAGCTTTCTAACCAGCAGCTGTATAACATGATTAAGAAAGTTAGGTTATCCAAGTGTAGAAAATTAAAATTGCATAAGAACACGCGTTGGCTAAAGTAGTTAGCACGTTGACTTCAAAAAACGAAGGTACTGGATTCGAACACCACGCATTTTTCTGGTGCGCATTAGTGTCCTTTTGTATCAGTTGTTGTAGAAAAGTTCAAGTGATGAAGGTATAGTCACTGGTCACTGAACTATTCCGGCTTCAGCAGATGCTAATCCTAATGTAACATCAGAGCGCCCTCCTTCTTCGGTATTGTGCGGCAGAATCGTCGACGAAGTAAAATAACCAATAAAATAGCTACTAAACACAGCTTTGTAAATTTAATACGCCTCATTGGCATCAGAGGCGCTGCGACACTACTGCATTATTAAAAAAAACGTGAAAAGAGGAGAGTTGCAAAATAATAAAGCTTTCCTCTTTCTCTTCCTTCACCACCTGTCTTCTCTATTACTATACCTTCCATATCACCCTCTCTTACTATGTCCTCTATAACTCCCAGGTAGCACAAAGGGATCATTGTATTGGATCCAAGAGAGCAGAACTCTAAATTTCAGCCTTCCTAACCAGTAGCCTTCTAACCTAACCTAACCTAACCTATGGCTCAACATCGCAAAAGATTTTAAAAACTCGATAAAAAATTTTTCCAGGACTTTTTTTTATTAAAATTTTGTGGCGAATATGCCTAAGGAAGGAAATGTGAAAAACGTAAAATATGCTGGCGATAAGAGATTCAAATAAAAATTATTTCACTCACAATATTTTGGCAATAAAAACAATAATTGAATTGGACATTCACAAAATTTAATTAATTAAAATGCAGCTAATACAGCTTTTTAAAATATTGCACTACGGCAACACTGATTTGATAAAAGCATAGCGTTACTGTAAATCTGTTCTGCTGCAGCATATACAATTTGTACAGTTTGAAATTTACAGTTGGAAATTCACAGTTTGAAACAATATATTGTGCCAAAGCTATTGAGCTGAAATAAAATTAATACATAATTGCATTTAATTAATATAGAGATTTACTGGTTTTAACATATCTGTAAAAATGACCGGTAAAGGATTAAATAGAATTTAAATACAGAAGGTTGAGCACAAAAAACATACATAATTTCGTTTTTGAAACTAACTTAAGGTGCAATCAGACGTGCCATAACCATAACCACTGAAAACAGCAGTTCGAAGCAAACTAATGGACAACACTTGTGACTCGTCATAACGCCATAGCCACTACCATAGAAACCAATTAAATTTTGGTTTGGATAAGGCTATGGCACGTCTAACTGCACCTTTAAAGATAATTCAAACATAATTACCAAGTCAAAAATTGGACTTTAGTGATGCAACTATGGTTTTTTTTTCAAAATTGTACTAAAAAATAAAATAGTGAACTTAAAAGGGTGTGAGAATCAGCTATATTGCAGTTGCTTGGTTGTAGTTTGGGAAAAATTTCAGTTAATGGTTTTTGTTTTGGTTACGAACATTGGATAAATGTAAAAAACACTTTTTGCAAATGGTATATCGTCGGTTGGTTTCTGGTTTGCGGCACAATATATTCAAAATACATTATGTCTGCAGCAAACCAGAAACCAACCAACGATATATTGCACTGTTGCAGGAACTGCCAAAAATTAAGGGTAGCTTACATGAAATATAGAGTGTAAGTGATATTTCTAAGAGGGGCATTATGACTGGAGATTTTCATGAATAATATTAAAATAAATAATTACATGCAATTTTTAATAAATCTTGGCGGGCAGTGCACCGCTCAGCATAGCCTTTCTACGCCTATGGTGCTCCCATTATATGCGTGCTACCCTTGAAACCTAGACTATAACTAATCTAATCAATAACTCTACCATGATACACTTACCTTTCCTTGTTCTAACTGGTTATGAGTTCTAAAATATTCCATAGCGTATTTCCCGTACTATAACTTGTACGATAATCGCAAAAAAAAAAATTAGTACAAACTTATTATATTTTTTTTAAATAAAACATTATTTTTGGTTCTTTATTCATTGAATTACTCGTATATCAATTAAAATGTTTTTTTTTTGTAAATTGTTTGTATACCGATGTAAATATTATGAATATACTTAATTGCTCTATATTAATACATATTGAATAATTACTAAGCGCTAAATAATAAAATTTATTAACTAAAGTAATTTGTTTTCAATAGATAAAATGAAACATTTAATATCACAACCATTTATATACATATTTATACATATGTACATACATATGTATGTAGTAGATAGGATATACATATGTACCTAATAAGATTATGCTTATATGCATTTTAAATAGTTCAAAAACACAGGAAGGACCATTTATACTTATCGAAATTCAACAAGACATTTACACAACACACACGTTTACACTTAAAGAATTTGAATCGTATTAGATATTTAGTATGTGGTAAGTAGTGTACAGCTGCGTAGTTGCAGTAATTAATTCTTTTTATTGATATATAGTTAAAAAGGATTAGTTAAGAATGAGATTTACTTAGGGCTAAAGGCTAAGGAACAAAATAAATACAAGTTTGAGCTGGAATCACACAAAGTAAAAATTGTTTTCTACAGTTCAATAAAACAAAGTATGACTGCATAGTTTGGTGGACATATTTTTCTATAAACGAAATGTTATCACCGGTGCTGAACGTGGTCCCCGAATTGTAGTCGTTGTATGCAAATCGCTCGATTTCAAATGACACACACACAGATAACTATTATTACACATTGCATCCGTTTTATCTATTTCCAGTTTGCGATGTGGCGTAGCAACAACCGTTACGTTATCATCCGAGCGACGTTTGTATATACATTTGGTCTCACAGCTGCAGGAGGAGGTCTTGACGGATCCCTGCATTCGTTGGCTGGCAGTGTAAGATAAGTTAGTGCCTCCATGCGGCAGATGTTTGTTGAAACTGTGATTAGTTGAGGGTTGTAAGGCCGCCGAACTTGAGGTAAAGCTTTCCGTATCTACATTACTAATAAGATCCGGTGCATGCGAGTTTTGTTGTTGTTGTTGTTGCTGTTGCTGTTTCTCGCTCGTTTGGCTTACAAGCCAAAAGGTGCGCATATCGCCTTTACCCTGCCAGAAATACAAAGAAGTACAACAAAAACGATAACAACTTATAAGACTTCTTAATAAACTACAAATCATATGCGTACATATGTACATTTGCTCAAACAACGTCACAACTCAAAATATGGAATTTTTGAGTTAATAATGCAGAATTTATCCTCATATCGTTCCTCATAATGTGCAAAAATTTTATAAAAATATTTTGTTTACTCAACACTTGCCAGCAAAATAAAAATTTTCTTTTTCCATTAAGTTGTGTGTAAATTAAAAACTTCAAACTCGTTTTCTGGCACACTGATATTTTTGAGTTATCACATTGTTTGAGTAAGTGAACGATATATACTTTAGAACAATATTCATAAAGAGCTTTTTACCTTTACGTTAATAAGACCTCTTTCTATGCAGTGATAGCCTCCTAAATTTTCCAAAAGCTTGAATGTCTCCTCAGATATGTGAATTTTCATTGCTTCTCCCGTACTTTCCATGCGTGATGCGGTATTAACTGTATCACCAAACAGGCAGTAGCGTGGCATCTAGAGCATAAATGAGAATAAGGTTCATAATATTTGATTTTTAAGACGACTTGTCTATCTGAAAGGTATACGGGAAGAAATCTGAAAAGTACTTAAAAAATATTTCTATGTTATTTATAAAAAAAACTAGCTAAGCCTGTAGAGCACAGTGGGGCAGAAGCAAAATATTTTAGAAATAAATTAGTCATTTCTAAGTGGATAGTCCTATCACATATGTTGCATGGATATAGCGAAGAAGAAGTATTTCCGTTTTTAGGTTTTAAGTTCCAGCTTTCCAAATTGTCCAGGTGTGGAGATAAGAAGTTTTAAAATATAGTAACTATGTCCTAACAAGCACCAGCAATATAAGAGATTATTGGTGTATATCGATCCCAAGTTTTTCCCTGCAAAAAATCTTCAACCCAGTCGTTCCCTCTAAAATCTGTCTCCATAACAGTAGGGAGTAGTAAATGGTTACATATTCACCATTGTCGGATGTATCGTCAGGATCTTTTGTCAATTTAATTCGGAAATTAAATGGTACTGAACTAGTTCGATGTGATTGGATCCTATCAAATAGTATAAATATAATGAAAATTGTTCCCTCCAATAATACCGACAAGCCAGTCTGGAACTATAGTTAGTCAGTAGTAGGGAAATGGGGCATGGGATGAAAAAATCATCTTTTTGGGATGATTTTTTTGGGATGATTTTTAGTTTGGATGATTTAGGGATGAAAATTTGAGATGAAAAAAATTTTGGGATGATTTTTTTGTTTTGTGTGAAATGCAAGTGCATAAGAAAAATGTTTAATGTTGTTGAACAAATTTTTTCTTTTTGGGATGATTTTTAGTTTGATGATTTAGGGATGAAAATTTGAGATGAAAAAATGTTGGGATGATTTTTTTTTTTTTTGTGTGAAATGCAATTTTTTTTTGTGTGAAATACAAGTGCATAAGAAAATGTTTAATGTTGTTGAACAGATTTTTTTTTTTTATTTTCATTGCACACTTGATGCGATGAAATATGTTAGGGATGACTTTTGGTTAGCGAGCCTATATGTTTGTCTGTCTGTTTGTCTCTTTAATATGTCAATGTATATGAAGATACATGTTTGTGAATATTTGCATATAGTTACACTATTTTAAATAAATTATTTAAACCATAAGATGAAGCATTTTTCATTATTATGTAGAAATTAAGTAAGAGTAATTATGAATGTATGAATAAAAATATTAAGAGATCAAAAATTTATTTTGAGAAAATAAAACTCTCCTGATTAAAAGATTTTTAAGTGTGTTCCAAAAAAATTGATATAAAAACGCAGTTTCTAAAATATTCCTATTCATTAACTCATTGCAATCCTTCAGTAGTAAATTATGACTTCGAAAAACATTACAAACATTGAGATTGTTGAGGCTTTTAATAAACTGAAAGCAAAATCATATATATCTGTGAAGGAATTACAACCATCAAGGCCATATAAAGTGATAATGATGTTTCGTCATAAGACCAAATATGGAAATATAGTGATTGCAGAACTCGAGGATGGAATGCTATATCTTCCCAAACGCTACAATAGCTTAGAGGATAAAGTAATTGAAGGGGCTGGGGATGAAAAATTTTCTTTAACAAAAAAACTAGAAAATTATTCATACACATTAGAATTGGCGGAGGTACTTCCTGACGACAACGAAAAAACTATTGAAGACAATGAAGGCTTCTATATTCCAAACTCACAACCCTTTTTTACTTGGGAAGGAGGCAAAATTCCAAAACTGTATTAAAATATTATGATTATGGCTGAAATAAAAAATTCTTATTTTGTAAAACGCGATGTTGTCAAATTTCTTTGAATAAAATACTATTTTAATATCTGTTCAATGAAATTTTGTTATTTTATTATAAATAATTTAAATAGATATATTGCTTTTTGGGTAAAGTATTCCAATTATCAAGACGCTGATCAATCAGATGGCGATGATCAGCTGGTGTCTGGTAAGAAGAAAAGGGAAAGAGGATTCTTTTGTAATATTTTGGGAATGTAAATGTGAAAATTTAAGGAAAATTTTATTTTAACAAGCCTTTATTGCTGTTTTTAAATGCCATAAAATTTTTTTGTTTTTTTATTGCTGGTGTCTGGTAAGAAGAAAAGGGAAAGAGGATTCTTTTGTAATATTTTGGGAATGTAAATGTGAAAATTTAAGGAAAATTTTTATTTTTAACAAGCCTTTCTTTGTTGTTTTTAAATGCCATAAATTTTTTTGTTTTTATTGCTGGTGTCTGGTAAGAAGAAAAAGGGAAAGAGGATTCTTTTGTAATATTTTGGGATGTAAATGTGAAATTTAAGGAACATTTTTATTTTTAACAAGCCGTTATTTACTGTTTTTAAATGCTATATAATTTGTTTTTTTTTTATTGCTGGTGTCTGGTAAGAAGAAAAAAGGGAATAGAGAATTCTTTTGTTTTATTTTGGGATATATAGTAATTGTATGTTTTTGTGACCCTTAAATGAATTTAATATTATTTCTGCACATAACTATACATAAACATACAAAACTATATTAAAATATTATGATTATGTATATGAAATTAATTTAATTATAATCCTAATAATAAATAAATTTAAAGATACCAATCAAATAAGAAGACAAGAGTTTTTAATTCAATTTTTATAATTTTTATTTTAATATTTTATTTTTATTTTAATATTTTATTATTATTTTAATATTTTATATATTTAAAAAAATCGTCGTCATCGATTTTAAAATCATATATAATTTTTTCAAATACTAATTCGGAGGACGATGATGATGATGCTAATGATGCTGATGTTGATGCGGTTGGCGATGATGATGATGAGGATGACGATGGTGATGTTGATGCGGTTGGCGATGATGTTGATGTTGTTGCGTATGACGGTGATGATACAAGTTTGTATGATTTCGCTTTATAAAAAGCGAAATTATGTTTTTTTAATATATGACGTTTTTTATTGGCAACATTAGAAAATGTTATGAATTTTCCTTTGAGCGTTAAACATAGCTCACAATTGTACTTTGATAAATCCATTTCAATAATAAGCAACATCCTTTAAATTTTTGCTTTTTTATACTTGTATACTTACATCTACTTCAATATTAGAGGTAGTTTTAGGTACTCCAACAGTAATACAAGTAATCTAAAATTTAATGTTTGAGTGAGATAATTATAGTCCTGACATATGTAAGGACTACTTGGTTTTTCTACCCCCTGCTTGTTTTTCTTGAGATTTTGAAATTTTATAGCCTAGCTCAAATACTCAAATCAGGTTTCTAGCATACAATTTATTATTTCAGGTTAATTTCAATGCATCTCTTTCACGCTTTATAATTAGATATGATAGTTTGAAACTAATGTTTACATCTTATCTTTTCCAACTACATATCTATCTATCCTATTACGTATGGCATAAGTGAAATTATATATTAATCTCACATGACAGAGAAGTAAACATACACTTGAGTGATAATATTAAATTAGTCTATCTCTTTCATAATATATATTCGAAAATTATTTTAAGTTTAAAAATTATTTTATAAGCAACAACACATTATTTTCTAACAGTCGTAAAACTACAGTGTAACAAGCAATTAATATTGAAAAAAATTTAAAATTATTAATAAAAAAAAAAAAAAAAAAAAAAAAGAAATATGAAGTGTAAATATTGTCCACGCATTTTTAATGAAATGAAAATGGCTGAAATCCACGAAAGCCATCATTGTTCGGAATGTCACAAGTGGTTTGGAAACCAAGCCCATTTAAAAATGCATGAGAGGACTCATGCATCAACATCATCTGCCAGAATAATAAATTCAAGGAACCGTGAAGCGAATGTTGGGATGAAACTTGAAAATACGGCATTCAAAAATAGGATACAAACCTTCTCATATAAAAATGAGAGGGAGGAAATTTTATTTCCCGAAGAATTTTTTGAAGGAGTGGAAAGAAAATCCTTACAAATATTAACAGATGCCCAAATAAGTCATATCACATTTAAATATAACATGGAGTTGGAATGTGACTATATTAAAATTGTGGATAGTGACATACATTCCTGTATGATTTCGCACCGCTCCAAAATGCGATTTGTAACAATAAGTGATGATCTCTTAGAAGTATTTAAAGACCAAACTCAAGAGATATGTAAAAAAATGTCAGAATTTCAAGAAAGGGACAGCGGATGGAGCCTTATCACAATAAAAAAATTATATATAAATATAAATCGAGCGGATTTTCTTAAGGGCTCAGGCTACATCCCACTTCCACTGTGGATTGAGAAGAAAAAAGCATGTTTCAACATCCAAAACAATGATGAGTTTTGTTTTAAATGGTGCATCATAGCAGCACTTTGTCCAACTGCGCTAAACGATGATGCGATAAATATTAGTGCTAATGTAATAAGCATTAATAACAGGACTCTAAATTTTGAGAATTTAGAGTTTCCGATGAAAACCAAATTCATCAAATCTTTTGAAGATCAAAATGATGGCATTAGCGTTAATGTGTTTGGAATAGAAGACAAATCTATCGTGGGACCTTACTATTTATCTGCAATGGAGAAAATTCATCATGTGAATCTTTTGCTGTTATCGAAAGATGGATATTCTCATTATGTTCTAATAACAGATATCTCTAGGTAATTATACGAATACACATACATTTATATTATAAATATTTTAACTAATTGGCATATAATAATTATATATTTCAGGCTAATAAGAAGCAGCATAACTGTGCACAAAGCAAAACTTTTGTTATGCAATGCATGTCTACAGTATTCGCATAATGAAAGGATGATGGAGGACCACAAGCTAAGCTGCAAAAAAGTTGTTGCCAGTATGCCGAGGAAGGATGAGTGTATTTTAAAATTCGAGAACTACCACAAACAGTTGGACGTACCCTTTGTTGTATATGCCGATTTCGAGGCATATCTTGAAAAGGTAGGAGGAGGAGGAGGAGGAACAACAACAACAGGTGGTAACATAGAAAAGCACATTCCATGTGCTTTTAGCTATTTTATAAAGTGTAGTTTTAATAATAATTTAGATAGGTTTAGTATTTATTTTGGTGAAGACGCATCTAGAGTTTTTTTAGTAAATTTAATTAACGACCTGACGGACATTTACATAAACTTCTTATCAAAAACAGTACCAATGACGCCACTGACAAATGACGAAAAAATTGAATATGCTCTCTCCATAAATTGCCACATTTGTGGAAAAATTTTAAGAAATGACAAAGTACGTGACCATTGTCATTTTACAGGCAAGTATAGAGGGCCAGCGCATAACTCATGCAATCTTCTTTATAGAACTGCTAAGTTTATACCAGTTTTCTTTCATAATTTTTCCTCTTATGATTGTCACTTGTTTATAAAAGAACTTTCTAACTTTGATGGTGATATTAAAGTAATTCCTCTTAATAAAGAATTATATATTTCACTTTCAAAGTTCATTAGAATCGGAGAAAAAGAGAGTTTTGAAATTCGTTTTTTAGACTCCTTCCGATTTATGGCCTCCAGCTTAGAATCGCTGGCAAACAATTTAAGTGATGATCAATTTCACATCCTCAATAAATTGTTTCCTCAAAAAGAAGAATTCAATTTGATAAGAAGAAAGGGAGTATTTCCTTACTCTTATATGGATTCAATGGAGCGCTTTAATGAAGATCATCTCCCCACTCAAGAAAAGTTTTATAATTATTTAAGTAATTCCGAATGCTCTTTGGATGATTACGAACATGCCAAGAAAGTTTGGAGAACCTTTAACTGCCAAAATATGCTAGATTATACCTTATTATATTTAAAAACTGACGTTCTATTGCTAACTGACATATTCCAAAATTTTAGACAAATTTGTAAAAGTATTTACAAGCTTGATCCATGTCAATATTATACTGCCCCTTCTCTATCATGGGATGCCATGCTTAAGACCACAAAAATAGAACTAGAACTTTTTACTGATATTAATATGTACAATTTTGTGCAAGATGCTATCAGAGGGGGTCTAGTACAATGTTCAAAAAGGTATACTAAGGCGAATAATAAATATATGGAGGATTATGATTGTAATAAGCCTTCAGAATACTTGATGTACTTAGACGCTAACAATTTATATGGTTGGGCAATGTCAGAGTACCTACCATACGGAAAATTTGAGTGGGTTAATGAGGAAAATCTTCATATTTTAGATGTGAATAATATATCAGATACATCAACTGTTGGATATATTTTGGAAGTAGATTTAGAGTATCCCCAACATATACATGATAAACATAATGATCTACCTTTTTGCCCAGAAAATAAAACGGTCGATGATTCTAAATGCAGAAAACTTATAGCTGACCTCACATCTAAATCAAAATATCAAATTCACTATAGAGTGCTTAAGCAATGCCTCAGAAATGGGTTGATATTAAAAAAAGTGTACAGGGCATTAAAATTTAAGCAATCTCCTTGGCTTAAATCATATATTGATATAAACACTCATTACAGAACAATAGCAAAAAATTCGTTTGAAAAAGATTTCTTTAAATTGCTCAACAATGCGGTTTATGGAAAAACTATGGAAAATATCCATAAGCGCAAAGATGTTAAAATTGTCACAGAGTGGGAGACTACAAGGAGAAACCATTTAGGTGCAAGAGCATTGATTTCAAAACCAAACTTTTCGAGTATAACACAGTTCTCGGATAATATGTTTGCAGTTCAGCTCAAAATAATGAAGTTCAAATACAACAAACCCATTTATATAGGGTTTGCTGTATTAGAATTGTCTAAGTGGAAGATGTATGACTTCCATTATCAATACATGCAGCCAAAGTTTGGAACAAACTTATCTCTAAATTATATGGATACGGACTCTTTTATTTATTCCATAAAAACAGATGATTTTTATGATGATATCCGTCAAGATGTTGCTTCGAGGTTTGATACATCCGAATATCAGCCTGACAACATTTTTAATTTACCATTACTAAACAAAAAAGTCATTGGGATGATGAAAGACGAAAATAAAGGAAAAATTATGAAAGAGTTTGTAGGACTTCGATCAAAAATGTATTCATTTGAAACTGTTGGGATGGATCAAGTGAAGAAATCTAAAGGAATAAAAAAATCTTGTATTAAGAATTATTCTATTGCAGATTATAAAAAAGTTTTATTCGAAAAACAAATTATTTCAGATTCTATGAATACATTTAGATCCAAGTACCATCAGTTGTATACTCAAAAGTTACATAAAGTTGTATTGAGTTATTCTGATGATAAAAGAATTATTGATAAAAACCAGATAAATACACTTGCTAGGGGGCATTATAGACAGAAGACATTTGAAGAATTTTATTCAGATAAAGATGACGATATTTTTATGAATATTTCTGATTCATATCTAGATTTTATTACCAGTTCATCTGATGACGAGTTTTTTATGAATTTAGATATTTAATTTGTAATTATTATTTTCAAGCTTTGTACTTAAGAATATATAAACAGCTCTTTGTAAATATAGCAAATTTGTATATTTATATATGTATATATTTAAGAAAAAAAAAAAAATCAATGTATGTATATATTTATAAATAAAAAATAAAAAAAAAACTTATGTCTGTATTGAAATTGAAACAACGTTTTTTAGATTTATTTTAAATAATATTTATTAAATAAAAATTCTATACATAAATGACCACAATTAAATGTATTAAATTTTTGCTTTTGTTGATAATTATATTCAATAGGTGTTTTTAAGTAATTAATTATTTCTTGTGGCGGTTGCAAATTTCCAAAGCTATCAAAATATTCTTTGTATTTATAATTTTGTAATAGGCTACCCAATGTGTTCCAGGACCGCTGGAATGGTCTAAATTAACAATACCACATTCCTGACTAAATGGCTTTTTAGGCAAACGATCGCACATAAAAACTCCTCTGAAATATTTAAGTTTTTTGCAATATTTCATTATATCTAGTTCAGTTAATGGTCTATTGGGTAGATCATTTAAAAGTTTTTTGAGGCTGGTTTGTAATAAAGTCCATATCCTGTTTTGTATGGTTTTAGGTATAAACCTTTTCCCATTGCTATTGATTCCATATGTTGATTATGCCGCATAGCTTCTGCTAGTTGTTTTCTTCCATTTTTTATATCATTCACAGCCTTAGCAATAGCAGACCCGCCTGTAGCTAAGCCTCCAAGTGCTGATAAGGCTGTTAAAATTGGAACCAGTGGTAGAAATCCACCGATTTTCGGCACTGGAATAACTCTTGGTATATTAACTTCAATATCCTTTTTCCCTTTAAACTTTGGATGTATGAATTTTTGCGCAATCTTGACAGCAGATCTTATATTATCTGGTTTTTCCTTTTTTAAAATTTTTAATGCGTTTTTAATAGAAGATGAAAATAGTTTCCTGTTATATATTGTCCTTTTTGTCAACTTTTTCTTAGGTTTTTTGAGCTTATAAATTTTAGTATCCTTCACACCTAAACCCAATTTCACTTTAGTTTTCATTGCGTTTGTTACGAGCCAAGCGTGTGCTCTTTCTTTGAAACTGCTATCCTTAGATTTTACTCGTTGCCAGGCTTTTTCAGCTAGTTCCTGATCTGCTTGATGTCTTTCGTTAATATAGTTTGTTTTTGAATATCTAATGTCGTGCTCTCTACAAGCCGCATCCAGTAAATTTATTCCTTTGTCCCCTCTCGCTAATCGTTTTTCAAGTTTTGTTCCAGGTCCACAAAACTGATAACCAGGTAAATGTAGTTCAATAGGTAATTTGTTTATTAAGTTGTTTACTAAGCCGCTACCAATCTTACACTGATTATCTCCAACTCCTTTGTTATAGTTTATAACCATGTTAATGTTTATTTTTCTTTAATATACATATATATGTCTTATGTGTTCCATATTAAAAATGAAAATGATGAGATTTCCATATATAAGATTGAATTTATAGCAAAACAGATTAGTTATCAATATGCGATTAGTAGAACAAGCAAAACAAATTGTTATAAGGAATGTTGACGTTTCACAAGAACAGAAAACTAAAATTAAACATAGCACATTATTACCCAATTCAATACGTGCTCTAATTGTAGGACCTTCAAATTGCGGTAAAACTAACGTCATGATTAGTCTAATAGAAAGTCCTAATGGTCTTAGCTTCAGAAACTTATATATATATTCGAAGTCTTTATATCAACCAAAATACTGTTACCTTAAAAAACTGATTGATCCGATAAAAGGAATTAATCTTTTTACATTTTCTGAAAATGAAAAAGTTTTGAGTCCCGCTGAAGCAAATTCTAATTCCATAATAATATTTGATGACGTTATTTGTGGTAAACAAGATAATATAAGAGATTACTTTTGCATGGGAAGACATAAGCATATTGACTGCTTTTATTTATGTCAGACATATACAAAAATTCCCAAACATCTAATACGTGATAATGCGAATATGATCATAATATTTAAACAAGATGAAATGAATTTACGACATATATATAATGATCATGTTATAGGAGATATGTCCTTTAGAGAATTTACGGATATATGTAGTGAGTGCTGGAAAGATAACTATGGATTCGTTGTTATTAGTAAGGAGGATGCTGTAAATAAGGGACGATATAGAAAAGGTTTTGATAAATTCATACAACTTTAAGAGGTTTTGTCCAGAAGCTGATACAGAACAGATAAAAGCAGATACAGAGCAGATATAAAGCAGATAAAAGCAGATAAAAGCAGATATAAAGCAGATAAAAGCAGATATAAAGCAGATACAAAGCAGATAAAAGCAGATACAAAGCAGATATATAGCAGATACGAAGCAGATACAGAGCAGATATAAAGCAGATACAAAGCAGATACAGAGCAGATAAAAGCAGATATAAGGCAGATACAAAGCAGATAAAAGCAGATATAAAGCAGATACAAAGCAGATACAGAGCAGATACAGAGCAGATATAAAGCAGATACAAAGCAGATAAAAGCAGACACAAAGCAGATATATAGCAGATACGAAGCAGATACAGAGCAGATATAAAGCAGATACAAAGCAGATACAGAGCAGATAAAAGCAGATATAAGGCAGATACAAAGCAGATAAAAGCAGATATAAAGCAGATACAAAGCAGATACAGAGCAGATACAGAGCAGATATAAAGCAGATACAAACAAGATCAATATCAGATACAAAGAAGATAACCACCAGTTACAAATTAGTTGGAAATGAATAATAACAAATTATTAAAAGATATTGTTAAAACAAGAAACATATTAAAAGAAAAACTGAAAAATATAAAATTGAACGAAGTGGATAGACTCAATTTATTGGAAGATACATTTAAGCCTGTAACGAAACCTCTGAATAAGATAATTAAAAAAATTGATGATTATCAATCCGATGATTTATTGAAAGATGCATATACACCTACAGAAAAATCGTTAAAAAAGATAATTAAAAAAACACTTGATTACAAATCAGATGCTTATCAATCAGATAATGATATATCAGATTCAAAACTTCCATCACTACCATCCAATGATAGTTCTGATAACTTTGATGATGCTGAGGGTTATGACGATAATATGATTAATAACATACTAACAAAAAAAAGAAAACTAGATTTACAAGTAGTTAACGAGGATAATGACGACGATAAAAACAACTACAAGGTACCCGAAAATGATAATAATAAGTCCTCACTAGTCAAAAATATAGAACTGCTCTTGCGTAATAAAAAAATAGATATGGTTTATGGATTCAACATAGATGAAAGCGGAAACTGGCGATATGCAAATAATGAACTAAATTTTAATGCAGATAATTCTATTCGAATAGGAAATATAAAGTGGAAAATGACTCCAGGATTATTTGAACTAGTTTTTCATTCCAAACCTCTACATTACACTAAAAATGATTTGAAAACTTACAAAGAACTTTTAACGAGTACAAATGCATACAAACGACAATATCAACCACATGGTCAAATTAAAGGTACACGAGCATATAAATATGTTAATATAATAAAACATTTATTTACTACGAAACCCAATGTTTTAAAAAAAGGTAATGGATTATTATTGAAAACTGCAGATAATCGTAAATCTAATTATATATATTGGGATGATCCAAATGAACTAGTTGACAGATTACGTTTACTCCTTTCATCGGAAAGTGCTGGTCATAATAATCATAAAAACGAAATAATTTCCATTGTTGAAGAATTAAGAGAAGCTGACATAATATATTAAGAATGAGTTATATAAATAAGTTTGGAGAAAGTTCCATTAAGAGTAACCTAAATAATTTAAAGTTAAGTACGTACAAATATAATTTCCAAATGGATGTCATTGCAAAAGATATCAACAAAATGCATATTATCATCAAAACCATTAAGGATCAAAGTGAGGAACTTAAAAACGATTATAATTCACAATTAAACGTTATCAGAAGAGATGTAAAAGTATTACGAGAGTTAATTACAAAAGGGATCGATGACGATGTTAAGGCTATTGAAAAAGTAGTGATTGATCAAGTTCATTTTGCAAATGAAGGCTTCTTAAAGAATATCGAGGAAAGATTTGAAAATATTGAAGAATTTTTATTTAAGTCAATTAATAAAAATGCTGTTGTAGATGTTGTTAAAAAACGAAAACTCGAACTTCCTAAAATCAAAGGATAAAAATTATATATATAAACATATAGAATTCCCGTTTACATATTAATTAGCAACAACTAGCATAAAGGAAATGAATTCAGATAAGAGAGAAATTGTTAATGAAATTCATAAGCAAGCGCGCAAAAATTTTAAAAGAAGGCGAGTTATTATAAAAGGAATCGATGATTTATGGCAAGCAGATTTGGTTGAGATGGGCAATTACGTAGCAGATAATAATGGATTTAAGTATCTCTTAACGGTGATAGATGGTTTTTCCAAAATGGCTTGGGTCTCTGCAGTAAAAAATAAAACCGCAATCAACGTGACAAACGCTATGAAAAATATTTTCAGAAACAGCAATCGTAAGCCAAAGAATTTACAAACTGATGATGGTAAAGAGTTTTTCAATAGCCGATTTCAGCAGTTAATGCAATTGAATGAAATTAATCATTATTCAACATATAGTGTTCTCAAGGCATCCATTATAGAAAGATTCAATAGAACTTTTAAAGGAATGATGTGGAAAGAGTTTAGTTGCCAAGGAACATATAAATGGATAAACATATATAAGCAACTTGCTGAAAAATATAATAACACTTACCATAGAACTATAAAAATGTCGCCTATTGAAGTAAATTCATCAAATGAAAAATTGTTATTGGATACAGTCTACAACAATTTGAAAGTCTTTAAAAGACCCAAGTTTAAAGTTAATGATAATGTACGAATAAGTAAATATAAACATATATTTGAAAAAGGTTACACACCGAATTGGACTACAGAAATATTTAAAATTAAAACTATAAGAAATACAAATCCTAATACATATATATTACAAGACTATCAAGGTCACGAAATTAAAGGTGGTTTTTATGAGTCTGAGCTAATGAAAACTAAATTTCCAGAAACATATTTAATTGAAAAAGTTTTAAAAAGGAAACGAAACAAAATTTACGTTAAATGGTTAGGCTTTTCATCAGAACACAACTCTTGGATTAATGTCAACAACACATCATCATAAAACTCATTACAAATTTATTAATAATTTATTCGCTCATCAGCCTTTAAAATGTCAATTACATTAACATTAAACGGAGACTCTTCATATCTTGTTGCAAACTATTTTCCACCAATCGAACTAAATGAAAACTATGTTTGTGGCTTAATAAGTTTCGACACGTATCACTCAATCCCCAATGTTGATATCGAAAACAATTTATTTCATATTGGGAATAATGAAATAGAAGTTCCAGTTGGCTCATATGAATTGTCAGACATAGCTGAAGTATTAGCAAATAAATATCATAATATAAACGCAACAGGATCGCTTGATGTACGAGCAAATTATAATACTCTACAAACATGTATAAAAAGTACTACAGATTCAATTTATTTTAATAAGAAGAGATCAATCGGATCCTTATTAGGGTTCAGTACAAAAGTATTACAGCCTGGCGTGGAACATTACTCTGATAAAACAATAGATATAACCAAAATCTATACAATAATCGTTGAATGTAACATTGTATGTGGATCATATATAAATAATATGTCTGCCCATATTTTGCATCAGTTTTCACTCAACGTCAGTCCAGGATATAAAATAACTGAGGCTCCAACTAATGTAATATATTTACCTGTAAGCTCAAGAACAATAAATAGTCTTATTTTGAAAGTTGTTGACCAAGACGGAAACTTAATAAATTTTCGTGGTGAAAAATTAACAATACGATTGCATTTAAAGCCCATGAGAGAATGATTATATACAATAAAACTGACTTGCAAAAGCATTCACCATTCATTCTAACCTTATCAACTGAAGACGAAACCGGAAAGCCATCGTATTGCAATAAATCGAAAAAACTGAAAAAACAACAAATTAAAAAAATAGCACAACAGAAGCAAAACATTATTCTTCGTGAGGATAATAAGGAGTTTTTAAACAATTTGGGGTTTCATCTAAAGTAAAAACCATAAAGATAAAGGAACAATGAGCAACATTATTAACATTTTGCAAAAACCGCTATTTGATAACTCCATTATCAAAAAAGAGTATCACAGCTATACATCATATTTACAATCATTTAAAAATAATGATGAAATTCGTATATCAATTCAAAATCAAGATTTGTATGTTTTACCAAGCGAAAGTCTTCTATATATAGAAGGACATGCTACGAAAGAGGACTCATCAGTTTCTACATCCATACGGCTCTTAAACAATTGTATGGCACATCTATTTGATGAAATTCGTTATGAAATTAATGGTATAGAAATTGATCGCACACGTCATTTGGGTATTGCAACAGAATTAAAAAACTATGTTTCGTTGAATAAATCTGAAAGTGATAGTCTACTAAATGCAGGATGGTCTCCTTTTAATATTGATGATCTTACACTTGAAAAGGGTTATTTCAATTTTTGTGTACCATTAAAATATTTACTCGGATTTGCTGAAGATTTTAATAAAATTATAGTTAATTCCAAACATGAGCTGATACTTTCACGATCTAAGGATGATGGTCAAGTTCTTAAATCTCAAACGATAGCAGAAAAAATAAAGTTATCAATTTTAAATATTACTTGGAAAGTACCACACGTTCAACTTGCTGATGCGTACAAATTGCAGATGTTAAAAACAATAAACAATCGCCATCCATTAAGTATATGTTTTAGAAGTTGGGATATGTATTACTATCCTTTACTTCCAGAAAGTACAACAGTATTATGGAATGTGAAGCTAGCTACCGAAAACGAGAGACCGCGATTTTTATTATTGGGTCTTCGAAATGATGATAACAAGTTTCAACACTGCGATTTAAGTGATATTAAAGTGCATCTTAACTCTGTCACATATCCATATGATGATTTAAATCTAAAATTTGACAGAAATCGTTTTGCAATTTTATACGATATGTATTTAAAATTTCAACAAAGTTATTATTCACGTGATTCCCAACCATTATTAACTCCGGAAAATTTCAAAACTATGGCGCCAATAATAGTTTTAGATGTTACTCATCAAAATGAATCAGTTAAAACTGGACCTATCGATATTCGCATTGAATTAAAAACCTTGAAAAATATTCCGTCTAATACAGCTGCATATTGCCTGATTATACATGATAAGATGTTTGAATATATTCCTCTTACAAACGAAATAAGAAAAATAATGTAAATTTTATATTTAGTTAAAAAAAAAAAATATTATTACAATAAAAATTAAATAAATAAATAAATATAAAAAATTCTTTTCATTATGTATAGAAGAATGATGAGAGTAAGTAAGTAATTGTATGTCTACTTATGTAATGCTAGCTCATATGTAATTAGTTAAAAAGTATAAATACCGCACTTTAGAATGTTAATGCTTATTCATAAATACTTCGAGCAAGTAGTTGGTCATAATCGATTGTAAGAATGGTGTTAAAAGATATATATGATTTCATGAAAAGATGTTCACATATTGTTTCGGATGAAGATAAAAACAAACTCATTAATATTCAATCTCAACTAGAGAGCGCCAATAAATTGAAGACAAAGAAAAATAAATTTGGAGAACATTATGAAGATTGTGTTTGGTCGGATGATAATACTACATGTGGGCCAGATACTTGCTTCTGCTTGCACTACCGAAGGAAAAATATGGAAGCGGAAGAAGTAGCAAAGCAACTGATAACAACATATTATAATATTTACAATGTTACTAAATGTAAAAATTGCAATTTCAATAAAATATAAACTGTAAAGTATAAAAGCTAAATCAAATTGAAACTCAATTTTATTTCTTGTTTATCCTTATATTTTATTTATTTATTTACTCATTTATTTATAAAGTTAAGGAGCATTTTAAATACACAAAAATATATATATATGCATATGAAAATCATCTCATGTTGTAAATAGCTTCACATTGGGCAGCTATTTCATCTAAGATTTGATCGTTCCCATCATGCAGCATCTCAATTAAGGCTACTGTATTGGCGAGTAGCTCGTCATCTGTCTTCTCATGCATAAAAAGAAATCGCTGGAGATCTAACCTCGGTAGGATGATTACTTCTTTTATTTGAACTTGTGCTCTTCCTGAGCGAGTATTTCTATTTCTATTCATTAAGGACATTTTGCTTAATTTACTTAATTTGTCTTATTTGTTGAAATGTAGAAGTTGGAATAAAACGTACGTTTCTTATGTGTAAGCAACAAGGCTTGCGTTTTCTTTCGCTAGTTATTAACAGCTGATAATCAACTAACTAATTTTACTGTTGAAAACCAGCTGATCATCACCTTATTCACAAATGGAATATTATATCTCTCTTGCTCTGATATTGTTTATATACATATCAATAGAATGAGACAACTAGAATAATAGTGCAAACTAGTGTTTGCTACTTTATTGTGAGTTGACTATCAGCTGATCGTCAACTGGTTTTTCCAGCTGATCATCAACTATTTTTTCCAGCTGATCACCAGCTGGTTATCAACTAATTTTCCAGCTGATCACCAGCTGATCATCTGATTGATCATCATCTCGATAATTGGAATACTTTACCCAAAAGAAATGTATATGTATATATATATATATATATATATATATATATATATATATATATATATATATATATTTAAATTATTTATAATAAAATAAAACAACTTCAATTACAATAAAATTTGCTTTTATTTTATAATTATATTCAATTAACAATAAGCTTATAGTCTGTTTGATAATAAATAATATTTTTTTATTAATTTTTCAATTTGAATTCTTTCTTGATTTTTATTATTCAAATAATCTTGAATTAGTTGGAGATGATCCATAAAAATCAGCCCTTCAAAGTCCTTTAGAAATTTATGAATCGGATTTGTGGACATTCTGCTTATTTTCCAAGCCAAGGGCAAAAGGCAACTAATAAATTTTGTTAAACTTTTCGTGCCTTATATACAGTTTTCCACAATAAATTTACGTATATTGTTCTTTAAAATTTTTGAAATAGTATTTTATTCAAAGAAATTTGACAACATCGCGTTTTACAAAATAAGAATTTTTTATTTCAGCCATAATCATAATATTTTAATACAGTTTTGGAATTTTGCCTCCTTCCCAAGTAAAAAAGGGTTGTGAGTTTGGAATATAGAAGCCTTCATTGTCTTCAATAGTTTTTTCGTTGTCGTCAGGAAGTACCTCCGCCAATTCTAATGTGTATGAATAATTTTCTAGTTTTTTTGTTAAAGAAAATTTTTCATCCCCAGCCCCTTCAATTACTTTATCCTCTAAGCTATTGTAGCGTTTGGGAAGATATAGCATTCCATCCTCGAGTTCTGCAATCACTATATTTCCATATTTGGTCTTATGACGAAACATCATTATCACTTTATATGGCCTTGATGGTTGTAATTCCTTCACAGATATATATGATTTTGCTTTCAGTTTATTAAAAGCCTCAACAATCTCAATGTTTGTAATGTTTTTCGAAGTCATAATTTACTACTGAAGGATTGCAATGAGTTAATGAATAGGAATATTTTAGAAACTGCGTTTTTATATCAATTTTTTTGGAACACACTTAAAAATCTTTTAATCAGGAGAGTTTTATTTTCTCAAAATAAATTTTTGATCTCTTAATATTTTTATTCATACATTCATAATTACTCTTACTTAATTTCTACATAATAATGAAAAATGCTTCATCTTATGGTTTAAATAATTTATTTAAAATAGTGTAACTATATGCAAATATTCACAAACATGTATCTTCATATACATTGACATATTAAAGAGACAAACAGACAGACAAACATATAGGCTCGCTAACCAAAAGTCATCCCTAACATATTTCATCGCATCAAGTGTGCAATGAAAATAAAAAAAAAAAATCTGTTCAACAACATTAAACATTTTCTTATGCACTTGTATTTCACACAAAAAAAAATTGCATTTCACACAAAAAAAAAAAAATCATCCCAACATTTTTTCATCTCAAATTTTCATCCCTAAATCATCAAACTAAAAATCATCCCAAAAAGAAAAAATTTGTTCAACAACATTAAACATTTTTCTTATGCACTTGCATTTCACACAAAACAAAAAAATCATCCCAAAATTTTTTTCATCTCAAATTTTCATCCCTAAATCATCCAAACTAAAAATCATCCCAAAAAAATCATCCCAAAAAGATGATTTTTTCATCCCATGCCCCATTTCCCTACTACTTTAGTCCCGTAACTATAGTTAGATATTAACTTAAGCTTAACTAGAGTTTATACTTTTAAAATATTAATGCTCCTGTGGCCGAGTGGATAGTGTGCAAGCCTGTCATGACGGATATTGTCGGTTTGAATCCCGAAAAAATATCTACTTAAAAAATATATAATTGCATTTGTAACAATAAAAAAAAAATTACAAATTTCCATTATTACAGTTAAAACGTCGGAATGACATTTTTAAATCATTTATATTCACCCTTATTCCATTTGTCGACGTCGACGTCACTTTAACACAATACTAAAAAATTGGGGCTTGTATACTCGTTCTCGAAAACAACTGACTCCTGTTGGCAGGCTAATGGAATTTTCTAGAATTAAGGGAACGGAAATATATTGTCATTAGCACAAAATTGCTCTGGAGAGCTAGTAAACAAGCCCCAATTTTTTGGTATTGTGTTAAAGTGACGTCGATGTCGACAAATGGAATAAGGGTGATTATTCTACACCGATTAGGTCCCTAAGAGATAGTTCAGTGACAAGTCACAAGGTGCATACGAAGTATGAATTAACCCTGTCCTAGCCATACTTATGTAAAAGTGTCTGGTACGCTTCATAGTAAGTGTTAGAACTCGAACTGATCCTTATCACTTGGGGACCGATCCCGTGACTAGTCTTGTGTCAGTTCAATTTCCTGTAGGTATGTCACACAACGTTTCTTTAAACTAAAACCTTGCAATGATAATGATGTCATCGACATATGCTTGATATTCCATGCAATGGCTCGTTAGTCTGTGCAGAAGCTCATCAACTACTGTACTTCATAGAAGTAGTTAGTACACAACAAAAATAGTGATGGTCACTAAATTTCATATGGGTAGCTCTTAAAATAAACTGCATGTTACAACAAAATCTTGAATGTATACGGGGGGGGGGGGAAGCGTGTATCCCTCATAAAATGTAATTATAATATTTGCTATATCCTCAGAACTACAATAGATAGTGAGGCACATAAAATTTTCTCTCACAATTTTCAACTTTAACGCGTCATTACAAAGGCACCGTTGCCCATTTGACATTTATGATGTGGAATTTTATGCCCTGATGTGGAATTTTATGCCCTCTAAGCAAGTACTTTCACTTTTCACTGTACTTGATTTTTTTTAATTAATCCGTGAAATTTCCGCTTTTGTCCCCTATGTGCGCCGAAGTGGTTGACATCTTTTCAAAATTCATTTCTCTTTGTTGTAAGTCGTTAGACTGTCAATCTAAATAAGAGAACTGGTTGAGTTGATTCACTTTTGCTCCACTCACATTTACAATGCTTTTCTTTTGTTTTTTAACATGATTATATACTAATGATACATCAGAGAACTGGTTGAGTTGATTCACTTTTGCTGTCCACTCACATATTACAATGCTTTTGTTTTATTTATTAACATCATTATATACTAATGAGGTTGCTTGCAGTGCTAACTCTCTAACAACTGACTGTCATTAACTAAATCTTGTTTTTTTAAGTACTGTTTGCAAAAGTAAATAAAAACTTCTTACTATTGTTTGATTATTTTTTGTATACGATAATCAAATTACTTACAAAACCACGTTGGACAGATGAAGTCTTAAATTGATAAAAAAACAGTGCGTATATGTTTTCATACATTTTTAAAATAAATTTCAAGAAGTTTTGAAAAGTGCTTTAAGAAAATTTAGCATAATGAATTGAGAAATAATAATAATAATAATAATAATAATATGGTTTTTCAAGAAGTATTATGATTCACTGCTCTTGTGAATCATATGAATAAACAGAACTTCTTGCAGGCAATGGCATGCATTTATTAACAACTGTTTTGTGAATATGAATCATGCATTAGCATCTTTAATTTTTTTTGTGAATGTTAAGTGCTAGATAAATATTTATTTTTCAAAAAGGCAAAATTATGCCGTTTGATTCGTAGTCATGCAGATCTCTGATGTACTTAATTCTATCAGTATCCAGTACAATTCGCTTCTTAAATTTCATTAGGTATTGAGTGAATATTGCAAAAATAACAAATGGAATGACAAACCTACATACATACGTATATCGTTTTACAATTTTGGGTGAAATGTATAACAAATGAATTAGACGTGAAAGTCCCAAATTACCTAAGAAAATCTTTTTTTCTTTATTATAGCCCCAAACCGTATATATGTATGTAAGTGCGTAAATACTTGAAAAAACGTGACATTTAGCAGTTTGCAAACTTCTACATACATACGTACATATCGTTGGCTTAAAGCTCAATTAGACGTGACATAGCCATAATGCCATAGCCCTAACCAAACCAAAATTCAATTGGTTTCTATGGTGAGAGTTATGGCGAGTCTCTCTCACTCTCGCTCTCACCATAGAAATCAATTGAATTTTGGTTTGGTTATGGCTATGGCCATGATACAATTATACAGGTAACCGCGAAGCGCCAGCTGTTTTGAGTATGTACATACATACTCGTACTTAAGTGTTTATTCAAACACTAAAATGTCTGAGTGCCAAATTTTATTCAAGTTTATTTAGCCATTTTTGTTGCGTGATTGAGTAGGAGTATAATATAAACATCCTAACACAACATACAAAATTTTACATTTAAGTAAAATACCTATTGCTTTGATAACATAAAACAAATCTAAATAGTTTTTTAAACACACAACTAGTTAATGCTACTGCTTCAACTGTGCTCTATTTAACCATGCCAAATACGCTGCTGTGCTGTTGGTATTCTAATGAATAATTGCGGAAAATAAAAAAATACTGGTGCAACAACTAATAACATGCTTATTTACGTTGCACTTACCTTCAAGCCCACAACACCAGCTGCACATGGACCAGAATGAACACCAATGCGTAGTTGTAGTGATTCTGTAGGTTTATGGCGGATTTTTAAATTAGCCACACTTTGTAGTAAGTGCAATGCCAACGAAGCTATTTCTCCAACATGACGTTTACCATTTCTCAATGGTAGTCCAGAAACGACCATATATGCATCGCCAATTGTTTCAACCTTGTGCAGAGAAAAAAATAAATATGTTATTAAACCAAATAGTTTGGCCTGCATAGAATAATGGAACTAGGGAATGCTTACTGCATTTCGAAATTTAAATAAATTTAACAAAACTGAAGTCATAAAATTTTTTTAAATAAAAATACTCATAGATATTAATTTTGATCAAAAAATGTGTGTAGTATATCGTATATGTTTATAATATGTGTAGTAAGCAGAACATTTATAATAATTTTACAAAAATAATGTGTGCAGAGTAAAGACCGAGTTTACATCTGGCCCACATGGGCCCAAAAAAAGCGTAACCACTAATTACTAATGAAAAACTATTTGATTCAAACACGTATTTATTAAATTTTTTAAATCTTCTTACTGAATTAGGGCATTAATCTACTTCTAGTCTTGTTGGAATCATTATTAGATTTAATTCAGTTTTGCTATTATCCCTATGGAAACCTGTTAAACATTCCTACAGACATCGTGTGGCATAGAGAACGACGAACATGATTTTTGTTTGGAAGCAATAAAAATGTCATTGCCTAAACAAAATTAAAATTCACTCAATTCTTTATGCTGGGATCTTACTTATCAGGGGTGTTCTGTAAACCGCGCGATTTGAAATCGTGCGATTTCCAAAATCGAAAACAGTGTTCTGCTGATCGGACGATTTAGTGCATTCAAAGTTAAGTTCGTATAAAATATATTAAACAAATAAAACTCTAAAACCAATTAAAAAGCTGCAATAAGCCACCTTTTAATTGACCTTTTTCCTAAAAATTAGGCGATTTCAAAACGTGCGATTTACAGAACGCCCCTGTATTGCAAATCATTTGTTTTTTGCTGGGATACCTTGCAACACATTTAACTATTAAGGGCTTAAAAATTGAAAAATTAAATGTTAACTGCAACTTTGTACCTTATAAACATCGTAATTGTTAATAATTGAATCACAGCAGGTGTACAAGTCATTAAGCATTTCCACCACTTCGAATGGAGTGCTGGTGCTGCATAACTCTGTGAAACCTACAATGTCGCTGAACAATATTGTCACACAATCAAAGCATTCAGCTTCAACAGGTTCGCCACGCTTAAGGGATTCTGCAACGGATCTAAAAAAAAAGAAACAACAAGAAGGCAATTTATAAAAATAATTGAAGCAAATGTGCATTTTTAATATTTTTTTCACAAGATTTACATATACATACATATATACATATTAATAATTACAAGTGTTTTATTTTTACTTGCACTCACCAAATCTTTAGGTCAAAACAAAATTTTAACTCACCTTGGCAACATTTGATTTAGCAACATATCCGTTTTCTTCTTTTCCTTATAAAGCTGTGTGGTACGTTCCTGGACAAGTCCCTCTAAATTGTAAGCATATTTTTCCATGATAGAAAGCATGTTATCAAATATATTAGGTTTTCTATGAAAAAAAAATTAAAATTAAAATTACCCATTGCTTTAATTATATGAAAATAAAACACGCAAAAATAATTTGTTTTTGCTATTTTTGGCTTCTGTTTTCATAAACAATATTAATTATAAAAGTTATGTCACATAGATAGTCTTGTTATTTTTGTTTTTAATTTGGCTTCTCTTTTTTAGCACGTATCAAATATAAAATTTCAATAGAAATCTATAAGGCTTTAATGGGGTATAAAAAATATGTTGCTGCTCGTGCTTATAAAGCTGTACAAGGAGCAATGCTTAAATAACTATACAATTTTCAGTCATAGAACTTATAAAGCCATTTATCTAAAAATACATTAAGAAGATTCGAACTAAAACAAATTAAATGCTACAGATCAAGAAAATATTTTTGTTCTTTATAAATACACCCAGCAGGAAAATTAGTAATTTATTCCACAAATAACATATTTTAATATGTTGTCAGCAAAAACTTTGCTTTTACTAGAATGCAGAAAAGTGTATATACTTATAAGATCTTGCAATTTTTCTGAATAACCCACTATTTTTGTTGGAGAAGTTCAAAAACTATTTAGTGCCCCTTACAAGTCTGCCTTGAAAAAAAGTGCAGTTATAGGATTACAGAGAGTATTAATTTTTGCCTACAAATATTCAAAATTTAATGAATTATATTTTGTCTATTACCTTTTTTTTAAACAAAAATAAAGTAAAAAAAAAAGAAATTGAGCCGACTTCAAAAATATTTTTGTGCTTATTTTTGAAGTCGGCTCAATTTTCTAAAAGTAACTTAGATTCAGTTAAATGAAACATTTTTATATGCGTTACCTATAGTGCTAATTGAGGTCAGTGGCAATAAGGTAACTTCTAAGCTTTTTACATTAACATAAATATAAGTAAATAATTTGAGACTATTAGTGAGTTAACAAGTGATAAACTTAAATTGCAACAATTCCCAAAAAAAATACTTGTGTGGCAACACTCTATTCTTAGTAAAGCAATGCATAGCTGTTGTTGTTTTTTATCTTTGCTTTCTTTACATTTTTTTACAACTACAATTCGAGCTAAAACAAGTAAGAGTGCTATATTCGGCTGTGCCGAATCTTATATACCCTTTACCAACGTACGTACATACATATATATAGTATACAGACACATACATACATATTTGTTTCCATCTTGGGAGCTTTAATTTTCATTTTTCAAATTTCATACGCTAAACTTTTCTTTCAGAAGCATAAAATATATTCAATTTATAAAGAAAACGAAAAAAATTTTTAGACCTATTTAATTTTACATAACACAAAAAGTGTGAGTTTTCCAACCCTGGAGTCATAATTTTGGATTTTTCTGATTATTGATACCAATCTAGTTCTTTAAAAAATACATAAAATATGTTAAGTGAACAAAGCAAAAACGAAATAAGGAAAAACTTAGTTTCATTTAATTCCTTTAATATTAAAAAATTCAGTAAAGTGCGACTTTAAATCGCGCACGAAAGGCAGGCTATTTTGCTTTTTCGAAGATTTTTTCAGTTTAAACGATTTTTTCAGTGTTGTCGCTTTTTTCTCGTTTCGGCGATTTTTTTTCTGTTTTTGGAGGTTTTTTTCTTTTTGGCGATTTTTTTCTGTTTTTGGGCTTTTCTTCATTTTGGAGATTTTTTTTCAGTTTGGAGATTTTTTTTTCAGTTTGGCGATTTTTTTCAGTTTTTGGGTTTCTTTTATATAAGCAATTTTTTTTGGGTTTTTTTCGTTTTGGCGATTTTTTTCATTTTGGCGATTTTTTTTTCATTTTGGCGATTTTTTCTGTTTTTTAGGTTTTTTTTTCGTTTTGGCATTTTTTTTCATTATGGCGATTTTTTTCATTTTGGCGTTTTTTTTTCATTTTGGCGATTTTTTTTCATTTTGGCGATTTTTTTCATTTTATGCGATTTATTTTAGTCTTAGAAATTTTTTTAATTTGGTGCTTTTTTTCGTTTTGGCGATTTTTTTTTGTTTTTGGTGATTTTTTTCAGTTTGGCGATTTTGTAATTTTTTGATTTTTTAGTTTTACCGTTTTTGAAAATTTCAAGAGTTTTGCTCTTATGGTTTCCAAGATACAGCAGTTGTCAAAATTGCATAGTCAAAAGTGCATTAACTGATGAAACACCCTTTAATTTAAATTTTTGGAAATTTTAGTGTTAATTTTTGTAGTCTGTATAAAAAGTGTATATACATATAATTGTATGTATATTACATGGGATTTTAACATTTTTCGTTGCTCGTTTTGGAACACCCTTTAATTTCCAATTCTCATGTATTTGTTGTTGTAGCGGCCAAAGGTCTACACACTGTGTCCAAATTTCAGGTCTGTAGCTCGTACGGTTCTCGAGAAAATACTAATATAGTTTTAGACATAGTTAATTTTACATAACACAAAAAGTTACAGTTTTCCAACCCTGGAAACGTTTTTTTAATTTTTTTAAATTTTTTTAATTTAAAATACCAGTTGTAATCGTACTGATGTGTAAAATAAGTTTATTTATTAAAAAAATAAAAATTTGTTTTCGGTAGTTACTTTTATATGGCAAAATGAAGTTTACGTTTTCCAGCTCTGCAATCGTCTGTCCGATTTTGCTGAATTTCAATACCAATCTATTTTGGAAAATTTCTGACACACCAGTCCAAGAACGAAGTCTCTAGCTTTTCTGGGAGCTTCGGAAAACCGATTTCACGTACAGACAGACGGACAGACGGACAGACGGACAGACGGACATCGCTTATTCGTCTTCCCTATGCATAAGGATCCAGAATATATATATTTTATGGATCGCTTATTGATATTATAGAAATTACAAACGGAATGACAAACCTATATATACCCTTTTACCATTTTTGTTGGTAAAGGGTATAAAAAGAAGAAATGTTTGGGCAAAGGTTCCCTGATGATCTGCATTCAGCGTTGCCATAATTTTTTTTTGAAATACTGTAAATTTGGGAGAAAAAAACTGGCTTTCAGGTGAAAAAACTGCACACAGAAAATTCTTGGAAATTTTTAAAAAATTTTGCTGATTTTTTGAGGAAGGGGGGGGGGGGGACGGGGTGGTTATCAACCATACATGGCGTGATAATTTGAGCGGTACTTTCTTATTTTTTGCTTACTTATGCCTAAATTTCAATTTTATTTTTATCTATTTATTTGTTTAGGCAATAATATATTGTTTCTTAACCCTGGATCACATTATCCTGCACAATGTACCGATTCTCGTCGACTTACTGCAATAAAGTCATAAGTAATAAGTCAAAATGGCATTATTACACAATTAATTCTGAAATAAGCCTATATGGCCTTATTACCAATCCAGTGTGGTGCAATTATGCCTTATTATGTTATGTCTTCAAATTTTATGGAATTATTTCAATGAAGAAAGTGTGAAACTTGCTATTTATAAATATTTATACAGGAAATGCTACGTCCGTACAAACTCCGCTTGTAAACAATAAGACCAAATTAAGTTATTTTTAACATTTTATGCCTATTTTTGAAGTCAGCTTAATCATTATTTTACATCTTTATTTTAGAATTTTTAGTAAAAGTTCAGGGGTGTTCAAATATTTCTCCTCTCAAACCCACTCGCTTTTCTAAATGCAAAATATCGCCACTTTAAAAGTTCAAGACGTTTGTCATGTTTCATAAGAATCGCTCCAGTAGAAACACATTAAAATTTAACTACAACATACGAGGAAAAACTGTGCGCTTTATTTTTTCATACTTACAAACCCGCTTGTAATGGTTTTAGCTTCATACGAACTAATCGTATATCAGGACGTATTTCAGGATCTTCTTCCCAACATGACCTCAAACACTGGCGTACGTAATCCGGTATATCAAGTAGCGATAGAGATGGACGGAAAACGCCATGATGCAACAGCTCCGGTTGCTTAACGAATGTAATTATTTCTTGTAATGAGAAAATAATGAAAGGAAAAATTAACAATATTTAATAAGGTACAAAGCTGCGGGAAGTAGCATAAAAAAATTACACAGTCCTACAAAATGTTAAATTTTTTCTCACTTCTAAATATATACTGCCGTATTCAGAAAAACTAATTTTGGTTTACAAAAGATTTGCAGAGCTAATTTTGTTAGAAAATTTGTTTGTTAAACGTTTTGTAACCCCAAACTATTTTTTTTCTGAATAAGGTCTATTATCTTCAATAAAAAAGCTTAAGCGAACTTAATTTTTTTTACCAAAATCGATTACATACATATTTGCCATCGTAAATAATCCATTTTCGTAAAAAAACCAAGTTAAAAAAGTTTGTCGAAAAAAATTAGTTTATGTTGAATATTATTTAATATTACAGATGCTGCATTTCCCTACAAAAGATAAAAAAATTTAATATATTGATCTGTTTGCCCTTCCGAAATATATTTTCCTCGTATAAAAATTCATTAATATAAAATGATTCAACAATAATACATAGTTGATCAAAAAAGAAAGTTTTTACGCAATTCCAAAACTATCTTTTCCATGAAAAAAAATGCGAGTGCAAATTTTTTACAATGGTGAGCCATTTGAATTGCTAGAACAAGTGGCCTTTTCAAAAGCCAACCCAACTCCTAATCCGTGGGTATAAAAAAAAAACAAAAAATGGGCAACGCTGTAATAAAAAGCCGAAATTTGATATGCCAGATCTTCTTCAAAATAAGAATTCCAGCAAAGTTAATTTATTCGGTGCATATCTCAGGGCGCGAATTATAGAATTACGAACGTGTCAACAACAATTATCATATTAAGAAGAAGATGATAAGAGGATGAAGAAATAAATTTAGTTTCTTGAAATCTCTCGTGCAGTGCGGTTCGCGGTGTCGCAAAAATTTTGTGTATAACCAAACAATAACATTTTGTTGAAAAACAAAATTGAGGTTACTTATTAGTTTGGCTGTGAAAAGTGTTAAAAAGTAAAATTCATTTGGCATAAATAAAAAAGAGGCAGACGCCCACAAGTTAAGATCCATGTGTGTAGTTATTTCTATCACGTAAAAATATGTTAGATAAAATATATGTAGAAAGAAAAAGTGCATTTTAATATTGTGATAATTAAATCTTAATTGATTTATGTTCCATTATATTATAGTTTTTCAAATGTCGGCTCGGTCGTTTAGTATTTTAAAGAGTTGAACATTGCAAAAGTATATGTGTTTGTTGCTGCTTATTTGTGACCTCTTGTTTGTAGATCAAAGTCATACTTCACCGCAAAAGTATTGCCACACGCCTCTTATGCTAAAGTAAGTAAATAACTCTGAAGTAACAAAAAAGTCAATAAAAACTTTTATAAACGGCTGTATTTACATATATAAAGAACATATAAATAGGATATACATATATACATATATAATAATGCAACAACCATAAGAATCTTTGGAGCTGATGTTGCTGCTGTTTTTTTGCATTATCGTAATTCTATTTTGTTGTCGTCCTTTAGTTATGTGTATCTACTGATTAAAAAAGCACGTGGTTATTAAAAGTTCTACTGTAGAGATGCCAGATCTGTTTTTCCAAACAAAAATTTTACAGTTAATTTTTTCGATAGATACTTTAAGGGAGCCGACTATTCTTTTGCGTTATGGTCAACTATTTTTTTTATCATTAAGTTTATAAGCCAATGAAACATACATTACGTGGGTGTAATGATAAAAATGGAAGATACAAAGGGGCAGTATTAAGCTCGTTAAGTTCTAATTTACACTATGTAAGTCTTATTGCTAAGCTGATTAGTTTGTGGTCTCTTAAAAATCTAATCAGCTTAGCAATAAGACTTGCATAGTGTAAGTTAGAACTAAGTAATTTATTTATTTTCAGCATGAAATAACTGAACTTAAAATTATTGTGTTCGTTGCATATCTCAGGGCGCAAATGATAGAATTTCGAACATAGTAACAACAAGTGCCATGTTATTAAGAAGAAGACGATAAGAGGATAAAGAAATAATTTTATTTTCTGGAAATTGCAAAAATGTTTTTAATACAACATAAAGTGAATTTATTTTTACATATTAATTTGTTGTGAAAAGTGTTAATATATGTACATATGTATGATATGCATTTGGTATAAAATTTATATATGTATGTATATTTATATTGTATATGCATACTATAAATAAAAATAAGAGGTTTATCCCCGCAAATGTATGTTGCTTAAAAAACTAAATTTTAGTTAAAAAACAATATTTATGTAATTCTAATTTTATTAAACATAATCTCTAAATTCTAAGTCCAATAATTCCTTCATTTACCCCTGTTTAAAAGCATTTTTTGTGTTAAGTTTTAAAATATCTCCATCATAACAATTATTAGAACTAGATTTCATTATTTTTTTTGACAACGATTTCTTCTATTATGGCCTGTTTCACAATATCGAAAGAAAACTCTCGACTGAAAACTTATATTGAAAACAAAATTGAATTTTCAAATTTTATTCTTGATTTCAATATAAATTTTCAGTCTGAGGATTGGTGAATAGAAAGAGTTTCTTGAATAATTCTGTATATATTTGTACACAAAAGTTTACATAAACGATTTCTAATGGTAGAAATCTTTTTCAAAATTTACTTCTACTGAAGGGGCCAAAATATCCTAGAGAGTACCACAGGTCCACAAACATACAAAAGTGCCACAAATGGCCCAATTGTGCCACATTTTGCATCACTGATCTACAGTTGTTTTATACTCTAAAATTTAGAGGCAAATTGCTTTTTCTTGGCGACGAATGACTTCTGTTAAACGATTTGGTATACATTTGTGCAATATTTGAATATATTCCGGACCGATTTTTCGTCACTTCTCTAACATGCCTTTTTTTGTAAAGTGACGTTTTCTTATTCTTTTTTTTTCAAATGACCCCCCTGTTTCCATGAAGACGAATATTTTCGCTGGAACAAAAATGTTTCTTTATAGGTGTAGCTATTGAAAAACATTCTAGAACAACAAAGAAAATTGTACATACATATGTATGTATTGAAAGTAAAAATCATAATTTGCAAAATTAAAAATCATCATTCGAGAACAAAAATCTTAAAATCATATTTTGGTCCAAAAATCATCAAAAATATGATAAAATCATCACTCTGGCAGCACTGCACATGGGATTGCTCATGGTGTTGCTCGCGCAACGGTCTAGTGTAAGAAGTATGTAAAGAAAATAAATGCAAAAAAACAACAACAGCTATTTAATGCTTTAGCAAGAATAGAGTGTTGCCACACATGGCTTTTTGGGAATTGTTAAAATTTAAGTTTAACATTTCGTCGGGTGGTTACTGGTTTGCCGCACAGTATAATAAAAATACATTATTACTGCCACAAACCAATAACCACCCGACGATTTGTTAACGCACTAATAATCCCAAATTATTATTTTATTTATTCAGTAAAATATTTTTTTTATTAAACATACATTGAAACTGATTATTGAGGGGTTTAGCTGGATCCTATGCGCATTTCACTGTTGCTAATGCATATCATCAGGGATTTTTTACAAATTGCTGCTTATATGAAAAAGTTGTTTGCTTAGCTCGTGTCACCAAATGGCATAAAAAATTGTTTATTAATTAAAGAAAAAATGGAAATTATAAACCAGTTTGATAAAGAGAAGTGTTCGGTGCTTGAAATTGAGAAGATGAAGATGTTTCTTTTTTTATTGCTAGGGTAAGCTTACAAGCTAACTAAACAATATGAACGTGTGTAGGCATCTTTATCGCTCCTACAGACCACTTTTTATCTCAAAAATTTTCGTTTTTTAGTAGTTAGGTTATACTTTTATTGCATTTTTTTTACTTTCTTTGTTATTGTAGCATTTCTTGTGTTGTAAGTCTTAGTATGTATTTACTATTGTAAGATTAAGTGTAGGAATGCTGATATTTTCCTCAACCAAATCATGCATTTGCTCCTAATTCTATTGGATATTGTGTAACCTTCTTAAATTTTCATATGACGTCCAACAAGAATCAATTTAATTAATTGTTTTTAAGTAAATAACTTCTCTAACAGATGTATCACAATTGACCAGTTATGTTGTACAATGTAATAAATGTATTGTTGGCCTATGTAAGACACCTGTTATGAACTTACCGTCGTATGTGTAAGTGGTTTCACCCCATGGTCCCTTACGGCCAATTATTTCATACAACACAATGCCGAACGAGTAAACATCGCCTTTTTGACTGCCACGAGACACGGATGATGAATCCCTTAAAAGCTCTGGAGCCTTCCATAAAGCACGTTTTGTTTCCATTTCTCGCCTTAAAATGAAAGACAACCACAATGTAAGACACTCACAAATAATAAAACAATAATTTAAAATAAACACAAATTTATTGTGAAAGACGATACAAGTGGTAGAGGAAAAAATAATAAAAAAAAATTAAGAATTATTATTTTTTCTGCAGAAAACTAATAATTTAAAGTAGCCGCGATTAATGTATGCAAGTGACAAAAAAAATAATTTTTCAGGAGAACAAAAGAAAAAAAGTATTTAAAAGGCAAGTTTATTTTTTTATGTTATTTTGGCTTATTAAAAATAATGATAATTAGCATTAACTTTTCTTTTTGTAACTCTGCTACATTTAGGGCCAATTTCACCAATTCTGTTTAAATATAAATTCATATTTAAAAGTAATTTTTCCAAACAAAAATTAATGAAATATCGGCATTTAAAATTGAATTGATATTTAAATAGAGTCGGATGAAATTTGCCCTTATCAATTACTTTCGACAATTGCCGTTAGTATCATTTTGTTAGTTATTTACAACGTTCCACTGTCCACTGACTGGCTTCTTGTAATTGTATTTGGACGGAGAAAAGATGTATAATTTTAGAATGATTTGATGTTTGAACAATACAATTGCATCAATTGAAATGTGTAAAAGTTTTCAAAATAAATTACAAAGTTTTCTAACATTTATTTAACTCACTTCTGTGGCTCCTCCTGACCGGCTTTGAGCTCATGCAAACCAAAATCTGCTATTTGACACACCCATCTAGAATCGATTAAACAATTGCTGGACCTTAAGTTGCCATGAGATATGATGTCAGAGTCGTGTAAATAAATCATGCCCTTCAGAATATCGCTGACCAGGGAGGACACAAACATTTGGTCCAAATGCAAATCTTCATTTGCCAACACATCCTCTAAGCTGCCCCGTGCACAATAAGTGGTGAAAATGATCACAAGACCGTGATCAAGGGATACGCCAATGAAATTGATAATGTTTTCGTGGCGTACCTGGGGACAATAAAAAAGCAATTGTTACATATAATATTTATATACAAATTGTAAAATTGATAAATTAAGGAAAGAAAACATATTGCATTTTTCAGCCCTTAAGTGGATAAATATTTCATTATAAGAAGCCCATTTAGTTGGTGTATATTGCAACGCCCTTTCAAGTTCGATCGAAAAGTATTGAATGCCGTTGTATGGTTTGGATAAAGCTTTAATTTTGTCCTTGATGATTTCTTAATCGGACATAAAATTCTATACAGGGCTTCTGTTATTTGGGATACTTCCCCCAAATCGCTGTTTTTTTTTCGCAAAAATCCACAAGAAAGCCCACTGAAAACTTTATAGCTTCTAGGTTTTTAAACAATTAATTTTTTTCTAGTTTCTCCATGCCAAATACTGGCAGCAAATCGTTATGAAATAATTACGCGGTATATAACTTCATTGTGGACCAGCTACGTACAAACACACATACTCTAATATTTGCATTTGAGGTAAACAGCTTTTTATTAAAGTTCTTAAATTTGTTCTTGTTTTTTTTTTTTGCAAAGTAAGAACAAACATTGTTGTCTCCGAGATCTGATTGGGTGTTATGCTCTCGTCGATGTGAAAGCACAAAAGCTCTTTTGTAAAAGTTTTCACACTGCACATAAGGCTTGGATGTAACTGTTTTAAACTTATGCTGAGTGCACATCTGACATTTATTGTGTTGTCCTTTTGAGGTGTCAATTTTAAAATGTGTATAACGCCGTTCACATAATGTTTTTTATATGGAGAGTAATGCCACACAACGACATTCCTTTTGTTGTTATTTTGTGGTATCGTTTTCAAAATGTGTGCAACGCCATTCACATTATGGTTTTATATGGAGAAAAGACGAAAAATATAGGAAATTACAATCTTCTCACTAGGTCACACTATTGCGATGTCACAAAATACCACAGTGTGTACTCGGGATTAGTTATGGTTTCTTGCAATTTTTCTCTGATTCCATATGTGCTATACGATTTTCGTGGCAAAAAAAAATTCCTTATCCTTACTAATCTTATAAATGTGAAAGTGAGTTTGTTTGCTACGCTTTTTTGAAAGTTCTTTGGCCAATAGAAAGTTGCACTATCAGTGTCAAACATGGGCTATTTTTTTATGCGGTTCGGAACCGGGTTTTTTATATTTGCCTCAGATTTTCAAACAGCTAGACCGATTTTGAAAATTCTTTCACCAATGGAAAGCTACATTGCCAGCAGCAAACATCGCTTAGTTTTTATCTGGTTCGGATCCGGTTTTTTGTATTTATTTCAGACTTTTTCTGAAAAACACATTTTTTTGCTGGTTGGGGCAATTGTTGTTTCGGGTTTGATGTTTAAACAGTTTTAAACCTGTTTTTTTAATCTTTTTCTTAATTTTTTTATCGCCTTTTTGTCGGTTTTCTTAGTTTTTTTTAATATTATCAGTGATTAACAAATAACAAAACATTCATCAATTTTAAGCATAGTTTCCAAAATATCAGATCAACGCAAGCGGAGATGCGGGTAAAAGCTAGTATACTCGTAGATACGAGTAATTCGACTTCAACTACGAATATTTTCTAATAGATTAAAGCAGACTTCAACAGTTTTTCTTTAATCTAGTACCAAACCATCGTATAATAATATAAGGATTATTGATTCTTATTCCTAACAAAAGAGCATATCATAATAATAAAATGTGTTATTGCTTTATTCTGCGTACTTACTTCCCGCATTTGTTTCAATTCTTTGCGTATTGAACGCGTAATGTCGACAGTCTTTTTGTAAACTTTTTTCATTGCCACTATATTGCCACGGTATAAGCCTTGAAATGATAATTAAAAACAAACAATAACATTAATTTATTAAAAATAAGTTTTAAAAAACATGTTTATATGTATAGTCTAAACTAAAACGCTACAGTTTGTTAGAAATATATTTTCAATTCTCCCCTATCGTGAACATTTTTTCCCTCGAAGTATTTCCCCTTTTCGCCAAATTGCAATCGTGAATAATTTTTCCTAGCAAATGGTTTCCCTTCCTTTAATTGCCCTTATCATGAATAATATTTTTCACGGAGATTTTTTCACTTTTCCCTTGGTTTTGTTCATTCTATTTTTGCAGGCAAGCTGAATTATTGCATTGCATAGTTTCGATAGTTTCCTTCGAATAACAATAATTCCATGCATTTTCTTTTCCCATGGAGTATATGAATTTTCTTTGGTTCACACACAGTAAATTGTATGGCGGTGCAATGCTGTGGATTGTTTTTTCCACTGCACCTGTAATATATATTTAAAAACACAACTTTAAGGTTAAAAATTCCATTTGGAACCTAAAATTTGTGCATTTCTGATAATTAATTTAAATTTGTTTGATTTTCAATTAATTTTTAAGCTTTACAAATCTTCTTCCCCTTTCTACATTCCCAGGGGCTGATAGCGGAGAAAAACCTTCACGGGAGACTCACGATAGCATTTCACGGGAAAAAAAATTCCACTTGCATATTCACGATAGGAGTGATTTCTCTACACAGAAAAAAATTTCATTTTGTAATCAATTACTAAATTCAAAAAATCAAATAATATTTTTTACTGAAATATGACCTATCACAAGATTCATAAAAATAAATAGAAAAATTTTTAAAAATTTAATAGAATGAAAAACGCATCATCATCATCATCATAAAAATATAATTCAAGCAATAATAAAACTTAAAACCTGTTTCAAAAACATGTTTGCTTAGAAAACCGGTCATAATTTTTTCTGTGTAATACTTAAAGCCAATTTCACCAACTTATTTAAATATCAATACATATTTAAAAGTAATTTTTCCATATAAAAATTCATGAAAATCGTTATTTAAATATCAATTGATATTTAAACAGAGTTGGTGAAATTGGCCCTTAATGTTGTATTTCGATAATTTCCTAGCTTTGAAAAGTTATCTTTAACAAACTGTATAAAAAAGAAATTGATTGATATATCTTAAGAAAAATCATCTACACAGACAAAAAAATATTCCTGCAATAAACAACTTTAATTGAAAATAAAAAAAATCAATTAAAAATGTATTTAAGTCACTTAATCTTTTGTTTAATTTCTGCAATGAACAACTTTAATGGGGGGAAAAAAATAAAAAATCAATTAAAAATTCACTTAAGCCAATTAAACTTTTGTTTAAAAACTTAGTTAATTAACAAATTTTAATGTATTCACTTACATTTTTAATTAATTTTTGGTTTTATTTTCAATTAAAAATTTTTATTGCAGGAATATTTTTTTCTGTGTAATCAATCACATAACCCACCAATATTTGTAAAAGCTTTTTTGTTTGCATCGCCCACGGTTAATATGCTTTGGCGGCATATTTGATACTGGATTTAATAAGAAAATAAATAAAAGCGGAAAGAGTCATACTTTTTATTTTTCTTTAGATGAATTACGTGCGGACGACATTCAATCCAATTGATTTAATTTAATTGTAACTTGACATTTGCCTTCTCTCAAGTTCCCTAAGTGGGCTTTACACTTGACACATCACTTTAAGGACATTGGGGGGCATTTTAAAAGATAATAAAACATCTAGGGATAATAGACATGGAAAGCAATTAGATTGAATGCCTGTTTAGAAAAAAGTAGAAAATCCAACTAACAATATTTTTATACTTTGCAGTATTGTAGTCGCAACTATTGTCCATATTTATGATGGTCACATCTTTCATATCAACTTTCCATAAAAGACCAGCCAAGGTTTGTTCGTAACGATAATGCCTGCAAGGAGTAAAGAAAATAAATTTTAATATTTATATGCAGAATAAAATATGAAATTGAAAAATATAAATTCTTCATCAAGCAAAAAAAAAAAAATTAAATAAAATAATTAGTAAAACTTTATACAAAAGCTGACTTAAAGGTAACTTTAGTTTTGTATATAACACAAAAGTTTTTTTATATTTTGTCTCGTCCCTGCAGGAAATGGAACTGACACAAGACTAGTCACCTGATCGGTCTTTAAGTGATAGGGACCAGTCCGAGTTCTAACACTTCCTATGAACGGATCAGTCCGAGTTCTAACACTTCCTATGAAGCGGACCAGTCACTTTTACATGGGGATGGCCTAGGATGGGGTTAATTGATGCTTTGTATACGCTTTTTGACTTGTCACTGAACTATCCCACAGTAACCTATTCGATGTAGAATAAGGCCGGGTTTACATCGGTATGCCAAATGCCACACAAGCGGAAAAAAGCGTAACCAACTAATTACTAATGAAAAACTATTTGATTCAGACATGTATTTATGAAGTTAAATAGTTCCATACATAACTAATAGACAATTTTATAGAATCCAATATGATTAGAAATTGTTTAAATCAATAAATAAATGTCTGAATCAAACAGTTTTTCATTAGTAATTAGTTGGTTACGCTTTTTTTCCGCTTGTGTGGCATTTGGCACACCGATGTAAACCCGGCCTTATTCTACATCGAATAGGTTACTGTGGGATAGTTCAGTGACAAGTCAAAAAGCGTATACAAACACAAGAAATGCCAGATGTAAACTCAGCCTAATATAAATTATTTAAAAATGTCATTCCGACCAGCGTGACCGTTTGACCGACTAAAGTGGCAAATTGCCACTTTTTCGACTGCCTTGCCACTTTTTTTCTCCCTTTTTTTAGAGTGTTTTATATACTAATACAAAAAAAAAATAATGTAGTTTTCTCGTTTTTTTAACTTTGCACCTTTTTTTTGATAAATACCCTTTTGGTGCCACTTTTTGAAAAAAGTTATCGGTCACCTGGACACTCAACTCTAACAATGAAAACTTATAATTTTTGTTTTTATTGTTACAAATTCAATTATAATTTATTTTTGGGACTCGAACTGACAACCTCGTGCAGGACAGGCTCGCACACTACCCACTCGACCACAGAGGCACTCATATTTCAAAAATTATGTTAATATCTAAGTCTAGCTACGGGACTTGTTCCAGAGTGACTTGACGGTCCATTTATATCGATTCACTGTCTTTCCCACCCAAGTCTTTGTTATATATATATATACTGAACCAAAAAAAAAATATTCGTAGTACATAATACATGCCCTACCGGAGTCTTTCTTATATAGACATACTAAACCAACAAAAAATATTCGTAGTACATATAATATATAATATTCGTAATAGTGCCCTATTGAAGTATGGATGAACTAATTGAGAATAAAAGTAAACGAATAAAAATGTGTTCAAGTAACATTTACCCGGCTTACGTGGAAACACCACATTCATTATAGCGAACTCAAATGAAGCTTAAATTAACTCAGATACATTGGCTGATTAACTAGTAGAAATTCAATCCTCAGTCTAGATTGTAAACTTTTAGTATACTTTTGAAATCTGAAATTTGAATCTATTTCGCATTGCCAAATTTTCAACTTGGCATTTTCTGAAGAATACAAATTTTTTTTGGGAGTCAATGCTGGCGGATAATAGATTAATGTCCAAGTGGTCCTCTAAAAACGTGCATACTCAAAATTTCTTGAAGTTAGAAACTGTGAAAACTGTATATCTTAAGTACATACAAAACTGTATATGTGCATATTACATATACCGCTTTCTAAAATATATTTATTTTTATATCTAAGTTTTTGATGGATCATGTCCCGCTTTCAGCTTCCAATGTAGAGAAAATCCAAAGAAAAAAAAACATATATTTATATTATCTGATAGGTCCTGGACTCAGCTACAATACTAGAACGAGTCTGTTGAAGCTTTTTAGCTTTTAAGATGTTTAGTAATTCCCAATTACTTTATGGTAGATTTTATATAATTCCAATTTTTTTTTTTCAAGAATTTGGTTGGACATTTTATGATAAATTTGCATTAGCATTAACATAATGCAGCATATAGAAAATATTAAACAACATAGTTACCTTAATATAGAAACCACCTAACTAATTTTTTTTTAAATCCAAATTTTTGCATTTTTCAATATATTATATACATCACGAAAATGGTGAATATGTAACCATTTACACGATATATCTTCTTTTAACCATACACTACGCCCTACGTTTTTTAACTCTCCCATTTTCTCAAGTCCTACGACGAGTAAGCTTGGTTCAGTTGTCACCAAATTTTCTGCAGGGGTTATACTGTTCAGCAATAAAAATATGTATATTCTTTGATATAATACTTCTCTTTATTAAACTAAAAGTGTCAACTTATAATTTTTATATGTAAGTCCTAATTTACACTAAGCAAGTCTTATTGCTAAAATAATTAGTTTGTTGGAGAGAGAGAGACGAGGGAAACATGAACGTTTCTTTTCACCTCTCCTTGAAAACTAATCAGCTTAACAATAAGATTTGCTGAGTGTAAATTAAGACTAATGAATAATAAACCAGGCTAAAAAGAAAACTTATGCAATTTTCCTGAAATGTTCTTTTTTTTACATCGAAAGTTACTAAATTTACCCTCTATTTAAAGTGTTTTTTTAATGTGACGGGTCTTGAGTTTGGTTTTTTACACTTGTGTGACACAATAGCTTGAAAGATGTTAAAAGCATAAAAATAGTTTAGCTACTGAACATCTTGTTTGTAACTAATGCATGATTTGAAACGATTCATTCGGAATGCTCTTTTTTCCTTTTAAGACTAGGTATTTTTTTTATAGAATTTATACAAAAGCTTTTAAGCTATTTTCATCGAAAGCTTGTCATATGCTCCAGTGGCGCAATTGGTTAGCGCACGGTACTTATAATCAGTAACTTGTGAGCAATGCCGGGGTTGTGAGTTCGAGCCTCACCTGGAGCAGAACAATTATTTTAAAAATATTTTTTAAATATTTCACATTATTACATAACAATTAAAATGAAACCCCAAGCGAATTCATACCAGATAATTTCAGTTCAGCAGCTGATTATCAGTTGTTAGAGTCTCTGCTGTCAAATTAAAGCAAAACGTTCGAAAATTGTTTGACAGCTGGAAACTTTATACTAACAAATATACAAGGCGCATATGCAGAGATCTGAGACTAGAAGGACAAAAATGCTATATATATGATCAAAAATAAGCCCACTAGTGGGTAAGGGGAAATTTCTGAGGTAGATAATTAATATGTAAGGAACTATGTTCCTACCCGGTGTCCCAAGATACGAGCGTTTTTTTATTTTGTTTTTTTTTTTCATTTCAAAAACACTTTGGTGACGTGATTTATACAATTAGCACCTAAATAAATCCTAAAAGTTTGTGAAAAATTTATAAAAATTTGTTGGATATTTTTTGATTTTCTTAGGATGATCTTATTTCGTATTTAAAAATTAGTTAGTGCCTAAAAGTTTTTTTTTAAGAGAAGTAACACTCAGGCAATTAATGCCTACTACTACTACTAGGTGTTACCTTCTTTTAGGAAAGGAATAGTGATAGAGAAGACAGGTGGTGAAGGAATAGATAGAGGAAAGCTTAAGCGCCTCTGATGTTAAATGAGGCGTATTAATTTTTGAAGCTGTGTTTTTGTAGCCATTCTATTGATTATTTTACTTCGCCGATGATTCTGCTACACAACGAAGGAGGGCGCTCTGATGTTACATTAGGATTAGTATCTGCTGAAGTCGGTATAGTTCAGTGACCAGTGGACTATGCCTTCATCACTTGAACTTTCCTAAAACAACTGATGCAAAGGGACACTAATGCACATCAGAAAAATGCGTGGTGTTGTTATTTAATGACTGTTGGATACAGGGATTGAACCCAGGACCTTCGGTCTTGTAGTCAACGTGCTAACTACTTCAGCCAACGCCACCATCAACTTCAAAAGTATTGCATAGTGAAATCACTTCAATAGGGTGGCGTTGGCTGAAGTAATTAGCGCATTGACTACAAGACCGAAGATCCTGGGTTCGAGCCCAGTCTCCGATAGTCATTAAATAACAACATCATGTATTTTTCTGATGTGCATTAGTGTCCTTTTGTATTAGTTGTTGTAGGAAAGTTCAAGTGATGATGGCATGGGCACTGTTCACTGCACTGCGAAGGTTTCAGCGGATACTAATCATAATGTAACATCAGAGCGCCCTCATTCGTCGTTATTGTGTAGCAAAAATCATCGACGTAGTAAAACAACCAAACAAAATGGCTACTAAGCCCAGCTTTGTAAATTTAATACGCCTCATTGACACCAGAGGTGGTGCAACACTACATAATTAAAAAATCGTGCAAAAAAACAGACATGTAAAATAATGAAGGTTTCCTCTGTCTCTTCCTTCACCACCTCCATTCTCTATGACTATGCCTTTCCTAATGAAGGTAGCATCTAGTAATACTAGTAGACATTCATTGTCTGAGTATTACTGCTCTTAAAAAAAGATACAAAAGCAACCAACATACATGCATATGTGTGTATATATCCCATACATACAATGACATATGAATATGTACATATATTAAAGTTTAAACATATAAACATAGATACAAAATAATTACACTTAAATATCAAAATATGTTCACTACTTAATTAGAAAAATGCCAGCTATTATCACAAATAATCCAAAAAATGAACCAGATGTCAAGTAGCGCCAATCCAATTTCTTCATACGACAAAGCTCACCACGAAAACCACACACTGGTTCAGCCAGAGGCGGTCGACCTTTCAACCACAGTATGGGACGATCGGCTTTAATGTAACGAAATTCCTGAAAATAAAACCGTTATATTTACTTTCATTATAAAAGTATGAAATTTAATTTGCATTTAACCATAACCGCCAAAAAAGCTTAAGACACGTATTTTTTGAACTTGGTTTTTTTAACGAAACTCGATTACCTACTATTGTGATTAATCTATTTTCGTTAAAAAATAAACCTCGAAAATTATGTCGCTTAAGCCTTTTTGGCGGTTATGGGACAATATGTCTGGGCATATTTAATTGCACATTTTAAGAAAATAAAATAAAATAAAATAACGCATACATACGGGTATGGTTGATTGTTTATTATAAACAAAATACCCTACAGACTGCATAGACATTTTAGCCAGCGAAGTTGCAGCATTAACATTATTGGCTTCATGTTGCAATGTTATGACCGTGTAATTTCCCTCAGCGTCCCCGTTGTTATCGATGTGCACCTGGTTTAAAAGTAGGAAGAAAATAGTTATGCAATAAGAAATAGGTAAATATTTATTTAGTAGCTTATAAATGTTAAGTACATAGTATGTATATAGAATTTTATAAATAAAAAAGCTCTTATTGACATTATATAATTAAGGAGGACGAAAGCTCTAGATATCATCACCTAGAATCCTTATACACTCAAAAAAAAACTTAAACATTATTTCAACTAACTAATGTTTTAAGCTATTTGGAAGAACAATCAAACTACACTTGTATCAAACTCATTCAGTAGTTGCTAATGACTAAAATAGCATAAGTTTATAACAAATAAACATTCGATTCAAATTACTTTGAGCAATAAAAATTAAAGCTATGTACAGACGATTGTCAGATCTAACAATATTGTCAGATCTGGCAATGTGCTGACAATATACTGGCAATTCAAAATTGCCAGCACAATGACAATAAATTCATCTGACAAAATCATCAGCCGAAAAATTGCCAGTTCACACGGTTGTCATATGCAAAAATTGCCAGATCTATTGTTATGCGTTGCCAGACTCAAAATAATTGTTTGAAATTGTTAAATAACAACAATTTGTGGTTGTTTTAAATGTAAAAAATTAAAATATAAATTATTATGGAACATAAAGCAGCAATTGCAATGATTTTGGCTGCCTATATTTCAATATATATTTTTTTCCGTAAAATCAAGGGTGTGCAGTGTTGTCCAACGAAATAATTCTCCTACAATGATGCCATTGTCAGATGCACAAACTTCGCGTATCTGACAATATTAAAAAATGTCTGACAAATATCTGGCAATAATTTTGCAATGTGTTCACACGATTGTAAGATGTCTGACAATTTGTTGTCAGCTGCTAGTCTTGCAATGGACTGACAATGATTTTTCTGGCAACGACGTCTGACAAAAATTGCCAGTTCACACTGTTTTAAGAAATTTTGAGCACATTTTACTGACAATATTGTAAGATCTGACAACTGTCTGTACATAGCTTAACAGTGATATTTCTATATTAAATGCATTTCCTACTAAACCATCAACAAACGAACTTTATCAAATTTGTATTAGTTTTATTTATTTATTTTATTCATTAATAATAATGCCTTATTCATAAAAAAATATTTCTGTTTAATAAGAGGTTTATGAAACAAATTTTCTATGAAAATTTGATTTATAAGCCTTTTATAAAATCAAAATATTTTTTATGAATTCAGCCCTAAATATTTACTATGAATTATGAACTTACATCAAAACCCTGTATCGAATGATATGATCTGTTGAAAACACGGCTCATTACAAGCCGCCCATCATAAATGTCTCCACCCATTTGCAAGATTTCGGTTAGAGCATGTGCGTAAATGACCACACTGTCATACAAATGTAGACCATAAATGGGAACCTGTGAAATATTGTGTAATATATGTAATTGTATACATACATACTATATATGTACATATCTATGTATATAAAAACTAATTGTAGATGCCTGTACATAAGCATGTATTGACCAGTATGAGTAAAAAAAAATTTTTCCCAAGTATGTATGTATATGAAAAAATCGTTGTCTACACAAATAAGCAAAGTTCATATCAGAGGATATTTAAAAATATAAACAGAAAACCATTAGCGTTCAAATAAAATGGAAAAGATTTAAAATCATCAGTCGTTTACTGGTCAAATACATAAATTTTTTATTTTATTTTATTGTTGTTTTCAAAAGAATTTCTCGTTCGAACATTTTATTTTTTAGGTATATACTATAGGTCTGCACAGATCTAACTATTTCCACCAGTTTTACGTGTGTTGGTTCTGGTATGTCCAAAAAAACCAATCCATAGAGAAAATCTTCTTGATTCTATTAGGTTTTCTTATAAATTGTAAACTATAGGGATTTCTTATTGATTTTATTAGGTTGCCTTATTGATTTTTTTGAAAAGGTTTGCTTCTTGATTTTATTACGATATCTTATTGATTTTTTCAATATAGTTTTCTTCTTGATTTTAGTAGGTTCCTATATGATTATGTGTAAAGCATCTTATTGATTTTTTTTTAATAAGGAAATCTTCTTGCTTTTATGAGGTGTCTTGTTATTTCATATCTATAAATAGACATAGAGACAATTTTTTCCATAATCTTTTTCATTTTTGTATAAGATTGTTTGCACAGTAATTTCAATGGTTATTCGGGCTGCTTGTTAGCATATTGGTTAGAGTGCTTGTCTATCAGCCAGAAGTTTGCTGGTTCAATACTTGGTGAGTAAGTTAGTTAAGAATATAACATAATGTGTATGTAAGTATGTATGTAAAAATAAATAACATCTACAATATACTACATACATACATACATATGTATATGGTATAGAATTTAAATAGAAGTACATAAGAGAATAAAGACGAATTTTTTTTTTATTTTTTATGAGGTCGCCTAATAAAAACAAGAAGAAAACCTTATTGCAAAAAACAATAAGAAAACCTAATAAAGACTAGAAGATTTCTTCTTGATTTTTTCAAAAAGGTGTTCCCTGTGAAATTAATAAGATTTCCTTATTGAAAAAAAAACCATAGAGACTTCTTATTAATTTTGTTCTATTTTATGAGGTATTTAGTAGGCACTGTTTTCTCTGTGTATGTACATATATCATTGGTATATGTACATTAGGGTGGCCGTTATTTTTTTTTTTTTTGATTTCGTCTACTTTCACCCCCCAAATCGGTTCAGTTTTATGTAAAAAAAATACAAAAAAATTTCATACCGATAAGTTGTGTTTTAGGGGGTGCGTCAAAGTTGCCTCTCAAGCCCATATATTCAATGTATTTTTTTTTTGTTTATTTTTTTTAGTTTTTTTTCACTATATGTATGAAATAATTTAATATATATAAGCTCTTATTGTACATGCTAAAAATAAAAAATTTCCATATGAATATAATTTTGTTACATACAATTTTTGGTATTTTGTTGGTTATTTTCCTCATTATTTTCTAAAATATTAATTTTTGCAAAAAAACTTTCTTTGAGACTAATGTTGTTGACTTAAAGAGCTAAAATATTGCCATATGTCATATTCTTGTAAAACGATTTTTTAAAAAGATAGTCATATGCAAAAAATTACATTGAAAAATGGGCCTGAAGGCCAACTTTGATGGCCGGACGCACCCCCTTAAAACGCAACTTGTCGGTATAAAATGTTTTTGTACTTTTTTTTACATAAAACTAAACCGATTTAGGGGGTGAAAATAGAAGAAATCGGAAAAAAAGCTCTCCATACAACAAACGGCCACTCTAACGTACATATGTATAAGTTTTGGCCGTACTTTTTGGTATACTCTTGCATGTCTTTAATATGTATTTAAGTATATGATTTTTATATTTTCAGTATGTTTATAATTATGTACATATATATAAAAACATATGACGATTAAATATTTAACTTACCGAAATATTGTCAAACACACGCTCGTGATACGGCACTAAAAATGGATGTTTACGGGCATATTCTTTTATTTTGCTACATCTTTCACTAGAAGTTTTAGGCAAATAATAGAAAATGAACACATCATAAAAATAATAAAACTATGAGAATTGAATGTAATAAAATTTCAATATTTTGGGAAAATATTTATTTAGCATATATGCATATACGAGTATGTACATGTGAACAATATTTATACTAAGATATGAGAAATGAAGTAAAACATAATTCACAAAGCGAAATATTAAAATAAAACAAACAAAATAGTTTCGATAAAAACACTAAAGAAATTAATAAATAGCAAGCAACACGCTTAAGGTTTAAATTTAAGTGGCTTATCGTCGCACAGTGACGTGAATTAAAAAAAAAGTGGTAAAAAGTCCGCAACTTTTGAACTAGTTAACCGATTTCGATGAAACCAACTGTTTTGGAAAGTAGAAGTGTTGAAATTTTTAGAAAGCATATTTTGAGGCACCCTGTTGTAAGACAGGGTAGCTCCAAACAGCCTCAAAGTGGGAAAGTGCGTGTATCGGAATTCTTTCGGAGCTTGTAACTTTTGTAAATAGGGACCGATTTCAATAATTTTTTCAGCGGGACAATCTACGTTAAGAAATAAAAATAAAACATGCTAAGAGTACCATTTTATCTCTTTAAGTTTCCAAGTTATTTGACTTGAAAAATTTATTTTTTAATTTTTGGCCCTGACTTTTTTTATTCGTTAGTACATAACTTCTTTATTACTTGGCAAAAATCAGTATCTTTTATTGTTTTTGAAAGAAAACTTCATTACAATTCATATAAAAAAAAAAATTTTTTTATATCTCAAAAATTGTAGCAAGGAATAATTTTGCAATTTGGATTTTTAAAAATTATGAAAAAATTTGGTATATTTTGTGAAAAAAGTATTCTTAATTTTTTTGGAATATTTTAAAAAATTATTAAGTATTTGATAAACACTTTGATTGTTTCTGAGAAAGGAGACATTGAGAAAGGCTGTGAAATAAATTTTGGAGATTGTTGTTGGTGCACCCTACATTCAGCATTGGTCGAAAACTAGCAATTTTTTTTTCAAAAAAACCGATTTTCGGATGTGGCAAAAAAATTGCACGGTCGTTTTTGTAAATTTTTTGGTTTTTTATTATAAATAAATTTGTTATAAGTAACCTGTAAGAAACTCTTGACATCCTACACATAAATGTAGGCAGGAGAGGAGATTTTCTAAAAATTCTAAAATTTTTCTAACACAATTTTTCCCAATAAGAAAAAAGTATTATAAAATTATAAATTGGGAATCATTTTAATTTTTATCAATAGTATACATTTAGCTTTGCAAACTTAAAAAAAATTATTCTCCTACCTTCAATACTTTTTGAAATATTCGAAATCCAATTTTGATTAAAAATTTTAATTTTCTACATTTTTTATTTTTGTCTAAATTATTGATCTTATTTTCTTTACTGCAAATGTTTCTTAATTTTTTCTATGTTATTACAATAGTAGATACAATTGTCTATTCAACGGTATATAATATGTATTCCTTTGCCATTATATCAGTCTTAAAATGTATACACAAATATAACACCTCAGGTAACAATTTACGTGTTTTATCTGTTACTCAAACAAACCCACATTTTTTATGAACTCTTGAAGCTGTTATTAAATACTTTCTTTACTTAAATACAATAAAATATAAGAATTTATATACACACAGTATATTTATATACCCACAAGGACAAAGGTAGCTGCGCGCACATCTCCAATATGGGTGTGGTTTTACCTGATATTTGTATCGGTTTTTTATTCGTAGCTTGTAAAATAGCTATTTATTTAAGCTGCGATGCATTTAATGTCATTATTTCAGTTATAGCTATCATGGAAATAACAATTAAAAATAAATCGCTCTGCAAATTAATGTGGGAAAACCTCACTGATGGTAGTACTCGGTTGGACAAGGTAGACCAAATGATGTACATAATATCTACTACATATGGTTTATCTGTAAACACCGATTTATCGAAAAAACTTGAAAATTTTTTTAAATTATATGAAAAGAAGATACGTGAATGCAATAAATCAATTTCTAAATTTCAGAATAAAAATCAGGATTGGTTAGATATGGGACTATCTACGGAAATATACCCAAAGAAGTTTGGTCGGCCAAATAAAGATTACGATAACGTTCAACGCAGGAGCAAAAGGATTAAACAAGAAGACTTGATAAATACGTATTCGGAAAATGAAATCAAAGATTCATTCAAATTGATTTTAGCGAAGACTCAACTTAAAGAAGCAGGCAAAATCGTAGATGTGCTACCAGTTGCGTCTCCAAAAAGATTAAGACGGATGGTGGAAAGCATTCCAACGCCAAAATATAGTAAACATTTTACGGTGGAAGATGGACTAGCACTCATTCTTAATTTGGGCCTTTCAAGAAATAAATACGATATCTTAAGGAAGGTGCTTAAAGAAAAAAGTGGGCCTTTGCCATCAAGTACATTGTTGTTAAAAAGAAAATCGGAAATTTTGCCACATCCGATAACAGTGGATAGCCGAAGTGCAGTCATTAGTTTGTCAGACCTTCTTCATAATACAGCATCAAGACTCATCGCTACTTTTGACGAAAGAGACTTAGATACATGTAATAATTCTGAACTAACACTAATATACAAATGGGGATGTGATGGATCATCTGGATTTTCAGAATATAGACAGCCCAGTGAATACGATAATGACTTTTCCAAAGTTTTAATGGCATCGTTAGTACCATTAAGGCTTCGACTACATAATGAAATGCCTTCAACAAGTAAAAATGCATTTAAAGATGTGTGGGTAAATACTACTCCAGGCTCAAAGTTTTTATGCCGACCAATACGTTTTGAATACATCAAGGAAAACAAAGAAACAACTCAAAATCTGGTTGATGGTATAAAACATGAAATTTCTAATATGGAACCCATTGACGTTCATATATTAGGACGAGTAATAACAGTATCTTTTAGACCTTATTTAACAATGATAGATGGAAAAGTTGCAAATGCAATAACCGATACAAAATCTTATTTGATTTGTAATATATGCGGAAAGAAAAATTCCGATTTTAAGGACATTGAGAATTATACTCCAACTAATGAAGATGCCCTTAAGCTTGGAATATCACCACTTCATGCTCGGATTCGATTCATGGAGTACATTTTACACCTATCTTACGACAATAAATATCGCAGTGTACCAGAACTTCAGAACGTTCCAGTTGCGAATAATTCTGCTTTAAAACAGATACGGTTGGAAGAAAAGAAAAGAATTCAAGATGAGTTTATGAAACGTGGCTTAATCATTGACAAACCTTTATATGGCTATGGAAACTCCAATAATGGCAACACTGCCAGGCGATTTTTTGATGACCCTGAAACCACATCTTCTATAACTGGTATTAGCTTTAATCTCATAAGACGTTTCAAAATAATACTGGCCGTCATAAATAGCAAAAAGTTAATTAATAAGAACAAATTTGAAAAATATGCAAAAGACACCCTGATTCTAATAAATGAATTATATCCATGGAAATCAATAACTCCAACAGTACATAAAGTGCTAGCACATACAAAAGAAATAATAGAAAACAACATTCTTCCTCTGGGGGAACTAACCGAAGAAGCACAGGAAGCTAGAAATAGAGATGTTAAGCAATATCGACTTTTCAATACACGTAAATGCTCTAGAGTTGCTCAAAATAATGATTTAATGCATCATTTGCTATTGTCTTCAGATCCAGTCCTACAAGGCATAAGAATGAAATGGTTGCCAAAAATAAGTATTGAAATCGAGAAGGACGATCCCGAAGCAGAGGAAATTAATAGCTTGCTAGGCCATGATGTCTCAGATTATTTTAAAGCAAATTCTTGAAGTAAAACCCAAATATAAATTAAAAACAACATATGTATGTATCCATGCACTTAGATATGAGTAATAAAGAAAATGAAACTGAACTTATTAAATATATTTTTAATACAATTATCAGAATCAAAACGAGAAATTTAGTTGTAAGTTTTCATAGATATGTACATTGTACATATATATCTTGATACATGAGTATTTATATTCACACAAACAAATATCTGATATCATGGCAAAAAGTCTCTGGAATTCTCTGTCAAATTATATTCAAAACTTAGGCAATTTAGATGCGTTTAAAAAGGAGCTACATAAAAAAATGTTCGTAATTTAATGTTCTAATGTTAAATTAACTACTAATTTTTTTAAATAAATAAATAACTCAATCTATTTGTCCTTGTAGGTATATAAATATACTTCAAGAGTTCATAAAAAATGTGGGTTTGTTTGAGTAACAGATAAAACACGTAAATTGTTACCTGAGGTGTTATATTTGTGTATACATTTTAAGACTGATATAATGGCAAAGGAATACATATTATATACCGTTGAATAGACAATTGTATCTACTATTGTAATAACATAGAAAAAATTAAGAAACATTTGCAGTAAAGAAAATAAGATCAATAATTTAGACAAAAATAAAAAATGTAGAAAATTAAAATTTTTAATCAAAATTGGATTTCGAATATTTCAAAAAGTATTGAAGGTAGGAGAATAATTTTTTTTAAGTTTGCAAAGCTAAATGTATACTATTGATAAAAATTAAAATGATTCCCAATTTATAATTTTATAATACTTTTTTCTTATTGGGAAAAATTGTGTTAGAAAAATTTTAGAATTTTTAGAAAATCTCCTCTCCTGCCTACATTTATGTGTAGGATGTCAAGAGTTTCTTACAGGTTACTTATAACAAATTTATTTATAATAAAAAACCAAAAAATTTACAAAAACGACCGTGCAATTTTTTTGCCACATCCGAAAATCGGTTTTTTTGAAAAAAAATTGCTAGTTTTCGACCAATGCTGAATGTAGGGTGCACCAACAACAATCTCCAAAATTTATTTCACAGCCTTTCTCAATGTCTCCTTTCTCAGAAACAATCAAAGTGTTTATCAAATACTTAATAATTTTTTAAAATATTCCAAAAAAATTAAGAATACTTTTTTCACAAAATATACCAAATTTTTTCATAATTTTTAAAAATCCAAATTGCAAAATTATTCCTTGCTACAATTTTTGAGATATAAAAAAATTTTTTTTTTTATATGAATTGTAATGAAGTTTTCTTTCAAAAACAATAAAAGATACTGATTTTTGCCAAGTAATAAAGAAGTTATGTACTAACGAATAAAAAAAGTCAGGGCCAAAAATTAAAAAATAAATTTTTCAAGTCAAATAACTTGGAAACTTAAAGAGATAAAATGGTACTCTTAGCATGTTTTATTTTTATTTCTTAACGTAGATTGTCCCGCTGAAAAAATTATTGAAATCGGTCCCTATTTACAAAAGTTACAAGCTCCGAAAGAATTCCGATACCCGCACTTTCCCACTTTGAGGCTGTTTGGAGCTACCCTGTCTTACAACAGGGTGCCTCAAAATATGCTTTCTAAAAATTTCAACACTTCTACTTTCCAAAACAGTTGGTTTCATCGAAATCGGTTAACTAGTTCAAAAGTTGCGGACTTTTTACCACTTTTTTTTTAATTCACGCCACTGTGCGTCGGTTGGTTTCTGGCTTGCGGCACAGTATATTCAAAATACATTATGCCTGCAGCAAACCCGAAACCAACCGACATTAGGCCGCTTCACGCAGGCCTTCAAGTAGAATCTAGATGATTCATTACTTTTTGTATAAACTTAAAGTACACAATTAAAAATAAGGACCTTAGTTTTAATTTAATTCATTTCCATTTAAATTTAAGTTGTATTTAAATACGTTAAAAGTATGGCAGTAAGTAATATAAAATTTATAAATATCATGGATAGGTTTCCAAGCAACAGCTGTTACTTACTCGTACAAATAAGTAAGTTGATTGATAGAATTGATTGTAGAAAATTTAAATAGTCAAAAATACATTTTATGAAACAAAAATAGAAACAGAACGTATTTTAAGACTTCATTTATTTATTTATTTAATGACATAAAACTGTGGGAGTAATATGAGTTATATGAAAAGAAAAACAATAATTTGGAAATTGCCTTTTGTTTCGTATACAACTTTTAAAAATAGGCCAAAGGCTTTCCTTTGCAGCAAAGCCTGAATTTGTTTGTTTCTCTTCTTCGGTGATGAAATTGTATGAAATTTTGTTTTTGTTTTCATATGAAATGATTGCGGCATGAAGTATGTTTCATTAAAAACACAAGATTTGCCATTTAAGTTGCAAGTTTATACTTGAAGAATTCTTAATAGAGAACTTTAATGTGACTTAAACTGTTCATTGAATTAAATTTGCTTTATAATAGATATTATAAACATTTGAAATTAATTATTAATTTACATAAGAAATAAAATGTTATTAGCGCTAAAATTATATAACATAATTAATTATGTAATACAAAAAAATGTATGAGCTGATTATTTTTTATTTATTATAAACGATTGAAGCATTTAAGATATTTTACGTGGTTTATACTTCAATTTACTTACCGTATGTTTGGATTTTGTGGGTAAGACATGCTGATTTTTATAACAGAGCGAAATGAGTTTTTATCCAATGATTTGCTTTTGTCCTTGCGTATGTAAGGATCCAAATAGTCTGTCAAAAGATTAAGTGTCAGTCAGACAATGTTGTAACAGAAAAATCAAATGACCATCAAGACAAATTTATAAGATCTTTAAAAATTTTCTATAAAAAAAAATATAAAAGACTTTTTATACAAATTGCTACAAGATTTTTATTTTTTTTAAGAATGTTTGTTTTATATTAAGTGTTTTTTTAAGGACACTACTTTCTTTTATTTATTTAAAGTTAAGCATGAATTGTTTTGCCATTTCCTGTTTCATTTCAAAACCCATACAAAAAAATTAAAAATGAAAGTAAATGACAAATAAAAAGTTACTTTTATTATCTCTGTGTACTTACTTCTTTCCATTATATTTACACGTCTTTTCGAGTCGTATATTTCATCGTCCACCGATATGATAATGTAGTCACCGTCTTGCAACAGCTTACGATTCTGCATGCATCGCACAAAATCCACCATCGCAATGTGTTCACCAATAAAAACATAAACTTTATATTTCCATAAAAACATCATTTGAGCGGAGATCATAGAAAACATGCGAGGACGTGTGCATAAAATGTGAAAAAGTCAGGAAACAAAGCATAAAATGTGCATGTAAGATTAATATATGTAGATATGTATGTTTGTATGTATATATATACATATGCATATATTTACATACACAAATAGGTAACACAAGGCAAATGATAATGTGTGCATATCGAAGAATTAATACTCATATCGTTATTCATGTTGAGTAAAAATTTCACACAATTGTCTTTTACACTCAACTCATGAAAAAAAATTTAAATTTCTTTCACCATTAAGTTATACCCCTTTTAGACACGGAAAGTTTACTTTGCAAAGTCTTAATTCAGCTGTGTGAAAGACAGAGAAGAATACTATCTCTTTCTGTCACTCTCCCAGCTTAATTAAGACTTTGCTAATTAAACTTTCCATGTCTTAAAGGGGTATTATGTGTAAATTGAAAACTTTAAACTCGTTTTCTGGTGAACTGCTTTTTTTTGAGTTATGACGTTCCTTGAGTAAATGAGCGATATCTATGTATGTATATAGTTTTATTTTAAGACGACAAAGTGCACTTTATAAAGGAAGAGAAGGGAAAAGAGCTGCTATTCCCTTTTTCCTTCACTCCTACAAACTCAAGACTTTGCAGAGTAAACTTTGCCTGTGTAAAGCCGTCTAATAATCACAAAGCTGACAGTGAGTTCTTAAAATAATATATATATAAAGGGTGTTTTTTATTGAGGTATAGAACTTTAAGTTGGCATCACTTTTTTAACTGGCGGCCATTTTGTCAGCTGTCAAGTGATTAATATTTAGTTTGGTTTGCCATTTCATCATGAACAGGTTGACAAAAGAACAACGCTTGCAAATCGTGCAAATTTATTTCGAAAATAATGGTTCAGTTCGCGAAGTTTACCGCAAGCTCCGTCCATTTTATGGTCGACATAATCGTCCATCAGAGCAATTAATTCGGTTAACCATGGATCGTTTTCGCACTACGCTTACTCTATGTGATAATACGCATCCGCAGAGACGTCGAACAGTGCGCACCGAAGAACCAATTGCCGCTGTAGAGCAAAGTGTTGAAGAGGACCCGAATGAATCGATTCGCCACCGTGCACAGCAATTGGAGCTTTGTCCATCAACTTTATGGAAGATTTTGCGCAAAGATCTTGGCTGGCGACCTTACAAGATCCAGCTTGTGCAAGAATTAAAGCCGCGAGACCATGCAATGCGTCGTGATTTTGGTGTATGGGCCGAAAATGAGATTGATCTCGATGCTGATTTTCATCGCAAAATTTTGTTCAGTGATGAGGCTCATATTTGGTTGAATGGCTACGTCAACAAGCAAAATTGCCGCATTTGGAGTGAAGAGAATCCACGTGAGACCCTTGAGACGCCATTACATCCACAAAAACTGACTGTTTGGTGTGCTCTATGGGCTGGTGGAGTCATTGGGCCATACTTCTTCCGAAATAATGCTGGAGAGTAAGTTACCGTTAATGGAGACCGGTATAGAGCCATGATAACCGACTATTTTGTTCCCGAATTGGATGGCATGAATGTGGATGAGTTGTGGTTCCAATAAGACGGCGCTACATGCCACACAGCGCACGTCACAATCGATTTATTGAAGGAAACATTCGATGAGCGCATAATTTCGCGGAATGGACCTGTCAATTGGCCACCAAGATCGTGTGATTTGACACCATTGGATTATTTTCTTTGGGGATATGTGAAGTCGCTCGTCTACGCCAACAAACCAGAAACGTTAGGGGACTTGGAAGCCAACATTCGTGGCGTTATTGCCAACATACGGCCCCATATGCTCGAAAAAGTGGTGGTTGAAAATTGGACCTGTGGAATTGGCTTTATTCGAGCCAGCCGCGGCGGCCACATGCCCGAAATCATATTTAAACATTAATGGCATAAAATTATCCTTCCAATAAAGCCAAATTGATGGACATTAAAACGATTTTCTTGTGTTTTATTTCAATTCGAAGTTCTATACCTCTAAAAAAACACCCTTTATAAGTAAACAATCCTAATTTTGGTAAGTGCGTATAAGCCAGTGATCCGCACGCCATACCACAATTGTGGACAAGAAAATCACACACATGCTTATGCTCTTTCATTAAGTCGAATACAGTTGTGCAAGCATATACGAATTTTTCCTCGTTTTTTTCTTAGTTTTTTTGAGCACACGGAACGAAATTAAAGTTCAAATTTAATAAATTTCTACAAAAAAAAAAAAAAACAATTATGGAAGCTAAGAAATATTTCGTGATAAAAAATTCGTTTGGCAATATGAAATACATTTGATGCTATGAAACATTTAAAAATAATAGGGAATATTGTTTAAAAGGACATTTTAATAGTTTTCACAGAACTGTGAATAAATTTAATTTGTACTTGAATATATTATTAGATTTTTTACTTTTTTCTTAAGTTTTTTATTAAATTACTTATTTATAAAAAAGATTCAAATAATGAATAACCACAGTAGGTATTTTAGATTACAAAACTTTTCTTCAAGTGTAACTTTAATTTACTCTCATTTTTCTCACCAATACTAACATATTTTACTTTGCTTATCAGTGATCACTGGTATAATCCTAATTGTAGCGCAAACAATTTGTACACTCACATATTTTCTCTCAAGCAATTATGAGACTTAAGCTTAAAGGTTCAATCAGACGTGACATAATTTAAGCTTAAATTAGACATGACATAGCCATAATGCCACATTCATAACCAAACCAAAATTCAATTGGTTTCTATGGTGAGAGTTATGGCGTTAATGGCGAGTCACGTATAATCAAATACAGTGCTGCCTATTAGTTGGGTTCGAACGGCTGTTTTCTATGGCTATAGTTATGTCACGTCTGATTTCAACATACAAGAGCATCTGCTACAACTTAAAATAAATGGGCACATACAGGTAACCGCAAATCGACAACAAATTTACAGCAAATAAAACAACAGGGCTTTTTGTTGCTAGTTTTTGGTGCCAACTGTCATCGAGCAAGTGATTGAAATGAAAGATAAACAGCGTGTGTGTGTATTTGTAAAACATAAACAACATTTGGCAGATGGCACCACGAAACAAGCAAAACAGCTGGCGCTTCGCGGTTACCTGTATAATTGTATCATGGGCACATACATACGTATCAAACGTATTGACTCTCTCTCTCTCTCTCTCTCTCTCTCTCATAATTTCAGTTTTAGTATGTTTATACCTGTGATGGCCACAGATGAAGATGAATCAAATAATACAAGATTACGCCGTAACATGTAAACACAATTACACAAACACGTGTAGTTGGTATAGGGCAATTTTCTCTACATTTAAAATTCTACATCATTTTGACATCACGCCAACCCACTCAAGTTAACAGACATTACGCAATGCGTAATCTTGTATTCTTTGATTCATGATTCGTGAATATGTATTCATTTGTATAAGAAACCGATGGAAGTTCGGCACTCTGGTGCCACTTTGGCCGGCTATGGTTTATAGTCAGATTGTGAATGTGAATCGGCAAAAAAAATATACGAATATTACTCGGGATATTTATGCATATATAAAATGAAATGTGTGGGTGTGTGTTTGGGTTTAAAAACATGCTTTATGTGTGTGTGTGTGTGTGTAAATAAAATAACCTTGTATATACGCATGTGTAGCCGATTAATAGTTTGAGTATTTTTATACTCATGCATATGATTATAGCTCAAACAGTCTATGAATTTTAGCTATAGTTGTTTGTGCTGCTTAATTTAAAAACTGTGTATAAACACATAGTTCTTGGCTGTTTATTGTTATACGTATTCGGTTTACAATTAATGCGTATGTTTGTATTTTGCATGCACTCACTCATAGTTGTTTGGCAACCAATACCCAAAGAGTACTTAAAACGATACTTTTACTATTCTCTGAATTAGACATTATATTTTTAACTATACACACACATATATGTATATTATTTCTTGTAAAATATTATAAGCACATTCATACATATGTTTATATAATACAAAAGATAAAAGATTTTAAAATGCCGATTGCGATTTTTTTAATTGACAAATTTGTTGTAACTATATTCTATGGTATTTTTAAATGGCACACATTTAAAATTTCGATACCATTTGTATCCAATTAATACTGAGTAAATTATTTATGTCAAACGACAAACTTCTTTTTATTAAAAAAAAAAAAAAAAGAATATGAAAAGTAGACCTAAAAGAAAGTAAGTTAATTAATGTCGTATGCCACCAATAAAAGAGCATTTTTCTTTCACAAAAGTTGACATGCGTTATTTCATTTGATGGCAGGAAACTAAACCATGTATGGGAATTTTTAATATGAGAACGCAATAGTTAATACACTTTTCACAATAAAAAATTTTAATTAAAATAGTTTAAAAATTAAATTGAAATGAATTGAATTATACATATGCTCAATTCGCAACGTATTGTAGTTGGTAGTTTCTATGTAAACATTTGTTTATAAACAATGTTTTTATTGAAATTACCAACAACTCATGTACGAACTGCGACTTCCACAATAGGTTGTGAATTGAGCAATTGTATAATTAGATGGTGAGTTGAAGCAATTGTAAATATTTTTTATAGAAATTCATATCAAACATTATAAACTTACTGCGTGTCGTTGTATAAGTTTCATCAATAATTTTTTGTATTTTAATTAAAGTTTTTTCGGTGGGTATATAATCGGAAATTTCCTTGAAGTGTGTAATACTAAAATTTTCAGACTCTGCTAATTCCTGTGAAATGTGAAGAAGGAAAGAATATTAAAAGAAAGTCAAAATCATCACTAAGTGAGAATTTACATACATTTGCTCAATTCACAACCTATTTGTAGGAGTCGTAGTTCGTACAAACGTTGTTGGTAGTTTCTATATAAACATTTGTTTATAAACAATGTTCTTATTGAAATTACCAACAACTCATTTACGAACTACGATTGCTACAATAGGTTGTGAATTGAGCAATTCAATTAGTTAAATGGATTCATATACGAGTGACATTTTTTAACCTATGCAACGAAAAATTCAATATCTGTAATGAATTTTTTGTTCCCAGACGTACTGTGTATAATAATAATTTTTAAATCAGGATCAAGTTGATATCTTTTTAAATATTTTTATAGAAATGCAATATGTGATTTTGTCATATATGTGATTTTCTAAGGTTTCATAAAATTATACATTTAACGATACAGAGTATTACTCCTTTCAGACACACAAAGTTTACTTTGCAAAGTCTTAATTCAGCTGTGTGAAAGACAAACTGAGGAATACTATCTATTTCTGTCTTTCTCCCAGCTAACTCAAGGCTTTGCAAAGTAAACTTTCCGTGTCTAAAAGGGGTATATCGTAGTATGTGTCAGAAAACAAGATTAAATAAATAAATTCTTTAAGAATTACTTTTTTGTTTTTATTTAAGCCAAACAGGCAACTTTAATTAGTTGCATGTGCGTTTCATTAACATCCTTTTATTCTTTGCTCACAAACAGTAAACATTTCATGTTGTTGCAATTGCATTTGTTTGCAACAAATGCCGCGAAATTGAAACACCACTCTAAAGTATGTATTCACGCATACAGACTACCTGCTACATCCTTTCTAGCGGAGATGTCTACATTGGCACCAATTTAAATTCCTTCATTTCAAACAAATTTATACATATTCAAAAAAAAAATTCAAAATTAACAACTTGACGCTTTCTTTTGTTTAAAATTAGGTTTTTTTCTAGTTAACTATTGTAAGGAATTAAGCAACAAAGCATACATTAATTTCATTTTCTAACATGGCATAATTTTAAAATATCCATGTCCATCCCTGCCACCAACTAAGCTATCCTTGCATTGTATGTGTTCACTATTGCTGTGAAGTTTTTTCTTTTGTTTTGTTTCATTGCATCATGTTGTTGTTTCTTACCTGTATGGCCCGTGCAACTTCCGAACCCCATATTGGCTTTGAACTCACTACAATAGCAAACTTTTGCCAGTGAAATGCAGCCAGGAGACTAATAATACTTTTTGAGACCTATAAAATGAAACGAGAAGAAAAATTCTCAAATGACTTGAATGAAAATAAAATCAATTTTGTTTCTTTATTGCTGAAAAAAAATGTTTTTTTCCTACATCCAGTAGCAACACACACACATGCGAAGGTAAAGGAACCACATATTCAGCAAAAAATGGTGGCAATTTGCTAGAAATTACATTAGATTTTTTGTCTATGGTATCAAAATATAAAGCAAAACACTTGAGGCGCAACTGCGACATCACTGAAAGGAAAGTATTTATTCAAACAATATAAAAAACAGAAAAGTTAACATCGTGGAGTCCTAGCATTGAATTAATTTAACATTGAGTACTTCAAAGCTCTTAATGTCAGTGTTGAGTAAATAAAGTGTTTTGATGGTATACTTGTATATTTTTATACCCTTTACCAAAAATGGAAAAGGGTATATATAGGTTTGTCATTCCGTGTGTAATTTCCATAATTTTAATTTGCGACCAAAAAAATATATATATTCTGGGTCCTTATGAATAGCGATGACGAATAAGCGATGTCCGTCTGTCCGTCCGTCCGTCCGGTGTACGTGAAATCGGTTTTCCGAAGCTCCCAGAAAAGCTAGAGACTTGGTTCTTGGACTGATGTATCAGAAATGGTCCAACTTAGATTGGTATTGAAATTCAGCAAAATCGGGCAGACGATTGCAGAGCCGGAAAACGTAAACTATATTTTGCCATATAAAAGTAACTACCGAAAACAAATTTTTATTTTTTTTTATTAATAAATTTATTTTACACTTCAGTACGACTAAAATTGGTATTTTAAATAAAAAAAAATATAAAAAAAATTAAAAAGACGTTTCCAGGGTTGGAAAACTTTAACTTTTTGTGTTATGTAAAATTAACTATGTCTAAAACTATATTAGTATTTTCTCGAGAACCGTAAGAGCTACAGACCTGAAATTTGGACACAGTGTGTAGACCTTTGGCCGCTACAACAACAAATACATGAGAATTGGAAATTAAAGGGTGTTCCAAAACGAGCAACGAAAAATTCTAAAATCCCATGTAATATACATACAATTATATGTATATACACTTGAAATTTGTAAGGTCAGTGTATTTTTATACAGACTACAAAAATTAACACTAAAATTTCAAAAAATTTAAATTAAAGGGTGTTCCATCAGTTAATGCAATTTTGACAACTTGCTGTATCTTGGAAACCGTAAGAGCAAAACTCTTGAAATTTTCAAAAACGGTAAAACTAAAAAATCAAAAAATTATAAAATCGCCAAACCGAAAATAATCGCCAGAAACAAAAAAAAAAATCGCTAAAACGAAAAATACCCCAAAAAAACATGAAAAAATCGCCAAAATGAAAAAAACCCCAAAACAGGGAAAAAACGACAAAATGAAAAAAAAATCGCCAAAATGAAAAAACCCCAAAAAAGAGAAAAAAATCGCCTAAATAAAAAAACCCCAAAGCAGGAAAAAACGCCATAATGAAAAAAAAACCCAAAAACAGAAAAAAATCGCCATATTAAAAAATTTCTAGGACTAAAATAAATCGAGGAAAACCGGAAAAATTGCTTAAATAAAAAAAAAGTCGCTAAAATGAAAGAAAATCGTCAAAATGAAAAAAAATCGCCAAAAAAGGAAAAAAATCGCCAAAACAAAAAAAAAACCAAAAAACAGAAAAAAGTCGCCAAAATGAAAAAAAGAACAAAACTCCTAAATATAAAAAACACAAAAACAGAAAAAAATCGCAAAAATGAAAAACAAAATCGTCAAAATGAGAAAAATCTACAAAATGAAGAAAATCCCAATAACAGAAAATAATCACCAAAATAAAAAAAACCTCCAAAAACAGAAAAAAAAAATCGCCAAAACGAGAAAAAAGCGACCAAACTGAAAAAATCGTTTAAACTGAAAAAAAAACTTCAAAAAAGCCGTGCGCGATTCAAAGTCGCACTTTACTGAAGTTTTTAATATTAAAGGAATTAAATGAAACCAATAAGCAGATTTTGTAAAAAATTTTTTTTCTAAACGTTTCAAATTTGTATGAAAAATAACGAAAATTCTTTTCAAAAAATATTTTTTTCATACAAATTTCAAAACGAAAAAATCGTTTGAATTTACAAAATCTGACCTTAAGTTTTTCCTTATTTCGTTTTTGCTTTTTTCACTTAACATATTTTATGTATTTTTTAAAGAACTAGATTGGTATCAATAATCAAAAAAATCCAAAATTATGACTCCAGGGTTGGAAAACTAACACTTTTTGTGTTATGTAAAATTAAATAGGTCTAACAATTTTTTTCTTTTTCTTTATAAATTGAATATATTTTATGCTTCTGAAAGAAAATTACAGCTCCAAAGATGGAAACTTTAAAAAAATGATAAATTTTTCACAAAACAAATATGTATGTATGTGTCTGTATACTATATATATGTACGTACGTTGGTAAAGGGTATATAAGATTCGGCACAGCCGAATATAGCACTCTTACTTGTTTTAGTTCAAATTACATATTTTTATTTGATTTTATTAAAACAATCGATTTTGTTCTGGCTACCGAATCGTTTTCACAAATTTGCTTGTAAGTTGGCATGTTAAAGCAGATGGTTACAACTGCTCTAGCATCCGAATTTAGAAGAAAAATAATTTGAAAATGGACGAGTTCCCCTTTTTTTGATTTTCTCGCTGCGTTTTGCTTTGACAATACTGTTTTCAAGTGAGAAGAATATAAGTTTCATTGTTCAAAAGGGAAAATTGACATATGCAATCGTTTGAAAAGAAATGCGGAGTGAAATAAATGTACTTCCTTTGTACCTCAAAGGAATCAATGCTTGCAACACTTCGCGTGGTGGTCATTTAAATGATGTAGTGTTTCACACATAATCTTAACGTTCAAACTTTATAATAAAAAAGAAATATCATAAAAAAAATATTTTATATGTGTTTTATTTATGTTTGCTTTTGAAACCAAAAACGGATAACCTTTTACTTCAGATATAGTGTACCACATTTATAGTAATGCACTGTAGCAGAAATTACTTGCATTGCTGTAATATCAGTTCAATGCACAAGCATTGCAACACAACCCAAAATAATAAGAATGCTGAAATGCAACAATACCACCTGATAACACTGCATTACTTAACAATGCACTCATATTAGTTAACATGCAGAAACTGATATAAACAGATGTATATTTGCACGCGACTAGTTCCTATTCTATAGAGCACTCAAGTGTTCATTCCCGTTGTTAAAACACCAACACTTATAGATTAACATCAAACCTTTGCTTGCAAATGAAATCGTCTACGACTGCACTATATGGGGCCATGTTGCAATTATACCATTTTTGCTAAAAATGAACCACGTAGTCCAATAATATCTGCAGGGATGCTACAACCAATACAGCAATTTCATCCGAATAATGTAACGCTTCTACGTCCAAACGCACATACTCTGATATTTGCATTTGAGGTTAACAGCTTTGAAAGGTCTTAAATTTGTTCCTGATTCTTTGCACATTAAGAGCAAGCATTGCTGTCGCCGAGATCTAATTGGCTGTTTTTTTTTTTTTTTTGAAACTTATCAACCTCTAACTGAGCTTGGCGACCACTGTTGTGAAATTTTGTACTCTTTGTTGATATATGTCTATTAAATTGTACTTTCATCATTCTGGAAGCGTAAATACACCAAAAGCATATAAATAGAATGCGAAACACACCATACAGGTAGTTTTTTTTTTTAACAAAAAGTCTTCTAATAAAATGTTTAACAACTCAGTAAATTTCGAGGGAATTTTTTAAAACAAACCTGCGAATTACTCTTAATCAATTATGTTTTAAAAATAAAGTTATATGGTTTCAGTATAAAAATACTGCCTAAAAACGAGTCCAAAATAGAAAAATTTCGAAAAAAAATCGAAAAAATTATATTTGGTGAATTTCACTGAAACGAGAAATACATATATCGTTCGAGAGGTTTTAGTATCTTCTTTCTATATCCATTTATACATTTAAAATCGGTTGATATTTAACTTAGTTAGAGGTTGATAAGTGGCTACGGGTACGAAAACCCTCTTTTTACCGGTTTGGAAAATTTCAAATACAGGTTGTTGTTATACTAGACCATACCTACCAGAAAAATAGTAACACTTAGCAGGTATTTTAGTTTTGCCACACTGTGTTATGCGTCTTACTGGCACATATTAATAACACTGAACTAAATCGCAAGTCGCCACAGATTACCTTTCTTAGATCAAAGTAACATTTTTTTGGTGGCTTTTTAGGTAATTTCGAAACTTTTTAGTAGGTATGCGCAAAAAAAAAACAAAGGCGTCAAAAAATAAGGGACACTCTAATGTACATATTTGATAATAATACTCTGCTGTAAAGCTAATTAAAATTCTATATAAAGAAAAGTTCATTTCGAGAAAATTTTCTCTATATCTTTTGTGCCAATCTTCCTCAAAATTTTCTAAAACATGAATGAAAATCAACAGAAGAATATTCCAAACATTCTAATGCATACCCGTATCATGTGGCTTGAACTACATACATCATTTGCATATTGATTCCATGGGTTGTTATGTACACAGTATACATATATACATATATCTGTAACTTGGGAAACAAATCAAACTTGTAATACACAATTATATTCCCGTTTACTTGTAGTTATGTAATAAATCCTTTTTTTTGCACAACATTTCCAACATTATATTTTGTACTTGTATAATGGTCATAATTTAGTGTACACTTTTTGGTATATGTGACGCGCAAAATAGAAAGGGACCTAAGGGTAAGAACCGGGTTTGTTCAGGAGAGCCATTTTAAAGATTTAAATACGCGTATCTTTGGTGTACCATAACTCAGCGTGTTAGTATTGGTCTCATTTGAAAGCGACACATCTCATGACGTCAGGAACGTGTTGGTCAACCTTGAAAACGCGCATAAGTCGTCCCTACTTCTTGTTTTGTGTAGTTGGTTTTTACTGTTTTCTACATAGCGCGCTGTTTCCATGAGTTTGATATCAATTTTGCTCGCATTTTTTTCGAGTCCAGGTTTATTTTCTGAAGTTTGTGAATTGTGAATTATAATAAATACTCAATTATAATTCTTTTAAATCGTGAATATCACTCTGTTAGTACGAAATTTTTTTTACATAACCTTAGAATCGTCGACTTCAATTTCATAAAACGCGCATATCTCTGGGAGGGAACACTTTTGGGGCATGGGATCGGTCTCATTTGATGCTCAGATGTTGTCCACATAAAAAAAAGAAAGTGAAAATTGATTTTTTACCCTTAGGTCCCTTTCTCTATGCGCTGTCACATATGTATGTATTTCTTTTTTATGTGCATGTACATCATTGTGTAATATTGGCATTAAATTTGACTTTTATAGAGATTATAACGTCAACTCGATGGGTGCCAATTTGTGCAGATTGAGTGTGAATATATTCACAATACATCAAGAATTTGCATGAATGGTTTACATGCATAATCCTGTTGATTATTGTACAAAAAACGCAACAAAAAGCACTTGGTTTTGTTTTATACAAAGCTGACACGTTACTTAAGCTTGTACTAAACATATCATGTGTTCGCAATAGTAGTGAAAGAGGTGTAGAGCAGGTGTTCCCACCAAAATTCCTTAACAAGTTGTTAACGTTGCAGTCACACGTTAAATTTTTTTCAAGTTTTTTACACATACTTCTTGTCAAAATTCAAGCGAATTAATCACCCTTATTCTAATTGTCGACATCGACGTCACTTTAACACAATACAAAAAAATTGGGGCTTGTTTACTCGCTCTCGAGAAAAATTTTATGCTACTGGCAATTTATTTCCGTTCCCTAAGGTCTAGAAAATACCATAAGCCTGCCAACAGGAGTCATTTGTTTTCGCCAACGAATACATAAGCCTTAATTTTTTGGTGTTGTGTTAAAGTGACGTCGATGTCGACAATTAGAATAAGGGTGAATAGCTGTAATGTAAGATGCAAGCAAGTTAAAAGCAGGTTTATCTATCAAGTGGTAATGGTAATCAGCTGTGAATTCATTTGAAATTAATTCTCAAATACAGAATAAAGTCCTGCACAAGACCATTTATAAGAACTTTCAAGACATGAGAGATTGTTGGCAAGACATTTGTTTCAGTTTTTTTTCTTGCCAACAGTGTTGTTTAGCGTTGTCCCTCTCATGTCTTGAAAGTTCTTATAAATGGTTTTGTGCAGGACTTTAATACAGAAGCGCAGCGTCAGTCTTATTATTCTATTTACTTACCTTAGAGGCAGGAGCCAAGGTTCTAGCAAATGTGTGAAATGTTTTCTTATTTGATACAATGGAGTCTGAGCATTTCTGTAAATGAAATAAATTAAAATAATATAATATAACTCGTATTTAATTAAACATTAAAATATTATTATTATGTATTACTAAAGAAAAAAAGAAATGTAATAATGAAAAATAAATAAAATAAAAATTAAGTTTGAAAAACTAAAACCCGAATACTTAGAAACTGCGCTTTGAAAAGTACAAAAAAAGAAAGCCCTTTTGGATGCCAATTTATTTTCCCACAATACGTACATAGATGCATACATACCTATCGTTGACCATAAGTAGAACGACCCTAAATCAAATAAGTGTAACTTTATAGGAGAAGGTAAAAACATAATAAAAACAGTAAAAGTGCTTGTACAACTGCTTGTAAAAGCGTTATCTTTTTACACTATTGCAGTAAAATTTTGGTAACGTGGTGTATTTGAATGAAATTTATTGGAATAAGTGAAAAACTTAATTTCGTAAAAATACAAGTTAGGGCCTTTCTGCTTGTGACCATCGATATATAAGCGAAAAATTTTGCAAGCTTTTATCATATTACTACCGACGCCGAAATATTAATGAAATGTGTTACGCTTACAAGTTAAGCTATTTATAGAAAAATTTAACAGTTTTTTGTCTCTCCTTTAAAATTTGATTGAAGTGGGTTAGGCTTACACTCTTAAAAATTGGACTAATATAAAAACGATAGAGTAAAGATCTTTCTAAAACTCATAAAAAATATGTTTATTAATCAAGAAAAAAAAATTAGTTTTAGTTAATAAGCACACAAAAAAAATTTAATTTTCCAGCCATGATCCATCCTTTTGCCTTTAGTAAGGACAAATTCTGATATATCAGTCCAAAACCGAAGTCCTTAGCTGGTCTGGGTGCTTAGAAAAATAGATTTCACGTACAGACAGACAAACAGACGGACATTGCTCACTCGTTCCTATTGATAAGAACCCAGAATATATATACATACATAATATATATGTATGTATATTTATTTATATATATATATACATATATACATATGTATATATGAATATTGAGGACAGTACACACTGAATGATAAACCGTTACCATTTTTGGCGAAGGCTATAATAAAAGTATTCACAATAAGTATAATTAAACTTTAATATGGCAACATCGCGACATCTTGAAGCTTTTATTGTGAATAAAAGCTTTTGTTACAGTACAGTACATAATAAAAATTAATTGTAGGCTTATATGTATAATACGAGTTTAATTCAGCATAAACAGTAAACGAAAATAAAATAATAGCAAAAATAATTCACTTTAAAACCTAAATATTCTTTGAAAAGCAGTTACTAATCTCGCAAGCCGATGTAGTGAAAATGTTTTTGGCGGTTTAATATCAAATTTTCTAAGAAAAAGTGCAAACATGCATAGATATTAGACTTTAAGAAATTAGTAAATTAAATTTATATACATACAAATATAAAAAATATTGCGTGAAATTGGAGAAATCGTCGGAAGGAATTACTGCACTATAAAAAATTATAGCTAAATATGTGAAGCATCATATGGTAGAGATTTTATCACAGTCGTGACGACCACAACGGCTTAGTAGCACAGAAGTATGAGCAGTAGTACGAGAAGTAAGGACCAATCTATTGCCAAGTGCTGTTGAAATATGCAAGAGACATCTGGAAAACCAGTTAGTACCACTTAACATAAATGGTCTACATGGCAGAGTGACGCAGAATAAGTCTTACATATCTAAAGTGAATCAGCAGAAGCACGTAAAATTTACAAAAAAAAAAGGTACAAAACTGAGCCTGAAGACTTCTGGAAAAACATTTTATATAGCGATGAGAGCAAAGTTGATATATTTGGCGTGAAAAAGCCTATAAAACTATTGCAGTCAAAGAATGAGGCTTTTCTTGAAAAATGTGTTGCCAGCAATGTCAAAAATGGCGGAGGCTCGCTTATGAACTGCAGCTGCAATGCGGCATCTGGAGTCGGTAATCTAGTTTTTGGGGAGTTTACAATGTATAAAATCGATTAAGTAAATATTCTGAAAGAAAATGTTGCGCCCGTCGTTGAAAAATTGGGACTATCTTTAGACTTTGCCACGTGGTATTAAAGGCGATTTACATACCCAAAAAAAAAAAATTCCGAATCAATTAAAATATTAAAATTTAAACGTTGCAAAATTGTAAGTAACTTTAATAAATAAAATGTAAGGTTTTGAAATAATTTAATTCAACCACCTGTTGGAACGACTGCATACTTATGTTGGCTGTACATAAATAATATTAACTGGATTAAAATTTATCAGTTAAAGCTACAAAATACATTACAACCAAATATTTAAATGATAAATTAACATGAAAGTGTAAACGATGGAAACAAATCGTTAGGGAATGCTTCTACTTTCAGAAAATTCAATGTAATTTATTTTCATTTCTGTTGAAGTTAACAAACTAGTGATATAAATATGTACATTTGTACATATGTATGTGCAAATATATACATATTTATATTTATGTGAATATACATACATACATATATTTATGTATGTGCATACAAATATGAAAGTGGTCTAATGCCAAGTTTACATCTGGCACACATGTGCCCAAAGAAAGCGTAACCACTAATTACTAATGAATTCCATATGCAAAAAGAATTTTGAAAATTGGTTCACAACGACAAACGGGCACATTTTGTCACCACCATTTAAAAAAAAATTATTGGACCTCTTCCATATGAAAAAGGAATTTTTGAAACTGGTTCACATGTGATGAAGTTATTTAATATTCACTTTTTAACGACAGACAATTTGCTTCCCCCGCGATTTCCAAAAAAAAATTAGTGGGCCTATAATGATTATTATTTTTTAGGGTGTGTATTTAAAAAAAAAAGAACATTTTAGGGAACCTTTTCCATATGCAAAAATTTTTAAAATTGGTCGACAAATGACGACGTTATTTGATAATCAATTATTGGGACAGGCAATTTACTGAAACCCTGCCCCCAAAAAAATTAAAAAAAAAAAATAAAAAATAGTGGATCTTTCTATATGCAAAATTAATTTTGAAAATTGGTCCACAAATGACAGAAATATTTTACAATCAATTTTAGAGGCTGCTATATTGCAGTCCCCCTGCCCCAATTTCCAAAACCTAAACAATTATAGTGATTATTTTCCATATGCCATTAAAATTTTTAAAATTGGTCCAGAAATGACATTGTTAGTTGATTACAAAATTTTTGGGGCGGGCACTTTGCTTTCCACTCCTACTCTCTTAAAAAAATTTAGTGGACTTTTTCATATGCAAAACGAATTTTGAAAATTGGTCCACAAACAAGACAAAGCAATTTCATATTCTCCCCCTCCCCAAATTTAAAAAAAAAATTAGTGGACCTCTTCCAAAAAACATTTTAAAAATCGGATAAATGACGAAGTTATTTTTAATCAATTACTGGGGCGGGGAACTTGCGACACCCTCCCTTCCCAAAAATATTTAGTAGCCTTTTTCATATGCCAAAAAAAATTTGAAAATTGGTCTTCAAATGGCGGAATTATGCTCGTTAATATTATAAAATCTGTTAAATAACATGTGGAAATAGTAACATAATTTAAAAAAGTGGGCGTGGTTGAAAAAAGTAGCCTACAATTCATTCCCAGTTAAATGTTGTGAAAGTTTCAGCAAGATCGGTACAGAGGTCTGGTCTCCTATAAGGTACAAACAAACACGCATTCCGTTTTATATATGTGACGCGCAAAATAGAAAGGAACGTAAGGGTAAGAACCGGTTTTGTTCAGGAGAGCCATTTTAAAGATTTAAATACGTGTATCTTTGGTGTACCATCACTGAGCGTGTTGGTATTGGTCTCCTTTGAGAGCGACACATCTCATGACGTCAGGAACGTGTTGGTCAACCTTGAAAACGCGCGTTGGTCATCCCTACCTCTTGTTTTGTGTAGTTGGTTTTAGTGTTTTCTACCTAGCGCGCTGTTTCCCTGAGTTTGATATCAATTTTGCTCGCGTTTTTTCGAATCCAGGTTTATTTTCTGAAATTATTAATTGTGAATTATAATAAATACTCATTTATAATTCTTTTAAATCGTGAATATCACTCTGTTAGTACGAAAATTTTTTCACATCAAAAAAAAAAAAAGTTAAAGTTGATTTTTTTACCCTTAGGTCCCTTTCTCTATGCGCTGTCACATATGTATATTAATATAGATTAATTTAATAGTTCGAACCAAAAATGTTTGTTGTACTGCAGTAATTGCTTGTAAACAAATAAATACACAATACACAAACACATAAGCCAATGCAGATACCAACACAGACATCAATAACTTGTAAAATTATGCTCTATTCCTGAGCTGCCGAAAGTAGCACCAGACCGCCGAACAATCGTCTTCTTATACACATACGCGAATATATTTCTCTCGTGTTTCTCTCGGTGGCCAGCTCTGCTCTATTCTACGTACATACACACAAACCAACACAACGAATGGTAACACAAACTGATGTGCTGAGACTTTCTGGATGTTGCTAACATTCTTCAGAAAACTTTATGTTAAATATAAAATAGGCAAAGTTAACATTGTGATATTCCAGCAGTGATTAATGTAACAATGTGTGCTTAAAAAGTCAGTGTTGAATAACATATTGTGACATTTTGCTCAATTGCAAATATTTGGACCTACAAAAAAAAATTGTTTTTAAAAGGCGAAAACATAACAATACTATTTAACTGCAACAATATGATTTAATAAAAGTCAAGGTGTTTTTCTTATTGCTACTAAACATGGATGACCCTAATACTTGAACAATTTGAGCTTCAAGAGATTCAAATATTTATAATTTAAGGATAATAAAGCATTTCAATTTTATGCAATCATTTCACATTGCCCAGCATAAACGAGTATGAACAGATAACTTGTTAAACTTTTAATACAATTAGAAACCATTAGAATTTGCATAAGACTACTTGGGCAATTGTAATGGATAAACAAGCTGGAATATATTGCTGAGACTTTTTCTAAGAAAACTACACGCACTTTATTATAGATTTGTTATTAGAAGATTGAGTTCAATAATTCAATCCTAATTTTAGTTAAACAAAGAGCAAACAAGTGAACTGCTGCTTCATAATACTGGCGAACAATTGGCAAATGCACTTTCTGTTGATTCAGTTTTTTTTGGGTTATTTTATGATTCAATCGGCATGTTGAGTCTTGTATTTGTAACGTATGAGGGAACATTTGAAATCGAAAAAATTTCTCTGGCTTTGTGAGGCACGGTATGAATAAGAAAACAACTTTATTTTTTCAAGGCTTATTTTTGTAAGTTTATTTCAATTTTTATATGAAAATGGGACAACTAATATAATAGTTTAATTTAGTTTTATTGCGAAAAACTCCACAAGTTGCACAAATGGGCCTCTGATTTCAGGACTTTGAATTCTCTGCCATCACCTCTATTATATTTTCTTATTTTTTTTATTATTATTTTTATGTGTAATCTTTAAACGTGTAAAGCTTTCCTTGACATTTTTTTTAGAGTTTCCTTGATCTCTTGCACATTTTGTATAAAATTTAAGACAAAAATAGGGCGTCCGATATCTTAAATATACATCATATAACATCATAGTTAAAAGTATGTGTATAAGATTTTTTATCTGCAGCACAAAGGTAACAAGTGCAACACGAAAAACTATAACCATATATGGACACCGATACGTGATAAAAGACAAAAAAAAGACCCATGTCTCCCAGTTTTAACCCAAATCATGCACTTTTTTATGGGCCCCCAAAGATTTAGGGCCTTGGTGTCATTTTTGCATTTTCTCAGGCTCATATGTATGTGTCCTGCAAACCGTTCGGAATTTTGATTTACTCTCTGAGGCAAAGGTGTGAAAGCACAAAAAGCTTTTTATAAAAGTTTGCACATTGTGCATATGGCGTGGACGTACCAGCTATAAGGCCATGTAAAGCTTAAATTAGACGTGACATAGCCATAATGCCATAGCCATAACCAAACCAAAATTCAATTCGTTTCTATGGTGAGAGTTATGGCGTTATGGCGAGTCACGTATAATCAAATACATTGTTGCCCAATAGTTTGGTTCGAACGGCTGTTTTCTATGGTTAAGGTTATGTCACGTCTGATTGAGCCTTAAAGTCAGTGGCTTATGCTACTAAGCCAGCTCAAAAAAGTCAAGAATAGTCGTCCTGGCCATATGCGCGAAATGATTTACTAATGCTTAACAACATGAAGTTAGCTTTAAAAACAAACATTTTTTTTTTTGACTAAAATGTAATTATTGTTGAGTTAGCAGGTCTAGATGCATTTGGGTGCTGCTAAGCAACATTAAAATTCAAAAACGCTTACAAGACTCCAATGCTTATTGAAAAACTGTCAATAGATTACTGAGAATTACAAAACTACAATCAACGTATTCTTAGAAACTCTTAAAAAAAAAGAACAAATAATACTCGTATTATTTAGCATGTGTTGCCTAGTTTATTTTTCTACTAACTTTTTACATCAAGGTATCCAAGCTTTGGTTGCCATTAAATGTATTTAAAAGCCAAAATTAATATGTAATTTTTTATGTTATTTATTCGAATTTAAAGTTATATAGCACTTAAAAAACTCCCTAGGTCAGGGGTCTAATCGTCGCTTTCATTAACGATGAGATTATGGCATTTGCTATCGAATAATGTAATAACATGGTACGATATCGAATGCCATAATCTCAAACTGAAAAAGTGATCGAATCAGCTCGTTATTGAAAGCGACGATTAGACCCCTGGAGGCAAATTACCGCACTCGTTATCGAACGAAATTATGAAATATGTCAATAGAGTTTATATGGAAATATTTTTAAATTTCGAATTGTATCGAATGCCGTAATTTGCCCCCTGCTGATTTCATTAATTGAGAAGCAATATGACACAAAATCAAACATCAAAGATATAAAATGTTAATGCAAAAAAAAAATCCCTACAACTCGTACTCGTTCATTAAATTGAGTAAAATTTCACGCCATTTGTATACATTTTTGTTTTCAATATAAAAGCTTATAAGCTTTTAAGCTTTTATAAAATGTGTAATTGCTTAAAAGTAGACATAAACAAATTGTGGGTGGTCTGAGGGGCAATGGCAAATGAAATGAAATTAATTAAAAAAAATACTTTAAGCTGGCAAAAGTCATTTGTGAATCAATCATATTGTTTTTGTGTTTATGTAGACACTTGTGTGAAAATCATAATAATAAAAAGCGTAAACAAGTGGGTTGAAAGCAATTTTTAATTTTTTGCATTATTTTAAAGCACTTTGGCTTATTATTCGGTTGCTCGCTACCTACAAGCAATCAAGTGGTATCGTAAGATGCTGTGTTTGTTTATTATATCTGTGGCAAAAAGGAAAAAGTGCTTAAGTCGAGATAAGCTGATTTGGAGTTAATGGTATCTCAGTAATCTTTATACATATTTGAAAGTACCCTTGATCAAAATCTCAATTAATTTGTGTGATACGATTGAACTTCAAACAAATATGTTAGATTAGGTTAGGTTAGGTTAGGTTAGGAAGAATGGTGCTATACCCTTGGGTCCATTGTGATTCAAACAAATATACTTCGGTATATTTTATATATTCACAAATCACAGTGATTTTAAACAAATTTTAAACTTACTTACTTACTTTTCACAATGTACAATTAAAAGCTAACAGGGACTTACACGGTAAGTTTTATATGAATAACTTGCAGTTAAAGCTCACGTTAACTCTTAATCCTACATTGTGAAAATAGCCCTTAACCAATCAAGTTCAAGTTCAGTTCTGAAGCTCAAAAGGATACGGCTATTGCTGCCAAATTGCTTAAAATCGGGAGTTCCGTTCGCAAAATATGGTTGATGAAAAATTTTTTACAAAAAATGTTTTTTTTTAATAACTTCAAAGTTTTTTCGTAAATTCCATTTTAGATATTCACTGATTTTTAAAGACTTAAAAATTTTATAAATTTTTACGAAAATCTATAGTTTTTTTATTGGAAACTTGACTCATTCCGTAATTTTGTAATTTATGCCGAGCACACACTATGGTATTTTGTGACATCGCAATAGTATGTACTAGTGTCATTTTCAAAATCTGTGTAACGCCGTCCATATTATAGTTTTTATGTGGAAAGCAAGGCCACACAACGAAAAATATCGGAAATGGCAAATGTTGCCACTAGTACACACTATTGCGATGTCACAAAATGCCATAGTGTGTACTAGGCGCAACATTTGTCATTTCCGATATTTTTCGTTGTGTGGCACTGCTTTCCATATAAAAACCGTGCTATAAATGGCGTTAAGTATTCAAATCTTAAATCTAAAAATATAATTAGGCCCGACCAGTGTCGGGCATAAGCTTAGTAATAGTTATATATAATACATAAGTAGTGATAGTCAAAAGGAAAAAAAAAAATAGAAGTATTTTCAAGAAGTCCCATTTGGAGTGCTGTGAATAAGAGCCCTTGTGTCACTCTTTTTTAGGCGGATGTGTCCAGTAAAGTTCAAAATATTACGGGCAAGCGGATTAGGATGTGACTCGAGTTTTGTTAAATATTTGCCAGCGTATTTTGCAATTTCTTCAGTCACTAGTGGCATATTTAAATCACGATGTATATTTGAATTTCTTATATACCATGGAGCCAATGTTATTAACCGTAAAATTTTGTTTTGCCTTCGTTGGATTCTCTCGACATTAGAAGCTGAAGCAGTGCCCCATAACTGTATTCCGTAGCAGCATGTTGGTTTCAAAATCGACTTGTATATTAAAAGTTTACAATCTAGACTGAGTGTTGAATTTCTTCCAATCAGCCAATGTATCTGAGTTAATTTCAGTTTCATTTGTGTTAGCTTTGAGTCAATATGGGGCTTCCATGTAAGCCGTCGATCAAGGTGTATACCAAGGTATTTTACGTGTGAATGTTGAATAACAACTTGATTGTTGATTCGAATTGGCGAACAAGTATCTCTTCGCAGGGTAAATGTTACCTGGACACAATTTTGCTGCTCGTTTACTTTGATTCTCCATAAATTTAACCATAGTTCCAGTTGTGTAATATGTTCTTGTAGATATCGGGAAGCCTCGTGCATATCGGGAAGCCTCGTGCATACTAAGGCAGGCTGTATCATCGGCAAACGTAGATGTATGGATATTGCTGCTCAAAGGCATATCACAAGTGTAAATCAAATACAAAACTGGCCCCAGTATGCTCCCCTATGGCACACCGGATGATATAGATTCGGGCACACTCATGAAGTCTCCTTCCACAACCGTAAACTTCCGGGTAGTAATATAACTTTCTAATAGTTTCAGAAAATTTATTGGTAAATATGATTTCAATTTTAAAATAAGATCTTCATGCCACACGGCTTTGGAATCATTTTAACTTTGGCAAGCTTCCAGCTATTTGGATAATACTCCAGTCGTAAAATGGCGTTAAAAATAAATAACAGGATTCTAATTGCAATACGAGGCAACTTTATTAGCATCTGATTACTAATTCCATCAATACCCGGAGCTTTCTTCGGGTTAAGTTCAGCAATTAGTTTTTGTACATCACACGTTCTAAATTTTATGGGTCGAGGGGGTAGCGCCACTACATTCGGCAAATCAATAACACCAGTACATGTGTTAGGGGTAAATACTGATTTTAAATGCTCAGCAAATATTTTCAGTATCGCTTCTTGCCCAACCCCCGGTAGATGTACGCAGAGGTGGTTTAAACGCAACAGGTGTTTTAAGCTTTCTAGCAGCGCGCCACAAAGAGTAATTAGATGCTGGTGTGGTATCAAGACCTTCCAGATAGTTTTTAAAAGATGAAGTTTTTTCAAATGCAAGCAAGTCTTGGAGTCGTTTAGTGCACTTTTTAAATCTAATTTTAAGTTGGGGTGATCTGAGCTGTTGCCATTCCCTTCTAGCTTTTGTTTTTTCACTTACGAGACGTTCAATATCCGTAGAATAAATTCTATTAAATCCAGTCTGCGGGTAGGAGGTAGTCGCATGTTCAGCAGCCTGTTTTATATTTTTGATAAGATCGCCAATGTTAAATTCAATATCTTCGCATGTTCTTAGCGTAATGTTTTCCGTACAATGACTACTGAGATATTTTCTGAACCCCAGCCAATTAACACGGGTGAGGTAAGTCACCACTTAGTGGGCTACAAATTGTAACGATCGTGGGAGAGTGATCGGAGGAAAGATCTTGAGACGCTTCAACATGAACTAATTCCCTAGAAATATTTTTCATGACTCCAAAATCTATAACATCCGGAATTTTTTTGTATGTCCGTAGGCCAGTAAGTGGGCTCCCCACTCGAAATGACGTCCAAGCCAATTTTTGAAATTGTGTTGAACAATGCCCGACCTCTAGGTGTAATAAGATGCGAACCCCAGAACGTATGTTTTGCATTGTAGTCGCCAGCTGCTACGAAGCAAGGGCCAAGGGATTTGAAGAAATCCTCGTATTGGTCCTCAGTAATTGCGAACCTAGGAGGGGAGTATATTGATGATATGACAAAATTAGTGCAAAAATTTTCGACACAAATATTCGTTGCTTGTAAATGTTCTTCGCAAATGTTGTCAATAATATAATGCTTGAGTCTTGACTTTATTCAAATTGCTGATCCACCGCATGCTTTTCCTCGCGGGTCCTTTGAATCATATAAGGTGTAGCCATAAATTTTAAAAAGGCTTCTCGAAGTCAAATGAGTCTCAGAGACCAACAATATATCAATATTTTTTTCCGTGAGGAAGTGCTCAAGTTCATTTTTATGTTGGCGAATGCCGTTTGCGTTCCAGAAACATATTTTTAACGTGTTCATGGTTTGTTAACTAAATCTTGAAGTAATGTATTCTGCATTCGCAGCATTTCTTGCATCATTGCATTGAAACATTTTGTGTGGGAATAGAGCTTGTCTTTGCAGCATCGGCATACGATACACGTGAATTAACTGGTTGGCTCACTTGGGCAAGAGTGGCGGAGTAAGTGTTTGCTGTTTGTGCTGGATCTACTTTAGGTTTTTGCCCCATAGTCTTTTTAACGAAAGAATATACAGGACATCATCTATAGTTAGCGGTGTGATTACCTCCACAATTACTGCATTTTTTTTTCTGCTTGATCTTTTGGTTTAGTACAACTAGCAGTACCGTGCAATTCACCGCAAATAACACAAACTGTAGGTAATTTGCAGTAAGTTTTTGTGTGGCCATATTCTTGACAATTATGGCACTGTACGGGTCCAGAACGCTTGTGTGGTTCTTCAACTGTTATTTTTCGGCATAAATGATATTTTAAATTATAAATTGGGTGCGTCTCATTTTTTCTCAATTTTATATCATGCGGCTCAAGTTCAACGCGAAATAGAGGCTGGGGGATCTTCTCCCTATTTATTATATTGGAAACATTTTTTACCTTGAATCCCTGGAGGACGAGTGCATCTTTTATTTCTTCGGGAACAACATAAGAAAATGACACCACAAAATGACAACACAAGAAATACCAGATGTACACTCAGAATTAATAAAAAAGGAAAATAAATTTTCAAGAAACCAAACGACATAAACAATCCAATAAATGAGTAGATACTCGTAATTATATGTGATCTGTTTTTAAAAACTATTTAAATAAAAAAAATGTATTCTTCATAGCAAAATCAAATGATACTTAAATAGCCAACATTGTGCATTTAAATTCCATTTGTGTGGGTGTTTATTGAAGACATGTACATATCGCACACTAAATCATAAAGAGCCACAACTCAAAAAATTACATAAAAACAAGCATAACGGTATTTTATATTCTTCAAGAAGACTGTATTGCAAAAGAAATGGTTGAGGTCGTTATAGATTTCTTCAATTAATTGGTTTATAAATAAAACTTAAAAAAAAAATAAACCGACTTCAAAAATAAGCACTAAAAAGCTACAAATAATATAGATCTAGTTAAATAAAAGATTTTTATATATGTTACCTACAGTGCCGTTTGAAGTTGGTGCCAGCAACATTGGTATCTAAGCACTAGAGATCGACCGAAGGCATTTTTTTTGGCCGAAGCCGAACTTCGGCTAAAATCCTAAACTTCGGCTAAAACCGAAGCCGAAGCCGAATGTTTTAAATTTTAAAAATGATACTTGTTTGATTATGAATTAAGAAAAAAGTTTGCTTTTTTGAGATTACTGAAATAGCTGTAATATCTTTTGGATACATAACAAGAAAAATAAAACTATTTTGCAATTTTTAGATTGCTTTTTCATATGATCACTCACAAGAACGTCCAAGTAAAAGAAAATAGAAAGCAACAGGGTTGTATTTCAAAGCAACCCTTTCAAAACGTTAAACACAACAGAAACTGTCGGCGAGCAACGACCAAAAATAATGTAATTTTTCAAGCTTGGAATGAAAAATATTCGGCTTTGGCTAATCGGCCGATTTTTGCCGTAGGCCGAATGTTGGCAGATTACCAATTTTTGGCCGAAGGCCGAAGCCGGAGCCGATTAATCGGTCGAACTCTACTAAGCACATACATATATACATACAAATTACTTGCAGTTTTTTTACCGGGCATGCTCCTATGTGTTTAGTACCAGTATTACTGGCACCAACTTCAAACGGCACTGTAGGTAACATATATAAAAATCTTTTATTTAACTAGATCTATATTATTTGTAGCTTTTTAGTGCTTATTTTTGAAGTCGGTTTATTTTTTTTTTAAGTTTAATTTTTACCTTTTTAGTGCATACTTTTGAGCTCTAGTCAATTCCAAAAATTTCTATTTGTAAGTATCTTTTTTTATTTAGAAATATGGTCCAGATTAAGTAAAAACACGTGAAATATAGTATTAAATTTTATGGAGCGTGGCTACGCCTACTTTTTTAAAACAAAATTGTGTATTTTTAAGAGTTCAAAGGTGTGTGCCAAGTTTCGTAAAAATCGGTGAAATAGAACCCTGTGAAATATAATATAAAATTTTAATGAGTGTGATCCCGCCCATTTTTTTAAAAGCAAATTGTGTTTATTTTAGAGCTCAAAGTGTGCGCTAAGTTTCTTAAAAATCGGTTAAGTAGAACCATGTGTAATGTTATAATACATTTTAATGGGCGTAGCCCCGCCCATTTTTTCAACTTGAAAATTTTTTAATTACAAGAACCAAAGATGTTTGCTAGGTTTCGCAGCAATCAAATGTATAGAAGATCACAAAATCAAATTTAAAAAATTGTGGGCGTGGCCCGCCCACTTTTTTCAAATGGGACCAATGGGAAGCTATACCCTCTCAGACAACAAAAAAAGTTTTACAATCGGTCTAAAATGCACCGAGTTATGAACCTACACACCTAAAAAAAAAAAATTGAGACGAATTGTTAACCTCCTTCTTTTTTTGAAGTCGGTTAAAAAGCAAAAGAACTTTTATAATTTTTCGTTGTGACTCTTTATGATTTAGTGTGCGATATGTACATGAGCATCAAGAATTTCGTTTAAGTTTCACAAAATGTTTGTTTATAAAATATACAATACAAAATTTCATATAATGAAATATACATATATGAAATGAATTCTGATGCTCATTTTGTTCCATAAAATGTGTTTATTTTTCTATTTTAATTTTATACACAAAAATAAAAAATAAATTAATTTTCTTCTTTATGTTAAACAGCTGTTGTTGGGATAGCTTTCCATAATATTTGGAAATTTTGTATAGCTACCGTACCGTACAACGTAATTTAATAGGAACTTTAATTAATCAATGCAAAAGGCATATGTATTTAAATCAGCTATGTACGTCCAAGCCATATGCACAATGTGCAAACTTTTATGAAGAGCTTTTTGTGCTTTCACACCGACGAGAGTACAATATCCATAACAACAACACAGCATACATACACCAATGCTTGCTCTTACTTTGCAGAGAAACAATAACAAATTTAAGGGCTTTCAAAGCTGTTGACTTAAAATGAAAATATCAGTGTGTTTGCACGTAGCTGATTTAAATATATACTAAATTTGTATGAAAATTAACTAAAACTGTATTTAAATAACAACAGTTTATTGGACAGTAGCTACGTTTATACGTATGATTGATGTATAAACGAATCATATTGAATATTGTTCATACGACAATTTTGGTAATAATAATTCTGTAACTCGCTAAAGCTAAAGCTAAATTTGATCGCTAAAATGCTGAACAAATGGAAAATTAAAAATTTTCGGCGGCGATTATGTAAAGCACTAAAATTTCGGCTAATTACATTAGTTATTAAGCCATTGTCTGATTCAGCAATAGACGTTTGAAAATTTCATTCGAAGTCAAAAATCTATAAATCTATATAAAACCTTATAGATTTTTAGCGATAGAGATTTAGCTTTAGCGAGTTACAGAATACGGAGGCAAATAGCTCGCACTTTATTGAATAACAATTTGATGCTGATTTGCGTGGGATTAAAATTCATTTCCTGTAATTTCTTTAGAATTTTTCTTAAATTAAATTTCTTTTTTATGATTTTTTACTTTTTTTTTTATTTCATACAAATTGAACCGCTTTAATGTACATTATTATTCAAAAAGAGCAAAACTGTCTTCAAACTTTATAAAATAAATGAACTTGTAAACTGTTCATTATTTATGCACTTTGTGCCATCCACATTATGTTGAAATATTTGACATATCGTCGGCTTAGAGTGTAAACCTGCTAACTCATTTCCAGAAAATTTTACATTAGAGACAAAATACTGTTAACGGTTTCTATACAAAGCTTAAGAAATTAGCCTAATATATTAAGTTTTTTTTCGACATGTAGAGTTTCAAATTAAGATAAATATTTTAGACAGTCGATGCGGCGTCTTTTTTTTTCTCTTTTGAATGACATTGAAATATCATATTTTATTAAAAGTGGATTTAGCAGGTTTACACTCTAGGCCGACGATATGTATTATGCATGTGAATGAATGTGCGTACTTAAATAAAAATGAACTACAAATAGGGTTCCAAAAATTAAATTAAATTACTTAAATAGAGTTCCAAAAATAAGTTAAGTTTGTTATTTGTTTGTTAAATAAAATAGTTTATAAAAAAAAACAAAACTACCTTGATCATTTTGCGTTGCGACTGTTTATGATTTATTTAGTGTGCGATATCGCCCATTTACTGAAAGAACGTCATAACTCAAAAATTGAAAAAATGCTAAGAAAATTTTAACATCAAAAATATTTTGTTAAAAAAAAATATTTCGTACACCCAAGGTGAAAATCAACCCTATGGTTTTCGCTACGGTGTCCGTCTGTCCGTCATAGGCTGTTTTCTATAGAAACTTTGACACAATATGTAGAACCTTGCCCGCTACAACAACAAATACATGACATTTAAAAATGAAAGGGTGTTCCAAAACGAGCAACGAAAAGTCTTAAAAAAGTCTTAGCTAAAATGCAAAAAAGCGTAACTAACAAAAATATAATTTTACAGGAGAAACAAAAAACTGAACAAACGTGTAGTTAAGTTCCCCTGTTATTTGTTAACAAAAGCGTAATTTTTGATCGCAGAAGTGTAATATTTCAAGACATGTAGTTTAATGTCATTCATAATAATCAATCAAAAACTAGATTTTGAATTTTTTGTTAGTTACGCCTTTTTGCATTTTAGCTGACGATATATACAGTTATATATAGACACTTAAAATTTGCAAAGTTAGTGTATTTTCATACAGACTGCAACAATTAACACTAAAATTTAAAAAATCAACATTACCGTACTTTGACTATGTAATTTTGAAAACTTGCTGTAAGTGGCAAACTCTTGAAATTTTTGAAAACGCTAGAACTGAAAAATCCCTAAATTACATAATCATCAAACCGAAAAAAAACGCTAAAAAACAAACAAAATCGCCAAACTAAAAAAAAATTTCTAAAACTGAAATAAGGCGCCAAAAACCAAAAAATTCGCCAAAATGAAAAAAAAATCGCCTAAAAGAAAAAACTCCAAAAGTCGTCGAAATGAAAATAAGGTCCAAAACAAAAATAAATAGCTTAAGCTAAAATAAATTGCCAAAACCGAAAAATCGCCTAAAACGCAAAAAACGCCAAAAAACGCCAAAAACCGAAAAAATTCCAAAAAGGAAAAAAATGCCAAAACTATATATTCGGCCATGTCATTGAATTCAAGCCAAACCGTTTTTGTAGGAGATTTTGTCTAGAAAAGAAAACTAAAATACGGAAATTTGTCAGGTGTGTCCACACTGTTAGGGGCGCTGAGCTATACTCCGGCTAGGGCTCGATATTTTGAAGTGTATTCAATTCCATTTTCGAACGGAATTAATCTCTGTGACATGGCCGATTATATACGCTAAGGCTCGTATAGTATTACATATTAAGCTATTAAGCTTCCAAAAAAAAAAATTTAACAGAAGGGAGAAAAAGTTCCACAATTTTTATTTTTCGCATTTCAATTCAACTAAAAAGTCATGTTGTTATTTACATTGTTGCAGTTTTGTAATGTTGCTATTACCTGGAAGTAAGTGTGCCTTGTAAATATGTATAATTAGATGCATACACATGTATGTATACATTGTTTATACATCAGAGAACTGTATGAGTTGATTCACTTTCGCTCTCCACTCACTTTTACAATGCTTTTGTTTTGTACTTTAACATCAATATTTCCTCTCTAGCCACTGAGTGTCATTAACTCTCTCTTTTTTTAAGTGCCATTAGTAAAAATAAATAAATAAATAAAATTCTTACTGTTGTTTGATTGTTTTGTATAATAATCAAATAACTCACAAACGCACGTTGACTAAGTGAAGTCTTAGGGCCAATTTCACGATGTCGACAACGACAACAAAAACAAATTTTCACATTTTATTGTTGTTTCAAATGTAAGTGTGCGACAAGTCGAACGTTGTCGACATCGTAGAATTCTCGTATTAAAATAATTTATAGAATAAAATGAGTCTAGCTATTTTATTTTATAATATTACATAAAACTATATTTGTCAGAAGGGGTTTTAGGAAGTTTTCAAAGCAATGATACTCATTCATTGCTTTAGTGAATCATATGAATGAATAGAAATTGCATGCAGTGGCATGCATTTACTAACAACAGTCTCACTGATATGAATCATGCAATAGCAACTTTCATTTTTTTAATGTTAAGTGCTAGCTCAATATTGATTTTAGAAAATGCAAAATTATGCCGTTTGATTCGTAATCATGCAGATCTCTGATGTATACATATCTAGCAATAACAAAGTTACAACGTAACATAAAAAAAAACAAATTTACAAAATATTTATTTTCATACATGCATGCATACATACATAAATATGCATGTGTGTACTTTTGTAATTTTAAAATGATTTAATTTTTTTTATCAAGTTTATGTATTTCTTTCCCTTTATTGTTTTTAAGTGGAAAATATATGTAAGTGTTAATGCCAATGACCCATGACACGGGCAGTGGTTTAGATTTTTAAACTGTTAAAAGCAGTGATGGCAATGTTATGTAGATTGGAGCCACACACAAAAATAAATTTTTTTTTCGTGCCACTCACATTATTGGCTTGGTTTATGAGAATTGCTAAAAGGAAACAAAGTTTCGCTTTAGTTAGCATTTTCTTTCGAAACCTGCAATTCGCAGAAGGATTATTTTTTAGGTTTCTAACAATTTTTTCTTCTAAACTGCAAAAATAAGACTGTCAATTGAACGTTATTTTTAGAAAATTTCTTTTTTTTAACAACTGGTTGATGCTAGACTTATACGAGTAGTTAACGACCAAGTAGTATTTTCCTTGAAAAACAAGCATGTTATACAAGCATGTTCTGAAAATCACATTTCATAAAAAAGCCACAAAAAAGCTGTTTTGTGCAAATAATTTTGTGGTCTCAAAACGTTCAACATTTAAAAGAAATTCATGAAATTTGTTGCTGGAATCTTTTTCTATTTGCTAAATGCATAATATAATACATAAATAAATTCAGCAAAGAGCAACTTTGACTCGCACACGAAGGGCTCCGCACGGACACTACATACGAACTTTCGCCTATATAATCGAATATTTTACCTGATGTAGTTTTTTTTAATTTAAGTACTCGGTAAACTTTTTTTCGGTTTTGGGCGATTTTTATTTGGCGTTTTTTTAGTTTGGCGATTTTTTTCATTTTTGTGATTTTTAGTTTTAGCGATTTTTTTTAAATTTTAACTGTTGTACACAGAAAAAAATATTCCTGCAATAAACAACTTCAATTGAAAATAAAGCCAAAAATCAATTAAAATTGTGTTTAAGTCAATTATACTTTTATTTAAAAATAAAATATTTCTGCAAAAAACAACTTTAATTGAAAATAAAACTAAAATTCAATTAAAATGGTATTTAAGTCAATTACACTTTAGCTTAAAATTTCAATTAATTACAAAGTGTACTTGATTCAATATCATTTTTAATTGAATTTTAGTTTTATTTTCAATTAACTTGTTTATTGCAGGGATATTTTTTATTTTTAAACAAAAGTTAAATTGATTGAATAACATTTTTAATTGATTTTTGATTTTATTTTCAATTAAAGTTGTTTTTAGGCTAAGGGGTATCCCAGCAGAAAGAAGCGAACATTTTTCCATAGAGATTCCTTATTGTTTTTATGTGGTGAATCTTATTAATTTTATCAAGAAGAAAACCACATAAAATCAAGAAGAAATCTTATTTTTCACAAGTTTTTTTACTCAATTCTCGTAATTTTGGGCACAAAAAAAAACAATCCATAGGGAAAAACTTCTTGATTCTATTAGGTTTTCTTATAAATTGTAAACTATAGTGATTTCTTATTGATTTTATTAGGTTGCGTTATTAATTTTTTTAAAAAGGTTTTCTTCTTGATTTTATTAGGCTATCTTATTGATTTTTTCAATAAGGTTTTCTTCTTGATTTAATTATGTTCCTATATGATTATATGTAAAGCATTTTATTGATTTTTTTAATAAGGAAATCTTCTTGATTTTATGAGGTGTCTTATTATTTCGTTTCTATAAATAGACATACAGACAATTTTTTTCCTTTTTGTATAAGAATGTTTGCACAATAATTTCAATGGTTATTCGTGCTGCCTGTTAGCATATTGGTTAGAGTGCTTGTCTATCAGTCAGAAGTTTGCTGGTTCAGTACTTGGTGAGTAAGTTAGTTAAGAATATAACATAATGTGTATGTATGTATGTATAAATAAATAACATATACAACATACTACATACATATGCATATGGTATAGAATTTAAATGAAAAAATAAGTACAGAGAATAAAGACGCATTTTTTTATTGTTTTTTATTATTTTTATTTCTTCTTGATTTTTTCAAAAAGGCTTTCTCTATGAAATTAATAAGATTTCCTTATTGAAAAAAAACCATAAAGATTTCTTATTAATTTTGTTCTATTTTATGAGGTATTTAGTAGCCACTGTTTTCTCTGTGTATGTTGTTGTTTTTTAAAAAATTTAAATACCCGGTAGATTTTTTTTCGGTTTTTAGCGATTTTTTAATTTGGTGCTTTTTTCTAGTTTGGCGATTTTTTTCGTTTTTGGGATTTTGTTTCAGTTTTTGGAGATTTTTTCATTTTGGCGATTTTTTTAATTTGTAACTGTTATATATTTGTTGTTGTTTTTTTAAAATTTAAATACCCGGCGTAAACTTTTTTTCGGTTTTTGGCGATCTTTTAATTTGGGTCTTTTTTAGTTTGGCGATTTTTTTTCGTTTTTGAAATTTTGTTTCAGATTTTGGCGATTTTTTCATTTTGGCGATTTTTAAATTTTAAACTGTTGTATATTTGTTGTTGTTTTTTTATATTTTAGGTACCCGGTAAAACTAAGGGTTCTTGAGAAAACTGCCTGCTGGACAGACAGGGTTAATTTTCACCTTTGTTTGGAACCTTTTTCCCTCTAATTTTCTTCTCTTTCAATTAATAAATTAAAAAATTTTCATGCAACTAATTTCATGAAAGAATGCTTATTGTAAATTATATAAATTTCCCTAAATTTCTTTAAATAATTTTTTATATAAACAATTAGTTATTTCATAAACAGAACATTTAAAAATTAAGACAAATCTAGAGACAACTTTTCAGCTGTTAAAAATATTATTCGCATTTGTTATTTCTTTTTAAAATAATATATACGGGCCTGTTCTGCAAATCACGACATGCCAAATCACGGTGATTTCTAAAAATTAATAAAATCTAAATAATTGTTTTTTTAATATTTACGTTTTATAGCTTTGGAAGTTGGAAGAAAATATCCTATTATAAATGAAAAAAACTTAAAACGCAATAAAATCCCATTGCCAAGTCAGCTATTAATAGTTTACTTTTGAAATCCTGTGATTTTAAATCACCGTGATTTTCAGAACAGGGGGGATAGTCAAAACAAAAAGAAGAGAAATGTCCTAGGACACCCGTTTATAGCTATGCTGCTTAGCTATGTAAAACAAAGTTAATGTGTTAAATAACAAGGCAGTAAAACTACATTATATAATGATGTGAAATTCGCCGCAAATACTTGAAAACGTTTCCATTTATTTCCCATTATTTTCTTTTCTAGTGCTGTATGATTAAATTAATGCATTGTTTTTGGCCGGCGGCGGCTGTTAGCCGGCTTACACCCAATTGACTGTTGGTGTTCTCTGGCTTGTGCTCATGTGCAAAAATAATAAAAAAAATAAATTGAGCAATCCATCTCATAGTTTCTGTTTTTTTTTTGCCGCACTCACTTTAAAGAACGAAACAAAATGAAATCAAGCTATTTGTTTTGTTTATTTTCATACTCTAGTTTTAAGTACAAAGAAATCAAAACAAAAATAAATTTATAACTGTAATAGTGTCGATTATTTTTGTTATGAAAATCACGTCCTAGCTGCTGTGTCGTGACATAAATAGCATAGCTATAAAAGGAAATCAGCGGTGTAATTTACAGAACAGCAAAAAACCACACGTGTGATTTGAAAATGGCATATAATTTGAAAAAGAATGATTTTCAGAAATAGACTGATAGTGTTAAAAATTTTAGATTATATTTTCCAGAAGTGTTACTTACAAAAACATAAAAAATTAAGAAAAATAGAGGCTTGTAGTCGGAACAGTGCAAATATCACTGCAGCTGAATCTAAGCTAACAATTAGAAATGTTTTAGATGCTTTAGATGTGCATAAATAATCATTTTACTGAATTTACCCAAAGACTAAAGGGAATGCAATCTTACAAAATTAGTTGCCAGAAAAGTTGATATAAATTTGCCTCCTCTTGGTAGTCCTAATTCAAGCCCTATGGAATTTTCCCTCTGAGATTATCCCAAATCGTCAGAAAAAATAAAAAAAAAATACTCTTCGGAAAATATTTAAGTAATCAAATATAAATTGATATTCATAGAAAAATATACATAATCTAAATTATTAATTCCCAAGTCTTCTACTAATTTTTTCAATGCTTGTTTTTGTTAGTACTAGTTATTTAAAAAAACCAAAATTTTGTTATTAAAAATATATAGGAAACAAATTAATGATTTACTTACAAATGATATCATTGGTATGTTCCATGCCGCAGCCAGCAGGGCTTCTGATATGCAAGTCTCATCTGGTCCTATAAATGCAGCAACATTTTCACTTTTCATTTGAGTCATAAATCTGAAATAAAAGGCAATACATCCAAAAAATAATTAAAATTGCAGTTAGTGGGGTACACCAACATTTCATTCATGAACTATTTTTGAATGCTGCATGTGTATGTATGTATGTATGTATGTATGTATGCATGTGTGTGTATAAACATAGACAATTTGCTGAAAGCTTTTTGGTAATGAAAACTCAATTTTACCATCTTATCCTTTTCGTCCTAGTCTTTTTTCACAGTTATGGAAAAGCGTTTAAGATCCTACCTATTTTAATTCTCATAAGTTAAGTTAAGTTTATTTGAGACTTATATTTATGACATTAAATGATATATAAATTTATAAAAAGAAAATTAGCATAAATAATCAAAATCCTAAAACTATAATGTTTTGCTTTTTAAAAGTACACATGCATACATACACACATACATGATACATCCTTTCCTATTTAAGAATACCCTGCAGGAAATGCGAGTAGTGAAATAGTATTGAGTTATTAGTGACATTGTCAGTAGTACTACTGTCTAGGTGTACCCCAGCCAATGCAATCATTTATTGACATTTAACATTAACTTGTCATTTAAAATCCACCTCTAGTCTGTAGCACTACCGGCTAAGTGGTTCCGTTGGGACCACATTGTGACATTGGCACCAAAATTTCACTAGTAAATTTTAGGGGCTATAGCATACAATTTCGATATTTCCTCGTTCGATGTCAATAGTAATATTGTAGGGATTTACTAGTGACATTGTCAATAGTACTACTGGCCAGCTGTACCTCAGCCAATGTAATCGCCTATTGACATAAAACATGGGGTAGTCATTGAAAATCTACCAGTAGAATTTAGCACTATTGACGAGGTAGTTCTTTTAGGACTATATAGAGACATTTGTCCCAAAGGCTCACTAGTACATTTAAGTGACCCTCGTCTACAATTTTATATATATGTTTAATAATATTTTTTTATTAAAAATTAAATAAACTTTGTTTAAATTATTTAGACCGAAATATTTTTGAAATATATACCTTTTCGATTGTAGCTTAAAACATGTTTTTTGAAATCAGAGCTGTTAAATTTCGATTACGATTAGTAATCAATTAGATTACATTTTGAAAAGAATTGTACTGATTATATAATTGCCTTTAAAAGAATTGCTGATAAATAATAGAATTTTCGATTACCAATAATCGAAAAGTAATCTGAATTACTTAAAATTACTAAAAATAATCAAAAAGAATCAAAAGTAATCAAAAAGTAATCCGACTACTTTCAAAGATTACTTTTAATTCTTAATAAGTTATCAAAAAGAATCGAAAGTAATCCTTAGAAGTAATCGGATTATTTTTTGATTACTTTTGATTACTTTTAGTAATTTTAAGTAATTCAGATTACTTTTCCATTATTATTAATCGTAATCAATTAGTAATCGTGCGAAACTGAATATAATCGTAATATAATCATTACTTCACCTTTAAAAAAAGGAATCAAATTAGTAATCATTACAATTACTAATCATTACTTAACAGCTATATTTGAAATTAAAAGTTTTCATTCGACTAAAACAGTCTATCAGAAGCGGGAGCGGCTTGCAACTCTACTATTGACTTACAAGCATAATAAAAAAAGAAAACAAACTATTGACTCGTTCGTTGACAATCTTACCAGAAATAAACTAGAACTGTTGTCTCTAACCCTACGTCTCGACTAGCAATAAATATGTCGACATATATTGCAGCAGTTGTCAAAATTATATTATTGCTAGTGGAGACAGCTCATTGCAGGAACTTGCAATATATGTTGCAATAATTGTCAACGCATTTTCGTTAACAATTATTGCAAGCGTGAAACGTCAAACTCGGTGTTAATTTATGTTCGACTTTTCTGTATTACATTTGACATTTATATAATATTAGTGAAATTGGGAAAATATACATATGAATGCATAATAAAATAGGAAAATAGTCTCTTAAAAACGTGTGTAGTAAAATAATTTGTATTGTTATAAATTTATAAACATAAAAATTCGTTCGATTAAGCAGATGTTTACAAGTGAATTATTTTTGTTCTGCACCTTTCCTGTTGAGTTTTACCATATTGTGACCTACAATTTCCCATAGCCTTAACATAAGTAAAGCAATCAGCAATATTGCTCTGTTATTCTGCCGGCGTTATTGCTATATTGCCAACATATATATTGCTAGTCGAGAAGGGGGGTAACGTATCTCTACACGCGCTTAAAAGAAAAGAAATCGACATTTTAACTAATGCAATTTTCGCTAGAGAAAAAAGAGTGTTGACATAGAGACATATGGTTCTAGGATGAATAGAGGGCACACACAAAGAGATAAATATTTATAAATATCTTACCTGATTGGTTGTACACGATATAGACCAGTCGTGTGGCCAATATCGAATGCTTTAAAGGTCAAACGTTTGCCAGGTATAAGCAAAGGATTTTTATTTACGTCCTCCACAGCCAATGGCAGACCACCCAGTGTCACCTATAACAGATTTTATTAAAATTATTTTTAAAGCGATTAATGAATTCGAAGTATCATATTTTTATTTACTTCCTTTTTTTCACTAAAATCGACAAACTACGATTGTAAATAATCGATTTTCGTAAAAAAAATTAAGCTCGAAAATTATGTCGCTTAATCTTTTTTTTTTTTGCGGTTACGGTACGATATGTTTTGTTATAACATCCAACTGCATATATAAATGTATAGTAATGCATAAAATTTTTCCAAAGATTTTTTACGAGAATTTTTACTTGTCTTCTATAAACTGACAGGCATTATTTTCGCCACTAACGTGTATTGTAATTATAGTCCAGACAGTTGCTTAAAAATTTATTTTCAACATTCAAACATTTCTAATTATATTATGGCTTTTGCTTTTCTAAAAAAAGAAGCAATGTCAGTCCGATCACAGGGGAGATGTGTAAACATCTGGTAATTAAAGTTTTTTTAATATGGGCTTAGGGTAACTAAAAGAATATATATACATTTTTGGCTCTACTGTATGGAAAACTGTAGTAGTGGAATTATTAGTTGTGGGGGTTTATGGAGAATTGCTCATATGCAAGTGGAAAACGTCAAATAAAAATTTTGATAAAGCTTGCGACTGTGGGTTTGCAAAATTTGTATTAAAATCTCCATCCATAATAATTGGCATGAGATGGAGATTGTTACCCACGCAATTGTCGTGCACCAGCTTCAGTGTAAGGCAACAGTACGTAATGAAGATATGTTATAATATAATATTATAAATTCTTTATAAAGACTGCTATATATCTTTTAAACAAATATTTGACATTTAAAACGTTCTTTTATTTAAAAGCTTATATTTATTTTACATTTTTCAACTTCTTAACCAAATTATTCCCACTGGCAACACTATTACACTTCACAAGCAATTTCTTTAAATTTAAAATTAATTAATAATTGCTCCTAGAGGTATGCTTTAAAATTCGCTCACACCGATTTGATAACATCTTACTCAAAATTTGTGATTGTATTGTGGAAAAGATTTTTACCCCCTGGCGTGTAGATGTTTACACATCAAAAAAAGTGAAACAAAATTATTTTATTTATTTTTTTTTTTGCTAAAAAAACATACATAAGCCTCATTATTTAAGTAGTTTTGAGACCTTGAATTCTGCAGTATATCCCTGCAATTAATTTTCAATGGCAAATGAAAACGAAGTTTATTTCTATCCATTATTTTAAGGGGGAAAATAAGTTGTCTTTATTTTCCGAGAAGAAAGTTTTCCATTACGTTCATAGAATGTAAAATATTTTTTATTAAATCAACATTTTTCCTACTAATTTCAGCAGAATAGTGAACAGTGTTACTACTCGTACATAAACTACATTTAACAGAAAGTTTAAAAAGAGATGATAATACGAGCAAAACTTAAGACCAAATGGAAAAATAAACAAAAAGTCGTATTACACTCAGTGTGTGCATAAATAAAACTGAACTTCTTGCAATGGCAAGCGTATCCATTGGCCATTTATGGCAACATCATCCATCCTTGATACATATTAATAATTTATTTTATTCAGTATAAAAATTTCATATAAATAAATTATGCACCCAGGAGAAGAACAATTTTTAATATCTTCATTGAAATGTATGTGCACAATTGAAAACTTTTAAACTCTTTTTCCTGCAAAGCAACAAGCTCTTTTGAGTTACAGTCATGGGTTTCAGTAAAATGATTGAAAATATTCTGAATTCGAACTACATACTAAATATTTACATAAAAAAAAATTCTATTTAGTTATATAAAACTTTGTACAATATGCAGAGTACACGACCACGAACATTCCTTATTTATATTTAAGTAACCATGGAAGTTATTAAAATAATAATGAATACAAATGGATTCCTTTGAATACGAGTATAAAAAGTTCAAGTGCAAACACAAATCTTATTTCAATATGCAATTTTTTATCTCTTTTGTTGAAAGATTTTGTAGTAAATTTATTTAAAAATTAATATGAAGAAAACTTTTTATTGTTGTTGGTTAAGCAATGTCCTTATATATTTCCTGTCTGCTTAAAAATAAAAACAATTCTTAAAATAATTTTGTTCAAAAATATTATTAGTATTCGTATTTGTGAATTCTCAAATAGTTGTTGAAAGTCTGCGCATAAGATAAGAGGTTTTTGACTGTTCAAAGTATTTAGCTAAGCACCAATGAAATATATAGACAATGCTTAACCACCAGCTAATAAATTTCATTTTAAATAATAAATAATAAATTTCCTAAATGTTAAAACTTATTTTCTTAACTACATGCTCGTATTTTATTTCGTTTTAGTTGTAATGTTTTTAATTATTCTTTTCTATTTGTTTTTATTTTTCAAATAGTAGTTTTCTGCTTAGTCCCAGTCCAGAATTGCAATTTTTGTTGCAGCAATTCTTGAATATGTGTGAGAGTGTTGAAATAGAAATATATACTTTTTGTATTCCTGTCTCGCTCTTTTGCACTAAAAAATAAAAAGTTGCTGCAACAAAAATTGCAAGTTACACGAAAATTTTTTAGATTCAACCATTTAGTTTTTACAGTTTTTAGAACTTTTTGTTTACAACAATAGAGATCAAAATTCGTTTTTATTTATTTTTTAACCAAATGAATTCAATTCAGTAGCTACAGCAATAATGTACACACATTGTAGTTCATACACAATTTTATGGGAACAAAATCAAAGAAGAAAACTTATTTGCATTTACGAATTAATTTCATGCAAATATTGATAGACCATGACTGTCCAAGGAGGAGTGAAAAGTATAAGCATTTTTTCCTGGCTGGAATGCTTTAAAACATAAAACTTTTTGTATGTATATTTATATTAGGGTGATCGACTCGGTTTTTCAACCGGTCTTAAACCCGGTTTTTTCACAATGCAGTTGTCGGTTTTTTCAAAACGTTTATTTTTCGAATGTCGAACAGTCCGGTTATTTTTACAATGTAAAAACCGGCTGAATCGAATACTTTTCGATTCGTATATTTTGCAATAAAATTAGTTTTTACTATGTTAAAACTTACACCAACGTGTTCTGTTGATTTTCCTAAGTATTTGTTTTTTTCAGTGTAAAAGCCAAATTATTTTATGAGGTGTTAACAGAGGCTAATTAAATTGGCCTTATGATGTGCAAATCTATTGGCCTAGTGGATGTCAACATCTTTTAGTGTTTTTTAGTTTTGCTGACATTTGCATTCAGATTTTATATAGAGGTAGATATCCACCTCGTCCATACATTCATATGTACTCGTATATATATATATATATATATTACACATGATATTATCAGGTATGTTCTGACAATCGCATCGTTTTCTAATCGCATGCGAGTTGCAAATCTTCAAAATCGTTTCTACATGTAACATATTCTGTAATTCACTCGTTTTGCTTGCGACTTGCCATATTGACTTATGTAGGTCAGCTGTTTGTTAAAGTCGTCAGTGTATAAGTAAACAATGCAAAGACAAAATTAACAAAACAAAAGAACATTTTATAAATTTCAATTTTATAATAAAAATTTTGGGAAAATATTAATATTTATAATAATAATTTCATTTATGAATCATTTTAGTGTTTCTTTAAAGTTTTGTTTGGGGTAAATTCATCAGTTCACTTCAGTATACTCTTGCGATTTGAACTCGCTAAGAGTGTTGCGATTGCGATTTGCAGAACACCTCTCTTGCGATTTCAAGTCACAATTGCAAATGTTTTGCGATTTGCGAGTGTCAGAACATGTTCATATATATATACATATCGTCGGTTGGTTTATATGGTTTGCGGCACAGTATATTCAAAATACATTAAGTCTGCAGCAAACCAGAAACCAACCGACGATATGTACTATACATACATACATACATAAATAAGATATAAAATTAATTTTTATATTTTACCTTTAATTGTTGTATTGTTTTGTAGTATTTACATGAACTGTTAACTCTTTTTCCTTAATAAAACAATTTAAAATCAAAACTTTTGTATAATAATTCTCTTACTTGAAAAAAACCGGTTGACCGGTGTTTCCTGAATTGTAAAAACCGAAACCGTCTTTTTCATAATTTCAAATATTCGAACTATTCGAAAACCGGTTGCTGGAAAAAGTCGAATAATCAATCACCCTAATGTATATACATAAGGGCGGCCCTTATTTTTTTGTTTTTTTTTTTTATTTCTTCTACTCTCACCCCCCAATATATTATATTATTTCATACATATGCATATAGTCAAAAGAAACCTAAAAAAAATTACATTGAAAAATGGGCTTGAAGGCCAACTTTGAGGGCCGGACGCACCCCCTAAAACGCAACTTATCGGTCTGAAATTTTTTGTATTTTTTTTTCTACATAAAACAGAATTCGATTTGGGGGCTGAGAGCCAACTTTGAGGGACGGACGCACCCCCTATAACAAAACTAATCGCTATGAAATTTTTTTGTAATTTTTTTTTAATACAACTGAACTGGCAACACAGTATTTGATTAAAGGTGAGTCGCTGTAACGCTCCTAACCATAAGCATAAATTAGACGTGCCATAGCCATAATGCCATAGTCATAAGCAAACCCAAATTCAATTGGTTTGTATGATAATGACTATGGTCTTATAGCCAGTCAACTATAATCAAATACAGTGTTGCCTGATTGAACCTTTAACCATAGAAACCATTTGAATTTTTTTTTTTTGCCGTAACCATAAACAGCTGTTTGCTAATTAGACATAGTTATTGTTGCATTTTGACAATGGTTATGCCAATTGCTATGGCTGTGGTACTATGGTATGGGTAAACCTTCACCAGCTCAGTTAAAGCTTAAATTAGACGTGACATAGCCATAATGCCATGGCGATAACCAAAACAAAATTCAATTGGTTTTTATGGTGAGAGTTATGACGTTATGGCGAGTCACCTATAATCAAATACAGTGTTGCCCGCTAGTTTGGTTCGTACGGCTGTGGTTTTCTTTGGCTATTGTTATGGCACCTCTGATTGCACCTTAAATGTTTATCAGTTAAAACAGACTGTTTCTTATTTTTATCAAATTTAAGTGTTGAATATGTACAATGAATTTTTTTATCATATTGGCAGCACGGTGATTTTGTAATCGTGTAGTAGTTAGTGTTGACGTGAAAATACTCATTTTCATATACAAATACGCGTGTATTTTATTTTTGACAGGTTGCAGACGATATTCTGCAGTTATTAATGAGTTCAATGAGTTACACCAAGGTAATTAACATTAATTACAATATCATAGTAATAGTGGGTGGAAATTCTAATTGTGTTATGTGTTAAGTCATGGCTAGAAATTTTATAAAATTATGTAGTGATGTCTGTTGAAAGGATTAAGAACTACCATAACACATGTATTTAAATTTCAATGAAAAATAAAGTATGTATATCAAAACAATGTGAATTTGTATATGTGTCTAATAATAATAAATGTGCTAAAGTGAAAATGGACATGAGCATACGAGGGCTGTCCTTAACATAGCCATCCACTGAAGACTCCACTTCTTTTCTGTGGACAAATATTTTACCATCGAGCTATTCTTTCAAGTTTGGAAATAGGAAATAATTCGAAAAAGCTAAGGAGGAGCATGATGAAATAACTCGAACTTTCTGAACGAAAAAACATATTTTCTTCGCCAGATGCAGCATTTTTCCTTAATTTTACCACTTAAACCCATCGCAAAAAAACAGACGCCATGACATTGCTTGTAGATGGAACTGTCTTGGATTTCTTTGCGCACGACTATCCAGTCCACTGTTTCGACTGTTGCTTAGTGTCAGGTGTGAGGTGGTGGATCTATATATCAACCATGGTTGGAAATCAGTGCAAAAATTCGGCTCGATTGATGCAAAACATCGCCAAACACTCTTTGGAAATATATATTTTCATTTTAAATTTTCAGTCAATATGTGACATACACTCAGGTCTCGTTTTATGTGGTAGATGCGTTTTATAAATAAATTGAATTCGCATAAAACGATACTCTAGTTTCATATAAAAACTAAAGAGTTTTTAATTAAAAAATTAAAACAAAATCCCAACAAAAAAATCAACAAAATTATATTTACTTCATTTCATTCATTTCATTTACTTACTAATTAGTTAAACTTAGTTTAACATACGTTTCAGTTAACCAGGAAAGAAATTTAAGCTGGGGCTTAACCGCCCATGCTGTTTTTCAGTGATAGATTAACAGTTTAATAATTTAGCTAGAAATGTGACATTCTTGAAAATATTTTACGTAAATAGGGCAACACTTAAAAAGCGATATGAAAATTCTTTAAATTTATTAAAGAAAAAACTTCAATAACGGAATTCTGAATTTTTGGCAAATAAAAATAATAAATAATATGGACTTAAAAAATAGTGAAGTTCCAAAAATTAAACCATAAAAGATCATAAAATTTTAAATCCCACGAAATTGACTTTCTTTACAATTAATTCTACAATCGTCATACACAGACCTGTTTGTTAAACGAAATCTTTGCAAGAACTCCAATTCATTATACACACATAAAAATGATTTGGATGTGTTTTTATCTCTCTCACAATTATACTATTCAAGTTCAAGTCTGGTTTCATAATCACTAAATCTTAGACGTCATAACAACCATTAATTTTATTTATGTATGAATATATGTATTTCTTTATTAAACTTTTTAGTAAATCTATTTTTTTTCAATTGCTTAATATTTATTTCATATATTTATCGTTTGACAGTTCTAACTAAAGCTTAACTCAGCAGTGATGCTCGGTTAAACCTGGATTATGAACTAGATAATCTTTATTTGAAAAACAAAATTTTAAGTTTAAACTACAGTTAACTGACAAGTAGAGTTTATCTTTATGTTGAAAAACAGCTCTTAAAGAATAAAAATAAAACACTTAAAAAAAATAAACAAAAATATAATATTAATTCATTAATTACAGAATAAACAGAAAATTATTTAAAAAAAATAAGCTAAAACATTTGTTAAGGAAATTCTGCAAATTAGTCCTAATTTACACTCAGCAAATCTTATTGCTAAGCTGATTAGTTTTTTAGGAAAGAGAGACGAGGGGAAAAGAAACTCCCTCTCTCTCTACAAACCAATCAGCTTAGCAATAAGACTTGCTTAGTGTAAATTAGGACTTATATATGATTGTCTGCATCGGTTTGGAATTGGTTCAACGTCACTTTCATCACGTGGCAAAATATCACTTTCATCACTAGAATTCATCTCGTGAATGTTGGACGAGATCAAAGAGTTTTTAGCGGCTTGATTTTAAATTTTTAAGTTGCTTATGCAACTCTTGATATCCGGAAAACAGATCATAGCTTAAAAAACATCAAAAATTTCAAAATCTGTTAAAATTCTAAAATAAATCGTTAATTTAAAATCGCATAAATTTGAATCCGCATAAAACGAGAGACCTAAGTGTATAGAACATTTTAAAATGCTTAGCATTTCAGGCAAGTCACACACCTTCAGCTGACGATTATCCAATACAATTTTGTTGATTTTTTAAACTTTTCTGGCGTGGATACCTCAATTATTCGATTACTATCGTACTCGTCTTGGCAGCTCGTATGGCCTCGTTTAAACTCTGTCACCCAATATTTTATAGTTGTAGATGCAGTATCAGACTCTCCCGGAGTAGAGTATAGATCGCCATAAGTATTGGTTTTACTGATACCATTCAAATGAAAGTTTTAAATTATATAATGGTGACCAATTTTTTCCATGTTTAAAAATTCACTTAGGTCGCTTATTTTTGATAGCTTTAAAAAAAGCTAAGCAACGAAGGACTACCCTCGTATTATCAAGAGATACTAAAAAATCTAATAAAAAAAATTTTAAAACTGTGTAATTTTAATGTCATATAATAAATAGTTATAAATTAATATTAAATAATAAATAACCACCCTAAGATAAATATAAAATGTATGCATTTCTTATTATTATTTCTACGCTCCAGGGAACATTTTAAAAGTTTTCATAAATTAATCAGAAAAATATTGTTTTTAATGAAAAAAAATGTCCGAACATACATACATACATATGTATGTATGTATTATATTTAAGCCATCTACATAAGTTGTATATCAAATGGTATAATTGTAAGCAAACATTAACTAGATAAAAAATTTTAAATAATTTATGCAATTATATATGTATACTTAAGTACTTAAATTATTTTTAGGGTAGAAAATAATAACTAACTTATTGTAAGTATTTGAGAATGTGGTATATGAGTGATAGAGCCAGAGAGTGCTGTGAACGATGACGGAATAGCCATTTCCCCTGGTCTTATTCAGCCAATATTTTGAATTACTTTGCAGCTCGTGTCCAAAAGAGTCCATAACAAATTTGAAAAAAATAATTGTTCTATTCGTCAAACTCATAGTGCACTTTTTCCATTTTATGGCGTACATAATCGTCCTTCAGAGCTGCTAATTCGAAGAAAAGATGTGTTTCAGATTATCGTGAGCACCTGCCTTTACGGCCTTATCTCACGGTGCTCTAAACAACGGGTGTAGGCAAGACGCCAACCATCACCCCCATACACCTTTTAGAATGAACCAATGTGCCCATTCCTCAAGGCATATATGTTGCAATCTTTGAATATAGTTCAAAGTACTATGTTCAAGTATTTTAATGAGGTACTTTGAGCTATCTAAACTCTTCGCCGTAATGACTTTGTCAAAACAGTATTATCTGTTGTATGGCAACGCATGCATGTGTCGCCAACAATCCAGTGCCTACTCCATACTGATCAAAATCATCCCTTTAACCCCGAGGGGTAGGACGAACTCGACCTTTTAGCAAAGGATCCTGACGACCGCTACATACACCCAAACTCCAAAGTAGCTTGACTGTCGGGCAACCGGCACCCGTGGAACCAGACGTAACCTCTGGTGAGACCTCGAAGCTCCACCACAAGTGCTTCACCTCTATCGTCTTTTGAACTTAGGGGCAGTTCTAGGTGACGCTGCACCTGGTTGACATAAACAGACTTGTTTTCCTTTTATAAATATGTGCATATCATTTGCTCTGTTGCCAGATATCGGGTAGTAACACATAAGTTCTATCGGTAATGTACCAAACGTACCGTTACTGATAATGTGCACCCCCCTAAACAGAAAAGCATTGAAGATTATCATAATCAATCAATTCGTCGCAGTTCGCAGCAACTGGGATTGTGTGCTTTGACTTTATGAAAGATTTTATGAAAGGATCTTGACTTAAAAGCTTTCAAGATTAAACTTGTGCAGGAATTAAAGCCAAACGATCATCGTATGCGACGCCAGTTTGGCGAATGGGCTGAAACACAAAATGATATTGATTTTGAATTTCAATTCAAAGTTTTTTTTCCGATGAAGCCCATTTCTGGTTGAATGGGTACGTAAATAAGCAGAATTGTCGCATTTGAAGTGAGGAGAATCCACAAGCCACCATTACATCCACAGAAAATTTCTGTTTGGTGCGATTTATGGGCTGGCGGAGTCATTGTCTTTAAAAACAATGATGGTCGGAATGTTACTGTCAATGGTGAACGGTGTAGTAACATGATTCGAAATTTTTTCGTACCTCAATTGCGTGGCAATAATCTTGCGGATATGTGGTTTCAACAGGACGGAGCTACATGCCACAAAGTGGGCGCTACAATTGATTTATTCAAAGGAACTTTTGATGAAAAAATAATTTCACGTAATTACCCAATTAATTGGCCACCAAGACCGTGTGATTTAACCCCATTGGATTATTTTCTTTGGTGTTATGTTAAGTCACTTGTCTACGTCGATAAACCACAAAAAATTGAACACCTTGAAATCAACATTCGAAGAGTTATCGGCAAAATACGGCTGCAGATGCTGCATAAAAAATACCCTTTACATAGCATAATGATGCTGCCACAGCGAATGTTTTTAGATTTTAAGTGTTGCCGTAATTATCAGGCTAAGTGCCGGGAAACTCCTGGGATTTTGGCGACTTGAGTTTAGTTTTTGGGAATCTCCAAAGACTTGGATAAGTGGCTTATGGCAGTGATAGCTGAAGGTGTCGCTGTCAACTAATATTATAAACAAATGAAACCGATTTTGATGAAATGTAGAACATAGATATATCTGAATCTACAAGAAGACATAGGCTATATGTTTTTTAGATAATAAGGGAGGTAGGGGGGAACTTCTTTCTCTTTGAAACTATCTATCCAATTTTATGAAACTATCTATCCGTTTCTTATGAAATTCAAAACACAGATAGATTTGAGTTGGAAAGAAGACATCGGCTACATACTTTTAAGAAAAGGTAAGGGGAAATTTCTTTCTCTTTGAAAGTATCTAACCGATTTTTATGAAATTCAAAACATGAATAGATCTGAGTCTACAAGGACACAGACGCTATATATTTTATCACAAAGATAGGATAGATCTGATTTATTTAAAATGTAGGATCATGAGGGGCGGTAAGGGGAAGTATCTTTCTCTTTGAAACCTTCTAACCGATTTTAATGAAAATCAAAACATGAATAGATCTGAGTCTGCAAGGACACAAACGCTATATATTTTATAAAAAAATAAGTCCACTTGAGTGTAAGAGACAATTTGCAAGTGTCCCGGTGTCCCATGACACCGTGCATTCTTTTCTTTTATTGTATGTTTTTTCTTCTTTGGGTGTGCAATAATACGCACAAACTCTTGCAAACACCGACAATGTTGACAGTGGTTCGTGGTCAGTGAGCAAAAATAAATAAAGATGAGAAATAACGTCCATGGACATGGACATACCCAGAGGTGAAACTTCTTAAATTTGGTCAAGGATCTTCAAGGAAGAAAACCTTTGCTCAGCGAAGCCACTATTCGACATACTGAAAAATTAAAAAAAATCTTTAAATATCAAATGGCGATTTTTTCGGCTTCTGGCGATTTTTTTCGTTTTGGTGATTTTTTTATTTTATGATTTTTAAGTTGTGGCGTTTTTTTTTAATTTCAAGAGTCTATCTATATAATTAATAGGCGAACACGTTTTTTGTAATCCCTTTTACGCCGGAACTACTGCACCGATTTTGGAAAGATTTAAATCATTTTAAAGGAATTTCTGCACAGATGTGCAGAATCTATATTTTATTGAAATCGGTTTAGTATTTTGGGAGCTATAAGCGTTTAAAGTTGCTACTACTACATGCAAACATAGTACACACTCATTTGTTAGTTTACACTGTGTGTGTGTGTGTATTTGTGTACTATTTTTCATGCTATTCCATTTTTTTTTCTTATTTGTTATTGTATGAAAGCCATAAACCAGGGTGGCCGATGACATTTTTCAAAAAGTTGCACCAAATATGGGATTTATAAAACAAAGGGGCAAAATTAAAAAAGACGTGAAAACTACACTCAATTTTTTATTTTTAATTTATTATTATATAATTCACTCTAAAAAAGGGGAAAAAAGTGGCAAGGCAGTCGAAAAAGTGGCAATTTGCCACTTTAGTCGGTCAAACGGTTACGCTGCATAAAATTTATAGGACGAGAGTTCAATAAATTGAATTAGGTTTAATAAAGAGATTTTGTTTCTGTTTAGAATGCGGACGATTGTGTCGTCCGTTTGGTATATCTAGTATATATTATTGTGTATATTAAATAGGATTTTAAAATTTTTCGTTGCTCGCATTAGCCCTTTAATTTTCAACTGTCATATACTAGTTGTTGTTGTATATTCTGTGAAATTTTCAGTCGCGTAGTTCTTTATCCCCTTTTATACAGGGTAAGCTTACTTTACAAAGTCTTAATTCAGCTGGGAGAAAGATAAAGGTAGGGATACTGTCCCTTTCTGTCTTTCTCCCAGCTGAATTAAGACTTTGTAAAGAAAATTTTCCATATGTAAAAGGGGTATTACGGTTAGCGAGAACAGCCTGTGAGAGACTGACGAACATTGTAACGAAAACAATAGGGTTCCTTTTCACTCTTGATGTACGGAACCCTAAAAAGTATCTCAAAACTACTAACATGAAGATGTAACTTACTTTCTTACTGGGGCAGAATACTTCTTTAATTTTTTTTAAGTGAATGAATGCCTGAGTGAATGAATGCCTACTACTATTACTACCTTCTTTAGGAAAGGTATAGTGATAGAGAACACAGGTGGTGAAGGAAGACATAGATAAAGGCTTCATTCATTTACAACTCTGCTATTTTTGCACGTTTTTTTAAATAAAGCCGTGTTGCAGCGCCTCTGGTGTAAAAGAGGCATATTAAATTTATTTTTAAGCTGTTTAGTAGCCATTTTATTGGTTATTTTACTTTGCCGATGATTCTGCTACACAAGGAAGGAGGGCGCTCTGATGTTTCGTTACGATTAGTATCTGCTGAAGTCGATATAATTCAGTGACCAGTGACTATGCCTTCATCATTTGAACTTTCCTACAACTACTGATACAAAGGGGCTCTAACGTATGTACATCAGAAAACTGTGTTGTGTTATTTTTTAATTACTGTTAGATACCGGGCTGGAGAATAGGACTTTCAGTTTTATAGTCAACGTGCTAATTACTTCGGCCAACGCCACCCTCAAAATACTTCTTTAATATTTAAAAGAGAGTACGATAAGTGACTAATTAAGAAATTTTCCTTCTAAAATATTTGCATTGAATTTTGTTGACAACGCTTAAAGAAGCACAATTTCATTTAAAGCAAAATGAGTTTAAAATTAAGTTTTCAATAATTTCGAAAAATATTATTTCGCATAAATTTAATAACACTTCTAGCTTAAATACAAATTAACAAAAGTCCTTGTAAATAGTTTTCCTTCTGATTTATGTATATTTACGGAAGTTAACATCAAACCAATTAATTTACTTAAATTTTATAAGCATCAGTAGACTAATTAACATTCATTTGTAAGACCAAGATAATTTACAATAATTGAAAGTCATCAGCTCAACAAAATAAAATACTTTTTCACACAAATTATATAATTCAAATGACAGCAATTATGCACTTGTAAATAAAAATTTTACAATTTGCATTTAACACTTAGATAATGCTCTCTTTCTATTTTTATATTTAAAACTGTTTTAAGATAAAATAAAAAAGTACGAGTATTTCCATGAAATCTTGCTTTTGTTTTACTTGCAAAAATAAAGTTCTTGTAAAAATATTTCCAGGTTGAAATAATTTATCCCTTGTATTAACAACTTAAGAAACATTTTATAAGATAAACTGATTAATAAAATCTTTTACTGGGAAACGTTTTTAAGCCCAACATAGGATACAGGCGGCAAACTTATGATATATGAATGAATTCAAATTGTAACGAGAAACACACCTACACACAGAAAAATTTCAACTTAAAATCTACGTAAACAAGGTTAATCTAATCTTTTGATTTATATGATGATTTATAGTAATTTACAAAGAAAATGTTTCGTTTTGAAATAACTTTATTTCACGTTGATATAATATTTACGTACTGTTACAATCAAAATGAAGAATCATGTTGAATCAAAGTTATTTCAAGTTAGAACAACATGAATTTAATTTAATGTAGTAATCGTATTTTATTAACTATTTAACTCACGTGTACTTGACATAGACTTTAGAAAAATGTTTGTTTGTATATAAATTGGCTTCTCGGGCCAATATTCGTGTAGTAATTAACGCGCTTGCTACTGCAGTCACAACAACTTTAAATATTCTTTAGATACCCAATAAATATGTACTATCATGAATAAAATTTTAATTCAACATTATTTCATTCATCATTTAACATACAATTTATTTGAAAAGTTTTAGTTCAAAAAAATACAAAATACTTTGACTTGACTCCAGAATTCGAACCTGATATCCTCCGACAAAGCAAATAAACACCAACACACTTAAACAACATACTATTTCTTGAAAATTTAATGTGATTTGAATGAATTTTAATCAAACTTTTTGCATGGTGATTTTAAATTGGTAAATTTTTCTGTGTGTACAAATGTTGTCAAATATGTTTGTACCCTTAGTTATGAAAGTGGTCTAAGTCATATGCATTTTTGGCTCCAGATATTAAATAAATCTTAAAAAACTTCAATAAATATTTAATAAATATTAAATAAATTTATATTAATCGAGACTAGCATAACTGTAAGTTAAAATGTTGCATAATATAAAAATTATTTTTGTTTTGTTACAATGTCATCTATTAAATAAGTCGACCAAGGAAATATATGACTTAGACCAATTTCATAATTAAGGGCACATTTAATTATTTGACTTTGTAAGAAATGCTTGTGGTTTTCAGCTGTTCTGCGTAAAGTTTTACACAGAAATTTAGTGGCTTTTGGCAAAACTGATAATAGTTTTATACTTTGTGCTTATGTTTTTCTTTTTTTCGCTCATATGGGTAGCATCCCTACACTCGGTCGAATTAACAACACAAGTGTGTTTTGCAATTTCGTCACAGAATTTTGACTATTCGTGTTTTGTTTTTATAGTCGATAGCGGTTATTAATAAATAATAATATTTTTTTTTTTAAATTAACATATGTACAGTTTGGGCCAAAAGTCACGCCTGAATGTAAAATTAAATGCCCCTTGGAAAAGTAAAATTCTACCAATTTGGTTCGTTGCTCGGTCGTTAAATTTTGCATGGCGGTGTAACACGGTTCGATGAATAAAATCTAAAAAAACAATAAAAAGCAATAATAAACAAAAAAGTTTAAAATTTTTAGACGCAGGCGTGACTTTTAGCCCACCCTGTACCTAAAAAAAATTGTAAAAAAAAGTCCAAACGAAAGGGATCCACTTGGGATCTTGTACTTTTAAATAAAAACAAGTAAGAGTGCTGTGCTGAATCTTATATACCCTTTACCAACGTATCTATATGTAGTATACAGATAAGTACATATGTACATATGTATATGCATATTTGTTTTCTGATAAAATTTATAATTTTTTGTTATAGTGCAATTTTTAGTAAGTGACCTCTAGGTTTTTTTTCGTCTAAAAAATTTGCTTGAGTAAAGATCTTCCTAAAACATGAAATATGATTAACTGAAAAAAAACTTATTTTTGGTTATTTTTTTACTAATTTATTTTTTTTTATAAAATATAGAATATATTTAATTACCAAAGAAATAACTAGCTTTATTGTATCAAAAAAAGTGTACTCTTCCCAACCCTGCAATCATCCTTTTAGATTTTTTTGGTTCCTTATACCAATCTTTTTCTTTGAAAGCTCTTAAATTTGTTCTTGTTTCTTTGCAAACTAAGAGCAGGCATTGTTGTCGCCGATATCTGATTGGCTGTTATGCTCTGCTCGGTGTGAAAGCACAAAGCTTTTTTATGAAAGTTTGCACATTGTGCTTGGACGTAGCTGCTTTCGAGGATAAATAGGATACAAAAAAGTATCAAAACTCGGTTTGGTTTTGCAGATATGTATATGTACCTATTTTACCCATTTTTATCCCCTTTAAATCACAGTTGCCAAAAAATCCCTTCTTAAAAGATCTACACCTCGAGAGAGGTGCCTTCATAAAAAATTTTAAGCTTTAAAAATTTGGAAATTTTCATAAGTTCAAAATTAGAAAAAAAATTTTGTATGGAAAAATTCGCAAAACTGCTTAACGAATGAAACGAATGGGCCAAATGCATTGTTTTGGGTGTCTAAAACCATCTTCACAAAATTATCTTTCTAATGAAAATGATTTGGAGCACTCAGGTTGGATAATTTTACAGACTTTAAGGAACATATGTTTTCGCATTTATTACTTTTAAATTTTGAATTTCAAAATCAGAACTACAACAAAACTGTTTAAGTATGGTTATGTTCGTAAATGCAGCACTGCGCTGCAAATTGAAATTTAAATGTTCTAAACTGGTTCACTGAAGTAGATAAGGCGCAAATAAATGTCAAATATGGTTTACAAACATGATTACTACTAAAACAGCTTATCAGCGAGCTTGTACTGCATTTTAAATAATTTTAAATTTGCGCTTATGATGCAGAGCAGTGATGCATGAAATGTTTAAGTTCTTAACTCTGCATTTCTTGCAACCTAAGGCAGATAACTTTTTTTTCTATCCCTTTAATAAAACACAGCTCGATACGTTTAGCATTTAAGATTCTTAAACATATTCGCGTGCCTTATTGCACTGGCAAAAAAAAAAGAAAAATTTTCATGTAACCATTTTTACTAAAATCAATTACTTCATGTATTCGGATGATAAAATTACATATTTCAAGACTCAACTGTTACATGCAAAATGTAGCAAGCTGCATTAAAATATCCTTTTACCACCTTTGCAATTACTTTACATAAATGAATTGTAACATAATACTTGTACATTGAAATAATGAAATACTTACCCGCATCTCTGAATATTCCGCTAAAAAACCAATAACGATATTATCCTTGTCTCTATCGTTGTTTTTTAAATTATCCTTAAAATTTTTCTTATATTTATTTGAAGCAATTTCCGCTGCCACTTCACGAGAGTTATTGTTAAAAATATTCGAAGTGCTTGAGGAATTGGCATTGTAACTTTCTTGTTTGGCATTTAATTGACAAATGTTGTTTAAAATCAAATAAATTAATAACACATATAACACTTGACTAGATTTTACATACAGCATACTGAAGAGGCTGAGGCATGAATGGATTTTTTTTTCTCAAGATAATTTAATTGACAATTTTGCGTAAATTTTTTAATTTGATATTTTTCATACAACGTTATTTTATTACAACACACTCGTATTTTGTTAAATTACAAATTCTTTTAAGCTTAAGATAACAGGTTATTTGAGACATATTCTTGACTTATGTTCCTTTTTTTTTAATTGTCATATGTAGGTTTCCTCTAAACGTGCATCTTAACAACTCTTCTTTCATAAGCTCATGTCTCATCCACACACTTGCGTATGAATTTAAAAAAAAATATTCAAAAGAACATTCCTTGTAGGCGCGCTGTACCAACACTTACTTGTTGACCATTACAAGTAATTAAGCAGCCACTCTGTTAACAAACTTATGTTAAGAATATATAAATATGCTGTTGTTTCCGTTTCCTTTTTACAATTTACCGTTCTTACTGAGAGAATTCCATGAGTTCACGTTTGCATCCTGCGTCGAACTATTTAAAATCTAATAATGTTGTCGTCTTTTGTTTAAAAAAGTTTGGTAGTCGTCTATTTTATACATTTCGTATATTTAAATCGTAAATTGTCGTTTGTTGTTCATTGCTCCTGTCGTTTCTTGTGGCCAGCGTTGCCAGCAGTGAAACTAAAATCTATGCAACTTCCGGGGAGGGGAAACTGTATTACAAACATGTGAGAAATTGTAAAAACTTAAAATACATTTCAAACTCTTTTGCCAGTTTTATAAATATGGGGGTAAATATTTATGTAAATAAATAAATATTAATAAAACTCACTGATAGTTTCACACCATATCCCTGTAAATCTTGTAGATCTTGCAAATTTATTACACATGCTACGTTTTGCTAAATCATAGCACATCGTTGTTGAAAAATTTTTCTGTAAAAAAACAGTAAAAAATGCTTTGATTAGAATTATTAAGATTTAATCATTAGGATTTTTAATTTAAATAATTTTCGATAAACTCATAAAATAAATAAATTATATATCATATTCATAGTCAAAACAAACTATACTTTAATAGTTTAAAACCAGCATTTTATATGGCAATACTGGTTTTATATGTTTAAAGTATACTTTACGAGTATTTTGACTATGAATATGAGCCATTGTTATTAGTTTTAAGTTAGTTTTTACTTTCCGCTATAGAAAGTTACTGATTTTACCCTAATCTTCGCAAATTGAGTTCTCACCATACTTCGACGTTTTGACGTCATGGGAGACGATTCTGACTATTTGATGATGATGTCCTCGTGAATGCGTATGTGTGTGATGTGTGTCTCTGCAGGTAAACATTTCATAACTTAAGAGCGGGTGGGAAGCAAACTTGTCGCATTCGAAACATGTTGAGCTCTCTTAGATGTTGTGAGAAACTGTTTTTTTTAAACAAACTTTAAGCTACTAAGGCTCAATAATTGACTTCTAAATTAAGTTTCATTTATTTATTCATTATTTAAATGCCATTTAAGTAGCGTATTCATATTTTCAGTACAAAGTTGAGAGACATTTAAATGAAACTTAAATGGCCAACCTAGCGTATTTAAATTCATATTAAAATGGATTTTATTTTATTTATTATACAATATATAGTTTCCGATCATGGAATAAATAAATAGATAAAATGCATTCTGGCGCTGTTTGTGTGTTATGTGTTTTTACTGAATTTCAATTTTCTACGTTGATAAACATATGTTTTCTTTTAGAACTATCGATAATTCTTCTACATTTTACCATACTTTCATATTAGTTAAATGACAGAAAAAAAATTAAACTGCATTTAAGTGCAACTTAAATTTTAATAGCAATTACCTAAATGACATTTAATTGAGAAGTCAATTATTGGGCCTAAGCCTATGAAGTTGACAATTTAAACAGTCGTTTGTTTTTTTCTAATAACTTCAAGAGTTTTCTTCAAATAGATTATAATATATACACTGATTTTTATAGACTTAAAAAGTGAATCTTGTGCAGCAAATTAACCAAAATCTGGAAATTCGCGGATTATTTTTACATACATTAATTTGTGGGTCAATTTTATTTGTAAGTTTCTTTTCAATTCTCGTTTTTCTTTTTCAAAAAGGAAGAATAAAACCCTATAAAAGTTCATTTCTACTTTTCTAAGCACCAATAAGAAATTCTTTTATTTTAAGTTGTTTTTCATAATAGCAATCTGTAGCCCAGATGATGTGCGCGGCTGCACAGCAAAACATCGGTATTTCCCCCAGCTAATAAAGTCTGGTTTAATTTTTCTTCTCTTCTTTAAAAACTCACATTAATTAATAAAAATATTTCATTCAATAAGAATGGAAATTACTGAACTTAAGCCTGACTAAAATAAGTGTCGTCTTTAAAAAGTAGCTTTTTAAATAAAATAAATTTTTTTAGAAAAGAACATTTTCAAAAATATACACATATACATACATATGTATGTATGTATGCGTTTATAAAAGGTACTATTTGAAAAAGGGCATAATTGAAATAAGTATCATTTAGAATAGAAAATGTAACATTTTAGAGAAAGTATATTTTTTAGAAAAAAAAAAGAACCTCTTATATGCTTTTTAAAAAATCTTATACTAATTGCTAAATAAAATTATGCAAAAATATCTTATGTGAAAACCACCACATTACAAACAAAAGAAATCAAGTGGTTTCTCTACAAATTTTTTTAACAACTTTGCCTGTTTGCGATATGGAGACTACGCCTTACTTAAAAAATTACCCAAGGCTATTTTATCATAAGCAAGCGGCAACACTGATTATACTTATATTTTTTCTGTACATACAATACATACATACATGCATGCACACATATATACATATGTATATGCAAATTGGCGCGCCTAAATGCGTTTGCCTTTTTTAAAATTTCCCTTTTCATGAATGAATTTCCCAACATGTGCATTTGTGTGCGTTAGTCAACTTTAAAGTACGAGTATAATACTCGTACACTGAGTATGTGCTTGTATTAATTTGTATGCAAGTGATTGTTTTTAGTGAGTGCATTTGTTGTTTATTTTTTTCTGTGGTGGTACATTTGTTATTTTTCCAGACATTTACATTTTGCACTGACACATATTAGAAGTGTACAATTTTTCACATTTATTACTTACTGAATGCTGCATTCTGCCTTTGCGAATGAAGTTTTTCTACATGTTTATCACAAAATATGTCTGCATACTTAAACAATTTATTTTCAGATTGAAAACAAATTGTAGAAAAATATAAAAGAATACATATGTATGTGCATACATACATATGTATATAATAGATGTGCGTACTTTGAAATATACCCAACCCTTGGCTTATTAAGTTAATTTTTGGTTAATTTTTATGCATAGTTTTGTGTAGGGATGGGCAAATGAAGAAAATGTATCGATATATATCGTATCGATGTTTTTGAACAGTATCGATATATATTTTTTGAAAACATCGATATTTCGATATATCGATATTTTTTTGCATTAATTTCGAATGCACAATTACTTAATTTAAGAAATTTAATACAAAAGAACTATTTATGTTAAGTAATACGTAACCTACTGTAGCTCCTTAAGATTTCATTAGTCTTTACTTTCTGTTGCTGCTCTGTGCTGTGCCGTTCTGTTTCTAAATTTTAACAGTTACTTTTTCTGTAATAAATAATCAGCTGTTTCGGACCAGAATGGTCACAGTTTTCCACTAAAGTGATGAGTTTTTTTTTTTTGTTATTAGAGTTTTTCTTTTCCCGGACTTTTTCATTTCCCGGGAAAGTGGGAACAACTTTTCGGTTTTTAACGTTTATAAACACATGTCAAAAAAATAATACAATATCAGTTCCCGGGCGTAATTGTTGTAAAGTTTTAGCTATAGTTCTACCATCGCATTCATAAAGTGAATAACGACATGCATCGAGGAATTGTACGCAACATAACTGAATTAAGGAGAGAAAAACTAATGGCTTATATGCATATGAATTTTATAAACCAAAAAGAGTCAGCTGATTCGTAACAGAACGGAAAGTAAAAACAAATTCTGCCTTTAGGCTTATACCCACACAATCCAAAAAGTCACCTGCCTTAGTTGGGTCGCAGTTAAAAAATGGCTATAGCTCTTAAAAGTATCGAAACCCGATACTCGTAAATAAGAATCGATGTATCGATATATAGGTTTTTGAAATATCGGCGATATATATCGATATTTATTTTCTCAAATATCGATATTTCGATATATCGATATTTTTTGCCCATCCCTAGTTTTGTGTATGGATGTGTGCTTTTTAGGGTTCCGTACACCAAAGGTGAAAAGGAACCCTATTGTTTTCGCTACGCCTGTCCGTCCGTCCGTCTGTCACAGGGTATTTTCTCGAGAACCGTAAGAGCTACGGACCTGAAGTTTGGACACAGTGTGGCCGCTACAACAACAAATACATGAGAGCTAAAAATTAAAGGGTGTTTCAAAACGAGCTACGAAAAATGTTAAAATCCCATGTAACATACACTTGAAATTTTTAAGGTTAGTGTATTTTTATAAATACTACAACAACTAACACTAAAATTAAAAGAAAATTTTAAGTAAAGGGTGTTCCATCAGTTAATGCAATTTTGACTATGTAATTTTGACAACTTGCTGTATCTTGGAAACCGTAAGAGCAAAACTCTTGAATTTTTTAAAAATGGTAAAACTAAAAAATCAAAATATTGTAAAATTGTCAAACCGAAAAAAATCGCCAAAAACAAAAAAAATCGACAAAACGAAAAAAAAGCATCATATTAAAATAAATTTCTAGGACTAAAATAAATCGCAAAAAACGGGAAAAAATCGCCAAAATGAAAAAAAACCCCAAAAACAAAAAAAATCGCTAAAATGAAAAAAAAAACCCAAAAACAAAAAAAAAATCGCTAAAATGAAAAAAATCGCCCAAATAAAAAAAATTCGCCAAAATGAAAAAAAAACCCCAAAAACAGAAAAAAATCTCCAAAACGACAAAAAAAGCAACAAAATTGAGAAAAAAGGTTTAAACTGAAAAAAAAACTTCAAAAAAGCAAAAAAAAAGCCACATTAAAAAAATGCTTAAGACCGAATGCACGGAACCCTTCGTACGCGAGTCAAAATCGCACTTTACTGAATTTTTTTAACATTACGAATGAGAAAGCAAAATGTATTGTTTCGTTCCCTTCGTCTCTCTCTCTCTCCTAAAAACTAATCAGCTTTGATTAATTTCAAAGTTTAATTGACTCAATAACATTTTTAATTGATTTTGGTTTTATTTTCAATTAAAGCTTTTGATTACAGGAATATCTTTTTCTGTGTGTGTATTTATGTCTACATAATTTTTTTCCCACTCAAATTAATTAATACAATTAAAAATTTAATTGAATCTATCAAAGAATTCAAATTGCATAGATTTTCGGAAAAAGTGCAAGAGAACTCTGTTCAGATTGTAAGTTTTGTCTAAGGTACTGAAAAATATTTAAGATGAGTATTATCTCATCGCCCTATGCCTACAAGAAGTTTTAAGAAGTTGTTAGCAGTAGGCAATTGGTGTCTATACCAGACCACAAAATCATTAAGTTAATTTATATTTTTTTTTAAATAAACAAGAATAGTTAAACATACTTAGGTAGAGTTATATACATAACTTCGTGCTAACCTGAAAATAAAATGCAAAAAGCGAAAAAACAAAATTAATAGTTATACCTACAAATGAATTTACCAAAGGTAATCAATAATTGTACACAGAATATAATCATTTCTCATATTCCATTTCGTTAAAAATTCATGTTAAACAGCTGATGTTAACAACAGTCTCTGCCCAAGTAGATTGATATGAGTGCGGATAAAGTGTGTGGCGGGACAGAAAAATGTCGACATTTCCCCCCGCTAAAAAGTCTATTTTAACTTCTTAAGAAAATCATATTAATTAATAAAAAAAATATATAAATATATCATTCTATAAGAATTGAAAATACTGACACTGATTTACGGCCTTATTTTGTAAAACGCAACGCAAACATATTTTGCATGTAGTTGACAACACAATATATGCGAGTACATATTATACATATCGCTCATTAACTTCAAAAGTGTCATAACTTAAAAATTTAGTTTTTTGAGTTAATAATGCAAAATAATGAGGCATTTTGTATTTTACCTTGTGTAAAAATTTCAAATAAATATCTTGTATCTTCGCCTCCTGAGAGAAGAATATCGGCCTGTTTCACGATGTCGACAACGTTCGACTTGTCGCACACTTACAAGTGAAACAAAAACAAAATTTTTGAATTTGTTTTTGTTTTGAATGTAAGTGTGCGACAAGTCGAACGTTGTCGACATCGTGAAACAGGCTAATGTTTTCATGTCTTCAATGAGTGGTATGAAAAATTAAAAACTTAAAACTCGTTTTCTGCAAAACTAATTTTTTTGAAGTAAATGAGCGATATGTAAATATAACTGATTTCCTGGATATGAAAAACATCAAATGCAAGTTGCTTTCCCCTAAAACAAATCTACGATTATTTTTATGTTGTCAAAATTTTCGCAGAAAATTTTAAATATATAATTATATTTAATTTCATGTTAATGAATGAATAATTACATATTTCAAATGATCTGCGAAAATTTTGGCAACATAAAAAATGGCTTGTCTTTATAAGTAGATATATTTGTACATTCTGTAACTAATACACTATTATTATTTATTTGGCAATTGCTCATATTGATTACAAATAAAAAGAAAATTAAAAAGTCCCCATCAATTCATCATTAGTCAACACATAATGTATTTAATATGAACACAGTCTAATTATACAAAATTACCTGTGAAACTGTATACATACATACATACTCGCATCTATCTAAAGTTGAATTTTGATGCTAATTAAATAAATACAGAAATAAATAAAATTAGATTTAATGGAATTTTTGTTGGAATATATCGAGCCATAACCGCTAAAATAGCTTAAGCGACACATTTTTCGGACTTCGTTATTTTGACGAAAATCGACTATTTACGATCGCAAATAATCGATTTTGGTCAAAAAATGAAGTTGGAAAATTATGTTGCTTAAGCTTTTTTGGCGGTTATGGCACCATATGTAAGTGTGTTTAAACGTACAACATTTTTTTTATAGATAAGAATATTGTTAACCCTCTAATGCCCAAATTCACAGGGAAAACCACAAATATGCTCGAAAAAAAGTGTTTTATGAAAATATGCTCTAAAAACTCAAAAAGTATGCTCTTAAAAATAATATAATTTATTTATTTGGAAAATATTTTTAATCCAACACTACAATATTATTTGCATATAAAATAAGTAAAAAATAAAATAATTGAAAATTTTATAAAAATTTTTATAAATTTTATAAATAAATTTGAAATTTATTTGCTGGTGGTTCAGCGATGTCTATATGCATCTCATTGTTGCTGTAACAAATCGTCAGTAGACTTCAACCACACATTTTGAACAGTCACAAACCTCTTATCTTATGTACAGACTTTCAAAAACTATTTGAGAATTCACAAATAATAATATTTTTGAAAATCACAAAAGAAAAATAAGCATAGTAGGCTTATAAATTATTTGCTGGGTTTTGTATAAGTTTCTAAGCCTACTATGCTTATTTTTCTTTTGTGATTTTCAAAAATATTATTATTTGTGAATTCTCAAATAGTTTTTGAAAGTCTGTACATAAGATAAGAGGTTTGTGACTGTTCCAAATGTGTGGTTGAAGTCTACTGACGATTAAATAAATAAAATTTGACTTCAACTTCAAAATACATCCCTATAACAGAATTAAGACTTTGGAACTATATTTTGCATAAATATTCATTCAAAAACATATATGTGACACGCAAAATAGAAAGGGACCTAAGGGTAAAAACCGGTTTTGTTCAGGAGAGCCATTTTAAAGATTTAAATACGTGTATCTTTGGTGTACCATCACTGAGCGTGTTGGTATTGGTCTCATTTGAAAGCGACGCATCTCATGACGTCAGAAACGTGTCGGTCAACCTTGAAAACGCGCGTAGGTCGTCCCTACCTCTTGTTTTGTGTAGTTGGGTTTTACTGTTTTCTACCTAGCGCGCTGTTTCCATGAGTTTGATATCAATTTTGCTCGCGTTTTTTCGAATCCAGGTTTATTTTCTGAAATTATTAATTGTGAATTATAATAAATACTCATTTATAATTATTTTAAATCGTGAATATCACTCTGTTAGTACGAAATTTTTTTCACATAACCTTAGAATCGTCTACTTCAATTTCATAAAACGCGCATATCTCTGGGAGGGAACACTTTTGGGGCATGGGATCAGTCTCATTCGATGCTCAGATTTTGTCCACATCAAAAAAAAAATGTAAATTGATTTTTTTTACCCTTAGGTTCCTTTCTCTATGCGCTGTCACATATATGGTATGAGGGTACATGCAAGGCGAATTGAAGGTAAATTCGCTTTGGGTACATGCATAGAACATTGAAAATTAGGTTTAGACGGGGAAAAATAAAAATAAAAAGTTTGGCCAAGCATATTAAAATAAAATAAATTCTATAAAGCATCAAACTTTGCTCTAAAAGCGTCAAATATGCTCTAAAATTCTAAAATAACCTAAAAATATGCCCGTAAGACTAAAATATGCAAAAACAGGGGTAAATATGCAAAAATAAAATTCACAGAAAGTTCTGAAACGGATTAAGTATCTCATCACCGCATGAATATGGCACACAAGAAAATCCATGAAAATGCATATTTGCGGTTACCCTGTCAATGACCATAGCTTAACTAAATTAAATTTCTTACAAATTTCATTGCATAAATCAAGCCCTGACTGTAAATTTTGCGATAAGTCTTCCTCGTGTAGGCCTCTTTTGATGCTTCCGAAAAAATATCACACAAGTACACTTAAAAAGAACATAACGTTTAAGCACTATTCTGCAAAAATAGTTAGTTGTTAGTTAGTGTCGGAGTACACCAAAGTGCGAAAGACTTCCGACTTCTTTAAATGACGCGGTTTTCTGCTATCAATGGCTTTCAAACACAAACTAAAAGATGTAGCTTCCCCACAGGAAGACTACTAGTCAATTGACTAGTCATTTGACCAGCAGCGGTAGCCGACGTCTCGGTTATAGTCCCCAGTTAGTTTATTAGGAGCTTGGTGAAGAAAAATAATTACCGAAACTTTAACTAATTCATTTCACTTAACTAAAATGTATATATCTGGATTGCTTGCTCTGATCCTTTTTGCCAATTACTGATTACGTAAACATTGGTCAACTATAACTAGTATTTTCTAGATATATTCGGGGGTTTTTAAATTTTTAATTTTTGTTATTTAATAAGCTGTAGAATTTGTTTACATTTACTTGAAGTAATTTATTTATTTATTTATTTTTTTCAAAACATATTTTTCTTAACAAATTGCAAAAAGTAATTTCTTTGTAAACAAAATATTTCGGTGATAATCTTTTAATCCAATAATCAACTTAATTGCGCACCAATGTAAATGAAAATGATGCAATTTATTAAATTTATTAAATTTCATCATCAATGTTTTGTTTTGCTGAAACACCTCCTAGTAACTATTATCTTCACTTTTACTGATAATGAGCCAATACATCACGATTAATAACACCCGGGTATGTCGTGTATTTGCTGGATTTGCCAGTCAAGGCAATGAACTGTTCAGCCACTTCAACGGCTACACGCACTTGAGCCTCGCCAGTGCTGGCACCTAAATGGGGTGTGGCCACGATTTTGGGATGATTAATTAGTTTTTTAGTTACTTCGGATTTCGGAGGCTCTTCAGAGTAGACATCAAAAGCAGCACCAGCACATTGTCCCGATTCGAGGGCATCAAGCACAGCTTGTTCGTTAATGATACCGCCGCGTGCTACATTAACAACTTTTACACCTTTCTTACATTTGGCAAGGGATTCAGATGATATGAGATCTAAAGGTTGAAATAAAAATATTAAACAAAAAGTCTAAACAAGTAAACTATGTATGTATGAACATATGTGCACATCGCTCATTTACTCAAACAACATTATAACCCAAAAATTAAATTCAGTCAAGTGCGAATTTGACTCGCGCATGAAGGGTTCTGTACGTTGGGCCTTGAGCATTTTTTAATATGGCGTTTTTGACGTTTTTTCAGCTGAATTGATTTGTTTTTTGTTTTTTTTCTCGTTTCGGCGATTTTTTTTTCAGTTTTTGGCGTTTTTTCCCATTTTGGCGATTTTTTTCATTATGGCAATTTTTTCCATTTTGGCGATTGTTATTTATTTCGGCGATTTTTTAATTTTGGCGATTTTTTTTAATTTTGGATATTTTTATAATTTTGGCGATTTTTTTAATTTTGGCGATTTTTTTAATTTTGGCGATTTTTTCCATTTTGGCGATTTTCCTATTTTCTGCGATTTATTTTCGTTTAAGAATTTTTTTTAATTTGGCGATTGTTTTCGTTTTGGCGATTCTTTTTTGTTTTCGTTGATTTTTTTTTTTTTGGTTTGGTGATTTTATAATTTTGGGATTTTTTTGTTTTACCGATTTTGAAAATTTCAAGAGTTTTTCTCTTACGGTTTCCAAGATACAGCAAGTTGTCAAAATTACATAATCAAAATTGCATTAACTGATGGAACACCCTTTAATTTAAATTTTTTGAAATTTTAGTGTTAATTGTCATAGTCTGTATAAAAATACACTAACCTTTCAAATTTCAAGTGTATATACATACAATTGTATGTATGTATATTACATGGGATTTTAACATTTTTCGTTGCTCGTTTTGGAACACCCTTTAATTTTTATCTCTCCTGTATTTCTTGTCGTAGCGGCCAAAGGCCTACACACTCTGTGCAAGTCTCAGGTCCGTAGCACTTACGCTTCTCGAGAAAATAGCCTGTGACGAACAGACGGACAGCGTAGCGAAACTAATAGGGTTCCTGTTCACCTTTGGTGTACGGAACCCTAAAAAACTACTTTGACAGGAAACGAGTTTGAAGTTTTCAATTTACACACAAATCCATGATATAAATATAGAAGGTACTTCCATTCTCTCATTTTTTCTTGACATTCACCTTCTGACAATGATATGTATTCTGAAGTTTCCAGTAAAAATGTGCTACCGTATTAATTTAATATTTCCCCTCTGTTTCCTGTTTGTTTGAAAACTTTATTGAAAAATTATTTCAGAAGTTTTTTTTTATAAATTCAAACAATTTAAAAGAAATCGTGATTATAAATGTTTTATTATCTTGAAAAGCAATGAAATGCATTGTAAATGTATTGTTGTGTTAAAGAAAGCGAAAATTAGCTGCATATTACAAACTGTGGGCGTACAAAATATCATTGTAAAAATATGAATGTAGCATTCCTTGAGTTCTCTACATTATGTGGTGTCCGCCAAGAGTGTCTAAGAGCCTGCAAAATTTGTCAAATAGACTTGCCAAAATTATCTGATCGGGTATTTAAGCCATTTCTTAGAAAAACATGTTACAATCAACAAAAAGCGAATTATATAGATTAAACAAGATGTAATATCAATCAATATTTGCTAAACTTAATGAAAATTCATTGTCAACTAATCAAAATCATCAATCAATTTGGATGAAAATATAGTTCAAATATTTATTTTAGGCAGAAAATTTAAAAAGATGCTCCAAGTTATTACATAACCATTTTTTAAACTTCATAGATGTATAGCCATGTATATTACTTTATATATTTTCAAATTTTTGTTAAGATAATTACACATTTTTGTAAAAAATGTATAAGGGAAGACTTATATTTTTTACGATATGGGAACATTTTTTTTATTTCTCTCAAAAAACAAACTTCAAAAATACTTATTTTTTAAAAACAAAGAGAGAATGGAAGTACCTTCTATATTTATATCATGCACAAATCAATGGAAAAAGAAAATTTTATTTTTCTTTCAAGAGATGAGTAAACAAGAAATTTTTAAATGAAATTTTTACACAATATCAATAACGATATGAGCATTAATTCTGCATCACTATTTCAAAAATATTAATTTTTAGAGTTATGACGTTCTTTGAGTAAACGAGCGATATGTATTTCCATTTGCTTACCTCTTGTGGCTGGTATCAGAGGAGTATGTACAGTTATATAATCAGCCGAAGGCCAGATTTCATCTAATTCCATTTTTTCTATGCCCACTGCTTTAGCTTCTGCGGCTGTAGTTATGGGGTCATAACCGATTATCTGTTAAAGTTTGACATAAAAAAAAAGTTACAAAAAATATAAAAAAACACATGTTTTTGTACTTCATCATTCATCATTATCTATTACTTACACGCATACCCCAGGTTTTCATGCGTATGCCCACCTCACGACCAATACGACCTAAACCTAAGACAGCTAATGTTTTGCCATATAATTCACTGCCACTGTAGAGTTTTCTGTCCCAACGTCCCTCCTTCATACTCTGAACAGCTGGTACAACAGGTCGAGCCAAAGTACCAATAAGTATGCATGTCAATTCACAAGCCGAAATGGAATTGCCTCCCGGTGTACTGCCGAAAACAAAAATAATATCAAAATTCATAGATAATAAAACGACGAAAACTCATACATACATACATCCATAAATACATATGTATGTATGTGTGTATTAAAGTCCTGCACAGGACTATTTATAAGACCTTTCAAGACATGCGACATTTTTTAAACGCTTTACTACAGCGAAATATTCTAAAACAAACGCTAAAAAACACTGATGGCAAGACAAAGAACTCAAAAAAAATATTGCCAACAGTGTTGTTTAGCGTTTATTTTAGAATATTTCGCTGTAGTAAAGCGTTTGAAAAATGTCGCATGTCTTGAAAGGTCTTATAAATGGTCTTGTGCAGGTCAATAGTGTGTATGTATGAATGAAACGTATATACGTTAATAGAAGTCATTAAAGAGGACAAATTTACTTAAATAGTGTCATAACTCAAAAAACGAGTTTTTTTTGGGAGAAGATTATTTTTTCATGTCTTCATTGAGTTGTATGTAAATTAAAAACTTTAAGCCAGAGCTGTTAAATTTCCATTACGATTAGTAATCAATTACTTTAAAAAGAATTGTAATGATTATATAACTGCCTTCAAAAGGATTGCTGATAAATAATTGATTACGATTACTTATAATCGAAAAGTAATCTGAATTACTTAAAATTACTAAAAATAATCAAATAGAATCAAAAGTAATCCTACTACTTTCAAAGATTACTTTTGATACTTAATAAATTCAAAAAGAATCAAAAGTAATCCTTAGAAGTAATCTGATTATTTTTTGATGACTTTTGATTCTTTTTGATTATTTTTAGTAATATTAAGTAATTCAGTGCCTCGTTGCTGTAAGGAATGTGGGAACTTTTCGAGTCGAATAAATTATTATCATCCTGTGAAACACAGGATGATATTTGTTGTAAGTTTATAAAAGTTTTTACGTGAGTAACCCTTCTCACAAGTTAGAGAAATGGGGCACAGATTACTTTTCCATTATTAGTAATCGTAATCGATTAGTAATCGTGCGAAACTGAATATAATCGTAATTTAATCTTTACTTCACATTAAAAAAAAGTAATTATATTAGTCATCATTACGATTACTAATCATTACTTAACAGCTATGCTTTAAACGCGTATTCTGCAAAACTAGTTTTTTTGAGTTGTGACACTATTGAAGTAAATGAACGATATGTATGTATGTAAGTATGTATTTAAAGTCTTAAATTTTTCCTCTGCTTGTTGCTAATAGTAGTTAATGCTGTTGCTGTCAGTTGTTCAGAAGACTAGACGGAAATTTATGCAAATTCTTTGTTTATGAGAATTTTGCTTCTACTTTATGTCATAACATATGCAAGAGAAGATGTACAGTCAATTTGAAATTTAATGAAAACACATGAAGGTGAAATTACACGACATGCGCTTAAACAACAAAGTACTCGCATTTCAAGTTTTTACGCTGCAATTTGTATATCACGAAAATTTGTAAGGGTATACAGTAGGGCAGGTCGATTTGTACGGAGGCAAAAAAATCTCTCAAATTACAAGGGAAATCGTATTCTAGGGATCAAAATAAGAAACTTTGCCGAAGGAACCATGCCTCTAAAATGTATTTTGATGTCCCGACTTTTGATCCGAAAGGTCAAATTTTCTTGAAGGGTCAAATTTTGAAAAATCTCACTATGGCCCATTTAGAGTTCCTCAATCGAGTCAAAATGTATGACTGACCCACCTATGCCAGTGGCACATCCCCTGGAACCACCCCTGGGGGGTTCCACATACAAAAATTTTTGATTTTATGAAATATTTGTATATGGAACCCCCCAGGGGTGGTTCCAGGGGATGTGCCACTGGCATAGGTGGGTCGGCCCTACAAAATTAGTGGGGTTCGGTCATACATTTTGACTCGATTGAGAAACTCTAAATGGGTCAAAGGGAGATTTTTCAAAATTTGACCCTTCAAGAAAATTTGACCCTTCGGATCAAAAGTCGGGACATCAAAATACATTTTAGAGGTATGGTTCCTTCGGCAAAGTTTCTTATTTTGATCTCTAGAATACAATTTTCCTTGTCATTTGTGCGATTTTTATATCGACCCGCCCTAGTATACAGCGTTGTCATACCATGTGAAATTTCCATAATCTTCATATCAGAGAATGACAAAAGTATCGTTTTAATTACTCTTTGAGTATTGGCTGTCAAGCAACTACGAATGCGTACAGCAAAAAAAAAATTAATTCATTAAAGTGCGACTTTGAGCCGCACACGAAGGGTTCCGTACGGACACTAGATATGTAATACTATAAGAATTTTGGCATTTTTTCTTATATGGAATTTTTTCAGTTTATGGCGTTTTTTTAGTTTTGACGTTTTTTTTGTTTTGGCTTTTTTTTGCGTTTTTGGCTTTTTTACGTTTTTGGCGAATTATTTCAGTTTTAGCGATTTTTTTAGTTTTAGCGTTTTTTTTTGTTTTGGCGCTTTTTTCGGTTTTCGGCGATTTATTTTAGTTGTAGAGATTATTTTGTTTTTGGCGCTTTTTTCGTTTTGGTGATTTCTTTTCGTTTTGGCGATTTTTTCGGTTTAGCGATTTTATACTATTGGGATTTTTTAGTTTTAGAGTTTTCGAAAATTTCAAGAGTTTACTGCTTACGATTTACAAGATACAGCAAGTTGTCAAAATACCATTAACTGATAGAACACCCTTTAATATTGATTTTTTTTTTAATTTTAGTGTTAATTTTATTTTTATTTTTAAACACAACACAACCCGCGAAGCTATTAGCTTGTCTGCAAAAAACACCCAGGTTCTATGTATGTCGGGAATCGAACCAGCGAACGCTGGTCTGAGAGGTTTGCATCGCTACCACTCAGCTACAGGGGCGCCCTGCATAAAAATGCACTAATTTTGCAAATTTCAAGTGTCTATATATAATTGTATGTACATATATTACATGGGATTTTAACATTTGTCGTTGCTCGTTTCGGAACACCCTTTCATTTTTAACTGTCATGCAATTGTTCCTGTAGCAGCCAAAGTTCTACATATCCTATCAAAATTGCATGTATCTGTAGCTCTTACGGTTCCCGAGAACACACCCTGTGAGGGACAAACGAACAGACGGACAGCGTAGCACGTTTGGTGAAAAGGTGTTCATATGCAAACACAAGCATTAATTTTAACCCGTACGTATAACGTACGTATAATGTACGTATAACTGTACACATCCAACAACTATATTTATAGCCATTCTTTAAATTACGCAGCACAAACGCCAACAAATAAAATTTAGAGACTGTATGAGTTACCATCATAGGCATGGGTATAAAAATGATCGGACTATTAATAGGCTGCACGTGCGTATATACAGGGCTATTTTATTTATACACACAAACATCCATCAAGCATGTTTTCAAACAGCCACACATGCACACATCCACACATTTTCCATTCCATTTTGTGTACACAAATGTATGCATAATAAATAAATATCCCGAGTATAATGCGTATATTTTTTTTTGTCCGATTAAATATCCAGAGCCTGAGTATAGGCATACTCAGACTGTAAGAGTGATAAAGAGAGAGAGAGAGAGAGAGAGAGAGAGAAAGTCAATGCTCTCGATATGCATGCATCTTTTTATTTTTAGTTGTAGCTTATATTAGTTTTTTGCATAATTTACTTTCTTGCATACACAAAACTATGTATAAAAAATATGTCGCCAACAATAAGACGCCGATTAAAGTTCAAAGAAGAAAAAGTAAAAAGCTTAGCAATAAGACTTCTGTGCACTGTAAATTGGGACTTATCAAACAAAATTACATTCATCCTAAGTTTTTCACGCCTAAGATAAACATTTTCAGAGGAGGTTCATTTACTTGCACTTAAGTACATACTTGCCTTATAGATATCTACATATGAATGCGCACATGTATATAAATAAGTATGTAGGTATGTACATACATATGTATGTATGGATGTGCTTGGATATAAGTATTGATGTGGGAGAGTTTACTGTCTGTCGCGTTAATGTAATTCATTTTTCATTTATTGATAAATAGTTGATTGACCCTGAATATTTTGTCAAGCTTGTGCACCGGCATTGTACTCGTATGTATGTAGATATGTATACACGTGTATTTACATATCGCACACTAAAACAAAAACAGTTACAACTCAAAGTGATCAAAATCTTTGTTTTTTCATAAGCTAGTTCACAATTTTTGTTTGCACCATAGTCTTCTTGAACATTATGAAATAACGATCAGAGAACAGCGATGAGTAGTGAAAAAGTGTGTAGAGTTGAATCATGACTAATAATTTCTTGTACTTATACGCACTCATACTTATTGCAATGTTGTCTATGAATCATATTCACTCGAAGTTTTGAAGTGTGCATTAAGGTTCTCATTATAAGGTTATGTGTTTCTCTGTTGCTTTTTTTGTAGAAATTGAGAAACAACCTTATTTACAACTATTGTATACTACTTGCAAGCTGTTTAATGACTAAACTTTTAAATAAGCATACATGCATCAGTTGAGTGAGCTGAATCAATGTGAGCAGTATAAGTATTTTCCTGAAATTAGAAATCAAACTGAGGTGATTTATGAGTGTGAGTGTGGTATGACTATGATGTCAACGTTGCATTCATATTTTCTATTTCAACCTATACATACTTATAAATCAATGGCATCGTGAGTATGCGTAAATCAGAGTAGTTGAGCTTAAATGATGTCTACTTACTTATATTTAAAATTTCATGAGTCAGTATGAATAGCAAAAAAGCTATTCATTTCTGATCACTGATAACGATATTCTTGTTTTTATATTACATATCGCTCATTTACTCAAACAACTTCATAACCAGGGAAATCGTAAATATGCAATTGCATGTTTTTTCTTGAAAATCTAGGCCAACATTTTGTTGTTTATTGCAATAACAATTATGTAAAAAGCTTGTGTTATTTGTCCAAAATGAAAGTTCCAAAGTTTTAATTCAGATATCGTGATGATCTCTTTTTAAGTTGCAGCTTCATTTTTATCTTTATTAAATTTTTATTGTTTCCTTTATTTATTTTTTGCCTTATTTTATATGCAAATAATATTGAATTCTAGAATTAAAAATATATTTTTATTTCCAAATAAATAAATTTATATTCTTTTTATGAGCATATTTTTTGAGTTTTTAGGGCATATTTTTTAGTTTTTAATGTATATGGAATGCGCATAAAATACTTTTTTTAGATCATATTTCTGGTTTCCCTGGTCATAACTCAAAATTGAGTAAACAAAATATTTGTATGAACTTTTTACGCAATATTAATATCTTTATGAGGACTAATTCTGCATCATTAACTTACAAATTAATTTTTTTTTTTAAATTATGACATACATAGTTTAAGTAAATGAGCGATATGTCAGGTTGCTTATTTAACTTACTTTAGTACAAGAACTTTACTTTCTGTGGCAGCGGGCACATCAATATTATCAACACCAGCACCAGCGCGTCCAACTACTTTCAAACTACCAGCTCCAGCTTCTAGGACCTGTTTGGTGATCTTTGTATCAGAACGCACAATAGCGGCATCGTAGTTCTGCAAGATATATGTTTTTTTTATTTCAATAAGCAAAGTCGAATTGAGAAACAGGTGACCATAATTAGCTGTTGGAAAACGTATTTTAGGCTCAATTAGCCGACTGTAATGTAAAGTAACTTCAACGTAGGAAACAGCTGATTGATATTTTTATATGAGAAGTAGGTTACGTTACATTACATCTCTATAAACATACGTTACATTACATCTCTATAAACATTTTCATTACTTTTCACATAACAATATCGATCAGCTGTTTCCTACGTTGAAGTTAACTTACATTACAGTCGGGTAACTGAGCCTTAAGGCAACAGCAACAGTAGGAAACAGCTGATCGATATTGTTATGTGAAAAGTAATGCAAATGGTTATAGAGATGTAATGTAACGTAACCTATTTTTCATATAAAAATATCGATCAGCTGTTTCCTACTTTGCAGTTACTTTACATTACAGTCGGGTAACTGAACCTTTAATTAGATCAGCGTGTCATGACCCCCTCCACCCATGCTAACTGAGTACTGGTATTCCTGCCACACTAGTGTTATGTTAGCCACTATCCCGAATGAATTCCTACTATGTGACCCTGCTCCCCTCGGGCTGAAAGCTGTACCTAAGATTTTATAAACCTAGATTTTTTTCTGCAGTTCTTAATTTTTTTGTACGCAGAGACTTTCGTTGCAGTTACGAGCTATTAATATTTTGTTACATGTGTATATTTGAAACTTAATTTTGAATCTTCGAAAATTCGAACTAAATTTCGAATTTGCACAATCCTTAAGGCCACACCTAGGGTGGCGTTGGCTGAAGTAGTTAGCACATTGACTATAAAACCGAAGGTCCTGGGTTCGAGCCCGCTCTCCGACAGTCATTAAAATAACAACACTACGCATTTTTCTGATGTGTATTAGTGTCCTTTGTATCAGTTGTTGTGGGAAAAGTTCCAGTGATGCAAGCATAAGGCACTGGTCACTAAAACTACACCGGCTTCAGCGGATGCTAATCCTAATGTAACATCAGAGCGCCATCCTTCGTCGGTATTGTGTAGCAGAATCATCGGCGAATTAAAATAACCAATAAAATGGCTACTAAACACAGCTTCAAAAAAATTTAATACGCCTTATTTAACAGCAGAGGCGCTGTAACACTGCATTATGAAAAAAGTGCAAAAAATCAGAGTTGTAAAAGAATGAAGCTTTCCTCATTCTCAACCTGTCTTCTCTATCACTATCCCTTGCCTATCGCCCTCTCTCACTATCTTCTCTTCACCACACAAGTAGCCTGCTAACCTAACCTAAGGCCAGGGTGACCGATGACATTTTTCAAAAAGTGGCATAAAATAGGGGATTTATCAAAAAAAGAAAAAAGGGGCAACATTAAAAAAATCGAGATAACTACACTAAGCTTATTATTTTTAATGTATTATTATATAATTCACTTTAAAAAAAAAGGGGGACAAAAAGTGTCAAAGCAGTCGAAAAAGTGGCAAATTGCCACTTTAGTCGGTCAAACGGTCACGCTGCCTAAGGCCACACCTCTGTCTCCTGCTATAGCACAATTTTGTGACAAGAAATGTGGACATTGTGATATTGAAAATATCACCAGTGTTGCCAGATTTTGTTTTCGGATATTTTAAAAGGATCAACATAATCGTATAAAACACCTAACCAAAGTAAAATTGCTGCCACAAAAATTCTTTCTGCAGATGCACATCATATCATTTGGTTTATTCTCGAACGCAATCATCGGCAAATAAAAATGTTTCATGCAACAAATTTCATTAGGAAAAGTATGGTGCAAGTCCAGTTGTGCTAAATTTTAATAAGACTTGCAAGACATTTAGTTTTCCTCATAAACCTTGACTTTTTTTTGCAATACAAATACCTATTATGAACTCTTTCGTGAAGTAGTTATTTGCAAGATTTTTTTTTTATATTTGTCAATAGTACTACCTACTACTTGATTTTTTTCTACATATATCACTCTCTTCCATAGCGCTGCTATTGGCAAATAGAAAAAGTTTTGTGCAACATGTCATAATTATCACTTTATTTTTGGCTGTTTAGAAAATGTGCATTTTTAAAAATTTTTGAAAACATACATTATAATAGGTCTGTTCCAGATGGATAACAAAACAGTCCGAACTTGTACAAAGTTATCCAAAAGCGTTCCAGATAGCAATTTTTGCGCAATTTTGAGAGCGAATGAGAGAGTAATTTTTTTCATTTCCTGTACAAACTAGTACGAACTTTTTCTTCTGGATGAGTTTGGACAAGAATTGAATAATCAGCTGTTTTTTGTTTACATATGAAACTGAAAGATTAATCAGAAAATTTGCAAATAAAGCAAAAAAGTTTTTACATACAAATTTATTAAAAAGCAAAATGGAAGGTTTTTGAAAGCTTAAGTTGTAAGTACATTTGTGCTTATTTTTCCATTTCTTTAATATTTAAAAAAAAAGATTTTTATGATTTTTTAAATAATTCACGTAACTTCTACTTTTTGGAAATTTTTTTCATTTACTTTTTACAGCTGTTGCCAATGATGCAAACCTTATGTTTTTATAATGTTATACGTTTTAAGCAACTAAAATCACTAAAATAAAATTTAATTTAAAAAGTAAGCAGCACTAGTATTTCAAGATGGTCAATTATGGTTTTTTGCGTTCCAGCAATTTTGGATAACTTTTGCACATTCAGAGAGTAATTTTCTTTTTAATCTCATTAGTCCGAACTTTAACAAAATCTTGTGGAACACACCTAATATAAAACATATGTATTATATATGTATGTATGTATGAAAAAGATAACACCAAAAATAAATACATACATACATACATATGTATGTATGTGCACAGATTGGAGCATTCGTTGGTTTTCGGAAATGTAGATTATGACTTGATTTTTTTAATCTTGAAATTATTTTAAAATGTACATATGTACATATGTATGTATGCAGAGGCATGTACTATGTATTCATTCAATTCATCAACTCGAAATTGGAAAAAAGAAAAAATTTATTTTAATAACCTTTTTAGAGGTTATTAAATTCATACATACTTTTTTTCATACACACATAAAATTTACATTTATACCTAAACATATGAAATTTATACAATATTTATTTATTTATACATACATAATTATAAAAAAAAATATATACTAGCACTTACTTTAACCTCCTTGCAAAGCTCTTCTACTGGCAATTTTAATTTATAAGTTACCTGAAAAAAAAGAAATATAAATTTCCTATGCACAATACACATCTCAAGCATTTACTTAATTAATAATAATAATAATAATACGTAATGCATCAAAAAAGAAAGAAATAAATTGCAATCCATAAGTAACAAACAACAAATTTACATTGATGCCATTCTGCTTTAAAAGATCCACACAGGCGCTATCAACTGCATCGCAAACCAAGACGTTTTTTATATCAACCGGCATTTTCGTTAACAATTTTTTTTTTTTCAATTCTCTAGCAAGATCAACCAACGCCTTTGGCTCTCAATATACAACTGATTTCAAGTTTTCGAGCAGTTTAAATTATCGAATGCATTCGATAGAAGGTCTTAGGCGGATTTTTACATTTAGTGTTTTGCCCCTGCTACAATTAATTAATTTTGTTTTGATGTTCCTGCGAAAAGGCTGGTTTATTTATATTTAGGAAGCTTTTTAGTGGATTCCCTTTAAAATTGAATTATTTTAAATTGCCAAGCCGAATGAAAAAATTATCCAAATTGGCAACACGTCTTACACACAACATTAGAAAAAAATTAAAGTTTTAAGAAATAAATGTTGATTTCTAATATCTATTTTAAATTTTTGCTGCAGTCTACTTCGCAAGATTTTCTACTCCTCTCTGCTTCAAAGCGTTGTCGCTTGACTCATACAGTGGGGACAAAACACTAAATGTAAATGCCCTCTAACAAAAATTGAACATTTGCCAACATCATATTTGCTGGAGAAAGAGAGAATATCAATGATAACAAAATCAGCAGCGATGCCAATTTAGCGCCTTTCGCGCTAGTTTTAGCGCGTTTTAACTATGCCAAACACGCTTTTTTTCGTCTTAGCGCGTTTAATAAAAAAAGCGCTAAACTTGCGCGTTTTGATTAAAGTCAAAAATATCATTTCAGTTTAATATCTTTTTACTTTTTTGTATAAATTTAACATTTGTCTAATATCCAAAATTTAACTTTTTGTTTAAGTTCGTTAATGATTCAGATGTTGCAAATAAAATTCTCTTGAGTGTATAGAATTAAACACACATTTTAATATTGTAAATGGCAAATATTTTGCAATTTCACAGTTAAAAATATGTACTCGAACTCGTGACCCAAAAAATTTATATAACTTATTAAGCATCTATTCTTTTTGTACTTCAAAAAGCACTTAAATCGCAACACTATTCGATAATTTATATAAGTTGTTACAAAGTTTTACAAATAAAATTAAAATCAAAACTAAGAATTTCGAATATTGGGAAGGCGAGACTGATTCTGTATTAAATGATTTTAGTTATTTAGGATATAATTTCCAAGAAGCAATATTGCATAATCTGAAAAAGAGTTACTAAAAAATTAATTGTACTCGTATTTACTAATACATACATACATCGACCTTTATTAAAATTTAATTTAGCGCGTAGGAAAATAGCGCGTTTTGAATATAAATTGTTGATAATGTTGTAACTTAGCGCGTTCTAGCGCGTTTTGAGAAGTGGTAAAGCGCGTTTGGGTTATAAATAGTTGGCATCGCTGAAAATCAGGTTAGTACGATTTGAATTTGGCCACCGAGAGAATGAGATAAAGTACCGGCAAAAATACACAACAAACATATGGTCAATACATACTTATCTTCAAGCTGGTATATCGTCATAAGGGTTTGCACAGCGATTATAATCATAATCGAAATCATGATTAAGCGCACCTTTTATACGTAATCGTGATCACTCGATTACGATTAAAAATTTCGAAATTTTTTAAGCAAAGAATTTATGTATGTCAAATCATTTAAATTTGTAGTATAAAATATATACATTTGAACGTCGTAATACCTCAACAATTGCACAAGGATTGATACAAATATTTTTCATTCAGTTGGCAGATAGGTGCAGTTTGTCTTATATTGGAACCTCGCATTATTACAAAAAACATAGACGTATTACAAAAGTTTATACACTCAGGGAAAAGCTGCAACTTAAAAATAAGAACGCGAAACATTAATTCAATAATTTTCAATATATGTAATAGAAAATGTATATTGAGATACTTAAAAATAAATATGGCCTGTTTCACAATAACGAAGCGAAACTTTCGACTGGAAATTTATATTGAAAACAAAAACAAATTTTCATATATTATTGTTGTTTTCAATATAAATACATATATAAATAAATATAAAAGAAATTTCAACATGACTAATCGTTAATGTTTCTTATTAATTCAATATGGTTTTTATTGATTTTAAGCTGTTTTTTCTCTGGCTTTCCGCACCTGATGAATTAATATCATGATGAATGAAGAACTTCATATATAAAACACGTATTTTTTTTATACCGGATTTTTTTTTTATATGAAGCTATTCATTTAATCATGATATAAATTCATCAGGTGTGGTATAAACATAATTTGTTCTAGAACAAGTTTTCTAACAAGAGATTCACTTTCCATAACTCGTTTTGCTTTTGATACTCATAAGTTATGATTTACGAATTCATTTTACACGCAAAATTTTGTCAACCTAAGACTATAATTTAATTGAAAATTAGTTAAATTTCTTTGGTTAAATCCATACATTTCGACTAAAATTAATGATGACATTCATTTTGGATTTAATAAAAATTATAAGTACATGTTTTTGCTCAATCGCGGTTAACCGATAATCGCGTTTAATCTCATTTTTTTAATCATAATCGCGATTATTTGCAAACCCTAATTAATCTTCATGTAAAATCCAATTATTCATAATTTCGACAATCATTTGACTTCGTTTTGTGACTATTCTGAATGTGTGCTTGAAGTCTACTGATGATTTGGCAAAGTACCAATGAAATGCATATATGTATACATGCTTAAGCACCAGAAAATAAATTTCGATTAAAATAAACTTATGAAAATATGTCAAATGATAAATTTCTTAAACATTAACGTATTATTATGGTTTACTGCATGTTTGCATACGAAATTTATAGATATCTACTATTCGCTAATCTAAGGTAAGGCGTATGTTTGCTGGGTAGCACCTGTTCCACTGCTTGCTTAATTGTTATGCTCAGATCGTATGCATGTACGCCCAGTGTTGCCACAATTTTTAATTTTTTTTCACGAAAAAATCTGCAAAATCTGCATTTTATTTTTAAAATCTTCAAAAAATCTTCAAAGCAATTTTTAAAACAATTTCTTTTATATTTTATTAAAAAAATTTACATAACTATGGATGTACATACATGTGTGACATAAATATTTTTTCTTAACCCATATTCATAAAATTTAAACTCGGTTTAAAATGTATTTTATTTAAATTTTTAGAAAAAATTTTCTTAAAATAACTTTTAAACATATTTTATTTTTTACGAATATATAAGCCTTTAATGTATGAAGAATGTGCATTTTGTTTCTGCTTAAGAAACTCATCAGTAAAATAACTTTATATATGTTTATAGAACGACTATCAATATGTTATTAAGAATTACGTACGCAATCATAATAGGTAATATTCATAAAAATTATTTTGAGTTACAAAACGTTTAACAAACAAATATCCATACAAAATTTGTTTTGTAAACCTTTTGTAAACTAAAACTATTTTTTATGAATACCGCAGAATAAGATTAAAGGCTTCAAGTAAAAATCTTTACAAAATTCTTCATAGTTATGTGCACATAAATATTATATTTAAAAAATTGTTCAAAAAGTCTTTTATTAATTTGTTCTATAAATATCCAAAGGACTTCGAAGCTATATTTTATTTATGTTCACTTGATTGAAAATTCTTTCAACATTTGCAAATGAATGTGGTACAGACATTAAATTTTTAATAAACTTAGGGCTTCAAACTCGTAATCAGAATAAGCTTGTTTTATATCTACTTTTTCTGTAATGATGCCTTCAAACTTCATAAATTGTAACTCTCTAAACTCTGTGTTCACACATAAAAGAAAAAAGAAGTAGTAGCAGTATTAAGAAAAATGTAAAAAAATGCACTATAATCCGAGTTGAAAAATCTTCGTTTTTAGGCTAAAAATCTTCAAATCTGCATTTCGTCTTTTTGGAGGGTAAAAATCTGCAAAATCCAGATAAATCTGCACTTCTGTGTACGCCTGTTGCTTGTTGCCTTATTATGGAGAGTCACTAAGGCCGGGTTTACATCTGTGTGTCATGTGCCCCAAAAAAGCGTACCCACTAATTACTAATGAAAAAGCGTTTGATTCAGATATGTATGTATTGATTTAAACAGCTTCCAATCATGTTGGATTCTATAAAATTTTCAGTGAGTTATATAGGAAACTGTTTAACTTAATAAATACCTACGTGTGTGAATCAAACAGATTTTTATTAGTAATTAGTGGTTACGCTTTTTTGGGCACATGGCATGCAAATTCAGCCTGTGCACAAACAAATTTCAATGCTTTTGTTATTGCATTTTATATTTTTATGATAGGTACCTACTTGTATTTTTTATTTTATTTATGTACTGAAGATAAGGCTACAGCCATAAAATTTCTTCGCTTAAAATTCAGTTTCGATGAATTAAATAGTTTGAGGCACCTATCATAAAAAATCGATCGATCACTTAGTGCAAATTTAGGGGAATCGTTCGCATGGACCTCAATATCAGCAGTTATGTAATTGGAATAAAATATGAATTTTGGCAATTATTGTTCTTTTTAAAATTTATGAAATTATATAAAAAATTTGTTAACATGTACCTACCCTTAATTAGAGCAGGTCTCAAAAGTCGTTTTATGACTATCATTTCATTTAATATTAAAGATATATTTAAATTTCTTTTTTTAATATTCGTCTTCTCTCTCAGATTAGTTATTCAATATGAACGTTCACTAAATCGCCATGGTAACTGATATCTCTATTATTTTATTTCGTTTAAAAAGTAAAAACAACAATATTTTAATTTTCTATAAGATGTAGGTAGCATTAATATGAACAAAAAGTAAGAGTGCTCTAATCACCTGTGCCGAATCTTATATATCGTTCTTCTATCTGTTTCTACAACCCAGACGATCATACAAATTGCATTGTAGAAACTACACATTAGAATTTTTATTCAATAATAGTGCATACATAAACATATCGCTCATTTTCATAAAGAACGTCATAACTCAAAAAATATAATTTTGGATTTAGTGATGCACAATTAATCCTCGTATAGTACTTCATATTGTGTAAAATTCAAATACATACAAATATCTTAGTTTGAGAAGAAAAATAAATAATTCTTGAGAGAAAAATAAAATTTTCTTTCATTTTTTCATTAATATCAACACAGATGTTGATGATTTTATATCATGATGAATCAAATAAATATTTGCAAAATGCTTCCCAAAAATATCTAATTTGCGTGTTGTTTAATTTTTTGGTCACAAATAACACAATGCTTTTTGGCTACTTTTGCTGCTAACTTAATGTTATTAACATGCTACTTCAATGTTATTGTAGCACTACCTCAATATGTTATTAATATACTAGCAGAGTAGCAAACCGTAAGGCGCGGCTAGCCGCTCAGCCAATTTTTTTAAGAAGCCAAAAATTGTCCTCTCCAGCTGCTGAAATTTTATGGTGGGCTTGCTACTCTGTATACCTACTACCTCAACATTTTCTAGTCATAAAAAACTACAAATGTAGTAGTAGTAGTAGTTATACAACAAAAACTTCAATCAAATAGAAAACTATATAGTTTTTTTTTCTGTTTTTATTTTTTTCATGTAGCAGTAGTTTAAAAGATGTAATAATTGCTACAAAACAAGACAACTGCTCCTGCTGCCGCTACTTTTAATTGTTGGTAGTACTTTTAGCAATATTAAAAAAATTAAAAAATAGTAAAAAACTAATTATTTGTTAGTGTTTCTTATGTGTATGTTTCTGATAGTAACACAATGGTTATTTCTTTTACGGAATAAAAAAAAACACGATGTTACACAAGCATTTCAGAAAATATGCAATTTGGCAGTCAAAATCTGCAAAATCTCACTTTTTAATTTTTACAATGAAAAATCAGCAAAATGCAGAGAAATCTGCAGATCTGGCAACAGTGCTGGTACGGATTACGTGAAAAAAAATAACGGAAATTATGGTTATTATACATATATATGTATGTATATATATATATTATTTGCCAGTACATACTTTCCAATGAAAAGTATACGGGACTTTTTAAATTGATTGCCTCTCTTAGTGATATTATAAATATAAGTGGAGATGTTTTTCAGTCAACTGAACAAAAATTAATGTTACAACAATTGTTTGGTCACGGAATTTTTGACATTTCTAATTTCCATCAAATTTTAGTCAAGTTTTAGTAGGGAAGTATGCGAATATTTATTTCTTTTATGAAAATACATAGTTTGCGATTAACAAACGTCAAAAAAAACGAAAATTATTTTAATTAAGCCAACATAAATCAAAGTTTTAAAATTTTAGCGGAAAAGTTTTCTATAAATAATTTCTCGTTAGTATGAAAAAAAAATAAACCAAATTCCAGCGGTGTTTGGAAATATATTTCAGTTTTTGCTTTAGACTGCCTGTTAAAACTTTTGGAAAAATGTTGAGCACCATTCATTACTTCGTACAATAAATTTAAAATCCAAACAATATTAACCAGTCCTTGTTTGTTATAAATTCCACGCGAAACAAGTGCCACTCATATTATTTCTCATGAAAACTTAACTTGTTGAAATCATTGTTTTTCCCAAGACGACCAGAGTACATACTACTTCTGCAAAAATTTTTCAGGAAATATTCATTCCAAGTTTTCTTAATATGTATTTTGACAGCATTTCACATGAAATGTTGACCAGAGTATCAGGCTTTAGGGCCAAAGTACGAATGGGTTGATTGCCTAACATTTTGTAAAATTATTATTAATTCTTATCTACGTGTGTACTTACTCTTATATAAATTTATTTGCATGTGATATTTTAACGAATTGTAATATGTATTTGCATTCGCTTTCGGAAAAATTAATACAGTGGAGGCTCGAAAAAGTTAAGTATATGGAAAAGTTAAGCAGCTTTTATTCACCATTGGTGACTCCAAAAAGTTAAGTAATTCTCAACTTTTCTGAGACAATTTTTTTATATATAGTTTTTTTCTCTTTCTAAGATGATCTCAACTTTTGTATGTAAATCATCAATACATATTTATATATATAGTGAGTCATATACAGTGTTGCCGAATCGCGTGTAATTACCCGAATCAGGTGTAATTTTTATGTGCATGTGTAGCGCGTGGGTAATTGATCTCAGGTGTAGTTCACGGGTAATTTGAAATTTTTTTGTTTTATAATAAAAACATATATATATAAGTATATATATTATAATAAAAAATATATATAATATAATAAATATATAAATAAATAAAATGAAATATAATAAATTATACTCTGATACCGTTGCTGCAATTTTATTTAATAAAGGAGGTATACAGAAAAACGCCAATAATAATTTTAAACCTCTCCTAAGCAATAGTAATAAACATTTAACTTCCAATAACATATATATATACATATGTATATAGTATAACAAATATTTAATTAATTTTAATGTATTTATTTGTTGTTTGCAACAGACTTTTATGAAATAAAATAGATCAAAAACGTATTGTTTGTTGTGTGTTCAGCCTATATTAAAAATACTTCAACTTAAAAAAGCTAAATTTTCAGTAGAGGGAAAAAAATAAATAAATAGATATCATATTTTAGTTTATCAAAACACAAATAGTTTTTCAGAGTTAGCATATTTTGTCAGAAAACAAAATCATGATTTTTTTATATATATTTACATATTTTTTATTCAATTTGTGAGACTTTTTACTTAAAAAAAGCTTAAAATATCATAAAAAAACTTAGGCCTGACTGACAGGCTCTTCCGTTTCGAGGTGGTCAGCTTTGGAACTCTCTAACTCAATCTCGATTGCAGCAGGATCACTCCAAATGTTCGAATTTCGAAAGCTTATATCATTGACTATAATCTATTTGATTAATATAGTTAATAGTTATACATATATATATAATAAATTTTTTTTTATCGGAACCCCTATGTTCAAATATGTTAAAAGTGGCCATATCTCAAAAACTAGCCATAGGATATCAAAATCCTTACCTGATTCGTGTTCAGCATCCAAATGCAATAAGATATGAGGTAGATTTATCATAAGCTACTTATCTTTGTTTATATTTTGGAAATTTACACTCCCGTTAGCATTAATTTTCACGAAAAAAAGTTTTATTTTGAGATAGCAGAATAAAAAAAATTTATACAAAACGAGAAAATATAATTTTTTTGATTTGGAATTTATATTACAGATGAATATTACCAAATTGATCAAATTTAAATTGACTTGAATATACGCTCTCGATATGTTGCATTTCATTGGGCTGATAGCGAATCATAAGTAGACCTTAAACAAGATTTTTGAAATGTGTCAAATATTTACTTTAATATTGGGTGTAATTCCGTTGAAATCGGGTCATTTTAGCTTCTTCGAGGTGTAATTTTGAATATATATTTTGGTAACACTGGTCATATACAAAAATAAAACCGTTACCGTTATATATATATTTTTTTGTGAATTTTATATGCATAATGTAGTTGCTCTCATCAGTTGGTTGTAAAAGAAATTAGTCGAAGATTTTGTTTTGTTCTGATTGCAACAATGTTAGCAGCAGGGAAGCAAAAAAGGCTGTCAGAAAAATGCAAGATTTAAAAAAAAATATTTAACTTTAATTTTATTTTATATGATTTTAATAAATATGTATGTATACATGTATATACTACATATGTACATATAATTCTAATTGACAATTAAAAAATAAATAAACAATGTACAAATACTCATATAACCTCTTGAATTTTTCATACTACGGAAAAGTTAAGATTTCGGAAAAGTTCATCACCCCCAAAACAAACTACTTAACTTCTTTGAGCCTCCACTGTATGTATTATTCGCTTTCGCATTCGAATTCGCTAAACTGGTACTTCCCTAGTAAATACATATACACAATTAAAATTCTGCTGCTTTTCAACCCGAAAACTATGCCTTGCAATGATTTAATTTCACAAGTTGCACATACATTATGTCATCCGTAAAGTATGCACAAATACATTAGTATATTAACGGCTAACTTATTTTAATACTTTCCAGCACTACAAAATACAACTCTGTTCCTTGCAGGAGGTACTACACAACAATCAGCTGGCAGACGTTTCTACATTTGTCAAAGTGTAACACGGCCTGCTAACACAATGGCCAATCCAACAACAACAACGAGCGTCTCATGCCGCTCGTTTTAAAATAACTGTTTGTGTTAACTGTGTTGTCAGTCCTTGTGTCGAATATAATTTGTGGAAAAATATTAAATAAATATAATAAATTAAATGTTTGTGTCAAATATCGTGAACTTTGTTGGATAGAAGATATAAAACATTCGTCATCAATTGTATTAAACAAGTTGTTTTCATCATTGATGTGTCTTTAAAAGTTTCAGGACAAAGATTTCAAGTGTGTCTTAAAAAAAGTTCTATACAAGTGGCCAATTAAAGTGCAACCACTTTTGGCTAAAAATAAAAGTAAGTCATCAACAATATTGCTGGCGTGTAGTGAATAATTTCGTACAATTCTTAGATTCCCAAGCAGATGTACTCTTTTTTTTTATTTATTTAGTAAGCGAATCACATACAATTGTGTACAGATCATACAAACATAACTACATACATACATACATATTTATGCATGTGCAAACAAATCTGTTTGCCAAAATAGTAGGCATGGGTTTGAGAATCTAACAATTTTATGGAATTATCAACTGCAAGTCAGGAACATTGTTGATAATTTTCTTTTCCAAAAAGTTAATGGTACCATATTAGACACATTCACGATGAAAATTAAATTACATATATGTGTGTGCATAATATAATTGATGACAAATTTAATATCTTTCAATGATCATGAAAAAAAACAATAATGTTTGTATATGACAAAAGCAGTTAATATGTCTGGCAAAAATTTCCTACAAGTTGCCATTAAAGTAAGGCCACTTTTTGGAAAAGAGAAAGATCAACCATCATCTTGGCGTATTGTGGATAATTCCATACAACTATTAGATACCCAAACTGATCCCTACTATTTTGGTAAGCAAACCCTCTGAAAATTTTGTTGATTTTAAAATTACTCTGTATTTGGAATAACCAAAGAATTATTTGACTGAGACTTTACGTTTTCTTTAACCACTGATTTGGGATGTGTATTTAAATTTTAGTCTCTGACTCCACATACATATGTAAGTAAATACACCGTGTTCCGAAAGTATACATACATACGATTGAAAATTAATCGCTTTTCCTAAATAAAATATATATAATTTTTGTGTAATAAGACTATTATTAAAAGTAAAATATAAAGCATTTCTGTACTTTTAAAAGTAGTACCTATTACTGTTAAAAAAAACTATCTAAGGACCTGCCCCTTTGTTTTCTTCGTTTTAGTTTCATGTGTAAGTGTGCGACATGTCGAACACTTACACATGGTACAGGCCCTAAATGTCAAATGTGGAAGTTCACGTTACCAGATATACGAGTACATATCGACGGCCCCATTCAATAACATGCTAAGTCAACATAGCATGTTATGCTGGGAATAGCATTTCTGAATTCATCGTATCATCGTTTAACTTAGATTCTGTAAAATTTTGATAGTAATCGGACTATTCTATCAAAAGTTATGAGCAAAAATGTACTTAGCATAATTTGTCAAGTTTAAAAAACCTTTAAATGTTTTTAGCATGATTTAGTTTGTAATAAGGTACCCAAAAAAAATTAATTTAAATTTTTCTCCAAACTAAAACATGCTATATGTACTTAGAGGGCCATTGTAGGTTAGAAAGGACCCCCAGATAGATTCTAAGTGTACTAAGAGGACAATATTAAGTATTCTAAGTCACTTTTAACTGTGATCTACAACAAATTTATAAGGTTCAAACAAACTAAAAAAATTATATTGCAATTATTATATGATTACCAAAACTCTCAAGTCTCTATCTCAACATTCCCGAGATATCATTAATAAACTTTGAAGTCGTTTATCTCAAAACTAGCTTTTTTGACTTAGCATGTTTTATTAGAGTGGAGCCGTCGATATGTATATGTATAATTATAATTAAATTATTTTAATACGTAAGCTTTATCTTAATTGCAAACTCTGGAATTTTGACGAATCTCTGCTGCAGCTCTTTTTTTGGGAGTTCTGTATTATACGATATAGGTAGTAGTTAAGTTATTGTATTGGAATACGCCTGATAGAATGAATAAGTACCCACACTATTTGAATATCCAACATGCATTTCCAATTTTTGTATTTTTCAGTGAGGAATATCAAAATAATTTACATTCATGTGTTTAATGTCATCTCAATTTAATAATGGTTTTGAGCAATAATGAAGAAACTTGCTCCAGGGATTATTTCGTTCTCTTTTTGTGAAAGTATAAGCTCTTAATAATCCACTTTATTTATCAGGATGGTGTAACTTTTAACGTCTTTGTACCCTTTTGAAACTTCCACAATTGACATAAAGCTGATCAGTTTTTATTTTTTTTAACAGTATGATATGACATATTTTGTTTTCTGCTCTAATAATAAAACAAAACATAATCATTTTGTTTTGAAAAGGGAAACTTTTTCAATTGTATGTAGATTTTCGTAACATGGTGTAATATGTTTGAAATCGAAAATAATTGGAATTATATATATATATATATATATATATATATGTATATGTATATGTATGTACATATTGTGCATACATATGTATGTATGTATGTATGTATGTGTGTACACAAGCATATATAAAGTTTTCAAAGAAGATTGATTTACAAGTTTGTGTATGTTTGTATGTTTGGCTATTTTTAACATGCAGTGTTATTTCTAGCGTACAGTTGTGGTTTGTATAACGGGTTCTTTTAATAAAAGACACAACCAGAAATGCATAATAAAACCTAAGAGATGGATACAATTTGGATGCAACTTATAACTAAAAAGCTTTTATTTGTTGCTTCTATTTGTTCATTTAATGTTTTAAAAATAGATAACACAACCTAGTTCTATTAATAAGAGATCATATTTTATTGCTGCCTCTTTTAATAGTGAAATATTAATTTTTTGTTTTGTTTGTGCAAAATAGATCATATTTTCGATCAAGATGCCTCCAATCAAATTATTTTTGACAAAGTGGCAAAACAAATTGTTCACTCAGCCCTCCAAGGATTCAATGGTACCATATTCGCTTATGGCCAAACCTCTTCAGGTAAGCTCATTGCAGGACAATACGAAATGTGAAAATGTACATGTGTGGTGTATATATTATTTTAGGAAAAACATACACCATGATGGGTTACGACGACAATCCTGGAGTAATGGTCTTGGCTGCGAAGGAAATATTTAAGGAAATTGAAAGATCTCAAGATCGGCAGTTTCTTTTAAGGTTTGTAATAAGTATATAACAGATACCGATAAATCGGTGCTAATTCTGGTTTGCCGATGTATCGTTTTCGACGATATATTTTTTTTATTCACTGTCGTAATATATTTTTTTAAGTTTTTAGAAGAAACAATTTTATTTACTTTACACTGTAATTTTGTATAACAAAAGTATTACTCTACTTGAGTTTTGTTAATTTTAACTTGAATTCAAATTCAGTATGCTGTGCCTCGTTTCTGTAATGAATGTGAGTTATCACCCTGTGAAACACAGGGTGAGTAAGAAAAAAAACTCTATTTGTTGATATGTTTTGTAAGTTTATATAAGTTTTTATGTGAGTAACCCTGTGTAAAATAGGACAACCAATATAATTATTTAATTTTTCTCGATGCGAGAATTTCTCACAAGTTACAGAAATGGGGTACTGGTTCCAACTCGTTCATTCGTGCATTTTAGGCAACAAACCTATGATCAAGCCCACTTAAATTACATTGGCCTGATTATAGGTTTGTGCCTAAAATGAACGAGTTGGACCAAGCTCTAATCGGTAGCGCAGATATTTCTTTTTATTTTGCCTCGGGGAAAAATATAAAATTGCAGAAAAGAATTGAACTACTATAAACGAGTTTTTTTTAAATATGTTGGGACTATCTATGTATATACACGTAGAAGTGGATCGTGCTCATCTAAAAGGGGTCAACTAAACATTTACCAATTCTCAGAAGAGGCAAAATGCATTTTTTTAGTAGATATGTCACAAAGCACAGAAAATGATGTAAGATTTTTACTGTATGTTGGATGTGACCACTGTGTATCGTTTTTTTTTTTTGCAAGTGAAAATTTAAAAAATTTCCAGTTAACGCCCTATTTAGTTTCCATTTGTTTTATTTTAACTTAAAGTTTCCCAACAATTTTGTAAAATAGGGGGACATGAAATATGGAGAGGCTACCGGGGACATGGGACATATTCCAAAACATCACTTTAAATTTTACAATATTAATTTTATGAAAATTAAACTATTTTTCCGAGCTTTAGGTCAGTTATTAAATTCTTGTATTTATTATTACGATATTTCGTAAACCTTCGGTTTACTTCTTCAGGATATAGTATATTGTATTTTGATTTTTCTGTTTTTTTGTTTTTTCTTTTTCCTTTTTTTTCAAAAAAGAAAAAACAAAAAAACCGAAAAATCAAAATACAATATACTATATCCTGAAGAAGTAAACCGAAAAAAAGAAAAAACAGAAAAATCAAAATACAATATACTATATCCTGAAGAAGTAAACCGAAGGTTTACGAAATATCGTAATAATAAATACAAGAATTTAATAACTGACCTAAAGCTCGGAAAAATAGTTTAATTTTCACAAAAAAAAAGGTCGAAAAATTAGATAAAAATATTTGATATTAATTTTATTATTATGTGACATATTTCAGCAAAAAAAAGTATCTAAAAAAATTATGTATAGTACTGAAAAGTAGAGTCAGTATAAAAAACATATTATTATTTTCTTTTACAATTGCATTAGATGTTCATAATCTATCTGATTTAATTAAAATAAATTTTGTCTACAAATATGAATTTTGTTTCTAAAAATATGTGGTCCCTTCATATTTTCGTTAAAAATTATGAATAAATTGTCATTTTATTTAAATTTTTCACTAGATAAAACCTCCACTTGAAAATCTTACTGGAAAAAAAGAGTCATTTTATGAATTTAATTTATTATTCCCCTTTTTTAAATTGATGGTGAATGAATATTTAATATTAATTTATTATTACATTTCACAGAGTTGGTTACATTGAAATATACAATGAAAAAATCTATGATTTATTAAATAAGAAAAATCAAGATTTAAAAATTCATGAAACATCTAATGGCATAATCAGTGTAAATTGTGAAGAGATAATTATACGAAGTGAGGATGATCTGTTACTAAATTTAGAAAAAGGCGGTAAAGAACGCACAGTAGGTGAAACAAATATGAATGAACGTTCTAGCCGATCTCATGCCATATTTCGTATTGTAAGTAATATTCATAACAAAAATCGAATAGGAAATCTATTAATTACTGCTTACAAATTTTTTAAATTAGATTATCGAATCTTCAAAAATTGATCGGACTGAAGATGACGCTGTTATACAGAGTGTTATAAATCTAGTTGATTTAGCTGGTTCTGAAAGGGCCGATCAAACTGGAGCACGAGGCACACGTTTTAAGGAGGGTGCACATATCAATAAAAGTCTCTTATTTTTAAGTAATGTTATTAAACGTTTGTCGGAAAATGAGGACGACAAGTATATATCTTTTCGTGACTCGAAGTTGACCCGCATATTGCAGGCTTCTTTGGGTGGTAATGCTCTAACAGCTATCATTTGTACCATCAAGCCAAATGCAATTGAAGAAACACAATCTACATTGAAGTAAGTTTTATATGGCAAAATTTTATAATATGTATGTATGTATATTGAAATGTTGAATTTTCTACAGTTTTGCTTTACGTGCTAAAGCTATTAAAAATAAGCCTCAAGTGAATGAAACTGTATCAGATGCAACAATGATGAAACGTTTGGAGCATGAAATAAAAGTGCTCAAAAATCGCCTTGAAGAAGAGCAACGCAAAAATGAAAGTCAAATTAAAGTTCGACAATTGGAGCAACGTATTAAAGACGAAGATTTAAAAATAATATCTTGCAATTCATTGCATTTCATGCGCAGCCGTGAAAAGCGAAGGCGTACTTGGTGCCCTTCATCTACGAATTTGAATGGCAGTACTGTGAGTCAAACGTCCTCGGCACTACCCTTGCCGGTGCCTACTTTCTTAACTTCTGGAATATCACATCCGTCCCGTTTACAACCACCAAAAAAATCATACTATAATACACCTTTGATAACAATGAGACCACCGCCAGAATCTCCGGCTGCACCGAAAATTAGTGGTGGTATAGTTACTGCAGCAGAAGACTTTCCCGTAATTGATGAAGAGTTTACGCCAGCAGAATCGGTCAATTTTGATATTTTAGTGCCGCAAAAAACCCCAGAAAATAAACCCATCCTATGTAAAATTAGTATAACACCTAAACTTATAGATTGTGCGCAATCAACGTAAGTACGCAAATAAAAAGTTAAAGCCTGGAACACGATGGCGAAAGATAGTTATATTAAAAACAAACTGAAATTTTATTGTTGCTTTGAAAATGTGTAAATTGTCGAAAGTACGAGTACTTTCCCTTCGACATCGTGAACCTGGCTGTAAATTGTTTATATTTTCCCGTCTATCAGCCTTATCATGAATTCCACATGTGAAAATTTCCGAATCAAATTTTTGTTCACATGGATTTTAATTTTGCATCATCAATTCCAATAAAATTAAAAACTTACATATTTCAGCTTTTTTCAGCAGATAAAGCTTTGTAAATAATTTTCTTCATAAATTGTCAAAAAATTTCGCAATTGTATGAAGTTTTTCATACACACGCGTTCACAATTTTTTATGTGAAATTTTATTTATGATAAGCCTGTATATGTTTGATTGCACCTCTTAAGCTTTCATTCATCCTTTAATGTTAAAAATTTTTATTTTCTACCCGCTATTGTTTTTGTTTTACATTGTTCATTGTACTTGCATCATTATTTGGTAATAATCTAACTTAAGACTGGAAAAAATTGAGAGTGATTTGCAGGAACTGCAAAGCTTTACTAACTGGGAAAGTAAAGTAGAAGTTCAGCATGATGAACCCGTTTTAACTTTAAAACATCAAGTTGAAACTTTAAGACAACGCAATACCGAACTGGAGAAGGAAAGACTAGAGCATTTGCAATTAGAAAAAGAAATTGAAGCACTAACTGAAAGTTTAAGTGAAGCTCAAAACAAACTTGAAAACTTTACCAAACGGAATGCAGAACTGGAGGTGGAAAAACTTGGCTATTTACAATTGAAGGATGTAGTTGATGTAACAACGGAGGATTTAACTGCAACTAAAAAGAGGTAAGTACAAATGAATGAATTAATTTATTGTATCCAGCAAATCTGATCTGTTTGATTATTAGAATCAATATTTTGTGCTGCTGCAGGTGTAATTTGCTATTCTCCAGCGCCGTTTTACAATACATATTTTTTTTAATGAAATTTGTGCAAAAGTTATATAACTATAAAATTTTTACTTTAATTAAACTACACTGGCACGCGTTTAAGTATGTTTTATTATTTATGTAATCAATGACCATTTTTCCCGCTGGGAAGTTTATTCTCAAGTTACGGCCTGTCCTACGATGTCACCAGAAGTCGTTAGATCGACAACTTGTTTGCAAACAACAACAAATTTTCTAATGTTATTGGTTGTTGGTTGCCGGCAGCTTTTTTACCCGACTACGCGACTGTTTATCAGCCTATATACATACATATATCAGATCTGGCCACAGAGAGAAACAAGATAGAAATGTGTATGTGTATTCATTTGTATAAAAAGCCGATTGATGTTCGGCCCTCCGGCGCTGCTCAGGAAAGCGTAGACATATATATGTATGTATGTGCGTTCCTCTGCTGCACTATATAAACGAACGCGTGGACCGATTTTAATGATTATTACATCAATCGATTTGTCTTAATTCTGGAAGTGTCACATGACAGTAGTAAACATTCAATATGGCGGCCAATAGACGTCATTTTGTAAATAGGAAAAAAATAAAAAGTTGGCGAACTATGTATATCAAAATGGTTATCATTCGACAGGTATTTTAAAGTTATCTTTAGGTTTCTCTTATGATTTTTAATTTCGAATTACCATTTAGGATATTTAACGGTTCAAAGTTGATCGCCGTCGGGTTTTTATGATTTTTTTTTTATTACTAGTTTCTCATAAACTTATTTAATGCCTAAGTTCCCTGAATGATGTTTGTGTTGTTGTTGTTGTTGTTGTTGTTGTTGTTGTTGTTGTTTTTGTTGAAGATAAAAAATTTTTAATTTTCTTATTTCACTCGCAACTCTCATTGACAAAAAAGAGTTATTTTTTTTTTTGTGATTGTTGTTAATAGGTTTGTTTCTTTACTTTTTGGGTAAAGTTCGGTAAAATGAGAGGAAACTATAATTTCGCTCAATAATACACAAAAATGCACAAAAGTACGGGAACGCGAAAAACCAACATTTTAACACGAAAATAAACGTCAATGCATGTATGCTTATACATACGTATGCACATAACTAAACACATACTTTTGTACATACACACGCACGTATTTACTTACAAGATTCAGCATACTTACATAGGTTTTTTATCTTAATTTCATATAAAAACTTATAAAACATTGTTCACCACTAGTTTCTAAACATTTTTTCATACATTTGTTCATTTGTTTAGTTTTTAGGTAAATGTAATTTTTCTTTGAAATTGTTTATTTTTCAAACAGCTGATTGATTTTGTGTTTGCCCAAACTAGCACGAAGAAAAAGTACGGGCTGTTTCGTGCAAGAAGAAGAAGAACATTACTCTCACAAAACTCTCTCATTTACCCAATTTTCGAGTACGGGAACGCTTTTCGTGCAAATTGGGATCCCGCGGGATCCCAATGTAGAGTAAAGAAACACACCTAATGATTGTTAGGTGCGCTGACAAAAAAGTTTAAGTACAAACGGTGATTGACGTGTTTATTTTTAAGTCTCGTTTTAAGGGACAAGTATACGGCACTCACACAGACACACTGATCGTCTCCAGAGCACTTTAATGGGATTTCATGCTATAATAATAGGTGTTACGATTTTTAACAAAAAAAAAAAAAAACACAACCCAGCCGTGATGTATTTTTTACTTGTTAATTTTTTAATTTTCATAAAGTCATCAAAGTTGCATTTTCATCAAAAGCCACAAACATTACTTATTTTATTATACTGTGAACCCCCTACAACAAGATTGCTGTACATAACAATGTTTCTGGCAATTTCAGAAAAGGAGGTTTTCATTTTTATTTTACTTCAAAAGTCTGTCACTTGTTAATCGATTCGAAAAATATCCATTTAATCTTGCGGTTGTTTTGTGGAATTTCATTAACAACCACGTTGCTACTTCCTATGTAAGGCATAGGTCGTGTACAGTCAGCCACAAAGCTTTTTTAAAATACTGTTAATAACATCTTGGACATATGGTCTAGTTACTCCGCCCATGTTTGTGCAACCATGTTATGCAAATTTACTTTGTATATAATATGTATCAATAAATAAATAAATAAATTATAAATCAGTCTAATTTAAAAAAAGTTAGCTGTGCCATGTCCATCAAAATATAATATAACATTTCATGTAATTATACTCTGGTAGTGCCACATAAAGCAAGTTGTGACTGCGTATTAGCTTATTAACTCCCCACATCTGACCTTTCTCTACATCAAAGAATTGCTATACACTATCCTTTTCCAAAGAAGGTAACACACTAGTTTAATGATGAGCACATATAACGCATACCCAGATTCATCCGTCTGACTATTTGAATTGAAATTTTGAAAATAACTGTTACTTGGTTAATGGAAAAAGCAATTTTATGTGTGTGTACTGAGAGCAATTAAATTGAAACTAAAATATATAGTTAGTACACTACACGTGAAAAGCCATATGCGGATTTGGCTCTGAGGTAATTTTTACGTAATCGTGAATCTACCTTGTCTTCATTCCGTGTACATTCGCATGTGGCTTTTTCAATATCGTGTGCTGTAGGCTTCATCATATGTATGTTCCTTACCCCACCTCAGTTGTTTGTAAAAATAAAAACAAAAAGTTTGCTCTCCTGCATTCCACACACTCAGTTTTCTTTGAATTGCACATAATGATGTTCTTCCACCCGATGCAGACAATAGAAAGACGAAAAATCATTATAAAAAATGTGTAGAAGAAAACAACAGAAATGAAAACAAAAACAGACAACAACGGCAAAATGTAAACAACACCATCCATGCCTGCCATCCAGCCATTCACAGCAACAACAATACTCACTCACTCATTCTCTGATACATTTGTGGGCTTTCGCTTTTCTGTTGCCAATATGTTGTTCAACTGACGATTTGTATAGTCAGTCCACAAAACAGTTTAAATAATTTGGTCGTGTTTGTCGGTTAACTCTAGATTTTTGGTAGTTTTTCGTCGACATTACTGCTATTTTTCGTATAAATTATTTATTTACAAACATACACACATTGCGTATGCTTATTGTGCACTGTGATCTACATAATATCTGTGTATGTATGTATGTATGGCAGTATGTATAAACGAGTGGAGCTGCTCGTCTTATCAATTGTGTTAAACATTTTTTTAAGTTAAAAAAACCTCTTATCAAAAAAAAAAAAAATAAAAACATTTTGTTTGCGAATTTCGTTATTTGTTCATAAGGAAATATTACAAAAATATGTGCGAGAATATATTTTTTTTTGTAGTATTATTTAATAAAAATTAGTATTTATATAGTGTTAGCAAATACATAATTATAACTAGGAAGTAAATAAAAAAGTGTAATGGAATGATATGTGTGTGCATTGTGAACATTATATGTATTTACTTTTGTTACAAATTCCAATGAGTTGTTATAAAAATCCAAACATTTCTCACACCTTCGTTATGCATTAAACACATTCACCACAGCAGGCTATACGAACACACGACTTCAAATGCCGCTAGCAGCATTTGTCGCCTCGTAGCCAGCTATTTAATTATTTTGGAGACGGCAGCAGCACCATCTGCAGCTGATATTCAAGTACAAATACATAGTTCAGTATTGCCACTTTCATATATTTTGCATTTATAAAAATTAATTTTTCTTTTAAAATGTACTTATTTCACATAAAAGTACAATAATGAATCAATTTATTCTTTACATCAATTTGTGGATATTGTTTCTAGTAAATAGTATGAAATAATTGTACGATATCATTTATTCACCATTTTGTATTATACTGGTAACACTGCATTTGCTCATTGTAGCCAGAGAAATAGAAATTAGTTTAAAGTTGGCGACAGCTACAACGGTGGTCGTGCAGTCGTGTAGCCTGCTGTCGTTAAAATAATTGTTACCATAAGAATGTGTGTATTCTATTTTTGACAGATTGTAGCCCGTAGCCTGCTGTGTCGAATGTGTTTAATGCATTACGTCAGCAAGCTTGTGTGCTGCGGGGTACAAATTAATTCGACTTTAATGTGTAGTTTCCACAATGCAAGCAAGCGACTTGTCTAGAAAATTTGTACAGGAATCACTCAAAAATTTGAGTGCTGTTCATATATTTTTTCTAGACAAGTCGCTTGCTTGCATTGTGGAAACTACACATAAGTGATAAAAAAAAGTACACATACTTACACACCAGCACAAAATAAAATAAAACATTTTTTTAATATAATGTTCTCTGTTGACTGCCTACATATCTAAACATAATAAATAACCGAACTGTTATTAAGAAGGGAGAGAAGGGAATTTGTCCATATTAATTTTGAAATGCAACTCAACCAGCCGACCGACCGTCTTTCTTCAAATGCAATATTATTTCTGCTTGAGTTAACAGTTCAATATTTGCATTTGTTATTTTTAAATATCCGCTTCCCATACTCAAATTACCAATTTTTATAAGTATAAGCAAACCAAAAATGGTTAAAAAAAAATGCTTTATTTTTTATAAAATTTTATGTTTAATTTAATCAACATGCGCATTTATTTACAAAGTTATTATGTATGTATATAGATATATATAAAAGATCTACTACCATATGCGACGAAAAAATTATAAACCAATTGTGTTTACTGTGTTCCCAAGTGTATTTATTGCAAAAATATGTACATCCGGCATATACATACTTACATGTATATATTTTTTTAAATATATAAGTTTATATACACTGCGAATCATTTCTAACGAATATATGTACCTATTTCATTAACCACGACTTAAGAAAGAAATATGTTTTAAAACGAAGACATAGCAGGAAATGCAGACTTTGTATTTGAAACGGGGATTAAAAATTAATGGTACATTGTACAAAGGAATATCATATCGAAAAAAAAATAACTTTAAAGCGAATACAATAATTTTTCTAATAAACATATTTTTTCTTCGTTTGGCCCACTGTAACAAGCGCATATATGGTAGCAAAACAATCAAAAACTTCCATGCAAGACAAAATCTGTTTTTATTGCACCCGACATTGATAATATCGTCATCATAAAAAAATGCCAAAAGAAACCGATGAGGGCAAAACAAAGTACAATATCTAAAATTAGCACAAACATTTTTTTGTTTCGAAACTAATTTATTTATTTTTTAATTTCTATAAGAGTCCCCTTTATTAGTTCAGTATGCTTAAACAGAAACTCAAAATTAAATATTACATTACGTACATAGTTATTCTTATATATTTTTTCTGATCTTTTAATGTGAATGCACATGTAGATAAGAAATTTGTGCTATCATAAATCTGCTTTTATTAGCAATGTATAAGCAAAAATTGGCATGAAGTTAGCATAAGTGCCAAAATTGAACATGATCTTAAAGAGTTTTGCGATGAATCTTCACTTTAAAAATCATGCTAGGACTTGAGGTGGGTTAAAATTAGGTAATGCGATCATTTTTAATGTCAAATTGTATGTAGGAACTCGTTAACATCTAATTCAATTGCGTCACTTATGCTAACTTCATGCCAATATTTGCTTAGACATAGGGCCGTAGAAAATTTGCTCTTTTATCCTCTTTTGGCTCTTTTACGCAAAGGGACTAAGAAATGTACAAGCACACAAACATATGTATAAGTTAATGCAGACGCCAGACACAAACAACCACAACATAAGCACAACACAACCACATATGTACATACACACGAACCAACAAAATGAATTGTGATGTTATCGAAAGCTATAACGTAGTATATATTCGAAAAGCCGTTAAATGTGCTGTGAATTTCTGGATGCTGCTAACATTGTGGAAGCTTTATGTTGAGTACAAAAAGGACGTTGTACCCGCTAAGCAGCACAGTCAGTCGTGTTGAGTATTGTGTAAAGAATAGCGTAGTTAACATCCTGGTATTCTAACAGTGAATTAGTAAGATTGTGTGTTTAAAAGCTATTAATATCGGTGTAGCGTATATAAAGTGTTCTGATTATATAGAAATTGTACGTTTGTGAGTTTTTAACCCCCGACCAAAAAAAAAGGTTGTTACAAGTTTGTACTGTGTGTCTGCGTGTCTGTACGAGACCACGTACAGACCAAACGGCTGGACCGATTTTAATTTAGTTTTTTTTTCTGCTTGAAAGATGACTTTAGTGTTCTTTGCTATGTTTGAAGAAAATCGGTCCAGCAGTTTAGAAGATATCACTCCTTTTCTTGATATATTCTGTTGAATCTGTATTTCTTTGACGACGTACATAGCTCTCAAACGGCTAGACCGATTTTAATTTGGTTTTTTTTTTCGTTTGAAAGGTGACTTAATCTAATATCTTCTAGTCTATACTTGAAGAAAATCGGTCCAGGCGTTTGAAAGTTATCATAAGTTTTTTTTTGTTGATGAATCGATAATATCATTTGTGAGATATGTTTGAACAAAAGTCGGTTAAGAAGTATAAATCTTTTTTTTTTTTAGAGAAGTAACACTTAGGCAATGAATGCCTACTACTATTGCTAGGTGTTCCCTTCTTTAGGAAAGGGATAGTGATAGAGAAGACAAGCGGCGAAGGAAGAAATGGAGGAAATCTTCATTCTTTTACAGCTCTGCTATTTGCTCGTTTTTAATAATGCAGTTTGCAGCGCCTCTGGTGTTAAATGAGGCGTATTAAATATTTTGAAGCTGTGCTTATTTTATTTGAATAACAATAGCAAACATTTTATACTTTTTGCCACGAAAACGGTTTAAATTTGTAACATATGTATAATGAATGCATGCTTTCACAGTTGTACTTGACGAGGTCTTGCTTTAAATGCTGCACTTTAAGATTTCATTAATCATTATCTCTTCCAATTTTCAATTGCAGATGTGATGAACTTCAAGTACAACTTAGCAAACTTATAAATTCAAATACGACTGCCAATGAAACTATCGCCAAACATGAGGCGGAACTGGCCGAACTAAAAAAAACCAACGAAAGGTTGGAAATGGAAAATCGTGAAGCAGTCAATTTAGAATTTGAATACAAACGTCATAAAAATAAATCAAAACTAAGAGAAAACGAATTATTGGAATTACTGCACCACAAAGAAAAAGAAATATCAAAATTAGAAAAATCCCTTAACACCATCAAAGCCGAACGTTTGCAAAACACAAAGGATGAACTGTTGCATAGATCATTGAATGAGAGCGACAAAGGTGACCATGATGGCAAATTTTGTATAAAATGTGAAGATTTAAAGTCCTTGTTGGAAGAAAACAAAAAAAATACTTTGGAATTTGAAAAATTAACTTTGGAATATGAACAGCTGAAACTAAACTACGACGAAGTTGCAAAGGAAAACGCAACACATAAATCAAAAATTGTACATTTAGAAGAACTGCAAGAAAAAGAAAAGCTTGAGTGTGAAACATTATTGTCGGAGGTCGATCAATTGAGAAATAGATTGGCAGTGGTACAACGCGACTATGAGCAATTGGGCATTGAGAATTCTTCAAAACATGAGGAATGTGTAGTACTGAATAGACAGGTGGAACTGGCCAAGGGAGAAATGGTGGTGTTAGAAGAAAAATTTACAAAACTCGAAATATCTTGGCAAGAACAACAACAAACTATTAAGGATATCGAGACGCAGTACTCCACTATACAAACAAAATATGAACAGCTACAAACTCAATACGAACAACTAGAAGCGACTAGAGGACAGTCTGTAACTGAGTATCAGCGTTTGGAAAAAGAAAACTTTGATTTACAAGCCGAAATTGAAGATCTGAAAAATAAAGTGTACGATGCTCAGCAGTCCTTGTTGGAAAGTAATACAAAGTACGCAGAAGCCGCAAAAGATAGTAAGAATGCAAATGGGGAACATACGTCGTCTGAGAGCTCAAAAATACGACAAGAAAATGAGCAAATTAAAAAGCAACTACTGCAAATACAAACAGAGTTTAATGAATTACAAAAGGAATACGATGACTTATCCAATCAGCTAATGGATAATTTACAAGACAGTGAATGTCTTAAAATAGAAAATAGTAAATTACAAGAAAGTCTTAAAAATTATGAAGAAAAGAAGCACGAAGCAACCCAAGCAGAAGCTGAAATCATTGAGTTGAAATCACTGTTAGAAAAGGCATTATCAAGCGAGGGAAAAAATCTTAATAATCCCTCTTCCTGTCGCCATTCATCAATGCGTAGTTCGGGCGTATGTGTAGAGGAAGAAGAAAATTTTGCTTCTTCTCCCGAATTCCAAGAATTGTCAAGGAAATTCTTTGAACTCTCTGAGTCATTGACTGAAATTGAACTGGAACCATCCAAGGGAAGCAAATTATTGTTTAAATCTGTCACTAAGAAAAACTCTACGCCAAAAAGTTACAAGATGTATTTGAAAAATTTTTCAGGCATACACAAAACTCAAGAAGTATTCGATATGGAAATCGAAAATATTCATTTGCAAGGTTCTTTCCGACATCATTCCTTCCACATTGTGGAACTGAGTGGCGACCACAATAAACTTTGTGAAGTGGATGGTAATAGTGTTGATATCAATGGTTGTGAAAACTTTGCAGAATATATAGAAAAATTGAAACAAGAAATAAAAGAACTAAAAACAATAAACGAACAGGAGCGCTTGGACAGAAAGTTATTACTGGAAAGTACTGAACGAGCTTGCAGTGAAATGAGAGAGCAAATAACACAACTATCGTCTGAGTTATTAGAAAAATCTATATTTGTTGAGAATTGTTCCTGTAAAAGTTATCAGCAACAGATTGAAATCTTGGAAAAGGAAAAGACTGATATTACAATAATTTGTGAACAACTGCAAAACACATTCAACTGTACTTTGAATGGTAGTGAATTGGTTGTGAGCTCCGCAGCACAATTAAGCGATGATAAACTTAAGGAGCTAGAACAACTTATACTCAGGGAAAAAGCATTATTAGAGTACTACGATGCACAGAAGAAAACTTTAGAAATAATGGCACAACGTTGCACTGATATGGAAGCAGATCTTGAGATTGTCCGAGAGGAACTTAAAAGTCAAGAAAATGAATTCAAAGAAAAATGCAATCAATTGCAATTAGATAATTTGCAAAAATTAGAACTGAGTGCAAACGAATATAGAGACAACATGAAAAGATACAATAAAGAATGGGAAGAGAGAAGGGGCGAGTATGAACAAACCATTAAAGATTTACAGAATCAAATAGATGTGATGAAACAAAAAGTTGTAGTTGTAGGAGAGTTAAAAATGGAAATACAAAAAGAAACCATTGTCGGTAATGTGTCGGAATGTGGTGTGGAACTGCAAAGCTTGGTCGTAGTTCCAGAAACTGAAACATGTGCTGAGCAAGAGGAATTAGTTTTACCCGAAAATGTTGAAGCATTGAAACAAGATAAATATAGGCTAGAACTGGAAAACCTCAATCTAAAGCAACAGCTGATTTCTTCAGAGGAACTATTGGACAATATGAAAGTAGAAAATCTTAACCAATTCGAAGAACTAACACTTTTAGATGCTAAACTTGCGCATTTGGAAGAACTTTTGGCTGACGCCAAGCATTTGCATGTATCCATAAGTAGAGAAAATGCCTCGTTGAAAACTGAAATAGATGATATTAGAGAGGACCTCGATTGCATACCGATATTGCATGATAAAAACCAACAATTGTCCGATGAAATGGAAAAGCTAAATCAGGAATACGCTGAAATAAAAGAAAAATTTCAAAAGACTGAATCGCAAATACCAGAATTCCCCCCGAAAGATAACAATAGTGCAACTGAGCTGGCTGATGTAAAAGCATTGGCAGCAGAAAAAAAGAAATTGGAAAATGACTTTGACAATCTAAAAGAAGATTATAAACAAGTGCAAAATAAACTGCAAAAGGCTGAACAACAAATTCAGGCATTGTGCAGTGAGGACTTAAGTCGAGAAGAACTAATAATAACACTTCAAGAAAAGCTGTGTGTTATGACAACAATAGAGAATGAAAAGGCAGGACTTGAGATTGAAATTGTGCAGTTGAAAGAAACAATCAATAGTCTGCAAACAGAAGATGTAGAAATTGAGAACTTAAAACAACAAGTGGAAACGCTATTGGAAAATGTGGCGAAATTACAAACTGCTAAAGCTGAATTTGCATTGGAAAAGTCTGATATAGAAGATAAATTGAGGCAAGTTAAAACTGAATATGATTTACTACAAACTGAGAAGGTTTTGTTGGAAAATCAACTCCATGATCTGTCTGAAGAAGGAAATTCACTGCGCGAACAATGTAATATTTTGCAAGAGGAGAAAAAGGTTCTGGAAGAACAGCTTAAATGTCTGAAAGAGAAGGAAAAGCTGGAAAAAGTGTTGGAAGAAATAATTAACGAGAAAGCCGATCTAACGCACAATCTACGTTGCGTAAGAGAAAAATTTGAGAGTACTCAAAATCAGCTGAAAGAAAACGAAAAGCTCGTATCGCTTTACAGCAAAGAAAAAGTACAAATTGAAGAGGAACTCGAGTCGCTTAAAAAGTCTCTTAACAAAACTATTCAAGAAAAACATAAGCAATTAGAAGAGACAGAAAGAGAAAAAGAAAAGACAAGGCAAGAAAACGCTAATCTTTTCCAAGACCTGCAAGCGCTTAGAGAAGGTTTCAACAAAGCCATGGAGGAAAAACACAAACAAGAACAGGTAATGGAGAAATATCAAAACGATAATTCGCAGCTTAAAGAAGATCTCTCAAAACTGGAAGAAGAAAAGCAAAAACAGAAATTGTGCTTGGATGCAGTGAAGCAAGAATGTAGCAATCTGCAACAGAAACTTAAGAAACAAGAGCAGAGTGCGGAGAAACATCAAAACGATAATTCGCAGCTTAAAGAAGATCTCTCAAAACTGGAAGAAGACAAGCTAAAGCAGAAATTGTCCTTGGAAGCAGTGAAGCAAGAATGTAGCAATCTGCAACAGAAACTTAAGAAACAAGAGGAGAGTGTGGAGAAACATCAAAACGATAATTCGCAGCTTAAAGAAGATCTCTCAAAACTGGAAGAAGAAAAGCAAAAACAGAAATTGTCCTTGGATGCAGTGAAGCAAGAATGTAGCAATCTGCAACAAGAAGTTAAAGTGTTAAAGGAATCTCTCTCCAAGATTGAACAGAAAAAACAAGAAATGTTTAACAATTTAGAGAATACACACCAAAAAGTCAAACAACAAAACCAGCAGTTGCAGAAAGAAGTAAACGACTTAAATGCAGATCTGGTCAATTTCAAAGTAGACCATCAGAAAGAATTAAAAGAAAATACTCGGCTACAGACTGAACTTCATGCAACTAAAGCATCGTTGACTAAACTACAAGAAGAACAACAAAATTTACAAGAAAAACTTTTACATTATCAAAAACTTCAGGATGATAAAAATAAATTGGAAACTAGTCTGAATGTGTTGAAAAAAGCTCAAAAAGGTGCTTTGAGTAGCCTTCAAGAAGAAAAAGATCAACTTCGAAAAACTCTCCAACAATATGAAAAAGAAAACAAAGAATTCAAAGAAAAGGAAGGAACTCTTCAACAAAAAGTTGAATCTCTAAGCCAACAATTGCATGAAATGCGCGGCAAAGCAAAATCTTACGAAAAAATTTTACTTGAACATGAAGAAGTGGAAAGTGTTCTCACAACAACGACAACGGCAAATCGAAAATTGCAAGAAGAAATTTCACAACTTGCTTCCCAACAAGAAATCAATATCTCCAAGATAGAAAACTTATCGATTGAAATTGAAAAACTTAATAAACAACTTGGAAAACAAACCGAAGAAAAACAAATGCTTCAAACGAAATTATCGCACTTGAAAGAAACTCTCCAAGCCGAGCAATCTTCTTTACGGAAAGAAAATAACGAGTTAAAGAGTTCTACGGAAGAACTTAAGTTGAAATATGACTCTTTACAATTATCAAATACCCAATTAGATAATCTAAATAAACAAATGGAACAACAACTTAGTTCAGTTAAGCAAAAGTTGAAGGATTTCAATAATATGCAAGAAGAATTGAAAGTATTAAAAGCTCAACACAGTGAACTGCAACAAAGCATGAAGAAAAGTATTGAAGAAGCCCGATGTTCTAGTCAGGCTCTGCATGAGGAAATGCTGCAAAAACAATTAGCAGATCACAATTCAACGAAGCGTAAATTGGTAATGATATTTTAAATAGAATTTAATGATTCCAATAACTTTTGTATTTATCTTGCAGGAAACTAAACTGCATTCTTTAACCGAAGAAAATCTTAAGCTTTCCGCTAGCATAGAAGAGCTGAATAAAGAGAAAGTTTCATTGGAACAGAAACTAAGAGAGATAACTGTAAGAAATTTCGAACAAGATTTGCAACGTCAAGCGATTGATGCCACAGCAAATATATCTACCGACTCTAACTCTTCACACTCGTCTAGAGGACGCCGAAGTCTTGAACGTTTGAGTCTTGACAAAATATCCAATATAAGTTTAGAGGAAAAGTTAAGTACCATACAGCAGAAACACACTGCAACGACGGAGAGGAAAAATCGCCGTTTAAGCACGCACGATGAGAGAAGAAGACAATCTTATTGGGGCGCGGATCATGACAAGGGAACCATGACAGATCCAATAGGTAGCTTGCTATCGATGGTCATAAGTAGAAAGGCCATAAATCGTATTTTCACGAAATTGAGTTTTTCACACAAAAATTTATTGCAATATTGTAAAAAATAACGCTTTTACAAGCAGTTGTACTTTTTATTATTATGTTTTTATCTTCTATAAAGTTACAATTATTTGAGTTCGCTCCTTTCTACTTGTGTTCAACGAAATGCACATATTGAAAAAAAAATTCAAATTGTTTTTGATTTTTTTTTTTTGTTTTTTGATAACAGATACCAACTGCAATTGCGTAGAACTAGACCTTAAACTTAAAGAATGTGAACGTAATCTTTTCATTAAGAACAGCCAAGTTACAACCCTGAACATGCAACTTAAATATCATCCAATGAAAGAAGAAAATGCGTTATTAAAGAAACGTTTACAAGAGGAACAAGATAAGCATCGTGCAGAAATAAAACGTTGCAAGAGTAAACTCCACGATCAGACAGCAAAAACTGAAAAGGCTTTGGCAGAGGTTGCTCATTACGCAGCCAAATCTGCACATGTTGAAGCCAATGCAGAATTGGCATCCGAACAAATAGCAACCCCCGTTTTACCTAAAGTTGTGGCCGATGCCGAAACGCAAACAATTGATGATCTTAATACGGGTATACAAAAATTACAAGGCAAATATAATGATTTGAAAAACATTTGTCGTCATCGCTTCCAAGTCATTAAAGACCTGGAAGGAAAAATGGCCCAAAAAGAAAATTCTGATGGAAATTCTCTGTCCGTTATCGAAGCAACTCAGATCAAAATGTTAAAAGTAAGTACATACTCGTACATTAAAAAAATTTTAAATCACAATAAAAATCAAATCAATTAAATTCCCTAAAACTTACAGAGTGAATGTGAGTCATTGCAGAATGAACTAAAAACCGTAAAGGAAAAATATGAAAATGCAAAAAAAGTGTTATCAATTCGACGTGAAGAAATAATCAAATTGCGTTCTCAATTGGAACAAGCTCAATAAAAGTCCGATTTTCTCTCACATACTATACTCATTTGCCATTACCTAGTACTTAAAAGTTTTCTTATATACGTACGTTAGAAAACTTCACATATACTTTTAAGAAATGTTGGCATTTTCTTGTATTTTTTTTATATTATACAATGGTGATAGTTTTAGTTTACATTTTTAATACACATTGAACCATTTCAGTGGTTTTAAATTTAGTCCTCTATTTTACGTTTAATTTACATGTAAAATTTGAAAATTCTCTTTAAATACTCGTTGGGAGATCTTTTCTGACTTAAAATTATGTTCATGTGCTATTTTTTTTAATGAACAAAAAAAGAAGAATATAGTTCTAGAAACCTTTAATTTATTTTAGCTACGCATTCATCCTAATCTATTACATATGTATGGCTGAGTTTACATCTGTCATTTCAAGTGTGACATGTGCCCAAAACAGCGTAACCACTAATTACTAATGAAAAACTGTTTCGATTCAGACACTTATTTATTAAGTTAAAAAGTTTCATACATAACTCGCAGACAATTTTATAGAATCCAACATGATTTTAAGCTTTTTAAATCAATAAATACATATCAGAATCAAACAGTTCTTCATTAGTAATTAGTGGTTACGCATTTTTGGGCACACAACACATAGATGTAAACCCGGCCTATGTATGTTGCATTTTTTTTTTCAGAAAAACTTGTTTGTTTTACTTTATTTTCTGTATATACATTAATAAATTTGTTTAGTTTATAATATGTTCCAATAAATAAAGGCGTATTCATTAATGTATCAATGATTTATTAGTTTTATACCAAACGTTAAAATACAATAAATGTGTCATTAAAGTAAAAACCACGCGTGCGTACAATTTACACAAAAAGCGAAGTATATGAAAACAAGTTGCCAGACAGAGAATAATAATCCAAAGTTACCATACTGATACATAACATTTCTTCCCTCACCCACTCTTCATTCCGGAGAGAATCTTATTCGTTGCCTGCGTAGCCTAGACGACCTACGTAAGGGAACTTGGTCTCCTTCGTCCGCATCATTGGGTTCCGCTCCTAGTGTATCTGAATATATACTTCCATCGTCCTCTCTCGAATCATCAAAGCCACAAAAACTTGTTTGTGGTGTGGAAAATGATATATCATTATCATTAGTCAAGTTAGGTTGCGGTGTTGAGGTGTTATTTATTGGGTTCCCTTCTGAAGTGCTTTCACCGTCCTGTTGAAAGTGAGTATGCCGTCTATACTCTATTTTACTGCCGTCAGCAGGTCCCATCTTTGCTCCCATTGTGCATTCAAAATTATTGGCATTGTTTCTACCTCTGACCTGGTCTATGTGACGCTTGATATGCTTACCATTGTACAAAATTTCGTAGTGTAAGTCTCCAAGACGATTTAAAATTACTCCGGGCAACCATTTGCTCATTCGTTTGTTGTTTGAAAGAAAGTAAATATCCTGCATTGGTTCTAAAGAGCGAAAAGTAGGGTTAAACTGCATGTACTGCTTATCAGTCATTTTTGTTGTCAAGTCCTGTGGAAGAAGCAAGTCCAGTCGAGTACGCAATGTTCGTCCCAGAAATAAGACAGCTGGAGCCTTGCCAGTTGTACAGTGTGGAGCGATTCTATATTGACGTAAAAATATATTCATGTGTCTCTGCAGATTATTCTTATTTGATCCCAACGATTTAAGCGCACTCTTCACTGTTTGTACGGATCGCTCAGCCTGACCATTGGTGGATGGGTGGTATGGTGCTGTGAATTTATGGTATTTGACTCCAACATTGGTGAGAAACTCTTTAAATTCTGCTGAGGCAAAACAGGTACCATTATCCGAGACTACAGTGGTCGGCACCCCATAGCTAGAAAATAATTCATCGAGTATATTGATTGTAACAGCCGAAGTACATAACGGAGTTATTTTGACCTCTATCCACTTGCTGTAGGCGTCAGTGACCACAAGAAACATTGACCCCATAAATGGTCCCGCATAATCTATATGGATACGGTCCCACGGCCCCCTTGGATATTGCCAATGATGTTCATTAAACTTTGGTGGATTATTAGCACATTTAGCACAGTCGTCGCAGTTATTTGCAATAGCCTCGATATCTCTATCAATCCCTGGCCAATATACGAAAGATCTTGCGATCCCCTTCATTTTTACAATACCCAAGTGGGCTGAGTGCAAGTCCCGCAATACATTGTGACGCAGTTTATCAGGTATAACTACACGGTGTTCGAACGTTAAGCAATTTCCAGCTATTTTGTAGTTGATTTCAGGGGACTTGTAACCGTAGGCATGGAGGGACTTACCACTTTCTAGGATTTTTATGATCGCACCCAAATTATCATCTTTCCGTGTTTCTGCAGCAATTTTTTCAGCAGAGAGGTTTGTGATCAGTAATAAGGGTAAAATGGCGGGCGTACAAGTACAAAAAGAATTTTTGCACTGCCCATACGATGGCGAGAGCCTCCTTATCCATTTGTGGGTATTTACGCTCTGTGACACTCAGAGTCCGACTAGCGTATGCTATGGGTCGTTCCCTTCCATCCGGCATGCGGTGGGATAAAACGGCACCCAAACCTATTCCACTGGCATCCGTGGCCAGAAGGAGTGGTAATGTAGGATTATATGGTATAAGGACCTGTGGAGATATCAATGCATCCCTGATGTCAATGTAAGATCGTTCCGCTGCTGTTGTCCATTGAAAATTATTGTCCGAGATCATATCACGAAGTGGTCTAATACGAGTGGACAGATTGGGAATGAACGACCCATAGTATGTGGCTTTTCCTAAAAAGAGCTGTAGCTCATCAGCATTTGTAGGCTTTGGAGCATTCATTATTGCCTCTACGTGCCTATCAGCCTTATGAATTCCTTCGCAATCAATTCTGTGGCCCAAAAATTCTACGGCCGGTGCTGCGAATACACACTTGGACCGGTTCAGTGTTAACCCTTTTTGACGAAAGCGTTCGAGTGTAGTTTTTAGTGTAGCCATTAAATTTTCAAAACTATCGGCATAAATCAAAATGTCGTCAAAAAAATTGCATACGTTCGGAATGTCCCGCAAAACTGCTTCCATCGTGCGCTGCCAAATTGCAGGTATGTTAGCAGCTCCATATACTGCACGGGTAGGACGAATCAGCCCATGGGTGGGCGTGTTTAAAGTTAGCGCATGTGCCAAATCATCATCGATCTGCAAGTGCGAATAAGCATCTGTTATGTCGAGGTGACAGAAAAGTTTAGCCCCATTCATTTTACTAAATATATGTTCGGTTTTAGGGATAGGATGTTCATCCACAATAATTCTTGGATTCACTGTCGGCTTATAATTGCCAGTTATTCGAATTCTCCCGTCTTTCTTAGAGACGACGTGCGTTGTTGAGGCCCATTCTGAAAAGTCCACCCTCCTATAAAAACCCGCACTAATTTTTTTTGTCAATTTCAGCCGCATATGCCTCCCTCAATGCAAACGGTATTTCCCTGGCTTTGGCAAATACTGGCCTCGCATCCTGTTGTAAATGTAGTTTAATAGGTGGAAAATTTAACTTACCAGCAGTATCACTGAAAATATCATCGAACTGATTTAATACCAGCTGCAACATCTGAGATTCATTTGGGGATAAATGTGGTGTAGCCATTTTAATTGCATTCACGGTTTCTGCTGTGGAGAATAACTGGATGAAATCAATCTGATGGACGAACTGTGAAATCCACTCTCTGCCAAATAAAGAATCGAAGTTGCCGTCAACGATGTATAAATTAAGTCTGCGGACAGTAGAAGTAACTCGAACATTCACCACCACCCTCCCAATACAATTGATTTTATGACCAGTGTAGCTCGTGAATATTCGATCAGTTTTTAATAAGTGATGACTACCACTGACTGATTTTAACGTTGTCTTACTTATTATGCCGCAGGGGGCGCCCGTGTCTAATTCCATACTCACTCTACTACCATTTATAAAAACATCAATCATATGTCTGCCTAAGCCTTTGCCTTTGACGCCACCCAATTTATTCAAGCGCTGAATAACATTATCATCACTGTGTGTTTCTTCATCTGCAATCTGAGCCGTTTTCGATTTGCACACTCGCGCAATGTGCCCGGTTCTGTTGCAAACATAACATGTCGCGTTACGAAACTTACACTGAGCTCTCAGGTGATTGCCTCCACAGCCATAACAATTGGTTTGATTTGCATTCACTTCATGTGGTTTCTGCTTCTTCGGCGATCGTGTTACATTATATTTAGTTCTATTCTTATATTGTGTAGGCCCATACGCTGCTACTTTAAATGTAGATTCTACTGTGGGAGTACAACCACCTGCACTCTTTTTCATTTCCATTGCCGATTTATGCGATGCCTCTAAACGCTGAGCTATTTCATACGCCTCTTTGAAATTTTTTGGCTCTTTTGAAATTATTTCATCGCACGTGCCGCTTGACTCTAGCCCAAATAGCAGTTGCTCGATAAGCATTCTGTCCAAAAAATCACCGTAGTTGCAGTGTGTGGCAGCCTGTCTCAGGCGTAATGTAAAATCAGACAATGGTTCTTCTTTCTCTTGTACAATTTTCCGAAACCTGATACTCTCAGCGTACTGATTCCTCCTCTTATCAAAATGGTTTATAAGGATTGTTTTGATCTCGTCGTATGTTAGGTCTTTTGGCGACTTGGGATTAATGAGGGTCCTAAGGGCGTTGTGCAATTCCGTACCCATGTGTACAAGAATGTAGTCCCTGTATTCATCCTGTGCGACTTTGCTTAAGTGAAACGCCCACTCACAACGTATAAAGTAGTCCTGGACCGATGTAGCATCATCATTTTTATATCCTGAGATTGACACTGGCGGTAATGATGTCCGTTGCCCCGCAGTTTGCTGTGAAGTATTTGCTGCTGTCTGATTGGCACACTGTTGTAAAGCACTTGCAAATATCTCTGAAATGGTGCGTAAGTCATCTGCATCCAACGGCATCTTGTAGATCCCACTTCTGACACCACTAATATGTTCCAATAAATAAAGGCGTATTCATTAATGTATCAATGATTTATTAGTTTTATACCAAACGTTAAAATACAATAAATGTGTCATTAAAGTAAAAACCACGCGTGCGTACAATTTACACAAAAAGCGAAGTATATGAAAACAAGTTGCCAGACAGAGAATAATAATCCAAAGTTACCATACTGATACATAACAGTTTACATTATCATCTTAATGTTCTATATTCTTCTCGATCGAATTGAATTCGTATGTATCTATTTTTTGTGAGTTTAATTTACGATGTTAGAGTAACATTTGTTTAAAGAAAATAAAATCTTTATAATAAAAAAAACAGTAAAATAAAATACTAATAATAAATTGTGTATTTTTTTTGCAATGAAAATTGTGGAATGAACGGCGTAGTTCGACATCGTCGGCCAGACTTATTAGTCTTCAATTTATAGCTGGCTAATCATTTTTCACATACAGGAAACGAACGTCAACTTAAAATTGGTTCTACAATGTCAGAGATGTTAGCAACGCAGTATCTGCGTTTTGTAGTAGAAAAATTGAAAAATTCTGAAGCTTTGATGACTCATCCATTTGTTTAGGTCCATCTTTGGCTACGATCGTAAATGCATCACTGCGCTGCAAATGAAAATTTAGATGTTCTAAACTGGTTCACTGAAGTAGATAACGCACAAATAAATTTTTAATACGGTGTACAAACACGATTACTACTAAAACAGATTATCAGCGAACTTGTATTACATTTCAAATTAAAGTATGCACGTATGATGCAGAGCAGTGATGCATTTACGAACACACCATTTAACTTGTAGCTTGACGTCTGCTTTTGTGTGATAGAGAAATGGTAGAAACGACATACAAAAAACTTTTTGGCGAAATAAATAAATGATTGTATTCAGCTGAAGGTCTATTAAATCTGGTAATAAGGAATAGTCGCCTAAGTCAAGTTAAGCAAAACAGTGTTTTCAGGAGTCTTGGCGCTACTGCTAAGAGGCTAATACATGATTCTAACATTATTTCCAAATACGTAGAATTTGTATGAAAACCCGAAACGAAAATATGTATTTAGTTAAATATCTCAATTAGTAGGTCGCAAGTGGTCGAGTTTTATATACCATTGGATGCTGCTTAAAAAACTCTTTCCTATGATACCAAATTTTATTTATGTCGTGTTGGAGCAAAGTACAAACAAATTCGAAAAACTGAAAAAAGACCTTTTTTAAAAATGGTCCAGCTCACGGATGGTCAATGCTACAAGCAAAATATTTTGGGAATCATAAAACATATCGAGCTTTATTTAGAGGGGTAACAAAATCACTTTTTCCCTTCCATACAAGTTGAGTCGCTCTAATGTACATATGTATATTAATATATACAGGGTGGGCGAAAAGTCACGCCGGCTCCTTTATCACAGTTTTCAGCTTTTGACTTTGAAAATAGTTTAGGGGACTTAAAGTAAATTGTTAAATCAACCCCAATTCCAATAGCGCAAATTCAAAGGATATTGCACATTTTCCATACTAGCAGTTTGTCAAATAATATACCATTAGTATTTCCTCTTAAAACACGCAGGCGTGACTTTTGGCCCACCCTGTAAAATATACTGTTATCAATATAAGTACCTATGTAATAGTGATGTAACGAATGTCAATTTTTGATATTCGCGAATACGAATAAGAATATTTGAAACGATATTCGCGAATACGAATACGGATATTGTATGTGCAATCTATCGACATTAAATTGTGGTTCTACTTACGTCTGCAATATAAAATATTAAAAAAATTTTATGAAAAAGGACTTCATACGCCTGTTGGCGTACTTTAAAGTTAATAAAAACTGCCCAACATTTTAATGATCGTCATTAAATAATATTTGAAAATGATACAAAGCACAAAATTCCATTACAAATTTTTATGGATTTGTACATACTAGTATTTTTAGGCATTTATTTAAATTTCGTTTAGGATTTATGCATTTATTTATTTAATTTTTTTGGAAATATATTCGTATTCGCATAAATTAGGCGAATACGAATATATAAAAATGGCCGAATATTCGACAATTCGAACACGAATACGAATATTCGTGCATCACTACTATGTAATAAACAATTAATGCATTACCCAATACTAATGGCGATTATAATTCCAATAAAAAGTGTTGAAATTAGTGAAAACTTAGTAGCTATTTAAAATATAATTCGATATTTTGTTATTTCGAAACCTTTTTTATATAAAATGACTATAGATTCGCGTCTTATTGTATGTATGTATATAAAATTACTGTTATTTATATGAGTACCTATGTAATAAATAATTAATACGTTACCCAACACTAATGACACTTGTTTACAACAAAACAAATCAATCGCAGCCAACTTAACATTGCATTGTTTAGCAAGAAGCTCAGTACTTAAGTTGGTTATAATTCTAATAAAAAGTGTTTTAATTAGTGGAAAATTAGTAGTTACTTAAAATATCTTTCGGTATGTGTATAAAACAATTTGTGTAAAGTCTAAAAATGTGTTTTAGCTTCTCTTAAAGTAAGTGAAAAGTGGATCATAAGGAAATACTAAATTTTTGCTGCTCATCTGTGCGAAAAAAACGGGGATGCACAAGGAATGGTGTACATACATATGTAAGTAAACACAAATATAAAATATTCACTGATTAAGAGATACATATGTAGATAACAACCACTTTATGAAGAACCTTACATTGTTCCTGGAGTACAGACAGATGTATTGTATGTACATATGTATGTATATAATTGTATGTATGTATATAAAAGTTACTGTTATTTATATGAGTACCTATGTAATAAATAATAATACGTTACCCAACACTAATGACACTTGTTTACAACAAAACAAATCAATCGCAGCCAACTTAACATTGCATTGTTTAGCAAGAAGCTCAGTACTTAAGTTGGTTACAATTCTAATAAAAAGTGTTTTAATTAGTGGAAAATTAGTAGTTACTTAAAATATCTTTCGATATGTGTATAAAACAATTTGTGTAAAATCTAAAAATGTGTTTTAGCTTCTCTTGAAGTAAGTGAAAAGTGGATCATAAGGAAATACTAAATTTTTGCTGGTCATCTGTGCGAAAAAAACGGAGATGCACAAGTAATGATCTACATGCATATATATATATACATACATACATATGTAAGTAAACACAAACATAAAATATTCACTGTTTACAACAAGCACTTTATAAAGAACCTTACATTGTTCCTGGGGTACAGACAGATGCTTTAAGCTACCATTAATCAAAGAATACAAGATTACGCATTGCGCATGTTGGTTAACTTTATTGTGCTGGTGTGCTCTATACCAAATATGTACACGTGCTTGTGTGATTTTATTTACATATGTTTATCGGCTGATGTGACGCAGAAAAAGATTTTTTTTTCAAAAGCTGAATGCGTAATCTTGTATTCTTTGATTCATGTTAAGCTACCGCCAAAGTTATTTCAAAACTAATTGGAAGAAATTATCATTAAAGAACACCGCAATATTTTGCTTTAATCTAAGACAAGCGTCACAGTCGAGGTCGAAATACGACAACCGCTATAAAGCATAATTAATGGTGATTTAGTTTCATGCACAAAATATTTTTATATTGAACATGTACATATGTACATATTGATGTATGTATACATACATACATATCGGCAAAGGTTCCAAATTGTATATTTTTGTGTATTAATTTAAGCAGAGTTAGTCCCCATCCCATACACCCTCTTTCCACGCGCAGGGTTTACTTTTCAAAGTCTTAATTTAGCATACGGTGAAGTTTTTGCTTTGAAGCTTAATATATTTTCTTATATACATACATACATACATACATCAGTGATGCCAACTCTTGGGTCATCAAAAGCACTGTGAGCATATAAAAATAGGGTAAAAAAGCAGTGAGTTAAATATTCTGTTATTTATGTTTTATATAAATACGTCCTTATTTTTTGTTTGAAGCAAATAAATTGTATTTTAAAATGTCCCAGACGTACTTTAGAGTTTTAACGTATGAAATAATTAAAGGTACCCCATTTTGAGCGGTATTTTTTTTGTAAGATGATTGTGTTAGTTGATGAGAATTTATAGTGTAGGTAACACCATTTACTAACTATATCTGAAACAAAAAGTCTAATTTTAGCCGTGATGGAACCAAAATTTTTAAGTTTTTTTTTTGGGATATATTGTCCCATTTGGGATTTTTACTGGCCTTATATGTATGTCCCATTCGTATTATTTCAAAACAAATTCATAGAATTTGTGCATGTTTTCCTCACTAATGGGGCAAATTGTCCCATTTGCACAAAAAACCGGTTGGGACAAAAGCCCCAAAAATCCTATTGGAATGATATATCTCAGAATAATTTTAGGATTACGGATAAACTAACATATCGAAAGCGTTAAATCGCTATACCGGGAAATTATTTTAAAATTACATCAAATGCATAGTGTCTTTAACGCATCTTTTGATGGTCTAAGGCACTTTTGAACGCTCGATAATTCTTCCAAGTTTATTTTCATAAGAGCTAAGACACCTTTTTGTTATTTCTTAAATTTGCGCACATGACAAATCCTTGTTGAATAACTATGTCCACGCATGCGAATCAAAATAGTAAAATCGTTGCTTACCAAATAAATAAAGTATATTTATTTCTCATGAGGAATTAATAAAAATTTATTGAGACAAGTCGGAACGTTTGCTTCTTGGATTTGTTTAAGTTGCAAACATTTTTATTATTGGAAAAGCACTAAAAACCACTGCGAGAAATTTCAAAAAGCACTATAAATACCCGCTTTTCTCAAACGGGTATTTAGTAAACTTTCGGGTATGTAGAAAGGAAAAAAGCAACAAAAAATACCCGAAAAGCACCAAAATGGCAACGTGAATACATACATACATACATACATATGTATGTATGTACATAGTTCTTATGAGAGTAAAATGAGAATGGCATACTCAACAAGAACTGCATGTAAAAGAAAACAAAGTAACCTTTTCCGTTCGTCTTTAAACATTAAGAAATAAACTAAAAGCATTTCAACAAATGTTTAATAGTGTGGACAACGACTAAAGTGAAAATAAAAGAAGGCCAAAAATTAGGTTCATGTCTTAGAAAGTGTAAAAGAGTAGGTGTAAACAGCTTAAATAAATCTTAGGCTCAAACCTTAGAATGCAAGAAGGTGTGATGCAAAACTAAAGAAAGCTTAAATAAAAATAAGGTTTATGCGTTAAGAAATCGTGGTGTAATGTCGAAAATCAAAGTTGAAATGAATTGCAATACAGTAGAATTTCGAATTTCCCAAGGATAACTTGACCAAATTTCAATGCTAGCGTGCAGCTCTAAAATGTTAACTTTTCTGAGCGTACACAAGTGCCACAAGATATTCTTATACAATCGTGGCTGTTCCGTTCAACTATGTGTTGTTGTCAGAATATTTACAACTAACTTTGATGTTATTTGTTCATTAATAATTATCACATGTAATTTGGCTTAAAAAGCGTTACGTACTTTAGCCTATTCAATTCATAAGAATATAGAAACAAATACAGTTCGAAAAATAATAATTAAATTAACTAATTAATAGTCATTGGCTTGTGGCAAAAATTAAAAATAAAAAAAAATATACTTAATAGTAACAAACCAAAAAAGTTTGTCTTAAGTAGAACAAAAATAAGCAAATTAACAAACATGTGTATAGTTAGTAAGGAACAAAACGACAATGGTAAGACTGTTGTAATATATATAGAAGATGGTAATATATATAGAAGATGGTATATATATATAGATGGTAACTTGCGTATACATTACGAAACACATTAGCAAATTGAAATGCAATGAATCAAACCAATTCACATATTCCATTTGCTATAAAGTTACGTATATAAGGCAGACATCTACATCAACTGACACCACACACAGTGGACCAAAACACAGAAGAACGCTGATGAGGAAGGTTTAGTGGCCTTCGAAAACGGCTGGCTGTTCCGTTCAACTATGTGTTGTTGTCAGAATATTTACAACTAACTTTGATGTTATTTGTTCATTAATAATTATCACATGTAATTTGGCTTAAAAAGCGTTACGAACTTTAGCCTATTCAATTCATAAGAATATAGTGAGATGTTAGTTAACATGACATTCCATTGCCTAAATTTATTAAATCAAATACGTACTGCTTACGGAGGAGGATACAGGTTGAGAAGTTCAATTGTTAATGTGGAACATGGGTGAAAATTTTGACATCAGCATTGATGACAGTGAAAATTGGAACAAGGATCAAACTACAGAAGATAATGATGATTTAGAAGTGTCCGACAATAAGTTTCGCGAAAGCTGTTGAAAGCATCAATATCTTGATTAAATGGTTTGAAAATGAGAACGATTGTTGTATGTAACAAATAGAAAGGGTTTGTGGAATAACATGTATTAGATTCTAATAATTAGAATAAACTAGAGCGCTTTATTATATTTATTTAAATGAACTGATCGAAGTTCTAATAACTTGATAGTTTTAGAATTCTTCATTAAAATGTAGAGCAATTTTTCTTTAAAAATTTTTGTTTTATTATTTTTGCTATTAATATGGGAAAAGAAAAAATTTGAATATCTATACTACATGACCATTTTCCAAACAAAACGATCTATTTATTTAACTAGAAACAAGTTGAATACTTACGATTTTTTTTAATCTTAAAATAGAAATCAATGAAAACCATACTACATAATTAATAATTTTTTTTAATGAAATATTTCAACTAAAATTTATTAAAAATTATTTAAATTAGTTTTAAGTATGTATGCATGTGATTGATTTTAACATTATTTTTTTATACAAAAATTATGAAATAAACTTAAAATTAAAATGTTTGTAGAAAATTCAATAGGTTATTAAAAAAAAACTAAAAGAGGCTTGTAAGGAAATATCGCATAATTAAAATTGAGGTAGAACTTAAAAACAAATAAGAATTAAATAGTTGATGAGTTAAAATTATTTAAATGTTAACTAACTCTTAAAGAGTTAACTTTTTTAAAGGAGACTTTAGGAAAAATAATACAAAATCAAACATAAAGTTATTTATTTAATAAGTAAAGCTTGAGAGAAGAAATTTTTGTTAAATAAATATAAAAAAAAAAAAAAAAAAATAAACATTATTCATTTTTAAGTTTGTGTTAAATAAGTTAAAAATAATTAAATATTTGTTTAAAATTAAATGCTGAGTATATTTGAGGTAATAGTTTCCAAGTTGAAAAGAAATTAAATTAACTTTTATATAAGACTATTATTTTTATTATTATTTCCATATTTAGTAGTTTAAACGTTTTATTTTATTTAAGGAGTTATTTTTCCAATATAAGTACTACATATGTATGTATATAGGTGTGTATGCTTTCTTTTAATTTTATGTAATAGGTGGTGTTTTATTTTTAGGGTTAAGTGTAATATTTTAAGTTTCTTTTTTTTAAGTGCATTGTTTTTAAAATACATACTTATTTAATAATTGGGGTCTTTATATTTATTTAAATATGTATGTATGTATATATATATGTATATATATATATATATATATATATATATATATATTGGCAAGATTTTATTTTAAAATACAATATTTCTTTTTTATAATTATAGTTAAGTATATAATAAATTATTGCATTTGTGTTTGTTAAGTAGAGCTGTCTTAAAATTAACAAAATACTATTATAAATATTTACATTTTCTATATACTACGAGTATATATATATAATTATTTATATGTATGTATGTATGTTAATATTTGTTTTTGTTTTAACATTTGAGGTAAATAAATTAGTTAATTCACTGACTTGTTGTTTAACAAAATTATAAAAAAATTGAGGTAGTTTTGAGGTTTTTGTTTGCTTTTTTTTTAAAAGGAATGTCTTTTTTTTGTGTTGTTTTATTCTATTTTCCTGAGTTTAATTATTAAAAAATTATTTATGTATGTATGTATGCAGTTGACTGGTTGAGGTTGCTTTAGGGAAGTTTTTGTTTTGTTAAATATTGAGGTGTTCGTGTTTGTTTGTTTTGTTTTCTTTATTAAATGGCACATTTGAATTACATTTCTTTTATTTACTTGAGATTGTTTTAAATAACAAGATTGGACTATTTGCATGATGTTCTTTTTTTGTTGTTGTATGTAGTTACTTAAAGCCAGTGTGTTTAATATTTTTAAAGTAAACCCAGAAAATTTGTGGAACTTTTTAGCTAATTAATAGTAATATAGAAATGTTTAATAATAATATTGAAACTTTTCTAGACACAAGTTAACTTCTAAAGTTAGTTCATTAAAATAAAGGCTGACTTGGCAGATGTTTTTGTTGAATTCTTTCGCATAAAATAAAAGCTGATAATAATAATCAAATTGAAATTCAATGAAAATAATATGTTTAAAACAATATTTTTACTTAAATTTTGTTATTAAGGGGATTAAAATTTTTTTTTATTGAACCTAGAGGAATCATCTGGTAGCACTGGGAGCTAGTTTTTAACATAAAGATAAACTCTACTTATCAGTTAACTACAGTTTAAACTTAAAATTTTGTTTTTCAAATAAAGATTATGTAGTTAATTAATCTAGGTTTAAACGATAAAAGGATAAATATATAAAATAAATATTAAGCAATTGGAAAAAAAAGTTTTACTTAAACGTTTAATAAATAAATATATTCATACGTAAATAAAATGGATGCTTGAAACCATAATAACTTGGACAGGACAATTGTGAGAAAAATAAGAGAGATAAAAACATGTCCAAATCAAATCTTGCAAAGATTTCGTTTAACAAAGAGGTCAGTGTATGATGATTAATTGGAAAGAAAGTCTATATAGTTGGATTTAAAACTTTATGACCTTTTTTGGTTTTATTTTTGGGTGACCGATGACATTTTTCAAAAAGTTGCACCAAATAGGGGATTTATAAAAAAAAGATGCAAAATTAAAAAAAAAAACGATAAAACTACACTAAACTTTTTATTTTTAATGTATTTTCATATAACACCCAAAAAAAAAAGGGTTACAAAAAGTAGCAAGGCAGTCGAAAAATTGGAAAGGCAGTCGAAAAAGTGGCAATTTACCACTTTAGTCGGTCAAACGGTCACGCTGGTTCATATTATATATTTTTTTATTTTCCAAAAATTCAGAATTCAGTTATTGAAGTTTTTTTTTCAAATAAATTTAAAGAATTTTTATATCGCTTTTTAAGTGTTGTTGTTGTTACGCAAAATATTTTCAAGAATGCCACATCTATATTGGAAACAAAGTATGGCATTTCTAGCTAAATTATTAAACTGTTAATTCATCACTGAAAAACAGCAGGGGCGGTTAAACCCCGTTTAAATTTGTTTCTTGGTTAACTCAAGCGTATGTTAAACTAAGTTTAACTAATTAGTAAGAAACTAGCCCTGGATGAGAGTTGATAAACATGATCAAGTTTAAACTTAAGGAATATCTAACAACGCGAATTTGTTTCTAATTAGGCAAAACATACAGCAAAATGGTTTTTAATCATAAAGGCGAACTGTATGTAGTTAGAAGTGAATGTGACATCACAAGTTCCACGATTACTATTAAAGAAAAGCTACTGTACTATATTTACTTTTAGTTAGACAAAGTTCTCAAATTTCTGGGCATTATAAACTAATATAATATTAATAATAAAAAAATTATATGTATATCAGCAGAGTTGTAAATTTCAATTTAAATCTAATTTTTTTTCTAATACAAAAAAACTTTTTTTTTTAAATTTCCAAAACAAGGCACTTGAAAAAATAAATTTCTTTTTTATGTAAAAATTATACTAACACAACATAAATAAATATAGAGAAAATATTTAACTAATTCTTTGCAATAAATTTTTTTAAATAAACTATGTAAAACTTGTGGTCTGATTTTGTAATTTTTTTTCTTTTCTTTAAACACATTGAATTAATTGTTCGCTTGCAAAATTACCAAAAATTATTTCGAAACATTAATTTTGCTCTGCTGTTTTCTGTAAAATTTTTTTTAAACTACTTTTCTTAGTTTTAAACATTTAATATAAATATTTACATCTTATCTTTTTATTATTAATTAATAAAAAAAAGTAGTAGCGTTAAACTCTAATTTTAAATACATTAGACTAAAATTGCTTTGAATTGGATTTAGAGGTGAAGAATAGAGGTATAACTATTTTTGCCATTTTTTCCTTTAATAATATTGCATTTCCTTTATGTTTTTTGTTTTTCAATATATATTTATGTATGTATATACAATAATTAATATAAAGTTTATTTAAAATAACTCTTTCAAAAATTGTTATTTAAGTTTAAGTTTTCTTTAAGGTAAATCGTATACAAGCGATTTCCAAACAAACAAAAGTTAAATTTTTATAAACTGGTATACATTTTAAGGCTTCTTTAGTTTCATGCAAATTTTCTGACAGAATTGTTTAATTTATATATTTATTTATATATATATTTTTATATATGTATATTTCACTTCAATACCCATATTTGCTTTTAGGTTTATGCAATTAAAAAATAATGTTTTTAATCAAATAGTTTCTTTTTGAATTTTTTCTCTTCAAGTATTTTTCTAAAAATTTAATCTGCCTCTATTTGTTTTAAAAAATGTTTGCCTAAATCTCTAGTTTATGTATTATGAACGCCCTCATCTTCTGAATAGTTGTCCTCATTATCGGAGCCCTGGTTGTCAAGATGACTACCAGACTGATTGTTGCCATCCAATCCCAAATCCATGGGTTCGGAAGGATCTCTTCTGAGTTCGCTATTGTGCGTGGCAGGTGTATTATTGCTGGAAGTTGTATTATTCTCATTGCTGGGTGTAATCGATTGATCACGTCTCATTATGGGTTCGATTGTTAGGCCTGAACTATTACCTGATGCTGTTGTAAATGCTGAACCGGCTGTGCCTGCTAATTTACTCAAATCAAATTGGGGTGGTAACAGACCTGGGGGGATTTTTTCCAAACCATGGCCCATAGCGTTCAGTTGGGCCATTTTGGCGGCGTGCAAAGCGGCAGCAGCAGCATGCTCTTGCGACATACCCATGCCTAAAAGAGAATTAAGATAAAATATAAAAATATAATGCTACAATAGTATGAAGAATTTTTTTATGTGAACAAAAATTAAAATTTTCGGCTTTAGTCCATCCATTTAATTTTATATCCTTGAATTTAAAATTTTACTTCAGCGCATTTTTTCTAAAGGCAATTTTTCTGAAATACTACCTTTTTCTAAAAAGGTACTTTTTGTAAAAAAGTACTATTCCTTATATCGTTTATTTACTAAAACAACGTCATAATTCTAAAAAAACTAGTTTACCAGAAAACGTGTTTAAAGTTTTTAATTTGCACGAAGTTTAATTGAAAAAGAACATTTTATATTTCTCTCGACATTAATATGAGGATTAAACAAAAATTTCCTTTTTTGATTTATGACATTGTTTAAGTATATGAGCGATATATTTTTATTATATGTAACTTGAATATCAATATTAATAAATTAAAAATCAATGGGTACTTTTTTAAAAAAAGGTACATAATACTATTTAAAAAAGTTACTTTTTTAAAAAATATTCTTTTCCTAAAAATGTACTTTTTTTTAGAAACTTACCTTTTCAAAGATATACTTGTGGCCTGTTTCACAATAACGAAACGAAACATTCAACTGAAAATTTATATTGAAAACAACAATAAAATATGAAAATTTGTTTTTCTTTTCAATATAAATTTGTTTTTCTTTTCAATATAAATTTTCAGTCGAAAGTTTCGTTTCGTTATTGTGAAACAGGCCATTATTATTTTAAAAATAAATTTTTGTATAAAAAGGAAAATTTTCTTTAAAATTACTTATGTTAAAAATGTAGTTTTTCCAAAGCAGCAATTTTTCTAAAAAATACTTTTTCTAAAATGGTACTTTTCTTACAAATATACTTTTTCTAAAAATGTACTTTTCTTACAAATATACTTTTTCTAAAAAGGTAACTAAAAAAACATTTTTTTTTTCTAAAAAAATAGTTTCTTTATAAAAAAAATGTACTTTCGAAAACGCAACTTTTTCTAAAAAGTACTTTGTAGTAAACAGTTACTTTTTACAAAAAAGGTATTTATTTGTCTTTTCGAAAAAGATACTTTTTCCACAAAGGTACTTTAAAAAAACCCTTATTGCTGAAAATAGCACTGAAAGTACTTTTTCACACAAGTGCCTTTTTTTATATAACAAGTAAGAGTGCTATATTCGGCTGTGCCGAATCTTCTATACCCTTTACCAACGTACGTACATACATATATATAGTATACAGACACATACATACATATTTGTTTCCATCTTGGGAGCTTTAATTTTCATTTTTCAAATTTCATACGCTAAACTTTTCTTTCAGAAGCATAAAATATATTCAATTTATAAAGAAAACGAAAAAAATTTTTAGACCTATTTAATTTTATATAACACAAAAAGTGTGAGTTTTCCAACCCTGGAGTCATAATTTTGGATTTTTCTGATTATTGATACCAATCTAGTTCTTTAAAAAAATACAAAAAATATGTTAAGTGAACAAAGCAAAAACGAAATAAGGAAAAACTTAGTTTCATTTAATTCCTTTAATATTAAAAAATTCAGTAAAGTGCGACTTTGAATCGCGCACGAAAGGCAGGCTATTTTGCTTTTTCGAAGATTTTTTCAGTTTAAACGATTTTTTCAGTGTTGTCGCTTTTTTCTCGTTTCGGCGATTTTTTTCTGTTTTTGGAGGTTTTTTTCTTTTTGGCGATTTTTTTTCTGTTTTTGGGCTTTTCTTCATTTTGGAGATTTTTTTTCAGTTTGGAGATTTCTTTTTCAGTTTGGCGATTTTTTTCAGTTTTTTGGTTTCTTTTATATAAGCGATTTTTTTTTGTTTTTTTTTTTCATTTTGGCGATTTTTTTCTGTTTTTTTGGGGTTTTTTTCGTTTTGGCGATTTTTTTCATTTCGGCAATTTTTTTCATTTTGGCGATTTTTTTTTTTCATTTTGGCGATTTTTTCTGTTTTTTAGGTTTTTTTTTCGTTTTGGCATTTTTTTTCATTTTGGCGATTTTTTTTCATTTTGGCGATTTTTTTTTTTCATTTTGACGATTTTTTTTCATTTTGGCGATTTTTTTTTCATTTTAGAAATTTTTTTTAATTTGGTGCTTTTTTTCGTTTTGGCGATTTTTTTTTTGTTTTTGGCGATTTTTTTCAGTTTGGCGATTTTTTAATTTTTTTTTTTTTAGTTTTACCGTTTTTGAAAATTTCAAGAGTTTTGCTCTTATGGTTTCCAAGATACAGCAGTTGTCAAAATTGCATAGTCAAAAGTGCATTAACTGATGGAACACCCTTTAATTTAAATTTTTGGAAATTTTAGTGTTAATTTTTGTAGTCTGTATAAAAAGTGTATATACATATAATTGTATATATATTACATAGGATTTTAACATTTTTCGTTGCTCGTTTTGGAACACCCTTTAATTTCCAATTCTCATGTATTTGTTGTTGTAGCGGCCAAATGTCTACACACTGTGTCCAAATTTCAGGTCTGTAGCTCGTACGGTTCTCGAGAAAATACTAATATAGTTTTAGACATAGTTAATTTTACATAACACAAAAAGTTACAGTTTTCCAACCCTGGAAACGTTTTTTTAATTTTTTTATATTTTTTTAATTTAAAATACCAGTTGTAATCGTACTGATGTGTAAAATAAGTTTATTTATTAAAAAAAATAAAAATTTGTTTTCGGTAGTTACTTTTATATGGCAAAATGAAGTTTACGTTTTCCAGCTCTGCAATCGTCTGTCCGATTTTGCTGAATTTCAATACCAATCTATTTTGGAAAATTTCTGACACACCAGTTCAAGAACGAAGTCTCTAGCTTTTCTGGGAGCTTCGGAAAACCGATTTCACGTACAGACAGACGGACAGACGGACAGACGGACATCGCTTATTCGTCTTCCCTATGCATAAGGATCCAGAATATATATATTTTATGTGTCGCTTATTGATATTATAGAAATTACAAACGGAATGACAAACCTATATATACCTTTTTACCATTTTTGTTGGTAAAGGGTATAAAAATACGCTTTTCCCAAAAATATGCTTTTTCTATAAAGATACTTTTTCTAGAAAATTACTAATTACTTTTTTTAAAAACACAATTTTTTAAAGGGTTTGGTAATTTTTTAAAGAGGTACTTTTTCAAATAGGTATTTTATCAAAATAGGTATTTTTTCTAAAAATGTATTTTTTATAAAAATCTCTCCAAAAAAATTATTTTTCTAAAAAGTTTCTTTATCTGCAAAAATACATTTTAGTAAGGTACCTTTTCAAAAAGGTACTTTTTATGGCAGCTACACATACTCTGAGATATAGGAGTATTTGCATTTGAGGTAAACAGCTTTGAAAGCTTTTACAATTTGTTCCGGTTTCTTTGCAAGATAAGCAACAAGAATTTTTTTCGCCGAGATCTGATTGGTTGTTAGGCTCTCGTCGGTGTGTATGAGATTTTATTTATTTTGTATTAAAAGATTGATTAGCATAAATTTGGCACTTACCAAACGTATTCTCAGTTATAAATTGCAAATACGTATCCAATAATGACTGGCCGGCTGTTGTACTGTTCGGCATTTGGCCACTGGCCAAATCCTTTTGCTGACCCAAAGCTGCTGCAGCGGCCACAGCAGCCGCTTCATTGCGTATACGAGATATCGTAGTATTTGCATGTCCAAAATTACTCAATAAACTTTCGTGATAGCGGCTTAAATCGTTATTGCCCGCACTACTGCCAAAGCCAGTGCTGGTAGTTAGATCCTCTGGATCATCATCGGAGTCTTCTCCTTCATCTTTCATGCCACCTGATAAATTTATATCAATTTTTTGTCCACTGCCGCTGGTATTAGTTGGCGAAGCACGAGCTCTTAGCTCTGCGGGCGAAATCTTTACGCCGGCCTTGGCCAAAAGACGAGAAGCCAAGTCAGGATCAAATGCACTTGGCATTGGTAAGACGGGCAAGTCTTTAGTTGAAATACCACGATGTTGACGTGACATATGAGAGTGTAAGGAGTTGCGAGATTTCGCTACAGTACCACATAAAACACAGCGATAGCCCGGACAGACAGTGTGCTTATCTTCTAAATGAGTACGCAAAGTATGGGCCGAACGATAGATTTTACCACATTTAGGGCAAGGTCGGGGATCAGTAGCACGTACACGCATTTCTAATGAGCGGCGGGTAACTGTTCAAAGAAATGGAAAAATTGAGTATTTCATTAATAATTAATAATATTTAGAATATTATTTATTAATTTCTGCTTAAATAAAAATTCGTTTTTGTTTATTTGCTTTTTAGTTTTTTTTTTATTATTTTTCTTTCTTTTCTTTATTTCCTTTTTTAACTTTTATTTGAAAATATATTGTATATATTTGCCTTTTTTGTCTTGGTTGTTCTTTACTCTAGTTTATCTTTGTTTAATAATACTTAAGGGTTCTTGGGGCTTTTCAATAAACTAATAAACTAAATACGAGTACATAATATAATTTTTAACTAAATAGGAATTTTTGTTTAATTTTAAAGGATTTTTTGTTTGTAATTTGTAGGTACATACTTCCCAAAATGTTAAAACAATTTTAAGGACTTTTTGTAATTTACTTGAAATTATAAAATTTCTTTTGTGAAAAAAAAATTCTTTCAATAATTCTTTTTTGTATTTTTTTTAAATTTATTTTTTATAAATCTTTTTTGATTAATTTAATAGGAACCTGGTTTTACGTATTAAACATTGTTTTTTTGGTTTTTATTTCCGAATATATATTTTTATTGAAGCTGCAAAATTAAATCTAAAAATTATAAGGTTTTGAAGAAATTATTGAAAAAAAATATACATTTACACTGAAATTATATAAAAGTTTGTTTGAATTTGAAACTTATATGTATATGTATGTATGTGTAGTTTTTACAATGCATACAAGCGACTGTTATGATGATTCCTAAAAATTTTTTTATAGCTATGCTATTTATGTCACGACACCCGAGCTAGTACGTGATTTTCGTAACAAAAATATTTTTGTTTTGACTTCTTTGTACTTAAAACCAGAGTACGAAAATAAACGAAACAAATTGTTTGATATTGTTTTCTTTCTTTCTTTGAAGTGAGTGAAACCAAAACAAAACAGAAACAATGAGAAGGATTGCTCAATTGGTTTTTGTATTGTTTTTGTACATGAGCACAAACCAGAGAACGCGGCTGATCGGCTGTAAGCCGGCTAACAGCTGCCGCCGGCCACAAATAATACAATAATTTAATCTTAAATGGGAAATAAATGGAGACGTTTTGAAAGATTAGCGGCGCATATAATATAATTTTATTGCATTGCTATTTAGCACATTAAGTTTGTTTTATATAGCTAAGCAGCATAGCTATAACCGGGTGTCCTAAGATACCTCTCTTCTTTTTTTAGACAAGTCGCTTGATTTTGTTGTAAAAACTAAGCATTAGTTTTTATTTCGATATTAAAGTCCACGATATTCTTACTGGTTGTTTGCTCTGCCATATATTAATTGTCAAAATAAATAATAAACGTATACATATGTATGTCGTGGTGATAGAGGAACTCAAAACTCTCTGAAGTCTTTTGAGTTTATATGGAAAATACTCGTATATTGGATATGAAATTTTTAACCAAGTTTTGGTCATCCAAATGATCTTATCTTATCTAATTGTTGAGGATTAGTATATTGGCATACTACAATGAAAAGAAAAAAGTAGAAACAGGCGCCAAACAAAAAAAAACTTTAGGACCTACATATATATCGCGATGTAGACTTAACGCAAACTCACATTCAAAATAAAAACAAATTTTAAAATTCGTGGGAGAGGCCATTTGAATGCGATCTTTGATTCAAAAGAAAAATTTTATTGTCTAACTCGATTGTACAACTATGATACAAGCAAGTGATGCCAAATTTTATATACAAAAATATGTATATAGAAAACTTGGCATTACTACAATTTTACTGAAGAAATTATCAGCAGTTGCCCATGCAATGCAAACATGTTTAACAAAATTTTTAATTTGAAATTGTACACAAAAGTGTTTTATATTTATTGAAATTTTTAAAAATAATCACAAACTAAAAAGATGAGGAAATATTTCTGTATTTGTGTAATCAATGTTGTTGTGATTTTGTTAAAAAAAAGTTTGTTTAATTTTTTTGTATTCAGTTTATTAATTATGTTTTGTGTTTCATAAAAATAAAAATGTATTTTGAATACTATTTAAAAAAATGACAAAAGAAAAATGAGCGCAATAGGCTTAGGCCTAATAATTGACTTCTCAACTAAAAGTCATTTAGCTAATTGCCACTTAAATTTAAGTTGCACTTAAATGTAGTTTAATTTTTTCAGTGGTTAATTAAAGTTCTTATTAAATAACATTGAAAGTACGGCAGCACAAACAAATTTCCAAATATTATGGAAATCTTTACAAGTAACAGCTGTTTAATATAAAGAAAACAGTTAGGTTATCAATGTGCAGAAAATTAAAATTGCATAAAAACACATTTTATGAAACAAAAAGAGCATCAGAATGCATTTTTCTGTTTATTTTTCCGTGATATGAAACTATATATTGCATATGTTATATACAATCTATGAAAATTAAACGAAATTATTTTCATGATGTTCTTCAATAAACACACACAAGCACAATAACATATGGTATGCTCGTAAAACTTAAGTAGTATTTAAATACACAAGCTTGAACATTAAGCTTCATTTAAATGTCTCTCAACTTTGTACTGCAAAAAAATGAATTCGGTATTTAAATGGTATTTAAAGATAACTGACACTTAATTGAGAAGTCAATGATTGGGCCTTAGAAACTTATACAAAACCCAGCTTATTTTTCTTTTGTGATTTTCTGAAATATTATTATTTGTGAATTCTCAATTTGTTTTTGAACGTCTGTGCATAAGATAAAAGGTTTGTGACTGTTCGAAATGTGTGGTTAAGTTTACTGACGATTTGTTAAAGCAACAATAAAAACAAATAAATTTCACTTATAATGGAATTATGACGATATGTGTGTCAAATAACAAATTTCTTGAAAAACTACTTTTGGTTTTTATATAGCAAGAAAAACTACTACTGACCGTATCGGTAATTGAATCTATACAAATTCTTAAATTTTCCTATTCGAATTGAATTACGCAATAGCCTCCAAAACTTAACATTTCGTACACAATAAAAAAATATAAAATTATTATTAAAAACAATTTGGTAGCTATCGCCAGTTTAAGAAAATGCAATTATATCCGGCAGAGCGAACAACTGATAGTGAATAAGATTAAAATTTTTCTGTTGAACACTAAACAAAACCAGAAAATAAACTTTATCTCTAGTTTGAAGCTTAAAAAAATTTTTACTTTTTATTACATTTGTGTCTAATTTTTCGTGTTAATGATTTATGTGTTAAATTAAACTATTTTTTTAAGATTTATGTCCTTATTTTTATATATAGTTTTGTTATCGATATTGCATTAATGATCGCTTAACTTCTTCATGAAATCTTTTTTATATTTTAATTTAAATTTTTTTCTTTTCTTCTTTCAATGTCAAAAAAATAATATTTTTTTGTAAAAATAAAGACCTAAAGCTTAAAAAAATACATTAATTTAAAAAATTTATTGTAAGTCCGAATATTCTATAATTTAAGTTCAAAAAAATGATTTTTGGGCAATTTTTTTTTTTGTAGACGACAGAAAATGTAAATTAAAAAAAAATGTTGGTCTAAAGTTTTTGCTATTTTTTTCACTTTATAAGTAATTTTGCATGAATACATACACAAATTTCTTTAAATCTAAATAATGATATTGTCTGCTAAAGAATTAAAATGTTATGTTATTATAAAGATCCGGCAACACTGTTACTATGTATTTTTATTCAGCCAGTGTTGCCAGCAGCTGTAGAAAAACGGGACTAAAAATCAAGTAAAAAGCTAAAATAAAGCCAATTAATTCTGTTTGAAAATTTTAATAATTTTGAACTACCATTGGTCACAAAATTTTTCCTCCACCCAAAATCTATGAATTTAAGCCTTTACAAATTTATATTGTTACTGCAAAAAATAATACTGGACTTTTGAAACAACAAAAATGTTCGTGAAAAGTTTTTTAATTGCAACAGTCAATCAATCAATCAATATATGTACATATCAAGAAATATATGTACTATGTACATATCGCTCACGAAATCACAAATAGTCACTAATTAAAAATAGCGAAATGGTTTTGTTTTTCCATAAATCAGTTCACTGAACAAATCTCTAATTACCGCAAAAATTTCTTTTGTTTGCAACACTGTCTTCTTGAACAATACAAAATATGTACCATTAAAACTATTTTTATCGGGCATGTTCTAAAAATCACATTTTTCAAATCACGTTTGATTTTAAAAGTAATTTTTGCATTTTGCATAGTGGAAAGAATTGAATACCTTTATTATTTCAATCCAAGGCTGCACATCTCTAGACAAAAAAGAAAAGTTCAGACAAAATGCATATATGGTTTTTATGACTACAACTTGTTGCTCCTATCACTTCAATATAGAGATGGGTGCGTGTCGAATTTTTCCAACACATACAGAACTTTAAGCTTCATACAATATCAACAAATATGTTGGTGTTGTGTGTTTGACGATACAAATTATTAAATTTTTTCTCTACTGGAAATTCTCACGCACGAAATCAGATTTTTTATCACAAACACGTCGTGTTGAGTCGTGAGTGTTCGTGTCACGAAAAGAAAACAGGACACGTGCCCATCTCTACTTCAATGCTTTTTTTACGTTTATATTCATAATTTTTTAAAAAAATATTTCAATTTCAGTGTAATACAACTTAAAATATATTGATAATAAATTGAATTTAGGAATTGGTTTTATTTGAATAATTAATTTATGGAAATTTGAGCTCTGTTTAAAGTTTTTATATGAGTATTAGCGAAGTTTATATATATATACATATATATATATATATATATATATATATATATATATATGTATATAATTTTCTTTTAATTATTTACTAAGTTATTTATATATTTTTTTTATTTTCTAAACTATACATTTGTTTTATTTATATTTAGTGTTATTTTCTTATTATTATTAATTTTTATTTTACATAGTATATGTATATCTTTGAGTTTATCTTTTAGTTTTCTTTTTGTTTTGTTTTTTTTTTGTTTTTGGCTAAAAATATATTTACGCAGGCACATTCTATTTTGTTTCAGTATAATTATAATACTTTTTTTTAAATCATAGTATATAAAAGTTTTGTTTTAAACAAAAATTAATTACAAAAATTTGCTGTGGAAATTTTGGAAAACTCTCAAAACTGTTTTCACTTGATATAAAAATGCTTATAAGATCAGTTATTTGTTGTTATATTTATGGAATTTAAGCTTGCGCACTGTTAAGTTGTGTAAAACTGTACAAACTCCTAATAATAAGAGAATATAAAGAGTTAAAACGAAGGCATACATATGTATGTATTTTAATTTTAATTTTAATTTTTTTTTCAAGTCTAAGAAACTTTTAATTTTCATACATAAATGTCGACGCTTGGTTATTGGCTTGCTGCATACATAAACTATTTTGAATATACTGTGTCGCAAACCAATAACCAACCGTCGATGTGTACATACTTGTATAACTATAGCTAAAATTTTGTATACGAAAGTTTTGAAATTTTACCTCATGTGTGAGACATACATACATATTTTTGTAATAAATTTTTGTTTTAAAATTTTTTTAAGATAATAATTTTTATCTACAGAATCTTTTGACTCGTATTCTAATACTGTTTTGCTTTTTTTTTAAATTTACTATTTATATGCGATTAAGTTAAACTATTTTTCTTAACTTACTAACTATAGGATTTTTGTAATAGTTTTTTTTTGTAATAATTATTTTTACTAAATTACATTTCTTTATTATTATTATTATTATTTTTTTTCATATATTTATATACTATTTGCATAATACATTATTGTATAGGAACGTATAATTTTGTGTATATGTATATTTAGTTTTTTCTTTATGTATAAATATTAGTTATGTATAATTTTCAAAAGATGTTGTCTATTTAATAGACAATAAGTTAATTAGTTGTTGTTTAGTTAGTTTTTGTTATAGGGGTAGATTAAAAAAAAAAACTATTTTCATTTATAGGTAAGCTTTTAAAATAATGCATAAAAAAGACACGAAAAAATGCAAACTATTTTTAGTTTATGTTTCCTCAAAATTTGATAGAAAAATTGATTATCTGGCAACTTTGGTGCACCGGCAAAGAAAATTGCACTCTCCATGCTTCTAACAAGCTTTCCATGCCCAGAACTTATCTCGGTTTTTCTATGGAAATTTGGTTTTTTTTTTCGTTTCAAGCACACACACGCTACTTTTTTTTCTTATGGTGGTTAAGCTAGATTCAGCCATTGTTTCCGAACAAAACTGTTTTTATATTTAGTTTTTATGGCTTAAATTAAGTTTAGTGACATAACTCCAAAATTAATAAAAATTTGGTATCCGATAGAAAATTAAAAAATAAAAAGAAAAACTTAAATAAAAAAATTGGCAGGCAGAAAATATTTATTAGGCTGCGCCGTGTAGGGAAACATCAAGGTGAAGAAAATCCTTAAGCCTGGCCGAAGGCTGACAGTGCAGAAAAACCTTTTTATGTGTGAATGCTACAAACACACACAGGTGTTAGTAAATACAAACCGAACTCCAAATTTAGTGTTTTCTTAAGGTACGGTCACACTTGACAAACATTTGCCCAAAAAAGCGTAACCAGTATATACTAATGAGAAATCTTTTGATTCAGACACGTGTTTATTAAGTTGAATAGTTTCCAATAATATTGTATTCTATAACTTTGCCTCTTTGTTAAATACGAAACTACTTAACTTAATAAACACGTGTCTGAATTAAAAAATTTTGCATTAGTATTTATTGGTTGCGCTTTTTTGGGCGAATGTTTGTCAAGTGTGACCGTAGCTTTAGAGTTGCTAAAAAGCTTTTAAATTACACCAATATTGCCGCCGTGCTGCCTTGCTGTCGTCAATATAATGATGAAAGATCGTATATAGAAATAGTGCTTGAATATACCGCTTCTAATAGCATTAAATGGCATGGCTACCGATTCGGCATTATAGGCATTCATAGCAGAGCAAATTGGTTTGTTGGACATTGGTTGGTACTTTAAGTTTTTCTTAACCCTTAAAGTTTATACCACTTGTTTTTATTGTATCAAGCCGCTAAAATCTGTGGTCCACATATAAATTTGTTGATCCCAAACGTGTGCTTGTTTTAAGGTCACTTTCGATCGAAGTTGTACAACTATTTTCTATATTATTTTGCATTGCAAGATTTTTTATACAAGAGCTGGATTAAGAGCGAAATTTAAATTTTGCATTGAAGTTTTATCCTTTCACATTTTTTAAAGTAAAAACTTGGAAAATTTTAAATATGAAATGTTATACTTATCAAAGGTGAAATTTAATTGTGATAACTTTCAGGCAACTTTTATCCTTATTCCTTGACCGCCCCAAATTGTCATATTTTAAGCATGGTACTCTGTTCGAAGTTATGAAAAGTTGTCAGCAACATTGATTATTTCGCGTGAAAAATTTTACATGTATCTACTAAACGTAGCCCAACTCGCGGATTTTTTTTTTATAAATTTTTGGCTTTTGTTGCTTGAAAGTATGCAACATTGTTGAAATTCCGTGCGAAAAAAGTACTGCTCATGTTGTTTCGCAGCTGATACTAAAATGATGCCAGAAAAACGTGCTGCCAGATAGATTTTATGTGTTTTTTTTTCGCAATAAGAACAGAGTACTACTTTTGCCAATTTTTTTTTCATATCTTTCAATCTCACTAGTGATTGGGTTAGATAATTTTTTGTGTAATGCTTGATCTTCTTATATGTATTGTATTTTTTAGCACATACCATGATTACAAAACTTAGTGAGTACCCCTGGTAAAAATTGATTTAAAACTGGAATCTTTTAGAAAACTGGTCTCTTTTAGAAAATCAACCCATATATAAATTGAATTTTAGTTTTCGTGTCTTAAAATTTATTTGAAATCCTCCTCCTACAACATTTTTCACAATCGGCTGTACTTTTACGTATGTATTTGGAATCTAACTATTAGTGACATAATCCTATTTGTCTTCAGTTTACTCTTAATGTTCTGTTTAATTTAATTTTACTTTTAGGAAGCATTTTGATTATTTGTTTTTATTTAACGGAATTCTCAGTAATCAAGCCTTTGTTTTCATCTACATAAATCTAAACGTTTAACGTCTACTTTCTTTGGTTCGCTTCTTGGTTTTTTTTTTTTGGAATGTTTTGTTCAACGTTTCATTCGAACTAATCACCCTCACAGTTTCATTTGAAATCCGGACCACCCGCAAATGGTCCACCCGATGAGCGCATTGCTTTCATTTTGGCCCATTGAAGTGTGTGCTTAATGCGCATGTGATTGCGCACGGAATTGGGATGAGCAAAGCGGCGGCCACATTCGATGACGGGACAGACGGGGCTGTCGCGCGGATAATGTCTATCGAGATGTTGGCGAAACACTCTCTGCTCGAGCGGAGTTTCACACAAGGGACAAGGTAACATGTAGTTGCTGCTAGAAGCGGCGGCGGCAGCTGCATTGGCTGAGGCGGCTGAAGCGGTTGCAGCTGCTGCAGCGGCCGCCGCTACAGCTGCAGGATTTTGAAAAAGTTCGGGAAAATCTCGCGAGCGACTGAAGGCTATTGTACGAGCCATCAAAAGATTGGCCGTTAGTTGTTGTTGATGAGTAACTGCCGTTTGCTGGTATTCATCTAAATATTGCTGCTGCTGTTGTTGTTGTTGCTGCTGTTGTTGTTGTTGTTGTTGTTGTTGCTGCTGGTGTTGTTGATGTTGGTGCTTGTGTGGTTGGTGTTCCTGTTGCTGGTGTGGATGCTGATGCTGCTGGCTGTGATCAGCTAAATGTCTTTGGTGTGCGGGCAATTGTTGTTTAGAGTCTGTGATCATATGCTGGTGCTGTTGTTGCTGCTGCTGCTGCTGTTGTTGTTTTTTCAATAAAGCCTGATACAAAGCCGACTCACTATTATGCCTTGAGGTTTTCATGGTCAACGATATGGCCGATGATATTGACGAGGCCCCATCGTCATCTATAAAATTTTCATCGTCACTATCATGCCATGAATGTATAGAACGGGCAGGTGATGAATTGGCTGAACGATACTTTACTATGTTATTGTTTAAATGTGAAACCAATAAATGATTTTGTTCAGGGCTTAAATGGTCTATGGCAGGCCCATGAGGTGAGTTATTCGCTCTCATTTCTCCTTTGTCACCTAAAGCGGTTTGGTCATTTGAGGAGTCTTTCTTTGCTGAGTTTAACACTTTGATGTCCTCATCTTCTTTGATTTCCTCTTTAATTTGTGTAGGGTTTAAAAATTTGCCCAGATTTTGCTGTACGTCCGCCGCTGCCGGTTGGAAGGTGGCGTAAGTGATCAAGGTAAATATTGTGTAAAGTTTTAGAGGAAAAATAGTAAAAAATTATTTTTGTGGAGTGTTTGTTTTATTTTGATTTGTGTAAATGCATTTGTGGGATATGCAAAATGCTTTTTTTCGATTTAATTACTGTAACTAAGACGAGCTAAGTTTTAAGCCTTGATCTTAAACAGAAGTGTTTTGTAGTGAAATTTAGAAATTTTCTTCATTTAACAGCAACAGCAGCAACAGCAGAACTGAATACTCGTACTTTTTTTTTCTGATTTTTAGAAGCCAATTATAATTTGGTTTGGTTTTTTTTTTGGGTACATAAAATTTAATTTTTTTTTTAAATTTTAAAAGAAATTTTGCCAATTTTTTAGTGGATTTTTTCTGGATATGGGAGGATTGGATTTATAGGATTTAAAAAAACACATTCAGTTCTAAGGTTTTTAATTGCTGGTGATTTAGCCAATTTTTTTTTATAACTTAAAATTAATTTTGTTAGAAATTACCAATTTTTATTATTAAATTATAAATTAAAGATCATGGCCTTTTAAATAGTAAAAGTGCTGATTTGGAAGTTATAAATTAAAAACATTCATTCATATTATATACAACTAAAAGTAAATATTTATAAAAATAATAAAATCATTACATCAAAAATGCATACAAATAAAAACAAAATTAAATTAGTTTATGTATTTTATAAGTTTTAAAAAGATTTTCAGTTCACGGATAAATGCAAATATACTACATATGTATGTATGTATGTATATGTAGACATGTAGTAAATATTTTTATGGAAATATTTTAAGAAAAATTCGTATGCATTTGAAATATGCTGCCAGCGTTTGTCATTACATCAATAAATTATTTTTATAGCGCCTGCAAGTATGTTATACATACCTTTTGCAAAATCACGAATTTCATTGAAGCTGAACTAAAAATCTTTTTAAGAAAATACATATAATTAATAATGAATTAAACTTCAGAGATGGAATATCTTGCTTTCAATTATATATTTGTGCTTTTATATAATGCATGTGTAGTCTAGTTTTAGGGGCATTTTCTTATTTTTTGTACAAGCAACGACTCTCGTTTAAAGGAATCTGGGTATTATTTTAAGATTTTAAAAGTTGTGCCAGTGTAAAAAGTTTACAGGCGTATTTATAAAAATTATTAAGGCTTAATAAAGGGTTTATAAGACAAATTTTCATACACAATTTGGCCGTGATACTTTTTTTTAATTCATTGCGGATGACATTGTGCAACAAAAATAAAAATAAATTAAAAATACTCATGCAACATGATGGAGAGGCAGTACATCAGATATTTTAAAATACTTAAAAATAAGGTTGCCCAAAAGGTCAAAAGTGCTAATAAGGGACCTCTGATATCTAGGAACCATTTACCTACAGAAAAGTGAAATGTTAAAATATCCTGATTTCCAGGATTAATAAGAAAATTAAAATTTTCTAACGCTAAACTAATACATATATTTTCTCAAGAAGGAACTCTGGAAAATCGTATGCGGGAACTTTTAAATTCATTATAACTTTAATGTTGCATACACGCGGAATTATGGTGTCAAAAGAACCCAAAATCTTGTTTTAAGGAAGTTTTACGGCCTGTCCCACGATGTCACTAGAACTCGTTCGATACACAAATTGTTTTGCAAACAACAATAATATTAGAAAATTTGTTGTTGTTTTCAATATAAGAATTCGATCGAACGATTTCTGGTGACATCGTGGGATAGGCTGTTAAGTTCATTATAATTTTAATGTTGCATACTTTTAGGCTCATTAAAAAAAAAATCCAAAATATATTTGTAGCTGCGAAATGTCGTATCTCTTTAGATTGAGCATTGAAAAGAGAAATTGTTATATAATTATGTGTGTTTATCTTAGTAGATTAACCCAGTGTGCTTTGCTACATCCACAAATGGTCCACAAACGACGAAGTGATATGATAATCCATTTTTTCAATTTTCAAAATTTAGTGGACCTCCTCCATATGAAAAAAGCATTTTGAAAATCGGTCGACATATGACGAAGTTATTCGATAATCAATTATTGGGGCGGGCACTTTGTCTCACCCATCCCTTCCCAATTTCCAAAAAAAAAAATTTCGTAGAGCTCTTCCACATGAAAAAAAAAAATTTGGACACAAGAATATATGGTAATCAAACACATTGCTTCCCGCCCCCTACAATTTCCAAAAAAAATTTATATTGGAGCAATTGCTTATGCAAAACGAATTTTGAAATGACTAAATAATTTGATAATCCTTTTTTTTTGGCGGGCACATTACTTAAAACAAATTTAGTGCACCTCTTCCATATGCAAAAAATCATTTTAAAACTCGGTCAACAAATAACAAAGTTATTTCATAATCAATTATTGAAGCGGGCAAATTTGCGACACCATCCCCTTTCCCAATTACCAAAAATAAAAAAAAAAGAATTAGTGGACCTTTTTATCTGCAAAAAGAATTTTGAAAATTGGTCCACAAATGTTATATAATTGGTTTTTGTTAAAAACTACATATGTAGAATGAGTAATATAATTTAAAAAAAGTGGGCATGGTTGAAAAAAAGTTAGCCTATAATTCATTCCAGAGTCTCAGTTAAGAGTTGTGAAAATTTCAGTAAGATGGGTCCAGAGGTCTCGTCTCCTATAAGGATTGTTCTACAATCACTTTAGGGAGACTTTTTTTTATAAAAAAAATATGTTTCTGTTAAATAAAATTTAGGCGTGTGATAAATGTTTTTTTATAACTCTCTTGACTCCAAATTCTATTAGTTTGTTTTTCAAAACTGGGTGTAATATTAAAAACAAAACAAGAAAATATATAGTATCAATATATATATATTTTTTTTATGGATATTATACACAACTGCCAACTAATAACGTAGTTATAATAATCATTTATCCATAAGAAGTATTCATATATTTATTACAAAAAAGAAAAAAAAAACAAAAAAAGTTCATGTGTAAATTATTTGCTGTTTTAAGAAATGAATTCAGCAAGCTGCACTTACCAATATCGCGTGCATTAAATGCATTAAACTATTTTATATACGATTGAAATAACAAAAAATATTTTTATTATTATGGTTATCGAAAACTAAACGCAACCTTACAAAAAAAAAAAGAAAATAAAAAAAACAAGAATGCAAAAGTATAAAAAAACATATAAATTTAAATTATCCTTTCAAATATAAATAACAATTTTATGAAGTTAAGAATAAAATTATTAGCTGATATGTAACTTCATTCTCATAATCTATAGATGGTTAGACAGAAAGACTGACAACCTGCAATTGGCACATTTGTTAAAATAAAAACAAGCAACTTTAAATATAAAACGAGGTGTGTTTGCAATTTTCTGCTGTTTTAATACCTGTCAGAGGTGTTTTTCCTGCTAGGCATATGTATCTAATGTTTCTAATTCTTCTAATAATTAGGAAAGTAAAGATCTAGTAATATATACATATATATACATATATATACTGTATAGTGGAGAAAGAGATAGCTAGCTTTTAAGCATTAATTATAACAGAGGAGACAAAACAATAACAGTAACTGTACCCTTAGGTTAGCAGGCTGCTAGTGGAGAATGAAAAATTTAGGGGTCTAGCTCACTTGGGTCCAATACGATGATCCCTTTGCGCTGAAGTACCCTTAGTTTCACTCAAATTACTCCCGTTTAAGGGAATTTTTTTATCCCTTTTTGTCTAAGGGACCATATAGAGAGGAGTGAGAGAGTTAAAATATCCTACAAAACGGTTTTTTACCCGACTGAGCAACGCAAAGAAGGGAATTGTGTTTATCAGTCTATGTATGTATGAATGTATGTGTGTATGTATGTGTGTTCCTTTGTGGCACTATATAAACCGAACGCGTGCACCGATTTTGATGATTCTTACGTCAATTGATTTGTCTTAATCCCAGGATTAACTTAAGAAATGTCAGTTAGCAAAATTTAATATGGCGGCCAACAGACGCCATTTTGTAAATACGAAAAAAATAAAAAGTCGGCGAACTATATCATCTTTAGCTTTCTCTTATGATTCTTCATTTCGAATAACCGTTTAGGATATTTAACAGTTCAAAGTTGGTCGCTGCCGGGTGTTTTGATTTTTTTGTATAAATACTTGTTTTGTATTTTACATAAAAATGCTGAACATGTTTTATAACTAAAGTGCAAGATTTATATGATTTCCAAGAAAATGCAAAAGGCGAAAATTAAACCCCCTTTTAACTAAGACCGTTCCGTAAATTTTAAAAACGCCCATACACGTTTATTTTTTTTTCTGATATTCTCTACCAAATTCTGTTTTTATAACCTTATTATTTTGGATTTAAATTTTATATTCTTGAACAGTGTAATTAATTAAAACCCGGCTAAGTTCTCAAATGCTTTTTACTTTGTAAATATCAAGCGTATTTTAAGGATTCCATTTAATTAAAAAAAACATAGTATGCTTATGCGCTTATTACAGCTAGCTGCAGTAATAAAAAAAATAAACATGTATTCATTTATTTTTATAATTACCTGCATCTGCTTACAATATAGGAAGAGTTTCCCGAGAAGACAGATAGAGGTCTTACAAAAAGGAATGCTATAATGCATTTATCAATATTTTCGGCTGAAAATTCTCTCTTAGTTGGAAATTTATGCAATTAATACACAGAAAATAAAAAAATAACTTATTTTTGAGTTCCCGACAATTCCCAAAAAAATGTTGCTAAATCCCCAAAATGAAATTTTTCACTATTTTTGCTGTATTTTTCTTATTTTTCGCCAGATGCTGATAATATATTTAAAAATATATCACATATTAAATTTTTTGGTTCCAGCTTGGGAATTTGAAAAAAAGACCTTAAATTTGATAATAGGTATATTTCGAATCGATTTTGAACAAAAAATTGTTTATATTATATCTCATGGTATTACCTTTCAAAAAGTTTTTATAATAGCGAAAAAATTAACACACTTTTTTTTCTAAAGAAATAGAAACCGAAAATCTCCTTTTTAGGGTTTCGTACACCAAAGGTGAAAAGAAACCCTATTGTTTTCGCTACGCTGTCCGTCTGTCCGTCACAGGGTATTTTCTCGAGAACTGTAAGAGCTACGGACCTGAAATTTGGACAGAGTGTGTAGACCCTTGGCCGCTACAACATGAGCGTTGGAAATTAAAGGGTGTGCCAAAACGAGCAACGAAAAATGTTAAAATCTCATGTAATATACATACAATTGTATGTAATATACATACAATTGTATGTATATGCACTTGAAATTTGTAAAGTTAGTGTATTTTTATACAGACTACAACAATTAACACTAAAATTTTAAAAATTTTAATTAAAGGGTGTACCATCAGTTAATGTAATTTCGACTATGTAATTTTGATAACTTGCTGTATCTTGGAAACCGTAAGAGCAAACTTCTTGAAATTTTCAAAAACGGTAAAACAAAAAAATCTCAAAATTATAAAATCGCCAAACCGAAAAAAAATCGCCAAAATCAAAAAAAAAAATCGCCAAAATAAAAAAAAGCACCAAATTAAAAAAAATATCTAAATCGAAAATAAATCGCGAAAAACCGAAAAAATCGCCAAAATGAAAAAATCGCCAAAATGAAAAAAAATCGCCAAAATGAAAAAATCGCCAAAATGAAAAAAATCGCCAAAATGAAAAAAAATCGCCAAAATGAAAAAAAATCGCCAAAATGAAAAAATCGCCAAAATTAAATAAAAATCGCCAAAATTTAAAAAATTGCCAAAAAGAGAAAAAAGCGAAAAATAATCAAAAAAAAAAATTATTTCAGCTGAAAAAACGTAAAAAAAACTGTATTAAAAAATGCTCAAAGCCCAACGTACGAAACCCTTCGTGCGCGAGTCAAAGTCGCACTTTACTGAATTTATTTTAAAATGTGAACTTAAATTGCGTATAACTTTTGACTTAATTGTGCTTCTAATACCAATTTTTTTTAAATAATAAAAATTCATATGAAGTTGCCTTTTCTAAATCGGGCAAGATTTGACATTAGCAAAACAGTCGCTAAAGGTTGGCAAAGAAGTTAAAATTAAAAATTTTTTTTTTCGAAAATTTCCTAAACTGTAAGCGAAAACTCATGAATGTGGCAGACTTGTTTTAGCTCTTGGATAGAAAAATATGCTTGGAAAAAATATGTTTTCTGATCAGATCTAAAACATCGGCTTGGCATCTTTTTGAATTTTTCATTAACCCGAGGTGGCCCACTTTGTGCCACCCGCTTTCTTTCTAGATATACGGTCTATAATACAACTCTAATGCTTATTTTCAAATAATTATTTTTTGCAAAATCCCCCACTGTGGACTGTTAAGTATCCTGGAGACGATCAAATAAACCAGTCAATCACTGCATATGTGCGAGTGTCGCATGCTTATCGCTTAAAAGGAGATGTACAAATAAACACATCAATCGTCATTTGCATTTGCATTTTGACAATGTTCAATGTAATGTTCAAAAAAACCTTTAACCAAAATTTTTTTTAGAACAACTTGAGATACTCGTATAATGTAAAACTTTAATTTAAATAAATGAGAAGTTCATATAATATCAAAGTGGTGCATACTCCTTCTTTGAGTTTCTAGGAGTTTTCTCAACATGCCTTCATATCAAGTAGATATACTTTGGTGGGCATGAGTATAATGTTCTTTAGGAACAAATTTCATTTTGTTTGTCTTCATGATAACCCTTTTTACTACAATCGTTTCTCAAGTTACAAATTAAATTTATTATAAAATTTTAAAACATTTTCTAATCAAATAAATATTCTCTGTTGTTAGTTATACGAGTACTATCAAATGTACATACATATATTTAGTATATATTAAACTATAAAAAGCCTTAGCAACTGTACCAAATATTATTTAGTTTTTGACAAGCTTCAAAAATATTGAGTTTAGAAATTTAAATCATGTATGTACATACATATGCACATATATATGTATATATGTATGTATATGTATATTGTACATACATGTCTTCTTTTTTCTAAACATAAATTGTTTTTTTATTATTCGGAAGTTTTTGTATGCATGTGTGTGTGTGTGTTTGTGTGCAAAAACTAATTTAATTTTTACACTTCAATTAACATAGTTTTTTGTTTTCCCAATATATTATAATAAATAAAATGCATTTTAAATAAAAAAACAACTCCTACTATAATATTCATACGTATGTATGTACACCCATATGTATCTACATACATATCGACATACATACATGCATACATACATATATACACTTGCCTGTAGTTGTGTATTTGATTACATGTGCATACATACGCATAAACAATGCAAGGATGTCCTTTCTTTTGATTGATAGACGCATAAAATGCATTTGATAAATATTTTATGAGCTTTTTTCCATACATGCTCAAACAAACACACATACTTGAGTATATACTTAGATATGAATGTATATGCAAACACCCACACACACACTTCTTCGAACGAAGGCAGTTGCTGCAGTAAGTGCAAAGTAGGCCAGATTGATATTGATGAAAATCTAGAGAATCTAGCTGGAGTACAAATTTTTAGTCTAACAATAAAATTTGAAAATTTTTTATATAAAATACTAGTTATTTGAAACATAAGAAGAGTGAGGCACTGCCTGCCCTCGTATTCTGTAACTCTCTAAAGCAGCTACGACCAAACACAAATACACTTATATTTGTATTAGAGCTGAACAGCTTTGAAAGCTCTTAAATTTGTTCTCGTGTCTTTGCAAAGTAAGAGCAAGCATTGGTGGCTGCTGTGTTGTTGTTGTGGATGTTGTACTCTCGTCGGTGTGAAAGCACAAAAAGTTCTTCATAAAAGTTATGGCTTGGACGTAGCTTCTCTAAAGTTAAAGCTAAATTCGATCGCTAAAATGCTAAACGAATAGAAAATTAAAAATTAAATTAATTTACAACAGTCTTATGGTAGAACAAAAATAAGCAAATTAACTAACATGTGTATAATTAGTAAAGAACAAACGACAATGGCAAGACTGTTGTAAATTTAGAGATGGTTAAATTGAGCTTTCATTACAAAAAAATATTTCAGCAAATTGAATACGATGAATCCGAACAATTCTCATATTCCATTTGCAATAATGGCTGAGTATATAAAGCAGTGGACCAAACACAAAAGAACGCTAATGATGAAGGTGTAGTGGCCTTTGAAAACAGCTAGTTGTTCCGTTCTACTACGTGTTTGCCAGAACATTTGCCATTAACTTTGGTGTTATTTGTTCATTAATAATTACCACATGTAATTTGGCTTACAAAGCGATACGAACTTTAGCCTGATCAAATTATAATTTTTTTTTAGTTTTGGTGCCTTTCCTTTTTGGGGTTTTCGGTTTTTTTTTGTTTTTGGCGATTTGTTTTGTTTTAAGCGATTTCGTTTAGTTTTAGCAATTGTTTGTAATTCTGGCAAGTTGTCAAAATGATATTTACTGATGGAATACCCTTTAATTTTGATTTTTTAAATTTTAGTGTTACTTGGTGTAGTTAGCATTAAAATACACTAACTTTAAAAATTTCAAGTGTCGATATAAAATTTTCTGTATATTAATTACATCAGGGCTTAAAAATTTTTCGCTGCTCGCTTTATGACACCCTTTTACTTTTAACTGTCATTTATTTACGGTGGTAGCGGCCAAAGTTTTTAGTTTTCTGTGAAAATTCCAGGTCTGTAGCTCTTACGGTTCTCAATTACACAGTCTGTTACGGACATACGTATAGACGGACATCGTCTTTCCGTCAGTACGTGTACGGAACCCTAAAAAGAAACTGCTGAGCCCTATGTATTATTGCAGAATGTTTTTAAAATCTGCTCAGCCGCCTTAGCTTGATTAAGCATCCAGACTTTCATATTTAACCCCAGTTTCCAAAACCCTGACGGTTTACTAGAGTGGAACATTTTTATGAAAAGCACTAATTCTTTTAAGTGATTTTCATAAAAATTTTCTACACGAATCGACTGCCAGGCTTGTGCAAATAGGGAGTAAAGTTTTAATAAGTACATGTATTTAATAATTCTTTCTGACAAAACAAAAAACCGACTTCAATGCAAATATCTGATAGAAGAAGATAAGAAGAAAAATGTGAAATATAAAATAAAATTTTAATGGGCGTGTCGAAGCCCATTTTTTAAATGCAAGATTGTGTGTTTTTCACAGCTCAGGGTGCGTGTTAAGTTTTGTAAAAAACGATAAAGTAGAACCACGTAAAATAAAATATTAAATTTTAAACAAAAGATTTTTGTATATTTTAGAGCTCAAAGTATGTGATAAGTTTCACAAAAATCGATTAAGTAGAAGCGCGTGAAATATTATAATATATTTTATATTATATTTTAATGGACGTAACCCCGCCCATTTATTCAACTTTGAAATTGTGTAATTACAAGGTTTATAGGTTTCGCAGCAATCAAATAAGTAGAATATCATAAAATTAAATTAAAAAAATTGTGAAAGCGTTCCCGCCCACTTTTTTTTACAACGAGACCAACGGGAAGCTATAACCTCTCAGACAAAAAAAAATTACAAGCGGTCTAAAATGTACCGAGTTATGAAGTAACTCCCACAAAAAGAAAAAAAATAGAGACGAATTGTTAACCTCCTTCTTTTTTTTTGAAGTCGGTTAAAAAGGATATCTTGTGTTCAACCCCTGAGACTAAAATTTCCACTAACTGCAAAACATTTTGTATACTTCTCAGACTACACTCGTATGTAGTATATATTTATTTGGTTAGGTGTTTATGGCCACAAGATAATGTCGTACATTCAAACATACTTTTATATAAATTCAGAAAGAAGTCTTTTTGTGCTTATGTATTTAAATACTTGCAGAAAAATTAAATTTTTTCTATATTAAAAAGATACCTGTCATGTTATGGTTTGATTCATTTCAAATATTGTTTTTTATCTTCTTTTTTGCCTTTCATTTTATCATCATATAATAACAGAGAGAAAAAAAGGAAATATAGCAAAATTTAAATATTAAGATTTATTCCTCAGCATTTATTCGGTCTCAGATATAGACAGACATACATATCAGATGTAAGTGTGTGTGTGTATGCAGCATGTATTTATGTATGGGTGTGAATCGATGTTTTTAAATATGTGTGTATGTGTATGTGCATGTTTATGTGTGCAAGGGCATGAGTGTTTATTGAGTCTGAAGAATGGGTATGCTAGATTTTATATTTAATTAATTATGCACATTTACACTTTTATAGTTTTATCTAATTTCTTTCTTTAACTCGAACTCAAACTCAAACTTTTTTTATATTTCTGCATATTTGCACAAAATATTTATATGTAATACGCATACTTCTACTGCCCCCTCCCCCTCCCCCACCAAATTCGTTTGATTTTGATAGCTTTTTATCTTTCTCTGTCTATCATTATCACTGTCTAATATACATACCTATATACATGTATACATTTATACATACTTATGTATGTATGTATGTATGTTCTGTTATAGGATACTGTTCGTGTTAGAATTAGTTTATGTTTAGCAATAATCCTGGTTACCAAAACAAATCATTTGGAAGATGTTTTGTTCTTCAAAAGCTTGTGATAAATATTTTTCCTCTTTGTTTTCCTATATATGTACATACGTATGTATTTTGAACAAAGGAACCAATTGAAAATGATGCAGTTTACATATAATATAGCAACATTTGTTCACATATAACTAGAGACAGCAGGCAAAAACGTTATTAGAAAACCAATAATTACGCATATATGCACAATTTTCTTTATGTCCATATAAATTTATACTATATATTCATAATGAATGAATAAAGTGTTCATATGAATTAGCAAATGAGTGGCAAAAAATACAAATAAAAATATTTAAAAAAAAAAAACGAAACACAAAGGATGTAGCAGCTATAAAAACCTTTACGTGTTTTTTCAAGTATTTCTATTATTCTAAATCATTTAACAAAACTTTAAAGGGAAAATATTAAATTTTAAAACAGTTTAGAGAGTCATTATGAAAGAGTTCTGAAGTAAATTTCATCAAATTGTTATATTATTGGAATAAAGATACTTTCGAAGATATTATTTAATGCCCTGTTCAAAGAAAATAATTCTGTTCAATTCTCAAATTCGCATTAACGTCGTATTAGTTGTCTAATTATACGATATTGTATTTTTTGTTAATACTTTTGAATTTTATATGTTTTTCAAATAGTTGTATTGCGGCCAGGTCTGGGATATTCTATTCCTAAGATTAATTTGGAAAAATCCTTTAACTACATACACTCAACTCTTTTTTTTTACACGATTTTGAAATAACACTGTTCAAAAATAAGAACAAATGATTTTTTTTGCCCGAATTTTTTGAACTTGCACCATATTTTTTAAAGAAGGTTAAGCATTTCCAAAACACTTTAAAAATATATATATGATGTGTATTTTCGTACAATGTTAGAATTCGCCATATTACCCCAAACCATTTGCATGAAACGCCGAATACCTTTAAAAATAATACGATGCAATTAGTTCTTTGGTAGACAAATAGACAAATGCTTCCATTTATGGAAATTTTATATTACATTTCCTTTTTTATAATTTTTTATATTTTAATGTTATTGGATTTTTTTAAAAACATTTTCTAATTTTTATTTTTATTTTTATTGAATTTTTTTAAAATGTTTAACTAGCTTTTTAATTGATTCTTTAAGAATATTTTTATTAAGTTTTTAATTGAATCTTATAAAGTATTTCAATTAAATTTTAATTGAATCTTTACAAAAGCATAAATTTTTAGTTAATGTAATATTTATTTTAATTAAAAAAAAATTAATTTAAAATGGTTGTTAATACTACAATTTATAATTAATCTTTAAACTGAATCTTCGTTTTTTAATTGAAACTTGTATTTACTTTTTTCTGTATAGTTGTATATTTTTTCTTCTAATCCGCCTCAATCTTAATCAAAACTGCTTATAGCGAAAAACTTCCAACCATTTCGCATGAAATTAAAATTCCCATACCTGGTTAAATGTCATGCTTTCAAATGAAATTAATGTCAATTTTACAATTTCTGACTACAAATTTTGCTGTTCGCAAGCGCATACACATATGTTTGAGGTTGTGAATGGAACAGCTGTTTTATAAATCTCTTATAAATAAAAAAATATATTTTTATGAATAAGGCCTCTATTATTTTTCATTTTATTTTCGATTACGAATTTTTACTAGTTTTGCAAAAAAATAAATTTAAAGTTTTCAGTTTACAAATCGTTTTTTAAATATCAAATACTTGACAAATTTATCATTTAAATATCATATATACTTAAATATGTATGTATCCTTTATTATTTTAGTGATATTTTGGTCGAGTGTATTAGTGTTTCCACACCCTAAAGTCAAAAGCTGCTCTTAACGTTAAAACCATAAACAGCTGATTTTGCTTTCACAATGCAAGTTTGATAAATTCAGGTTTTAAGCCACTGGTTGTTCAGAATTAAATGAAACTTATTTGACACACTGTACAACAGCTGTTTTTATTTGTATGAAAAATTCAAAAATTTTTGGAAATTGTAAGTGAACATTTTCAAATTATGAAACTACTTATAGGGCATTTACACCTGCACAAAGTCAAGCAGATTTTAGTTAAAATCTTTATGAAAATCTATACCGTTTACACCAGCTTTTTTTTGACCTTTATCAAGACTTATTTTTATCAAAAACAAAACCCATCAACTGATTTGTTTCCAAAGCTACAACCAAACAACTGCATTGTAGCCAATTCACACACTTTTTTAAGCAGACCGTAGCTAATTCACTCACCTTTTGTTGTACAGTAAAGGATAGTAAAGAGTAAATAAAAACATTAGATTTTTATTAGATTTCCTACAAATCTACTAAAAAATTATATTTTATTTTGTATGGGAAATCTGGAAAAAGTAGCTTGATTTAGCTCGAAGTCTCGAAAATACTAGATTTCGAGACAGTGTAAATGCACTATTACACAAAGTGAAGAAATGCTTTGAAATCAAGTTATTATATGTATTTATGTACGAATGTATGTATATAAAAAAATGCACAAATACATTATACGCTAAACATTTTTTGTCGCAGATGGATATCAGTCATATCGTCTATTTTCACTTCCCAGATGACATTGCAAATATTTTAGTTGTTTTCCGTCCAAAAGATTAGTTTTTTACGCAATTTTTTTATTACTGTTGCGGTTGCATCCATTTTTAAGTTGAAAATGTTTCAATTGCTTGGTATATATTCTTATTCAATTGCATAAACATTATCAGCTGCTTCTGGTTAGTTTAACTTGGCAGCACAGAATTTAGCACAGCGCAAACAAGGTTGCATTTCATAAAACCAAGTTGGTTTAAAAAAAATCATTTTGTATGGTAAAACCAGGTTTTAACAGTTGGTTTTAACGTTAAAACCAACTTTTATTAAAATCAAGTCAGTGTAAAAACACTATATTATTATTAATTTTCCCAATAGTTTTTCATTGAAATTTACTTTTTACTTTTTTTTATTTACATACATACATATACAACAGTAACAGCTACCAACCCCTTTTGCAACGCCCACTCAATAACAAGTTATTAAATATCTCTATTTCTAATTTATTACTTTGTAGTTGTTTTGATTTTTTTAATTTTATGACTTTATTTTTGTTTCGATTTCATGATATCCTTTCCTTGATTGAAATTATTTTTACTATTTTGCATTCAGTAAATCTTTTGCTGAAAAGCTCTTTTAGCTTTTAATATTATTTTCACTTGAAAAAAAAGAAAACTGCTTAACTTGACCATTTTGTGCAATAAAATTTATGCGTTTTTAATTGGATTTTTTTGTGTTGTTAAGTTTAGAAATAAAATATAAAAAAAATAAATAAAATTAATTCATTAAGATTTTTATGACTTGAAATAGTGGACTTTAATAAAAATACATTTTGGATAAACTAAAAGATTAATGCAAAAACAAAAACAACAAACAGAAATTGTCATTTGACAAAAGTAACACAAACATCATAAATTGACCCTGATTTAGACAGATAAAATCGATCATAAAATGAAATTAAAGCAAATAGCAAATGGCAGGCAGATACGAGTAGTATTAAATCAAGGGATGATTAAATGGGGTTCAAAATGGTAAAGAAAAAGTACACAGACAAGCTGTCATTTATTTGTTCCATGAAGCAGCAACGAAATGCATATAAACATTGCTTAACCAAGAAAAAAGCAACATTTTCAAATTAAATAAAGACTTTATGTCAATTAAAAATATATTTACTTCGGTATTAAAAAAAATGCTTTCCTAAGGCCTTGTACTCTGTTCGAAGTTGTGAAAACTTTTCAGCAACATTGATTATTTCGGGTGAAAAATGTGACACGTAACAAGTGATGCCCTTATTAATGTTTCGGAAAAAAGTTTTCGTATTTATTGGTTTGAAGTAGGCAACACTGATCGACTTTTGTAAACATAAACATCAGCTGTCAATGTTTCACGCAAAATAAATGCCCGTCACATTATTTCACAGATGTCAAGAAAATGTTGCCAGATAATCGTATATTTCATAAATTTTTCGCGAGTTGAACAGAGTACAACGTTTGCAATATTATTTCATGAATATTTTATGTAAATTTTTTTTGTATGGATTATGTTAACATTTCGCGTGAAATTTTGAACAGAGTACCAGGCTTAAGGTTCAATCAGACGTGCATTAACCATAGAAAACAGCTGTTCGAATCAAACTTATGGGCAACACTATATTTGATTATAGGTGACTCGTCGTAACGCCACAGCCATTGCCATATAAACCAAATTGAATTTTGGTTTGGTTATGGCTTTAGCATTATGGCTATGTCACGTCTAATTTAAGCTTTAAACCAGTAGTCTTTAAATCAACTCTCTCTTCCTCTCTCTCTCTCTCTCTCTCTATGGCTTATTCTTAATTTTGTTCAGTGCTACCACCAGCACAATTTAAAATCGCAGTTTAGATGAAGCAAAGTTACCCGATTAAACTGAAATTATACCTGATCACAATTTAACGTTTTATTTTATAAACAACTTTACAAAAAGAAAAAACACAAGAAACTTTATTTAACGGATACCAATATTAGTCATACTATTACTATAGATTCTTAAATATAATATAAAAAACTTAAAATAAATGAACAAAAACTTACATAGGAAAACTTAAAATAATGAATCCTATTTCCAGTTTTGGGGTGTTTGTCTAGGGAAGATTCAAAATTTTCATTGCTGTTCCTCTGAGTTACTTTTTTAGTAAATAAAATTCTAATAATGGTTTCAGACGCCAGTCTATTTCTCACCGCAGTTTTAATTAGGCTTGTGTCATTCTTGAATGAATTACTTCAACTGAATAATTCTTTGAAGTGAAAGAATAAAATAATTCTATATATTCTCTATATGTATTTCATCTTTCTTCATTTCATTTTTCTGTTTACTTTCGTATTTTTGCTTGCTTTAATTTTTATTTAATTTTCAGCTAATAGAAATCAAGACTATGGTTTTCTATAAAAAAAAAATGTAATTTCAAATAAGTATTAATAAACAAATTTTTTTGAGTTATGACACTATTGAAATAAATGAGTTATAACTTCCCCCAAATTATCTTTTAGTTGGAATATAAATTCTCTAATTAACTTCGGAAGCTCGTCTATATCGAAATAGAAGCTTTTACAAATCTTTATTAAAGCATGGAAATCTTTTCTTAAAAAAAGAGTGAAAAAATTTTATATTTTTTGTGGATCAACATTATCTAAAATTATATAGCCAGTGCCTCGTTTCTGTAAGGAATGTGAGAACTTTTCGAGTCGAATAAATTGTTATCATCCTGTGAAACACAGGGCGAGTAAGAAAAAAACTGTATTTGTTGATATGTTTTGTAAGTTTATATAAGCTTTTATGTGAGTAACTTTTTTTCGATGCGAGAACTTCTCACAAGTTACAGAAATGGGGTACAGGTCTATCGATTACACTACAGTTTACACCTGATATGGCGCAGTTACCCACGCAGTGGCAGCACTGGTATCTACTAAAAATAAATAAATTGTTGAGTTGAGAATCTTTATCGAGCCGTAACCGCCAAAAAAGCTTAACCGACACATTTTTTTTACCTGCTTTTTTTTGACGAAAATCGATTTTTTACGATCGCAAATAATCAATTTTTTTCAAAAAATTAAGTTCGAAGTTCATGTTGCTTGAGCATTTTTTGGCGGTTATGGTACGATATGATATGTGTACACATTTATTATTATTTCTTTTCTTAGTTTTCCTGATGTAATTTTATCCCTTTAGTAACCCAGAAATTCTTCAAACTTTTATCTTCCTCTTACTACCACCATTTGCAATTATCAACATTGTTTGATTAATTTTACACGCCACTTTGATTTCCTCTCAACATTATATTGTATGACATATTTTTTATGACTTAATATTTTATTTCGTACATACTTGACAATAAAAATTAATAAAAACACTTTATAAAACAAATATATGAAAAGTAATAACTTCTTTTTATGGTCCTCTTTTAACAACAAAGAAAAGAGCTTATGCAAGAGAGAGAAAGCTAGAGAGAGAGAGAGGGAAACTATAAAATGAATGTGTAATTTGGGGAAACACTTTCAAGAAACGACTTTAAATATGCTGCAATATAAAAATCAAACTATCATAAAATGAAAAAAAAAAAATGTTACATGAAATCATTAAAAGTATGAATGAATTCATGTAACATTTTTATTTACTACAAATATTTTTATGGACTTTTAAGGAAATCAGAAACTGTAAAGAAGTAAGTTTTTAGGGCGTTAGAGGAAATAAAGTAAAAACTGCAAAATATTAAGAAAAGTACTAAAGTACCATAAAAGAAGTGTTTAAAGGAATTGTTTAATAAAATATGAATCATAAAAGTTATACATAACTGAGTGCAAAATCCAAAGCTTTTATGAGCTTTTAAACAAATTGATATTGGTCTCCAAATATACTCTATGTTCGATTGCCGTCAAATAAAAACAACAACATGTTTTGATTCTCATCCATCAGTGAGGACAACGTGTACATGTAGCCGAGAAAATTGTGCCCTTAATTATAAAAGTGGTCTAAGTCATATATTTCTTTGGACGAGATATTTATTAGATTGCATATCAACAGTTTAACAAAATACTTTTATAGTCTCGATTTATATAAATTTATTTAGTATTTTTTAAATATTTATGAATTTTTTTTTAAGATTTATTTGATATTTCAAAGCAAAAATGAACATGACTTAGACCACTTTCATAATTAAGGGCACATTTATATGATTGATGGTTTTATTTGATCGTCTCCTGGACACTTAAGTTTTTTTGAGTGATTTTCATAAACATTTTTTAGACGAGTCTCCTCCTTTTTTGTTTATTTTATTAAAGCAAGAAAAAAAATCAAGAAAGTGCAATTATGACTTGCATACAGCGAAAAAAAAAAGCTTAAGCGACATCATTTTTAAACTTAATTTTTTGACCAAAATCGATTATTTGAGGCCGTAATAAATCGTATTTCGTCAAAAAAAGAAAAGTGTCGGTTCAGCTTTTTTTTTTGAGGTTATGTAATGTGTATCGCATTATTTAATATTTTGCCTGATGTCGACATTAAAAAAAAATTATTTTGTTTATTTTAAATTTTAGCGCTTTTTTCGTTTTGGCGATTTTTTTTTAGATTTTTTCGGATTTTTTTAGTTTAGCGATTTTTTTTTAGTTCTAGCGACTTTGTTAGTTTTAGCGATTTCTGTTGGTTTTGGCGATTTTTTTACTTTTGGAGTTTTTTTTGTGGATTTTAGCGATTTATTTGACTTTTGGTAATATTTTTCATTTAAGCGCTTTTTTCATTTCGGGGATTTTTAAATTCAACATTTTTTAATATTGAGATTTTTTTAGTTTAGGCGTTTTAGAAAATTTCAAGAGTTTGCTGCTTCTTATGGTTTCCAAGATACAGTACGTTGTAAAAATTACATTAACTGATAGAATAGCCTTTAATTTTGATTTTTTAAATTTCAGTGTAAATTGGTGTAGTCTGCATAAAAACACTCGAACTTTGAAAATTTCAAACGTCTATATATACACTCAGGTAAAGTTTGCAACTTAAAAATAAGAGCGCGTCACATGAATTCAATAATTTTCAATATAATTGAAAATGTATATTGAAATACTTAAAAATAAATAAAATTAATAAATTGAAATAAGAAATTTCAACATGACTAAACTTTCGTTAATGTTTCTTATTAATTCAATATGGTTTTTTATTGATTTTAAGCTGTTTCCCTGGGTCTGTATATTACATTAGTTGTTCAATATGTTTCGTTGCTCAATTTTAATTGTCTATTTGTTGTAGCGGCCAAAGTTTTGCATATTCTGTGAAAATTTCAGCTACGTAGCTATTGTGGTTCTGGAGAAAACAGCCTGTGGCAAATAGACAGACAGACAGACGGACATCTATAGCGAAAACAATAGGTTTCCATACACCAAAGGTGAAAAGGTGCTTAATTTTTTTTGCTTTTGTTTTCGATAAATGAAAGAAGTAGTTATAAACTTATAACCCTGGGTAATCATTACCATATCACAAGTATTTATGCAAAAAAAAAATAAAAAAAACCCGACTGAGACAAACTTTGAACCGTTAAAAAAACCTAAATGATCATTCGAAATGAAAAATCATAAGAAGAACCTAAAGATGATTTTAAAATACCTGTCGAATGATACCCACTTTGATATAGCTTTTTTTTTAGGAACAAATGCAACTCGCAAAGCGATTAGCTTGTCTGCGGAAAACACCCAGGGTCTATGGTGGGAATCGAACTCACGACATCTGGACTGAGAGGCTAGCATCGCTACCACTCAGCCAGAGGGACACCCTGCATTTACAAAATGGCGTTTGTTGGCCGCCATATTGAATATTGACAACTGACATATCTTTAGTGACACTCCGAGGATTAAGACAAATCGATTGACATAAAAATCATAAAAATTGGTCAACGTATTCGGTATATATTGCGCCTTATTTTCGATGTTATCGTAAGCGTCAAAAATTAAATTTTTCAGGAGAAAGTTTTTTTAAAATATTCAAGTTTGTTTTTGTACTTAAATTGTCGCTTACGATAAAATTGTACAGCCTGTATCTTAAAATTTATCAATAATTTTGCCATTTTGATAATTCTAAACTATAAACTAAACCATAAAATTTTAATTTCAATAAAAAAGTATATTTTCGATAATATGTCGCTTACGATAAAATCAAAAAAAGGGCTCGATATGTATATTGCCGCAAAGGAACACACATACATACACACATACATGCATATAAAAACAATATCCTTCTTTGCGTTTCGCAGTCGCAATCAGCGTCTGACCAAATAGTGTTTGTGTCGTGTCTGTGCAAGACAACAAAAATATATTTATCAACCAAAATTTTTAAGGATATATATTTTTAAAGGATTTGCTTGATATTCCTAAAATAAAAAATTTACAATTTTTGTTGAAATCAAAAACATATAAACTAAAAACCAATTTACTTGCTAAGATCAGACCACCAGGTTTTTTCTATTGCATTTTACTCGTACACCACACTAAGTATCCTTTCTTGAAATTAAGGAATTTTTATAGTTTTCTTTATAACTTTATTTTTCTTCCTTCAGTGTATAATTATTTTTTATTTTATGCTATTGATAACAAAAACACTCCTTAAATCTGATTAAAATTCTAATAAATATTTTGTTTCCCACTAAAAGCATAAAACATTAAACTAAATATGTATATTGCATTATTGTTTTTGTAATAACTACCATGGAACTTAATAAATCTTTCAAGAGCAATAAACTCACCCCTTTGAAAGCAAAAATCTTAAGTATTCTCATACACGTAGTCCTAGCAACCATTCAAGGGTCAGTTGGCAACATTTCATATACACAGATAAATGATTTCTTCAAGTAAAAAAAGCAACATAAAAAAAGTTATCTACTATAATTATTATTTTCTGTAATAATAATATTCTTGGGAATTTTATTATCCAAAGCATTTGATATGCTAATAATAGCAAGACACGTTTAAAAGAAATTTGTTTAGCGGCTATATTTATTACGAGTATTATCTCCTCGAAGACACCCTTTAAAGGCCATACTCTTACAAAAAAAAAAATAAAAAACAGTTAACAGTTTTAAAACATGCAAACCTTGACGAAAAACAATAGTTGCCATAAATAAGGATTATTTTTTTTTTCATTTTCAATTTTTACGCCTCCTTAATGAAATCCCTGGAAATAACATAATTCTCAATCTGTCTTATATCATTTTATTTTTTATTTTTTGAATATTTATGCTTTATGTTTATTTCTCTTTTGTCGTTGTGATACATAATTGAAAAGGTGTTATCAACACCTTCCAAATAAATAGAAGTTAATAAAAATAATAAAAAAAACTAGGTGGGGAATAAAAAAGTTATTCATTTTCAGTGGCCTCTTTCTATTGGAAAGTGTTGGTTGCATTACGTGGTTTTAAAGCATTTGAAAGGGGTTTTCGCTTGCCACTTAATGGATTTCGGCAATTGCTTACAACTATATCAAACTTTTGGTCAAGCCTTAAAAAAATACGGCCATAAAATATTTATTAATATTTATTATCACTGAATTAGTTAAATTAACTAAAATGCAAAATGTTTCCTTTCGTTTTGTATTCTAATCTAAAGAAATTATGACTTGGAACATTTTAATAAGAACGCAAAAGGAAAAACAATTTATTTTGATTAAAAAAGCTTCTACGCATTGAAAATAGTTTTTAGCAATTGTTTTATAACATGTTTTATTAAAAAAAAACTTTGCAAAACTAAAAGAAATTAATTTCTTAGAAAGGCAATTTCCAAAAGTAGCAACATAAATATAGGTTAAATTTTTTTCAATGTAATATCTAACAACTTTTAAATATCCAACTACTAAATACATTCTTTAACATCTACTGCATGCACTTAGTGTGTAATTGTGTGAGATAGAATTCTCATAGAGTTCATATTAAAAATTAATGTGCACAACTATTTCAATTTAGTGGTTACTAAAAGAGAAAAAAATGTTATGCAATAAACACGTTAAATTGAAAAAAAAAAATCAATTAAAAATTTTATTGAGTCAATTAAACTTTTAATTAAATTAAATTTTTAAACAAAACTTTTATTGACTCAATTACATTTTTGATTAAATTTAATTTTCAATTAAACATGTTTATTGCAAGAATTTTTTTTTCTGTGAAAGGCTGTTTTTTTTAACCCGATAGAACTTACGAATGGGTTAACCGAGAGGCCACATAACAAGAAGTATGTACATATATATTTTTTTATTCTTTGACCGATTTGTTTTTTTTTTTTTTTTGGTACTTTCATAATATTTTCGCGAAACAATAAATTTCCCAAACATTTTAAATAAACAAATAAAAGTGAGACACATTTAGATTTAATTGAACTGTAGTGAATTTTAATCAGAAATAATTTTTAATCAGCCTTAAGTTCAGTAATTTCAATTCTTATTGAATGAAATATTTTTATTAATTAATGTGAGTTTCTAAAGAAGAGAAGAAAAATTAAACTAGATCTTATTAGCTGGGGGAAATAGCGATATTTTTCTGTGCAGCCACGCACTTCATCAGCACCCATGTCTATCTACCCTACCCCAGCAGATTCGATCAAAATACATTTTTATTAATGAGCGTATCGAAGCTAAGCTGTTTAAAGGTCTACACTCAGTAAACGACAATGGATTCTGATACGAATGTTTTCTGTAACAACACGTCTAGAAAATCTGGAAATCACTAGTGCTTTACACATAAATTTTAATATCGAAATCACACCTTAAACGCAGCTTTAGGTACGCAGAGAAAAAACTGACTCATAGAATCAAGAAGATATTCTCTATGAAACGCTTTTAGGCTAAGGGGTATCCCAGCAGAAAGAAGTGAAGATTTTTTCATAGAGATTAATTATTGTTTTTATGTGGTAAATCTTATTAATTTTATCAAGAAAAAAACCACATAACATCAAGAAGAAATCTGATTATTCACAACTTGTTTTACTCAATTTCCGTTATTTTTGGTACAAAAAAAAAAAAAAAAACAATCCATAGAGAAAAACTTCTTGATTCTATTAGGTTTTCTTATAAATTGTAAACTATAGGGATTTCTTATTAGGTTGCCTTATTGATTTTTTTAAAAAGATTTTCTTCTTGATTTTATTAGGCTGTCTTATTGATTTTTTTAATAAGGCTTTCTTCTTGATTTTAGTAGGTTCCTATATGATTATGTGTAAAGCATCTTATTGATTTTTGTAATAAGGAAATCTTTTTGATTTTATGAAGTGTCTTCTTATTACATATATATAAATAGACATAGAGACAATTTTTGTCATAATCTTTATCCTTTTCATTTTTGTATAAGAATATTTGCACAATAATTTCAATGGTTATTCAGACTGCTTGTTAACATATTGGGTAGAGTGCTTGTCTATCAGTTAGAAGTTTGCTGGTTCAATACTTGGTGAGTAAGTTAGTTAAGAATATAACATAATGTGTATGTAAGTATGTATGTAAAAATAAATAACATCTACAATATACTACATACATACATACATACATACATATGTATATGGTATAGAATTTAAATGAAAATACATAAGTACAGAGAATATAGATGCAATTTGTTTTTTATTTTTTATGAGGTCGCCTAATAAAAACAAGAAGAAAACCTTATTGAAAAAATGAATAAGATAACCTAATAAAAACTAGAAGATTTCTTCTTGATTTTTTCAAAAAGGTGTTCCCTGTGAAATTAATAAGATTTCCTTATTGAAAAAAAAAACCATAGAAATTTCTTATTAATTTTGTTCTATTTTATGAGGTATTTAGTAGGCACTGTTTTCTCTGTGTAAGATTTATTTATGTAAAATTAGTTTTTAAAAATAGTTCTTAGAGGCTGATATATTTTGGCTTAATATTGTTCAATAGTTTGTAAATTTTTTAAATTTGATCTTAGTCAAAAAGATTCTGCTATTCTACGTGTATATTTTATCTGTTAGGTTATTTCTTTTTTTTTATTATATATATATTTTTTTTTGGACTAAACTAAAACGCCACTTTATTATCTCTATCTAGAAAAAGTTTTTAATATCTTTCAAATTATTTAACAACAACAATGACATCTTAAGTATTACAACTTTTCCAATTTACCACAAAATATTATCTAATAACAAGTTTAGACAAACAAACAATTGTCATACAAACAGCCAAAAAAATAAGCGCAGCAATAGCAAAAATCATAATACCAATAAGCTTTTTGTAATCAAAAAGATTTTGGTTGTCGTTCTATACAAAATATATGTATATGAAGAATGCACTTTTACCTCCCTCAAAAGAAATCACATAATTCATACACATGTCCTTTCATCACATTAGAGTATTTGCTATTTTTTTTTTTTGTTTGTTTTTCCTGCTGCACAGATTTTCAGATTTTCTTGCCGGCAAATGAGTTACATAAACTGGCGTCAAAGTTTTAAGTCTAAGAATAAACGACGCCTACCTTAACAACAAAAACTAAACAAACTGAAAATTGCCTAATGGTCTTAAGCCAAGAAGGGTTTTTTTTTTACTTTTCACATACTCAAAAGTTCATACATCACCTAAAAGTATACTACAAAAAAGAAAAAAGAAGACTACACTAAGTCGCATATGTTTTAGATAAGCATTTAAATATATGTACGTGTGCATGGGAAAGTGCATGTACGTGTGTGTGTGTGTGTGTGTGTGTGTGTGTGAGTGTATAGGCACGTGTTACTCAGTAGCCATGGTGGTGGTGTAAAATTCCTTTTAAAGAAAAATTCCCTTTTTACTTTACATAAACCTTAAGACATGTAAAAAGATGTTACCAAATGAGGATTTTTGCTATGGGTACATATTCAAGTATGTGTGTGTGTGTGTGTGTGTATGTTTGAAAATAAAAAAAAGATTATTGAAAAAAACTTTGTTTACAAAACTTAAAATAAGATTTTTTTTTGCATTTTTGGGCTAAAACTGTAACAAAAGTCTCTAATGTTGCTTTTTTCCACTACACTTTGTAACTTTGACATACAAGGAAATATGTAAAAGTTTGTTGTTGTGTTGCTATTTCTTACGAAATGTTAAAGCTGAAAAGTGTTTTAAAAATAGCTCTTGTCTCTATAGGTTTATTAACGAAATATTAAAATTAATTATGAAAACTAATAAATTTTTCCTTAATAACTGAAAAAGCAAAATTAAATTAAATTTCTTTAGACTTTTAGTAATATTAAAAATAATAATTTAATTCTGTTCCATTATACGCTGTTCCTAAGTCTTCGAAATAACTTCTTGAACTAGCCTCATGCATGTAAAATTTTTTTGTAACAGCAACAACATTTTCTTTGTGTTAGAAAAAAAAACTTAAGAAAGAAATATATTAAAAACTTTTCTCGTTTGGGGTCAGTTAGACTGCCTGTTTAATGTTTTTAAGATTATTCTTAAAATACACACACTAACTCGAACATTATCGCAGGGCATATTTAGGGAAAATGCAAAAAAAAAATTGACATTTTTTTATTTATTTAAAAAAGCACATATTGGTGGGAAGCCCAAATACTTTTTGCAAACGTGTATTTTTATATTATTCTGTTTGGCAGTTTTGCAGTTTTTTTTTCATTTACTTTTTAGACTAAAACATAATCGCAAAAGATAGATTGCGGCCTCGCATGTAAGTTGACATGTGCCGAATTAGTTTTAAATTTAACCTTTCAAATATTACGTTCGACATGAAAAAAAAATAATACAAAGAAATTAAAGTATGCAGTACATAGCATAATAATAAACTAAGCAAATGACAAAGGTTCTAAACAATTGGGTTATACTCCTCTTCGCCTTCGCCCTCGCCCTCGTTTTACTTGCTTTTCTTGCAATAACCACATTGTCAAATATTAATAGTGAAATATTATTCAAATAATTCTTTCTGCCAAAAAGAAACCGATTTCAATGCAAAGATCTGATAGAAGAAGATAAGAAGAAGTATGTGAAATATAAAATTAAATTTTAATGGGTGTGCCTCCGCCCATTTCGGAAATGCAAGATTGTGTGTTTTTCAGAGCTCAGGGTGCGTATTAAGTCTTGCAAGAATCGTTAAGGTAGAACCACTTAAAATAAAATATTAAATTTTAATGGGCGTGACTCCGCCCATTTTTTTAAATGCAGGATTGTGTCTATTTTAGAGCTCATGGTGTGTGTTAAGTTTCGTAAAAATCGGTTTAATAGAACCGCGTGAAATATTATAATAAATTTTAATGGGCGTAACCCCGCCCATTCAAATTTATTGCTTAATTAGAAGAACCAAAGGTGTTGTATAGGTTTCGCAGCAATCAAATAAGTAGAATCTCATTAAATTAAATTAAAAAATTGTAGGCGTATCCACGACCAGTTTTTTTTACAATGGGACCAATAGGAAGCTATACTCCCTCAAACAAAAAAAGAATTTTTACAATCGGCTCAAAATGCACCCTTATTTAGATTAGTTTAAAACAATAATGATTTATAGTAAATGAATTGAATTGTATTTGAATTGTAATGGTCAAAATCGTTTTATTTCAAAATTCGTAATAGGGCCAACATCAAACTATTTTTTATTTAAAACAAAACCCATTAATAGTTCATTTACACTGTCTCGAAATCTTGTACTTTCGAGATTTCAAGCTAAATCAAGCTACTTTTTTTTCCAGATTTCTCATACTAAACCAAATCTAAATTTTCAGTAGATTTGTAGGAAATCTAATAAAAATCTAATGTTTTTATTTATTCTTTACTACCCTGTACAACAAAAGGTGAGTGAATTTGCTAAGGTCTGCTTAAAAAAGTGTGTGAATTGGCTACAATGCAGTTGTTTGGTTGTACTTTTGAAAACAAATAAGTTGATGGGTTTTGTTTTGTATAAGAAAAAATCTTGATAAATGTCAAAAAGAGCTGGTGCAAACGGTATAGATTTTCACAAAGATTTTAATCAAAATATGCTAGATTTTGTGCTGATGTAAATGCCCTATAACTGAAATTTATCCAAAACTACAACCAATAAAATGCAGTGTAGCCACAGGCTGACCTTTTAGTACAAATCTGAAAACTGAAACCATAGTTGCAGCACTAAGTTGTACTAGATTTTATTTATATTTTGATAAAATCTTGCTATGAAGCGGAGTTTATTTTGTATGGGAAATCTACTAGATTTTAACGAAATCTCGTACACAGAGAAAACAGTGCCTACTAAATACCTCATAAAATAGAACAAAATTAATAAGAAATCTCTATGGTTTTTTTTTCAAATAAGGAAATCGTATTAATTTCATAGAGAAAATTTTTTGAAGAAATGAAAGTCCATAAGTACAGAGAATAAAGACGCAATTTTTTTTTATTTTTTATTGAAAAAATCAATAAGGCAACCTAATAAATCCAAGAAGAAAACCTTTTTAAAAAAATCAAGAAGGCAACCTAATAAAATCAAGAAGAAGTCCCTATAGTTTACAATTTATAAGAAAACCTAATAGAATCAAGAAGTTTTTCTCAATAGATTGTTTTTTTGGTGCCAAAAATAGAGGAAATTGAGTAAACAAGCTGTGAATAATAAGATTTCTTCTTGATAAAATTAATAAGACTTACCACATAAAAACAATAAGGAATCTCTATGAAAAAATCTTCGCTTCTTTCTGCTGGGATACCCCTTTGCCTAAAAATGGTTCATAGAGAAAATCTTCTTGATTCTATGAGGCAGTTTTTTCTCTGTGTAGGTACTAGATTAGTCACCAAAATCACCAAACTGAGTATAGGATTTTACTACCCTTTGGTAGTACTACCGAACCTATAATGTTCAGTTCGTGTGTTCTTTCAATTTGAAAAAGTTACCCTTTCTTGAGTTACTTCTAATTAAGTTCTTAATTGCTTCATTTTAATTGCGTATTACGTACATATGTTTATAGAATATCTATATATATATATATATATATATATATATATGTATAAAAAAAAAACAATTTTAATGATTTGAAACTAGAATCGCCCCAAATGACGCCCGCTGTAAGAAAAAAACAAAAAATATTCAGTACAAAAACATGTTTCCTATTATTAATGTTAAAAAGTATCCTGTACTAGAGATATAAATCTTGCTCTTCTTCAAAATACAAAAAACAACATCTTTAAATTATTCTAGCACATGTGCTGCACAAAACCCAAAATTCCCATCCCTGCTCCCTACCCCTGAACAACCTTTTTCTCAAACTTACTAGATAAAATAGTTGAGTTAAAATAAAAATGAAATAAAACAATACACGATAAAGGCAACAACAACAACAACAATAAAATAATATTAACTTGTAGTAAAATATAAAGTTAAAAAAGATAAATCGTTCGTGAAGACCCACACACACAGACACACAGACACACTTTCACACACATACTGCATACATACATACAGACAGATAGACAGCTAGACAAACATCCACTTACAAAGTAACACACAAACTAACCAAGAAAACTTAAAAAATTCCAATACTCTTTAACTTTAACAAATACAAATGAAAATCGTGTAAAAACTAAGCTTGTGTGAGTTTTAACATTTGCGCTTGTAGTTGTCAGTCTACATACACATTCATAAGAAACAATTGTATAATATTTAACATGTTTCAATGATGTATATGCGTCTGTTTTATACGTTTATCATTAATATGTAATACATACGTACATACTTATTTATGTATCCGTTTGTATAAATTTAAGTGTGAGTGTGTGTGTGTGTGTTTGGCTATGTGTAACGGTTAAGGACTCACAATAGTATATAACTCATAGAAAACTTACAATATCATTAAATATAAAATATTTTGCGAGGGTTAAACCGTAAAATATTTTAAAACTTAGTGAAATTAATTCTTTCAGATCAGTGATCACTAGCACACGCATATAAACATACGCACGTACTATCTCTCTCTCTCTCTCTTTCTCTTTAAATTATAAATTTTGTATGGATATTTTCTACTTTAAGGGCTCACTATAATGGAATGTAACTGCAAATGTAGGAAATAGCTGATCGATATTGTAATGTGAAAAGTAATGAAAATGGTTATAGAGATGTAATGTAACGTAACCTACTTTTCACATAAAAATATCGATCAGCTGTTTCCTACGTTGCAGTTACATTACATTACAGCTGATCGATATTGTTATGTGAAAAGTAATGAAAATATAGGTCAGCTGTTTCCTACCATTGCAGTTACATTACATTACAGTTGTCTAATGCCTTGTGCAGTGAACTTGTGTAGTATATGGCCGGCATAACTGAAACTTAAAGCTTGTATTGCGGCGTTATTTTAATTAATTTTAATAATAAACTCATATCATTTTTAATAATGTTCATGAAAACTTGTTTGCAGCATTATAACATCAAAGCTTTGTTAAAAATTAGCTAAAATTGTTACAAGTACATTCGTAGTTCGTTGTACCCATATTTCATAGTTGATCAGCTGTTTTCAAAAATTTCACATGAAATAACTGCCGTTCATATTATACTATAAATTAAAATGTTGTCAAATACATTTTATAAGTTTCTGATAAAACAATAAAGCAAAATATTTTGCATGAGTAGTTCGTGTAGATTTCTACACAGAAAAAAATTGTTTAACCAATTAACTTAATTAATTTTTTTTCATATTACTTTTTTCTGTGTATATAGTCAGCAATAATTGTTAATAACTTATATTAAGAACAAAAAATTTTTCCACATAAACTACATACAGTTTGCATTACTCTACAGTATTAGTGTAATGACTGCAAAGAATAAATTATTCTCTGTGTGCCACAACAGTAGAGCGTGGACTTATTATGCAGATAGTTTATATTCAAATCCTGTGGAAGTAGTTTATTTTTTAATTTGTAATTTTTCGTGAAAACAAGTTTTTAGCCCAAACTAAAATAAGAGTGTGCGATATACCAGTGAGTTAAATGCTTGACATCAAACACAGCAAGCATGAGTTCATTATTGAAAGCTGACGTTTAATTTTGGTTGCAATTCAAAGTTATTAAGGACTGTAATGACTTCGGCATATTAAAGTAATGACTTAAAACGCCAATTAAGAGCCAGTGTAAAGCAGCTACGTCCAAGCCATTTGCACAATGTGGCAACTTTTATAAAGAGCTTTTTGTGTTTTCACACAGACAGTGTACAATATCCACAACAACAAGACAGCAGACACCAATGCTTGCTCTTACTTTGCAAAGAAACAAGAACAAATTTAAGAGCTTTCAAAGCTTTTTACCTCAAATGTAAATATCAGTGTATGTGTGTTTAAACGATACATGTTAAATTCCAATTTGAATTAGCAATTGATGCAATTGGTTTATATTCTCTAATTCATCAAACAATTAGAATAAGTTCAACTATTCCCATTAGATAATTAAAATTTTTATTCCAATGGTAAAACTAATTGCAATTAGTTGCCATTAACAAAAAAAAAATTGGTTTACCTTAACAATTAGAAATCTAATTGAATTCTGCTAATGCAATTAGATATTCAATTAGCTCGAATTAGAATCAATTATTTTGACATTTTCAAAAACAAAAAAAAAAAACTAAAATATTCATAATATGAATTTCACACATATATACATATATTACTTATGTACATAATATATACTACATATATTACATACATACATGCACATCTATTTAACGTACGTACCAACTGTTTAATAACTACAATGACCGGGTATATTCGCTTTCAGCTATACGAGCTTTTCAAAAGAAAAGTCCGTCAAGCGACCCCGCCTTGGACTATTAATAATGCCAGCATTATCTAATCATTATTTAACATCTTTGGTTTAAACGTAGCTGCTGCAAAGTATATTATACAAATATTTATTAGCAATTTAATCCCTTAATTTGTTGTTCAAATTTTAAACACTTTTCTGCCCGCCTACTTGCAATATCACACATAATCGTGCACGTTTCATTAACAACAAAAACATCTCCAACAGTTACTACAACAAAAAGTAACAAGAATAAGATATAAATGAAAGAAGAAAAAAGAATTTATAAAAAAAAGAAAAACCCCAAAGATGAAGAATAATTGTAAAAGTATGTGTGAATATGCAATATCAAGTAAGAAAGTTTTGTTGTCGAAAAGATGTTATAAAAAGGATAACTTTTTGCAATTGATGTATTACATTATACTCAAATATAAACGCAAAGACCTACATACAGACATACACAAACACATGCACATACACACAAATATACACACACACATACACATGATTTAACGGGCAGAAAAGTAGACTTCGAACAACAACAACTATTCAAATACTTTACTACATACGAGTACTTGCAAGTAGGGATGGGCAAATGAAGAAAATGTATCGATATATATCGTATCGATGTTTTTGAACAGTATCGATATATATTTTTTGAAAACATCGATATTTCGATATATCGATATTTTTTGCTGCATTAATTTCGAATGTACAATTACTTACTTTAAGAAATTTAATACAAAAGACCTATTTATGTTAAGTTATACGTAACCTACTGTAGCTCCTTAAGACTTCATTAGTCTTTACTTTCTGTTGCTGCTCTGTGCTGTGCTATTCTGTTTCTAAATTTTAATAGTTACTCTTTCTGTAATAAATTATCAGCTGTTTCGGACCAGAATGGTCCCAGTTTTCCACTAAAGTGATGAGTTTTGGATCGTCCATTGTTATTAGATTTTTTCTTTTCCCGGACTTTTTCATTTCCTGGGAAAGTGGGAACAACTTTTGGGTTTTTAACGTTTATAAACCCATGTCAAAAAAATAATACAATTTCAGTTCCCGGGCGTAATTGTTGTAAAGTTTTAGCTATAGTTCTACCATCGCATTCATAAAGTGAATACCGACATGCATCGAGGAATGTGTACGCAACATAACAGAATTAAGGAGAGAAAAACTAATGGCTTATATGTATATGCAGTGATGCCAACTTAGCTTCGGGCTAGATTTAGCTCATTTTCAGTCACTCAAAACGCGAAAAAAAAATTTTGGCCCGGAACTATAATACGCGTTTATCTAGCACTTTTTACAATTATCTTTCAGCCCTTTTAACTTTTTGCTCGATATGTCTACATATAAATTTTTCCGAATTTTTTTCTTTCTTTAATCTAGCAATATCGACTTATGAAATAACGTGAAAGCATTGTTTTACTAATTTTCTTCTCTAATTTTGCTTTGCCAATTTAAAAAAGAATAAACAATATGGAAAAATGTTCTATTTCTTCAAAATTTTAAGAAATGTAAATGAAATATATATGTATGTCCCTTATTGAAATGTCATATATCAAGCTGTGTTCATTTCATGGTAGTTATTTATTTTCTAACAAATTACTTTACTTTAGCTTTGATTTTCAACAGAAACATTTAAAACTAGCCCCTTTTCGCGCTTTTCCCAAAAAATTTTAATTTATGTTGCATTAAACGTATATTTTTTCAGTTTAGCCCTTTTAAGCCCTTTTTTCAAAAATTTTTATGCGTTTTGAGTCTAAAAAGTTGGCATCACTGTGTATATGATTTTTATAAACCAAAAAGAGTCAGCTGATTCGTAACAGAACTGAAAGTAAAAACAAATTCTGCTTTTAGGTTTATACCCACACAATCTAAAAAGTCACCTGCCTTAGTTGGGTCACAGTTAAAAAACGGATATAGCTCTTAAAAGTATCGAAACCCGATACTCGTAAATAAGAATCGATGTATCGATATATAGGTTTTTGAAATATCGGCGATATATATCGATATTTATTTTCTCAAATATCGATATTTCGATATATCGATATTTTTTGCCCATCCCTACTTGCAAGCCAACAAATGTGGACAACGACAACAGCAGCCACTGGCAAACATGATAGTTTGTCTGTTCTAATGCTGACAAAAAAGGATGAGCAAAAATGTACAAATTTATTATGTATGTGTGTGTGTGTGTGTGCTTCTGTGAAGAACTGCTTACAGGCCCAGTGTATAGTAAAAAGAAAGTTAAGCAGATTTAAATGTTTTAACCGGAAAACTAGAAAAATATGTAGGTACAAAAATTACAACAACAACAACAACAACAACAACAACAACAACAACTTTAATGTAATTAACCCTTTAGGGTGAATTGCAAGACAAGAACTGTAATAATAATTTATCAAAATACATATTAACTGCTATAAGAACTAAATCGAATTGTTTTTAGATTTTAAATTATCGGTTTCTATACCGACTTTTATCACATGTACATATATGTACATATACATACATATGTAAATATATGGTCCTAATAAAGACTAATTCTGGCACCAGTTTGTGAATAAGTACTAAATTAACCCTTAAAGACAGTTTATAGAGAGAAAAAATACTTGCCCAATCAACACATTTAATTGAAATAAAAACCAAAAATTAATAAAAAATACTTATTACTTTTAGATTAATTAAAATTTTAAACAAACATTTATTTGACTCTATTTAATTTTTAATTAAACTTTTTTATCAACTAAAGTTTTTCAACAAAAGTTTAATTGAATCAATTGAATTTTTACTTAGACTTTTAATCAAATCAATAAAATTTTATATTAGGCTTTTAAACAATTAAATTTTTAAACAAAACTTTAATTGAATTAACTAAATTTTTAATTCTTTATTTATAAATTTTTTTCCAATTAAAGTTGTTAATTGAAGAAAAAAAATTCTGTGTGGGTTTTATCCTATTTCTGGCTTTTAAGTTAAATTCGAGCTTTAAGCTTATAGTAGATAGAATTTTATGACAACTATATTTGTAAGATATTTAAACCATTGCCAGCTTACCCTGTTAAAGAATACTTTTTTTAAGGAACAGAAATAGTTGCACTGTGCTAATTCAAAAATGTAATGGTGGGTAAACCTAATTCGAGTAGTTGAATCCAAGAGCTCTAACCATTTTTTTTTTTTAGGTTAGCTCTTGTTTAAAAAATAATGAAGATTGGTTAAAAGCACAAAAAAAGTTTCGAATTCGAGCACAGTGTTGTTATTATTATTTTTTATATTAAACTTACTTTGAAAAAAAATTAGTTAATGTGCTTAAGCAAGTTTACTCATCAACAAATAAATCTTTTGAATTTTTATTAATTTTGACACGCATTACATAAAAAAAAATTAAATATTTAAATAAATCTTCTTTTATATAATCTTAAATGAGACCTTAAGGTGTTAATATTCGTTTTAACTCTCCCAAGCCAAATTAATAAAATGTTCAACATCCCAGTGAACGGAAATAAGGCAGCACACAAAAACTCATTCAAACAGGCAAACATTTAATATAAAATAAAAAAAGCCCAAACGGCCAAAACACTTATACAAATAGACAGATACTATTTGAACACATATAATTTAGCAAAGATATACACACATACATCATTAAAACCAAAAAATAAGCAACTCTACAAAGATACTCGTACATACATACATACGTACAGGCAGCCACACACACTCGTCTCATACATGCAACATCTAAAAACACATGAGTTCTTTTCTTTCAACTTCCTTGGCTTTCATTGTAGATGTGTGAGTGTGTGTTGGCAAGAAAGTACTTGTGTCTGTAAGTTTATACCCTTTTTTCATATGATATGATACCCTTCATTGTTGTTGTAGCAACCACCCAATACCAACCATACTTTTTGCGCAAAATTCGGCCCGGTTTACTCCTATTTACTTTATTGAAGAAAAACAAAACGTGAACGACCATAACTCATCTATCAATTCTCACTTTTCAAATATCCTGCACGAACATCAACATACTAACACACATGTTCGTCCACATCCAGGACTACAACAACATTTGTTTGATGTGGCGTCTTAGCGCCAAAAATAAACCCCAGTTTGTCTTAACTACAGTACGAACAGAACTTTCTTCTGTTCGTCTAAGCTTACTTACTTTTCTTCTTAGCAATACTACTCTCTTATGCTTGCCTTTTAGTTTAATTTAGTTTAGTTTTTTTTTATTATTTTTTCCTTTGTTTCTCATATGCTGCTTGTAATCTGTATCCATGTGAATGTTTTCTTCATGCACAAATTCGCTCTCATGCTTCATCATATGTCTATGAAAATGTTTTATTCGTATTTTATGTTTCTTGGAAGCTCTCCGCTTTTAATAGAACTTTTAGCAAAGTGTTGTCACACACTCAGTGTTAGTTGTAATGGTCATTAAGTCTGTCACTTCCGTTTCCTTGGATGGTTTGTCTGTTTACCCGACTGCTTGCGCGCGCGTGTGTGTGTGTATGTGTGTGTGCACTTACCTATCACTACCACCACCATACAACCATTACCATTAACAACATTATTTACATCATTATTTTAGTCATTGTTATTATTTTAATCATTATTACGCTCATCATTATTATTAAACATGAGTAATAAGCAGCGTATATGCTTTTTTTCTTTATTGTAAATCACAATAAAAGTGGCCAGATTGCATAACATTTGTAAGTGGAACATGGCAAGTAACATTGTACCTTTCATACATTTGTACTTGTATACATTGAAGCAATGAGCCAGCTTAATCTCTCGTTTATTGTTCGCACACCGAATTGAATTATTTTCTCTTTTGACAATTTCATTGAGCCAGAAATAAGACTCATCAGTGAATAAAATATTGTGCTAAAATCGTGACTTAAATTCGAGTTTGATAAAAGTTTAAATTTAAGTTTTTGCACCAGCTGGATCTTAAACTTAGGGTCTGTAGTCACGATTTTTGTGTGAGTTATTTTTCAAAAAATTTTAAGGCACAAAGTGGTCCTAATGAGGTATTTTGGGGTGCCTCGACACTTTCAAATTATATTGATATACATATGTACATATTAACAAAAGTTGCTCAGCATTACCGTAGCTATAACTTTGTCAAATATTGTTAGCAAAAAAATTAGGAAGCCCTGTAAGTTATTCTGAAAAAAATAAAACAATTTTTTTCCTTCGCTTTAGCAAAAAAGTTCACCAAGAAAATATATCTGTGTCAAAAAGAAAAAAGTTGTTAAGTCTAGATAAGCTGATTTTGAGTTAATGGTACGGCCGTAATCTACATATTTGAAAGTACTCCTGGTCAAAATCTCAATTAATTTGTATGCTTTTTCAAGAAGTTATAGCACTATGACTTGCGACTTATCTTTTTTTAGATTTCTAATCTCATTTCAAATAATTGCTTAATTTGGTATATTTCAACTTAAATGTATTACTTATAATGTGTAGAACGATGTTTGCTTAAAAAAATAAAGGTTAACAGATAATTTCCCAATTTAACTGTAAAAGAAATATATTTCTGAAAATCGACTTGAACGCCTAAAAGTGTTCTCTTGCAAAACAGTGAAATATGACTTAATCACTTTTTCCACATGACCACAGATGTTTTGTTGGTCGAAAAAATGCGCACTGATTTTGAAATCTTTGGGGGCAAATAAAAAAAATTGCTCAGTAAAATCAACAAACTGATTACGGGGCAAAATGCGTTACGTAAAATGTGAATGGCTCTTAAATCAGTGTGAAAGAGAGTTTTCAAAACCATGCAGAAAATCTAAGTACATTAATATTCTAGGGTTACACAATTATGTACATACATACTTCGGTCTATTTACGTGCAGTTTTTTACAAGTCAGGCAGACGACTCGTCTAGAAAATGTATGTGAAAATCACTCAAAAATATGAGTGCTTTCCATATAAATTGTATACTCTAGTCGTCCGTCTAGGTTGTAGAACAGGGGTCGAAAAATTAATGCTTCTGATACAAATTTTCTAGAGGACTCGTCTACCTGATTCACTGATTTTAATTATTTTTACTTATCTGGGGAATGTGTAATTTGAAATATATGTGCATTATTTTAACATAAGTTCGCTTTTCGAAAATATCTTTATGAGGAATATTTTAACTTAAATAAATTTGCTGCTTTTAAAAATAGTCCGGCAAGTTTTTATCAATTTCTCATGTGAGACAATCAATTGGCGTTGCGTGTAGCCACATACAATCATATTCATGCATATGTACACATCGCTCATTTATTCAAACAACATCCTAACTCAAAATCTGCAATTTTTTACTTAATGATGCAGAGTTAATCCTCCTTAATTCTCCTGCTCTTGAGAAAAAAAAATAAAATTTTCGTTTTCCAATAAGTTGTGTGTAAATTGAAAACTTAAAATCGTTTTCTTTGAGTTATGACGTTGTTTGGGTAAGCGAGCGATATATAGTATGTACGTTTTTATGTACGTATGTATGCATGTATGTATGTTGGTATGTACTTTATTCACTTCCGTCCTCAAAAGAGTATAATAATTTTCCGACTCATAGAATGTACACGATGAAAAACGTAAGAAAAAAAAATCAAAACAAAATAAAAGCTTAAGGAATTCTGAAAGTTCTTACATACGAGTATATATGTATGTACATATATATTTTATTTATAATTTTTTTTTGTCTTAGCAGACAACAAACGATAATAATAACAATAACAACTAGCAAAACATTTTGCACCCCATAAAAAATTAACAACAACTTTCATACATACTGACACAGACTCACGACTCACACAAACGCACACATCCAATCCCACTTTCCCATTAATCGCAACTTCATACGAGGAACAAGAAAATAGTACCGAAACCAAATTATACGAATCATATGATGCCGAAGTGTAAGTACTTGTTGTAATGTAGTTGTTGCTATTGTTTTGTTTATGCTTGGTTGTTGTTGATTGTAACTGAAATGCGGCCAGTCTCTTTTTTTGTTGTTTTGTTTTGTTTTCTAAAGAGATGAATTACCCCACATTAAAATGAGCGTGAGTTTATGTGTATGTGTAGTACTTGTGTAAATGTTAAGTGGGAGGAAAAGTAGAGTAGTAGGAGAGTTTTGGTAGCTTAATGCTAGTTGAGCCTTGATGCTGAAGATAATGTTTATAGACATTTTCAACCCATATCAAGATGTCGCTAAGTTTTAACCATATAATTTATTATAGTTTGTATTTTATTTATTTATTTTTTTTTTGATACTTTTATTTTGTGTGGAGTTTTTTGCATATTATTGATATGGAACTTATCTACTATTAAAAAAACAAAACTTGAAAAGACACAATCAAAACAGCATTTGTAATACACCTGTTCCTCGTTTTATAAGATTTGTATATCAGTGGTCACATGTTTTAAAATAAAATTTTAAATTTTGTTTTTAATAAAATTATAAAAACTTTAATTTTAATTTATAAATTAAATATGTATCTTATAATTTGTAGAAAATTTGTAATTAAACAAAAACAAGCAAATTAAGGGATCGGTGTAATCGTTTGCGTTGAATTTTCTTGCATTTTACTTAGATTTGTTAAATATATGCAAGGTAGTGCAAGTGTGTGTACTAAAGATGAACACTATTTCGCTGTTAATCACAGTGATTGAAAAAGCACTAGTCACTACTAATGACTAAATTTATCAATTAACAGCTGCTTGAAATTTACATCTTTCACATGCCCAAAGCTACTGAAAACTTACTTTACATTATCAAATAAAGCTGCCACATTTTATTTTATCAGAAAATTTCATAAAATTAGTGACAAATCGTCTTATCAGCAATTTTATTATCCTACTCCGTATCTCTCGTACACTCTGCTGTACCGCGCTGTTCAAAAAGTCAAAAAGAGTTTGTTGCTATTTAATTTTTTCTTATTAGTCTTTGTTATTGTTTCGAAATTCTTAGTTCCTAGAATCGGATATGTATTACAAAGCTATTTGGTGCTAAAAGCCGGTAGCATCACAGTATAGTTATGTTGAAAATTACGATGTATTCATACATCACTAAGTACTCTTTTCTGTATTAAAATTTCTTTTAAGTTCACCCTCGTAACTAAAATATTTTATTTTCCAGTCAATAGAAACAACAATAAAATAAAACTAAATTTCATTATTAAGTTTCAAACGTACACAATCATGAAAATAATGATAGTTTTTGGTTAAAGCATCATCAGACTAACGTTTACGTACACAGCATGTGTGTGTGTGTGTAATTGTTGGTGTATGTGTGTGCGTATATATATTTTACGGTTATTTTGTATAATACATCATCGACAAACATGTTGGTTTAGAATATAAAATTGTTTGTTATACGAGTCACAGCATATTATTTTCGTATAGAATTTTTTTTACACTACGCTGGCTGCTTAACTTCCCTTAGGAAAGACCTCCTTCTCCCCCTACCACACCTTCATCAAAAACATACATACAAATTCAAACAACTATAAGTAAACAATTGCAAGGACATGCTAAATGTTCAATGAATCTAACTGTGCTGGTTTTTTTATATACATATTTCAAACACTATTATGATTTCAATGGAGATGAGAGAGATTAAGAGTGGAATTTAACAGAGTATAAAAGTGTGGGTTAAATATAGAGAGAGCGCCAGAGGATGTGTGTGTGTGTATTAAATATAATCGTAATGGTGCTAGTAATGTTTATGCTTATGATGTGTCTGATTGTTGTAAGTTTTAACATTAATTTATTTTTGTTGTTTCGTAATGGTTTTTTATTGTAACATACAGCAGCAGCAGCACATGGTCTAAACGAAGGAGGGCAAAGCAGGACATTTCTGTGTGTGGAGGAAGGCATCATGAAAATAGGTTTTGGGCTGTCAAGGGAGTTGGCTAAATTTTGTTTAGATTTTTGAAGATTTTTGTTTTATTTATATTTATCAAAAAAAGGGGTAAATTAAACTTCATCATCATCTTGTATACAGAACCAAAATAAGTAAAACTTTAAAATAAATAGGGATTTTATTACAAGCAACAAAAAAAAAAAAAACAACTTGTATACACACATACTTACTTACACATATGCATGTATGTACATATGTATGCATGTAAAAAGTATCAAATAGGGCCAAAAAGTTTTCTTCAGATAAAATTATGGTTTAATTATTGTTGCTATTGTTTTAACAATATACATATATAAAATTTGTGTTGGCGTGAATTTCACTATGATATTTTCAAACAAAATCCTTATACAAACATACTCGTATTTATGTATGGATATAAAGAATATATTGCTCATTCACTTCAATAGTGTAATAACTCAGAGAAGGCGTTCTATAAGTTAATAATAGAGAATAATAAATAGCTTGTACTACCACCTCCTCACAGAAGAATATTTTTCATTCATTGAGTTGTATGTAAATAGAAAACATTGAAAAGCGTTTTTGGGAAAAATTTTTTTTTTCGAGTTGTGGTACTATTTTAGTAAATGAGCGATATGTACAACAAAAAGATATTTCTATAAGTACATACATATGTACGTAGTCATTGGCGGAACTGCAAACATTTTCTTTGTGGAAAGGGGGCACATTACTACGGGTGATTTTCATGATTAATATTAGAATACATAATTACAAAAAATTTTTATTAATTAATGGTGGGTTTGGGAGGGGGGGGGCGGTAGGTGGGTACAAGCAATGGCCTTTCTACGGCCATGTATGTACGTAGCACACGTACATACTTATATTTGTATGTATGAGTGTATCATTATTATGAACAATATTAGAATTGCGTAATTCATTAGTTAAAGCAGTATGCGGTAGTGGACTTCTTTTCTATGCACAGCCGGTAATGATGAATGATGTGTAATATGGTTAGTTTTATATTTCATGGTATAAAATTTTATGCACACACACACGCATACTTACATATTTATTTGTATACAATACCCAATACATTAGGCCTTTTTCCTCCTTCTTTTTTTTTAATTCAAACACATTTACAATAAAAAGGGATGCTTTTAGTCAATTCTAAACAGGAAGTTTTAGTTTTTCATTTGTAAACATATTTGAATGTGTGTCGGTCTACCCGTACAAGCACAATTTAAATTTTTGGGGACTCAAAGGGATTGTAGTTTTCTTCTACTTAATTTGTATAAATTAAACTGTAAAATTATCAATAGTTTATATTAGTTTTACTGCATTCATTTACAAAAATGAAATGAAAATTTTCGCTTGGGATTTTATACTAAAAGTAAAAACAATTATAATTTCTTTAATTGTTGTATAAAATAAAAAAAAAATTAGTATTTGTGGATGAAAGAAGAGCAACACTATACATTATGTGGTGTGAAGTATTGAATGAAGTGAGAAATAAATTTCAAAAAATTATAAAAGTATGTAAATAATATTAAATAATTTATTAAATTAAATTCATTTATTTTTATAATTAATTTTTTTAACCTCAAGCAAATGCAGTAAAAAATTTGGAATTCCCTAGACATTGCAGGCCGTCCCTGAAACTTACTTATCACAAGATCTGTGGAAAGTAATGCCCGGGGAGGGACTCGTATCGGGTTATGGCGATTCTTTTTTAGTATTAACGTTTCTTTTTTAGTTTTTGTCGTTTTGCAATTGGTTTTTTTTTAGTTTTTGGCAATTTTTGTAAGATTTTTTTTGATGATTTTTGTTACTTATAGTATTTTTTTTAATTTATCGATTTATTTTAGTTTTGGTGAAATTGTTCATCTAAGCGATTTTTTGGGTTTTTGGCGAATTTTTACGGGTTCTGACTTTTTTCGTTTTTGGCGTTTTTTTTCGGTTTGACGACTTTTTTCGGGTTTTGGCGATCCTTTTTTAGTATTAACACCTTCTTTTTGTTTTTGGCGTATTTTCGTTTTGTAATTGGTTTTTTTTTTGGCAATTTTTGTTAGTTCTTTTGATGATTTTTCTTAATTTTATTTTTGGTATTTTTTTTTGGTTTAGCGATTTATTTTAGTTTTGGTAAAATTTTGCATCCAAGCGCTTTTTCATTTTAGCGATTTTTAATTTTGGCGATTTTTTAATTTTGGAATTTTTAAATTTTAGCGGGTTTTGAAAATTTTAAGAGTTTGGCCTCTAATGGTTTCCAAGATGTAGCAAGTACCTAAAATTGCATTAGTTAAAAATTACATTAACTGATAGAATACCCTTTAATTTTGATTTTTTTTTGTTAAATTTCAGTGTTAATTGGTATAGCCTGCATAAAAATACACTAACTTTGAAAATTTCAAGTGTCTATGGGCCACTCCCACGATGTCGACAACGTTCGACTTGTCGCACACTTACATTCAAAACAAAAACAAATTTTAATATTTTGTGAACTACATTAGAGTTTCCATATTATTTCGTTGCTCGCTTTAGAACACCCTTTAATATTTTAACTGTCATATATTTGTTGTTGCAGTGGTTGAAGTTTTATATATTTTGTGAAATTTTAGGTTCGTACACAGCCTGTGACAGACAGGCAGATGGACGGACGGACATCATAACGAAAACACTAGGGTTCCTTTCACATTTGATGTACGAAAGCCTAAAGATTAGTAAAACCCTGACTAACATCACAATTGATGCTTAAAAGCCCAAGAAATCCTGATTCCATTGGCCTTTATAAAAAAAAGAAATTTTATAGCATTTATTAAATTTTATTATTTTTTCTTTTTTTTTAGTTTACAAAATTTATTTGATTTATTTAGCGTTCCTTTAAAATAGAAAGGCCTTAACTCATTATATTTTTGAAATCGAGATTTTTGCATTTTTCGATACATTAGATGTTCTCCTATCGAATTATACAAAAAACTCGATTTCCAAAAAATAATGAGTTAGGGCCCTTCTATATTAATGTAACGTTATGCTTAACTAATGTTTGTTTTTTGTTCAAGTTTCAATGTGTACAAGGATCTTAACATTTCATTTATCTATTAATTTTTGACACATGTTACTCATTCATTTAAGTTGCAAACATATTTTCTTTTTTTTTCTTATTTTCTTATAAATCTTCTAATTAATCTGAACAATTAGCATCCTTTAAATCCATATCCTTAGTACTCGGACATTAGGAAAATGTTACAGAAAAGCCGAGTAACGATCAAAGAAAAAGCAGTACTTAATTTTCTAATATATTTTGCTTTTATCTACACACACACACACACACACACGCATTAATTACTTGTAGCCTTGTATACTGTATATACTTTTCCTTTTTTTTTTGGGCAAAGTATGTATCAACGTGCTGAAGTTAAAATTGTTTCTTTTTGGTCCTTAGCCAAGAAAATGGTTAAATAACTTTACAAACATGCTAGGGCTAACAATGGCTGGGTTTGGGCGAGAAACATCATAATAAAAAATTGAAGATTGAAAAATTTTAAAAGCATGTAAATAAAAGCAAAGGATTCATTCTCTCTTTTTGTTTATTTATTTATAAGAGTCAATGTATTTCATTTTATACGCTAATGATGAAGTTGTTTTTGATTATACTTTCCTACATTATTTTCTAAGATGTTTTCCAAATGAAGGGTTTAATTGTGCTTTCAGGCGTACGTTTGGCACATGTGGTAATGATGCGATGAGTGGGTAGTTTTAGAAATAATAGTATTCGTTTTGGTATCACGATGCATGTAACATCCTATTGATGGTTGTTATATAAATATTAACTATATTTTATTCATCTTTGATGTGTATCTGTAAGTTAGTTGGTCCTTTTTTGTGTGAAAAGAATCTACTCAAAAAATAATTTTTGATTTTTTCCAGTATTTTACTGAGCAATTTTTATGAGTGTAAGCATATTTATTTTAGTTTTCCTTAACACAAAACCTGTACAATTCATCTTTCTACACGCAATTCTCTAGGTTTCAATAAACTTTTCGCCGTAAACTTTGATATTACACAGAAAGTACATATGCGTATCCTGAGTTACGCCAAAGAGAACATTTTTTTTTAACACAAAATAATTTCGTACTGTTTCTCACACACAGTCATCCTATTTGCCTTTCTACACTCCTTGCAAGATGCCGTGAAGTAGTAAGTTAGTTATTTGCTGTTAGTAAATGTTGGCATGTAGACAATACAATGCATGGACATACATGAGAGTTTGTAGCTGAAAAATGCTCACAGAGTTTGAATGGTTATTTTTGAAATGAGGTTTAGTTGTGGTTTTCCCTTTTCCATTGTAAAATTTGTTGTTTTAGTTTTAGCTGCAGACATTTTCCGTTTAAAATGTGTGTGTGTGTGTGTGTATGCAAGGCATATGGTTGACTAATTTTGTAAGGATTAAAGTGGGTTGCTTGATTTTATTTTTCTTTCCTTTTGATATGAAGGACGTTTTTATATAAAAGTGTTTGCGTGTTTGTGTGTTTCTTATTTCTATAATGTGGGTCGTTGATGTTGTTGTTCAAAAAAAAAAAAAAAAACAAAAAACAAAAAGAAAAACGAAATTACATTTGTGTGAGTCAGTGTTTTAAAATACAGCAGTAAAGTAATAATACAGATAGTTTTTGCGGTAATTTTTGAGAAGTTTCTAAAGCAAACTAATACTCATACACATTTTAAGACCCACATGAAAGTTATGAAATCAATGTTAACCCTTTTTTTATAAGCATCACTATGGGTTTCAGTAAAATGTAATGCTGGCTACTTTAAAACTTCAAATCGAGCACAGATTAAGGGTTTATGTTTTAACTTCAAAGGAGTTTTAATGGAAAAATTAGAAAAATAAAAAATTAATTTACACATTTTTTTCTTTAGAAAAATAAAATTTCGCATAGTTAGTTGATTAATCCAGTGTAAAAATCACTGTTGACTTTTAGTAAAAAGCATCATTTTTATTTCATGTAATAAATGTAATTGAAATACATATATAATCTTATATAAGTGCAAAGTAGTTTTACTTACTGAAGGAAATCGCTTGGAATCGAACCCTCAATCTCTGTGATAATATCCACTAAATATGTAGAACCGATTTAAAAAATAAGCATTATAATTTAAAAATAACTTATGGCTCGATTATGGTTGGCAACCGTACCTCTACGTTGAGTCAACAAATGGCAAGCAAACAAAGCATATTTTTACTTTCGCAAAGAAGGAATATAGTTAATTTAATTTAATTTAATTTAATTTAATTTAATTTAATTTAATTTAATTTAATTTAATTTAATTTAATTTAATTTAATTTCATTTAATTTAATTTAATTTAATTTAATTTAATTTAATTTAATTTAATTTAATTTAATTTAATTTAATTTAATTTAATTTAATTTAATTTAATTTAATTTAATTTAATTTAATTTAATTTAATTTAATTTAATTTAATTTAATTTAATTTAATTTAATTTAATTTAATTTAATTTAATTTAATTTAATTTAATTTAATTTAATTTAATTTAATTTAATTTAATTTAATTTAATTTAATTTAATTTAATTTAATTTAATTTAATTTAATTTAATTTAATTTAATTTAATTTAATTTAATTTAATTTAATTTAATTTAATTTAATTTAATTTAATTTAATTTAATTTAATTTAATTTAATTTAATTTAAATTAATTTAATTTAATTTAGTTGTTTTTTTATTTTATTTTTTTATTTAATTTAATTTAATTTAATTTAATTTAATTTAATTTAATTTAATTTAATTTAATTTAATTTAATTTAATTTAATTTAATTTAATTTAATTTAATTTAATTTAATTTAATTTAATTTAATTTAATTTAATTTAATTTAATTTAATTTAATTTAATTTAATTTAATTTAATTTAATTTAATTTAATTTAATTTTTTTTAATTTTTAAAAAATTTTTTTTCTTAATTTTCATTTTCACTAAAAGCAAAATCTGTCAATACTGCCGATATTTATAGGATCTCATCCTAGCCATATTATGACCCCAAACTTGCATCAAAGCAAGATCATAAATTTCTGTGTGCAAAGTTTTTCACAAAATACATTATAAAATTTAAATGGTCCTTTTCCCGGCAATTTTCTAAACTCGGAATGTTGTTATTACAAAAGCTCAGGATGTGTTAAAATTTTATTAAAATCGGTTGATATAAAAAATCTGAAACATAAATAATCAGGGGACGTAGCTCTCCAACTTTTTAAAACACAAAATTGTCTTATATAAATTATTTTAGGTATATACAACGTTTTGTAAAAATTAAAAATCAAGCTAAAATTACCATTTTCTTACATAAAATAATTTTGGTCAGACAAATTTAGTACTGGACTATTATGAATTGTAGAACATAAATATTTTGAACTCAATAATCTGTAATTAATAAAGGTGCAATTAGACGTGCTATAGCCATAGCCATAGAAAAAACTAATCGCCAACACTGTATTTGATTATAGGTGACTCACCATAACGCCATAGCCATTACCATAGAAACCAATTGAATTTTGGTTTGGTTATGGCTATGATATTATGGCTATGGCACGTCTAATTGTATCGTAACGCTAAACATTTTCACGCCGCTTTCCTCTTTGTTCTACTTTGTTTTATGCTGCTCTATTCTGTTGTAGTCTGTTCTGCTTCACTCTGTTCCATTCTATTCTCTTCTGATCTACTATATACTATTCCTTTCTACTTCGTTCTGCTCCGTCATATTCTGTTTTTTTTATGATTAAAATAATGAGGAACACTATTTATTGCAGTTTTTATTTTGTCTTACCATTTTGAGGAACAATTATTTTTGCAGTTTTTATTTTGTCTCACCATTTTTCTACTAATCAAGAAATATATAATTTATTAAAATTTCTTGAGCACAAAACCCAACTGATCTCCCAATGGATTAAGAAACACAAAACTGGCTATTAGTTAGGAGCAGACGTTTGCCCAAACTACCACGAATACATTTCACAAATTTGTTGCATGACTGGTGCTGGAAATGACGATGAGGTAGTGTGGTGTGGTGTGGTGTTCTGCTGCCACAAATAAAATGCACGGATGGCCGTTTTCTCCATCAAAAGAGTTGTGTATTTCAACGTTTTACCAGTTACATATTTTGTTTACGCGCGGCTTAAGCGGGGATTTAACATTTGCCAAAATACTGATAGTTTTCATGAATTTGTTGTTGCTGTTTATTTATTTGGTTAAATGTCTAGTACGAAACGTATAGACATACTAAAATTCATAGTTAAAAGGCTGCATACATTTAGGGTGTAAGTGTATGATTTGCTTCATGGAAAATAAGTGTGTGTATGTGTGTGTTTCGAGTTTAAACCATGATGAGTGTTAGCGGGAGCTCGGCAGCAAGTGAGAGTGACAGCATTGCGGTTGTGGTATTTGGGAGTATTTTGTTTTTGTAATTGTTATTATTACTATTATTGTTCTTGTAGTTGTTGGCATTAGATAAGTTTGCCATGGCATGAAAAATAAGTATTTTATAGCATCATTGCTACACACAGAAACACGCATATATGTACATGAATATTTATATATGTACGCATGCTGTTGTAGATTTTCTGTATTTTTTAAGGCCATATAGACAGTAGTGTTATTATTATTATTATTTGCAGTACAAATGTGTCTAGGCCTTATTAAGAGTTAACAGTTAATTTTTTGTAGTTTTGACAAATGAAATTTAAAAAATGTCCTGTGTCACAGCATACTTTTCTATAGAAAAAGTTGACTGTGTTACAGCACACTTATTTAAAAAACAATTTTACTGTGTCACAGGACATTTTTTTACTAAAAAGAGTTGACTGTTTCACATCACACTTTTCTATAAAAAAACTGTGTCACAGAACATATTTCTATAGAAAAAAGTTGACTGTGTCACACCACACTTTTCTATAGAAAAAACTTGACTGTGTCACAGCACACTTTTATAAAGAAAAAAGTTGGCTGTGTTACAGCACACTTTTCTATAGAAAAAAGTTGACTGTGTCACAGAACATATTTCTATAGAAAAAAGGAGACTGTGTCACAGCACACTTTTCTATAGAAAAAAGGTGACTGTGTCACAGCACACTTTTCTATAGAAAAAAGTTGACTGTGTCATAGCACACTTTTCTATAGAAAAAAGTTGACTGTGTCACAGCACACTTTTCTATAGAAAAAAGTTGACTGTGCTATAGCACACTTTTCTATTGAAAAAAGTTGATTGTGCTACAGCACACTTTTATAAAGAAAAAAGTTGGATGTGTTACAGCACACTTTTCTATAGAAAAAAGTTGACTGTGTCACAGCACACTTTTATAAAGAAAAAAGTTGGCTGTGTTACAGCACACTTTTCTATAGAAAAAAGTTGACTGTGTCACAGAACATATTTCTATAGAAAAAAGGTGACTGTGTCACGGCACACTTTTCTATAGAAAAAAGGTGACTATGTCACAGCACACTTTTCTATAGAAAAAAGGTGACTGTGTCACAGCACACTTTTCTATAGAAAAAATTTTACTGTGTCACAGCGCACTTTCCTGTAGAAAAAAGTTGACTGTGTCAAATTACAATTTTCTATAGAAAAAAGTTAAATGTGTCACATTACCCTTTTGTATAGAAAAAAGTTGACTGTTAAGGCGCACTTTCCTATAGAAAAAAGTTGACTGTGCTACAGCACACTTTTCTATAGAAAAAATTTTAATATGTCACAACACACTTTTCTAAGAAAATGTGTTATAAAGATATAGAAATAATTGAAAATTGTTAGTCATAGTTTATTTAAATATTCCCAACAAAACATAGTTTCCACAATTTTGTAGAAAATTCTTTCTAAATGGCAACTCTGACTTTAACTATATAGTATGTGTAAATGCAGTTCTGATCTCCTGTACTGAAAAAAATATTAAAAAAAATAGCAGTAAACCATATCATACCACAACAGCATATTTTGCAATTTGGGCAATGTGTTGTTTGTATTTGTGCTATGTGCCAAAAACTTTGAATTGTATTCAAATTGTTTATGCATGAATAAATAAACATACATATATGTACTTTATTATTGTGTAATTGTTGCAGCTCTTTCACTCTCTCTGTTAGCAAATAGTTTGGAAAATTAACAAAAATCTGGCAGAAACTTAGATTAAATAAGTGAGATGCATAACGAAATTTTTAATTATCATGTGCTAACTTCACTTAAAACTATTAAAGTTTTTTGTAAGATCATAAGCAATATATCTGTGGCAATAAGGAAAAAGTGCTTAAGTCTAATTTTACTGTTTTGCAGGAGAGCACTTTTAAGCTTTCAAGTCGATTTTCAGAAATTTATTTATTTTGCAGTTAAATTGGGAAATTCTCTGTTAACTTTTATTTTTTAAGCAAACATCCTTCGACACACTAACCAGTAATACATTTAAGTTGCAATATACCAAAGTATAATAAACTAAATTAACTTAGTATTCCAAATGAGATTGGAAGTCTAAAAAAGATAAATCGTAAGCCATAGTGCTATAATTTTCTAGAAAAATCACACAAATTAATTGAGATTTTGACCAGGGGTACTTTCGAATATGCAGATTACGGAGTTACCATTAACTGAAAATTAGCTTATCTCGACTTAAGCACTTTTTCCTTTTTGCAAACATATATATTTACAAAATTAATTTAATTTTACAAACATTGAACTTTGAAGGGGATGTTTTAGTTTATTAAATTACATAATTTTTAATTCATTTAATTGAAATAAAATATAAAAACATTAACATTTTTTCTAAAAGCTGCACTATGGACTGAAAACGAGGATCAGGCTTTGTTTTGTTTAAGTAATATTGTTCAATATTTAGCGGCTTTTAGCGCTTTTTATTGGTAACAAACACTTAAACAAACACTTTCTCGTATGAGAAATAGTTTTTATTACTTCAAATGGGCTGCAAGAAATGTTTGATGGTGAATGTAAATATATGTACATATATTATTTATATTCTCACTTTGAAAGAATGTTTGTTGTGTCAAAGTGTGTTGTTCTTTATAGTGTAATTTATGTGATTATTGTACGTATTCCTAGAAATGCTTTGCAAGTAATAAATATTATTTCTTAAGACATCAGGACAGTTTTTCAGTGTACGCTAGAATTGATGAGTGGGAGCTAAAGAGTGTTTGAAATGAACAATGCAATCAGAAAATATTTTACTGTGTTCACACACACTGCAACTTTAATTGAGCAACTTTTGAAGAAACAGGAGAAGATAGTGAATAGGGTAGCCATTATATTTAGCTCTCTCGGCCATGAACTAAACAGCTGCTTAACTAAAATTGCCGTGTGTGAACCGCGACTTTTAACTGACTTTTGCCACATTTCTACAATATTTTTCGCTCTCTTTGTCTTTACTTGGTTAACATTAATATTTATGTTATGTTATTTTAAATTTAATTTTATTGTATTGATGAAACTAGTGGAGTTCTCTCAATATTCAAACTATTCGTTCAACAATATGATTTAGTTGTTTTATTTATCATCATAATCAGCCTAAACGTTAATAATGATGATGTTGATATTTATTGAAAAATTTTCTACTTTTATATTACTTTAGCTGGCCAAATACTTGCACATAAATTTGCGCAATAAAACACATAAAACTTGTTGTAGTTTAATCGGTTAGTTTGCAAAAAATAAAAAACAACAAAGCAAAGTTCTAGTATGTGTTGAATGTGTTCAATACATTTAAATTGTGGGAGGAGGAGAGACTGTGCTATAGAAAATTCCAAATTATAAAGTTTGGTAAGAGTTTGAGCAAATTTCTAGGTTGGATAGTTGAATGCAAAAACAAACAAAAAAACATTACCAAAAATACCATTAAAATGCCGAAAACAACTCAGCTCTCGGTGAGCAAAAAGGGTTAGAAGAGGCATAATCTAAAATTTTACATTAACAACATTTGTATACATACATACATATGTATGTACGTATGAAAATGTTTGAAAGGGTATGCTGTCAACTAACGTACATACATACATACATACATATGTATATGTATATAAGTATGTGTGTGTGTCATAAAAAATTAGTGTATGTGGGTGAGTTATTTGTTGGCTAACAAACAAACTAAAAAACTATATGCGGTTATTTAGAAATGTTTCAAAGTGTTAGTGCGAGGTCCTGTGTAAAGAGAGGCTGTCTACGAGTATGTGTGTGTGTGTGTGTGTATGTGTGCATGTCTAAATAAATAAAGCCTATTATATTTATTTTATAGCAACAAATTTTAAACTGCAAAGTTGTGTATAAAATAATAATAATACTTTCTTATTTTAAAGATTTTTCTTTACATAAAAGGATTTAATAAATAATAACATTATATGTTTAAATATGTATTAGTCTGAAGTATGCTGAAATATGTGTTATTAAACGTTTTTTTATAATCGTTATATCTGTGCCAATAAGGAAAAAGTGCTTAAGTCATATTTGACTGTTTTGCAGGAGAGCACTTTTAAGCATTCAAGTCGATTTTCAGAAATTTTTTTCTTTTACATGTAAATTGGAAAATTCTCTGTTAATCTTAATTTTTTTGTACAAACATCGTTCTACACACTGTAAATGATACATATAAGTTGAAATATACCAAAGTATAAGCTAAATTAAGCTATTATTCTAAATGAGATTAGAAGTCTTAAAAAGATAAGCCGCAATTCATTTTGCTATAACTTCTTGAAAAATCGCACAAATTAATTCAGATTTTGACCAGGGATACTTTCAAATATGCAGATTACGGATCTAACATTAACTCAAAATTAGCTTATCTCGACTTAAACAGTTTTTCCTTCTCGAAACAGATACATATATATTTTTACTTTATTGCATAAATTGCAAAACATCATATGAAAGTAAATTTTGGAAAAATATATATATATATAATATTTTTATATATAAAATAAAATATTTCTTCAATGAACATACTTGGTTGAAAAAAAAACTTAAAATTACATATTTAACTTAAATTAATTTAATCTTTAAACAAAATTTTAATTGACTCAATTAAAATTTTAATCTATTAAATTTTGAAAACAAAATTTTACGGGACTCAATAACATTTTTAATTGATTATTTGCTTTTTTTTCTATATTAAAGTTATTAATTGGAGAAAAAAATTTATGTATGTATCTTCAGAGAAGGTACGTTATAAAAGTTTATAAACTTTATTAAGTGCCGGTACAGCCTTGGAAATTTTTGTTGCAGCAACTTTTTATTTTTTAGTGCAAAAGAGCGGGAGAGGAATACAAAAATTATATGTTTTTATTTCAACACTCTCACATATTTCTGCAACTAAATTGCAAGTCTGAAGCGGGACTAAAATTTTTTTAATTTCTAAATAGGAAATTGAATATTTCAAAATGTGTTCTTTCAAGTATATGATTTAAAAAAGTTATGGTTTTAGCAAAATGTTTGCCAGAGTCATGCATAATTCTTTTTAACGACAAAATATGCATTACTAGCCTAAACCAAAGAAAATAGCAGGAAATAAACGTAATTTTTTAATATAATTATTTTTAAACAAGGATATGTTTTTAGTGTTCCGATTAATGCTTAACAAAATCGGGCTTAATTTTCAATATTCTGTTCAGTAAATCACAAAAAATCTTGAATTTTTTAGTTCCTAATTTATTCTCATTATGAGAAAGAAAAAACTATTATCAAATACAATTAGTTAATTAGTTATAAACATGTTTGTTTATGTACACAAATTGTGCGATATTTTTTATATTAAACTTTCAGCATTTTAGACGCAAAAAGCAAATCTAATTATTATTTTCCATCAATATTCACTATCTACATAAACAAATCTATAACGAAAGAAAAACAAAAAAAAAACATAATAAATAATCAAACTTTATATTTGAATATGAACTAAATGAAGGTACACACCTCGAATTTTGCATTTTCAAATGTAAAGCTAGAGGACGACTCTCCCCTTTGTGGTATGAGTATATTGCGGCTATTTTGTTAAATGAAACTCATATACATACATACATACATACATACAATTAAAACAAAGCCAAATAACCCCATATTTTTTTCTAACTCACTGTAATTCTACCAAATAGCAAAGCAATAATGCTATCTCTACAAATTTATGTATATACACAGTAAGGTGTGTGTTTTTCTAATGATATATCACAATAATATTGAACTAAAAAAAATATATATGTACATATGTATGAGTGTATAAGCGCTAAATATTTACAATAATTGAAGAATATTTCATCAATAAAATCAAAAGCCTCAAAGCACACAACGCTCTACACAATTTGTAGCGCCAACATGCATGCAATGAGACCATTATGTTTAGAGAGCCGTTAGAGAGTGTCAAAAGAAAGAGAGCGCAATAGAAAAAAAATACAATAATAAAATAAAATATTATTCAGTGTTTTAAGAGTAATGGTTACATATTGCTATACAATTGATAAAGTAATAAAAAAGGCTGGGTTCAATATTTCTAAATTACAAAATACACACTTGCACGAACACACACACACATACACACACACACACACACACACACGAACATACATGCACATCATACTCACTTTGTTTGAATATAATATAAAAAGAAAAATTGGCATTAAAAGTTTGAGCAAATAAAATAGGAAGTGAGCGGGGAGTTAAAATCTATTCTAATGTACATACATATTGTTCATATGACTATATGAGGTGAATTCTAAAATGCATTTAAACAATTTTAAACAAATTATTTGCAATTCAAACATATTTTTTTCTATTAAATGGCAACAATATGTGCAGAGCTTCCAAAAATGGTGCTAATTAGTTCTTAAATACCTTTTGCAACTGCCGCTGTTGCTTAAGAGCTTTGTTCAGGTTAACGTTTATTTATTAGATGTTCAATACTTATTCACGCACATTTCGCATATAATTTAGGCAATGACAGCTTTCTAGTGCTTGTACTTATGCACACACGCACAAGCACTGTCATACAAACATTCACACGCACACATATATAAATAATTATAGAATATACATACATAGATACATATGTACATATGTGCAATGACATTAAGGTTAAAGGGGTGCTTGAGGAGAGGTAAAAGAGGGAGTATATTGGCAGTGAAATAAATTTTGGTATGATAATGATGATGGGTCATGTCATTATGGTCCGTTAGAATATTTATAGACACACACACACACACACGCACGCACATACATACACGCACACCTACATTTATACCTAAAATGTTTTGTTTAGACACATACATTATGCTCATCATCATATGAATCCATACATACGTAATAAATTCCACATTTATTTATTTGTATTCAACGGATGTACACACACACACACACACGCACACACACACACATAGAAATTGTTTGTATGTGCTATTGGCAGGAGGACTAAAATTATATATCAAAACCAAAATAGGCAACAACATCATATACAAAACTTAACTAAATTTATTGCAAATATTTCCTCAACAATGAATAACTACAACGACGTTGATAGTTCTAGCACACCAGCAGCAGCAGCAGCAATAATAAAAATTATTGTTAAAACGCGTATAGAAGTAATTTTTCATTGCAAAAGTCTTTATAAACAAATCTACACTTTAACAATACATTAGCATTAAATGTGCATTTATTTGATAAATATTTTTGTAGCAGTGTGTGTTACATACTCATACATACTCCTACACATCAACCCTAGTGCGGGTATTTAATGGAACTATAGCGCCATTTGCAGGTTGATTATTTCATTCTTTTGTGGACGAACCCAGAATTAAAAAAAACAAACTGATAATTGTAGTATTTTATAATATTGATTAATTAAAAAAAATACACACACACACACACAGAACTTTCTTTAACCCTCCACTAACAAACATACAACTTTAATCAATTAGATACATTGCATAAAAAAAATTATAGCGCATTAACTATCAAAACATATAATCTTCGAACTTTTCTTAAGGAGCAAACATAAAAGTAACAGCTTAACGTAATTGAATGAAATAAGTTTTTGAGAAATGTCTACAATAAGTTACGTAGAACATGTATGGGATTTTTATAGAAATTCAATTATAAGAAACATTATAACTATCAATATGTTTGATTTAATATATCGAGCCATAACCGCTAAAATAGCTTAAGCGACACATTTTTTGGACTTCGTTTTTTTAAGCAAATGCGACTATTTACGATCTCAAATAATCGATTTTGGTAAAAAAATTAAGTTCGAAAATTATGTCGCTTAAGCTATTTCGGCGGTTATGGGACGATATATGTATGTACATACATATAATGTATTCATACATACATACGTATGTACATAAACTTTTAAACAAACTAGCTAAAAGTCCGTTCCGTAATACCTTCAAGCTTGAAACTTAACCTAAACACTAAAAATGTCCAAAGCTTCCGCTTAATATGCGACCCATAAAGTATATATAATCTGGATTATTATGCATAGGTAAGACGAATAAGCGATTACGTCTGTCCGTCTGTCTGTACGTGAAATCGGGTTTCCGAAGCTTCCAGAAAAGCTAAAGACTTCGGTCTTAGACTGGTGTGTCACAAATGGTACGAAATAGATTGGTATTGAAAATCGAGCAAACGGTTTCATAGCTGGGAAGCGTAAACTTTATTTTGCCATATAAAAGTAACTAGCTAAGACTAATTTTTGTTTTATATTTGTTAAATAAACTTATTTTTTACTTCAGTACGAATAAAATTGGTATTAAAAATAAAAAAAAATAAAAAAATCAAAAAGACGTTTCCAGGGTTGGAAAACTTTATTTTTTTTGCTAAATAAAAGTATCCTACTAAAACTAGTTTTTTCTTTTTCTCTACAAATTAAACATATCTTACATAACAATTACAAGCAAAATGTTGGTGTAGGAAATCAGAAAAATTTAAAAGGAAGATTCCAGTGTTGGGAAACTTAAATTTTTGTGATATATAAAAGTAGCTAGGTCTAATTTATATAATTAATATAAATATTATTTTTTTAGAAAGAAAGGTTTAGTGTAAAAAACTAAAAAAATATAAATCACGGCTCTAGAGCTGGAAAATTTTAATTTTTTTTTTTTGGATCTTAAAGTAACTCAATAAAACTAAATTTTTCCTTATATAATTTTTTTCTTTGTTCACGTACCATTTTTATACATTTTTTAAAAAACAAGATTGGCATAAGGAATCAAAAATATCTAAAAGTATGATTCCAGGGTTGGATTTTTTTTTGAAAAATAAAAGCGGTTAGGTCACTTTAATTTTTACTTTTTGTTTATAAATTAAAAATATTTTACGTTTTAGAAAGATAAGGTTTTGTAAAAAAAAGTTAGAAACATAAAAAACTGCTCCAGACCTGGAAGACTTAAACTTTTTCTGGTATATAAACTAATTAAATAAAACTAATTGTTTCTTTGATAATTAAATATATTGCACATTTTAGAGCAAAATAAGTTAGTTTTAAAAACAAACAAAAAATTCAAATTATGGTTCCAGGGTTGGGAGTTGAAAAAAAATTTAGTTAAAAGCCTATTTATTTAGCTTATTTTTCTTTTGTGATTTTCAAAAATCTTATTATCTGTGAATTCTCAAATAGTTTCTGAAAGTCTGTGCATAAGAGGTTTGTGACTGTTAAAAATTTGTGGTTGAAGTATATTGATGATTTGGTTGAAGCGCAATGAAATGCGTATATAGACGTGCTAAACCACCAGCAAATAAATTTCAATTATTGTATTTATATTTATTTAATGCTTCTCGTAGCTGCATCTAGACTTGCTAAAGCAACAACAAATACATTTTTATAAAGGTTAATTTTTTATACGAGTAAAAACTTCAAAATGCAAACCTCAACATAAAAAATTAGTTAAAAATATCCCTAAAAATATGCACTCAGAGATTCGATTTTAGAAACAAGCTGCATTTTAGCAACTGCCGAGATTTCTATTAATTATATTCAGCGAGTTCTTGGGACGATCCATAACTTGTTTCAAGTGTTTGAATTTTTATTGTTAACCAAAAAAGCAAGCTATAAAATAAGTAATTTTAAAAAATAAGCAAGATTTTCACTCACTTTGTTTTATTTTATATATAATAAATCGATAAATATTTATTAGAATACAATTGCATGTATGTGGTATTTAAATATTTTGAAAAATTTAAATTTAAAATAACCAACGCCCTAATCCTACATTGTTTATTTATATTCTTCATTACTTTAAATCTTTTTATTTTAAACTTAAAACCTCTAACCCTTTATTTCAACGGCCATAAGATTATCAATATGCACACACGCACGCACAAATTTTTTTTTTATAAAAGTTAAACTTAGAACTGGGCAGAAAAGGAAAAGTATTGATAGATATGAGTATGTACTCGTATGTATGTATGTATGTGCAAATGAAAATAAAATAAGAAAAACTACGCAAACATATTTCAAATAAGAAACACTTTGACTATTGAGCAAATGAAATGCAAACAACAATCGATTTGAACGCACATATAAAAAAAGCCAAATACAACAACAAACAAAAAAAAACTGAAAGCCCACACGCTTTCAAACAAGGCAAGAAGGAAAAGGATAAAGAAAATAAGTAAGAAATAAAATAAATTTGAACACTACGCACCTACTTACATTACTTACGAATGTTGGGCAATAACTCATCCATTAAAAGGGATATTACGAATGCCACACACATACTTACACGCACGCACACTTACATTTCTACTTATGCAGATAGACAAACAATATAAAATTGTAAGAGTTTGTATGTCCGTCCATACGAGTACATACATTTGTATGATGTGTGTGTGTGTGTGTTTTGTACAAAAAGTTTTGCGGGTGGGGTAAAGTTGGGTGTAGATAGTACTTGCTTTGAGTTTGAGCCGGTGGTGTTAAATGTAAGAAAATTTCTGTAAGACAGGGTCAAGTTAAGTTCACAACAACAACAACAACAACAACAGCAGCAGCAACAACAAAATATTCTCACATACTACATTCGCATCTACTTAAAGGATATCAATTCCGAAATAAAGCATGAAGTATTACATTTTTAGATGTATGCATGTGTATGTGTGTGTGCGTGTGTGTTCGTTTTTGTGTGTGTGTAGTTTTCTGTTGTCTGTACTTTTTACTTAGATTTTTTAATGGGTGGTTGGTTAAAAATATGAAAGACGTGTGAGTTTAAGCAGAGTACAAAATGTAGAATTCTCGCAACGATAAGAAAAAGTAGAATAATAATAATAATGATGAAGAATAGTTACGTTTACGTATGTACATACATACATATGTATGTTTGTATGTTTGTTTGCACACATTAAGAAAATTTTTGCACTTGTATAAAATATGTATGTACATAAATTTATATACGAGGTAAGGAAAAAAAATTTCTTTACACAAATTGAACATGCTATTTCGTATTTATTTTGAAAAAATGTGTTTTTTGAAAAGAAAGAATCGCGACAATATTTTCTGCCAAATTGCAATACTAGGCGAATTCAAAATCAGGTGGTTTTACTTTTGCAGATAATACTAGTCAGCTGTTAGTTTTTTCGGCCTAAAAGTTAAAGAATAATTTGTTAATAGTTCTATTTTTCAAAGCAGAATATTTTACACTAATAGAGTAGATTATACATATGTTTTCTAAAGTATTCCCCCTTATTGCGAATGGCGTCGTCGACGTCACATTAAGACGATAGTAAAAATTGGCACTTGTCTGCTCTTTGTCGACAACAATTTACTACTATGAATATGCTCCATTAATTTACAAAACCTTAGAGATTAGTAAGAGATTGTCAATAACAGCCAATTGTTGCCGTTCAAGAGTAAACAAGTGACAGTATTTACTGTCGTCTTGATGTGACGTCGATGTCGCCAATCACAATAAGGGGGATTGCATTTGAAATCAAAACGACAAGGCGAATTCATATCGGGTGGTTTTAACAACCCAGCTGACCATTTTCGTCACTTGCAATTTGAAATTCCCCCAACTGTTAACACAAATTTTTTTAATAAATTTGTTTTGAAAACCTAAATATGAATTTTTCAAAGGGAATTGGGGCGAGTCTGCCTTATATGAAAGGCAAATTCATATAAGGTATACTCGGCTATGAGCTGAAAAGTGAATGTTCGAGTTACAAATGGCGACAAAAGTCAACTGAGCTGTTAAGACCACCTATAATATGAATTCCCCTGGCTTTATATGAATATATCCTATCCGAATGAATTTAGCTTGTTAAATTCTCCTAGTGACAGGCTGATGTATATGTTTTAGACATTATGTTTTAGACATTTATCAAATGAATCCCTTTTAAAGGGATGTCTTTAACATTTACACTATTTTTTTCCATAATAGGACCTACTCAAGCAATGCATTGTACTAGAACTAGGAAAATAAGTTATGTAGAGAAGGATAGAGGGAGTAGTGTCCCACGTTGAAAGTGACAGGAGCGACAGGAGCGACTTCCACATACGAATAGTACGGCTAGAAAAGGAATTCTCTCTGTAATGCGTAGCGCGATTTATTGGCCAATCAAGCACAGAAAGATGTGCTCTGAATGAAGCACGTATTGTGCGTACATATTCCATTGTAGTGGTCGATGGTCCAATGAATCAATAGAGTTCGATACCCTATTTTCACTGATGAGGTTCTTCTCTCTCTCTTGTACGCGGTTGACCAGCCCCAAAATAGACTTTCAAGCGCCGGCCCATACATGAGAGTTGTATTCCATTTTCGGTCGGATATAAGTGGTATATTGCTTGCCCCGTTTCGAAAAGCCTAGGCACTTGAATGCTTCTTTTGAGATTTGAAAAATGTGTTCAGTCCATGGAACATCACACTGAATTTTCATGCCAAGAACATCAAGAGCTTTCGATTCCTCAAGGCGAAGGCACTATCATATACAGTCGTGCGATTTTTGAGAAAATACAACCCTTGTATGATAGAGTTTATGAAAATTTTCAAAAGACAATAACAATTCATCAGATCAGGGTTCTATTTTTGCCTAGATCGTGAGATTGTATGGGATAGTGAGTCATGGACATTCATATTTACATACCCCTAGTTATAGACGGAACAGCATTTTAGGTCATGTGTCTATGAGTAATCATACAACACTGGGTCTCACGGGCGTTAAAATCGACCCAATTCGTGCGTCCTCATTCACAAATTTTTGTTAAATCACAGTTCAAGGTATCATTCATAATATGTCGCATAACCTCACATCTCAGCAGGTTTGGTCTGTTAATGAATAAGAAAAACCACGGCAGATGCTGCTGTTGCCCGCGAAAGAATAGATAGGATTGAAATTTTGACATAGAAGGTCATTTAGAAAAATCAGAAATAGGGAACCTTGCGGTAGCCCTGAATTTATCTTGAACTCGTTAGATGAGATTCCATATACAACAATTCGTATAGTGCGATCACTGAGGAAACTCGATAAGAATCGAGAGAAGTTATCACCGAAAACAAAGGCTACACTCTATCAACTGCCTTGGAGCTATCTAGAGCCACTACTTTACTTTTGCCAAAAATTGTGGATTAAATTACAGCATTTCTCCAAGAGGAGGGCAAGTAGCTCTCCTGTAGAGAGGCCTCTACGAAAGCCATACTGCCTGACGGTCATTGAGTAAGCTGTTGGACTCCAGATACCTTACAAGATGGAAATTCCCCATACTTTTCATCACTTTGAAAAGTACAGAATATATTGCGATTGCGAGATAATTTTCAGGTTTATAAGCTTCTCCTTTTTGTATGGATTGACGTAACATTAGCAACTTTCCAACACACCGGGAATTCAACAGCATGGTACAACATGCCACAGAGGTTAGCTAATGGACGTGCTAGCGATAAGGAGCACTGTTTGAAGGCCAGTGCTGGAATACCATGCGGCCCGGGAGATTTGTTTATATTGAGTTCCGAAAAAACCCTTTGTACTGCTGCAGCTCGAAAGAATATCTTAGGCATAATATCTCTAGCACAGGCGTAAAGTTGTTTAATGTTTGTGCAAAAAAAAAAAGAGAAAATTGTTTGTTTTGTCGTTTGCAAGCAATTTTTAAAGATGCACATTTATATAGATGAATCAAATTTGCTCAACTGAAATGTTGCTTTTGGCCCTCTTGTTATTTAATACTAGTTTTTATAAAATGCAAATATTATTAAAACGCTGGTCGGTGTTATATAAGTATTTGAAAAAAAAACAACTTCTCTAAATTTCCATTGCCACCCACGTTTTATATTAAAAGAAATATCTATTTCCTTTTATTTGCTCCCTCTTCATACAAATATGGTAATAAGATGTATATCTTCTTAAAAAATATATTCGAATACATACAATTATACAAAAGACAACATATTCTGCAACACATACATTAAATAAAGTCTCACAAAAAAAAAAAAAAGAATAAACTTTATATGTATATATGAATTACTTGAAGAAATGGTTCTTGTTGGTCAATCATATGCCGGACCCGACTCGAACTCCTCAAATTGAGGGAGTTAAGCAAACATTATTTGTAAAAGTATATAAGTGAGTAGTAAGTAGTTTGGCAACGGGTCCACTATATACATATATACTTTAATATATATATATATACATATATATATATATTATATATACAAACAATCGCTTCTTGTCTTATGAATATATGCATGTATTTTTTTTAAAATAATATAAGTAAAACTGATGGGTTTTTATGTTGAATTTTGTAAGGATGTGTGAAGTATGTTTGCCGATATAAATAAATGTATGTGCACTGCATATGGATTTATGTAAATCTATGCCAACCATCTTTTACTTTAGTGTGCCCCCGCTCTTCTCATTCCCTTCTGCCCATCATGACCTAAACTGAAGAATAAAATATCAAATCATTCTTTAAACAAATATCCTTTTTCCACTTACAAATACACCCACAAATACTTATGCAGCATTTAGGAAAAAGGTCCTTTTTCTTTAAACTAAAAAACTGGTTTGTCTTAATGTCAATATAAACGTGTGTTGTTGGTATGTGTTAGTTTGTATGTGTATGAGTGTGTGTGTGTGTGTGTGTGTGTGTGTGGGAATATACATATAAATGTAGAACTTTTCTAATGTTTGCATAGTTTTTTTATTATTGCTGTTGTTGTTTTTGTGTGCTCTGTTCTAAGGCTGCTTGCTGCTCTCTCAATTTCACTTTGACTTTTTATAATATTTTAAAGCAAGTATACTTTATGATACTTGCAACGAGGTTGTTAGGAAAAGTCGTTTTAAAAAAAATTTTAACCACCAATTTTTGAGAGAAGGCACGTTTCTAAAGCACACTGCGAATCAAAAGACCTTTTGTTGCGTTGAAAAGGTAAAATCTATTCTCTAAAATAAAATACACAGAACATTCATATGGAGTGGAAATTGAGTTACTTTTTATAAAATGCTTAAATGGAAAGATATAAAATGGTAGGACCTAAGAGCACTAAATAGGGTTATGACTGAATTAAGTACCCCTAGAGTGAGAGGCAGTGGTATACAATTTAGGAACTAGTCCGAGTTCTAACACTTCCTTTAAAGTGGACCAAAGAGTTTTCGATGCGTTGGTCTACAAGGGTCCTCAATTGACACATCGTCGCCTCAGAACTGGTTTAGCCCATACGCCACAAACTTGAAGGAGGTGAAAAACCACAAAGAAGGTGTACATGAAGTTTTCTCAAAATATACCCGATGGATTTTTTGGAATTTGCGCCAATGCTTCCGGCATATATTTCGAAGAAAAATGTAAATTTTTGTGAACTTGCACGCATGAAGTTAGAAGTTGTAAAAGTAAAAATACGTTTTGTGCCGCATACACCACTTTTCTTAATTTTTTTTTTCAAAAAGTAGCTTTTTATGCTGCATACGTATACTTTACTGCTGTGCATTGAGAATTTTGTTGTTTTGTTTATTTGTCTTGCTGTTCAGAGAAATAAGTCGATTGTTTAACGCCAACCAAGGAGCCGCCGCCGTAATATTTTTAACTATTGATCCACTTACACACTTACACAAGAAAAACAAGTAATTGAAGTTTATTTACGAGAAATATAAAGAATGAAATTAAATAATTTCTGTTATACTCAAACATACATAATTAAGGTTTCTTTTATTTTATTTTAGTGTTTAATAAGTTTATATTAAAACATGTAATCGGCGGCTGCGTCTGGGTGATAGTGTTTTAATGTTAATGTTAATGCTTTTTCTTACGGCACCTTCTTTTCTTATTTTCATTTCTTATAGAAATGAAGCAAAACAAGAATTAACTTTACTTCGTACATTTTTTGGATGAGGAATTTTACGCAATAGCCAAACAGCGGCGTGTACATCAAAACAATACTTATTAAACCTAAAAATAGTGAATATGGAGCAAAATGAATGCTTAATATCTCAGAAATCATAATAAATTTCGCGAAATGTGAAGGGGGTATTCAAAATATATATACTGTCGTATTCATAAAAAATATTTTATTTGACAAATTTCCCATTAAAATATGTCAAATAAGCCTTTGATAAACCTTGAATAGTTTTTATGAATACGGCAGTTATTCTATACCTAACTCATAATTTTTAAGAATGGTCGGTGACGCAAAACTATTCTGGGGCGACGACATGGTGACATGTTATCGAGCTAGCTTAAAAATATATATATTCTGTTCAGATTGGCCAGAATGTTATTAGGGTAGAGTATTATTGACTCTTCAAGAAATTATATAATATATTGTACCTAAAACTGTTTTTTTACTGCATAGGTTTGAACTCGGACAGTTGAAGTCTACTTGTGTATTAAAAACAGCGAGCGTGGCTCAGAATCGTTTTTCGTTGGCTAAAATTATGTAATTTCTTAACTAGTGGAGATCAGAGAATGGCAATGAGTACTAAAAAAAATATACATAACTAAATAGTCTTAATATTAATAACTGCGTATAATCATAATTGTAGCAAAAACAATTCGTACGCTCACATATTTTCTCTCCAGCAACTATGACTATAGTATCTCTACTTCATTTATGCGCATACAAGAAAAACTAAAATACATTACAACTAAAAATAAAGAAGCACATGTGTGTCAAGCACATTGAATCTCTCTCATTTTTATAGTCTCTTATACTCAGGCTATGGATATTTAATCTGACTAAAAATATGCTTATACTCAGGCTATGGATATTTAATCGGACAAAAAAATATACGCATGATACTCGTGATATTTATTCATCATTAGCCACCGTATACATACATTTACATATGTATTCAAACTGGAATGGGAAATGTGCGGGTGTGTATGTGTGGCTGTTTGAAAACATACTTTATGTGTATGTGTAAAAAACAGCCCTGTATATACGCATGTATAGCCGATTAATAGAGCAAGTATTTTTATATTCATGCATTGATGGTAGCTCTCACAGCCGATACAATTTTATAGCTGTCGTTTGTGCTGCATAATTTAATATAGTTGTTGGATGTTTATAGTTATACGTATTCGGTTTAAAATTAATGAGTATGTTTTCATATGGGAGTATTTTTTATGTACGCATTCATAGTTCCTTGACGGCCAACACTCAAAGAGTACTTAAAATCATATTTTTGTCATTCTCTGCTGGAAATATTATAGTATTTTTTTTTTACGGAAAGCTAAAAGACACTTTGCATACTTATAACAATAGACCATAAATAGCTTCTAGGTTTTTTCAAGCAAATACTATAAGTATAATGACTTTCCTTAACCGAACTCGTATTATCACAGCAATTTTAACTATATTATAAACTTTGGCAATATAAAATTTATACAATTTCAAATGGATTTCAAAAATGAATTGAAATCCTATACGAATGAACAATTCAAATTATATTTTATTTTCTCTGGTAATAAATACACATACTTAAACACATGCTTACACATAAACATTTTTACTTATCAAAAAAAAAAAAAAAAAGGACACATAGTTACTTGTACATTTTAACAATCACACAGACAAATGCTTACATAAACACATACTTACAACACTTGTGAATAATTTCAAAATTGTATCCCCCTTCTTTTGTTGCTATTCAAGTACTATGTGTGTGCGTGTGGGTGTATGCAAAAACTACATTTTACCCAATATAGAAATAAATATTTCAAAAAAGAAAAACCTTTTTTTTTTGGTTTAGAAAATTTTCTAAATTTTCTACCTTAAGTACTTTGGGTCTGTGTCCATTTCTCGTACTTATGAAAGCCTTTAAGGACATATATACATACTACATAAATATATATGTCTATATGTATGTACGTATGTGTGAGTTTTGTGTCCAACGAACTTATGGCAATTGTTAATGCAGATGTATATAAATGTTTGCTTGAGTGTAGGCTAAAAATTTTCTTTACTTTCAAATAATATATTTGTATAAGCACGTCCATTTTTATGTTTTATTCATTCATATTAAGAAGAAAAAAAAAAGAAGTTAAAATGTATAAGTAAAGGACATTTAGCATAAGTCTCTCTTAAATGCATGTGTGTGTGTGTGTGCGTGTGTACATGTATGTGAATGCTAACATTTGTATTTTTTGTAACATTTAAATTTTAATACTTGTATATACATAAATGTATGTACTATATATGTAAATATATGTACATATGTACATACATATGTGTTTCAAATATGACTTTATGTAAGGACATTGTTTGTATTTTAGTTTAAATTTAATGTATTTTCTATATTTTGTAATCAAGGCATGTGTAACTTTGGCCCATACTTTCTTTTGTGAAATTCAAATTATACCTTATCTTTTCTCTCTGAATGAATATCATGTATTCTATCTCTCTCTCTCTCTCTCTCTCTCTCTCTTTCATTTAACAATAAAAATATTATTATTTTATTTTTAAGCTAAAAGGGAAATTGTGAATTTTTAACCATGGCAATGGGAGTTTTTGTAACAAACGTATTTAAAACCAGCTTTTTATTTAAGTAAAAAGTTTTCTACACAATAAAGGCTGGAAGGCTTAACAATTTTTTAAGGAAAAATAATGAAAAATAATCATGTTTATAATACTTTGTGGTTTTAAAGCTCACATATGTTTATACACATCTTCTTCTAGAACTAAAAATTCCAAAAAAAAGATTAAGAATAGAAAGAAAAACATTAGAAATTTGTTTATCAAGTTTTAATATTTCAATCGCACTTTTTCCCAAAATTAATATTTAACTAGTTCAGTAAAATATTAATTGTTTTTTGAATACATTGAAATTGATTATAGAGGGATTTTTTTTTGGCTTGTTGTATAAGACTTTAATCAAAGAACTTCATATTTTTATAGCAAGGCTCTCAATATTTTATTGAGAAGTACATACTTAAACATAAGAAGTTAAAAAGTTCCCAACAAAAATTCTTAGAAAGCAAAAATGTTTATTCCATTTTGCATCTACATATTTTGAATTTTTCACAACCTTTTGACAACTAGTTGCCATATTGAGCATCAATAAATGTATTCAAAAATTTTGTAGTTAAAGTCTACTGATGAATTTCTTAAGCAAAAACTAAATGCATATACGAGGGCGGTTCGGAAACTTCTTAGCCTAGCACAAAGAGCGCGGTATAAACAGAAAAAAGATAAGTGTTTTGGAAACTTCCATCTCTGCTATGAACACATGTTAAATTTTGTTTCGATCTGGCAACTCCTTCATATAGAAACAGGTGTTCACAAAAGGCGCATCCGCGATTTTTAAACAATGGAAAAATTAGAAATGCGTGGTGTCATTAAATATTCACATAAAAAAGGTTTATCGGGAAAAGAAATTCATAATGATATGGTGAATGTGTTAGGTGAAAGTGATCCTTCATATGCAACAGTAAAAATTCGGTTGCTGAATTTAAACGTGGTCGTACAAGCATTGAAGATGAACCACGTAGTGGACGTCCAAAAACAGCAACAACAACAGAAATTGTAGCCAAAGTGCATGATATGGTATTAAATGATCGACGAATAAAAGTGCGTGAAATAGCTAATATCATGGGCATCTCAAATGATCGAGTCCATTTAAATTTGCATGAAAAACTACAGATGAAAAAGCTTTCTGCAAGATGGGTGCCGCATTTGTTAACAGTCGACCAAAAACGCATAAGAATGAACATTTCTCAAGCTTGTTTGGATCGTTTTAAGCGAAATAAAATGGATTTTAATCGTCGTTTCATAACTGTTAATGAGACATGGATCCACCACAATACTCCAGAGACAAAAAAACAATACAAACAATGGACTGAAGCTGGAGGAAGTGCCCCAAAGAAGGCAAAAACAATTCAATCGGCTGGTAAGGTTATGGCAAGGGTTTTTTGGGACTTCAAAGGTATTTTATTGATTGACTATCTGCAAAAGGGTAAAGCAATAAATTCAGAGTACTATTGCAACCTTTTGGATCAATTAAATGTACAAATTCGAGAAAAACGTCCTGGCTTACAACACAAAAAAATAATTTTTCATCAAGACAACGCACCAGCGCACAAGAGTGTTTTAACAATGGCTAAAATCAACGAATTAAAGTACGAGTTGCTTGACCAGCCACCTTATTCTCCTGTGACTTTTACCTGTTCCTAAATCTAAAAAATTCCTTGCTGGCAAGCGTTTTACCTCAAATGAAAATGCAATTACAGTTGTAAACCACTATTTTGAAGAACTTGAGGAAAACTATTTTAATCAAGGGATAGAATTGCTAGAAAAGCGTTGGACTAAGTGTATTGAAGTTTCAGGAGATTATATTGAAAAATAAAAATATTTTTGAAAAACTAACTATTCTCTTTCATTGATAGGCTAAGAAGTTTCCGAACCGCCCTCGTAGACGTCAGAGAATGACAAAAATATGGTTTAAAGTACGTTTTGAGTATTGACTGCAAAAACAACTATAAATGCGTACAGTTAAAAAATAACAAATACAAGCTCATATACAAAAACACGCATTAATTTTAAACTAAATACGTACAACTATAAACATCCAACAAATATATTTATACATATTACTTAAATTACGCAGCACAAACGACAGAAATAATATTTTTTAGACTGTATGAGTTACAATCACACGTAGGAGTATAAAAATTATCTGACTATTAATCGGCTACACATGCGAATATACAGGGCTATTTGATTTACACACACACTTACACACACATAATACATGTCTTCAAACACACACACAAACACGCACACATTTTTCATTTTATTTTATATACACAAATGTATGGATTCGGTGGCGAATGATGAATAAATATCCCGAGTGTCACCATATTTTTTTGTCCGATTAAATATCCATAGCCTGAGTATAAACATATTTTTTTTATTTGAACTTACTAAAATTAAGACTATTTACTTACACACCCAAAGAAAAAACAGCTTAAAATCAATAAAAACCATATTGGATCAATAAGAAACATTAACGAAAGTCTAGTCATATTGAAATTTCTTATTTCAATATGGAAAAATGTTAATTTACTTGTTACGCGTTCTTATTTTTAAGTTGCTGCTTTTTCCTGAGTGCATGTCTATATTTCGTTTTTGAGACTCATTGTCATTCTTTGGTAGACGTTGCTTAACCAACAGGCAAACAAAAATTCTTTGTAAATTAAAAACTAATGGCCTGATTTATAAAAATTTTTTTTTGATTTTTGAGAGGTTTATAAAATAGTTTTCCTTACAAAATTCGTTTTTATGAATAATAGTGCATTTATACTGTCTCGAGATCTAATACTTTCGAGATTTTGAGCTAAATCAAGCTGCTTTTTTCCAGATTTCCCATACAAAACGAAATCTAATTTTTCAGTAGATTTGTAGGAAATCTAATAAAACTATAATGTTTTTAATTATTCTTTACTACTCTGTACAACAAAAGGTGAGTGAATTAGCTACCTTTTGCATAAAAAAGTGTGTGAATTGGCTACAATGCAGTTGTTTGGTTGGAGTTTTGTAAACAAATCAATTGATGGGTTTTGTTTTGGATAAAAAATATCTTGATAAATGTCAAAAAAAGCTGGTGTAAACGGTATATATGTTCATAAAGATTTTAATAAAAATATGCTAGATTTTGTGCTGATGTAAATCGACGAGAATTCTCGATGAGAATTTTTACATGACTTCTATAAACTGGCAGTAAAATTGTTTCTAACAAATAATATTTAAAAAAAATTAAGTTGTTAAAATTATAAACTAAAATTTTTAAAAATTTGTTCTTGTTTCAAAACAAATTTTAAAATTTTGTTTTTGGTGTAAATATAAAAATGCGACAAGTTGAAAGTTGTCGATATCGGGGGACACGCGCTTAAGCACATTCACGTTTTACCTGTCGCATTTTATAGAATATTTTTAGGAGCTATGGTAATTTTTTTACTTCTGTTCATTATTGTTATAATTTTAGCAAATGCTTCCCAACTGAACTATTTAATATTTTCATTATTAAAAGATATAAATTTGCTTACAAAATTTTTCTGTATTTTAATGAATTTTTTCTTGTCACTGTAAACTCTGTGGATTAGGGGTGAAAAACTACCGATTGCACTATTGATACTATTGATTGCTAGTTTGTTTTTATTCTGCAAACGATTAATACTTGAAAATAATCGATATTTTTTATTCACTATCAATAGTAAATGATATGTTGCTATCAATGATATACTCGTACCACTGTAAATGATATACCTCTATAAGCAAAAATATATACATATTGCTTTTCATAAACACTAAAAATTTAAAAAAATTATATTTTTTAGTTAGTTTAGAATAAAAACTTGATTAAAATCTAATCTGTTACAAATTAAACTAAAATATAATATGAAAAAGCACGTTTGCTTATGACTTCTAGCATGATTTTACATAATTTGGTGGCATGCTTTTAGGCGCGATGGTCATTTTTATTAATATTCAAATTAGTGCTGGGATACTATCGATAGTACTATCGATAATATCGATAGTTTTCAAATATCGAAAATATCGATAGGAAAAAATATCCATATCGATAGTATTTAAAGTGCAGTTTTGAAAACGTGAGATGCTATAAAAATTTTTTAACTGACATCAGCACAACTTTTGGAAAACCGTCACCTAAATTAACGTTCGTAGATACATTTGAACATATTAAAATGAACATAAGACTATAAACGTTCAATAAAGTGATAAAAAAACTACCTGTAACCTGATGAAAAATTAGTTATATTTTTCTTTCTCAAGTACTAACATTCAGTCGATAGTAATATCGATAGTATCGATAGTGAAATTTAAACTATCGATAGATATCGATAGCCGAAAATATCGATAGTATCCCAGCACTAATTCAAATCACTAAGCCTAGTCAAACGCCTGCAAACCCAGCATTATTAAAAAATATAAATTTGCTTACAAAAAAAAGGAAGACAAGTGATTTATTTATCTTTCTTTTACTTCAGTTGATTTGATTTAAGGAAAATTCAAGAAGAAAAAAAAACAAAAATTGATAAAAAGCTAAATAAATGGTTTAGCATTTAAGTGTTTTTCTTTATATAAACATAAATAAATTTTATTATTTATACGCTTTATGTACGTATGCACATATAAAGTTTCGCCTGCTGTCAATGTCCATTTGCAGTTAATGTAGTCAGTCGTCGTCGTGTGTGTGTGTGTGTAAGTGTAGCAGCACCCATTCATTATTTGATCGTTTAAATACATACACACCCATGCGATTTAAGGCCGGCAAATAACATACACACACGAATAATTTCTTTTTCTAACTAACAAATGTTAGCAGAAAATTTTCTTAATGAATTCAGCAGCAACAACAAAAAAAAAACTTTCTTCTACGCACACATGCACAAAATCCATCTTAGATTACTCCTCTATTGCCTGCCCCATGCGTGTTAAAGGATAATGTATATTCACCAAATGTTTCTTCCTTCTCCAACTGAACGTTGGAGGAGCTCAAGAAGCAACACAAAAAAAAAGTTATACAGAAAATAAATAAAGCCAAAACGATCAAGAGATATTAATATAAAATATCTAGAAGTATGTTGCCAAACGCGAAAATTAAACCATATGGCATGAAGTAGACGTATATACATATAGATATATGTTTGTAGCAATAACGAGGCCAAATTGTTCAGTATAAAAGAATAGAAATAATAGAAGTAGCAAACTGCGGCAGTGGGCTGTGTCACGCACCGCGTTCCAGACAGGTTTAAGCTGTGTGAAGTATCCTCGGGCTTTGTTGATTGACTGCTTTTAAGTAGCCTGTTTTATCAAATATACTTCCCAAGTAGCAAAAAATATTCACATCGTCTATTTGTCGGTTTCGGAAACAGAATTTTTGTTCAACACAGAACTTGATTCTCATTGTTTTAGTTCTTGCGATGTTTGACTTGGGACCCACGGTGTGTGCCATTTCACTCATTTACCGTTATTAGTTTAGAATTCATATTGTAGCCTACTTAAAGGCAGCTAAATAGAATTTATTTATAATATAGTTTTAATGGGTGCGTTTACTTTAACCATTACACTGGTACTTTATTTTGATAAGATACAAATTTCGCTTGCAAGTATAAATAAATATAAATTTAAGTGAAACAATGAATGTATGTGGTAGCAATTACAAATGTGTTATTAACATTACACACATTAAATACCAAAACGTTTCAACAAAAGTTTTTCATTATATATGTATATGTCTCCTTTCATGTGTATTAAGTTTATACATACATTTCTTTTTAACTTTGGTGTTCTTATATGTTTTATTTTTTATTTTTACTGTCTGCTGGTGAATGTGTGTATGTATTAGTGTTAATAAATTAAATTCAAACACGACACGCACTTGCAATTTCATGTTATTGTTATTGTGATTATTTTCATTGTTTTCTTATAAATACTTAGTCCACATTTACGTGTAACTGGTTTTTGAATTCTTTTTATATATTTTTTTTATCATTTACACGGATGTGTCTGTGTGTATGTGTGTGTGTGTGTGTGTGCATTTGCTGTTATTGTTGCTTTTGCTAAAACGTTTAAGTAAAGCGCGCGAATAAAATGTTTCCGCCTGTTTCCGGTTTTCCGGTATGTTACGTTCAATTCTCTTTGTCTTCTTACACGTTTATACGTACGTAATACCAATTGCTTATAGCATGGCTTTGCTGAGTAGGAAAATACTTCTGTATAAAATTAATTATTTTTATGATTGGCAATGTTTAGAAAAACTACAGTTTTCAATAACGACAATATATTTTATTTAAACTTAAAATGTTATAAATAGAATAATTTTAGTTTAATTTATTAATGCTCAAAGTTTTTAAGAAATTCCTTTTCCATTTTATTTGTTTTAAAGTGTTTTAAATATAAATCTTATTACTTTTTTTACTTAGAAAAAAAAAAAGAAAAAGTAAATATTTTACTGTACTTCTAAGCGAAATGTAATAATGCACATATGTTTTAAAGGACATCTGCCACTTTTTTTTGTAATATTTTCTTTTGCATTTTAATATGTTTTCCACAAAAAAAACAATCCCAGAATAAGATAGACAAAACTTAAAATCTTCTTGGTTTTGATTTGTTAAGCATTGCACAATAGCAAAAACAAAAAAAAGGATCACATAAGTCAGGAACATTTATAAAATTAATATAAATTGCCAAACGAGCAAACGAGGGAAAAATATAACCATATATTTTAAATATATATAAAAAACTAAAAAACAACTGCTAAACAAAGACATGATAAAACTTTAATTTAAAAATTTGAGATTTGCTTTACTTCAGTTTGTCTTTTCCGCCCTTAAATAAAAAGATTGACAGTGTATAAACAAAACAAAGAAAAATGAAAACGGGATAAGAAAAAAATTTTTAGCTAATACAAAGCGAATTTTAATGTAGCTACTTAAATTTTCAAGTAACTCCAAATATAACATGTGAAATCCTAATAATTTTTAAAGTTTTTTATAGGAATTACTTAAGTGGTTTATAAACCTTTTTATCTTCCTTAAGATGTAAACTGTTTTTTACATCTGACTGGTCACTTTTATTAATCCGCTTTAACTCTGTCTGTCTGCTAAAGTACAGTGTTTTAATGAAGGAGTAATTTCTTTATTAGGCTCAAGAATATATACTGAATATTTTTGAAATTAATTAAAAAAATTAAATATTTTACTAATCAATGTGCTTTTCCAAAGAAGTTAAAAAAGCTAAACTGTTTGGGGAAATATCGCATTTCATCAGCAGCCTGCCAAACACAAACTAAATGACGCAGCTTGTTAAAATTTTGACAGGAGTCAGCTGACAGTAGCCTAATGACAAGAGCAGTGTTGCCCTTTCAGTTTATAGGCGGAAAATTCAATAACTTAAGGAAATATTTATCCGCTTTCGTAGCTCTACTTCTATGAAGCAGAGTTTTACATACATATTAGGTTGAGTTTAGACGGGCGAACATTTGGAAAGGAAAAAAAGGATTCTCTTTTGTTGTTTCCTTCGCGTTTACACATACGAAAATGTTGTCGGCGACATCCAATATTATTGGATAATAGCAAGCAAGTTTGTATATGTATGTGTGTATATTTAGCAAAGAATATGAAAATAAAGGGTGTCGCCGAGTACCGAACACTAAAATGATTCTCTCTTCCCAACCCGTAAATTGCTGCCAAAATAAATATTTCCCTTCCAAATGTTTTCGTGTCTAAACGCTGACTACGAAGAGAGCTCTCGTTTAACGTCCTGATACACTATCCTACATAATTATTGAGAAAATACAATAATATAATAAACATAATAGTCTATAAACATTTTTAAAAGGTTTTTGTTGATTTTTTTTAGTATTGACGTTTTTTTTTAGTTTTGGCATTGTTTTAAGTCTTGGCGATTTTTTTGGGTTTTACGATTTTTTTTAACATTTTTGCTACTGTTTTACTGTTGGTCTTTTTTTGGATTTTAGAGATTTATTTTATTTTTTTTTGGTGATATTTATTTTCATTTAAGGGATTTTTCCATTTTGGCGATTTTTTGTTTCGGTATTTTTTAATTTTGGATTTTTTTTGGTTTAAGCGTTTTTGAAAATTTCAAGGGTGACCTCTTTCAGTTTCCAAGACACATGAAGTTTATCGCTTTGGAACACCCTTTAATATTTAGCTTTAATATAATTGGTATTGTTGCCCCTAAGGCTTTACATATTCTGTGACAGACAGACGGACAGAAGGACATCGTAGCGAAAACAATAGGGTACTTTTCACCTTTGGTGTACGGAACCCTAAAAATCATGACAAGAGATTTTTTTATACACTTTCTTGGTTATTTATACGTTTGACATTTTGACTGGCAAAATACTTTTATAGCTATACTATTTATTTCACGGAACAAAAGCTAGGACGTGATTTTCGTAACAAAAATAATCGACACTGTTACATTTGTTTTGATTTCTTTGTACTTACAGCCAGAGTAGGGAAATAAACACAACAAATTGAAGTGAGTGAAACAAAAACAAAAAAAAGACAATGAGAAGGATTGCTCAATTGGTTTTTGTATTGTTTTGAGTACAAATCAGAGAGCACAGGCAATGGGCTGTAAGCCGGCTATGAACCGCCGCGGGCCACAAAATATAATTTTATTACGAAGCAGTATAGCTATATTTGGGTGTCCTAAGACACCTCTCTTCTTTTTTTAAGATTTTGAAATACATGCTAACGGAGACGTAGCGGGTTTTCTTTTACAACGTGCCAACGTTTACGCAACATTAGCTATAATTATCATATATGAATACCCGGCGTTATTTTTTATTTGTTTTTCTATAAAATTAAAAACTAAAAGTAATTATCCGGCCTGCACCTGTACACATGCAAATAGATTTTACATTTCCCGCACCATAAAATAAATATAATTTTCTATTACTTTTTACTTCAAATTTTTGGCAAACATCATTTCTCAATAAAACTTAAAAAAAAATTACACAAGAAAAAAAGGTATGCAGCCCAAATGTATGCTTCATATACAAATATCCCTAAATACATACCACAAAGTATATTATTTTATTTCTTTACAAAATAATATACCACATTAGCAAAGCCCGTATATTTAATATGTTTTTACAAGTTTCTATTTTTTGTTTGTTTTGTTTTCAATATAAAGTAAAATTTGAAATTTAGAAAAGAAGAAATAAAAAAAATTACAGTACAACATCACTGAGACAACCACAATAAAGACAAGAGATTGTTGTTTCTTGTGTGTGCTTGGTTAAAGAATACAACCTTCTTAAGTAAAGGAAAACATTTAAAATTGTAAAGTTTATTTATATATGTATATAAAATGCTTGAGTCACTCTGTCTCTTTTGGCTCTTTGTTCAAAAAATTGTCTGCAGTTTTTCTAAACGCCCATATATCCTGTTTCCTTTTATTTAATAAACTACTCATACAATACTGACCACTGTTTTCATTATAATGGTCAAGTATTTTTAGTTTATTTTACTTTTTATTTTTTTATGTGTAAAATAAAAAAGTTTTCAAGCAAATAAGAAAAATATTTAAAGCACACCCTTTAAATATGCTTTAGTTAAAAATTTAAACAAGTTTATTTAAACAGCATCCAAAGGATTTAAGAAAAATATTTTTTTTAAAATCTCACTATTTTCATTCTTGATCTCTTTGAGAAATAGAAAAAAGTGCTAGCAGGTTCTATAAACGATATATCATTATTAGTAACTTTTTAATTTAATATATAGTTCCTTTTAAAACATACTTATAAACGATTAATGACTATTAAGCACACACATATGCACTCTGTTTTTCATGTCTTTTACTCTGGCAAATTTCCTTTCTAATGTTAAAATATAGTACATGTGCTTATCACTTGCAAATTGCGTTACTTTTCTAGTGAATTGTAATGTATTTCCAATAAACTTGAACACGCAATGTTCTGAGCAGATTATTGCCTCTAGGAATAAATAAATTGTATCCACGGAAAGTATAAAAGTTTCCTTATGTGCTAAAATTTATGTAGGCATGGTTACATAGCTCAAGAAAAACAAATTAATTTTCTCATTAATTTGTATACAATTGGCTGAGTGTAAATTATCAACTTGTTGGGTTTTTATATCTTTTGAGCCAAGGCATATTTATTTTTTCAAATTAAAGTTCATCCGAAACTTCAAAAATATTTTACGAAAGAGAAATTTAAAGAAAATGTAAACAAATTTCAATATGAAAAATATTTTTATTAAAAAATTGTGAAAAGTGCTAAACGTTGCAAATTTTGTTAGTGGTAGCTGCCGTGGAGAAATATTTTCAAATTTATATGAATAATTTTTATTATTATTATGTTAAACCATGTTGTTTTTTTCATTGTTGTATTTTGTCATTGTTTTTGTATCCTATTACCTGGAAATGAATCTGCCTTGTATCGAGCAATATGCGTTACAATTTTCGCTAAGCTTTTTCTAGTTGAGCAGTTAAAAAGCTTTAGTTTTTTTGCTGCATATTTTCCTGCATATTACGAATATTTTTTTCGGCCTATAAATGTCGTTCAGAAAATTTTTTAAGAACTAAAATTGCACCGGAACTATTTACATTAAATGTTATGCTCATAAATATGTACTTGTATATAATGTTCTGCATATACATATTTATAGATGTATTTATATTTATACAATAACATATAAATGTCCTTAAAAAATAATTCAAACACACATGTTAATGCTCGTTAACAGAACATAAGCATACATATTGAATGTTTATAGATTATTATAATCATAATAAAAAAGTATACAACAAGAGTAATAAACAGCAGATATGTATGTACATATAAATATGTATTTACATTCACGGCTTCAAGGAATAAATAGCATCCTTATGCGAAAAAAAAACAAAAAAAAGAAACACAAAATAAAATGAACCAAATCATTGCTTGGCAACCCTTAACAACCAAAAGGAATAACAACTAGTTCCACCTAAGCACCCCCACCCCTAAATTATTTCTTCCCCCCACCCACAAAAATATGTCCTGCATAAATGAGTTTAGCAGTTTCGCTCAAATTATTACACACACATAAAACGTATGGTCAGTTTAAATAGATGTGTATTGAATATTAAAAATAAAAAAAAAAAAAATAGAAAAGCATAAGCGCCGGTACATATGCACAATACATATTGTTAATATTGAACAAATGTTAAAAATAATAATATTTTATATGTATTTTCTTCAATATACATAAAGATAATTTAATGGTAAATATGAGCATTTAGACTATGTCTTCTCTATAGATGGGTCATCAAATATTTGAGGGTATTGAACACATTGACTAAATGTCTTTGCCAATGATGATGATGATGATTATGATCATTATTATTATTATTATTATTATTATATGAAAATTATTTGAAATATAAATTCAAATAAGTCAGAGTGAGAACCAAAACAAAAAAAGAAAAAAAAAGGAATCCATAGTCGTAAAAATAATTTTAGTTATTGTTTTCAAGTATTTTTCGATGACACTAAATGTGCAAATAAAATCTAAGGAAAATATAAATAATTTTCTTTTATTTCTATTTAAACATACATATTAAGTGTTAAATTGAAACACGTTCTATCCATAATCATGGTAATTGTACGTAAAATAATGATATTGGCTTAAAACTTTTTTGTTTTGGGGGGAAATATTCTATAAGTTTATAACAGCAAGATATTTCACCTTTTGTATTGAGGACAAAAAATAAAATTAAATAATATATGTAATTAAGTTATAGAATTTAAAGAAATACAGCAAGCAATTTCTATTATGAATTAAATCGGCTAAGAGCCGTTTTAAGTAGCCAACACAATACCATTTTGGGATAAAGCTTGGAAAGCTTTTTTGCTTTGGCCGTTTTTCGTTATTTAGTCATTAGTTAGTTAAAGCAAAACTTTTATTGGTGTTTTATGAATTAAAAAAAATTTAAGTCCACGTGGTTTTACAACATCAATAAAGAAACTTTACTTGAAACTTGAGGCTAATAAATATTTAATTAATTTGTATTACAACTAATTTTCAAACAAAAAGTTTATTTAAAATAAAATTAAAAAAATTAAGTAAATTAAAGTAACACAAAATAAAATAAAATTAATACAAATAAAGAGAAATGAAATAACATGAAATAATAAAAATAAGATAAAAAAAATTATGAAATATATAATAATAAAGAAAATAAATAAAATAAGTTATTTTACTAATGAGAATAAATAAAAGAAAATAAAAAATAAATTTAAATATAATAACACCCAATTCAATAAAACTAAATAAAGTCGAATAGAAAAAAGTAAAATAAAATAAAATAAAATAAAATAAAATAAAATAAAATAAAATAAAATAAAATAAAGTCAAATAAAATAAAATAAAATTAAGAAATTTAATAAAATAAAATAAGATAAAATAAAATAAAATAAATTATATTAAATTAAATTAAATTAAATTAAATGAAATTAAATTAAATTAAATTAAATTAAATTAAATTAAATTAAATTAAATTAAATTAAATTAAATTAAATCAAATCAAATTAAATTAAATTAAATTAAATTAAATTAAATTAAATTAAATTAAACTAAATTCAATTCAATTCAATTCAATTAAATTAAATAAAAAATAAAATAAAATAAAATAACATAAAATAAAATAAAATAAAATAAAATTAATCAAAATAAAATAAAATAAAATAAAATATATAAAATAAAATAAAATATAATAATATAAAATAAAATAATATAAAATTAAATAAGACAAAACAAAATAAAATAAAATAAAATGAAATATAAAATAAAATATATAAAATAAAATAGAATAAAAAAAAATAAATAAAGTAAAGTAAATAAAATAAAACATATAATGAAGTAAAATAAAATAAAATAAAATAAAATAAAATAAAATAAAATAAAATAAAATAAAATAAAATAAAATAAAATAAAATAAAATAAAATAACATAAAATAAAATCAAATGAAAAAAATTAATTAAATAAAGTTAAATAAATTAAACAGAATGTAGTTAATAAGAAATTAATAAAAATTAATTAAAATAAATAAAAATTTAATGATAACACTATATATAAATATACAATAAAAATTAATAAAATAAATAAAATAAAATTAAATTAAAGAAAAGAGAATGAATAATAATAATAATAAATAATAATGCAATAAAAGAAAATTAAATTTAAACTAATAAAATATAGAATATACTTCCACATTTTTATAAAAAAAATATAATAAATAAATTAAAATAAATTATATGAAATAAAAAAATAAGTAAATAAAAATAAAAAATAAAATTATATATAAAAATAAATAAATTAAAATAAATTAAAAAATAAAATAATCAAATAAAGAAGAATACACAAAAATAATATAAATTAATATAATATTAAACATGAAAAATAAAATAAAAAAATTGTGTAAAAAAGTAAAAGATAAATAAAAATAAAACAAAAATTTTATTAAATTTAAAAAATCAGATTTAAGGTATAAAAATAAAATAAATAAAGTTTAAAAAGAAAAAAAAACGAGATAGAATAAACTCCCTGTTTCCACAAGCCAAACAGCCGACTAGTCTAAACAATTTTTATGAAAACCACTAAAAAAATTTGTGATTTTCATATAAATTTTTTCCTCAAGTCATTGATTGGCTTGTCTAGAAATTCCCAACAAACAATTTAACCAAACGTTCCGTTTCTGGTACATTTTTGATGACGATGGTATAGAATTTTTGCTCTGCGTGTAATGCAAAAGTAATTTTGAAATAGTCCGTTTTCAACTAAGAAACTTTTCAAAATGTTTTAATATTTTTAACATAAAGTGGGTGACAAAAAGCATAAAGTTCAGACAGACCAGTACGAAAGTTTTGTGATTCTGTAAAAGTTTTGCGTGATAGCTTTTATCCCAAAATGGTGATAGAATTTTCCAGTTTTCTTCTAACATAATGGCAAATTTTTTACATAATTTTTTAATGATTTGCTTTAAAAACTAATTTTACTTTTATAGCCAATTAGAATTATTTTATATTTTTTTTTGCTGCATGTACATACATATGTATGCATGTACTCGCATATAACTACGATTTGCCATTAGTTTTCAATATAATTTTTCGGACAATATTTCATGCTTTCGATATATATTTTATTTGCTATTACATACATATTTAGTTTAAATAAAGTAAAATGTGCAAAATAAAAGTTAAATATTTCCAATTGGTTTTAATTTTTGAGTTCTGCTTTCTTTTCCGAATGATTTTCAAATTATGTACTTTAAGTTCAAATTGAGATGAGCAAATTTTGTCAACATAACAACAAGAGGCAAATATATATTCAATATATTATAAATGTTTTGTTTGAAGATACATATAAAACAATGAAATATTTTGGACTTACCAAAATCATTAGCACCCATACCGGAGGGGCCTGGCAATAGGCCAGGTATGCCTTGTAAGCCTAAAAAGGCATTGGGGAAGGAATGAGTACGTTGATTGTCCATAGAATCCATAGTGCCGTCATGTTGTACATCACCGCGATCTGAGGGTTCTGTGTCGGAACTATTTGAATCTTCGCCAGCGCTTTGGGCGTGTAAGGAAGCCATATCGAGGTGTTGTTTCTAGAAAAGAAAATAAATTTTTCCGAATACAGTTGCTATAAAACGCTATGAATTGGACAATTCATATTGGCTATATCTTTTTCAGAAGAAAAAATCAGAAAAACAAGAATTTTAATTTAGTCCTTGTTTCCAAGGACTAGATAATTTTTATGAAAAATCACTCAAGAAAATGTGTGCTTTTTACACAAGTCCAAAGTTTGGTTTGTGGAAACAAGAGATAAATATATAATTAAAACTTTTTTTATACCCTTTACCAACAAAAATGGTAAAAGGGTATATATAGGTTTGTCATTCCGTTTGTAATTTCTATAATATCAATAAGCGACACATAAAATATATATATTCTGGATCCTTATGCATAGGGAAGACGAATAAGCGATGTCCGTCTGTCCGTCTGTCCGTCTGTCTGTACGTGAAATCGGTTTTCCGAAGCTCCCAGAAAAGCTAGAGACTTCGTTCTTGGACTGGTGTGTCAGAAATTTTCCAAAATAGATTGGTATTGAAATTCAGTAAAATCGACCAGACGATTGCAGAGCTGGAAAACGTAAACTTCATTTTGCCATATAAAAGTAACTACCGAAAACAAATTTTTATTTTTTTTTTTAATAAATAAACTTATATTACACTTACGTATGACTAAAATTGGAATTCTAAATTAATAAAAAAATATAATAAAATTAAAAAGACGTTTCCAGGGTTGGAAAACGTTAACTTTTTGTGTTATGTAAAATTAACTATGTCTAAAACTATATTAGTATTTTCTCGAGAACCGTAAGAGCTAGAGACCTGAAATTTGGACACAGTGTGTAGACCTTTGGCCGCTATAACAACAAATACATGAGAATTGGAAATTAAAGGGTGTTCCAAAACGAGCAACGAAAAATGTTAAAATCCCATGTAATATACATACAATTGTATGTATATACACTTGAAATTTGTAAGGTTAGTGTATTTTTATACAGACTACAAAAATTAACACTAAAATTTAAAAAAAATTTTATATTAAAGGGTGTTCCATCAGTTAATGCAATTTTGACTATGCAATTTTGACAACTTGCTGTATCTTGGAAACCGTAAGAGCAAAACTCTTGAAATTTTCAAAAACGGTAAAACTAAAAAAACTAAAAATTATAAAATCGCCAAAACGAAAAAAATCGCCAAAAACAAAAAAATCGCCAAAACGAAAAAAAGCACCAAATTAAAAAAAATTTCTAAAGCTAAAATAAATCGCATAAAACGGAAGAATTGCTAAAATGAAAAAAAAAAATTGCCAAAATGAAAGAAAATCGCTAAAATGAAAAAAATCGCCAAGATGAAAAAAAAATCGCCAAAACGAAAAAAACAAAAAAAAAAAACAGAAAAAAGTCGCCAAAATGAAAAAAACCCAAAACAGGAAAAAATCGCCAAAAACAAAAAAAAAATTGCCAAAACGAAAAAAAAAATCGCCAAAATGAAAATTTTCGCAAAAACGAAATAAAACCTAAAAAACAGAAAAAATCGCCAAAATGAAAAAAAAACCAAAAAAAAAAATCGCTAAAATGAAAAAACCAAAATGAAAGAAAATCGCCAAAATGAAAAAAATCGCCAAAATGAAAAAAATCGCCAAAATGAAAAAAATCGCCAAAATGAAAAAAAAACGCCAAAATGAAAAAAAAACCGCCAAAATGAAAAAAACGCCAAAATGAAAAAAATCGCCAAAATAAAAGAAAACCAAAAACAGAAAACAAATCGCCAAAATGAAAAAAAAAACTAAAAAAAATAAAAAAATCGCCTAAATAAAAAAACCCAAAAACAAAAAAAAAAACGCCAAAATGAAAAAAAAATCGTCAAAATGGGAAAAATCTCCAAAATGAAGAAAAGCCCAAAAACAGAAAAATATCGCCAAAATGAAAAAAACCTCCAAAAACAGAAAAAAATCGCCAAAACGAGAAAAAAGCGACAAAACTGAATAAATCGTTTAAGCTGAAAAAAACTTCAAAAAAGCAAAAAAGCCTACCTTTCGTGCACGATTCAAAGTCGCACTTTACCGAATTTTTTAATATTAAAGGAATTAAATGAAACTAGGTTCTTTCTTATTTCGTTTTTGCTTCGTTCACTTAACATATTTTATGTATTTTTTAAAGAACTAGATTGGTATCAATAATCAGAAAAATCCAAAATTATGACTCCAGGGTTGGAAAACTCACACTTTTTGTGTTATGTAAAATTAAATAGGTCTAAAAATTCTTTTCTTTTTCTTTATAAATTGAATATATTTTTGGCGTATGAAATTTGAAAAATGAAAATTATAGCTCCAAAGATGGAAACTTTAAAAAAATTATAAATTTTTTTACAAAACAAATATGTATGTATGTGTCTGTATACTATATATATGTACGTACGTTGGTAAAGGGTATATAAGATTCGGCACAGCCGAATATAGCACTCTTACTTGTTTTTACTCACTTGTAAACCATTGGTATTCTCTAAAGCCTGACCCAACAATGATTCACGCATTTCGCGATCCCTGTCATGTGACGTCTCCCGACTGCGATCACGATTGCGCGTTAAGGCATGTTGGCCAGCTACGGGAAATTCGCGATCTATCAGCAAACGTTCAGGACTGATACCGTGTTGGGCACGAAACAAATCGGCGCTTTTAATTCTTTTCTGAGGTGGAGGTGTCAAATGATTATTGCGATTACTTTCTGAGTCCGATAGATCCCAGTGATTAGCCTAAATAAAAACAAAAAAAAAAACAATATGGAAAAACAAAAATATTATTCAAAAACATATTTTGCTATTTCGCGACAAATCTTTTACAGGGGAAGAGTGTCTACTTTACTTTTATGTTATTGTTTGATTTTCTTACGGGTGACGCTGACGAGGCCTTCAGCTCCTGTATGGCAGGGGTTTTTCCATTGTTTGTGTTGTTATTGTTGTTGTTGGTGTTGCTGTTATTAATGTTGCTGCTGCTGGTATTATTGTTGTTGTTGTTGTTGTTGTTGGTATTATTGCTATTGTTATTATTATTGCTGTGGCTGCTGCTACTGTTCAATAAATTATTTAAAGGTGTCGATGAACTTAAGGATGGCGTTGTAAATGGTGAATTAGAGGAATTGCTTAGAGCTTGCGTGGCAGCTGTTAGAAAATTCAGTTTGTTCGCACTGCCCGAGAGTTGACTGTTCATAGAACTGTTGTGTTTGCTGGTGGGCGCTGAGGAAGCTAGTATGGAGGAGGAGGTGAATGAGGCAGAAGATCCATTGTTGACATCGGCCAGACCACGGATTTGTAGTAAATGGGCGGTTTTTAGAAACTCTGGCAAATGCTCGTGCCCCACATTGACTTCGCCATTGTAAATGAAACTACAAGTGGGGGAATTGGCGGAAAATAATTTTTTAAGTATTTTATAGAAATAATTAAGAAATATGAAAAAAACTGAAATAAACCAAAGAAATTAAAATTATTCCGGCGAAAAGTGCATCTTCAAGAGCGACATATCTTTGCAATTCAGTAAAATTTTATGAGAAATATTTTTGTAACCCACTGTTTCTCCGTGAAATGGTATGTACCTATTACGAATGTAATTTTTTAAGTATAGATTTTCGTTAAAAAAAAGACGACGTCGAAAAAATGTATCGTTTAAGCTTTTTTGGCCTTTATGACTCGCTTAGACCCTTTTTACGAAAAGGGCAAAAAGACCAACACGAGGCAGAGTTAGATCCATTGGTTTTTTCTTATCAATTTCATTGCTTAAGCCAGCTTCATTAGTTAACTACAGACTGTGAATTTGAGCCTTAGAGGGTTAAACCCCCCATAGGATTTAACGTAAAACTGTCGTGTTTGTGTAAACTTCCCTTTTGGATATGAAACTAACTCTTAACAGCATTTAAAGCTTTGAGCATTTTTTTTTGCCATTATATTATATTATTAATACAATTTTATGGCAATTTTTGGCACAACACTTTTTTTATCCCTTTTCGCGGAACAGACCTGTACGGAGGAGTGCAGGATTAAAAAAATCCCATCAAGATCTTATATAAATATTCTTTAACTAAAATGCCAGTATTCGTGGTTTCATGGTTCTTTTATGCCGATTCAGCACGACGATGTAAAAAATAGAGGGGGAAATCCCCCTTAATCAGCCGTTTTTAATAGATTCAGATTAAAGATGGGCGCGTGTCGAATTTATCCAACAACACGCACTAAATCAAATTAAATTGCAAAAAGATATTTTTTTTATATTCAAATTGATAAATTTTTATGTTTAATTTCGGCTTAAAGCTTAAGAGAATCACTTCGTGTTGAGTCGTGCGTGTTTGTGTCACGAAAAAAAACCGACACGCCCCCATCTCTAGTTACGACGCGTCGCCGATAATTGCATATATATTATTTTTGGCCAGAATCAGTCTTTAGAATCTTGATACTTTGTTTTTGTTGAACATTGTATGAAATGGTAATAAGCATGTTCCAGGTCTAAGATATTGTTTACGCTTAACTTTTTTCTCATAACTTACCTTAGCAAGTTCTCCACATCATCTGCCGGCACGTCTCTCAATATAACAATTGGATGCTCACAGGGATTGGCTTTAAGTAATTTACGGAAATATGGACTACAAGCGCTCAGCACAACCTTGTGAGCGGTAAACGAACGCTCATCACAGGCCAAGGTGACATCGACGAAATCTTCTTCATCGCGCAAATGACGAAAGGAACTCAACATAGACGTTTGATAGTCATTCCATTTTAAAGCGTACTGTTGCTGCTGTTGTTGTTGTTGTTGTTGTTGTTGTTGTTGTTGCTGTTGCTGTTGCTGCTGTTGCTGTTGTAATGTTGCACTTATTATTGAAGCGGTTTGTTGCTGTTGTGCTTGTTGTTCCATAACAGATGATGGAGCTGGCGAGGTGGCCAAACTTGTGTTGGCTGTTGAAGCGGTTGTGGCAGGCGGTAAAGGTTCCATTTTAACAACCCCTGCGTTATTATTTTCAGCTGTTTGTAGTTGTGTTGATTCAGTCATTTGCGTCGTAATATTTATTTATAATGGAAAGCAAAATTTTGATTTTCTTTTCTGCTCCCTTTCTACCTCACTCTTCAATAATGAATTAATTTAAATATGTATATTTTTTCCAGAGATTTTATTGTTTGTTTTCCTAGTTAAATAATATTAATGCAATGCTCTTAGTTTTGTCTGTTTTCTAATAAGACAATTGTTTAAATTTTGTATAAAGTTTCAATATGTAAAATATAAATAGTTTCATCATATGCAAACTAGGCCATTAGGGGTTCTTTTTTTTGGCGTTTTTCTTTTTATCCTTTTGGTCTTTATAAAATTAGTTAAATTTCTTTGTGTGTTTTGCAGTTAAAATTACATTTTTCCTCGCTCCTTGTTATTCATTTGCAGCGAAAGCAAATCATTTTGTTTGCTAATTCGTTCAACCAAATGACCCAAACATTTGTTTTGTTTTGTTCTTTTAATTTTTTTTTTAGTTTTGTATTTTGTTAAAATATTAAATTTCAATAAGTGGACGGAATTCTGTAAATAGATGAAAATAAAATTTTTTCGGAATTAGTTTTATAATTTATGTGAAAAAAAAATAGAAAAGTATTTAAATTGTATAACAATATAAATATAAGAAATTGTTTGTTACGAGTATTATAATATTGTGTTATTACTTATTCGAAAGTATTCTGTATTGTGATCATTAAAAAATGTATGCAAGGAATTAAAGAGTTTAATATACATTTTTTCTAGTTAAAAAAACTATCAATACTATCCAATTCCTTGATTTGCTTCTAAATGTTCTTGCTTAACATTTAATAACATACATATATATGTAAATCATCTTTGCTGAAATATACTTAAAATTTACTTCTCCTCATGATATGATAGCGACAATGAATTTTCACAGTCAATGCTGCTACTCACTATGTTGCCGGCCTAATTTTCATTAAATTTTGTAGCAATCTCTGGCAAAGTTGTTCAACAAATTTATTAAAATATCAAGTAGTAGAAAAACTATACGAGAGCCACGTTTTTGGATAATAAATTAAAATAAAAATATACTTAATAGTAACAAATCAAAAAAGTTTTTCTTAAGTAGAACAAAATTAAGCAAATTAACTATCATGTGCATAATTAGCAAAGAACAAACGATAATTGCAAGAATGTTCTTAATTTAGAAATGCTAAAATTGAGCTTTCATTACATAACAAGCTTTCAGCAAATTGTAATACGATGAATCAAAACAATTCACGTATTCCATTTGCAATAAAAGCTAGTATATAAAGCAGTAATCTACATCAACTGACACCACACACAGTGGACCAAATACAAAAGAACGCTGATGTTGAAGGTGTAGTGGCTTTTGAAAACAGCTAGTTGTTCCGTTCTACTGAGCGTTTGTCAGAATATTTACAATTAACTTTGGTGTTATTTGTTCATTAATAACTATCACATGTAATTCGGCTTACAAAGCAATACCAACTTTAGCCTTATCAAATCATAAACATAAAATAATATTATTTTTCAACGAAGTTTCCTTTGAGGTCATTGTTATATGTTATATATTTATAACGTTTTTTTTTATTTTTTTGCCTTTCCAAAGTCATCAAAATAGGTATTTTCTGGTAAGATGATTTCATCGTTGGAAGTTTGGGCTTCAGGGCTAAGTCCCGAAAATAGTGTGGATGAGGAAGTAATTCGTAGCCCAATTCATGTAAAAACATTTTTAATTTTACCCCCTGTTCCTACAAACAAGATGGACGACTTGAGTATAAAATTTATATGGAAAGCACTCATATTTTTGAGTAATTTTCATACAAATTTTCTAGACGAGTCGTCTGCCTGACTTATGGAAACTGGATATTAATCATGATATTTCATATAGGTACATATGTATGTACATTTTTCTATATTTTTATTAACAAAAACAACAATTGAGATGATGGTAGATGTTAGATGTTGTTAATGTAAATGCATTTTTTTTTTAATTTTCAATATCGTGCATTCATTCCTCTGTATACATTGTTTTTATTAATTATCCTTATATCACATTTACTCAACTACCTACATATTTTATTAAAATATATGAAAACAACTTAATTAAAAGATATCTTTTTAATTCAACGTTAAACTTGTTCTTTTAAACAAATAACTAAAGATATACAGTTTGTCGACAGGCTCACTATAATTAATCGCTTTATCGTATGATGTGGTCGGTCGACAGAAGTCCATATTGTAATTAGTTATGCCATAATCTTTGAACCTACACCAATGCCTACAATATGCATACATACATATGTATATATGTACATACATACATATGTATATATGTACATACATACATATGTATATATGTACATACATACATACAAAATACAAACGAAATAACCCATATCCCTTTTAGGGTAAATATTTCAACTAAAAATGTGTTGGTTTTGACATCATTTTCTTTCTTTGATTATTTAATTTATTTAACTACACATAGATATTTTTATTTGGGTTTTCCCATCATCATCTTTCAAGAAATAATAGATATTCAATCACTATGTATCTTAATTTTATCTTGCCTTCTTTATCTTTCTTTTAATTTAAATTGTATAGTAAGCTTTAAAAAATTCAAATAATTGATTGTAACCTGCTTTATGTAATAAAAAAAGAAGAAACAAATAAATAAATGTGTACATATGTGAATGTGTGAGAGTATTTCTTTTATTTTAAAATACAACCGCAACACTCGGATATCTCTTACCACACACTAACATTATTTTTATTAGTGTATGTATGTATGTATGTGTGCATGTAGTTGTTATTATTATTAGTACTACAACTACAAAAATATGCTTTCCAGTGCTTTTTTATATTTTTATTATTTTAATCTCTCTTATTGGCCAACATGTACACTTATGTATTTATTTTGTTGTTGGTATCTAATGTGCGTGAAGTTTTCATTGGTTAAAATTATTGTGTTGTTTTTGTATTTATAATTTTTTGTACTTTTTTTTCTTATTCACTTTGTATTTGTTTTTAATGTATAGTTTTTATTATTATTATTTTTTTTGTGTTGTGTGTTTGAATATTTTCTTTACAATTTATTTTAATCCCAGCAAACATGTCGGTTTCAGTTCAATATGATAAAGACGCACTATCATATGCATAAAAAATATTTTAGGTAGGTATTTCTATGGGAAATTTGTCAAATAAACCTAAAATATTTTTTATGAATATGGCGGGCAAAAATTAACTTTATTTCATAAAGAGTTTAGAAAACAAATTTTGTATGGAAAACTGGTTTATTAATCCTTATTTCCTTACTTATATTATAAAGGTGCAAGTGAGTTTGTTCGCTTGCTTGCTACGCCCAATCCGCTAATAAGATTTTGAAAATTGCTTCACCAATGGAAAGCTACATTACCAGCGCCAAATATATGATATTATTTTTATCCGGTTCGGAATCGAAGTTTTCATATTTGCGGGTAAAAGCTGGTCTTATAAATTAAAAAATATGTTTAATGAATAAGGTCTTAATGTTTTTTTATTTTGAAATCTTTAGTTGCTACCTCCTGTCAAATTTCTCCATACCTCCTCTATATTTCAGCGATTTCGTTGTATAAACAAGATTGAATTTTTAGCTTTTTCTCTTTCTCAAAGTTTTTGGTCACTTGTTATAATCACACAGAATATACAGAGATGTCACAAGACGGAATATAATTGTGTTTTCGATCGGTCTCGCTCACACAGTCATCAAATCCCTTTGATTTTTGGTCTCATTCGCTGCGTAGTTTTTGCAAATAAATGGTAAAAATATTTGTGAACGAAAATGCTTAACACGAAGTCTGTAATCATTTAAAAGCAAATTTTAATAAATTTTTTTAATACTAATAATCTTGTTTACATAGTGTTTTTAATTCAACACAACAAATTCCTCAATTTAATTCTGTACAAATGTTCACGTGCTCAAATGTATTTTATTTAATACTTTGCGGTCTCATTCACTGTGTGCTTTTTGTAAGTTAAAGTTAAACATTAAAAAACACTATGTAGTTTTTAATTCAACACAACAAATTCCTCAATTTAATTCTGTACAAATGTTCACGTGCTTAAATGTATTTTCATTGTATACTTTGTGGCCTCATTCACTGTAAGCTTTTTGTAAGTTTAAGTTAAAAATTAATATTTTTGTATGAAAATGTTTAAAATTGAGTCTATAATAATTTGGAAATTAATTTTAATCACTTTTATAATACTAATAATATTGTAGTCATTGTGTGCTTTAGTTCAAAATCTTTCATTTAATTTGGCAAAAAATTTTTAATTGTTCATTTCACTAAGCATACATTTTTCTTAGTTAGTAAGAAACACACACTTGTCCCTTTTTAACTCTGATATATTTTGTGATTATGATTATTAGCAAAAGTCGAAAGTGCTCATTTTAGTTAGCACTTTAAGGCCAAATTCCTTTAACATAGTATTTCGTAAACGATTTTTTCAACTATGTATTATTAATTAAACTAATGTTGGACCTGTTACACTTAAGAGCATTGTGTAAAATTTTTCCTTCCTATCATATTTTCTAGAGTGTGCTGGAAAACTTGAGATTTTCAAATTCCAATTCCAAATTGATTTTGTGCTTTGAAGTTAAGTTTTCAGAAATTAGTTTAGGCATCCGACCATCCACATAAACCTATAAAATTTTAACAATTAAGAAGATTTAAAAAAGTTTATTACTGGATTCTAGTAATTTCAAATAAAGCGGTTTCTACCACAACCCCGAACATTAATTATCAAAAATTCCATGACTGAGTAATTGTTTGAAAATAACAAATTTAAATCCTGTGATTTGATTATAACTGTTAGCCTTAAATCTTAAAATAAATCGTTTAACTTTGAAATCAAGTTGCGACGAGTATCTTGTATGTTTGCTGGGTAATTGTATTTAATAGTTTTTAGTTTGAAAACAAATGATTACATATTTTTGTGGTATATAGGTATTTGTTTTGGTGAGGTAAGCCAGTGCAAGTATAGAGCGGTAATAATAAAAATAATGATTAAAACTACACGATAGTTACGCCCCTTAATGATGACAATTTAAGTTCTTCTCTTGGTTGATATTGTGCTTTTTTTCTTTCTATTTTAATTAGCTGACTTGTTTAAGATTAATCTTAATTTACATTTTATACACATTATTAAAGGAATTTTAAATCTATCTCTATTCTTTTGTGGAATAGTTTAAGAAAGGGGGTCAATACCGGTCATATGATAATTTCATATACTACATATAAATATTTATGTACATTTGTATGTATTTTGTGTGTATGTATGTGTGTATTTCAAGATTTTAAAATGGGGTTTTAATAATTTTTTTTATTGATAATTTCATTTGTATTGTTACGATACCTTATGAAAACAGTATCTTATTATTATAGGTATGAATGTATTACGGCTAAAACGAATATGCTGTACGTATAAAAAGTACAAGGGGTCTTAATCGTCGCTTTCGATAACAAGTTTAAGATTATGGCATACGCTATCGAACAATGTAAGAGTAATAATATGGTTCGATATCGAAAGCCATAATCTCAAGCTGAAAAAACGTTATCGAAAGCGCTGACTAGACACCAGTATTTCCAAATAAGTTTATTTTTTTAACCCTTACCGCCTTGTTATAAAAATTCAAAAGATTTTTTTTTTTTAATAAAATAATAATATCGTGCCATAGCAGCCAAACAATTTTAAGCCACATAATTTTCGAACTTTATTTTTTGACTAAAATCCATTAGTTGCGATCGTTATGTCAGTTTTCGTAAAAAAATTATTTCCAAAAATGTGTCACCTAATCGATCGACAAAAAACAATAAAATAAAAAATTTTGTTTTTGTTTTCAATATAAGTAAGCGACATCGTGGGCCTGGCCGTTAGTGTTTTAAGCATAGCTGCTAAGTAATGATTAGTAATCGTAATGATTACTAATTTGATTACTTTTTTTTAAAGGTGAAGTAATGATTAAATTACGATTATATTCGTTTCGATTACTAATAATGGAAAAGTAATCTGAATTACTTAAAATGACTAAAAATAATCAAAAAGAATCAAAAGTAATCAAAAAATAATCCGATTACTTCTAAGGACTACTTTTGATTATTTTTGATTATTTATTAAGAATCAAAAGTAATATTTGAAAGTAGTCGGACTACTTTTTGATTACTTTTGATTATTTTTGGTAATTTTAAGTAATTCAGATAACTTTTCGATTATTAGTAATCGTAATCAATTATTTATCAGCAATTCTTTTGAATGCAAATATATAATCATTACAATTTATTTTAAAATGTAAAATGTAATCTAATTGATTACTAATCGTAATCCAAATTTAACAGCTCTGGGGGCAAATTACGGCATTCGATACGATTCGAAATTTAAAAATATTTCCAAATAAACTCTATTGAAATATTTCGTAATTTCGTTCGATAACGAGTGACGTAATTTGCCCCCTGGTTTTAAGTCATTACCAAAAATGTTTAATTTAATATTTTTCAGAGTTTTTAACTGAATACGAGGGTTGGCCCGGTCAACTATTCTCTATTGCTAAACTAAATCCTATAAAATGAAACCAAACTTTTTAAAAAGTGGATTCTTTATTTACCAAGGGCTTTCTTGTCTCTTGCTTGAGTAAAAAAAATTTATTTACGTATAAAATTATTAATATAAGAAAACCCGCCGGGATTTTATTAAAAAATTATGTTTATGTAAATGTAAATGCAAATGGATTTTCAAATGGCTTATTTGTTTAATCAATTTAATTATTGTAAAAAAGTCTTAAAAAAACAATTAAAAAACCAACTATTTTTCGTTTCAACTTAAACTGACAAAACTTGTTTTCTACCCCAGTTTAGGTATAAAGAAAATTTTTTCTTAACTAACATTTTAAAATTCAATAGCTTTTAAAGCATTTATTCCAACTATATTTTGTACTAAACTCATACTTTAGGTTTATACTTAGTTATTCACTACGATATTGAAATAAAAACAAATAAAATAAAATAATAATGTCATTGAACTTTTGAGACAAGAGGTATTTAAAATGTGTTATACTCGCTTCTTTTTTTCATAAATAACTTCAAAAGAAAAAAAATAAGAAAGAAGCAAATACTTACTTACTCTAAAACAAAATCAGACACACGCGTTATAAGAAAACAAAATCCTAAATAGATACAAAAATACATAAATTAATTGTCATCAGAGCAACATCATCATCGATTGGTACATAAAATAAAAATAAATAAATTTAATGAAATAAAAACAAAAACGAACAAAAACAAAACTACGAGTAAATGAAATAAAAACTAAGAAGAAACCAAGCATTAAATTTACATAAATGAGCCATAAATTAAATTAGGTAAAAATACTTAAAAAATTTTTAAGTTTTTTTTTCTTCTTCTTTTACTAAACTATACACCACATAGATACATAAATACATACATATGTACCTACGAGTATGTATGCAGTTGTTGTGTGTAGTTGGTATTAAAACTTCTTTAACAATATAATAAAATTGTATATTTTTTAAAAATACCCACACACAGATATTTGAGTAATAAAGCAAGACATACATATGTACATACTCGTACATACAGATAATAAACCAAAAGCATTTACAATAAATAATAGAGGAGAGAAAAATAAATATCTCGAAGAATTGATGATAATTTAAAGTTTAAAACTCTTACACACATGCATACAAAAGCTCTTACGTCTTAGAGACAATTAATATTTATTTCCAAAAAAAAAAAAAATAAATAAAAAGATCCAAAGTAGGAAACAAATATGTACCAAAAGTAGAAAGTCAGCAGCAACACAGTTATAAATAATTGAAAATATTTTTTATTAAAAAAAAGATGTGGTTATAAACAATAAAAGCAAAGTACCGTTAGTTAAGTTTAGGTTAGAACTTAAGCTTAAATTAGACGTACATAACCATAACCATACAAAACAGTTGTTCGAACCAAACTTATGGACAATACTGTACACACAGAAAAAAGTACCAATGTAAAATCAACATGCAAAAAGTTTGATTCAAATTCATTCTAATCACATTAAATTTACAAGAAATAATATGTTGTTAGAGTGGGTTGGTGTTTATTTGCTTTGTTCATAGCTGCAATACACTTTTGTGCTTAGTTGTGTAGGTTGTTTTTGTATTGTTGTTGTTTTTTTTTTGGTGTTTGTAAACAGCCAACAAACTGCTGCTGGCTGGTAGGCAGTGTACTAGTCTTGCAGTCGGAGGATCGCAGTTTCGAATCCTGGAGTCAAGTCGAAGTATTTGTATTTTTTTTAACTAAAACTTTTGAAGTGAAAGCATTTTGTTTTTTTTTAACTAAAACTAAAACTTTTCAAATAACTTGTATGTTACATGATCAATGAAATAATGTTGAATTAAAATTAAATCAAGATGGACATATTAGTGTGTGTGTATCTTAAGAATATTTAAAGTTTTTGTGGCTGCTTGAAATAACTTTGATTCAACATAATTCTTCATTTTGATTTTAACAGTAGGTAAATGTTAAATCAACGTGAAATAAATGTTAGATTAACATGAAACACATATGAAGCAAAATCATTGCCGAAAAAGGATTTGATTAACCTTGTTTAAGTAGATTTAAAGTTGAAATTTTGTGTGTGTATGTATTGGACTATAATTATAGGTGCCTCGCCATAACGCCATATCCATTTCCATAGAAATTGAATTTTGGTTTGGTTATGGCTATTCGAGTTGTGTACAACAGCTCTTTTGAACTAAAAGGTGCTGTTGGACACAAGTCCGGTCAAAAACATCAATGTAAATTAAATGAGCTTGAGTCAGCTTTTGATTCGATCGCTCTCAAACTATTTCGAAAAAAGCTGTTTGACACAACTCTAATGGCTTTGGCATTATGGCTATGGTACGTCTGATTTAAGCAATGTAGCCTCCCTTTCATTTCCATTATCTAACTATCAACCAAGCTCCAAGCTCCAAACTTTTATATAAAGGTTGACAATTGAAATAAACAGCTGATGCCCTATTTCAGTAAGAGGATTTAGGAAGTTTTTGTTTGAAAATACTTTTGAGTGTTTGGTTTTTTCCTGAAAAACCCTGGTTAGCTTAATGTGTACAGGGCTGTGATATTGTTTAGAGTTTTTTCTGTTTTTATGTTTGGCTACAGCGTCAACTGCGTCGGGGTTTTTAAAATTTTAAATTTTTGTTGAACTAATTTTACACACACACAAAAGTATGTATGTATAGTAATATAATTTCTTCTGTAAAGTATGTAGAAAATGTGGACATCGAGTTCAAATACTGTTTTTACTATTTTTGTTAATGTCATCTTTTCCTTTTTTTCGAAATTTGGTCACCTTAGCTTTTAGTCAGCTGTTTTTTGTTTACAAATTCAACGCAATATTTTATTTTATTTTACTTTTAAGAATTATTTATATTAATTTTAATTAAAAAAAAAGTATCTTTATAAATTTTTGTTACTAAAGCGACCTCCTTTATTTATGTAAAATTCCTATTTTCCTTTTTCCTCTTTAATTTTCGGGCTTTCAAGGCCATTTGGGTCTTCTTCCATGTAAATAAAAGATTATTTATTCATTTTTAAATCCTACGTTTCGTTGGTATTTTTCCAACTTCTTCAGGGATTCTTTATTAAAATCTGGCAACCACAAAAGTATTTCAGAATTTGTTAAGTATAATATGGGGTTTCGCTAATTAAACTTTTTCTGTCATTTAAATTTAACGTTTATGAAAATTTGTTATAACTATAGCAACACAACAGGCTGTTCACAACAGTACTTTAGTACTGTACCTTATTATAAGACCACAGTACTTTAGTACTGTACCTTATTATAACCCATTCTGGGGGTGCATTGCCCCCCAAGGTTTGATGTGGTTTATTACTCATGAAAATCACCAGTCATAATGCGAGCCCTAGAAAAAATTTATAGCTACGACAATGGTTCTATAAGTAATTTAAGTTTCACAAATATCCAAACACAAACCGTAAATATTTTGTCCAATTTGTGCAAATATACCCCCAAACTTTTTCAGTTTTAGTGCTAAAGTGTTTCTCCCATATTCATAAAATTTAAAATGAATTTCAAATGTATTTTATTTCACATTTTGCATACAAAATTTTCCTAAAATGGATTTCAAATTCATTTTATTTTTTTTATGAATATGGGGGTTTATGTTTTAATTTGATTTTAATTTTCAATATATCAACTGATTTACATATACTCGCATGTAAAGAAAATAGTAAATTTTTACACAAGTTTGTCAATACAATCCTTACTACTCTTTTTCCGTGTCAGACTGAACGAAAGAAAGACAGCCATATAAAATTTTTATTTGACAATTCCTTAGAATTTCATTCAAGTGAGTCATATGAATACTAAAAATAAAAAAATTTCGTTTCAATTACTTTTTTCCCTTTTTTCCTAATCCCACTCCTCCTCATGATATTTTTTTAGCCCAAAATCAAACTGTAGAATTTTTTTTTATACTTTTCTCCTTGTACATAAAAACAATTGAGCAATTTGTTATTTTTTGCGTTTAAAAAATTTTTTTCTGTACGTTTCTTTATTTAAACATAATAAACATTTACCACACATTTATTTAACGATTATTTCAACGCATATTTATTTTTATTATGTCGCTAAGATATCAAGACATAAACAACTACATAAATATTATCAAAAAAAAAAAAAAAAAAAAGAAAGAAGGAAAACAAAATGTTGCTAAATGTATTCCAAAGAAACAAGGTTGCAAGAAGAGGAACTCAGGCACAGACATACAAAAATACGAATTTCTTCTCGTAAAAATGGCAGGCGAAAAATGGAGTAAATTTATGAAGTAAATGTACTCGGAAAGCCACGAGGGACCACAAAAAATCCCTCAGCATGTTTGATAGTTGTGTTAACATGGTGGGTAGGTACACCATGAATTATGAGCTAAAACAAATCACATTTTTCTTCAGTCAACCTAAAGTCTATTGAAAAAGATATTTTGAAATATAGGCAATATTTTCTTATATGATATGGATAATGATGACAGACAGTATTTTAAATGCCGGACAATGTTACATCTCTAAAAAAAGCCTTTCCCAAAAGGGTAATTTAACTTATACTTGTCGAAAGTTGTGTGTTGAAAAGCTTTGTTATTCACAAAGTTCTATTTTAAGATAAAAACAGAAAATTTACTTTTTTTGCACTTCTATCTTTTTATGAAATTTTATTCTGTATTTTTCACAAGAGTTAAGAATTTTTTAACAATATTTTCTGTTGGAAAAATGTGGCCATTCACCGCCAGCCGAAATTTCTTGCAAGAGTATCTTAATTCAAAAATAATTTTTTTCTCTATCGATAATTTTTTAATACAAAAAAGTTGTTAAAAAAACTCAACTTTTCAAAAAATATTCTCATCGAGAGAAGTAATTCCTTCGAGAGATACTTTTACAGAAAAGTACTTTTCTAAAAAGGTAATTTTTTAAGGAAAGAGGAGTTTTTTCTTAGAAAAACGTTTTTCCAAAGGATACCTTTTCCAAAAAAGTATTTTTCCAGAAATACTTTATCAATATAAGGGCATTTCCATAGGAATGTCCACTTTTTTTAAGAAAAATCGAGTGCTGTTGTTCAGAAATGCAAGCTTAGTAGCTTTTTCAAGAAGGAACTTTTTTCAATATGGAATTTCTGTAAAATTTTTCTTTTTTCAATAAGCCTATCTTTTTCCAAAGATATCAGTTTTCATCAGATATAGTTTTTCCAAACGATTACTTAAGAAACAGTAGTTATTTAAAAAGGTACACTTTATTGAAAGTTACTTTCGAAAGATACTTTTGCAGAAAAAAGTACTTTTCTAAAAAGGTACTTTTTTTAAGAAGGTAGGAGTTTTTTTAATAAATGCTTTTCCAAAGATACTTTTTTAAAAAGGAATTTTTTCAGATATCTTCTTTCAATATATGTAGTACTTTTTTCAGGAAGGTATTTTTTTTAAATTTTGCATTTTTTTTAATTTTTTTCAATAAACGTCCTTTTTATTCAAAAATCGGTTTTTAGCAGATGTACTTTTTCCAAAAGATTACTTAAAAAAGTAGTTTTTTAAAAAGGTACATTTTTTTGAAAGGTACTTATTAAGAAAGTATTTTTTTTTAAATAGGTACTTTTTAAAAAATAAATTTTTAAATACAATACTTTTTCAAAAGAAGTACTATTTTCTAAATAAAGTACTTCTTTTTCAAAGAAAGTACTATTTTTCAAAAGGTACTGTCTAAAAAATTTACTTTTTAAAGCCTGATACCCTGTTCACAATTTGGTGCTTAATTCTCTCAAACTACATATAAAAGTACTTAATATGAAACATTTGCGAAATATACTTGCAAAAGTAGTATATATGGGCATTTCCACAGGAGTGTCAACTTTTAGTAGCGTGCGACACCCAGCAAATATAATTGTTTTTTCAAAGAAAACTAAACTTTACTATTACTTCTTTATATATTTGTGTAGGCCGTCAGCAGCTCTATGTTAGCTAAAATTTTAAGAAAACTCGAGTCACGTTGTTCAGAAATACAAGGTTACTTGCTTGCTGTCGCACGCGACAAAAAAGTGGAATTTTAGGGAGAAATGCCGATATTCTGTTCTTGTTCCGCAAAACACGTAAAATGTATCTGGTAGCATATTTATCCATGCAAAGTGTTTCTGGCATCAATTTTGTTGCAGCGGCGAAACAACACGAACACAGTACTTTTTTCGCACGGAATTTTAAACAATGTTGCATACTTTCAAGAAATGAATGCGAGAAATTCAGCAAAATCGCGAGATGGGCTACATTTGATACATGCAAAATTTTTCGTGCGTATCGGCCTGTCATTAAAAAGATTGTATACATTTGCGATACGGTGTTTCTTTTATTTAAGGATACAAAGTTGCGAAACATTGTAACTTTGATCAAGCTGATTGCTTATTGGCGGCGTTTTTAATACTTGTCGCCTATATTTTAAAGTGCTGTGCATTGTCAACGTTTTGTACTGCGCTCTTATGAATTTACTACACTTTGTTCGAATACAAAGCACTTGAAGGTTTGGAACTTTTTGATGGAATCCCATTTTAAAAAGGTGATTTTTTCAATAGTACTTTAGTTGTTCAAAATGGAACTTTTCAAAAATTACTTTTACAAAGTTGTACTTTTCAAAAAGTACTTTTTGGAAAATGGTACTTTGCAAAAAGTTCATTTTGCAAAATGGTACTTTTCAAGAAGTACATTTTGCAAAATACTACCTTTTCAAAACGTACTGTTTTAAAATAATACTTTCAAAATTACTTTTGTCATAGTGGAACTTTTTCAAAGGCAATTTTTCCAAAAGTACTTTCTTTTTTATTGCAAAATGAAGTTTTTTATAGAAATAATTAAAAAAAAAATCTTTTTAAAAAGTACCCAGAAAAAAAATTAAAAGTAATTTTTAAGAAACTACACTTCTTCATTGCTACCAAAGAATGTATATTAAAAATATGAAAGTAATTACGTGGTAGTAAAGCGAGTAAAAATTTATATTAGTCACTAAATTTTTTTTTGTAATTTCGTTATAAATAGTTTTAGAAAAGTCTCACGTGGCTTTTTAAAAAATTAATTTTTTATTTTGAAGAAATGGGCCTTATTAAGAGTGTCGTATTACGACTTCGACTACGACGATTTTGTACTAGACTAAAGAACATTGCAAATTTTTTTCTTTAATCTAGCACAAGATCGTCGTAGTCGAAGTCGTAATACGACACTCATAATTAAGCACAATGTATGAACTGATTTTCATTTAATTTTTTTTTAATATTTACTGTAATTTATATCTCATACGACTTGTGAAAATTAGCAATTTTTTACCGTCTCTTAAAGGAAAATATTGTTAAGGTAGGCCAAAAGAAAATTTTTCTTAATTATGCTGCCAATTCGGTGATTACAAATTGTAAAGGGCCACTTCTAAAAATGATCCAAATTTGCATTACTTCTCGATTACAAATTTTCGATTGCTAGATTTTTGTGGCTTTTTGGGAATGTATTTTTTACTGGGTAGTTATTTTGATAAAGGCTCTCTTGCAGGAAAAAAGTACGTTTTCAAAAAAAAACCTTTTTACATAAATTTACTTTAAAAAAGGTTCTGATGTCATAAGATACTTTAACAAAAAAAGGCACTTTTTCAAAAAGACATTTTTGAAACAGATTTTTTATATATTATGTTGTTCATCATTAATTTTGTAATATATATTATTATTTATTATTTATTATATTATATTATATTATATTATATTATATTATATTATATTATTATATATACATAGTTATTTCCGCTTATTTTTCCCGTTTTCTCTGGCACCAGTTTTTTTTTGTAGAAACTCTTCCCCTTTTATGGCAGCATCCTGTAGCCATAAAAAAATATTCATTACTCATAACTAGCGTAAAGAAAACCTCAAGCAATTTGGCTCTTACACGGTCATACCAGACGAAAAATAAAAAAGGGGTGCTTATGTAAATTTTTGAAGCCAATGCAATAAGCTAAATATCAATTTACAAAATACATACAAATAGTTACTATGAGTATTAGGCGTATTATTAGGAAATTTAAGCCTATTAACAAAATATAAGCTGGTTATAGAATTTTGTTAAGAACATACATATGTTGATAAAAATTAGTACAATGTTGTAACAAATATTGATTTTTTTTAAACATACACTTACTCCTCGATTTACACGATACTTCTTTTACACGATTTCACTTTTACACGATTATTTTGGTTTTCGTGTATATTGAGAGATTTATGAGATACCTCGATTTACACGATGTTTTATGTGTTTTATTGAATATTTTTGAATATTTTATGAATTACATTAATTTTGTTTAATGAATAAAGGTTTATTTGTTGTGTTTTGAGTAAACGCTTCTGATATTTTAAAAACTAAGTTGAAATAAATATATAATTTCTTAATAAAATCTATTTTTTACGCGATTCTGCCTTTATTTTCGATTTACACGATTTTTCATTCAAAATTTAAAATTTCGATTTACACGACTTTCTCAGGAACGTATCTATCTGGTACATCGAGGAATAGGTGTATTTATTATTACATAAATATTAACTGCCATATTCTAAGAAAATTTAGTTGTATTTCAAGTAGAATTAGTTAAAATTTTTATGAAAATTTTGTTTTAAAATATATTTAAAAACTCAAATAATTTATTTAGGAATCAGGCAGTTAGCCAATCATATAATTGTCTTTTGAAATATGTGAGGTAAATAATTCAAACAATTTGGTAGGATCGAAACTGGTTAAACAATTTATTTAATAACTACACTCAGGGAAAAACAGCAACTTAAAAATAAGAAAGCGTCACATTAATTCAATAATTTTCAATATAATAGAAAATGTATATTGAGATACTTAAAAAAAAATAAAATTAATAAATTAATGCTTTAAATTAATATCTTTCCATATTGAAATAAGAAATTTCAACATGACTAGACTTTCCCTAATGTTTCTTATTAATTAAATATAGTTTTTATTGATTTTAAGCTGCTTTTGCTCTGGGTGTAGCAATGACTTTTTTAAGGTCTGTAGAAAAAACTAATACACATTCTAATTATAAAACAATATTAAAAAACACTTTTTTTGTAAAGAGATCCTTAAAGTATGCTCTAAAAATAACTGCTAGCCCATAATACCACAACACATTTTAAATATTTTTAACCCCTAAAAATATGTTATAAAGCTGATGAGCACCCTATCAATTGTCTGCAATTTACGTTTATCTTTATATTTATCTATTGCCTCAAGAATGTTAAAAAAAAACAAAAACTTATTTACACTTAAGGCACATACATTTGTACGAGTACTTTTTGTCTGTCACTTCACTCTGCTTGTTGTCTGTTGGTTTTTAATAAACGCATGCACTTGCTTGGTTGTAAATTATTGTAATACTCGTAGATTTCCTACAAATATAAATTGAATAATTTGAAGTAATTAGTACACAGCTAATTGTATTAATGATTTATGTAAATGTGCTTTAAAACATATTGCAAATATAACTAAGTATGCACACATACTTACGAGAATATATGCTTATTGGTATAGTTTTGTATACTTTGACTTAGGGGAAGTCAATTGAACTTTAGCAAAAAGCCTAAATGTTATAATAAATAATAACATCAAAGACACTTTAAGAATAACATTCAAAACAATATATCTTATTTAATATTTTTAATTTTATTATTTCAGCCAGTTATTAATGTGTGTCACAAGTCATGTACTATTTCCCTAAGGAACTTCTTCGGAAAGCGAAAGTTGTTAAAAAGAAACCAGCTACAGGATCAATAAATTCAAGTAAATATTTTACTTTTTTCCATACTACTATTTATTAATTAACCCTGACCTTAATAATTACCAAAAATAATTGTAAGTTAAAAAACAACTAATTTAATTAAGTATGCCTTAAACCAAACAAAAAATATAATTTAAAACAAATTGTTATTGCATACTCGTATTATAAATACAACAACGCTGGTGGCTGACGTTCACAGCAAGATTCAACAATTGTACATAAATCTTCGAGTTATTTAACATGACTTCTCTATTAAAATCATTAATTACAACTACCAAAACATTTCATTAAATGGAATTACCTACTATGTAAATAAACAATTGCTGTGTAATGTTAAAAGGAGAAAAATTAAACCAAAAAGTCTTGGAACTTTGGTACAAAACACCAACGAATACTTGATGCGTTTCAAGCAAATGCTTGGTAATGCTCGCTCCTATAAGCTCACAACACTGTACAACAAGGTTCTATAAAAAAAATAAAAAAAAATAAAGTTCAAGTGTATCAGTGTACAGTGGGATTTTAGTGCCAAAACTCCTATTTTTAAGCCACTCAGTTTCTAAAACAGAATGTTGAAATTTCTTAGAGTAATACTAAAATATGAAAAAAATTTCATTTATTTTTGAAAAATTAATTTTTATAATTTTTTTGATAATACGATTTGATTTTGATACGAAAAATATTTAAATTTTTTTATGTTATTTATTTTTATATCTTAATTTATTTTAATTCATTACAATAAATTGCCTCCATAATTAAAAAAAATTATGGAGATCGTGCCATAACTGCCAAAAAAGCTTAAGTGACATAATAATCGAACTTAATTTTTTGACCAAAATCGATTATTTGCGATCATAAATAATAGATTTTCGTCATAAAAATGAGGGCTGGAAAATTTGTCCGTTAATCTTTTTTTTTTGGCAGTTATGCCTGTAAGGATGAACTTATTTTTGATTTTCAATGCAAAAAAAGTAGTGAGGCTCCACTTTTGCTCCAGCTGTTCTTTCAATAAAATTAAAGGTGTGAACGTCTTTTTTCGATAAAAAAATAAATAAATAGTTCTCGGAAATTAACGAAAGTGTATATTAATGTTTACTAGGAAATGCATTAGGGCTTCGAAACAGGGTGACCGATGACATTTTTCCAAAAGTGGCACCAAATAGGGGATTTATCAAAAAAAGGGGAAAAATAAAAAAAAACGAGAAAACTACACTAACATTTTTATTTTTAATGTATTATTATATAATTCATTCCAAAAAAATGGGGACAAACAGTGGAAAGGCAGTCGAAAAAGTGGCAATATTAAAATGTCTAACAAATATTTTGGCAATAATTTTACAATGTGTTCACACGATTGTAAGATGTCTGACAATTTGTTGTCAACTGCTAGTCTTGCAATGGACTGAAAATGCTTTATCTGACAATGAGGTCACACAAAAATTACCAGTTCACATAGTTGCAAGAAATTTTTAGTACATTTTACTAACAATATTGTAAGATCTGACAACCGTCTGTACATAGCTTAAAATTTCGCTGTGTGAACTCAGTGTAATCTGCTCAAGACATGAGGCATTCAAATAGGATGTGGAATGTCACGACGTCGTCAAAGATATGATAGATGAACAATAAATAAAGTTTTTTTCGAATGAGAACCAATACATTAAAAAGTATCGTATCTTCATATATTTCGTATGGGTTTCATGGGCGGTGGTTACGGCCCATGTTGATGAAACTCGACATGCGTATAGTTCTCTTCTAGATAGTGTTTGTGTCAAGTGCGAAGACTTCTGCTTACAGTTTCATTGCATGGGCAGCAAGCGTGACCGATTTTTAATGAAATTTCATTGTTTTCTTAACTTAGTCAATGTAATGGTCGGTGCCAACTTTCAATGATCTACGACCACGCTTTAAATTTTTTGCACAAAAATGTATGAAGCCATACCAATGTGCGCAGCATTTTTAAGTTTGATATCAGTGTCTAAAGTTTTGAGCTTCGAAACCATTAAATTTTAGGCATATACTATGTTATGAATTTTTAGGCGAAATTTTGCGAGGAACAGTTTTATCGAACATTTAACCCACTAAGGGCAAGTTTAAGCCCTGGTATGAAATATACCCAAATTTATCTGTAGCTTAAACTCAACGGCAATAAATCACAGCACCATGTATTAAAAAATAATATTATGAGAGCTTTGGTCTAAATGTGAAAAAAACAGCTGTTTTACAGCTGTCTGTCAATTCTGTGCTTGAACAGAAAGCCAAAAAGTTATTAAAAATAAAAAATAAACAGAAGAACCTTACACAGAAAGGAATCACTTTTTTTGCCTGGCGAAGTAGAAAAGCATAAAGGAACAACAGATTGTAGGAAAACAGCTCGAACAAGATCTGAAGAAATAGTAGAGGCCTGAAAAAAGTTAAGTGTTTTCTTAACGCAAAACATATGGCCTGTATGTAACACAAACATATGGTCTCTTTTGTTAATTTAAATGCCAATTTCATGCGTTTAGAGACGTTTTAAAAACTGTACTAATTTTTGGGTATGCTGGCTTAAATACGTTTTAAAGCAAAAATACAGATTAACTCGTACTGATTTATTAGCCCCAACTCATCTGCATATCATTTGTTCCTTTCGTAAAAGAGAACATTAGGCGCCATTGTGCACATAAGTACTACATGTAACTCTTGTTATGCAAACAAGTACAATTCTCTTTATATTTTTGGGCCATGGCTACGACGACTATACTATAGTTGGCGTAAGCTAAATATGTTTGTAGCAAACATACTATGGTTGTGTTTTAAAATGTTCTAAACGTTTTAGCATTAAGTTACATTCAATAAAAATTATTAATTTAATTTATATAAATAAATACAAATTTATTTTGTTGCCTGGTGTTATTTAAAATACTTCTTACAACAAATAAGACAAACAAAAAATAACTTCAAAACAGATCACTTTTGGGTTATGATTAGGGTTTCATAACCCAAGTGCCTCAAAACTGCAGTTGTAATCACTTGTACGCGATCATGATAAGCATCATGTAAAGCAGCACATACGATTAATTTACAATTTTCTTCTCCTCGTATAAAAAAAAATCAAGTATAAGCATAATTTGTTTATATCTTTAAGTATGTTACTACCTATTTTACTGACATTATTGATGTGTATTAATTTATCAAATCGTACCAAACGGCAGCTCTGGCTCGATGGAAATCTTCTTTAATAGCAGCGATGATGATGATGATGAAGAATATGGTGATCTATGCGTGTATCTTCCTGAACACACACGGATGATAGATAGATATGCTTTAATAACAAAGCAAACACATATCAAAATACTTATAAAATCATTCATCTTTTAAACACTTTTTGTCATAAATGTCTACCAGCCCCATTCAGTCATGTAATCAAGCAATCAGGCACACAAGTCCGTCCCGTCCGTTCAGCCAAAACGAAATAAAATTCCAAACAACAAAAAAAGAAAAAGTATTTAAATTAACCAGCAACTGTAAAAGAGCAAGCAGGCATTCTTGATGGCTTTCTAAACATTGTAATTTGAGATTTTATTACACCGATTTTTATGATGCCCGATTTTTATGTATTTACCTGCAATTGGCGCCTCATACCAAAAAAAAAATACTCGTAGTTGTTATTAAATATTTGTTTCATCTTCGAATAGACGTGTGTGTGCTTATGAAATACAAGTAGACTGAATGTACTTGTTCGCAAGAGTTTACACATGTTGTTGGGAATGTTTTCTTATTTTAATTTCATTCGTCTTTGATCTTTCAAGTAAAAGATGACCTCACGCAATTGACTTTTTTCTTTAGCCCGAGATGGTGATTAATTATTGGCCGCGTAAATAACTTTTTTTTAATTATTTATAATAGGTATGTATAAACTTTATAGACAACTTAGCCGAGTATTTATGCTAAAAAGGATAGACTGAGTTCTATTGGTGAGATTTCGATTTGTAATTTCCTTTACTGAAATCGACAGGAGAGACTTTTTGTGGAGCTGTTGAAAATTGCATTATAACTATCAGTGATCGGCAATGCATAGTTTTTTCGCTATTCATACTGACTCATGAAATTTTAAATATAAGTGAGTAGACATTATTTAAACTCAACTACTCTGATTTACGCATACTCACGATGACATTGATTTATAAGTATATAGGTTGAAATAAATATGAATGCGACGTCGACATCATACTCACACTCATAAATTACTTCAGTTTGATTTCTAGTTTCAGAAAAATACTTATACCACTTAGTCCTGGTTTACACTAAGCAAGTCTTATTGCTATGCTGATTAGGTTGAAGGGGAGAGAGAGACGAAGGGAACAGAAAGGTTTCTTTCTCTCGTTCTTTCTCCCCTAAAAAAACTTATCAGCTTAGCAATAAGACTTGCTTAGTGTAAATTAGGACTTACATTGATTCAGCTCTCTCAACTCATCCATATATCTGACGCGCAAAATAGAAAGGGACCTAAGGGTAAAAACCGGTTTTGTTCAGGAGAGCCATTTTAAAGATTTAAATACGTGTATCTTTGGTGTACCATCACTGAGCGTATTAGTATTGGTCTCATTTGAAAGCGACACATCTCATGACGTCAGGAACGTGTTGGTCAACCTTGAAAACGTGCGTAGGTCGTCCCTACCTCTTGTTTTGTGTAGTTGGTTTTTACTGTTTTCTACCTAGCGCGCTGTTTCCATGATTTTGATATGAATTTTGCTCGCGGTTTTTCGATTCCAGGTTTATTTTCTGAAATTATTAATTGTGAATTATAATAAATACTCATTTATAATTCTTTCAAATCGTGAATATCACTCTGTTAGTACGAAAATTGTTTCACATAACCTTAGAATCGTCGACTTCAATTTCATAAAACGCGCATATCTCTGGGAGGGAACACTTTTGGGGCATGGGATCGGTCTCATTCGATGCTCAGATGTTGTCCACATCAAAAAAAAAAAAAAATTAAAATTGATTTTTTTTACCCTTAGGTCCCTTTTTCTATGCGCTGTCTTATATGTACATATATTTAAAAGTTTAGTCATTAAACAGTTTGCAACTAGTATACATATAATAGTATTAAAAGCGTTGTTTTTCAATTCGTGCAAAAAATCAAACCAAAAACAAAAAACAACAAAGCAAACATATAACCTTATAATGAGTATCTTAATGTTCGTATGCGAGGTTCGCATTGTGAGTCATACTTATTTTTCATCGTCTGTAGACATTGAGTTAAGGAGAGTGTAAATCAACAACTTTATATATCTTGCTAAGTATGAGTTCGATGCGCACTTCAATTTTTCGAGTTGATATGAAGTTGAACAACATTGCACTAAGTATGAGTGCGCATAAGTACAAGAAATTATATATGATTCAACTCTACTCACTTTTTCACTACTCACTGCTGATCTCTGATCCCTATGTGATACGGAAACTAATCGAACATAAACGAATAATGTGCTTTTAGCGTAGAACAAATTTTGCGCGAAAATGTGCTGATTTCGAACAGAATTTTGCTGATTTATAAGAGCGATTGGAGAGTGTAACGGGAGTTTTTTTATAGGGTGACACAAGTTTAAGTCATAACAAAACAATTAAATTGCAAATAACATTTTATGAAATTAATGTTTAAATATGATTTCTGCATTTGTGCTGTTGTGTCGCTATGTGTTGGTCTATGTGTTTAAGAACACTTAAGCGATATAACGTGGAATAATTCATATTGGTTGGCAACACAGTTTGTGTATAAACAACTGTTAATATTATTATTTTTTTTAATACATACACTATTCACATTTCTGATTTCCCTGATCATAAACCAATTTTTGTTCAGCTTTATACATCTCATAAGTTTAATTTTTGTTGTCTTCTTTAAAAATTATCACATTATTTCATATCTTATAGATAATTCAAATTATGGAACTGAAACCTGACTAAAAACTATTTTTAAAATTATTATGCTAATAATTATTAAAAGGCCTTTATTATAAATATTTATGTATTTAGAAAAAATATATATAAAAAAGGTCAAGTTAATTATAATAATTAAAACATATACACATATGTACATTTACATACATACATACGTATGTGTATTTACATGTATTGGTAGATTTTTTCATTTCAGTAAATAATTCATAGTTTGATTTGTTTTTCATAAAACGGGTATTTTATTTATTGGATGCAGTTTTGTTCCCTCGAGTTGAGGAATTATTTAATGTTCCAAATATTCATAAAAAACCTACTATTAAACAATTACATACATATTTGTATTTGCATACAAACATTGTACATATGTACAAATTGTTTATGTTTATATTTTATTGCTTTTTAATGAGATATTTGTTAAATGAAAAAATTTGGATAATAAAATAAGTTTAAGTATTTTGATTTTGTTCAATAAAATTTAACCCAACTGAAATCAAGATTTTAAAAGTAGACAAGATTTAAAAAAAAAACAGAAAAAAAATAAAGCTTAAAACTAATCTAAAACTGCCCTTTTCGAAAGAGCTGCTAACGCATCAGAAAGCTAACAAACGATCAAAAAGTGTAGCAACAGCCAAAGTTTTACTGGTAAAAATCCAGCTGAAAGCTTGAATTTTTTTTAACAAATTTACAGTTGGCTTCTAGCCCACAAAGAGTGGAGTTTTTCAGACATGAAAGTAAGTCTTGAAAATAAACACCAAATGTAAACTAAACTGAACTTAACACCCACCAAAAAAAAAAAACATTAAAATAAAACAATTTCGTAACTTAAAGCACATAAAATCTCAATCAACTTTTTTAATTGAATTTTTTATTTTGGTTTATCTCTTTGTTTTATTTATTTTTTTAATTTTCTTAGTTAACACTTTTTGGTACTTTGTTTCTTCTCTTTATTCAGCTATATGTATAAGCTAAGCTTTCTTTGTACATATATGTGTATATTGTTTTAAGTAATAAACAAAACAAATATTTATAACAATTGTAGGTATGATAATTGAACTAATTGTATATAATCAATGAGAATTTTATTTCAAAATTTTTCATTTAAAAGCTGGTAGAAATTTATCACTTTTAGGAGAAATAATTCGTGATCTTGTCATAAAAACCAATTTTTATTTTTATTGAAAAAGCTAATTTTTCCTTTTACTTATTTTAAGATTGAAATTTTCTTCACAGTCGCATTTTAAATTTTTAAACTTAAAAAAAAAAAAAAAACTTTAAACAAATATAATAATAAAAAAGGAAGTGACTATTTTTGTAAAAACCGCACACTATTTTCACAAGGGCGAAAACCCTCATATTTTCCCATTAGTAAAGTTTTTTTAAGCTTCTGCAGCTTTGGTGCTACAGGTATACGAATATTTTTTAAAGTTAATAAATAAAAAGAATAAACTTTTATAAAAAAATCAAATTTATATTTTTTTAAATTTGTTTTTAATAAACTGACAGAGCTTTGTTATAAAAAGTACTATGTGACATTAAGAACCTTTTTATTACAAGTAAAAGAAGTATATTTTTTTGCTAAGAAAACTTTATTTTTAAGAAGACTTTTTTAAATTATTTGTTTAAAATATTGAACTTTGTTTTGAAAGATACTTTTGATAAAAATTACTTTTCAAAAAAATATTTTATTTTGCAAAACGTAATTTTCCAGAAAAAGAACGTTTTTTTAATAAAATGTTTTTAATTATAAAAGTACTTTTTCATAAAAAATCTCTTTTTATAAAAATATTTTTTGTTTAAAAACCTTTTTTGTAAAAGTGCTTTTTAGTATCTTTTTATATAAGTACATTTTTTTTTATAAAAATACCTTTGTATCGAAGTAATTTCTGATATATAAATAAATACTTTTTATAATATAAGTAGTTTTTGTAAAAAAGTATAATTTTGTAGGAGAACTAGGGTTTGGGATTTCCCGGACTTTTGCACTTCCCGGGAAACGGGAATTAAAAAATCAAGTTCCCGGGAAAAGCTAATTTTCTAAATTAAATACATTTATTAAATGAAAGTTGGTGAAATTTCGATTGTTTTATTAATGTAAGCATTCTTTTGAAATAAAAGTTAATAAAAAAGCAGTTCTAAGAAAAATTTTTAGAATTTTTATTATTATTACACAGCAAAAGATCATATAAAAATCAATTGACGGCTGTTACCACAATTAGTAGACAATTTTCTAATAAGACCTACCTTCATTTTAATAAGAATTTGTTTTGCTTGTTTCTCATTCTTTTTGAAAAAGTTCCAGGCGGTTTCTTATCGTTAAGTACAAGCAGGTTACAGACCATACTGCGCTGCGCCGAATTTTGAATACTCTGAGCCACAGTATGTCTAAGTGTCTTTCATTTTATTTCTCCTAAAATATTTTCTGCAGGGTTTCCATAATAGCGTCTACTTGTAATAAATTTAAGTTTCGTCAACTCAGAGTTCTTACACTTTTCAAAATTTGTTCACTAATTCGGCGAAAAATCATTTCAAGTTAGCATCGAATTATTTACTTTAGGAAACGATTATATCATTGCAATCATTCATACTTATACAATTTATTCCACTTTTTTTAGGAGATATGGTATGACCTCAATTTAATGGAATTTTTATGAAATTTCAGACTAGATTTGAATAGCTCACATTTTTATTTTATATTAAAAAACATGGACATTTTACTTCTTGTTTATCGTAGTCGAAAGAATTCTATCTTTCTTACAGTTACATTTAAAACAAAAACTCAATTTAAATTTTAAGATTTAAGTAAGTAAGTGTTTAAACAGACGATGAAAAACGTGTCAACGTTCGTGTAAATTTAGTCATACAATCATTCAAACGAACTTTTGTAATATATAAAAAAATAATAAGTTTTTCTATTAAAGTAAAATTGGATTATAAATTCTATATATTTATGAAATAACATGCACTTTTAATTTACCGTTTTCCCGGGAAAATCTCAAAAATTTCCCGGGAATATTAGACAGACATTTCCCGGGATTTCCCGCCCGGGAATTCCCGTTTCCCAAACCCTAAGGAGAACCCTATTATAAGAATACGTTTTTATACAAATAACTTTTTATTGCAATATATTTTTAAAGAATTTGAATATTTGTTTACTAATAGTACGAGTAGTTTGTTATTAAACTTTTTTTTATCAAAAATGCTTAAAATATATATTTTTATATACAAAAAGCACTTTTTGAATAAAAATAATTGTTAACGAAAAATACTTGTCTAAATATATGTGACCTTCTCCGAGAAAAAGGTCAAAAAACGGGTTTGGTCTTAAGAGTGGATTCTGGTACCTAAAAGGGTGTAGAATAATATGAAATGAGTTATATTTCTGATAACATAACTGACCATACCAAATCGCATCTCCCAAATGTAGATGTGTTCAAAGTGATAATGCGTTATAAAACTTTAAATGCGTTTTTCTCAAAACTTCATTTTCACACACTAGTTTATATATTAAGTTTTTCACATACAGTGCTTCCTTAGAAATAGTACTTTTTTATTTAACCTTTTAGAAAAATTTTAATAATATTTAAAACATACGTAGTATTTTTTTACAAAAAAAAAAATTTAAAAACAATTTCTTCGTAGGTTTATGAAAAGTACTTTTTTATAAAAATGTATTTTTATTAACGTTGGCTGAGGTAGTAAGTTAACTACTTGACTAAAAAACCGAAGGTCCTAGGTTCGAGCGCGGCCTCGGCAGTCATTAATAGCACAACACCACGCATTTCTCTAAAGTGCATTAGTGCCCCTTGTATCAGTTGTTTTAGTTGTTGTGGTCACTGAACTATACCCACTTCAGCAGATGCTAATCATAATGTAACATCAGAGCGCCCTGCTTCGTCGGTATTGTGTAGCAGAATCATCGGCGAAGTAAAATAACCAATAAAATGGCTACTTAGCACAGTTTTGAAAATTTAATACGCCTCATTGACGGCAGAGGCGCTGCAAAACTGCATGATTAAAAACGTGCAAAAAGCAGAGTTGTAAAATAATGAAGCTTTCTCTCTATCTCCTCCTTCACCTGCTCCACCACCTTCTTCCTCTCTATCACTATCTCTTTCCTAAAGAAGGTAACACCTAAAGTAGTAGGCATTCGTTGCCTGATTGTTACTTCTCTTAAAAAAAAAATCTGAACCATAACTTTGCTCCAATAGGTACTTTTTGCTATTTTTATTTTGTTGTAAAAGCACTGAATACCCCTACGTTGTTTTCCTAATTTTCAATATGCGAGTAGGTTATATTTAAACAAAATTTTTAGCTCAAATATTTGACATGTTCTCACGTATTAAAAAAATGTCCAAATTACTTTTAATATTTTTTAATCCCCTTAATCTAAGTTATATAAGAAAAAAATAACATTCTTTGATTTGAGGTAAAAACAATATGTACTCTGTTCGATTGAATCAAACGCATTGAAGCATTTGAAAAAATTTATGCATTAAGAAATCATTGTTATCATCATCATCGTCATCAATATCGTCATACAGCATTTCAATACAAATTACTTCCCCTATTGATCCAAAAATATATACATAAATATAAAAATATATTTATTAAACGAATATTGTTTTCTCAGGTCACTTAAATGGAATTAAATTCACATGAAATTATTCAATGAATAAATAATTATGTCATAATATTTATTTCCACGAATAGAAGACAACAACAAAAACATAATTGAAAATATCTCATATGGACAGCAGCAACAACAACAACAACAACAACAAATCTTTGTAATAATTTACCAAAAATATACTCGTACGAGTACATTGTCATACATTTTAGAGAATGATACTGGTTATATTTTTGTCTATTGCTGCTTTTGTTGCTTTGAAGACCTTCATGCTTGAATTACTTTAAATTTTTATTTATTTTATTTTTTTTAATTTGTCCAACAGTTTTCACCAGCTAGAGAGGAGTTCAAAAGGGATTCTCGTCCAAATGACCAGCGTATGTACTTATTTTTAACATTGAACCAATGTAACAAAAATCCATATTTGATGTAGTATTTATTTTTACGAGTATGTACCGCTGTATGCAAAATTCACACACAACCCCAAGCATTATATGGGTTAGTTTAATAAACCTTATGAGAAAATGTGTAAAAATATTAAAAATATATAGAGCTTGACAAATTACTGCTAATCGTATATTGGAAGAACAAAACGAAAGTTTGATGTTGCATTGACATGTTAAGCAGCAGATTAACCTTATAGACAATGTGAGACATTTATGGTCCTTCGGAACCCAGCAGCGCCTTTGCGAAGAGTTACAACCAAAAACATTCATATTTTTGGCAATTTATAACACTAATTGTGTAAAAGTTCGAAATTAGTAATTAAAAGCTTTTGAAGCTTTGACTAGTTTCTTTTTTAAATTCAATTTCGAGCCTTAGTTTATTCAGTGACTTATTAACTCCATAAAAAATGTGAGCTAACCTTTATGTTTATGGTCCTTCGAAACACAGCAGCATGGTTGGGAAACTTTTTTTTTGGAAGAAATTGTTTAAAAGTACGAAATTAACCCTTAAAAGCATTTGAAGCTTTGTTTGTGTTTAAATTCAATTTCGAGCCTTAGTTTATTCCAAAAATTATAATAGAATTTTCGCCAACTAATTGTCCCTGATTAAGGGTACCTTTTGGACCAATTTTTAGGAAAGTAACAAAAAAAACCTACAAGGAGAATATTTAGAGAGCTAAAATGTTCCAGAATAAAGTTTCTTCGACAAACTGAAATGAAATTGTGAATAATTACGAAATTAAACGCATTTCATGTTTGGATAAATTTCTTGTGTTAAACATTACTTGCTAGCTTTAGTTTATTCAGAGACTTTTAGTAGATTTTAAAGACGAAAATATTTGTGAAACACTCTTAACAGTGATATCTCCGCTTAAGGGCAAGATTGGGCTACGTTTGCAGTTTGCTGAGAAGAGAGAGAGAGAGAGCAAGTTTTTAGCATATCTACTTGAGTCCAAATAACAGGGCCCTTTATATTAGCTGAGAGCAGGCAAGGCTAGTGCAAGCACAGATGGTAAAGTGACGAATAGATAGAGAGAAGAGAAGGGAAGATAAATTAATTTATTAATTTTTCTTTTCTGTTCTGTTAATTTTTTATAACATCGTTGCAGCGCCTCTGGTGTTAAGAAGGCATATTACTTTAATCTATGTAGAAACCATTAAACATATTATCTGTCACTGCCTGAAGCTGCAACGTCATAGGCTTAGATCAGAGCAATACGAGAGAAATGTATTCGCGTCTGTGTATTCATTTATATAAGAAGCCGATTGATGTTCGGAACTCTGGTGCTATTTTGGGCAGCTCAGGCTTACATGGCTGAGCAGACGTTTCCATGAGAACATTACTGATGTCGGGAAGTGTAAACTAGAGGACATCAGGGGCTTCATCATGGGAATTCAGTGTCTTAATGACGGATAATAGGGTCACTTCTGCATGCAAGGGAACGCAGTCATTGGCTTTGTAGTTGACTTAATGAATACTTCAGCTAAAAGCATCTCGCTCCTCCGCTTATGACGAATCAGGAAAGCAATGTGCAAGAGGGGGAAGTTCAAGTCTACTTTTGTAATCATTTTTGAAGCAGATACACGTGTTTTGGTTCGTTTGTTAACCTTTTTAAAAATCAATCAGATGCATTAGAGGTATCCAAAGCGGATGCAGCCCTGGTTGTTCGTCCACCAGCTCATTGCCGGAGAAGTTACACAGAAAAAAATAAGTTTCATTTTTGATAACAAAAATCCCGGTATTCAATCATTTTAATTTTCGAATTTCCTGTGATAAAGAAATCCGCTATATCAATAACAAAAATTGTAAAATAATAATATTTTTTTCTTCAATAATATACATAAATATTTGAATTAATAAAATATCTTATCAATAATTTTTAATGTAAATGTAATGAATCAAAGAAAAAAGTTGTTGACTGAAATTTTATTTTCAGTGACAATTGTTATTTTATTGTATGTGTGTGTGTTGATGGATGAATGTTAGTTTGTTTTTGCTTGGCTGCGATTAAAACTAAATGTATTTGGTATGAGTCGAACCGGGAATCCCTTGACTAATAGACTAACGTGCTTACCATTCAGCTAAAGAGCAACTGGTTATTGGATTCGCAAATAATGAATACATGAGAAATCATGGTTCTTCTACATTTGCGCATTGCGTTTTGATATAATCTAAAAATAACTTTGTTGAGAAAAAAAACAAGCCACGACGATTTTCGGCTACTTGTTGTAATTCACACGTATACAACACGACCAATCAAAAAAACAACAACATCAGCACATAACCATGTCCAGTCAATCAACAAGCAAGATAAACACCAACACAAGCAAAAAAAGTAAACGATATTTTAAAATGCGTGGAATTGATAAATGTAATATTAAAGTTAATGACAAATATTATTGAAATTAAAAACTTTATTCATTAACATGGTTTTATTGAAAATAATTCTTGTCTATTTTTTTCTGTGTACTATGTGCAGGAACCCAGATAAGAACAGTGTTAGTGTGACTAGTATGTAGAAATAATGTTAAGTATTGCCTTAAGGGCTTCCGAAAGACTAGTAGGTAAACAGCTCCTAATTCTGCAAAAGAAGAATTTTTTAAATCTGTGAAGTTGGTCTAATTACGAGTACTACACTCTAATATTAGTTTCTAAAGCCTAGATCCCACTATCGGCACAATGTAACGATTTTCGTCGGCTCACTGAAATAAAGTCATAATTAATAAGCTAAGTTGGCCTTATTTTTCAACTGATTGAAATATAAGGACATAATTGCACCACACTGCATTGTTAATAGAGCCATATAGACTTATCCCGGATTTCATTGAGAAATAAGGCTATTTTGCAGTGAGCCGACGAAAATCGGTAAATTGTGCCGATATGGGGATCCCGGCTTAAGAAGTTTAGACATTCACTTTCAATTCCTTTATTTTCTTACTATTACACTTACTAAAATTCTCCAAATTTGAACGAAATCATCTAAAGGACAGGCGTAGAAACATGATTTGGGGGGTGAGGGGGGCGTGTTGGGCTTTGCCCTTTATAAATTGCTATTGCTCCCCGCCTTGAACTATTAAAAATTGTCTGTGATTGCCTATTTTAAAATTACACATGAAAGTAACCAGAAAGAGTTTCTAGCTACGCTAATGCCTAAAGGGTTAAATCATCGAAATTTTTTTTTTGTACTCTTAAAATTTAAACAAATACTAAATACAGCTCCCAGTCTCTGTTTCTGAATTAAAAATAAAAATAAGTCGAAACATATCTGCTAAACTCATTTTTCTTTGCAGGCGGTAAATATTGTAAACCTCTGTGTGTCTGTCTGTTGGAAGGTAACTAGCAGTACAAGCGTATAAATATGGGGCACACAGATTTGTGTAAAATACATGCCACACATAGATACATATCGTCGGCTTAGAGTGTAAACCTGCTAACTCACTTCCAGCAAATTATAGAGGAGAGATAAAATACTGTTAACGGTTTCTATACAAAGCTTAAGAAATTAGCCTAATACATTAGGCTTCTTCGACATATCGTCATGTGAGAACTTATGTAAGTGTCCAATACGCCATTATAAACTATTGGACACTTAAGTTCTCACATGACGATATAAAGCTTCAAATTAAAATAAAAATTTAACAAGCCGATGAGGCATCTCTGTCGCTTTCGAACGGCATAAAAATGTCATATTTTATAAAAAGTCGATTTAGCAGGTTTACACTCTAAGCCGACGATATTTTACACGTATGTATGTATGTATGTAGATATGTTTGTATGTAAAAGCGTATGCATATGAAATATGTGTAATGATAATTTTAATTTACAACAGAAACATGTGGTTTATTCAGATTTTTTCGATACATTTGTTGTTGTTGTTGTTGTTGTTGTTGTTGTTGTAGTTGTTGTTGCTGTTGTTTGTTTGTTCTTTCGAGTGTTTATGGACGATTAGGTTGTTGATGATATTTTCTTTTTCAATAATAACAACAAACACATTAACGAAATTTTAACTAAAAATATTGCCATCCACTGATGTGATTTTTCCAAACAAAAAAAAAAAGAAAAATACTTTTCCTTCTCTATGTGTCTTTCACCTCTTTAGCGAGTGTCTGTATGAAGCTGGGGGTGGGGTGGTGTGGTGGCTGCTCATTACTTTTTTCTTTTACATATTTTATTTATTTTTTGTTCAATAATTGTTTAATGTGCTTTAATGTGCCTTTTTATAAAGTGCGCAATATTCAATTAAAGACTTCATTATGCATATCTAGAGTTTATTACTTAAAGAAAAATAATTAAGCAATAAAGTTCATCATTTTCGTATAATTTTAATATTTTTCATACAGAACCTAAGTACACACATATGTACATACATATCGTTACCTGAAATGCAAACGGACTTAACTACACTTTTTAATTTTTTTTACAGGAGAAACAAGAAACGCTGCAAACTCAATAAGAATAAAGGATTCTTGAAAATTTTCTTTGAAATTTATTTGTAAAATGGATACTTATATGCTTTTAACTATTTATTTCCATTTTATGTATATTTAAGATTTTATGATAGTTACATTATTTTCAATAAAAAATAGATGCATTCGTAATTACGTCCGTTTGAATTTTTTTTAATAAGGTTGTCATTTTTGATCTCAGAGGTCTAAATATTTGCGTGAACATGTAGTTTGATAAACTGAACCATAATCAATCAAAAACTCGATTTCGAATTTTTGTGTAGTTACGTCCGTTTGCATTTAAGGTGGCGATATGTATCTTTGTTTGTACGTAGACATATGCATTTTTTGTACAGAGGCGTAAGCTGAAATTCAAGCATAAATAGATAAAAAGGCTCTGTCCGGAGAGAGTTGATTTTTCATAATTTTCTTTTTTTTCTAATTTTCTGCACGCAAAGAAAAAATATGGTTGAGGGAACCATAATCAAACAGCAACATACTATGATTGAATTATAAGGTTTAAAGGAAAATTTTAATAATATTACTACCTTAGTTACTAATAATATTATCAAAAAAAACAGTAGACTTTGTAATACTTAATCTTAGGATTGTAAATATGACAATACTGTTGTTAGATGTGACTAAAATATAATTGAGACTTACCATGACATGTTATAATATATGACCAGAGTTTTATTTTATACATACATACATATAATAATAATATTTTGTTTTTAATCATGTATTTTGAAATTATTAAATTAAAATTTTCAAATTATCGAAATTAATATTTAAAATAACAATAACTAGTTTTCAACGACCACACATTTGTTTCAGAGAACATAATATTGTTTTCTCAACCATTCTTCAGCTATCAAGGCTTCCACGTGAAATTTTTCCCAGAGAAAAATTCCAACTAATAGCAATTAGTAGGGAAAACAAAAAATTATAATTGGAAAAAGGGAGAAATTTCACGCGGAATTTTATTCATGATAGCCCTGTATATCTTTTCTTTGCATGTGTCTATTCTGTTTCCTCTAATTTGGTGCAATTATTTTTTTATTTTCGCAAGATTTTTTGTTTTTTCTTACAAGTACATGGAATAAAATTTATGTCACGCCACCCAAGTAATTTTTACATGCAACAAAAACAAAATTTTGAAAATTTCAAAAATTTTGTTTTTATTTTTCATACAAATTCATCACCGAAGAAAGAAAACAAAATTAGACCTTGCTTGAACTTCCAAATTTTTTCGAATTTGTATAAAAAAAAAAACATTTTTAAAATTTTCAAAATTTTGTTTTTGATTTAGACAATTGAAGCACAGCCGCGAATAACGTTGTAAAACACATTTAAAAAAAAACCAGTTCTTTCACAGATTACCATTAACATAACTCTCTTGCGTTGTTCAAACATCAAACCATCCAAAATTATGCACCCTATCGCCGTCAAAATACAATTTCAATCAGTCAGTCGGTGGAACACTTTGTAAGTAACTCTTAAAATCATGCAAACGAAATTGTCGAAAATAATTAATAAATGTAGCAGAGATACAAAAAGAAAAGTTAATGCTAGTTATCATTATTTTCGATAAGCTAAAAAAATTTAAACGAAAAAACCAATCTTGCCTTAAAATACGTTTTTGGGCTCTCCTGAAAAATTATTATTTTGTCACTTAAAACGTTATTCGCGGCTTACCTTCAATTATCTCCTTAATGTTTTGTGTTAGTTTTTACCAGTGTTTAAAAAACATAAGTAGAAGTAGCAAAAGTCGTAAAATTTTTACTTTTCGCTGCTTTTGCTTTTTCCAACTGCTCAAAATGAGCCATGAATGAATGCTTTTGCTTGTGCTTGTGAAAATAATCAACAGTCGCAGTAGAACCAGAAGCAGAAAATGAATTGAATGAATGAATTGTGCAGTACTTTCAACAGTCGACGATTTCAAAAGTTTGAATTTCATTTGCTGTTGCTTTTGGTTAGTTTCGCTAGTAAAAGCCCTGCAGGAAATGGAACTGACACAATACTAGTCACGTGATCGGTCTTTAAGTGATAGGGACCAGTCCGAGTTCTAATACTTCCTATGAAGCGGACCAGTCACTTTTAAATGAGGATGGCATACGCTTTTTGACTTGTCACTGAACTATCCCCCCAGTGACCTATTCGGTGTGGAATAATATAATTAATTAAAAATGTCATTCCAACACTTAACTGTAACAATGAAAAATTATAATTTTTGTTTTTATTGTTACAAATTCAATTATAATTTATTTTTGAGCAGATATTTTAAGGGACTCGAACTGAGAACCTCGTGCATGACAGGCCCACTCGACCACAGAGGCACTCATATTTCAAAAGCTTAGGTGAATATCTAAGTATAGTTACGGGACTTGTTCCAGAGTGACTTGACGGTTCATTTATATCGATTCATTGTCTTTCCCAGCCAAGTCTTTCTTATATATGTATATACTAAACCAAAAAAAAAATATTCGTAATACATAATACATGCCCGAGCGGAGTCTTTCTTATATAGACATACTAAACGAAAAAAAATATTCGTAGTACATATAATATATAATATTCGTAATAGTGCCCTATTGAACTATAGATGAACTAATGGAGAATAAAAGTAAATGAACAAAAATGTGTTCAGGTAATATTTACCCTATGAAGAAAGAGATACTTGTTCCTCAACATACACCTTGATCGACGGCTTACATGGAAACACGACATTGACTCTAGCGAACACAAATGAAGCTTAAATTAACTCAGATACATTCGGTGATTAAGTAGTAGAAATTTAATCCTTAGTGTAGATTGTAAACTTTTAATATACTTGTGAAACCTTGATGGTGCTACGGAATTCAGTTACCGGTAACCTGACCACACATCCCGCTATTAAAATTGTCAATCTCTTATTAGATTTTTATTAAAATCTAACTGATACAACTTCAATCCAAATATTTTTTAAGTGCAGTTATTGCTTAACTATCCAAATCACTGTGTGCTTCATAGTTCAGCTAATTTGCAGAATACAATTCTCATTATTAACATGTCATGAAGAGTTTTAAAATTATCACTACGTTATTTTCTGTCGTAAATTCAAGTTTGTGCTTGCATAGATTTATATGCCTTGACACGAACCTTGTGCTTTAACACAGCTTTATTAGTGTCTTAGCAGAGCTGTGTTAAGCTATAATGCATTTCTAAAGGACTTTTCCAGTAAATGAGGCAACCCAGACGGAAAAAAGTAATGTTCTTCCTTTATTATTGGCCATGAATATATTTTTGAAAATTTCTGAAGGATACGCACTTTTGGAAGTCAATGCTGTCGGATAATATTGGTCATACATTAATGTCCAAGTGGTCCTCTAAAAACGTACATACTCAGAAATTCTTGAAGTTCGAGTTACCTTAATATAGAAACCACCGAACTCATTATTTTTTTTTTAATCGAGATTTTGGCATTTTTCAATATATTATATACATCACGAAAATGGTGAATATTTAACCATTTATACGATATATCTTCTTTTCACCCTACACTTCGACCTACTTTTTGTAACACTCCAATTTTTTCAAGTCCTACGACTAGTACGCTTGGTTCAATTGCCACCAAATTTTCTTCAGGGAGCATTAGCAGTCTATGTGCTTTTGTAAGTACCAAACAGTCACAGTCAAGAAGCTAAAACTCTTGCTTTTAGAAGCTTTCAGCAGGTTCAGTCAACTATTTTTAAGTGTGTATCATGTTTTTGCATATGAGAAAAAAACCACTTTACTGCGATTGCTTAAAACTTCTAAAGGCTTCAAAGTTTTAACTTCTTCGACTGTGACTGTTTGCGACTTCAAAAAGCATATAAGCTGCTTCTGCTTTTACTTGCGTTACCAACCAAAAGCAAAAGTAAATCAAACTCAAACTTTTCAAATTGTCGACTGCTGAAATTAATGCGCAATTGATCATAAATCGTTTTGTGATTTTGCTTTGACTGAAACTGTTGTATTTTTCAAAAGCGAAAGCAGAAGCAAAATGAAAAGCATTTCAGTTTTTTAAACACTGGTTTTTACAATTTAAAGTTTTAGCGAGCGTATCCTATAATTCCCGATTGCTGATTTTTCAAAAAAAAAATAAACCCCTGCTACGTCTTTATTTTCTATCACAATTGCTATTGAACATTCTTAATGTTTTTTTTTGTTATTTTGGTTCCTGCGAAAGTCAAGCCATACGATGTATGTATGTAGAATATGAACATTTTTATTATTATTGATTATTATTAGTATTATTGAATATTGATCAAGTAGTTGGAATTGCTAATTGATATTTGAATTGAATTTCGTTTATGGCAAACAAAAATACACACACCCATACATACATACACGTATGTGTACTTCATTTTACTGTCTAAGAAAAACATTATAATTTTTTCTTTCATTATAATTATTTAAGAAAAGTAAGTAAATTATTATTGTGGAGAAAAATAAAATTAAAACCGGAAAAATTAATAAATGTTCAATTGTCTATTAAAGGCAAGAGAGAAGAAAAAAAAATAAAATAAAACGGCAACATAATCACTTATTATGCAAAAATAAAAAAAATAAAACATTTAAAAGCTTCTAATGAAGTGCTCAACGGTTTGGCTAAATTAGCAGAGCAAACTAGTATGTACGAGGGTGGCAACTGATTATATTTAGGCAGTATTTTGTTAAAAATTTTATTATTAAACTTTAACCATTAAACTTTAATCATGTTGTGCATTATAATTTGATTGATTAGAATAAAATATGCTTTTGTAGGCAAAATGTGCAAAAATATGCTGGAAAAAGTTAAAGAATAGTTTACACAAATTTTTGAAACAAATAAATTACAAATAAATTTATAGCGAAATCTTAAAAGTAAAAACATTATTTAGCATACTTTGCCAATGACTGCAGTTCACCCTCGTATTAGGTATTTACATGCTTAAACGCATGGGTTACTTATTTAATTGAAGGACGTATTAAGTAGTTTGTAGTTATTTTTTTTACCCGTTTTTTTTTTCTTCTTAAAATTTTGCAAGTGGGTGGGCCTTATTTGTCTGATGCGGAGCCACTTGTTTCATAATTAAAACAAAGTGAGGAAAAAATAGCCTTGTAATAATTAGCTTGAAATTAAGCTTAACTTATAATAAATTCATAATAAAATATTAATTTTTTTCTTATTCTGTAAATATTTGACCCCCCCTATTGGGATTCAAGCATTAAGATATGTCTACATTTCATGGACATAAACAAAATATTGTAATGCCTAATGAAATTTATAGTTATGACTTTCTAAGTTCATAAACTCTTAAAATACAAAAAGAACTCCAACGTAAATCCTACTTCATGTGCCAACAAACTTAAATCTCCTCCTGAGTGTATAATTTCTTTCTGTTGGTTGCGGGTACTTGACAATATTTCCCAAAAAACTATATTTTAAGCGCCACAGTCTTCACAACCTCCTTATTCCCTTTCCGGTTCTATATTGAAGCTATATTAAACAATTTTTATTATATAAATTATAAACTCAAGTACACGCATGATGCAAACAATTGAATTAAAGTTTTTTTTTATAAAAACAAAAAGAAAATAAATCCAAAAAAAAATCAGACAATGAATATAAAAGAAATCAGTTTTATTTGAATGAGAAATAATTCAAACAAGTACCCCTTTGATATTATTCGGCAGCCTGGCGCATGCTTATTTTTTTCGTTAATTTTTTTTTTGATAATTTAAGTGGAGTCCGGCAATTTGTTGGGTTTTGTGATCGAGATATTTTTTGTTTTTTGCAAATTTAATCAAATGTCTGCTATTTCTGCTGTGTATGTTATTTAATGTTTCTTTTTTTTTTTGGTTAATTGATTAGTTTTTGTTTGCTTTGTTCAATGTTATTTAATTGTAGATTTTTTTTTAAATGAAATGTAATGCATATCAACGATATCAATTCTTTCTTATTAAAAGAAATTTTAAATGCTTAAATAAATAAAGATAGAAGAAAAGTTTTTTTTCGCATAATGTTAACCATAATGTTGTTAAGCATAAGTGGCTTAACTTAAAGTCGTAATTAATAAATAAAACAAGTAGTAGATAGTTTTGCAAAAAGTTTATATTATAAGCTTAGGAAAAATGTTGCTAATGGTTTGCTAATAATTTGCTAATAGTTTGCTAAAAACGAAAAGCTTTATAAACTGGATTAAAGTTATAGTTTTACCATTAAAATTAATAATTACAGGCAATTTTTAATATTTCTAGGGGTGGGTTGTTGGGGTGTAGGGAAATAGCAAATACTTTTCTGAGAGGTATTTTTTACGCATCTAAAACTAGCTTTTTACTTATTTCTTTATTTATTTTTTTTATTAATATTATATAAACACACATTTCGCTCATTTACTTGACATAACTAAAAAAAACAGTTTTGCCGAAAACGAGTTTATTGAAAAAGAAACTATTTTTCTCTTAACAGAATAAAATTATGAGGATAAGTTCTGAATATTTACTTAAAACTTGAATTTTTAGAGATACACAGAGAAAAAACTGCCTCATAGAATCAATAAGATTTTCTCTATGAAACGTTTTAAGGCTAAGGGGTATCCCAGCAGAAAGAAACGAAGATTTTTTCATAGAGATTCCTTATTGTTCTTATGTGGTAAATCTTATTAATTTTATCAAGAAGAAAACCATATAAAATCAAGAAGAAATCTTATTATTTACAACTTTTTTTGCTCAATTTCCATTATTTTTGGCACCAAAAAACAATCCATAGAGAAAAACTTCTTGATTCTATTAGGTTTTCTTATAAATTGTAAACTATAGAGATTTCTTATTGATTTTATTAGGTTGCCTTCTTGATTTTTTTCAAAAGGTTTTCTTCTTGGTTTTATTAAGTTGCCTTATTGATTTTTTCAATAAGGTTTTCTTCTTGATTTTAGTAGATTCCTATATGATTATGTGTAAAGCATCTTATTGATTTTTTAATAAGAAAATCTTTTTGATTTTATGAGGTGTCTTGTTATTACATATCTATAAATAGACACAGAGAAAAATTTTTTCATGATCATTTTCATTTTTGTATAAGAATGTTTGCACAATAATTTCAATGGTTATTCAGGCTGCTTGTTAGCATATTGGTTAGAGTGCTTGTCTATCAGCTAGAAGTTTGCTGGTTCAATACTTGGTATGTAAGGCTGAGTTTACATCTGGCATTTCTTGTGTGTCATTTGCCCAAAAAAGCGTAACAAACTAATAACTAATGAAAAACTGTTTGATTCAGACATAGGTAGGTAAATTAAAGCAATTTAAATTTAAATTTTAACCTATTATAAATTTTTAGCAGTTTTCATTGAACATTATTAGATACATATATTTTTACAATCTAGCGATAGTTTTCGGCGCTTCCGCCTTGAAACCTTGCCAGCGCAGGAGTTTATTGTTTTGGTCTTATAAACAAAACAAAAAACACAGCGTTGCAAACATTTCATATAATTTGCTGTTTTAGTACTGAAGAATGCAGCACGTATCCTAGACTTGCTACATCTGCAATATTTCCACCAGTCGTTTTCAACGAAGTGTGATTTCCTCTATTGTGTTGTTATTGGTTACCCAGTTTGGGAAATTTGCGATTTATGTTCACTATGCCATAATAATTTTTTTATATTTCACAAAATTCATTTATAGTTTATTTGTATCACCTTAATTAGATATAGATATCTTGCTGGTAGCTTATAATATACTCGTATTTTTGTAAATAAACAAAAACAAATTTTCTTATTTTGTTTTTGTTTTCAATATAAATAAGCGAACAAAAATTTCTTGTCGACATCGTGAGCCAGGCACTTATTCTTATATATATTTTTTTTAAATAATTATTTACTTACTTGCCAAAAAATTTGTAAATATATAGTTTTCTTAGTTGCTGGTTTTACTGTACATTTGCATTTCTTCTACGTCTTGTTGTCCAATTGCTTTTTCTATCCAAAAAAAAAATCCAAAATCCCAAAGCCAAATATACTAACGTAACGTATCGTAATGTAAATCTGCAAAATAAAGCAAGAGAAATGATCTTGTAATGAATCAAAATAAAGTAGAATTAATTATATTAATTAAAATAACTATAGCAATAATAATACTTTGCTACGTCATCGAAAATTAAAAAGAAACATTCCTATTGTTATGAAACTGAAAGATAAATTTAAGTTTAACGAATAAAATTAATTATAATACAGGTAACCCTCCTATAACACTCTAAAACGGCACTTCTATGTATAGCTTTTACTGCAAAAATAATGTTTAACGCCATGACTCACTATCCTACATAATCGCACGACTTAAGAAAAAATACAACCCTAATTTGATAAATTGTTATTGTATTTTGAAGATATTCATAGACTTTATCACACCAGGGTTGTATTTTCTCAAAAATCGCACGATTGTGTAGTATAGCGTATCACGGCTAAAATGAAATGGCTGTCAAAAAAAGCTAACAGATGCAGCTTTAAATAACAATTAAAGGTACCACTGTTTGAGTTAATGTTTCTAATCTTCAAATATTTACCAAAAGTCACGTAATTATCAAACTGTCCTCGTATTTTACCGACTTCACCTCTAACTGTCATGTTGAGTTTTAAGAAAATATAGCTGTACATATGTATGTGTTTCTCCTTATTGTTTCAAACATTAATAAAGAAAGTCCATTACTAATTTTTTTTTAAAACGAGTTTTTTTATATATTTCGATAGAAGAAATGCAAAAATTTCGATTTCAAAAACAATAATGAGTTAGGGCCTTTCTATCTTAAGGTAACGATATGTACATAGATATGTGTGAACATATTTGAAATTTTAATTAACAATTTACATTAGTTAAACCATTAATGTTATTAATACGAGTATGCTACTCCTTTTTTTTTTTTTGGTAAATATATTTCTAAAAACTTGAAACGCCAATTTGGCTGATATTGTTTTAATTTTTTCTCTCTCTCATTTGTTCGTTATTTTAAACATATTTGCTGCTAACAAATAATATACATATTATCATTTCTTTGTGTTAAACCATTTCAGCTTATTACTAAAACAAAACAAAACAAAACGAAACAAAAAATAAAGTTTAAAACAAAATTCATTGACCCCTTTGAGAAAGTTCATTTGCTTCTAGTTTATAATTGAGAAATTATTTATGTATTAGAAAAGAGCGATGTAGTTTTTATATTAATATCTATCAATATTTAATTGCATAATTATTTAGTTTCGTGTTTGAAAATTATTTTATATAAGTTTTTTTGTTAAAAAAAATAGAAAATTTTAACATTAACGATATGCATATAAACAATTTTGCTGCGAGCGAAGCTTCCCAGTAAAATTAGAAAAAATCTCGAAATTGTTTTCAAAATTTATATGCAATTTTTTTTTAAATTACAAAGCCGAAGATCTTGGGTTCGAGCCCGGTCTCCGACAGCACTTATTTTGCTGCTGTGCATCAGTGCCCCTTTGTATAATTTGCTGTAGGAAAGTTCAAGCGAAGAAAGCATGGACACTGGTTACTGAACTATACCGGCCTTAGCGAATACTAGTCCTAATGCAACATCAGTGTCCTTCTTCGTCGGTATTATGCAGCAGAACCAACGGTGAAATGAAATAACCAATAAAATCGCTACTAAGCACAAATTTTAAAATTTAATACGCCTCATTGACACCAGAGGCGCTGCAACACTGCATTATTAAAAAACGTTCAAAAAGCAGAGTTATAAAAGAATGAAGCTTTCCTCTATTTCTTCCTTTAACACCTGACTTCTCTATCTATCACTCTCCCTAGTAATAGTAGTAGGCATTCATTGTCTGAGTGTTACTTCTTTACAAAAAAATAAAGCTTAACCCGTTTTGCAACTCTGCTAATTGTGCGTTTTGTTAATTTGTATAGCATTGTTGCAGCGCCTCTGGTGTTAAGTAGAGGCACTACTTTAAAAATGTGTGGCCATTTTATCAATTAGTTTAGAGTCAAATCTAAATTAGAGCGTCAAGCTGGAACTTCCATCTTCTTATTAAAATAAAAGCAGACGTCAACTTGTAAAATCCCGATCTATCTGCCAGAATCAGTTCTTAGAATCTCTTTAGTTAGGAATTAAATTGATTTTGTAGCGCAGTGTAATTAATATAGTGATTGGTTTGGCCAGACTATTAAACTGAAATTATAATAAGATTGAGAGAAGTTTAAAAAAATATGTTATGGCTTTCAAATTTGCTGGATACACATTTGAAAAATGGTTCAAAATTATAGCAAACCCGATCGGAAGAAAAATGTATGTATGAATACTCTAATGGACTTAACATTGAGCACTTGCCACAATAGCAGTGTTCCCAGCTTAGGGGATTTGTCCCCAAATTGGCGATTTTTTTCGCGATTGGGAATGAAAATTTCGTATTGGGGATCTGGGGATTTGTTGGGGATGTAACCAAATTTGAGGGAATTTTTCGGGGATTTTTTTTATAACTTATGGTCAAACAAGAATGATTTTGGCAAGTCTAAAAATGTGTGCTACTATTCATAGTGTATGGTTTCTAATAGGGAGGAAGCATCAAGGCAGATTAACCAATAACGAACACAAAAAATTAGCAACAAAATGCAATACGACTTTTTGGAAGCACTTCTTAGAATAAACACTCACTTTAAAAATAATTCAATTTGTTGAGAAAAATTTAATCCTTCTCGTGAAATGCTAAAAATTTTTAATACAAGTGCTATGTACAACAAAACAAAGTTTCTGAGGCTGATGAAGCAGAAGATTTCGATTCTGAAGTTTTTGAAATGGTAAACTTTGGTTAAAATTTTTTTATACTTGTTTATATTAAACTATTTGTAATTTTTTCTTTACAAGTTTTATAAGTACAAATTAAATTTATATGAATGTAAAAAAATTTAATTTTTATTGATTAAAAAAATTTAATGTTTTTCACAAAAGAAAAAATTTGAATCAAAAAAACTCAATTTGGGGAGTTTTGGGGAGTTTTGGGGATGAGAAATCCAAAATTGGGGATAAGCTTTAGAAATAAACTGGCAACACTGTCCGTAAGGAACTGCTATTACTGCTACTATTATTATTTAGTTTCAGTTTTCGCGGCTTCCAATATTAATTTGAAAACTAGCACGTTACAAATCAAAGCCCATCAATTTTCGCTTTCATTATTAAAAAAAAAAGATTTTGCTGACCCTGCTAATTTTCCCTTAATAATTACTATTAAAGCATAAAACTAATTAATAATTCAGGTAACAGATTCTTTTATTTTTAAGTTATAAAATTTCATATAAATATAATTCATCTGAACTTCTGCATTGCCAAGATATCTGTAATGATGATTATTACTACAGTGAGAGGAGAAAGCGTGAAGAAATTGAATTTAAAAAAATAAATAAATATCTAAAATATCAATATAATTTCTATCATCCAAAATATTAAATTGAGAAACATGTATGTTTATTGCATTTGGCTTAAAACGATTTTATATAAAGATTTTATGATACAAGTATTATTATTTGGTCTATCCCACTTGACCTGAGATTCGATAAAAACGAATGCTCACTAAAGCGAAGAAATTTCGAAACAAAATTGTTCGATATTTGTTCGCAAATCTAAAAAAATTCAAATGTTCGCTAAAGCTCCGAACTTCGCACTTTTCTCGATAGTTTTTCGAGTGTGTGACGGTAGCTGCGTAGAAGTGCGCCAGCCTGTTAGTCTAGAAGTACCAAGTTCGATGCATAACAGCACTGTAAATTAAAAAATAAAATAAGAACACATACCTACGTATGTATGTGCAATAATTCAACAGAAACAAATTTGCCACGATAGCCTAGCGGATGTGTGCGAGTCTGTTGGAATGGAGGTACCATGTTCAAAGCATGCAGCGTAAGTCACGGAATTAAAAAACTAATAAATAAAATATATAAGTTAAAATAGATAAATAAAAAAATGACTTTTTTACTTTTTCTGCTGCATTTTTGCGGTATCCAAATTAATTCGATAATCTCTCACTTTCGATATTGCTAACGAAATCCGAAATCGAATGTTTTTGGGACAAAACTGAGCGACAGGTGAACATTTTTCGATTCATTTTTGAGTGTCACTCTCGATAGGTTTACACGATAAATGTTCGAGATATATTCGAAATCGATATCATTAACGAAAGCTGTGGTCAACTGGGATGGCATACAAATGGCTTTTGAAAACGCACACACACACACACATACACACTCAGCTGGAGTTAAATGTTGTGAAAAGAAAGAAAAGGAAAACAACAACAACAACAAAAAACTAATAGAATTTCTCACACTTTTCTTCTGTTTGCTTTCAAACATTAACAGCCGGTGGGTGCAGTTGAAGCAAAACGAATATGAAAATAAATTCCAGGTAGTTTTCAATCTACAAGTACAAATATGAAAGTACTTGGCAAGTAGCCTTTCTATATTACGCAATAAAGAATTTCAGAACATTTGCTTATAAGATTTTCTTCCTTCATTCTTTCTTTATTTTTTAAGAGTGAATTTGAAAATATTGTGCCTTTTAAAAGCGGCTAAAATTGCACAGACATTTGAAATTAGTCATAAAAACATAAATCTCTTTTACCACTTCTTTCGGCTGAAATTTATTTTGTTTTTTATCCATTCTAGTAGGCGTAATTTTATATGTTCCCTCTATCTCTCTCTCTTTTACTCCTTCTAGCTGGTTTTGTTCAAAATTCTATTGTTTGTAGCTGGTCTAGGTTTAATTATTTTTAATTCAGTTACACTGTTTTAATTTAAATTTCTCACGTCTGTTCGACTCTGATAATTTATTAAGTACGCAAGAAAGATAATTAAAAATCCCCGTTGAATTACCTTAAATAATTGTGCCACGAATACCCACAAAAAAATAATAATAAAGAATTCTTATGCACACACTTGTCTTGAAATGTCTATTTATGACACTCTTTCAAAAATGTTAAATTTAACCAAAAAAAAAATATGATGATCGTGGTTTTCTGCACTTGCCACCGGGTGTTTTTGCTTCTGCTATCTAGGCCTGTCATAAATACTCATGTATGTATGATTGTATTTTGTATGTAACCTGTACTTTAAGCAGCAGCAGGTCTCGTTTCCAACTAGAAATTTCTTTGAATGAAAGCAAGGTCTTGAATGTGTGTCTATGTAGGTACCCAGTCGGAGAATGTGTGGTTGACTTCAAAAATAGTTAACTTATAGTTAACTTTTCTTAGACTGACTAAAAGCTAGCTGCAAAGTCATCCAGAACAAACCCAAAATTAATTCTTCCGTTGAGTACGTAATCGAATTTGATGAGAGCCAACAAATTTATTCTCAGCTACTTTAAAACTCATCTCAGTTTTATATTAACATTTTGCTGTTGTTATTTTAGATAGCAGCAGCTACCGAATGGTAGCGCGTTGAGTACACAACGTGTCATGTTACATGTTCGAACGCCAGAAATTTTTTTTTAATTTACTGACTACCAAGTGATTTAAAAAAGTCAACTTTAAGTTAGCTGAAAGTAGTGCAGAGTGAGACAATTGACTACCACCTAGGACATCGCAATGTTAAAATAGTCAGTTGATTACATTGCAAAGTAATCCAAGTTGCACTCAGTAGTAGTTGCGAAATAGTTAGCTTAAAGTTAGTTTAAAGTTAGCCAAATTTCCGACAGGGTATGTACTCGTATGTACATACTTATATTAGTTTTGACAAACGCATGTCAAACCATAATTACAAGTATAAAGGAATACTTTTGTACTTTCGTGTAAAATTGTTTTTGTTTTATTCCTGCCCTTTCTACTGTCAAAAGTGTAGCTAAACTGTCAATCATATTTGTTTATTGTAACTATTTGAGAAATTAAATAACCCCATAATTAACAACTCAGCGCATTTAAGAAAAAAAAAGTGCAACTACATACATTTGTTAGTTAGTAATTTAAAAACAAAATAAGAATTTGTTCTTGGACTTACTGTAATAAGTTAATTAGGGTGATTACACTGTGCTACACCGAAAAAATAAAATTATTACTTTAGCAATACCTGCCCACATCGTTTTGCATTGCCTGCATAAAAAAACTCTTAGGCTGTCTGGGGGAAATGGAGGCCGAAAATCATGACAGATCGTGAATAAATATAAAGTTATCCCTTAGGCGCACTTTGCTGTATTCAAAGACTTAAATTTAATTTTGTTACTGTTATATAGTAAGATGTATTATATATCGTGCGATAACCGCCAAAAACGCTTAAGTGACGCAGTTTTCGACCTGAAGTTTTGAATGAAAATCGATTATTTACGATCATAGACATTCAATTTTCATCAAAAAATTAAGTTTAATATATATGTCGCTTTTTGGCTACTTATTTGATATCTTTTTAACAACAGGGCTAAAACTACCTATTTGTAGCAACGTTAGGCCAGGATCATGCAATGGGCGGCAAAGCGGTGAACGGCGAGCAGTAAAAGATTAAAACATACCGAATACTATGGAAGCGACAGAGCGGCATTTAGAGAGGTAAATGGCCGCAGCTGAAAAATAGAATTTGTTTTAATTCTGAGGCGTTACACTTAGAAATAGTTATAACCTTTTAGAAATGCCATTAAAACTAGCGCTCAGTAATAAGTCTCCTGCCGCCTCAAACACTACACTCTAGTACATGTCACCAGTGATGTCAGATTTATTTTCAGCCTCCTCGCCAAATTACTTGTCGAATATCGCCAAATATCGCCAATATAATAAAACATAAAATTTTAGCTAAACAAATATTTTTATTTTGTACTTACATTACAAATATTGTTAAATTTTAAATTCAGTAGGTAACGTCTATGGCAAAACATAAAAATTATTAATTAAATCTTGTGATAAAACTGAATTAACTTTTACTTCAATGTGTATTTAACTTCTGAAGGCTTTTTGCTGCTTCATTATCAAAATGTTGGTTCCAATTTATAAAACGAAGTTTTCCGCACTGTGTTTTATAAACACCAAATGAGATTTTGTGGTCTATAATTTTTTTTAACTTCTTGAATTTCAGAAAATTTTGTTTGAGATGAAGAGTTACCACATTTAGAATCTTTTGCACGAAATATTTTGTGTTGAAAAAGAATTCCTTACATTTAAGTTTTATGTTTTTAACATTATTCTATTTTATTGAAATCGTAATAATAAAGATAAAAATATCGCCAAGGAGTTCAAATATCGCCCAGTAAATCGCCAATCGCCATTTCAATATTTTCATCGCCAAAAACAAAATTTTATCACCACGTTTGGCGAGATATCGCCATATCTGACAACACTGCATGCCACTTGCCGCTTTACCGCTCATTGCAAGGTTCTTGCCTTATAGGGTTAATAATAGAGTTCGACCGATTAATCGGCTTCGGCTTCGGCCTTCGGCCAAAAATTGGTAATCGGCCAACATTCGGCCTACGGCAAAAATCGGCCGATTAGCCGAATATTTTTCATTCCAAGCTTGAAAAATAACATTATTTTTGGTCGTTGCTCGCCGACAGTTTCTACTGTGTTTAACGTTTTGAAAGGGTTACTTTTAAATACAACCCTGTTGCTTTCTATTTTCTTTTACTTGGACGTTCTTGTGAGTGATCGTATGAAAAAGCAATCTAGAAATTGCAAAATAGTTTTATTTTTCTTGTTATGTATCCAATAGATATTACAGCTATTTCAGTGATCTCAAAAAAGCAAACTGTTTTCTTAATTCATATAAAACAAGTATCATTTTTAAAATTTAAAACATTCGGCTTCGGCTTCGGTTTTGTCCGAAGTTTACGATTTTAGCCGAAGTTCGGCTTCGGCTTCGGCTTCGGCCAAAAAAACGCCTTCGGTCGATCTCTAGTTAATACGTTCTATAAAAATGTTGATCGTATACACAATCACAGCTTTCATGAATAACAAGTAGAAATCTTTGTTCCCACGATATTTTTATTTCCCTCGTAGGAAAAAATGCTCTCGTGAATCTCCCGTAAAACTTTTTTCTTGCGAGATCTGATAGATCTCAGTGAATGTGAATAGATGCAGTAAAGTGCTACTTCAACTCGCACATTAAATCTCGCTTTGTTTTCGTTTTGCCAATTTATTCCGGTTTTTGGCGATTCTTGTAGTTGTAGCGGTTTTTTATTGTTGGCCATTTGTTCCGTTTTTTTAAGATTTTGTCGGTTGTTTTTAAGTTTCAGCAAAATTTTAAGTTTTAACGCTTATATTCGTTAAGCTTCGATTGTTACGAAATTCATACAGAATTTCTATAGGTGTCACAGAGCTTAAGTCTGCAATTTGAACTATACATCTTTAAAGGGGTCAGTGCCACAAAGCCCGAAAGTGGCAACCTTGGGTTAATGAAAAATTAAAACCGATGTCAAGCTGATGTTTTTGATCTCATAAAAAAGATTTTTTGTCTGTCCAAGAGCTAAAAAAAATATCTGTTTAATTTAAATTAAGAAATAAATATTAGAGAAAAAAATTAAAATTTTGGCTTTTTTACCAACCTTGATCCACTGTTCTGCTAATGGAGAAGTCAAATCTTGTTCGATTTAGACAACGAAACTTATTATGAGTTATTGACCTGCACAAGACCATTTATAAGACCTTTCAAGACATGCGACATTTTTCAAACGCTTTACTACAGCGAAATATTCTAAAATAAACGCTAAACAACACTGTTGGCAATATTTTTTTTGAGTTCTTTGTCTTGCCGACAGTGTTTTTTAGCGTTTGTTTTAGAATATTTCGCTGTAGTAAAGCGTTTAAAAAATGTCGCATGTCTTGAAAGGTCTTATAAATAGTCTTGTGCAGGACTTTATTATGAATTAAGGAAATAATTTGTAACATTAAAAAAAATTTTGGTATTAAGAGCACAATTTAGTCAAAAGTTATGCGCAATTCAAATTAAAATTTTGAAAAAAAAAATCGATTTTCGCCGTTTTTGGCAGAAAAAATTGGGTTAATTATTTTGCTATTATAAATTTTTTTTGCAAACCTACCAACCCCATATTTTAACTTATTCGCAATGTTATACTATAAAAAAAGTTCCAGTCCAGACTTGCAATTTTTGTTGCAGCAACTTTTTATTTTTTAGTGCAAAAGAGCGAGAGAGGAATACAAAAAGTATACCTATATTTCTCTCACACATATTCAAGAAATGCTGCAACAAAAATTGCAAGTCTGGACCGGCACAAAGTAATTTTTTGTTAAAAATTTTCATTATTGAAGCAACCAGATTGTTTCGAAGTACACATATTTTTGTTATAAATATTAAATTTAACGAAATTATTGTCAAATTCCAAACGTTGAACCAAACAATTTATGCACCTTAAGATAAGATATGTTTTTAAATATTTCCAAAAATATTATCTGCGCCCGGAGAAAAGTAAGAAGAATACAGCAAAAATACTAAAAAAATCCCATTTTTTGGAATATTGCGAATTTTTGTTGGGAATTGCCGGGAACTCAAAAGTAAATTATATTTATTCCTAATTTCTGTGTATTAATTGTATAATTTTCCATCTAAATGAGAATTTTCAGCGGAAAATATTGATGAAATTGATAATTTTCAAAAACATAACAAAGTTTATAATAAGTGGCGTTGGCTGAAGTAGTTAGCACGTTGACTACAGGTCCTGGGTTCGACCCCTGTATCCAACAGTCATTAAATAACAACACCACGCATTTTTCTGATGTGCATTAGTGTCCCTTTCTATGAGCTGTTACAGGAAAGTTCAAGTGAAGGCATAGTCACTGGTCACTGAACTATATAGACTTCAGCAGATACTAATCCTAATGTTACATCAGAGCGCCCTCCTTCGTTGTGTAGCAGAATCATTGGCGAAGTAAAGTAACCAATAAAATGGCTACTAAACACAACTTCAAAAAATTGAATATGCCTAATTTTAACAGTAGAGGCGCTGCAACACTGCATTATTAAAAACGTGCAAAAAAGCAGAGTTGTAAAAGAATAAAACTTTCCTCTATCTATTCCTTCACTATCGCTTTCTTAGAAGAAGGTAACACGTAGTAATAGTAATCATTCATTGCCTGAGTCTTATTTCTCTTTGCTAAAAAAAAAAGTTATGTTTTGATCCTTATATTCGCATTTTTTAAATTTTTAGGCAAAATTGTTTTATAATACCTTTAATATTTTATTGAAAGGAAAATATTGAAATTACAAGATGTATTAATTCAATTTGCCTGCAAAACTAAAGTGAACAAAATCCCCGCGAAAAATATTGTTCATGATAAATAATGCCAGAGGAAAAATTATTCACGATTGCAATTTTTTGCAAAATAGAAAATATTTTCAAGTAAAAAATTTTCAAGATAGGTGTGAATACATATATTTTATTTTTGGCGACGAATATTTGCGCTCCAAAAGTCGTCGTTCGTCCTAATTGTGTTCCCAGCAACACATGTTAATTTAATGGCTTTAATTGCCTGAGTATAACTTCTTTTAAAACAGAAAACAATATGTAAAATTTATGTAACCAAACGTGCATTGCACAATTGCTGCAGCAAAAATCTTTCAAAAACTTTATAGTCATAAAAAAATAAATATGCTTAAGATTTTTTATTACACTAAAACACACAAAATGTGCTAATTGAAGAAAAAAAAATCCTACAAGACTTAAAATATTATTATTTAAAAAACAAATGCCGCAATTGCTTTTATATGTATGTAATATAAAATAACATGATAATAAACCAAAAGCTGAATTTTTTCGACCCTTTTTTATTGAAAAGAAAAAAACGTCTAATTTCTTAAAAGGTTTAATAGCAGTCAATACCTTTAATAAATAAAAGCGATAAAACTGTCGATTTTAATAAAATTTATTGCCAATCGAAATTAAAACGAACAACTGATCTTTTCAATTTTTTTTCCACAATATTGTTCCAGTTGCTAAACGTGAAACCAAATCTTTTTCCTTAAAAACAAAAGTGACAAAAGTCATGAATACAATTTGGTTTTTTTTTTTTAAAGAAGTATACCTATACAAAATTATTACCTGCTGTTATTAAGAGCGGTAAGATACAGGTAAAAAAAATAGTAAATGAACTAAATAGTGTTTGGTAAATGTTGCCGCCCTGTTTTCCTTTTTTTTTTTTTTGTTAATCTATAATTGTATGTGCGGGATGTGAATTGCGTGCACATGTGTGTGTGTGTGTGTGTGTGTGTGTGAGGGAGCACCTTTTAGTGATCAATTTATTATTCCATACCAAAAAGCAAGCCCCTGATCCTGGTATCTATTATTTTCAAATCCTTTGTTTAATCGTAATATAATCTATTTATTCAAGTTGTTATTTTAATAAAATTCCAAACTTGCAGTTTCTTCTGTTTCTTGATTTTTCATTTATCATTCTGTTTAAATTTGATTCTTTGAATATTGAGAGAGAGAGAAAAAGGAATAAATGTTTTTATTTATATCTACCAAATACTCGTAGGTATATCTTGCATTAGGGATTGAAACATGGTTGGTTTTTTTCATTTACAAACTGATTTTTTTGGCTGCATGACTTTTAAAAAATACATAATTGTGTGCCTAGACACTTATTTTTTCTCTTACTTCAAATAAAATCTTTTGAAAGGACCTTATTAAAATACTTCTTAGAATCTATAGAATATCTATAATATAAAAAAAATATTTACATAAAACTTTTTTTATAAGTATTTTATTTACATATGACGAATACATAAATATATGGTTATGTACATACACATACATATGTATTTTCATATATCGCTCATGTACTCAAAGAACGCCATAACTCATGAAATTAAATTTTTGCGTTAATGATGCAGAATTAATCCTCATATCCGTTCTTGTTATTGTGTAAAACTTTCTTTTTCCATTAAGTTGTGTGTAAATTGAAAACTTCAAACGCATTTTCTTGGCAAACTGATTTTTTTTGAGTTATGACATTCTTAAGTAAATGAGCGATATGTACATAGTTGTTTCCTATAAAATATAATTTTGCAAAAACCAACAATTTGTTTTTTCTGGGAAAACTTTAGAATTGTTGCCTTATCCTGAGTTTTATGACCAAAAATTACTGGTTATGCTGCTTAATGATTTCTTATGAAAATATGTACAAACTCACATTGTACTAATTACATTTAAATAAAATCTTAAACAAAAAAAAACAACAAAATACAAAGGAATTAATGTTTGGGCCAACACACAAAGCAAGTACATACATACATTAATATATTTTTTTTTATTTCGACTCCCCCTTAAGGTGGAAAAAAAATAGAGAAAAGGTCATAATTCCAAAAAGTGAAAATTTGCATGCAGACTAACTATGATTACCATTAATTTCATTATGAATTCATATTCTTATTAAACGATAAAAAAAGCAACAACACGCCCACTATTTTCCACAATAAAACAAAATTAACCTGCAAAATACAACACTCACGTGTATTTATTTTAGCCATAAATAAAGAATAAAAGCTAGAATAATTAAAGGGTTCATGTTTATAGACTTCAGAGTTTTTTTTTTTTTTTTTTTAATGTTATAACTAATTTTGCCGGAATGCTGTTTGAATGTTGTAAAAACATGTGTTAATGTCGGTTCCATAAAAAGCAAAAAAAAGCAAAAAAAAGCAAAAAAAAACTGGTCTCTAGTACTGTTTACATGCTTTTTACGAGGCGTGCAGTTAAAGAATTTAGAAATACTTAGCACGAGTTTTTTTTTGTGCAATTATCGCTGTTGTACTAAATTTAATTAAATCATTGATTGATTATTTTTTTTTTGCTTAGTTCTTAACTGTCGTATTCATAAAAAATATTTTAGATGAAATATGTTAAACAAGCCTTTAATAAACCTAAAATATGTTTATGAATACGGCAGCGAGTAACATACAATAAAAATATTAATCGATTCAATCATTCTGCACAGAAAAATGTCGGTATTTCCCCCAGCTAATAAAATATACTTTAATTTTGCTTCTCTTCTTTAGAAACTCACATTAATTAATAAAAATATTTCATTCATTAAATATCAATTGATATTTAAATAAATATCAAATGATATTTGAATAGAGTTGGTGAAATTGGCCCAAAGAATTGAAAATACTGAACTTAAGCCTGATTAAGAAATTATTTCTGATTAAAATTCACTATATTTCAATTAAATTTAAAATGTCTTATTGTTGAGTTTAGCTAAAGCTTTTTAGGTAAGGTTTGGATATTTAGTAACTCTCAATTGTATTTGCAACAAAAAAAAAATGCTTCTAAACGTGCTTAACCAACAACAAATGATTTTTTTAGGTTTTTAATACTTTTCAAAAAAAAATTATCTTATATTTATGATTTGATCAGGCTAAATTATTAAACAGAATAAGTCCGCAACTTCAGAAAAAATCGTAGTCAAATTAACAAAGCACATAATAAAATCTATGGCAGTAAATTCATTACTCTCAACGAGTTGTTTAATTTTCTTTTGAGCTTATATTTCTTTGTAGTTTTATTCACAAAATGTATGAAATTTATAGAAAGTAGGGCAGAATTTTTAAACAAAAAAAAATAGATTCTATCTATCGACTGCTTTCTGTGGCTGCTTTTTTGTATCAATTTGTATGGAAAATATGTTTATGCCGCAATTATGTTTGATCATTAAAGTTCGCATTACTATGTAAGCCAAATTACATGTGATAATTATTAAATAACACCCAAGTTGACTGTAAATATTCTGACAAAAACTTAGTAGAACGGAACAACTAGCTGTTTTCGAAAGCCACTACACCTTCGTCAACAAAGAACACTGTTTGGTCCACTGTGTGTGGTGTCAATTGATATAGATTTGCGGATCAAACACAAATAATATGCCAGTGATGCCAAATTAAAGTTGTATTTTAATCTTAAAGCACTTCTTTAACTAACCTCGTAATGTTTTTAACATTTATTAAAATTATTTTCTGCTAAAGCAATAAAAATAATAAAAATAAAAAAAGAACCAAAAATTAATAGTTATCATGTACTAATATGTTAATATCTGTATTTAAAAATTAAATACTAGAACACAAAGAGTCACAAATCCATAAACAAACGCTGACACTTCCCCAAGCAGCAGTCTCTGACACACACACATACACACGCACACATACACACGTACACGCACAAGTGGCAATAAGTGATAAAAGGTGCCAGGGTTACAAGTCAACGCTTTTCTATTTCAAATTTTTTTTCCTCCTTTTTCTCACTAGTAACCTTCTGCCCTCAACCACCATTGTTGTTATCACAACTTTTATCGTTTATTAAAATTTTTATTCTTGTTCTTAATAACACAAGTATGTTCGTTCAATGTACATATTACTCGAATTCCAAAGGGGGTGGGTGGCAAGAGTTTATTACGATGGATGACTGTCTGGTTGTTCGGTTAATTTTCATTAGATGTTTATTACCGTAAAAATTATGTTTATGTTAATTGTTGTATTGTTATATCGTATGTATTAATTCTAGTTACTATTTAGTACAACAATACCAGCACTAGTTATAGTTCGTTTTATACTAATATGTATTTGCTGGTTAATATGAGTCAAATTGCTTGCATGTTGAAATGTATGTTTGGGCGAGTGTTGCCGTGTGTGAGTGTGTGTGTTTGTGTTAGTGTGTTTATTGTATGTAAATATGATTACAATACATTCACATATTGGGTTTTTAATATACCTTTTGTTATTATAATTGATATAACTAGTTGTCATGCAAACATCAAGTAACAAGTTTAACTAACCCTAATAATAAACAGTACACACACATGCACACTTACTTTCTAAAGCTCGAGGTGTGTGTCTGTGTGTGTGTGTGTGTGTGTGTGTGTGTGTATCCGCGTATGTTAAACTGCATATTTGAGTGAGTGTGAACAGGGGTACCTATAAAAAATATGTTTCCAAATTATAGAGTAATACAAAAATTTTGTTTTTGAAAATTTGGTATAAAAATTAAGTTTTAAAACTAAAAATATTAACAAAAAAGAAAAAAAAAATATAGTGTACCAGGCATAATGAGCAAACTCGATTTGAAGAAAAATTCAAAGTAAAGCTTGTAATTATATTAATATGTATGTATGTATGTAGTTATTTTCGAATTATGAAAAACTTGTTCGATGCATTCTCTTTGTTGATACACAATTTAAAAAATGTTTCCAATTTTAATTGTTCAGAACAGCTACGGCCAACCCATATACACAATGTGCAAACTTTTATAAAGAGCTTTTTGTGCTTTCACACCGACGAGAGCACAACAGCCAACCAGATCTCGGCGACAACAATGCTTGCTCTTATTTTGCAAAGAAACAAGAACAAATTTTGAGAGCTTTCAAAGCTGTTTTCCTCAAGTGCAAATATCACAGTATGTGTGTTTGCACGTAGCTGGCTTAGAAGCATTTTTGCATTGTCTTTCAAATATGCGCGAATATTTAGAAATCATAACAAAAGTTTGAGCTAATAAAACAGAAACTAAAAAATAGTTCAACGATAGTTAGTCTTATTCATAATTCATAACTAGCGCAGCAACTGCTTTCGGTATTTTAACGAAATGCAACTCTGCATTCTATTCTACAGAAAATGAAATATAAATAATATTTTAAACGATAAATAATGGAATTATTTAAAAAGCTTATAAAGCTATTAAAAAACAAGTTTTGTTATTTAAATCATGCATACAAATTCTAAAAAAAAATAATTTTCTGTACTGAAAGAATTTTAGGTCTAAATTCACTGAATTTCGACATTAATCTAATGAAATTAAAATTCAACCAACGTCACGCTTCGTTGGATTAATGAAACCAGTTTCGTCAAAATTATTTTATTGAAAACTTCATCAAATTTATTTAACAGTGTAATTAATGCAGTGCTATAACTTCATCGAAACAATAAAATAATTTCATGAAAAGAATGCAATAACTTAAATAAAAAGGGGTTTCTTAATAATTAGAAAATATTGTTGTCATAAATCCCATAAAATATTCTTACGAAACCAGAATACCAACGAAGCAATTCTAATGAAATTCTTTCACAATATTCATGAAGTTTTCATTGGATTTGTGAAATTATCATTAGATTTGTGAAAAAAATTTAATGAAATTGTTTCATTGGACTTATGAAGCAAAATTCTTTCGGTGTGGTTATGTTTTGCTTATCAATTAATTAAAGTAAGGGCCTGTAAAAATAAAGTTGTTCATATAAAGAATTTAGTTGACCAAAATAATCTCTAAATTATTAGCTTTGTGCGGATTTTTTTTTTGCCTGCAATAGAAATGAGCGCAAGTAGCAAAAATAAGTTTATTTTTTTTAGTAAATTAACTGAATTTATGGTTTTGTGTTTCATTGGTCTCCAAGTGAAAATACTGCATGTTTTACTTTAAAAATAAATAATCAAATGAAATCAATTAGCTATTCTTTGAATGCATTAGTTAGTTTCCATTTAGTTATAACTTTACCCATAACTAAGAGCTTTTAAGAACTTTTTGTGTTAAAGGTAAACAACTATGAATATCTTAAAAATGTACTTGAACAAGTTAACATTTAGTGTAAACCTCTGATTAGGTGCCTTTCGTTTTGAAGTTGCAATTAAATAAAAAATTCACAAGTCCACAATTCTCATAAAATCAGCACCCTTTATTTACTCAAAACTAATATTAGGAGTTTTAAACACGTAATGTTAAATTAAGCACTGCTGAAATACCACGATGTTAACTTTTGATATTCCTTACGCAAGGTAAATGTTAATTTTGTAGCTTAGAATATTTGGAGTGAAATTAAAAAAATCACAAGTGTACAATTCTTATCAAATCAGAATATTTTATTTACTTAACACTGATATTAAGAGCTTTTAAACACATAATCTTAAATTAATCCCTGCTGGAATACCACAATGTTAACGTTGCTGTGCTTTACGAAAAATAAACGTTATTTTTGTAAGTTATAATACTTGAAATGAGATATAAGAAAAATCACAAGTGAACAATTCTTATCAAATCAGAACACTTTATTTACTCAACACTGATATTAAGAGCTTTTAAATCCTCAATGTTGAATTAACCTTTGCTGAAATACCACGATGTTAACCTTGCTATTCCTTACGCAAGGTAAACATTATTTTTGTAGCTTAGAATATTTGGAGTAAAATTAAAAAAAAATCACAGTTGAACAATTCTTATCAAATCAGAACACTTTATTTACTTAACACTAATATTAAGAGCTTTTGAACACGTAATGTTAAAGTAAGCACTACTGAAATACCACGATGTTAACTTTGCTATTCAAGTGAACAATTCTTATCAAATCAGGATACTTTATTTACTTAACACTGATATTAAAAGCTTTTGAACACGCAATGTTAAATTAAGCACTGCTGGAATACCACGATGTTAACTTTCCTGTTTTTTGCACAAGAAAAACGAAATTTTTGCAGGTTAATAATTTTTGCAATTAAATAAAAAAAAATCACACGTGTACAACTCCTACCATATCAGAACGAATACTTTATTTACTCACGACTGTTAAGAGTTTTTGAACACACGCTGTTAAATTATTCAATGCTGGAATACTGCAATGTATATTTTCTGTTGTTTATACACTATATACCTAATTTTTGTTCGTTGAAGTAGTTATGTGCAATTAAAAAGAAAATAAATCACAAGTGAACAACTTTTATCACATCAGAACAGTTTATTTACTCAACACGAATGGAGCTTTTGAGCACATACATACACTAAGCACTGCTGAAGTACCACGATGTTAACTTCCTTGTTATTTGCACTAGACTGTTTGTTTTGCTGACGTTTCGAACTTTTTATAACTTTTTTTTTAACAGAAAGCTTCCAGAAGACTGCTGGCAACATCCACAAAGTCAAATACATGCTTTAACCTCTGGCCACTCTCTTCAACAAAGCAGACTTTCTGCAAGAAAAATTTCATTATCTAAGCTGGGACTAGTTTTGTTTTCGGGTTTTCATTCAAAATTTTTAAATGCAAATTAACTGGAGTTTAAGAGTGCAATTCTGCTGTCCACTTTTTAAATTTGTAGGCAGTTTTTTTCTTTCCATATAATTTTTTATATTGTACTCATTACCATTTCATACAAATGTTTGATGGTGGATTTCTAAGTTGCCGTTTTTGCTCTAACTTTTTAACAGCTTGTACACTTTTAATTTGAATTAATTGTTAGGGGTTTCTTTTATATTTCTTGTAATATATTTACATATGTATTTATTTTTCTGTCATTCTCTATTCCTTATTTAGGCATTTTTATTTCCAACAAAAATTCTTGTATGTTTCAGCCAGTGTCTAATTTGCTTAAGCTATTTTATTACTATATTTAAAACAAAATTAGTAATAATTCACCAAAAAAAATAATTTAACAAAACAATACGTGTAATTATTATGTAGATGTAGATGCGTTAAAAAAATAATAAAAACAGTTCTAAGGAAACTCATAAATAAAAGCGCAGTTAAAATTTGTTCTCTTTTGTTAAATTTAATGTTAATTTTTCGTTGTAATTTTTAAAACATGTTGTAGTAGTTAAACATATTTTTTTTTGTTAACAAAAAATATTATCCTTTTTTTTTGCATTATTTACACATTTAGTCATATTGTTTGTTTGTGTTTAATAGCGGAAAAATTAAAGCATTTTTAACCCTTCTTTCAACTGCGTCTAATACACCAACAGTTGTTGTTTTAATTGAAGGGGTTTAAAGTGTTTGTTGCAAGGGTTTCAAGTGAAGTGACTAAAATGCACTCAAAGAAATTATAGATTAGGTTTCAAAGCTTCTTTTAAAGGAAAGTCTAGAAGTCAAGTTTTATTTTACAAATTATACGATCTTATTTGAAGTTATGGGGAATAAAAGGCGATTGGTTTGTTGGCGAAGGGAGTAATCTAATGGTTTTGCTGATAAATGCGACTGTCTCTCAATATAAAATTAAAGGATATATACAATTAAGTATAGAGCATTCCAATAAGACGTTTTATTTTCGATAGCTTGCAATATTAACAGCTGTTATGACTCAACCTTTAACTACTTGACAGATGACAAGTAAAAACTACTCCATTAATAAAAATGAAACGTATTGAAGTTGTTAAGATTCACTACAAAAGAAAAATTTGAGCACTTGGAATAATTTACTCGTTTCGCTCATTTGGCTGATTTTATTTTCAATTATAAATGGTATATCCTCTTCCTTACATTTAAATAAATATGCAATGTGTTTTGTACATATCAAAACTTCTTATTCGAATACCCTTTACATATCGCTCATTTACTTCAATAGTGTCATAACTCAAAAAATTTGTTTTTTGAGTTAATAATTCAGAATATTGCAGCATTTCGTATATTATCTTGTGTAAAAATTTCATGTAAATAGCTTGTACCATCACCTCCTGAGAGAAGAATATTTTTCATGTCGTCATTGAGTTGTATGCAAATGGAAAACTGAAAACGCGTTTTCTGCAAAACTAGTTTTCTTTTTGAGTTGTGACAGTATTGATATGCCTTTTTTTCTCGAGTGTATGCAAACATTTTTGTTTTTGCTGCAAACTTCCTTGTCGTCTGCATTTTTTTTATTTGAATATATATTTTATGACCATTTTAGAATGTTGGCTGAAAAATGTTTATTATACAAACGTGATTTTATCTGAAAAAAAAATATTACAAAATGCTAAGAATGAAAATGTTTGTTATGACTATCTTGAATATTTCACCTGTTTCTGTTACAATTAAATATGTAACAATTATAAAAACAACACAAAATTTAGTTTAAAGTTAAAAAATTTAAATTGTATTAAGGTAAGGTCACACTTGTCAAATATTTGCCCAAATAAGCGCAAACACTAAGTACTAATGAACATTTTTTTGTACTAAAGGATTTGTAATTTTAAAGTCTTTCGGTTATAAGCTCAATATTCAGGGATTTGAGCCTTTATGCACAATGGGGCCTGAAGCAAAAATAGTCACAAATATGTTTATTCCGTATTTATAATATATCAAGGCCATTTGGTTTTTCCATTTTTAACTTAAAATGTATTCATCACTTTTATGTCAAATCTTATTTTTCTGAAACATGTTAAGCCTCTAATGCCTCGATCATGGATGGCAACAGAACCTTAGTTGCATTGCCAATGGATAAAATGTTGTTACGTTCGGCAAGTGTAAACTACCAGCTATTTTTTTTGCTGCCAAATAATAAATTTAATAATTAATTTGTTCGTAATATTTAGAAAGTAAATTTATGGCTCGATTATGGATGACAACCGAACTTTAGTTGCATTGCCAATAGCTAAGATTATTACATAAAGGAAGTAGAAAATTAACAGCTGTTGAATTGCACTTACCAACTTTTACTCATAGTACGGCCGGAAATTTTATAGGATTTAATTTGCCTTTGAGTGTCATCGAATAGATTCAATATTTTGTGATTTCTTCTCTTCATCGCAAAATAAGTCCACTCAACTAATCATCTCATTGAAAAAAAAAATCTTTTAAGCACTTGTATTTAATCATTTTCGTTTTAGTATTTGCATATCGCTCATTTACTCAAAGAACGTCATAACTCAAAAAATTAAATTTTTGAGTTGGTCATGCAGAATTAATTAATCCTCATATCATTGATGTTGTGCAAAAATTTCATACAAATATCTTGTTTATGCCGGCCGTACAGTACACAAGTTTACTGCACAAGTCTGGAACTGTACAGTGCGTTTGTGTAGTGTATGGAGATGGTTGTTCTATTTACGAAGTGAACTGAGTAAATATCAAAATGATTTTGATATTTGCTCAAATTTGTTGCAAACGCTCAGTTGTTTCGTGATTTTTTAAGAGTTCACAATAAGAAATGAGCGCAGAACAAATATTCTGCAGTTTATTTGTATAGTGTGTGTCTCAAGCTTCGTTTACGCAGTGCCAGACTTGAGCACTGAACTTGTGTAGTGTATGGCCGGCATTACTCAACTATTGAGAGAAAAATTAAATTTTATTTTTTCATTAAATTGTGTGTCGATTTAAAACTTGAAACTCGTTTTCTGGTAAACTGGGTTTTTGAGTTATGACTTTCTTGGAGTAAATAACCGATATATTTTGACGTTTTTTTTACATTATTTTCGGTTGTCAATCTGTCATAATCATATTTTCGATAATATTTCAGCAACTGCAGAAAGTTGTCATTAATAATTTCAGTTTTCATTTTAGTTGCGTTGCCAGTTGACAGGGCAATTGAATCAAGATTGCCATCCATAATCGAGCGATAAGTCTTCTTGGTTCATTCCGTGTCCTTTTATAAAAAGCGGGCATAAATATGACTTTAATGGGAATATCAGGCGCCCCTGTGGCTGAGTGGTAGCCTCTCAGTCCAGAGGTCTTGGGCTCTATTCCCGCCATAGACCCTGTGTTTCTACAGTCAAGCGATTAATGTTTGTTTATAAAAAAAAATTCTGCACTTTTGAGCTGCTTAAATACATAAATACTGAAGGAGAAAAAATCATTTGTTTGGTTAAAAATGATCTACTTCTTATTATCATTTTTAAGATCAACCCAATTTTCTTTTTAACAAATGAAATACAATTTGTTTTGAAATACTTTTAAGATAATTTTTTATAATTTAAGTTTCGTGAATTTCTGGTTTTGTCCAAAAATCATTAAAATATTAAATCTTTGCACAAAGCTAAAATATGCATTTATTAAATAATGCCAACTATTTGATGGAAGGGGGGCAGGGGAGAGGACACAAAGGATTGAGGAGAAACACAACAGGATTAACACGCCAAAACAATAAAACAAAGAATTTATTCTTATTATTACTTAAGCGGACAGAACGCGCAGACAGACAGACAGACGGACATGCGGACGGACGGACACACAAGCTTGTACAAATAATAAAACATTTCGGCGACACGTTATAATGCGCACACAGTGCCATGAATTTAAGTCACTAAAGGTGGCACACACTCACTGTACATGTTCACATGTATGCATGTATATAAGCAATATTATGTCGGAGTGAGAAAGGGAGACAGACATATATCAGGGTTGTAATATAAAAAGAAAATAATGAATCCAGCTTGTTAATCAAAGGCCATTAACCATTAACAACAGCACTGGACGAAAAAAAAATGAATTGTATTGCAAACTTAAGTCAAGTAACAAGGAAGTATTGAACTTTTACATACAACTATACATATGTATAAAGATATGTATGTATGTAAATATGTACATATGTACTGCATTTATATTTGTTTATATGTATAAGTAATAAATTCAATTCTGGTTAAGAATAACAATAATAATGCGAGTAATAAAAAAACGTTAAGTTAAAGTAAAAGGTGTGTCAATGCAATAGTTGGCCACTGGCTGCTTCTACTACACATTTTCATCATCATCATCATCATCATCACCCAACACCCAACACCACAATTTATACAACTCATCTTTGTTAACATTCTTAGCAGCCCGTTTGGAAAAATTTAAATATTAAGTGATTTGCAAAATTATAACATTTAATTTTCGATTGCAAATCGTTTACTTTTGAATAATATTTTAAATTAGGAATGAAATATTTGTTGCACAATTTTACAATTCTGGTAATAGAAATCATCATTTCTGTGGCAGGAGAAAATAAACATACTTTTGAACGACTCAAGCTTTTTTTAATGTGTAGCTGGAACATCACCGTTTTTTTTTGCAGTGTAGTAGCAACAATAGAATTTTAACAAGAAAGTTTGGCTTTGCTGGAAGGAACAGTTTCTATAATGTTTACAAGTCTCGTTTCTGCAAACAATTTCTTTAGTCTTTTGAGTTTTACATTATAGAGGGAAGACTGTAGTTATTGCTACCTGTGCAAGATATGCGATTCTATTCACACTTGAAAATTAATGCTAGAACAACATTTATATAGTACTAGCTTAACCCGATGTGCTTCGCTACCCCTCCCCTCCCCACAAAAAAAATAAATATATATATGTATATGTATATGCACATTGATGGTGCAATATGAAAATTGTATTTTCCCACGCCCCTCCGCCCGCAGACCGAAAATCAAAAATCAGACTTAACAGTGTCACCTGCCTGAAGACTCTGAAGATTCCCCGAAATTTCATCAAAATCGGCCCAGCCGTTTTGGAGTCCATACGTTACATACATATATACACACATCCTGTTTTATATATGTGACGCGCAAAATAGAAAGTGATCTAAGGGTAAGAACAGGTTTTGTTCAGGAGAGCCATTTTAAAGATTTAAATACGTGTATCTTTGGTGTACCATCAATTTCATAAAACACGCATATCTCTGGGAGGGAACACTTTTGGGGCATGGGATCGGTCTCATTCGATGCTCAGATGTTGTCCACATCAAAAAAAAAAGTGAAAATTGATTTTTTTATCCTTAGGTCCCTTTCTCTATGCGCTCTCACATATATAGATTAGAATTTGTTATTAATAGGCCAAGTAAGTCACAAAAAGGTGGGTATTGTGTAATAAACTGAGACAGTAGGCTCTCGCTAAGTTGACATCTGTTCAAATTAATGTCTTGACATTTTAACTTTTGCTTTTCAGTTCGGCATATGCAAAATTTCAAATAAAATCAGTGTTGTTTCTTATTTATTTATTTATTTTCAACAGAAATTGAAGAAGTTGAAAAAAAAACACATGCGCTTAGAGTAGTTGTTCAAATGCTTATCGTGCGTAATTATGACTAACGGCTTGTCCCACGATGTCGATCGAATATTTATATTGTAAACAACAACAAATTTTCTAATGTTATTGTTGTTTGCAATACAAGTTATCGATCGAACGATTTCTGGTGATTCGTGGAAAAGGCTGTAAATATCGTTCTGATTTTAGTATCTATATATTCTCTTTAAATTAAAATTTCCATCAGGTCAGTCAAGTCTTTTAAATGTACAAATCGCTCCTTTATTGTAACATAGACGTATCTCAAAAACTGCTCTTTTGGAGTGAATAAAGCAGAAAAGATCGTTATTTCATATATAATCTTGTTTAAAAATTTCTTATACAATTCTTGCACATGCAGCTCCCGAAGAACAGAAAATAATTTTCATCTTTATTAAGTTGTATGTAACTTGAAGACTTAAAACTAATTTTCTGCAAAACTAGCCTTTTCGACTTATGCCTCTTTTACCACAAACGAGCAATACATATGTTTATATTAAGTGCTAAAGGACTTATAAAATAAAAATTAACCATAACCAGCAGTAATAACAAAGAAAATAAAACACTGCTAACATGCCAATATGAGTGGAGGCAGGAGGAACAAACGAAACGAAATGTAATCGTCATCATATTGTTATAAAAGGTGATTTTATGGTTACACATATAACAAATAAAAATTTTGTTCTTGCTCGAGCTTTTGCTGTTGTTGTAATTAATGGCAAACAATTACACACAAAATCAACTGCACACTATCAAAAATATTGCAAACACAAAAAAAGAATAAATAAATAAATTAAATAAAACAATAAAGTAAATTAAATTTCATAAAAAGTGGAGAATATAAATTTAAATTGAAGATAAAATTAAAAGACAATTATTGTTAATACTTAAAGAAATTATGAAGAATATAATGAAAAAAAAAACTAAAAATAACTAAAAATAACACTGGTTTATAAATTTTAAACTTTTTTTAAACCTTAAGTGGTTTTCCAAGTGGATTTGGGGTCGCTAAGCAAGAAAGTTATGTAGAGTGACATCACAATAGTGTGTACTAGTGGCAACGTTTCTCATTTCCTATATTTTTCATTGGCATTCATTGGCATTGCTTTCCATATAGAAAACATTCTGGTGGTGTTCGATGTTTGATGCAAATGTTTTGCGTTAGTGCAAATGCAAAATATCGTAGCTTTTCTTTGGATTTTGTGTGTATTTTGTTGTTGGATTTTAAAGAAAAGCTACGATATTTTCCATTTGCACTAACGCAAGAACATTTGCATCAAACATCGAATACCGCCAATGTGAACGGAGTTGCATGAATTTTGAAAATGAGTCAACAAAATATCTTACTTCCATAATTTATAATTGTTTTAAATTTTGTTTTGCTATTGGCAAAAATCTGCAGTACCGTTAATCTGACTAATTTAAAACGCTGCACAGTGGGATGGCTTCATAAATATTTTGCGCAAAAACTATAAGGAGTATTCCAAGATCATTGAAAGTTGGCATCAAACATTGTATTGACTAAATTAAGAAAAAATTGAGTTTCATCAAAATCGGCCACGCCCAACGCCCACCACCCATGTAATCCACATCTAATCTCTTGCATGAAAGTTTTTTCTTTTTAAGCGATAGCCTTCAAATTTGGTCCATACCCTTTCTAGTATAAACAAATATTGCAAACTCGGTTTCATTAAAGTCGTCCACGCCTAGCGCCCATGAAACCCATTCAACTTATAGCTTTTTTTTTTTTAATATTTTGTAAATCATTCGACAAAAAGTTTTCATTCGTATATTATATTTATATTTTTATTCGTCATTTATGATTTCTTTAACTATATTATTACATTCCCAATCGTATTTGGATGACCCATTTATGTCATAAGCTGTTTATCAAAGGGTCTAATGAAAACAGTAAGCGACGAAAAATGTTAGGCGGGTTTACATCTGTGTGCTATGTGCACAAAGTTAGTGCGAAATTCAAACTAAACTACCTGATTTTTTTAAAAACCTACTAATGGCCTATTTCCCACTTGCGCAAGAATACGTTCGACTTAAAATTTATATTGAAAACAAAAACAAATTTTCATATTTTATTGTTGTTTTCAATATAAATTTTAAGTCGAAAGGCCATAAAACTGCAAATATGAACAAAATTTTTAATAGTGCAAACTAAAATACTTGCAGTACGTGATAATCATGATTATTGTAATATAAAGTGGACATATATAATTTCTGTATAATAAAGTTTCTATACAAAGAAGTTATTTTCTTCTTCCATGCACATTCATTATGGGGAAGTTCGAATGTAATTTCTTGTTATATGCAGCATTCATTAAATACCTGACCTAAAAGTATGCAATATTTTTTTGCAATAATTTTGTGACAAGTTTAGTGACTCTTGCCAGAAAAATATGGCTTTCTTCTTGTTCCGAAAGTTTCCAAGAACTATTTTTTTTTTTTGCAAAGGAAAAAAGACATTCTTATGGAGAAATGCTATACTATCAAATATCCCAGTAAAAAACACTTTAAATAAGTCATGAAAATGTAAAGTTGGCCATCCGGAAGTAGTGCAAAATTTGGATAATTTCTAATGATTTTTCAATAGGGTTGTCATTGCAAAAAAAGTTTTCTTTTACGATGCCTAGTCACCGAAGCGAGTTTGAGAAAAATTTTATTTTTTGGTGTTCCATAATAATTTCTCTTAGGAATTTTTGTAAAAAGTTAAAATTTTTTAATAATTTGTTTGTTCTTATACGAATTTAAATGCGAAACTTTTAATTTTGAGACCAAAATTAAATAATAAATTTCTCTAAAGAAATATATTTTTTCTTAAACTATAGATATAGTTTCTAGTAATTATCGGCAAATTAAAAATATTAATTTATTAGAAGCAATGAGGATGTAGTTCCTTCAGAATCACTTCTAATTTTTTTTACTGAGATTTAAAGACAAATGGTATTATCAAGAAATATATAAATATATGTATGTACTAGAGATGCTACTCGGGACAGGTTTTTTGAAATCCCGGGCTTCGGGATTTAGTGATGGAGTCTCGAAATCCCGAACCGGGATCCCGGGATTTTCGGGACTTAAAAAATCCCGAAAAAATTGTGCACAAATGTGCGACTTTATAGTAATTATAACATTTTAATTTAACAATTAATTCTTTTTTTTGCATATTTTAAGGTTACTTATATAACTCAGACATTTAATTGCAAATTTTAATTGAAAAGTGCGATGTATGTAAACATTTTTCCTAGAAAAGAAAACGCCATATATTTATCTGTGGCAATAAATAATAATGGCTTAAGTCGAAATGTCTTGTTTCGAGATATTAATGGTATTGTCTAAATTGTGTTTAGTTTTTATATAAAATTTTTAGCCACCGAAAAAGATGCACATCTACTTGGAACAAAACTGTTAATTTTATAAAAAAAAGAAAACGTTTTATTAGTTTATTTATATTCGTTGTTTTTTAGTTCAGATGTTATGAAAAAATCCATTGGCAGAAAAATAAAAACTAAAGTGCACTTAAGCTATTATATTGAAATGCAAAATAATTTGTTTTGATAGTAAGTCGCTTTAGATTAAATTGAAAATTGCGGAAAACCTGAGATAATGTATAGATATTTTTTAAATAAGTTTTCAAATTAAATTAAATTTAAATACAAGTTTTTTTCTTGTGAGGAATATTTTGAATGGGCTGTAAGTTATTGAACTTAAATGTATACAAGTTTTAATGCTCAAACATTTTAATATTAATAATATTAAAGCTACCTTAAAAAAAGATTAAATTGAGTTAAGATGTTATGGCTTATGCATTATTTTCCATGAAGACTTAAGCTAAAATATAAATGCGTATAGTTTTAATATGAATGACATTTTAAAATTTAAATTTAGCTGAGTGATAGATCTTGAAGAAGAGAATAAGAATATGTAATAAAATGAAAAAGCACTTATGTCAACTTAATCCATTATTATTTATTGCCACAGATATATACCATTTAATATTATCTACGAAAATATTTATTCAAAGCAAATTTTTTATTTTAACAAGGAGTATGTAATAATTTTTAATATAGAAGATGACCGCCAAAAACATTATTTGTGCTAAAAATCGGGATTTAAATAATCCCGAAAATCCCGGGCTTTAAAACTAAAAAATCCCGGGCTCCGGGATTTGCCTAGTCCCGAAAAGCCCGGGATTTCCGGGCTAAGGATTTCCCGTTTAGCATCTCTAGTATGTACATATATACCACGGAAAATCGTGAAAATGTAAGTAATTTCTTGGTTAACACCCTTGCATGGACTTTACTTAAATCTTTCAAAAATAAAATAAAATTTAAAAGTGCATCATTCGATTTCTGGAAATTGAGTGATTTAAAAAATAGCGTTTTTTGACTCTAAAATCCACTGCGTGATGTTCCGTTCTACTCTGGTACTTATGTATGTGTGCGCATGCAAAAATAGTAAATCATTTTTGTTGCAAGTTTGTTTATAAATGGTTTTTACCTTAAAACCAAAAGCTATAAGATTTATTGAAACAATTTTAAATAATTTAACAATAAATTTTATATTAATTTTTTTTTTAAGACAAATGCACTCTAACAAAGAATTAATTTTCAGTTTGCAAAGGCAAGCAAAAAAAACACAACATCTTAAAATACATTTCATGGAGTAAAAAGTGTCCCCAATTACAATTTATTGATTACACTTCATACATACTAAAAATACTGATCTCGTAATCAAAGTGCTGGTGGGGTTTTTTTATGTACAATACTTGTACTTTTTTTTATAAACCTGACACTGGCTAAGAAGTTAAATATACGCGAAAATTCCAGCTGACGCGTTTTAATTAATTACACTCATGTATGCGTAAAGAAAGAAATATTTCCAATCATTAAACTAAACACACAACCGAAAAAACACATGCAGTACGCACTTGTGCACTCGTACATACTCGTATGTACATATTTGGTGAAGACGAACAAAAATATAATAAGAAGGAACGCCAGGCAAAGAACAACACCAAGAAACAACTACTCTTGATAAAAAGGAATGCGAGACTCAAATAAATAAAAGAGTAAAAAAATAAAAAAATATATATTTCAAGTCATGTTAATGCTGTAAGTTATGCACTTGCGGATGCGAGTGAACGTGTGTATGTGTGTGTGTGTGTGTGTTTGTTGATATATTTCTGGACTGGACTCCTTCCTAAAATTTTTTAAGCACTTGGGAGGAATTAATACCTACTTAAAGATCATTGTGGTTGTTTCAAAAACAATTTTTAACCAATTCTTCATATACTTATGTACATACATAATTGTTGTTGTTATTGCTGTTAATGTTTTTTTTTGCTGGTTGTTGTTTTTGTGTAAACGAATGAGTCTGCTCTTACGGTTATTTTTTGTTTTTTGTTGGTTAGCCACGGTTTAGTTATTTGTTGATGCTGAACAATTTTGCTTATTCACTACCCTCTCTTTCCTGTTTTGCGCTCTTTTCCTTAATATTTCTGTTTAATGAGTAAAATGTTCTTGTAATTGAACGTGATTCACCGAAAATTAAAAGAAATTATTGTAAAGTTGTGACTGTATGGGTGTGAGGCATATACATACATGAACATACAAGCATACATAAGCATGTGTGTTAATGAAGGAGTACATGTAATGTTTGTGTTTTATTAATAAGTACCTTTTATTCATTCCAACTGGTTTTTGTTGTTGTAATTTTTAAGTATATATGTACATATGCATGTAGTTAACAAAGAGTTATTGCTAAGATAATTTGGACGTTCATTACTTTTCTTGGAATAATTTGAATGTGTGGTTGTCTTAAGGTGGATTATAAAATTGTAATGCGGTTAATTAAAAAAAGTATACCTATACCTGCACAGAAAATAAAATAATCAATTAAAATAAAAATATAAAAAAACATCAATTAAATATGTATGTATGTAGGTAGTCAATTAAAAATTTAATTGATTCAATTAAAGTTTTCAATTTACACACAATCAATGAAATAAGGAAATTTTATTTTTCTCTCAAGATTTGAGTAAAAAATATTTCTATTATATTTTTCCACAATATGAAGACCGATGTGGGGTTAATTCGGCATCATTAATTCAAAATTAATTCTTTTTAGTTATGACGTTGTTTGAGTAAATGACCGATATGTTCATACATTCATACATACATACCTACTAGTGATGTAACGAATGTCCATTTTTGATATTCGCGAATACGAATACGAATACGAATATTTGAAACGATATTCGCGAATACGAATATTGTATGTGAAATTTATGAACATTAAATTGGGGTTCTATTTACGCTGCAATATGAAATATTAAAATATTTTTATGAAAAAGGACTTCATATTCCTGTTGGCGTACTTTAGAGTTAATAAAAACTACCCAACATTTTAATTATCGTCATTAAATAATATTTGAAAATGATACAAATCACAAATTTACATAAAAAATTTAATGAATTTGTACAAACTAATGGCGAGTACTCATAGTCAAAACAAGGTACACTTTAAGAAGTTAAAACCAGTATTACCATACAAAATACTGGTTTTAATTTCTTAAAGTGAACTTTGTTTTGACTACGACTACGCGCCAATATTTTTAGCCATTTACATATTTAAATTTCGTTTAGGATTTATGCATTTATTTATTTAATTTGTTTGGAAAGATATTCGTATTCCAGTACGTGGAAACTACTTGTATTGAGATTACATTCTTATGTAGACTTATATATGTATGTATAGCCTTGAAAAAACCCAAATTGTCTCCAATGTATGCACACCCTTGCATATCCGGTTCCGGCTAAATTAAACTCTTAATTTAGTCATGTATCTGTAGCAAATCAAACAACAACCATGTTGGAAAATCAAAACAAGTCAACCAACTTACACTAACACACTCTCGCCAACGGCATAGTAAAACATAAAATAAAAAAAATTAAATAAATCCCATAATCAGGCAACCTGTATGAGAGTTAGAAACTATAAACAACATGTTCGCAGACTACATGTTGCGAATGCCAAATGATAATGAAGCAACTGCTTTCATGATAATGAGGAAAAAATGAAAAATCAAAAGCAAGAGACAGCAAAAACAAAACTGATTAGCCCAAAAAGAAAAATAAAGCAAAGAAAAACAAAAAAAAAAAAAACAAAAGCAATATATGGCAAATAAAGCATTTGTATTAGTTTGGTTTATTGGCATGAGTGGCAGCGGTGTTAGACTTTATTAGGATTTTTGCGATTGTTGTAATTTTCTATGTGTGTTTCTGCATTGCGCGAGATTTGCTTTGACATGTGTGCAAAAAGAAAATCTATAACTATTAATTTGAAATAATTGAATTAAATAAAAACATACAGAAAGATATATGTATGTTTGTGTGTATGCACATGCATGTATGTATGTATGTAATTACTCAGTCAGCAAAATAGTCTGACGTCTGTAAGATAGAGAAACTCCAAGACAACCTATTTATACCAAATGTTACATTATTTGAGAGTTCTTTTCAAAAAACGTTTGATGGTGTATTACGGTTAACCATTTTATGTAACTATATAAATCACACTCTGTCTGTCTGTCCGCTGTACTTCTTCTTTGTGCGGCTTCGCAAAATGCTAACTAGTGACTAAATTCCATAGAGTAACGCTACCGATTGGCATACCCTTCACGACCATCAGATTTGTTACGTTCCCATAGTAAGTTAAAAAAAATATACCTTATTTTCGGGAAAGCTCCGAAGACAACATTTCACCAAAGTAATATGAAACCACAAAAAATGTGTTCTGTGCATATCTATAATTTTGTGATTTGAAAACCTTCAGCTAAGTCTCTCACGTTTTCCAATCATCGAATTATTTTTGCGAGCTTATAATAAATTACATAAATAAATTACTCCATGTGTTCCTTATTCGATTTCTTGAACAACAAACAAATACTTAAAAATTAAGAAAAATATAATAGACACATTTTGTGCTATTAAAAATATTATTTACTTTTATCATTTCTTTTTATAATAACACAGTCGAAATAAGGAAACCAGCAGGTTACAATCACAGCGAAAAACGCAAAACGAAATTGAGATTTACAGAACATGTGATTTAATATTACGTTATTTTAGGAACAATAATATAGACAGTTTTTAGTATCTATGGATTATACATAATTATGTTTATATAATACCTACAAATTCAGTTTATTACCTGGCAAATTTATTGGCATATCATGCCATCACCGCCAAAAACGAAATAATCGATTTTCGTCAGAAAAAACGAGGTCCAAGAAATGTGTCGACTAAGCTTTTTTTTGCTGTTATGACTCGATGTGATACTCTTTTCAAGCAACCAATACACCAAAGGAAATGTATTTTTTATTTACATATTTCCACAAGCCATTGTCGAACGGAACAGTGTGGTGTTTTTTAAGTTTGCTAAATCTTCATCATCAGCGTTCACTTAATTGGTGTCAGTTAAGGTAATTTCCAGTCATGCATAAGTATAAGTTTATAAATAGAAATAGAATACGAGAAATGTTTAAGCCAACGCGAAGAAAAACTGCAAACAATCTTCACATGCCGCATTAATATATCCCTCCTTCCTTATATACATATGTATGTATATTAATCTAAGAGGCTACCTATTTACGCGATCTTGCAGTCAGTTAAACTAACCTTCTCCATTATTTTGGCAAGGAGAACATAGATACTTGTTTTTTCTTTAAATAATGCATACTATATTGTGCAATAAGTTATCTATGGAATGGATTACCATTTTACTGCTGGATGGTGAAATCACTATTTTCAGCAACTATTCACATATGTACATATGTAGATATTAGTAAATGTTTTTAAATAAAAACTCTACTCTCTTTCATAATTTACTTATTTGCAAAATTACTTCTTTTTTTGTGATTTGAACAAATCTTTTTCTCTGTTGGCAGTATGGCAAAAACAGCCAAAGCACACAAAAACATAACACAAAGTAAAAAACCAATATAAAAGGAAAATTGCAAGGAAAATTTAATAGGTAGATAACAAAAAAAAAAAAAAAAAACAACGACAGAATTGTAAAGCAAATTTGTTAAGAACAACAAAAACCGCATTTGCTGTGACACGTGCTTTTTTCAGCTGTTTTGATAAAAAAATACATACACACACACACACTCAAACAAAAAGAAAAATACCAAAAAATAAATAAACATTAAAAAAAGCTGTAGAAAAAAACCGAAATGAAAATTAAACACAAAAAGTTAAGGTGAAAAAAACCCAATTTGTTTGAGGAAGAAATACCACGAGAAAAACAACAACAACAACAACTGCTTCTAAGAGAGTGGAAAATTGTAATCAAAACAAAAAACGCAATTGCTTTTTTTTTGCTATATTACAAAATGCACAATGGCGAAAAAAGTTTAACCGTTATAAACAGGCAAAAAAAAAAAAAACGAAAAGAAAAAAATCCCATGGGAAAATATGAGCACAATTTCTAACGAAGAGAAAGAGAGAATTAGCATGCTGGAGAGCTTAAGAGTGGATTTTTAGGTGGAACTGCATTACAGTGCAGTGGGTTGGCATGGTGGACACTTGCAGATACAAAATCATGTATATTTACATACTTTCACACATATTTATTCCTTATTATGTGCTATACACAACCAGCATACAAAAAATTTAAAAAAAAAATTGTCTGAAAATTTTACAAGGAGTATTGGTCGCAAAGGTATCATAAAGAAAAGAAAAATAAGTAAGACTAATTAAGCGATTTTTTTTAGTATTGCGAAAAACTAAATTAAATAGAGCTTCTTATAACCTGATATATAATACGAGTGTAACAAATAAACTCAAAAGTGAGCTTAAGGGCCTAGTTCCTGCACTCGTGATCGAAATTGCATTCGAATAGAAACTAATTTCGATAGCAAGAAATTTTCCGATGATGTCGCTCGATACCAAGCGAATCGAGTTTTTGTTTCAGTGTTGGAAAAAGGCTACTAAATTCATTTTACAACACTGAATAAAATAAATAAGCAAAAACATATGTTTCGATATACGTACATATACATGTATGTATATGCAAAAAAAGGTACGAATATAAATGTTATTTTAATTTTTATTTAATTTATAACTTAATAATAATTAATTAGTGTAAAGTTAGAGAATAGATCACTAGCCACATTTTCGATTATTTTATTGGTTGACCCGAAACAGTTTGTTGTTTAGATTCTCCCAGAGTTGATTGAATTTTTCATTTTCCCTGTCAACTGTTGCACAAAACATTATTTTCCAAATCAGTGTGTTTTGTAATATTTAAAATCTACTAGCAATTCTTTATATTTGTATTTTTTATACATACATATGTACATATTTTTTTTTAATATATACATGCATATATAAATAAACAAGTAAAATATTTAACTTACATTATCTTTTCATTCGCTTTTTCTATGTGAAACGTTATTTCGATTGCCTCTTTGCTTGCGAGTAAACACACGAACTGTTGCATTCGAATAGCTGCTCGTTATCGAATGCTGTCTGTCATTAGAAATTTCGATATTTGTTATTCGAAATCGAATGAGAAAATCCCAAAAGTTATAAAACTCGCACCTTCGAGTGATAACTCGCTCGCAATCGAATGAGGAAAGTTCTTAAATCACACCGATCTGAGCTTTTAAAAACCTCTAGCGGAGTTTTCAACATTAGACATTAACAAAAAATTCATATAATTTGATGAAAAAATTCATGGTGCGAAAATTTCTTGCAACACTTTTAATGAAAATTCATTTAAACTAGCATGGTGTAAATTCGGTGTTTGTTATGTGCGTGGCTGCACAGAAAAATGCGCATTTCCCCCGGATAAAAAGTCCAATTTAATTTTTCTTCTCTTCTTTAGAAAGTCACATTATTTAATAGAAATATTTCTTGCAATAATGCCCGTTATTTCTAGCCATAGATATCTATTAGTGTTCAGATATCTATCGTGTAAGTTGAATTTTATAAGGCAAACTCGTAGGTAAAAACCTTAGGTAAATTACCTGTTTGTAGAAATACCGGACATAAGAGTTGAAAATACTGAACTTAAGACCGATTAAGAATTTATTCCTTAGTCCTAATTTACACTAAGCAAGTCTTATTACTAAGCTGATTGATTAGTTTGTTGGAGGGAGAGACGAGGGGAACATAAACGTTTCTTTCCCCTCGTGTCTCGCTCCTAAAAACCTAATCAGCTTAGCAATAAGACTTGCTGAGTGTAAATTAGGACTTATATAATATTTTTCGAAACAAAAATACATGTGACTTAGACCACTTTCATAATTAAGGGCACAAATATACTTTGTAATTTCTTAATGTTTTATATAATATTTAAGCGTTTTTATTTTCTACACTCCAAGTAAGTAGTTTACACTGTTAACACTAAAGAGTAGGGCAGGTTAATGTTACCCTTAAGCTTAAGTTTTCCGCTGCCGTTGTTTTTTTTTTGGCAAATTGCAATATTATACAAATGACTGCAATGCAATAATAATAATGATGATTACCGCATACAAACATTTATGTACAATGTACATTGTACATATGTAAACATACATATGCACATATATACATAAATCTCATTATCACAAGCAATATTATGAAGATAATCATTATTACAAATAATAAACATCATAATAAACGTCATGATTATGATTATAATAAAGACAAGTTGCAAAGAAAGCAACACAAAAGCCGCGCAAAATTGTTGCCATTATATGGTTGACTTTTTCTAACATCCTCATACTTTCTTCCCGTTTTAGTGAAAATTTCCATTATTAACCCACACACAAATACACACACACACACACACACACACACACACACACACACACACACAGAAACCCATAATTGAATTGTATACAAATGACCCCTACCTACGACCCCTAAAAGCACAGTACATATTATTTCTTTTTGTTTTTGCTAAATTTTATTCATTTGTAAATCATAACAGCCTCCACCCACTCCCACTACTGCCCCCAGTGCAATAACTGTTCATTGCATGCTGAAAAAACGCATTGAGTAGAAAATGATGGTTATGAGCGAGAGCAAGAGAATGAGTTTATTTAGTGTTTAGGAGAGCTAAAAAAAAACGCGAGGAAGGTTAGTTAGATTCAGTGTTGCCGCAAGTTAAATAAAAAATTTTTACATAATAATTATTATTATGTATTAAATGATTCGAAATTATTTAATTAATTAATTTAATTGCATACATTTGTATGTACATTTACACAAAATTCTTGTAGACATTTAAAGGGCCTGCACCACGATGACGACAACATTTGACTTGTCGTACACTTTACATTTGAAACAAAAACAAAAATTTTAATTGCGTTTGTTTTGAATGAAAGTGTGCGCAAAGTTGAAGGTTGCACACATCGTGGGACAGGCCCAAGGTTTGTAAAATTTGTTGACTCAATTCTTTGCTTTATTATATCTCTAAGTCTTAGCTTACACTATGCAAGTCTTATTGCTAAGCTGATTAGCGTGAGGGAAAGAGAGACGAGGGCAACAGAAACGTTTCTTTTCTCCTCGTCTCTCTCCCCTAACAAACTAGTCAGCTTAGCAATAAGACTTGCATAGTGTAAAGTAGGACTATACAAAATTTGTAGGAATTTTTGCTTGTTATTTTATTTTTGTCAAGCAACATCTTTATTCTTTCTTTCAGAAAATCAATACATATTTTTTTGTTGCCTGCTAAAAAAAAATAAAGAAAAAGTAATTAATTCAACTACGCAGTTAACAACTACTTGCAACGTGTCAACACTGGTCAGCTTGTTTGCAATTGTTTTAGCTGTGATAAATGTTATTACTTAAACAGCCCCCCAATAACAAAAATTAAACTTTTCCCATTTTCTTTATGTCTTATTTCGGTTTTGTGCAAACCAACTATCGTGGACTGCTCCTTCCTCTTTGTTTTGAGGGTTAAAATGCAACCCTTTACCCTCACAAAATTTCACCACATGCAATAGTTATGGGGAAAATTTGCTGGTGTTTGGCAAAAATGCATTATTAAATATTTTATAGTTTTAGCTATTGTCGTTTCTGTTATTGTTGCTGTTGGTGTTGCTGTTGCTGCTGCTGCTGCCTTTGTTGCTTGTATTATATTGCTTCATGGGTGTTGGTGTTTATTTAAAAATTAATAGAATTTAGTACTCTTTCCTACACGTGCACATATACAAAAACACAAACACAAATATATACTACTGTCATTTATTGAATTGAACATTTGCTAGTCTGTCTGTCTGTCTGTTTTTTTTTCTCTTCCATACTGCTCTAATGCTGATATTTTTGTTAATTTGAATTTTATTAGTTTTTAGGCAGAGTAGTTACTGTGTTTTTGTAAACTATATCATTTGTTTGTTGTTGTTTCTATTACATTTTATATAATAACTCTAGTCTATATATGTATATGTACATATTTGTTATAAATAATGTGGATCCAACAGCAACAAAAACAACCCACAAATTATTAAACGAAATTATAAAATTCTAAACTAAAAGTGCGACTGCGTTAGAATTCTATTTCTTTTTTTTCTGCAGTTTATTTCTTTTTTTTTTAATTTATAAAATCTGGAAAAAATGTCTAATAATGTGTTTTGTGCATTGTGCTGTTTGCCAGCAAAAAAAAATATTAGAAAATTATATGTATGTACTATAAAGGTTTAACTTGTTCAATATTAATGATGAATAGAAATTAAAAATGAGGAAAAAGTAATTATAAAGTTTAACAATTTTATTTCAGTAAGAGTGAGGAAGTGCATTATTGAAATAAGGGAATTTTAGCAATATTAAGGGTATAAATGCTAAAACCTTACTAAATACAATGAGTGCTTAGTATGAGTACTCTGTGAGTATTTTAGGTAGAGTACAAGTAATAAATGCATTAGTAGTATAAGTATTGAGGCAGTAATATGATATTTTAAATATCATTGCTTCATTGTTATTACCAAAAATAGTTGTACAAGTATTGTAACAGCAGACTTTTAAACTTTTAAGTCGATGTTAAGAAATTTATATCTTTTAACAAAACTTTATATTCGCTGGTGTACGGAGAACTTTTTTTTTTGTTGCCTGTTGGGCGAGACGCTCTAGTAGACACAGTACCGCAATTAATATATATTCCCATAACTTTTAGTATATGTAAATTCTTGCAGCATATGAAATATATATAATAATAATAATAATATATTATTCAAAAACTACTGCTTCGGACGAAGCAGATTTGTAAGCGAAAGATGCTGGTTGTTGTTGTCTCTTTGAGAATCACATTGAAAGGGCAAGATTTTTGTTCGCGATGTCCTACTGGCAAGCTTTTCAATTATTTGATTTAACTTCAACTTAGTGATGCAAAATTTGGCACAATTGGGCCATTTAGTAAAAAATGTTTTGGAATTAAGGAATTTTAGGTATTTTTAGGACAACCTAGCGGTTTCACCTCCATATTTTATTTCTATTTTGTGGGTTTTATTAAACAATAAGCGTTAAAATTAGCGTTAATGCTACAACGTTAACGCTCTTATTTAGGTATAAGATTTGAGCGTTAGCGCAAAGTGCCATAAAACATCCGGCTTACCGCTTTTGTTGAAGTATGGCTGTTAAACTGGCATATAATGATCTAAAGTATTGCTGGCCAAATTGGTAGCAGGATGCCAAACTTCAATCGGCTTTTTATACAAATGAATACACATAGATACATTTCCCTAGTTGGTCAGCAACGAATAAAGTCTTAAAATTTTTGAATGTAACAGAGCTCGAAATGACAGCTAAAACGCATAAAATAAAGATTTCTGAAACTTTTTAGCACCTACTATGAAGCAGTACTAAATTAATTTAATACGAGGGTTTTCAAAAGCAGCTGCCCAGTGATCTTGGTTTACATTGGCCTTCAGCCAACAATAATGATACAACAGCAGTAGCTTAATTATTCGTATGAACAGCGGTTCCTTCATATACCGCCTAAGCCGCATTACCACCATCGACTGTCAGCAGCTACACACCCTTTTTCGAAAACCCTATACCTACAATAATTATATTGAAGGGAAAAATCAGCTTACATAATTACGGTCATTGAACGATTATTGCTACATATCTTATTAAATGAAGAAAGAAATTATGAAAAATAGCTTTAAGTAAAGCCAAAATAATTATCCCTCTAAAATCTTTAGACTTTAACATAATTTATAAACTCTACTGGTAAAGAAATCCCCTTTAAACATTTTAAATACCAAATAGTTTTATTTCATTATTTATTTTTTTACTAATTACTCACATCGGTTGTCTATACTTTTGCGGGTATACGAAGAAAAAAAAATACATTTTAAATTTTTTAACCAAAGTAAAGCTAAAGATATATTTGTGCTTCGAAAATGCAAAAAATTTAACAGTGTGTAAATTGTTGGTAGCAGTATGAATTTTCAACGCCATTTCAAGAGTAAAACATTAAAAAAAAATTAGCTTCTTTACATTTTATGATTTTTCCATGTTCTGTTATTTCCATTATTATTACTTGTGGATCTTTCTTTCTTTTTTTTTTTTTTGGAGTCAATAAGTTGGTTTATGGTTGTTATTTTTTTTTTGTGTTTGGCCTGGCTAATTATATTTCAAAAATTTGTTTGCTGGAGTATGAGTTGAAGATTCTTAAGAAGAGAAAAAAATGAGTTGGTGTAATTAGCAGCAGAAGAAACATAAAATTGCCCAGAAACAAATGTCTTCAGTTTGTGCAAAAACAAAACGGGTTAAATGTTTTATATTTTTATTTTCCTATAGAAGGGCATATTTTGCTTTTTAAAGATATTGATTTTATCATTTGTCTTAAAAGGGATTTATAGTGTAATTAATTTGTTAAACAAAGCTAAATTATAGTTTGAGATAATAGAAAATATTTCTCTCAAGGACGTTGCACATACATAGATACATATGTAGCAACTTTAATAATACAAAAAAAAGGCTTATGTACCCAATACTGGAGCTGTTACACTTATTCGTTTCTATATCCTTACGCTTGTGGTCAAAACTAAGAATACTTAAATTTTTGCCTGGAACACACAAAAAAGCAATATGAATAATTTTGCAATATCAATTAGCAATATCAGTAGCTTGTTTTTGACACAAACCAATGATCAAATTCATTTAAATTAGATGTGTTTGATTGATCATTGGTTTGTGTCAAAAACGACCGACTGAAAGAGATGGATACAAGTCTAATATAAATGGGTTTGATCACTGGCTTGTGTCAAAAACTACCGACTGAAAGAGTTGGATACAAGTCTAATATAAATGGGTTTGATCACTGGCTTGTGTCAAAAACGACCGACTGAAAGAGTTGGATACAAGTCTAATATAAATGGGTTTGATCATTGGTTTGTGTCAAAAACGACCGACTGAAAGATTTCAACCCAATCCTAGTCCCAGCTCTATAGTAGGCGAACTAATTGGCTGAGTGTTACTTCTTTTTTATTACAAAAAAAAAATAATTATGATTGGTTTTGAGTCAGTCATAATGCTCTTTAATAGTTGTACAATAACTTTCACATATTCAAGTATTTATTTAATCTAATTTAGTCATAAAATTCAATTCAAGATACACTACCACAATCATTCGCATCCCCTTCTCCATGTCAGCACCATTTGTAATGGATAAATTTGAAACCAAGCTGGAAAGGCATAATAGACGACCGCCGGAGGGAGGCCTCAAAACTTCCGACGGGTCCCCTCAAGAATGTCATCAATAAGACGATGAAACTCGAAAGTTTTCATAGAAAGTGCCACCGTATACAATTCGGGTAGATGTACTTACGACTTGCGTGAACCACAAAAAACAAGAACTAAAGTTAAGCCAACAAGTTTTGGTAAACAAATTTCTTCCGCAATTGATGGTCTTTAATTAGCTAATGACTTTAATTTAATTAAATGTATTTCATGATAGGTTAAAGCATCACTATTAATTTATGTATTAAATGTGCAGAATTTGTGCCTCAAACTTCATTGCTTTATGGGTCCTTAGTCGCGCACAAGATTAACTTCACTTTCTACACTACGAAATCTTTCGGTAACGCAGATATCGCCAAAAGGCTTCACTAAGTCTTCGTGAATTGCTACTGCAGCTTTTTGAAAGCTTTTAGCTATGGCAGTAATTGGCTCCCTTGCTTTTTATTTCCTTAAGCACTTAAACATGCACATATGTGTGTACGGGTATGTGTGTTTTTGTAAGCGAATCTATTATGTACAAATGTATTTTCCTGCACCATTTTTCTTTGGCTACTAAATTATGAAATACCCTTCTTCTCCGTAGCATTTTTCATCTCATAATCATTATCTATTATGATTGTTATACCTCCCTTAATGTGCAGTGATTTTTTTTATGTATTATTTGCTTTCTGTGTAATTCATAAAAATTTTTTAACTAAAAAAAAAAAACAAAATGCAGAAAAAAGCCAACTTAAATGAAATGAAATAAAATAGACTAACGGCCGTCCAAATGTCGCCGTTCTAGATAAATAAGCATTCCTAATTATCCTTTTTTGCTCGCCCATTTTTCGCCTTTGTTTTGAATTATAATTTATATATAAATAATTTGCTTCTTTTTTTGTTCTCTTTTTTCAAAACCCAGCCAGCATCTCAAGTTTGTTTTTTTTGGTGCAAGTAATAGAGAAATTAAAAAATATATTGTACTATACAAAAAGAAATAATAAAATAAAATAAAAACAAACCACGTTTTTATTATTAAGTACTTAAATGTTTGGAAAAGGGAATAGATAACTAAAAATAAGTGGCAAAACAATGATTAAAAAAAAATTGGTGCTGCTGTAATCGTAACAAAGGGGTCTTAAACAAGTGGCATTGAAAATAAATGACGTACGAATAAATAAAGGACATTCATGCACCACGAGTCCTAAAGTGGCAACAACAATTTGGTAAAACATTAAAAATTATTTTCAAACAAACATAAAAAATAACTACCGACGGCGTTTTATTTTCTTTTATTCTCTTCCGCAGTGAGCTTTTATAATATTATATTTTTTGTGTATGTAAATTTTTTTAAACATTGTTTGGTTAAATGTTTTGTAACTTTTAGAGTTATTGTGATTTCAAAAAGAAAACTTTTAGTTTCGTAATATTTTTATATCGAGCAATAAAAGCTCAAACAAACTAAATTGTAAAAGTATCTCAAAGCGAGTTTGATGTTTTGAGAAATTTAGAAATTATTTTATTCAGAAAAAAAAAATAAAAATTTAGAAATATATCCACAGAAAAAATTGTTCGATTAATAATTTAATTGATTTAATTATTCAATTTGAATTAATTAATTAAACTTCGAGCGGAAAAACTTATTTGATATTAAAACAATTTATTTGTTGTTGGCTCATCTATATGAATTTCGTTGCTGAAAATTTAACAAAATTTTGTAACTGATATTACAAAATTTTAATTGGTATTAGAAAATTTTTTGTATTATTTTTTCTGTGTATGCAGCAAAAATATTTCTCCTTTTATTTAAAAAAAAAATCCATTAAAAATTTATTTGGTACAACTATTTAATTACATTGACTCAATTAAATTTTTAATCTTTTTAATTTTTAAAACAAAATTTTATTTATATCAATATCATTCTTTGATGGATTTATTTCTCAAATTTTTTATCTGAAATTATTCTCAAATCACATAATATATTTAATTTTAAAGAAAAATATTTTTTTATTTCTGTTCACTGGGAAATTGATTCCTATGATTTTTTTTTTAAAGAGGTAACACTCAGGCAATGAATGCCTACTATTATTATTATATTAGGTGTTACCTTCTTTGGAAAAGGGATAGTGATAGAGAAGACAGCTGATTAAGGAAGAGATACAGGAAAGCTTCATTCTTTAACAAATGAGCTTTTTTTGAGTGTTTTTTAATAATGCAGAGTTGCAGCACTTCTGGTGTCAATGAAGCGTTTTAGATTTCAAAAGCCAAAGGAGGCCGCTCTGATGTTAAATTAGGATTATTTTACGCTGAACGCGATGTAATTCAATGACAAGTGCTTTCCTACAGCAACTGATACAAAGTTACAATAGTGCAGATCAGAAAACTCCGTGGTATGGTTATTTAATGACTATCGCAGACCGGGCTCGAGCACAGGACCTTCGGTTTTGTAGTTAACATGCTAAATACTTCAGACAATGCCATCCTATGATGTTGTTTGTCGTCAATGTAAATACTTCTTCTTATTCTGTAACTATTTGTTGACGTTACATGCAGACAATATCAAAAATAATAGAGCTTTGCTACGTGATCTGAATTTCGTTACAAGATGGTAAAACACTCATATTCGTATTTCATTAGAAATTCGTGTTTAACAGCAGGAGGTCTCATAACTAACCTCCGACCAAGCCTATGGGCATGAAGTGCATGGTATCAGCATTTTTTAAACTAGTCTGGCCTTCTTCAAAAAATTACTTTAAACAATGATGAGAGTTTTTTTATTTGTAATGAAATATATTGCAAATATTAAACCAATATCATTATAAAGAAAGTCTTGATTGAATTGGAAATAATTAAATTTTTATGATTATGCATACATGAACGTTTTATCGAAAACCCATTTATTATATCAAAAAGTGATGAGTTTGATGTAGCCAACAAATTAGCTTCAAATTCTGCAAAAGCTCAAAAATTGGCTGTAAACTTATATTAATTTTAAGACGAAACGAATGAGAATTATATCAAATATTACTATACACAGTGGGTACATTAGACGGCAATAAACATGCTACTTATTTTGATATTTGTGCTCTTTATTATAAAAACTGTCTCAGTTGTAAATATATTTTTTTCAATATATTATTTTAATTTAAAGCGTGCCAAAAAAAAAAAACGAATTAATTGCCAAGTTTTAAAAACCATTCCGTTTTAAAACCTACAAATTTCAGAAAAAAATCAACATTAGCAACGAAATGCATCTGGACATGCTAACCCATCAATAAATAAAGTTTTTGTATTTTTTTTTTGAAATATCAAATAAGTATTTAACAAATTTAAATAAATATTAAATAATTATTTTATTAATCATTCCAAATTAAAATATTGCATAATGATAAAATATTTTTTTAAATTTATTCAAATGTAATTCATTGAATATCTCTAAACAAAAAACGTATAACTTATATTATCACTTCCATATAAATATATACAGATATGCAAGTTTGGAAAAAATAATACCCAAAAATTTTTCACAAATATTGTTGCGTTTTATATTTTTAAGAGAGAAGTAAAGAGCAGGCAATTAATATGCCTACAAACAAACATACATTATCGTAATATGCATATTTATGAAGATGAAACGTGCGGTGAAATATTCAATTATTAAGTTTAAATCATTTTACAACTCTGCTCTTTTTCGTTGTATGCATTTTGAAAGCATCGTTACAGCGCCTCTAGTAGTGAGTAGGCTCATAATTTTTAAGCTATGTAGCTGTTTGGTTAGTTATTTTACTTCACTGAAGATTCATTACTACAAATAGCGACGAAGTAGGGTTTATATGATTGAGTCTGGCCAGGGTTGGAAAACGGGCTCTCCTAATCCTTCAATTAACAAGCACTCAAGTGTTTTAAATGTGCATAGTATCTATGCCATAGATCATCAAAAGAGATAACCTGCATTCCTACAAAATTTAATTGGTGCAATACTTAAAGCACCAGGATGTCAGATAGAAAAATATGATGCCCAGAAAATTTAATACTTAAATCAAGATATGTATTTATTTAAAGAGAAGTAGCACTGAGAGAAAAGGAACACTTTTGTTTATAGCACACCGAAAAAAAAATTCCTGCGAAAAACACGTTTAATTGAAAAAAAAAAATCAATTGAACATTTTATTGAGTCAATTCAATTTGAATTAAATTAATTTTTTAAGCAAAAGTTTAATTGACTCAATAAAATTTTTGATTGATTTTTGTTTTTTTTTTTAATTAAACATGTTTATCACAGGAAAATTTTTTTTCTTTGCAGTGTTGGAGCGCCCCTGATGTCAGGGAGGCGCATTAAATTTTTTAAGCTACCCTGCAGAAAATTGGATGACAATTGATTCAAACGTACGCGTCCTATGATTTGAGAAAATAGGAGTGCTACCAAAAGTAAGCATAAATGGTTACATATTGAGTATTTTCGTGATTTATCGTTTTAATTTTCAGTCAATATAATTGAGAGTCGGTCTAATATTATAGTAAATGGCATTGAACAAGTTCGATGTGGTTGCATCGAGGATCTATCAAATACTGTAAGTATAATGTTAATTGTTCCCTCTAATGAGACCGCCAAGTTACTGTGGAATTTGTTCCGTAGCTAGTTATACTAAGATATTAATCTAAGCTTAACTAGTATTTGTAGTTTTAAAATATGAGTGCCCCTATGGTCTATTGGGTAGTGTTTAAGTCTGTCATGCCGAAGATTGTCACCAGTTGCAAACAAAGTGTTAATTAACTCCATCATAAGTCATCTCTACGTAAAAGTCACTGGTCCACTTCATAGGAAGATTTAGAACTCTGACTGGTGTCTATCAGTTGGGGACTGATCACGTGACCAGTCTTGTACTAGTTGCATTTCCTGCATTGTATCTTTAGTTGCCATTTTATAGATTATTTGACTTCGCCGATGATTCGGGAGCTCTGGTGTTACATTAGCTTTAATATCAACTGAAGTTGGTGCTGTTGGGTGACCTATGGCTAATCGAGTTGCTTTTATTTATTTTTTTGTATGTAGTCATACAATGAATGTGAGAAAAATATCATGTATTGACTGCCAAATTTTCATAGGAGTAGAAAGATCAGACCATTATGCGGGAGGGGGGGGGGGGAGGGAAGCATTTTCCCCCAAATATTACTGTTGCCCTCTTATAATTATTAAGAATTGCATATAATTATTCATTTTAATACTAATCTTGAATATCAGCAGTCAAAATACGACCCTCTCCTATAACCGCATTTTGTATGCATATCTAGTTAAGTTACATATGAGCCCCTTATCAAGAAAGTGGTCCAAATCATATATTTATTGTTTCGAGATATTTAATAGATTATATACATTTGAATAAATCAAAAAATATTTTTATATTAAGCAACATTTTAATTTAGACCAGGATATTAATTGGTATAAACTTTTTTAATACTTATTAAATATTTATTGAAGAGTTTTTTAATATTTCGAAGTAAAACTGCATATAACTTAGACCAATTTCATAATTATGGACACATACATATGTATATTAATGGAATCACAATAGACGTAACAACAACTCATCTTTGTCATTAACGATGTGGACATGCATCTCTATAATTCAATATAATATTTAAAAAAAAGATAGGTACCTATGGGGTCCTGTTTTATAGCATGATTAATTTGCAAAATTTTTATTGATTATTTCTTTGTGATATTGCCAACTTTAGTATTCATTAAACCACACACTTTTATGATTATTGCATAGTTGTGTTCTCTTTATAGCTTAAGTGTTGGCAATGTATATGTAATTGCATTAACGGACGTGCTGCTTATAATATGTTGCTTAGAAATGAATTTACGAATGAACCCATACTTATACATATACCTAGATATATACATACATACATATATAAAAATATGTTAAGACTTACCTTTTTTAATTGAATTGTTTTTCTTCGTATATTTAATATAAGCTTGTTATAAGTTCACTGGTATTATGGTTGTCTGCTAAAATTTGCGTTCGATTGTTTTTTTACAAATAATTTTTTTATTAACACTATTAAAAGTTTGTTTTTATTTGATTTTTTTTTTTTGTTGCGGTGTAGAAAACTTCTTTTGAAATTAGTTCAAGATTTGAATATTTCTTTTGGGTTTTATTTCGCAAAATTAATGTAAAATTTTCAGTTTTTTTCAAATTTGTTTAGTTAGAGGAACGTTATTTTTTTATAACATTTTCACTTCAATATCTGTGTATTGCATATAGCAAAAAAAAATAAAGCTTTAATATAATTAAAATAACCTAAAGGTGTTGTATAGTTAGCAGATATTTAAAAAAAAAATCAGCCAGCCACAAAAAGTATTTAAGGATTTTGTAATTAATTGTTCCCTTTTGTTGTTGTTGTACATACATATATACATATATACAGATGCATGTCTTTAAATTTAAAAATATAACGGTCAATAACTCGGATTTTTTTTTCATTAAACCTGTATTACGTTTTATTATTATATTTTGTTTGTTTGCTTACATTATTTTTTATTTTTTATTTTAATCAATACAAGGTTTTGCATTTCATAATAAAAATCTCACAGATGCACACTTTTTTTTTAAGCGCGACAAACAAACAACGACAGCTAAAATCTACACAAATCCAATATTAAAAAAAATAAATATAAAACGTCACTTATTTTTTGCTGTTTTTTTTAATAATTTACTGTTGTTGTGCTGATGATTGTTATTATTTTTCATTATTATTGTTGTTGTTGCTGCTGGTTGTCACAGCTTGATTAATAAAATGCACAACTTCCGTTTATTAATAAATTTTTTTTTGCGATTTTAAGTTCAGTTCACTTGCAGTTTAAGTCTTTGATTTTGTTTTGATTTCTGTGTTAAAATTTTTACTGTTATATTTGCACTCTCTATCGCTCTCTACCTCTCTCTATTTTTCCATACTCTTTGAATTTCTAGCTCTTATGATACTTTTTTTCTTCATATTACCGTTGTTTTTTATAATTTCTGTCTCCTGTCTGCAGTGTGACCAGATTTTAAAATAATATTAAGCTAAATTACGTTTGAAAAAAAGCTAAAATAAGCTAAAAAGTTACATTTTAGGCTAGAAAATAAAGCTAAACTTTTTTCCACTTCCTTGATCACTTTTCAATAGTTTCTTATTGCTAAACTAACGTTAAATATTACACAAACATATTTTTTTATTATACATATAGAATATTTGTTTAATGAAATTATTTATTAATTATTATATTTTAAATTTAATGAAGAACAAAACAAAAACTTCCCCAAAATAATCTTAAAAAGTTTTAAAAAATGTAAAAACATTTATACTAAAATACGAAAGCTTTTTAAGTGAATTAATGCTATTTAAGGTAAAGCATAGATCACACTATCTGCACAATGTACCGAGTTTCGTCAGATCAGTGAAATAAAGTCATAAGTAAAGATTTTGCTCTAATTTATCGACTTATTGAAATACAAGGACGTAATTGCACCACACTGCATTGGTAATAAGCCCATATAGACTTATTCCAGAATTAATTGAGTAATTATGCCATTTTGGCTTATTACTTATGACTTTATTGAGGTGGCCCGACGAAAATCGGTACATAGTATTATCCAGGCTTAAGACTATTTCAGGTTTTTGTTTTAAGTTAATTTATGCCGCTGAATGAACGTTCAACTCAAGTCAAATAATTTTATACCCAAAAAACTCAAAAAGTGTTTTGGCCACTAATATGAATTTAACTTTTTCCATTGGAATTCTAACCATTCTGCCACTATCTACTATTTTTCAACTTTCCATTTCTGTTATAAAAGTGTCGTATAATTTACATTTTGTATTTTTTATAAACTATTTTATAATGTTAAAAAATTATAATTTTTATAAGTTGTTTATGTTTTTAATATATTTTTAGAGAACAGGCAATTTAGACTAAAAAAAGGCTAAAAAAGCTAAATGAGTTTTTAAAAAAAGCTAAAAAATAAGCTAAGAGCTAAATGAATATTTTAAAGCTAAATCTGAAATAAATAAGCTAAATTTAGCTCAAAATAAGCTAATATGGTCACGCTGCCTGTCTGAGTGTTAGTAATAGTATTTTTGCTTAAGCAAAAAAAAAATACCATAAGGAAAAAATTGTGAATGAGTTTTTTTTTCTTAGCGAAAAGTGACATGACAATTTTAGTAGGTTTTGCGTATGTGTGCGGGTGTGTGTGTGTGTCTGCTTTATATTTGAGAGTTTTTCTTGCATTTGTTTGTAGAATTGTTGTTGTTGCTGATTACGTTAACAATTTTGTATGAATTTGTGTGTTCATGTGTGTGTGTGTGAGTGCATTACGTTTTAATATGAGTCAAGTGCCGGCATGTGCTTTTTTTGTTGGCTGGCTGGCTGGCTGCACTTTTTTTTATATATTTTTTTGTATGAACAAAAAGAAATTTTCATAACACAGTGTTTTTTGTGTGTCTTTGAAATCTAGTATTAAGGCGAAAAATTGATAATAATTTTTAATGTTACATTTAGGGTTAATAACTATTTCAGATAAAGCTTATGTAAATGTTTTACTTGCAAGCATATTTGTGCACATAAATACATAAGTATGTACATAAGTATATAGGTACATATACATACATACCTACATTGTTTAATAAATTATTAAAAAGAACAGTAAATAAGACTTAAGCAAGACTTTTTCAATGAATTGCTGTTGCACTATGGGTAGAACGAAGCAGAAAATAGGACCTTCAATTCTATTAGTGTTGTGTAATTTTTTTCATCACATTAGCAAATGAAAATAACAAGTTAAATGAAGCTAAAGAAAACTTGCTGTAACATTCATATTGAGAGTTAAAGTACAGAGAAAACAGTGCCTACTAAATACCTCATAAAATAGAACAAAATTAATAAGAAATCTCTATGGTTTTTTTTTCTATAAGGAAATCTTATTAATTTCACAGGGAACACATTTTTGAAAAAATCAAGAAGAAATCTTCTAGATTTTATTAGGTTATCTTATTGATTTTTTCAATAAGGGTTTCTTCTTGTTTTTATTAGGCGACCTCATAAAAAATAAAAAAAAATTGCGTCTTTATTCTCTGTACTTATGTATTTTCATTTAAATTCTATGCCATATACATAAATATGTATGTATGTATGTATGTATGTATGTATGTATGTATGTAGTATATTGTAGATGTTATTTATTTATACATACATACATACACATTATGTTATATTCTTAACTAAGTATTGAACCAGCAAACTTCTGACTGATAGACAAGCACTCTAACCAATATGCTAACAAGCAGCCTGAATGCAAACATTCTTATACAAAAATGAAAAAGATTATGAAAAAAGTTGTGTGTATGTCTATTTATAGAAACGAAATAACAATATACCTCATAAAATCAAGAAGATTTCCTTATTAAAAAAATCAATAAGATGCTTTACACATAATGATATAGGAACCTACTAAAATCAAGAAGAAACCCTTATTGAAAAAATCAATAGGGCAACCTAATAAAATCAATAAGAAATCCCTATAGTTTACAATTTATAAGAAAACCTAATATAATCAAGAAGTTTTTCTCTATAGATTGTTTTTTGGTGCCAAAAATAACGGAAATCGGGTAAAAAAAGTTGTGAATAATAAGATTTCTTCTTGATTTTATGTAGTTTTCTTCTTGATAAAATTAATAAGATTTACCACATAAAAACAATAAGGAATCTCTATGAAAAAATTTTCTCTTTGAAAAAATTTGTTCTCCAATTAAAACCTTTAACTTAAAAATAAATACAAATAATTATTTAACACTAAATTGTTCCAATTAAAGTTTTTTCTAAAAATTGTATTTATTAAAAGTTAAATTAAAAATTTAATTGAGTCAAATATTTGAACTGACACAATTAAATTTATTAATTAATTTAAATTCGATTGTAGAAATATGTTTTCTTTCTTTTTTTTGATAAAATATAGATGGAAGGATATGTGATATAACATTGTGATTAGTAAGACATCCGATCCGATATTATAACCATCTGCCAGTTTTAAATATATATATATATATATCAACCGAAGTTAAATGATATATAGAAAGATAGATAAGTTCTCATGAAAAAAACCAAATAAAATAATAATAATAATAATAATAATAATAATAATAATAAATAATAATAGGAAATTAGTACCAACCGAATTGAAAAAAATAATAACAATAAAAATAAAAATGGCCTTATGAATAACTATTCCCAAATTTGCCAATTAAATGAAATGCAAAACTGTTTGAAGAAGCTGCAGAAAAAAAGTCAAAAACTATATATCTTTTTCTTTGAAAAATTACTAAATTATAGAAAGTGAAATAAGTTTCAAATTTATTTGGGCATTTTTTAGTTCTTTCCAAGGACAAGGCTGCGTAGACAAAATTTTAGTGCAAACTAATTTTATGTTTAATACAATTATAGTTTTAATTGCGTTAATTTCTACACATACACACATACATATCTTCATAAAAAAACAAAGGCCCTAACATTATATTTAAAAAATTTATGGGAGAGTTAAAAAACTTAATAGGAAGCAAACTATTGTGATTACAAAATTTGTTTATTCCAAAGGAGTTAACATTATATTTAAAAAAATTACGATAGAGTTAAAAAATACTTAATAAAAAGCAAATTATTGTGATAACAAATATTGTTTATTCCATATAGTATCACTAATTCAAAATTTTTTAATGATACTAACCAGATGAAATTGGTTTTATAATTACAAAAGCTTGAATTTTATTAAGTTTTATTTTTCCTGAAAAACTTTTTCATTTTTATCTGGCTATATAAAGAAACTTAGCAATTTTATTCTAGGGTTAAGGATAATAAAAAAAACTTAAAATATTTCAATTAAATTTTCAATAATCGGCCCTGTTCTGTAAACCGAGTCCGAGTAAATTTCTCGTTTTCAAAATACCAATAATGGTCCTGCAGACGTATTTAAAATCATACACGATAATTTTCTTTCAAATATTATATTTGAGAACCTATACAATAGAAAAATTAGAAAATGTCTAAATAAATATTTTTATTATCCGAGTTAGTTTTCTAAAAATAGTGCGATTTCAAATTGATCGGTTTACAGAACAGGGCCGAATGTCTCGGTCATTTACAATATCTTCTTTAGAAGACATAAAACGGGTACTTTCATGGGCAGGAAACCATTTTTTTTTTCATTTTTAAAATCATATTAATTTTGCCATTAGCTGATTTGTACTAAAAAGTATGAAAGAAGCATACTTACAGGGGCGGAAAAAATTATAATTTTGCTAAAGGATTTTTATTTTAATAAAAATATTTAAGTGAGCTCTGCGTCTCTGAAAGTAACTTAAATTGCCACCTAAAGCTTTGGAAAAAATGTTTGCAGGAATTGCTACAGATCAGATTTCAAAGATTCTTTCAATCGCAATGTGCAACAGGTAATACGCAAAGCAAATGATTTTTTTTTAACTCTAAGAAAATTCTGATTAGAATGCTTAAGCCTCTCAATTTGCAATACTAGTGTACATACTTTCATTTTTGCCGTCGGCACTTGCGAATTGGTTAAAATTTGTGTTGCTTGTTTTTATCACAATACATTAATTTTTAATGTTTAATTTTTTTATTGATTTAAATCTCACGAACTGGGTAGACAATATCATGGCAGCGGGGTAGAAAAAGACGGTTGCCCTTTTGAGTTAATTTTAATTTTCTTCCTTAGAAAATAATTTATAAAATTTTAAACTGGTTTTAAGTCTTTAAGATTTTGAATATAATGTAAAAAATCTTAAGGTTTTTTTTTGTAAACGTAAAACTTAGTCCAGCTGATTTCAGTTTTACCATAGAATTTTTACATTCAAAATTAAATTCGATTAAAGTCAAAAATACTGACATATAAACCAGCGAAGTAAAACATTTCAATAGATTTTAAATGAAAAACTTTTTAAATTAAATACTGAAGTTATTTATAAAAGTTTTAAAAATATTAAAATTTTTGTTACTAATAAATTTTTAATATACATACATATTTAGTAAAACGTTATTTTTATTAAAAATATAGACAGTGTTTAAAACATCACATGTCTTCAAATCGTAGTTTCCAGAGGCCCATAAATATAATTCAGAGCACGTGTATCAGTAATAGTATTTAAAATAGTAGCACAATCTTATTTGTAGCAATAAATTAAAGTGTTCTTTATAAATCCTGTGGCTTTTATGAATATTAATACAAAGGTGTCATGCGTTGCACGATTTTTATACAAACCTAAAAATGTACGAAAACGCAATTGCCATATTTTTTTGAAGGTTTAACATGAACTGTTTATAAATGAAAAAATTTTCTTTAGCTTCCAAATTTTCACATTATTATTTCTGATTAATTAAATATGATTTTTGATATGAAACACTTATATTGCCATAAGTGATTTTATTTAAACACATATAAAAAATATAACTTATGTACATGTTAAGTATTTAAGATACATAATTGTATATGATGTTGAGTCTTTATCACTAACAAGTTGTTCGGACCGTTAGGAAAGAAAATATCATGAGTTCAAAATTTCAAACAGAATGGCTTTGGCTCTTTTCAAAAAGTCATTTTAAGACATGTGAAAATATTTTTTTAAGACAGTAAATTAAAATTAAATGTAATAGTTAAGCTATTTATACATGTGCCGTTTCTTTTGAAAGTGTCACAAGCCAGTTTTTTATAAAACTTTAGTTAGCCGTTTAGATATTGAATTTATAAGTAAAGTTTTTATCTTATAATTCAATGTTTGGATTTAAGTCAAGCTTATCGAAACCATTAGGTAAAAGCCTTTTAATTTACAAATGTAGGTGAAATTTTAATCAGCGCTAACTTGTTTTTAAAAGTGCAACAGACCCTGCAAATCATATATAACAGCTGCCCAATGCAAGCTTGAAAGGTGCTGTAGAAAATTGCATGCATGCTCAAGTACTGTTGTATCTGTAAATATTTTAGATTATACTACTTTTAAGTCAAAAATCAGGTTGACATTATTTCACAATGATTTTGATTCACAATGGGTTAAATCGATTTGAAAATATAGCGCACCAGTAAAAATATATCTTAGAATACTTTAAATGATAGATATCCATGACATTTATATCTATTTTATGTTTAAAAAGTTTTGATTGAGTGTTATAATTCCATAACCAAGAGAACTGAATTGAAAAAAAGATTAAATAGGACTCGTAACTTTATAAATATTATTAACTCTCAACAGATTGATGGGCTTACTGCAGTATGTACTCAATATGTATTAAACAAACTGACAATTTAAGAATCTAAAGCTAATAGGTATGTATAAAAAATGTTAAATATATTACACACACTAGGTATTTAATGTTTAGCTTTAGAAATTACACGATAACTTAGATAGTGTTAATACGTAGGTATGTATATCTCAAGAATTGATATTTTTTTAATTAAGTGGGTTTTACCACTTTCAAAATAGCCGGCTCACGTGTAGGTACCCTACAAAAAATTTGTAAATATTTTTCTTCTTTTTATCTTACATAAAAAAAAAATACCTTTTAGGTTTTTCCAAATTAAAAATTTCTGTTTATATTTTCATAGGTTCATTTTCTTATTTTTTAAACGAATTTTTAATTTTTTGTTTCAAATAAATAATGTCTGTTTAATTTTCATATCATTGTTTAAAGTTCTAATTTCAAAATATTCAAATAACTTGGATTTTTTTTTATTAATTTTAATTAAATTATTATTTTTTACAATAGTTTATTAAAAAAATATTTGTTTTATTTGTTTGAAAATTAAATAAAATACTCTATTTAGAAAAAAAGTGTTATAATAATATACCTAATAACAAAATATTTTGAAGAAGCATTTTAGAAAACCCATTTAAAAATTTTTTATTATGCATTTTTTACGTTTTAATTAAATTAATAACAATTATTAATCACTGCAATTATTATCAATTATCCGCATTAATGTTGTTTTCTTAGTGTGTTGTGTGTGTCTTGAATATTTCTGTGTTTGTAGTTATGTGGAGTGTTTAATTAAGTTCAGCTTTATTAAATTAAGTCACTGTGATTTCAAACAATTGTCATTGCAGTTGTTTTTTTATTACATAGTACATAGGTATATTTATTAATAATTTTAACTACATAGGACTTTTGTTTCACCGCAATTGTTTGTTTGTAGTAACTATACCTATAAATAATTTCACTCGAAAAACATTATTTTCTTTGAAATAGTTTTATTTTTTGTTATTGTTGTTTTTTTTATTATTTTCTTCTTTTGTTTGTGTGTGTTTTTTTTATGATTTTCTTTTTTTTATCATCCAGATATTAAAAGAAAAATTTCACGTTTATTCAATGGCAATCAAGTAAAAATTGTACTTGTTACCCGCCTGATTGCTAAAAGCGTACTGATTTTGATTATTTGTTATTACGGCGTAACAAGCGCAAGCAAGACCCGTAAATGTGTAGTAGTAAAAACGAACAACAATAAGAACAACCAACCTACAAGACACACAGAAGACACACAAAAAAAAAAGATATACAACAGAAACAAATACAAAATATAATAAAAATTATTCAGTTGAAGTGTTGTTGTAAATTGTTGTACTCGCATTCGCAACTAAACTGACACACACATTAGTATAGAGATACTCACACATATACACATACACACAAACACACACACTTACTCTTACCCACACATTGCACAAAACAAAACACCAAAAGTAAAAATACAAAGTTACCAAAAACACACAACAAAACCAAAGAAAAAACAAAAATATTTTAATAAAACACAAACTAAATAAAAAGAAAATAAAATCATAATAACTACTCAAACGACGTATGTGTGAGTGCATGTGTGTTCGTATGCATGTATGTATGTATGAATGTGTGTACGTACATCCATACAGCCAAACAAACAAGCTAATGAACAAGAAGAGCAGAGTAAAGAACATTTGCGCTTAATGATCATCAATAACTTAATAACTAACAGAACAATAATGATCACTGATAAACACACACATGCACACACACACACATACAGACACAGTATAGAATTTTATATTAAATAGTAAGTGAAATGAGACGAAAGAAAGTAAACCATTTCCAGACACAGTGTGCTTGCTGGGCTATCAACGTAAGGGAGTAGGGATACGTCACGTAACGAACACGGATTTGGTATTGTGTGCAAGTGGTACTCGAACTTTCGGGGATGGATGATACACGTTAACTAAGCCAAAAACTAATAAATGACTAAATAAATGGGGAGACAAAACTACTCAGGAATGTACGTACATATGTATGTATGTATGTATGTATGTATGTATATACATATATATGTACATATGTACATACGTCTGCTGCGAGTATTTTCCGTGCTGTATGTGGCAGCAACAGCAACAATGAAAATGGAAAGAAAAATATTCTTTTCGTACATGCAACCATTTTTAGAAACAGCTTAGAACAAAACAAACCATAAAAAACTTTGTTTTAGCCAAATCATGCTTGTGTTAGTCACACAGACAAAGAGACGGATAATGATGCGTGATTATTTCTGTTTCCGCGTTTAGGGGCAGAATGGTGCGAAATTCGGGATATGAAGCAAAATCATATTTTGGGATGATACATGCATATTTCATTAGATTATATCACCTTTATTTAATTATAAATCAAGGTTTTTTAATATTTAAATTCTATAATCATTTAATAAAAATAAAATTCCAAAATAAAATGATAGGTATTAAACTAAAAAAAAAAATAAATTTATAAAACTATTTTTACAAATTACAATTTTTGGCACTAAAGTGCAAGAAGTGGTACCTGATCATTGAAAGTTGGCACCAAGCATTATATTGACTAAATATAGAAAATAGCTTAACTGATTGGTCAACGTACGTGACATCGCACGTGACATTCTGTGGAATTGCCCATATGTAATAGAAGAATTCTGTTCATTTTTGGAATTACATAGCTTACTGTACAGATAAGTTATTTGTTTGATTTATTTTTTAATTGCAGTAAGTAATTTGTCAAAATGAAACAATTTGTTGATTAAAAAAATCTGAGCTTTTTTTCAAACAAATTATTAAAAAAAATTTAATTTGCAAATTTATTTGTAGAACAGAAATTTTTTTTTTTTTTTTTTTTCATATACATATTTATTTATTGTATCTTCAAAAATGAACTAACAATAAGTAATCAAATCTTAAATCTAAATATAATTATTAGGCCCGACCAATATCGGACATAAGCTTAGTGATAGTTATAAATAATACATAAGTAGTGATAATCAAAAAGAAGTATTTTTAAGCAGTCCCATCTGGAGTGTTGGGTATAAGAGCCCTTGTGTCCCTCTTTTTTAAGCGGATGTGTCCAGTAAAGCTCAAAATATTACGGGCAAGTGGATTAGGATGTGACTCGAGTTTAGTTAAATATTTGCCTGCGTATTTTGCAATTTCTTCACTCACTAGTGGCATATTTAAATCACGATGAATATTTGAGTTTTTAACGTACCATGGAGCAGATGTTATCAAACGTAAAATTTTGTTTTGCCTTCGTTGGATTCTCTCGACATTTGAAGCTGAAGCAGTGCCCCACAGCTGAATTCCATAGCACCATATTGGCTTCAAAAGCGACTTGTATATCAAGAGTTTGCAGTCTAGGCTGAGTGTTGAATTTCTGCCAATTAACCAATATATTTGAGTCAATTTAAGTTTCATTTGGGTTAACTTAGAGTCAATATGATATTTCCATGTAAGCCTTCGATCAAGGTGTATGCCAAGGTATTTGACTTGAGAATGTTGAGGAATATTTTGATTGTTGATTCGAATGGGGGAACAGGTATCTTTTCTTAGGGTAAACGTTATATGAACACACTTTTGTTCATTGACTCTAATTCTCCATAAGTTCAACCATATTTCAAGCTGGGTAATGTGTGCTTGGAGATTGCGGGATGCCTCATCAGGATTTTTGTGAATACTCAAACAGGCTGTATCATCGGCAAATGTAGAAGTGTGGATGTTATTGCTCACAGGCATATCACAAGTATATATTAGATACAAGACTGGCCCCAGAATACTACCCTGTGGCACACCAGAAGATATAGATTCGGGTACACTTATGAAGTCTCCTTCCACAACAGTAAACTTTCTATCGAGAATATAACTTTCCAAAAGCTTTTGTATATTTATTGGTAGGTATGTCTTCAATTTTAAAACTAGGCCTTTGTGCCATACTTTGTCAAATGCCTGAGAAACATCAATAAAAAGGGCAGAACAATACTTCTTTTCTTCAAAAGTCCTCCTTATAATTTGAACCAATCTATGCGTTTGCTCAATAGTGCTATGCTGACTTCTAAAGCCAAATTGATGGTCCGGGATGCACCCAGTATCAGCTAAAATTGTGGACAATTTAGTCATGAGCAGCTTTTCGAAAAGCTTTGAAATTGTTGAAAGTAAGCTTATAGGCCTATATGACTCAGCCTTGGTAAGATCTTTGCCTGGCTTTGGAATCATTTTAATCTTGGCAAGTTTCCAGTTATGTGGAAAATACTGCATTCGTAAAATGGCATTAAAAATAAATAGCAAAATTCTTATTGCAATATGAGGCAAGTTCATCAGCATCTTGTTACTAATGCCATCAATACCTGGAGCTTTCTTAGGGTCGAGTTCAGCAACTATTTTTTGTAGTTCATGCATCTTAAACCTTAAGGGACGAGGGGGTAGAGAGACTACACTCGGTAAATCGGCAGCACCCGTACATGAATTGGGAGTGAATACAGATTTTAAATGCTCAGAAAATAAGTTACCTTTCTCACTATCGCTTCTTGCCCAGCCTCCAGTCGAAGTACGCAATGGTGATTTGAGATCAACGGGTCTTTTAAGATTTCTAGTAGCGCGCCATAAAGAGTAATTAGATGTTGACGTTACATCAAGACCTTCTAAGTACTTTTCCAGTAATGCAGTCTTTTCCGACGATAGCAGCTCTTTGAGTCGTTTAGTACATTCTTTAAGTCTGATTTTATTTAGGGGTGATCGGTGTTGTTGCCATTCTCTTCTAGCTCTCCTTTTTTCACATACGAGACGTTCAATATCCGTAGAATAAATTCTATTAAAGCCAGTCTGCGGATAGGAAGTAGTGGCATGTTCAGCAGCCTGTTTAATATATTCGGTAAGATTGGCAATATTAAATTCAATATCATCAGGTGATCTTAGCTGAATGTTTTCTACGCAGTGACTACTAATATATTTTTTGAATCCTAGCCAGTTGACCCTATTAATCGTTTTCGCATATGAGTTAGTTAAATCACTCCTTAGTGGGTTGAAAATTGTAACTATTGTGGGAGAGTGATCGGAGGACAGATCTACAGAGCCCTCTACGTGAATTAAGTCACTATGGATATTTTTCGTGACGCCAAAATCTATAACATCTGGAATTTTTCTTACGTCAGTAGGCCAGTAAGAACAGAAATTGAACAAAAAAATATTTGATTCACATTATTTTATTTTTGAATTGGAAATTTTATTTTTTTTCTGTGTAAGAAAGAAACTGAGGGCAAATTACTGCATTCGGTATGGAACGATGAATAAAATGTTTCCATTTGAATTATTTTGAAATATTTTTAAATTTCGTTTGATAACGAATGTCGTTATTTGCCCCCGACTAGGAATTTTTAGTGGGCTAACTAACTGAAGACACTTTTTGAATAATTGGCTGATAATAAACTTCGATAATATTTTTGTTAGTGAAATTTTTGATAGCTTGCTTTTAATGGGTTAATAATACATACATTGTATACACATGTACTTAGCATTAAAATCTTATGGTAAAGCCCTTGTGTCCGTCCTAGCCAACAAATAACAATTATGTCCAACCTGGTTGCTCATTGTATGTACATGTGTATGTATGTATATTCATACACACAAACACACGTGTTAGTAAAACATTCGTGTTATAGTTTCCCTATGAAACGCGGATGGAAATCATGGTACAATTGTACTTTTTATGGTACATTTTTGACCTCGTTGGTACCGTGGTACTACCGCGAGTTACTTGGTACAATTAAAAAATGCCAATGTTTCACTATATGGTAACATCAATTTTGCCTATGTTGTCTTTAATTTTTTTGTGTGTTTTATTTTAGACGGTCATCTTCTGTTTTTGTTGTTGCAATGCTGTTGTCAAGGCAAATTCATGTACCAGGTGGTGTGCAGTCTGCAACAAAAAAAATCTGTCTAGTACTTTAACTGTACATACCTGTTAACTTGACAGCACCTCGTACATGAACTCGCCTTGGCTGTGGTTATATTTATTTTTGTTAACTACATATCGCTCCTTTACTTCAATAGTGTGTTTTAGGTTTTATCGCCCATTTTTATGCGCGTAACTTCGATTTTATAGTGTTGAAATTAACAGGCCTGTTAATAAGCAAAATTTGTAAAATAACCGATCTCTATCAAGTCTAATCTACGAATGAACCCTTATGAATGTAATATTTAATATTTTTTATTGTTATTTTTTATTTTTTTTATACTGAATTTTTATACACATTTTTGTTAAGTTTCTGTTTTTTAGTGTTTACTTCTGAATTTTTACACATTTTTTTATGTTTCCGTTCTTATTAATGAATATTAAAAACAAAAATGGTACCGTCATGGTCCAAAAAGTATATTTTGTTTTCACAGTTGGTACAAAATCCAAAGAGTCATTTTCCTTCCCTGCTATGAAATATTTGTCTGGTTGCGTTTGATGGCATTAAAGATAATGACATTAAATGTTTGATGTTGCTGTCTATCAAACACTTGCCCTACTCATCATCATCATCTTAATAAACATTGATTTACTCATTATTATGTTATTGTTGTTTGAATTCTCTGTGTTTGTGATATTGCTACAATTTTACTTAGCAACATTGTTTCTGTAAGTTAGTTGCTTACGTGGACATGTTGCAGCATGAGTTCGACGAAAGTCTAGTTTTTTTTGGATGTTTGTGCTATCAAGTTTGAAACGAACTTGCTTTTAGGGTGTTAGGGGGTTAAATAGTTTGTTTTTGTTCTTTTTTATATATAATTAAGTAAAAAGATAAAGAAGGATATAAAAAAACAAGTGATGGGTTTTGAAATTTTTTTTACGTGCCGCATAAAATATTTTACAAAAGCCCATAAATTTGGAAATCAAAATAAATATGTATGTACGTATGTATGTATGTATGTATAAAGTGATTTAATATATTATGTATTAAAATACATTGCACTCATTTAATTCAACAACGTCATAACTTCAAAAAGATAGTTTAACAGAAAACCAGTTTAAAGTTTTCAATTTACATACGCAACATAATGAAGAGAATAGAAAAATATTATCTTCTCAAGAGCTGATTGTTCACAATACACAGAAAAAAAAATATTCCTGCAATAAACATTTTTAATTGAAAATAAGACCAAAAATTAGATAAAAATGTAATTGAGTCAATTAAACTTTGTAATTAACCAAATTTTTAAACAAAACTTTAACATTTTTAATTAATTTTGGGTTTTATTTTCAATTAAATTTGTTTATTGCAGGAATTAAAAAAAGTTTAATTGACTTAAATAAATTTTTAATTGATTTTTGGTTTTATTTTCAATTAAAGTTGTTTATTGCAGGAATATTTTTCTTTCTGTGTAGGCCTCCTCAAGGCATCGCAATTGGGAATTGTTCTTTCGTTAGTTCTACGTACAATTTGGAAGTAAAACTGTGAACTTGCAAATGAAGCAATTCTATTGTGAGATATTTTGGAGATGACTTTTGTAAAGGGTGTGTTTTTAAGCCCGATAGAAATTTAAACTGTAAAAAATTTTGAAATATTGAAAAAGACATTTTAAAATCGTCACGTTCATATGGCATCGGGGCTGTTCCGGACGAAGCGCATTCTAGAGGTTCGATTTGGGCCACTTTTTCGAGCATATCTGTCCGTATGTCAGGAATAATATGAAAAATTTTGGCCTCCAAGGCGCCAATAGTTGCTGTTTTATCAGCATAAACCAGTGTCTTCACGTCGCTCCACAGGAGAATATCGAGAAGTGTCAAACACCACGAACGTTGAGGCCAATCGACAAGCCCATTCATCGAAATCAACTTATCACCAAATTTAGATTTCAATAAGTCGATGGTTACGGTCACCATATGGTACGTAGCTCCATGCTGTTGTAACCACATCTCATGTCGTATTAAGGGTATAACCAATTTTTGGGCATAGTAACATGAGGTCAACCATGTAATCATAATCTTTTGTAATTTTTCTCAAAGTTCACGCACCGATTGGTTTTTCTAAACATTATATCTGCACATTATTATTGCCTTGGTAGGTATTTTACTGAAATGATTTAGTCCAACATCAATGTTTTGGAGTTTACGCAGCATTACTAAACTGTTTTTGAATAAAGTTAACTGGTTTTTCCAGATTGTGGAATTATTAATTTTTCTTAACCAAAAAGAAAATTAAAAAATTTCAAAACTCCATCGCGGTTGGTGCGTGACCTTTTTTGACCTTAGCGAAAAAATAAATACACTTTCCCTTATAGTTTATTATGCTCTATCGGACTGTGCTATGCCAATTTTGATATTTTAAAAAATTGTTAAAAAGTTATATCCCTAATGTCAAATATGTATGTTTTCTAAAAAAAAACCATTCATAATGATACGGTAACGAGAAATAATATCCAATGATCCACTAGCAAACCGGGCCAAACGGTGAATTTTCTGGATCTAGTGGATTTTATAGATCTTGCGTTGTGGTTTCAATTCCAGCACCAGCTGTATCTTAAATAGATGTAGGCCAAGGTCTTTGCGATGAATTGTCCACGTAGTGGATGGACAGAGCCCGAACCGATATGCGGCCGACAATGAATCGATAAATTTACATCTTCTTTTAAGCTTTCGTTTAGAGTGCTTATTCTTTTTAGTATGCACATTTCTTCGAAGTTGTTGGTGTTATTGCCTCATTTAGAGAGAATGTGGGTTAAAATCTATCGACAGCTCGACCGATGGCTTGCTCAGATGACCATTATGTATGCCATAAAAATCAGGAAGTAGTCTGTAAGTTGCGCAAATCGATGACCGAGTTTCAAAGTAAATCCGCATAGTTTAGTAGCGGTGTTAAAGTGTCAATCTAATCATGATGAGTTGCCACAGAATTTGGATTATAAATGTCAAAAATTGAGTATGACAGTTAACACTTTCGTAAGATATGAAATTGGTCGTAAATTATACTTATTTATATAGTGGGCCTTATCGTGGTTGGCGTATTTCGACTTCGACTACGACATTTTTGTTTCGTTCTTTGATTTATTACAAAGTTAAGATTCGAAATGCGCCAACCACGATAAGGGTGAATATCTTTTATTTTGTTTTATTAAAACAAAACGTTTTACATCTCTGTGCAAAAAATAAATCGATATTACTTTGATAGTTAAGAATCGACTTATCGATTTTATTAAAAATTTACGATGGCGACATTATCGCAAGCTTAACACCTCCTATTAAAACCTGTAGTTAAAAAGTTCACATTAAATTTCTTGAAATGAAGACAAGGAAAAAACTAAAACTATGATCTGTAAAAATATCTATTTGATTTTTCGTATTGCTATTAGAGAAAACAAAAAAAAATAATAATATAGTATGTGTTTTTGTTATTTTAATCACTTTTTTTAATATTTAAAGTTCCCATACAAGCCCAAAAATATGAATTAAAAAATTCCGTATTCAAGGTAACAGCAAAATAAAAATTAAATTTTTGTTTTTTATTTTGCTTTAGTATTCACAAACGATTGACATCATTAAATAATCGTGTGTTATTTTTTTTTAATATGAAATTGAAATATAAAATTAAAAAACATACGACTTTGGTTTTTCTATTTATTAAATTAATTTATATATGCACACGTACAATTTTGCTTAAACGAGAAACGAAAAATAACAATAATTCAATGATTATGAATTAAAAGACGCCAAAGATGAACAACAACAACTACAATACAAGAAATTGTGTACTAAATAAATATTAAAATATGTATTTTAAAAATCAACATAAAACGCCTACTAAATATGTATTTTTTTTTATTCAACTCAACAATACATTTTTAATTCAAAAAAAAAAAAAAACAATATTTTTTTGGTCAAGAAAAACAAGCGCAAAACGAACTTATTTAATTAGCATTTCAAAAACAAACAAAAAATAAAAATAAAATACAATATATATAAAGAACAATTAAATGGTGGGGGAATATTTTTCTTAAAATAAAATAAACTAATAAATTATTACAAGATATCTCATTAGTAAACTGTGAAATATTTTGTAATACTGATCGTTTTTAATTGGCTGTTCAAAAATTTTTGTAAAAAAAAAAAATTTTTTCGTGACATACATACAACTTTTTCTCCACTACTTTGGAAAAGTTTAAAAAATAAATAAAAAATATTGTGGCCCATGCAAATATTTTAAGCGTATGCTATTATATATGTATATATAATTATTTTAAATCATATTTTCATTATGTGAAGTGAGACAACTACCCCTAATTCAATTTAATATCGCCTTCAATAAAATATTGAACTACTTTCTTTAATAACAGCTCTGCCTATTAGTACTAAGTCCAAAATAGTCTTAACCGATAATACAATAAAGTTGCGTTTCCAAATATATTCGTGTTGCATTAATATTAACATTTTTTTTCCAATAAATGTAAGTGTGCGGCAAGCTGAACGTTGCTGACATCGTGAGACAGGCCCTAAAATGAAAAACCAACAATGAAATAAATTACCAAAATAAGTCATTCATACTATTATTACATAAAATAGGCGATATATATATTTTTTATTTGTTTGGATAAAAATTATATATTTCTATAATTTATAATACCAAAGCATACCGAAATGTTACAACAAAATTTTGTTGTAACACAAATACCATTCAAATTCTTTTTTAATCCCTTTGCTTGGATATTAGTGTATTTGGTTGAAAGTGTTTTTTGAACAACGAATACATTTTAATTTTTATATTAAAAAATTATTTCTACCGACGTGTTGTGGAAGATACGAGGAATTTGTAATGATTTTTTTTTATAAATTAATGCGTAAAAGCGTGGAGAAACAACATGGTTGGGGTGACCATATATATACATGCACATATCGCTCATTTACCCAAAACAATGTCATAAGTCCAAAAATAGGATATTCGAAATAATGATGCAGAATTTATTCTCATATCGTTATTGATGTTGTGTAAAAATTTCACACTAATATCTTATATACTCAAGTTTCTTTTTCCATAAAGTTGTGCTGAAGTTGAATACCTTAAACTCATTTTCTGGCAATTTTGTTTTATTTTTTGAGTTACTGATGTTGTTTTAGCAAATGAGCGATATATTGTTAGTAAAAATTGTAATAACGTTTTAATAAAAATACAAGGGGCATTTTTTAAGTTAAAACTTTGCCACAGGGATTAAATTGTTATGCGGTAATAATATCTGGCAACTCTGGTATCATTTAATCTCAGTTTAGTTTATCACGTGGTCATAACCAGAGCTGTTAAATTTCGATTACGATTGGTAATCAACTAGATTACATTTTAAAAAGAATTGTAATGATTATATAATTGCCTTTAAAAGAATTGCTGATAAATAATTGATTACGATTACTAATAATCGAAAAGTAAGCTGAATTACTTAAAATTACTAAAAATAATCAAGAAGAATCAAAAATAATCAAAAAGTAATCCGACTACTTTCAAAGATTACTTTTGATTCTTAATAAATAATCGAAAATAATCAAAAGTAATCCTTCGAAGTAATCTGAGTATTTTTTGATTACTTTTGATTCTTTTTGATTATTTTTTTTAGTAATTTTAAGTAATTCAGATTACTTTTCTATTATAAGTAATCGTAATCAATTAGAAATCGTGCGAAACTTAATATAGTCGTAATTTAATCATTACTTTACCTTTAAAAAAAAATTAATCAAATTAGTAATCATTACGGTTAGTAATCATTACTTAACACATATGGTCATAACATAACTAGCAGCTTAATTACAATTAGAACTTCAATCGGAAAGCTAATTCACATGTATATATCCGTATTATATATCCGTAGTTAATACCAATAACAGCATAAGTCGATTTAACACAAAATATATGGTACAAAATTCTACAAACTAAGCTTTAAACTAACGAATTTGGATTATATAGATATAAACAAAAGAATATTGACGTGAGTTTAAAAAAATAATCAGATACAATTTTTAATAAGCTCCAAATTATACTAAAAGCTATCAGTCTTATTTATGAAACTTATTAAGGCTTTATAAAATGTTTTTAAACCAAATTTTCATAAAAAATTTTTCTTAAAAATCCTTTATAAAGCCTTGCTAATTTTTATAAATAAGGCCGTATATTTTTATGAAATTTGGGTGCATTCGTTTAGACTTTAAGACAAAATTATTTTAATTGCCCATTTTGATTTGTACGCAAAATTAGTCCAACGTTAAAAGTGGTTTTTGTTGAATCTATGTTTTTCGACTTATACTGTTATCGCTTGTGATCACAGAACGTTGCTGTAAGGGCTCTTCCGCAATGTACTGTAACATTACAACGTTTGTGTACTTATTAAATATGTAAAAATGTGTCTTACGTCTAACAAACCTATTAGGTCTCTTCGAGTACTTTTTCAGTCAACTCCAGTACAACATATACAACAGCTCATTGCAAAAAATATATAAAAATTGCACATACGTATAAGAAAGACAATTTAAATGTAATTTTTCTCTCTCAATTCGCCCTCTCATTTAATGGAATATGTGTACTCGAATACAATCCAGTAAAAACTTGCAAACACTTTTGAGCTCTCGAATGCAGCTATTGTGTATCCTTGTGCAATTATTTTATTTTATTGTAAAATAAAAAAAATTATATGTATAATTTTAATTCGTTGTTGGCTAAGCAACGTGTATATGCACTTCGTTTCTATGTTTATAAAAAAACTTTCAAAATATTTTTTAGAATTACGTACATAAGGACAATAAGTTAAGAAGCCTCTTCATTCGATTTCGAATCCGTTTTTCATATTAAAACATTGCAGACTTTGAAAATTTAATTTTTGGTTTATGGTTTTTGTTTTTTTTTTTAAATGCATAAAATACATTAAAACGAGGATAATAAATATTGAATCAGCTGTTTGATGGGAACTTTTTAACAAATGGAGCCATAACTGCTCAAATAGCTTTAGCGACACATTTTTGAACTTAGTTTTTTTTTCGACAAACAAATAAATGAAGTTCGAACATTGGGCATTATTACGAGTGTCGTGTTTCGACTACGACTACGACTAAAGAGCATTGTAACATATTTTCTTTAATCTACCACAAAATCGGCGCAGTCGTAGTCGTAATACGACACTCGTAATTAGGCCCATTAAGTCGTATGTATACATACATATACATATGTATGTAACAACTTTCTTCAGACAAACTAATGCCGAGTACACACTATGGCATTTTATCACATCTGAAGTAAAAATGAAGGTGTGTACAAGTGGCAACGTTTGTCATTTCCGATATTTTTCGTTGTGTGGCATTATCTCACAACTTTTTACGCATCTGCAGTGTGATTCAGTAACTTTTAACGATTCGTTCGTAATTTTTGTCTACACTTTTTGTTGCTTACAATAACGATTGTGTGATTCTGTTACTTCTATTTAACGACAGTACGCAGCTGATATTTTCTGTTAATTTTTGTCAATAAAATTAGCAGCACATAAATTAATGCTGCTTATATAACGACACAGCTGACATTAACCTACAGCGAATACCTTTAAAAATGTTACTGAATAGCGAATTCGATACATTTCCGACATAATTATTTTTAGCGATGTGGTTATCGTTAAAAAAAAGTTAGTGAATTGCACTACTGATGTAGACAGTTGTGAGAACAAGTTGGCAGCATTGCGAACACAAAAACAATATGTCAGCGTGTTGACATTTTGTTACATTGAGTACATACCGAAAGAATTTTAAATGTATGCGGGATACAAATTTAAAAAGTATAAAAAATTAAACAGAAAGTGCAAAAGCACAGAAGTGAGTGAAAGATTCAAGCTTCCTGGGCGCACGACATGGCGACACACCTAATTTAGCTAGCTTGTGGAGATTCGTGAGGATGTATGGAATCATTTATGTATGTATATCGCATTTATAGGGATATAAATGCAAGGAAATTGCCTAGGCAAAAATTTCGGTTAAATTAGAGCTTCATCCGCACGAAATTTTTAAACCAACTTGAATACTACTTCCGTAATGTGGCAAACAGAGTACAATAGAATGCTTTGGTGGCTCACATATTAAGCCCTGGTCTTTTCCATCATTTTTTGTGATGTTTTTTTAAATTGACGGCATTGCACACATTTGAAAATGACACCACAAAATGACAACACAAGAAATGTCAGATGAAATCATAGCCTAATGTGCAAGGTTTTATTTTGCTATTTAAAAAGTGGTAGCAGTATTTAAAATTCACCAATTGCCTAAGTAAATAGGACCGAAACTCTACCCAGTTAATGTAAAAATCTGCCAATATTCACAACAATATTTCTCCATTTTCAAGATGATAAAAGGAGCAAAAGTTCACAAGAAATAGATTTAAATTTTTAAATAAGCAGCATCAAAGATTTTCATGTATTTGGGAAATAAATAAAAAAAAAAAATCTTAAGAATAAACTTTTAGGCCCAAATGCAATTTTTCGATAAATATAACAACCCTCATAGCAAACGAAAGCTAAAAGATATTTTCTATGAATTTCTTGCATGGGTAATTATTTTTAAAAATTCCTACATTTCATTCTCGTACATGAAACTATAGAAATAATTTATGAAAAATATATTTGGAACAACTGTATTTGAAATAAACAGACGGCGACAAACGTGTGTACCCGAGGTAGAAATTTTCAATAAAACACAACAAAAAGTGACAAAAATAAAAGCTAAAAATATCAATTTTATTACTTTGAATTAAATTTTTTTTGTGTTTCGTTCATAAACACACAAACACAATTAAAAGTGTCCCCCCACAACATGAAATTAGACGGTGAACATACGTACATACATACATACAAGTCTAGGCCCTCTGAAAACTCTTAGAAACAATGATTTCAAAAAAAAAGTAAATAATAAATGTGAATAAAATCTCTGGCTGTATGGCTATTGAGTGTGTGTAAAAGCATCTAGGTAATTTATTGAAAATACTTAATAAATATACTATACATTTATGTAGAAAACACACATCCCAAAAGTTTTTCCAAAAAAAAAAAAAAAGAAATTATCTACGAATAAAAATACATACTATAAAAATAATTTCAAAAATGTGTTTAGGAAACTTTTGATTTCTTTAAAATTTGTTAGAAAAAGAAAAAAAAAACAACTTAAAAATTAAGACGAAGCAATGAAAGAAGATACAACCGGAAAAAGTAATGACACAAGAACAAGATAATTATTAGGGGGACATTTGTCAACTGCACTCACTCACTCACTTAGTAGTTTACGCAGTCAAACACACACACAGACACGCACACGCACACACGGCGCTCTTTACATATACTGGCACGTAAAGCCAGCCAGCCAGCCACCTACATAAAACTTACAAAGTTGGTGGATCCGGATTTTACTGTTGCTTACCCAGCAAACACTTACGTACGTAATTTAAATGGGCAATTCCGTTCTGACCATGATGCTAAAATTTTTCGTTATAATTTCAAATATAAAATCTATAATTTAAAAAAAGGTGCGGTTAATAATAGTTTTAAAAATATTTAATATTTTAGAACGTACGCAATAATTTTAGTGTAGTAAATTGTTTTAAGTGCTTTTGATTGTATTAAAAACTAACTCCCTGGAAAAACGCATTTGTCTTAAAAAAAAGCTATGCTGCCTAGCTATATGCAACAAATTATATGTGTTAAATAACAATGCAATAAAATGATTTGTATTTTCGAGACTATTTATTTAATATTCCTAAAATTAATTAATTTTATTATTATTTATAAAACAAAATATATTTTTTTATCGCAAATATTTGCATATGTGGAGATTTCGCATATGTAAATTCAGCCTTACCAGCCCTGTTTTGTATAAAGTTCTTATTAGTAAGTCATCTGGCAGAGAAAAGTAAAACAAACGAAAACTAAAAAATGTAAACAAAGAAACCAAAACAAAAATAAATTTATAACTGTAATAGTGTCAATTATTTCTGTTACGAAAATCACGTCCTAGCTGCTGTCTGTGATGTAAAGAGCATAGCTCTAATACGAAGTTAACTTATTCCATACTATCATAGGTAGGAAATAGACATATACAGGGAATGTATCGGCTTTCTTTATCTATCACAGTTTCCTTAGAATGTTGCTTTTCCTATCCCTTATTCTCTCTATCTCTCTCTATCTCTGTACATATCTCTCTGTCTCTCTGTCTCTCTCTCTAACTCTCCCTCCCAAGCTAAAGCCAGCTCATATTTTTCTTTATTTTCTTTGAATTACTTAATTTCTTAGAGTTTTATATTTTAGACCAACATTAAAAAGGTATCACTTTAGCATTGATGTGACGGGTGTGACCAAATATTTCCATTAACTAATTACCCGAATATTAAAATTCACACAATTTTCTTATAATATTAATTGCGCCTACTTTTATTGTTAGAAATGATCAATTATTTATTATGTAAAGCAACAATTTTAAAAAACTTTTTAAATTTCTACTGTGACGGGTGTGACTGCAAAATTTTAATATTTCAATTAATTCACAAAACACACAAAAAGCAAACCTATTGTTTTTTCTTGTATAATGATATTTTTTAAAGATGAGAATAAAAGAAAACGGAAATTGAAGACCAAATGTACAAAGAGCCAAAGGAGAATATTTAGTAGACGCTCTTTGAAAACATTTAAAAATTTATAAAAATAGAAAATTCCGCATTTTTTGTTTTCATCAGCTGAACGATTTTAATTAAAAATAAGTAAATAATTTTTTTTTCTTTGTAGGGTCCTTTTATGTGGATAATTCCAAATGGTGGCTGCTTGTATTTGAAAACAACAAGACCCTGATTAGGTCGAACTAGAGCGCTGCTGGAGGCTTGAATATCTTTAAGATCACCAACCCACCAACCATCTAAACATGACATATTTTTAATGGGGGTTTTTACTGTATAAGACCTCAAAATGCCAAATGATGTTCTAAGCAAAGCTGGCCAGCTTCAAAATAAGACCGTTTGAATAAAATATGGCAAACTAGAGCAAAAAGGAAAAAATAAGCAAAAAAAAAAGAGAACTAAAAAGTTTATACATATATTGCACTTGATCAACAAGAGGGTATTACCTCAAAATCTTCAATATTTCACATTTTGCAAGAAATCAACTAACAACACCAACATATAATCTTCTGTAAAAATTGCAGCGTATTCCGATTGCTATTTTATCTCTAAAACCACATTTAAGACCATTTTTGTGATAGTGTAGTGACTACATTTGTATCACCAAAAAGGTATTCTTAAAAGGTAATACAAAAGTGGAAATAGAAATGTATGGTATGTTTTTATAAAAAAAATGTAAAATCCATCTTACAAAAGTTTTTCATGAAAAATTTGAAATCAAATACATTTGAAATTTTTTGAATATAGGGGTAAGTCTTTGATAGCCAATATTAGTTTACATATTTCAAATTTTGTTAAAAAATTTAAATAAAACTGAACAGTACGATTTAGTGTTTGTTGGGCTTCAAGGTAAAGATAGCGTTGCAGTTACATTAATGTGAACACATAAACAACATTACAGCAACATCGCAGTCGTTTAAAAAAGAAAATGGCTTTATCTCGCTACACGTGTGTTTATATGTATACACACATATGTATTTTAATTTTTGTACAATAATCAGTTGGATATGTGTTCTTTTTAAACTTTCTTGATTTTAAAACATAAGAAAAATAATTCTAATAAATGCTTATTAACCGCACAGTGGAGTTAACGATAATACTTAAGCTTAGAAATTTTTAATTTAGTTTGTAATTAAAATATTGAATTAGAAAATAGTAAATACAGTCTAAAAAATATATAGCGGTAGCGAAACTTTAAATACGTAATGCGATAATGCTAATATACATATTTAAAATATCAACGGAAGCAGAGTTAAGTAAATTAAACTCAGTTTAATATGAAATACAACTCTGCAGAAAAAGCGTGTTTATTTGTCTGGTAAAATTTATTGCTGTCAAAAATTTTTGCAAAAGCTTAACTTGACCTGACACTTGAAAATCTAGCAGGTAATCATCATCTGCTAAAATGAGATCAGCTGGTATGAATTCGCCTTGAACTGAAAGCTAAAACTAGTATTGTGGGCAAGTGAATTAATAAAAATTTCTTTCAACTTTGCACTATTTACAAAAATGATGATAATAATTATGGGCCTGTCCTAGTGTGCGACAAGTCAAACGTTGCTGATGCTCACTTACATTAAAAAGAAAAACAAACTTTAAATTTTTGTTTTTCTCAAAAATAATTTCTTAATCGCTTAATTAAGTTCAGTAATTTCAATTCTTATTAAATGAAATATGTTTTTATTTATTAATAACTAGCAGTGCTTTACTTTTCGTCAGCAATACTTGTCCTTTAAACTTGGCTTGCACACAGAGTTCAAATTGGCAATAAATATATACTCTTTTATCTTACTCTTACGCCCTCTTGCCCACTGTCTTGTTCAAATAAATCTATTACCACCATAAACAAAAAAGATGTCAACAATGACTTATTTAAGAAAAAAGGGCAAACTCAAAGATCAGTAGACAGAAAAGTGGGCCTGCAAGATAGAGTTCCCCGGATATCAACGCTTTAAGAATTAAACTGTCGACACTGTAGACAGATAAAATATAATAATAGATAAAAAAAGGCTCTTCAGAGAATATTCCTTTCAGAGTTCTCACTTGGCATTAACTACAAATTAAGTAAAAATTTGTGTTTGCAATGATAACAAGATGCACGTAGATATTTATTAAATATCAACATTGTAAACAACACACACAAAATACTTAATTTAATTCATAGTTAACAACAACTATATACATACATATACAATGTATATGTATAAATACATACATACGTACAAACATACCAACATGTGCACATGAATTTCATTTATTTTTTTCCACAACTAATGGAAACAAGTGGGTGGTGCTTACCACCATTCGGTGAAATTAGATTGGATATTTGAACAGCGACCACAACAACTACGGCTGAACAATGGTAATATAATGTAAAATAAATATCAGCTATTTGTACCGCAGACATTAGCATATGTATGCATACTTATGCGCACATATGTATGTATGTATGTATGTATGTACAGCTTGGTTTCTATTTTTAACCGACTTCCAAAAAAATGGAGGAGCTTATGAATTCGTCTGTATTTTTATGGCATTGTTACTTCATAACTCGATAAACTTTGGACTTACGTCCCATTACCAAATAAGTGAGCTGGAACACTCAAACTAAATATTTCTTTAATATATGGGAAACTTAGAAAATACCTTGGGTTCTTATAATGGCAAAATTTCGAAGTTGAAAAAATGGGCGGAGTCAAAAGAATTAAAAATTATTATAATATTTAATGTGTTTTTATTTTGCCCGATTTTAACGTAACTTAGCAACACACCCTGTGGCCGAAAAAGTACACAGTATTACATATAAGCAAGTGGCGGACGACGCCCATTAATTTTTATTATTATATTCCACATGATTGTACTTAACCAATTTTTAAGCAACTTAGCACACATTTTATACTCTTCAATGGACACAATCTTGCATTCAAGGAAGTGGGCGGGATAACGCCCTTTAAAATTTCATATTTTATCTCAGATTCTTCAACATTTCGTATCCAAAAAATTAGATGGACTATATATGTCGTCTATTTTTCGTGCAAAAAATTTAATCATTAATATTGTTACGGTCTATAAATCGTCCGTTTCGAATGCAAAATATTAAATAGACTGTACATCTTCTGTTTTTCATGCAAAATATTAAATAGACTATACATACAAAATCTAATAGACTGTATACATGGTCCATTTTTAAATTTTTTATAAAAAAATTTAATGGACTATAATTCGCCCATTTCGTATGCGTAAAATTAAATGGACTATATATATGTCGTCTATTTTTCGTGCAAAAAATTTAATGGAATATACGTCATCCATTTTTTATACAAAAAATTTTTTTGTAAAAAAAAATTTAATGGGCTATACATCGTTTATTTTTCGATATTTTATGAAAAAAATATTTGATCTATAAATCGTCCATTTCGTATGCAAAAAATTAAATAGACAATACATCGTCTATTTTTCATGCAAATAATTAAATGGACTATAGATACAAAATTTAATGGACTATATACATGGTCCATTTTTAAATTTTAAAAAAAAAAATGAATGGACAATAATTCGTCCATTTCGTATTCATAAAATAAAATGGACTATATATGTCGTTTTTTTTTCGATAAAAAAAATTTAATGGAATATACTTCAACCATTTTTCGTAGAAAAAATTTTTTTGCAAAAAAATTGAATGGGCTATACATCGTCCATTTTTCAATATTTTATGAAAAAATTTTATGGTCTATAAATCGTCCATTTCGTATGCAAAAAATTAAATCGACAATACATCGTCTATTTTTCATGCATAATATTAAATAGACTATACATACAAAATTTAATGGACTTTATACATGGTCATTTTTAAATTTTTTATAAAAAAATTTAATGGACTATAATTCGTCCATTTCGTATGCATAAAATTAAATGGACTATATATGTCGTCTATTTTTCGTGCAAACATTTTAATGGACTATTCATCGTCTTTTTTTCAATGTAAAAACTTAAGTGGACTATATACGTCGTCTTCTTTTCGTGCAAAGAATTTAATAAACTATACATCATCCATTTTTCATGGAAAAAATTTTTTTATGAAAAAAATTTAATGGACTATACATCGTATTATTTTAAATTTTTTATGAAAAAATTTTATCGCCTATAGATCGTCCGATTCGTATGCAAAACATTATATATACTATACATCGTCTATTTTTCATGCAAAAAATTAAATGGACTGGCTATATATACAAGATTTAATGGACTATACATCGTCCATTTTTAAGATTTTAATAAAAAATTAAATTGACTATAATTCGTCCATTTCGTATGTAAAAACTTAAGTGGACTATATACGTCGTCTTCTTTTCGTGCAAAGAATTTTATAAACTCAACATCATCCATTTTTCATGCAAAAATTTTTTTTATGAAAAAAATTTAATGGACTATATATACATCGTCTTTTTTTCAACTTTTTATGAAAAAATTTTATCGCCTATAGATCGTCCGATTCGTATGCAAAACATTATATATACTATACATCGTCTATTTTTCATGCAAAAAATTAAATGGACTGGCTATATATACAAAATTTAATGGACTATACATCGTCCATTTTTAAGATTTTTATAAAAAATTAAATTGACTATAATTCGTCCATTTCGTATGTAAAAACTTAAGTGGACTATATACGTCGTCTTCTTTTCGTGCAAAGAATTTAATAAACTATACATCATCCATTTTTCATGCAAAAAATTTTTTTATGAAAAAAATTTAATGGACTATACATCGTCTTTTTTTAAATTATTTATGAAAAAATTTTATCGCCTATAGATCGTCCGATTCGTATGCAAAACATTATATATACTATACATCGTCTATTTTTCATGCAAAAAATTAAATGGACTGGCTATATATACAAAATTTAATGGACTATACATCGTCCATTTTTAAGATTTTTATAAAAAATTAAATTGACTATAATTCGTCCATTTCGTATGTAAAAACTTAAGTGGACTATATACGTCGTCTTCTTTTCGTGCAAAGAATTTAATAAACTATACATCATCCATTTTTCATGAAAAAATTTTTTTATGAAAATTTTCAATTTTTTATGAAAAAATTTTATCGCCTATAGATCGTCCGATTCGTATGCAAAACATTATATATACTATACATCGTCTATTTTTCATGCAAAAAATTAAATGGACTGGCTATATATACAAAATTTAATGGACTATACATCGTCCATTTTTAAAATTTTTATAAAAAATTAAATTGACTATAATTCGTCCATTTCGTATGTAAAAACTTAAGTGGACTATATACGTCGTCTTCTTTTCGTGCAAAGAATTTTATAAACTCAACATCATCCATTTTTCATGCAAAAATTTTTTTTATGAAAAAAATTTAATGGACTATATATACACCTCATTTTTTTCAACTTTTTATGAAAAAATTTTATCGCCTATAGATCGTCCGATTCGTATGCAAAACATTATATATACTATACATCGTCTATTTTTCATGCAAAAAATTAAATGGACTGGCTATATATACAAAATTTAATGGACTATACATCGTCCATTTTTAAGATTTTTATAAAAAATTAAATTGACTATAATTCGTCCATTTCGTATGTAAAAACTTAAGTGGACTATATACGTCGTCTTCTTTTCGTGCAAAGAATTTAATAAACTATACATCATCCATTTTTTATGCAAAATATTTTTTTATGAACTATACATCATCCATTTTTCATGCAAAAAATTTTTTAATGAAAAAAATTTAATGGACTGTACATCGTATTTTTTTCAATTTTTTATGAAAAAGTTTTATCGCCTATAGATCGTCCGATTCGTATGCAAAACATTATATATACTATACATCGTCTATTTTTCATGCAAAAAATTAAATGGACTGGCTATATATACAAAATTTAATGGACTATACATCGTCCATTTTTAAGATTTTTATAAAAAATTAAATTGACTATAATTCGTCCATTTCGTATGTTAAAACTTAAGTGGACTATAAACGTCGTCTTCTTTTCGTGCAAAGAATTTTATAAACTATACATCATCCATTTTTCATGGAAAAAATTTTTTTATGAAAAAAATTTAATGGACTATACATCGTCTTTTTTTAAATTTTTTATAAAAAAATTTTATCGCCTATAGATCGTCCGATTCGTATGCAAAACATTATATATAGTATACATCGTCTATTTTTCCTGCAAAAAATTAAATGGACTGGCTATATATACAAAATTTAATGGACTAATCATCGTCCATTTTTAAGATTTTTATAAAGAATTAAATTAACTATAATTCGTCCATTTCGTATGTTAAAACTTAAGTGGACTATAAACGTCGTCTTCTTTTCGTGCAAAGAATTTTATAAACTATACATCATCCATTTTTCATGCAAAAAATTTTTTTATGAAAAAAATTTAATGGACTATATATACATCGTCTTTTTTTTAACTTTTTATGAAAAAATTTTATCGCCTATAGATCGTCCGATTCGTATGCAAAACATTATATATACTATACATCGTCTATTTTTCATGCAAAAAATTAAATGGACTGGCTTTATATACAAAATTTAATGGACTATACATCGTCCATTTTTAAAATTTTTATAAAAAATTAAATTGACTATAATTCGTCCATTTCGTATGTAAAAACTTAAGTGGACTATATACGTCGTCTTCTTTTCGTGCAAAGAATTTTATAAACTATACATCATCCATTTTTCATGCAAAAAATTTTTTTATGAAAAAAATTTAATGGACTATACATCGTCTTTTTTTCAACTTTTTATGAAAAAATTTTTTCGCCTATAGATCGTCCGATTCGTATGCAAAACATTATATATACTATACATCGTCTATTTTTCATGCAAAAAATTAAATGGACTGGCTATATATACAAAATTTAATGGACTAATCATCGTCCATTTTTAAGATTTTTATAAAGAATTAAATTGACTATAATTCGTCCATTTCGTATGTAAAAACTTAAGTGGACTATATACGTCGTCTTCTTTTCGTGCAAAGAATTTAATAAACTATACATCATCCATTTTTCATGCAAATAATTTTTTTATGAAAAAAATTTAATGGACTATACATCGTCTTTTTTTTAAATTTTTTATGAAAAAATTTTATCGCCCATAGATCGTCCGATTCGTATGCAAAACATTATATATACTATACATCGTCTATTTTTCCTGCAAAAAATTAAATGGACTGGCTATATATACAAAATTTAATGGACTATACATCGCCCATTTTTAAGAATTTTATAAAAAATTAAATTGACTATAATTCGTCCATTTCGTATGTTAAAACTTAAGTGGACTATATACGTCATCTTCTTTTCGTGCAAAGAATTTAATAAACTATACATCATCCATTTTTCATGGAAAAAATTTTTTTATGAAAAAAATTTAATGGACTATACATCGTCTTTTTTTAAATTTTTTATAAAAAAATTTTATCGCCTATAGATCGTCCGATTCGTATGCAAAACATTATATATACTATACATCGTCTATTTTTCATGCAAAAAATTAAATGGACTGGCTATATATACAAAATTTAATGGACTATAATTCGTCCATTTCGTATGTAAAAACTTAAGTGGACTATATACGTCGTCTTCTTTTCGTGCAAAGAATTTAATAAACTATACATCATCCATTTTTTATGCAAAACATTTTTTTATGAACTATACATCATCCATTTTTCATGCAAAAAATTTTTTAATGAAAAAAATTTAATGGACTGTACATCGTATTTTTTTAAATTTTTTATGAAAAAGTTTTATCGCCTATAGATCGTCCGATTCGTATGCAAAACATTATATATACTATACATTGTCTATTTTTCATGCAAAAAATTAAATGGACTGGCTATATATACAAAATTTAATGGACTATACATCGTCCATTTTTAAGATTTTTATAAAAAATAAAATTGACTATAATTCGTTCATTTCGTATGTAAAAACTTAAGTGGACTATATACGTCGTCTTCTTTTCGTGCAAAGAATTTAATAAACTATACATCATCCATTTTTCATGCAAAAAATTTTTTTTATGAAAAAATTTAATGGACTATACATCGCCTTTTTTTAAATTTTTTATGAAAAAATTTTATCGCCCATAGATCGTCCGATTCGTATGCAAAACATTATATATACTACACATCGTCTATTTTTCATGCAAAAAATTAAATGGACTGGCTATATATACAAAATTTAATGGACTATACATCATCCATTTTTAAGATTTTTATAAAAAATTAAATTGACTATAATTCGTCCATTTCGTATGTAAAAACTTAAGTGGACTATATACGTCGTCTTCTTTTCGTGCAAAGAATTTAATAAACTATACATCATCCATTTTTCATGCAAAAAATTTTTTTATGAAAAAAATTTAATGGACTATACATCGTCTTTTTTTAAATTTTTTATGAAAAAAATTTTATCGCATATAGATCGTCCAATTCGTATGCAAAACATTATATATACTATATATACATCGTCTATTTTTCATGCAAAAAATTAAATGGACTGGCTATATATACAAAATTTAATGGACTATACATCGTCCATTTTTAAGATTTTTATAAAAAATTAATTTGACTATAATTCGTCCATTTCGTATGTAAAAACTTAAGTGGACTATATACGTCGTCTTCTTTTCGTGCAAAGAATTTAATAAACTATACATCATCCATTTTTCATGCAAAAAATTTTTTTATGAAAAAAATTTAATGGACTATACATCGTCTTTTTTTAAATTTTTTATGAAAAAAATTTTATCGCATATAGATCGTCCAATTCGTATGCAAAACATTATATATACTATATATACATCGTCTATTTTTCATGCAAAAAATTAAATGGACTGGCTATATATACAAAATTTAATGGACTATACATCGTCCATTTTTAAGATTTTTATAAAAAATTAAATTGACTATAATTCGTCCATTTCGTATGTAAAAACTTAAGTGGACTATATACGTCGTCTTCTTTTCGTGCAAAGAATTTAATAAACTATACATCATCCATTTTTCATGCAAAAAATTTTTTTATGAAAAAATTTAATGGACTATACATCGTCTTTTTTTAAATTTTTTATGAAAAAATTTTATCGCCTATAGATCGTCCGATTCGTATGCAAAACATTATATATACTATACATCGTCTATTTTTCATGCAAAAAATTAAATGGACTGGCTATATATACAAAATTTAATGGACTATACATCGTCCATTTTTAAGATTTTTATAAAAAATTAAATTGACTATAATTCGTCCATTTCGTATGTAAAAACTTAAGTGGACTATATACGTCGTCTTCTTTTCGTGCAAAGAATTTAATAAACTATACATCATCCATTTTTCATGCAAAAAATTTTTTTATGAAAAAAATTTAATGGACTATACATCGTCTTTTTTTCAATTTTTTATGAAAAAATTTTATCGCCTATAGATCGTCCGATTCGTATGCAAAACATTATATATACTATACATCGTCTATTTTTCATGCAAAAAATTAAATGGACTGGCTATATATACAAAATTTAATGGACTATACATCGTCCATTTTTAAGATTTTTATAAAAAATTAAATTGCCTATAATTCGTCCATTTCGTATGTAAAAACTTAAGTGGACTATATACGTCGTCTTCTTTTCGTGCAAAGAATTTTATAAACTATACATCATCCATTTTTCATGCAAAAAATTTTTTTATGAAAAAAAATTTAATGGACTATACATCGTCTTTTTTTCAACTTTTTATGAAAAAATTTTATCGCCTATAGATCGTCCGATTCGTATGCAAAACATTATGTATACTATACATCGTCTATTTTTCATGCAAAAAATTAAATGGACTGGCTATATATACAAAATTTAATGGACTATACATCGTCCATTTTTAAGATTTTTATAAAAAATTAAATTGACTATAATTCGTCCATTTCGTATGTAAAAACTTAAGTGGACTATATACGTCGTCTTCTTTTCGTGCAAAGAATTTAATAAACTATACATCATCCATTTTTCATGCAAAAAATTTTTTTATGAAAAAATTTTAATGGACTATATATACATCGTCTTTTTTTCAATTTTTTATGAAAAAATTTTATCGCCTATAGATCGTCCGATTCGAATGCAAAACATTATATATACTATACATCGTCTATTTTTCATGCAAAAAGTTTAATGGACTGGCTATATATACAAAATTTAATGGACTATACATCGTCTATTTTTAAGATTTTTATAAAAAATTAAATTGACTATAATTCGTCCATTTCGTATGTAAAAACTTAAGTGGACTATATACGTCGTCTTCTTTTCGTGCAAAGAATTTAATAAACTATACATCATCCATTTTTCATGCAAAAAATTTTTTTATGAAAAAAATTTAATGGACTATACATCGTCTTTTTTTCAATTTTTTATGAAAAAATTTTATCGCCCATAGATCGTCCGATTCGTATGCAAAACATTATATATACTATACATCGTCTATTTGTCATGCAAAAAGTTTAATGGACTGGCTATATATACAAAATTTAATGGACTATACATCGTCCATTTTTAAGATTTTTATAAAAAATTAAATTGACTATAATTCGTCCATTTCGTATGTAAAAACTTAAGTGGACTATATACGTCATCTTCTTTTCGTGCAAAGAATTTAATAAACTATACATCATCCATTTTTCATGCAAAAAATTTTTTTATGAAAAAAATTTAATGGACTATACATCGTCTTTTTTTCAATTTTTTATGAAAAAATTTTATCGCCCATAGATCGTCCGATTCGTATGCAAAACATTATATATACTATACATCGTCTATTTTTCATGCAAAAAATTAAATGGACTGGCTATATATACAAAATTGAATGGACTATATATCGTCCATTTTTAAGATTTTTATAAAAAATTAAATTGACTATAATTCGTCCATTTCGTATGTAAAAACTTAAGTGGACTATATACGTCGTCTTCTTTTCGTGCAAAGAATTTAATAAACTATACATCATCCATTTTTCATGCAAAAAATTTTTTTATGAACTACATCATCCATTTTTCATGCAAAAAATTTTTTTATGAAAAAAATTTAATGGACTATACATCGTCTTTTTTCAATTTTTTATGAAAAAATTTTATCGCCTATAGATCGTCCGATTCGTATGCAAAACATTATATATACTATACATCGTCTATTTTTCATGCAAAAAATTAAATGGACTGGCTATATATACAAAATTGAATGGACTATATATCGTCCATTTTTAAAATTTTTATAAAAAATTAAATTGACTATAATTCGTCCATTTCGTATGTAAAAACTTAAGTGGACTATATACGTCGTCTTCTTTTCGTGCAAGGAATTTAATAAACTATACATCATCCATTTTTCATGCAAAAAATTTTTTTATGAAAAAAATTTAATGGACTATACATCGTCTTTTTTTTAATTTTTTATGAAAAAATTTTATCGCCTATAGATCGTCCGATTCGTATGCAAAACATTATATATACTATACATCGTCTATTTTTCATGCAAAAAATTAAATGGACTGGCTATATATACAAAATTTAATGGACTATACATCGTCCATTTTTAAAATTTTTATAAAAAATTAAATTGACTATAATTCGTCCATTTCGTATGTAAAAACTTAAGTGGACTATATATGTCGTCTTCTTTTCGTGCAAAGAATTTAATAAACTATACATCATCCATTTTTCATGCTAAAAATTTTTTTATGAAAAAAATTTAATGGACTGTACATCGTCTTTTTTTCAATTTTTTATGAAAAAATTTTATCGCCCATAGATCGTCCGATTCGTATGCAAAACATTATATATACTATACATCGTCTATTTTTCATGCAAAAAATTAAATGGACTGGCTATATATACAAAATTTAATGGACTATACATCGTCCATTTTTAAGATTTTTATAAAAAATTAAATTGACTATAATTCGTCCATTTCGTATGTAAAAACTTAAGTGGACTATATACGTCGTCTTCTTTTCGTGCAAAGAATTTAATAAACTATACATCATCCATTTTTCATGCAAAAATATTTTTTATGAACTATACATCATCCATTTTTCATGCAAAAAATTTTTTTATGAAAAAAATTTAATGGACTATACATCGTCTTTTTTTTCAATTTTTTATGAAAAAGTTTTATCGCCTATAGATCGTCCGATTCGTATGCAAAACATTATATATACTATACATCGTCTATTTTTCATGCAAAAAATTAAATGGACTGGCTATATATACAAAATTTAATGGACTATACATCGTCCATTTTTAAGATTTTTATAAAAAATTAAATTGACTATAATTCGTCCATTTCGTATATAAAAACTTAAGTGGACTATATATGTCGTCTTCTTTTCGTGCAAAGAATTTAATAAACTATACATCATCCATTTTTCATGCAAAAAATTTTTTTATGAAAAAAATTTAATGGACTATACATCGTCTTTTTTTAAATTTTTTATGAAAAAATTTTATCGCCCATAGATCGTCCGATTCGTATGCAAAACATTATATATACTATACATCGTCTATTTTTCATGCAAAAAATTAAATGGACTGGCTATATACACAAATTTTAATCGACTATACATCGTCCATTTTTAAGATTTTTATAAAAAATTAAATTGACTATAATTCGTCCATTTCGTATGTAAAAACTTAAGTGGACTATATACGTCGTCTTCTTTTCGTGCAAAGAATTTAATAAACTATACATCATCCATTTTTCATGCAAAAATTTTTTTTATGAACTATACATCATCCATTTTTCATGCAAAAAATTTTTTTATGAAAAAAATTTAATGGACTATACATCGTCTTTTTTTCAATTTTTTATGAAAAAATTTTATCGCCTATAGATCGTCCGATTCGTATGCAAAACATTATATATACTATACATCGTCTATTTTTCATGCAAAAAATTAAATGGACTGGCTATATATACAAAATTTAATGGACTATACATCGTCCATTTTTAAGATTTTTATAAAAAATTAAATTGACTATAATTAGTCCATTTCGTATGTAAAAACTTAAGTGGACTATATACGTCGTCTTCTTTTCGTGCAAAGAATTTAATGAACTATACATCATCCATTTTTCATGCAAAAAATTTTTTTATGAACTATACATCATCCATTTTTCATGCAAAAAATTTTTTTATGAAAAAAATGTAATGGACTATACATTTTTTTTTTCAATTTTTTATGAAAAAGTTTTATCGCCTATAGATCGTCCGATTCGTATGCAAAACATTATATATACTATACATCGTCTATTTTTCATGCAAAAAATTAAATGGACTGGCTATATATGCAAAATTTAATGGACTATACATCGTCCATTTTTAAGATTTTTATAAAAAATTAAATTGACTATAATTCGTCCATTTCGTATGTAAAAACTTAAGTGGACTATATAAGTCGTCTTCTTTTCGTGCAAAGAATTTAATAAACTATACATCATCCATTTTTCATGCAAAAAATTTTTTTATGAAAAAAATTTAATGGACTATACATCGTCTTTTTTTCAATTTTTTATGAAAAAATTTTATCGCCCATAGATCATCCGATTCGTATGCAAAACATTATATATACTATACATCGTCTATTTTTCATGCAAAAAATTAAATGGACTGGCTATATATACAAAATTTAATGGAGTATACATCGTCCATTTTTAAGATTTTTATAAAAAATTAAATTGACTATAATTCGTCCATTTCGTATGTAAAAACTTAAGTGGACTATATACGTCGTCTTCTTTTCGTGCAAAGAATTTAATAAACTATACATCATCCATTTTTCATGCAAAAAATTTTTTTATGAAAAAAATTTAATGGACTATACATCGTCTTTTTTTCAATTTTTTATGAAAAAATTTTATCGCCTATAGATCGTCCGATTCGTATGCAAAACATTATATATACTATACATCGTCTATTTTTCATGCAAAAAATTAAATGGACTGGCTATATATACAAGATTTAATGGACTATACATCGTCCATTTTTAAGATTTTAATAAAAAATTAAATTGACTATAATTCGTCCATATCGTATGTAAAAACTTAAGTGGACTATATACGTCGTCTTCTTTTCGTGCAAAGAATTTAATAAACTATACATCATCCATTTTTCATGCACAAAAATTTTTTATGAACTATACATCATCCATTTTTCATGCAAAAAATTTTTTTATGAAAAAAATTTAATGGACTATACATCGTCTTTTTTAAATTTTTTATGAAAAAGTTTTATCGCCTATAGATCGTCCGATTCGTATGCAAAACATTATATATACTATACATCGTCTATTTTTCATGCAAAAAATTAAATGGACTGGCTATATATACAAAATTTAATGGACTATACATCGTCCATTTTTAAGATTTTTATAAAAAATTAAATTGACTATAATTCGTCCATTTCGTATGTAAAAACTTAAGTGGACTATATACGTCGTCTTCTTTTCGTGCAAAGAATTTAATAAACTATACATCATCCATTTTTCATGCAAAAAATTTTTTTATGAACTATACATCATCCATTTTTCATGCAAAAAATTTTTTTATGAAAAAAATTTAATGGACTATACATCGTCTTTTTTTTCAATTTTTTATGAAAAAGTTTTATCGCCTATAGATCGTCCGATTCGTATGCAAAACATTATATATACTATACATCGTCTATTTTTCATGCAAAAAATTAAATGGACTGGCTATATATACCAGATTTAATGGACTATACATCGTCCATTTTTAAGATTTTTATAAAAATTAAATTGACTATAATTCGTCCATTTCGTACGTTAAAACTTAAGTGGACTATATACGTCGTCTTCTTTTCGTGCAAAGAATTTAATAAACTATACATCATCCATTTTTCATGCAAAAAATATTTTTATGAAAAAAATTTGATGGACTATACATCGTCTTTTTCTCAATTTTTTATGAAAAAATTTTATCGCCCATAGATCGTCCGATTCGTATGCAAAACATTATATATACTATACATCGTCTATTTTTCATGCAAAAAATTAAATGGACTGGCTATATATACAAAATTTAATGGACTATACATCGTCCATTTTTAAGATTTTTATAAAAAATTAAATTGACTATAATTCGTCCATTTCGTATGTAAGAACTTAAATGGACTATATACGTCGTCTTCTTTTCGTGCAAAGAATTTAATAAACTATACATCATCCATTTTTCATGCAAAAAATTTTTTTATGAAAAAAATTTAATGGACATCGTCTTTTTTTCAATTTTTTATGAAAAAGTTTTATCGCCTATAGATCGTCCGATTCGTATGCAAAACATTATATATACTATACATCGTCTATTTTTCATGCAAAAAATTAAATGGACTGGCTATATATACAAAATTTAATGGACTATACATCGTCCATTTTTAAGATTTTTATCAAAAATTAAATTGACTATAATTCGTCCATTTCGTATGTAAAAACTTAAGTGGACTATATACGTCGTCTTCTTTTCGTGCAAAGAATTTAATAAACTATACATCATCCATTTTTCATGCAAAAAATTTTTTTATGAAAAAAATCTTTTCGTGCAAAGAATTTAATAAACTATACATCATCCATTTTTCATGCAAAAAATTTTTTTATGAAAAAAATTTAATGGACATCGTCTTTTTTTCAATTTTTTATGAAAAAATTTTATCGCCTATAGATCGTCCGATTCGTATGCAAAACATTATATATACTATACATCGTCTATTTTTCATGCAAAAAATTAAATGGACTGGCTATATATACAAGATTTAATGGACTATACATCGTCCATTTTTAAGATTTTTATAAAAAATTAAATTGACTATAATTCGTCCATTTCGTACGTAAAAACTTAAGTGGACTATATACGTCGTCTTCTTTTCGTGCAAAGAATTTAATAAACTATACATCATCCATTTTTCATGCAAAAAATATTTTTATGAAAAAAATTTGATGGACTATACATCGTCTTTTTCTCAATTTTTTATGAAAAAATTTTATCGCCCATAGATCGTCCGATTCGTATGCAAAACATTATATATACTATACATCGTCTATTTTTCATGCAAAAAATTAAATGGACTGGCTATATATACAAAATTTAATGGACTATACATCGTCCATTTTTAAGATTTTTATAAAAAATTAAATTGACTATAATTCGTACATTTCGTATGTAAGAACTTAAATGGACTATATACGTCATCTTCTTTTCGTGCAAAGAATTTAATCATCCATTTTTCATGCAAAAAATTTTTTTATGAAAAAAATTTGATGGACTATACATCGTCTTTTTTTCAATTTTTTATGAAAAAATTTTATCGCCCATAGATCGTCCGATTCGTATGCAAAACATTATATATACTACACATCGTCTATTTTTCATGCAAAAAATTAAATGGACTGGCTATATATACAAAATTGAATGGACTATATATCGTCCATTTTTAAAATTTTTATAAAAAATTAAATTGACTATAATTCGTCCATTTCGTATGTAAAAACTTAAGTGGACTATATACGTCGTCTTCTTTTCGTGCAAAGAATTTAATAAACTATACATCATCCATTTTTCATGCAAAAAATTTTTTTATGAAAAAAATTTAATGGACTATACATCGTCTTTTTTTTAATTTTTTATGAAAAAATTTTATCGCCTATAGATCGTCCGATTCGTATGCAAAACATTATATATACTATACATCGTCTATTTTTCATGCAAAAAATTAAATGGACTGGCTATATATACAAAATTTAATGGACTATACATCGCCCATTTTTAAGATTTTTATAAAAAATTAAATTGACTATAATTCGTCCATTTCGTATGTAAAAACTTAAGTGGACTATATACGTCGTCTTCTTTTCGTGCAAAGAATTTAATAAACTATACATCATCCATTTTTCATGCAAATAATTTTTTTATGAAAAAAATTTAATGGACTTATACATCGTCTTATTTTAAATTTTTTATGAAAAAATTTTATCTACTATTAATCGTCCGATTCTTATGCAAAAAACTATATATATACTATACATCGTCTATTTTTTATGCAAAAAATTAAATGGACTGGCTATATATACAAAATTTAATGGACTATACATCGTCCATTTTTAAGATTTTTATAAAAAATTAAATTGACTATAATTCGTCCATTTCGTATGTAAAAACTTAAGTGGACTATATACGTCGTCTTCTTTTCGTGCAAAGAATTTAATAAACTATACATCATCCATTTTACATGCAAAAAATTTTTTTATGAAACAAATTTAATGGACTATACAAAAAAATAAAATTTTATGAAAAAATTTTATCGCGCATAGATCGTCCGATTCGTATGCAAAACATTATATATACTATACATCGTTTATTTTTCATGCAAAAAATTAAATGGAATGGCTATATATACAAAATTTAATGGACTATACATCGTCCATTTTTAAGATTTTTATAAAAAATTAAATTGACTATAATTCGTCCATTTCGTATGCAAAAACTTAAGTGGATTATATACGTCGCCTTCTTTTCGTGCAAAGAATTTAATAAACTATACATCATCCATTTTTCATGCAAAAAATTTTTTTATGAAAAAAATTTAAAATTTAATTTAATCGTCTTTTTTTCAATTTTTTATGAAAAAATTTTATCGCCTATAGATCGTCCAATTCGTATGCAAAACATTATATATACTATACATCGTCTATATTTCATGCAAAAAATAAAATGGACTGGCTATATATACAAAATTTAATGGACTATACATCGTCCATTTTTAAGATTTTTATAAAAAATTAAATTGACTATAATTCGTCCATTTCGTATGTAAAAACTTAAGTGGACTATATACGTCGTCTTCTTTTCGTGCAAAGAATTTAATAAACTATACATCATCCATTTTTCATGCAAAAAATTTTTTTATGAAATAAATTTAATGGACTATACATCGTCTTATTTTAAATTTTTTATGAAAAAATTTTATCGCCTATAGATCGTCCGATTCGTATGCAAACCATTATATATACTATACATCGTCTATTTTTCATGCAAAAAATTAAATGGACTGGCTATATATACAAAATTTAATGGACTATACATCGTCCATTTTTAAGATTTTTATAAAAAATTAAATTGACTATAATTCGTCCATTTCGTATGTAAAAACTTAAGTGGACTATATACGTCGTCTTCTTTTCGTGCAAAGAATTTAATAAACTATACATCATCCATTTTTCATGGAAAAAATTTTTTTATGAAAAAAATTTAATGGACTATACATCGTCTTATTTTAAATTTTTTATGAAAAAATTTTATCTACTATAAATCGTCCGATTCTTATGCAAAAAATTATATAGACTATACATCGTCTATTTTTTATGCAAAAAATTAAATGGACTGGCTATATATACAAAATTTAATGGACTATACATCGTCCATTTTTAAGATTTTTATAAAAAATTAAATTGACTATAATTCGTCCATTTCGTATGTAAAAACTTAAGTGGACTATATACGTCGTCTTCTTTTCGTGCAAAGAATTTAATAAACTATACATCATCCATTTTTCATGCAAAAAATTTTTTTATGAAAAAAATTTAATGGACTATACATTGTCTTTTTTTCAATTTTTTATGAAAAAATTTTATCGCCCATAGATCGTCCGATTCGTATGCAAAACATTATATATACTATACATCGTCTATTTTTCATTCAAAAAATTAAATGGACTGGCTATATATACAAAATTTAATGGACTATACATCGTCCATTTTTAAGATTTTTATAAAAAATTAAATTGACTATAATTCGTCCATTTCGCATGTAAAAACTTAAGTGGACTATATACGTCGTCTTCTTTTCGTGCAAAGAATTTAATAAACTATACATCATCCATTTTTCATGGAAAAAATTTTTTTATGAAAAAAATTTAATGGACTATACATCGTCTTATTTTAAATTTTTTATGATAAAATTTTATCTACTATCAATCGTCCGATTCTTATGCAAAAAATTATATAGACTATACATCGTCTATTTTTCATGCAAAAAATTAAATGGACTGGCTATATATACAAAATTTAATGGAAAAAAAATGAAAAAATTTTATCGCCCATAGATCGTCCGATTCGTATGCAAAACATTATATATACTATACATCGTCTATTTTTCATGCAAAAAATTAAATGGACTGGCTATATATACAAAATTTAATGGACTATACATCGTCCATTTTTAAGATTTTTATAAAAAATTGAATTGACTATAATTCGTCCATTTCGTATGTAAAAACTTAAGTGGACTATATACGTCGTCTTCTTTTCGTGCAAAGAATTTAATAAACTATACATCATCCATTTTTCATGCAAAAAATTTTTTTATGAAAAAAATTTAATGGACTATATCGTCTTTTTTTCAATTTTTTATGAAAAAATTTAATCGCCCATAGATCGTCCGATTCGTATGCAAAACATTATATATACTATACATCGTCTATTTTTCATGCAAAAAATTAAATGGACGGGCTATATATACAAAATTTAATGGACTATACATCGTCCATTTTTAAGATTTTTATAAAAAATGAAATTGACTATAATTCGTCCATTTCGTATGTAAAAACTTAAGTGGACTATATACGTCGTCTTCTTTTCGTGCAAAGAATTTAATAAACTATACATCATCCATTTTTCATGCAAAAAATTTTTTTATGAAAAAATTTTAATGGACTATACATCGTCTTTTTTTAAATTTTTTATGAAAAAATTTTATCGCCTATAGATCGTCCGATTCGTATGCAAATTATTAAATATACTATACATCGTCTATTTTTCATGCAAAAAATAAAATGGACTGGCTATATATACAAAATTTAATGGACTCTACATCGTCCATTTTTAAGATTTTTATAAAAAATTAAATTGACTATAATTCGTCCATTTCGTATGTAAAAACTTAAGTGGACTATATACATCGTCTTCTTTTCGTGCAAAGAATTTAATAAACTATACATCAACCATTTTTCATGAAAAAAATTTTTTTATGAAAAAAATTTAATGGACTATACATTGTCTTTTATTCAATTTTTTATGAAAAAATTTTATCGCCTATAGATCGTCCGATTCGTATGCAAAACATTATATATACTATACATCGTCTATTTTTCATGCAAAAAATTAAATGGACTGGCTATATATACAAAATTTAATGGACTATACATCGTCCATTTTTAAGATTTTTTTAAAAAATTAAATTGACTATACGTCGTCTTCTTTTCGTGCAAAGAATTTAATAAACTATACATCATCCATTTTTCATGCAAAAAATTTTTTTATGAAAAAATTTAATGGACTATACATCGTCTTTTTTTAAATTTTTTATGAAAAAATTTTATCGCCTATAGATCGTCCGATTCGTATGCAAATTATTAAATATACTATACATCGTCTATTTTTCATGCAAAAAATTAAATGGACTGGCTATATATACAAAATTTAATGGACTATACATCGTCCATTTTTAAGATTTTTATAAAAAATTAAATTGACTATAATTCGTCCATTTCGTATGTAAAAACTTAAGTGGACTATATACGTCGTCTTCTTTTCGTGCAAAGAATTTAATAAACTATACATCATCCATTTTTCATGCAAAAAATTTTTTTATGAAAAAAATTTAATGGACTATACATCGTCTTTTTTTCAATTTTTTATGAAAAAATTTTATCGCCTATAGATCGTCCGATTCGTATGCAAAACATTATATATACTATACATCGTCTATTTTTCATGCAAAAAATTAAATGGACTGGCTATATATACAAAATTTAATGGACTATACATCGTCCATTTTTAAGATTTTTATAAAAAATTAAATTGACTATAATTCGTCCATTTCGTATGTAAAAACTTAAGTGGACTATATACGTCGTCTTCTTTTCGTGCAAAGAATTTAATAAACTATACATCATCCATTTTTCATGCAAAAATTTTTTTTATGAAAAAAATTTAATGGACTATACATCGTCTTTTTTTTCAATTTTTTATGAAAAAATTTTATCGCCCATAGATAGTCCGGTTCGTATGCAAAACATTATATATACTAAACATCGTCTATTTTTCATGCAAAAAATTAAATGGACTGGCTATATATACAAAATTTAATGGACTATACATCGTCCATTTTTAAGATTTTTACAAAAAATTTAATTGACTATAATTCGTCCATTTCGTATGTAAAAACTTAAGTGGACCATATACGTCGTCTTCTTTTCATGCAAAGAATTTAATAAACTATACTTCATCCATTTTTCATGCAAAAAATTTTTTTATGAAAAAAAATTAATGGACTATACATTGTCTTTTTTTAAATTTTTTATGAAAAATTTTTATCGCCTAAAGATCGTCCGATTCGTATGCAAAACATTATATAGACAATACATCGTCTATTTTTCATGCAAAAAATTAAATGGACTGGCTATATATACAAAATTTAATGGAAAAAAATGAAAAAATTTTATCGCCCATAGATCGTCCGATTCGTATGCAAAACATTATATATACTATACATCGTCTATTTTTCATGCAAAAAATTAAATGGACTGGCTATATATACAAAATTTAATGGACTATACATCGTCCATTTTTAAGATTTTTATAAAATATTAAATTGACTATAATTCGTCCATTTCGTATGTAAAAACTTAAGTGGACTATATACGTCGTCTTCTTTTCGTGCAAAGAATTTAGTAAACTATACATCATCCATTTTTCATGCAAAAAATTTTTTTATGAAAAAAATTTAATGGACTATACATCGTCTTTTTTTAAATTTTTTATGAAAAAATTTTATCGCCTATAGATCGCCCGATTCGTATGCAAAACATTATATATACTATACATCGTCTATTTTTCATGCAAAAAATTAAATGGACTGGCTATATATACAAAATTTAATGGACTATACATCGTCCATTTTTAAGATTTTTAAAAAAAATTAAATTGACTATAATTCGTCCATTTCGTATGTAAAAACTTAAGTGGACTATATACGTCGTCTTTTTTTCGTGCAAAAAATTTAATAAACTATACATCATCCATTTTTCATGGAAAAAATTTTTTTATGAAAAAAATTTAATAAACTATACATCGTCTTTTTTTCAATTTTTTATGAAAAAATTTTATCGCCCATAGATCGTCCGATTCGTATGCAAAACATTATATATACTATACATCGTCTATTTTTCATGCAAAAAATTAAATGGACTGGCTATATATACAAAATTTAATGGACTATACATCGTCCATTTTTAAGATTTTTATAAAAAATTAAATTGACTATAATTCGTCCATTTCGTATGTAAAAACTTAAGTGGACTGTATACGTCGTCTTCTTTTCGTGCAAAGAATTTAATAAACTATACATCATCCATTTTTCATGCAAAAAATTTTTTTATGAAAAAAATTTAATGGACTATACATCGTCTTTTTTTCAATTTATATGAAAAAATTTTATCGCCCATAGATCGTCCGATTCATATGCAAAACATTATATATACTATACATCGTCTATTTTTCATGCAAAAAATTAAATGGACTGGCTATATATACAAAATTTAATGGACTATACATCGTCCATTTTTAAGATTTTTATAAAAAATTAAATTGACTATAATTCGTCCATTTCGTATGTAAAAACTTAAGTGGACTGTATACGTCGTCTTCTTTTCGTGCAAAGAATTTAATAAACTATACATCATCCATTTTTCATGCCAAAAATTTTTTTATGAAAAAAATTTAATGGACTATACATCGTCTTTTTTTAAATTTTTTATGAAAAAATTTTATCGCCTATAGATCGTCCGATTCGTATGCAAAACATTATATATACTATACATCGTCTATTTTTCATGCAAAAAATTAAATGGACTGGCTATATATACAAAATTTAATGGACTATACATCGTCCATTTTTAAGATTTTTATAAAAAATTAAATTGACTATAATTCGTCCATTTCGTATGTAAAAACTTAAGTGGACTATATACGTCGTCTTTTTTTCGTGCAAAAAATTTAATAAACTATACATCATCCATTTTTCATGCAAAAAATTTTTTTATGAAAAAAATTTAATAAACTATACATCGTCTTTTTTTCAATTTTTTATGAAAAAATTTTATCGCCCATAGATCGTCCGATTCGTATGCAAAACATTATATATACTATACATCGTCTCATGCAAAAAATTAAATGGACTGGCTATATATACAAAATTTAATGGACTATACATCGTCCATTTTTAAGATTTTTATAAAAAATTAAATTGACTATAACTCGTCCATTTCGTATGTAAAAACTTAAGTGGACTATATACGTCGTCTTCTTTTCGTGCAAAGAATTAAATAAACTATACATCATCCATTTTTCATGCAAAAAATTTTTTTATGAAAAAAATTTAATGGACTATACATCGTCTTTTTTTAAATTTTTATGAAAAAATTGTATCGCCTATAGATCGTCCGATTCGTATGCAAAACATTATATATACTATACATCGTCTATTTTTCATGCAAAAAATTAAATGGACTGGCTATATACAAAATTTAATGGACTATACATCGTCCATTTTTTAAAATTTTTATAAAAAATTTAATTAACTATAATTCGTCCATTTCGTATGTAAAAACTTAAGTGGACAATATACGTCGTCTTCTTTTCATGCAAAGAATTTAATAAACTATACATCATCCATTATTCATGCAAAAAAATTTTTTATGAAACAAATTTAATGGACTATACATCGTCTTTTTTAAATTTTTTATGACAAAATTTTATCGCCTATAGATCGTCCGATTCGTATGCAAAACATTATATATACTATACATCGTCTATTTTTCATGCAAAAAATTAAATGGACTGGCTATATATACAAAATTTAATGGACTATACATCGTCCATTTTTAAGATTTTTATACAAAATTAAATTGACTATAATTCGTCCATTTCGTATGTAAAAACTTAAGTGGACTATATACGTCGTCTTCTTTTCGTGCAAAGAATTTAATAAACTATACATCATCCATTTTTCATGGAAAAAATTTTTTTATGAAAAAAATTTAATGGACTATACATCGTCTTTTTTTTCAATTTTTTATGAAAAAGTTTTATCGCCTATAGATCGTGCGATTCGTATGCAAAACATTATATATACTATACATCGTCTATTTTTCATGCAAAAAATTAAATGGACGGGCTATATATACAAAATTTAATGGACTATACATCGTCCATTTTTAAGATTTTTATAAAAAATTAAATTGACTATAATTCGTCCATTTCGTATGTAAAAACTTAAGTGGACTATATACGTCATCTTCTTTTCGTGCAAAGAGTTTAATAAACTATACATCATCCATTTTTCATGCAAAAAATTTTTTTATGAAAAAAATTTAATGGACTATACATCGTCTTTTTTTCAATTTTTTATGAAAAAATTTTATCGCCTATAGATCGTCCAATTCGTATGCAAAACATTATATTTACTATACATCGTCTATTTTTCATGCAAAAAATTAAATGGACTGGCTATATATACAAAATTTAATGGACTATACATCGTCCATTTTTAAGATTTTTTAAAAAAATTAAATTGACTATAATTCGTCCATTCCGTATGTAAAAACTTAAGTGGACTATATACGTCGTCTTCTTTTCGTGCAAAGAATTTAATAAACTATACATCATCCATTTTTATTCAAAAAATTTTTTTAATGAAAAAATTTAATGGACTATACATCGTCTTTTTTTAAATTTTTTATGAAAAAATTTTATCACCTATAGATCGTCCGATTCGTATGCAAAAAATTATATAGACTATACATCGTCTATTTTTTATGCAAAAAATTAAATGGACTGGCTATATATACAAAATTTAATGGACTATATACGTCGTCTTCTTTTCGTGCAAAGAATGTAATAAACTATACATCATCCATTTTTCATGCAAAAAAATTTTTTAAGAACTATACATCATCCATTTTTCATGCAAAAAATTTTTTTATGAAAAAAATTTAATGGTATACATCGTCTTTTTTTAAATTTTTTATGAAAAAATTTTATCGCCTATAGATCGTCCGATTCGTATGCAAAAAATTACATAGACTATACATCGTCTATTTTTTATGCAAAAAATTAAATGGACTGGCTATATATACAAAATTTAATGGACTACACATCGTCCATTTTTTAAATTTTTATAAAAAATTAAATTGACTATAAATTCGTCCATTTTGTATGTAAAAACTTAAGTGGACTATATACGTCAGCTTCTTTTCGTGCAAAGAATTTAATAAACTATACATCATCCATTTTTCATGCAAAAAAATTTTTTATGAAACAAATTTAATAGACTATACATCGTCTTTTTTCAATTCTTTATGAAAAAAGTTAATCGACTATAAATCGTCCTATTCGTATGCAAACAATTATATCGACTATGCATCATCTATTTTTCATGCAAAAAATTAAATGGACTGGCTATATATACAAAATTTAATGGACTATACATCGTCCATTTTTAAAATTTTTATAAAAAATTAAATTGACTATAATTCGTCCATTTCGTATGTAAAAACTTAAGTGGACTATATACGTCGTCTTCTTTTCGTGCAAAGAATTTAATAAACTATACATCATCCATTTTTCATGCAAAAAATTTATTTATGAAAAAAATTTAATGCACTATACATCGTCTTTTTTTTAATTTTTTATGAAAAAATTTTATCGCCTAAAGATCGACCGAATATGCGTCATCCATTTTTCATGGAAAAAACTTTTTTTGCTAAAAAAATTTAGTGGGCTATACATCGTGTATTTTTCAATATTTTATGAAAAAATTTTTGATCTATAAATCGTCCATTTCGTATGCAAAAAACTAAATAGACTATGCATCGTCTTATTTTCAAGCATAATATTAAATAGACTATACATACAAAATCTAATGGACTATATAAATGGTCATTTTTAAATTTTTTATAAAAAAATTTATTGGACTATAATTCATCAATTTCGTATGCAAAAAACTAAATGGTTTATATATGTCGTCTATTATACATCGTCCATTTTTCAATATTTTATGAAAAAAAATTTTTGATCTATACTATACATCTTCAATTTTTCATGCAAAATATTAAATAGACTATACATACAAAATTTAATGGACAATATAAATGGTCCATTTTTAAATTTTTTAATGATATATATCTTACATTCTCCATATTTTATACAAAAAAATTATTTTATTTAAAAAATATAATGGACTATAAATTTTTCATGCAAAAAATATAATGGGTCCATTTTTCATGCAGTAAATTATTTCACGCATAAAATATAATGTACTTTACATCGTCCATTTGGCATGCTAAAAATAATCATCCATTTTTCATGCTAAAGATTATTTCATACAAAAAATTTAATGAGCTATACATATTAAAATTTTCATACAAAAAACTATTTCATCCAAAAAATATAACTTCACAGGTGAGATACCGTGGTATAAACTTTAATCGACGGCTTTCATGGAAACACCATTTTGACTCACAGCTAACACAAATGAAACCTAAATTAAATCACATACATTGGCTGAATGGTAGATTACAAACTTTTAATATACAAGTAGCTTTTGAAGCCTCAATGGTGCCATCGAATTCAGCTATGGGGCATTTCTTCAACTTCCAATGTAGAGAAAATCCAACGAAGGCAAATCAAAATTTTAAGGTTAATATCACCGGCTCCATGGTACATTAAAAAATCAAATTTACTACACTAGTGACCGAAGAAATTGCAAAATATGCAGGCAAATATTTAACAAAACTCGAGTCCCATCGTAATCTCCTTGCTCGTAACATCTTGAATTTTACTGGACCCATCCGCTGAAAAAAGAGGGACAGGACAATACGGCTGTAATACGCAACACTCCAGATGAAATTTCTTGAAAGTATTTTTATGCTTATGTAATGTTAATTAGTATCACTAAGTTTATGTCTGACAATAGTTAGGCCCAATAATTATGTATAAATTTAAAATTTGAATACGTATTGTTAGTTAAATTTTGAAGATACAATGAATACAATAAGTATTGAAAAACATCGTAATTTTTTTATACTACTACAAAAATTATCGTCTAGTTTTCATACAAAAAATTAAATGGACTGCACTATTGTCCACTTTTTTTTACAAAAAATTAAATGGAATATACACTATGCATATTTTATATGGAAACTTGAATGGGCTATACATTGACCATTATATTAAATAAGCTTATAGATTTATTTATTATTTATTTATCCGTTTTTCATACCAAAAATTCATAGAATATACAACTTGAATTTTTCATTACAAAATATCAAATGGGCGCTACATCGTATATTTTCACACAAAAAAATTAAATAAGATATATGTACATGGTAAATTTTTCATACAAAAATTAAAGGGGCTATACTTCGTTCATTTTTAATGTAAAATCTATAATGTTTTATATACATCGCTCAATTGAAGCACAGCCGCGAATAACGTTGTAAATGCCAATTTAAAAAAAACCAGTTTTTTCACAGATTACCAGTAACATAACTCTCTTGCGTTGTTCAAACATCAAACCATCCAAAATTATGCATCTGATCGCCGTCAAAATACAATTACAATCAGTCAGTCAGTGGAAAACTTTTTAAGTAACTATTAAAATCATGCAAACGAAATTGTCGAAAATAATTGATAAATGTAGCAGAGATACAAAAAGAAAAGTTAATGCTAGTTATCATTATTTTCGATACGCTAAGAAAATGTAAACGAGAAAAACAATCTTGCGTTAAAATACGTTTTGTGGCTTTCCTGCAAAATCATTATTTTGTCACTTAAAACGTTATTCGCGGCTCACCTTCAATTGCAGAAAATTACGTACATATTTACGTTCTCAATGATCGAGAGTGAAAAACGTTGCGTCATGACTAATATTTTTCTAATGTATTTTAAAAAAGCAGTCTGCAAAATAATACTATCTATAAAGCATACATGTTTAATTTTTTAGACGCATATTTTAAAATAAAATAAATTGAAATAAAATAATGTAAAATAAAATATGATAAAATAAAAAAATAAAATAAAATTAACTAAAAGTATATTAAGTTAAATTAATGTAAATTAAATAAATTAAAAATAAAATAAAATAAAATAAAATAAAGTATAATTAAATTAAATTAAATTGAATAAAAAGAAAATAAAATTATATTAAATTAAATTAAAGTAAATGAAATAAAATAAATTAAAATAAAATGAAACAAAATAAAATAAAGCGAGTAGGGTTTTATTTACCCAAGGGGTGGGACATTGTGGATCAATCTCATTTTAGAACGTGAATTCAAAATTCAAGCTCAACTGAAATTTGTCTGCAGTCATGTAATTTAAACTTCTATAAAATTCCGATTGGCCGTTCAAAAACTTTGAATTTATTTGAAAGAGTTTTATTTATATCCCCCTGATTATGTATGTACAGTGTTTTAAAAGTAAAAACATAATTTTATTTCACCATATATTTTATAAAATTTGTTTCTATTCAGTTTCTGTGCTGGAACAAAAGAAGATGTAATAAAATTGTGGGTTTTGTTGGAACCTAAAAATGTTCGACTAGGTTCATAAGGTATTATTTTAAAGACCCTATGGCATCATAAGCATTTAAATCTTCAATAAAATATTTGTAAATAAATTTCAAATGCACAGAGTCTTTTCTGTCAAATGTTGTGTGAAGATTGCATAAAAAAATTTGGGCGTTGCTTCCGCCTTAAATTTATTTTAACACATGCTTAAGTCACAGTGATTTGTGTTATAGCCGAATCAGTCTCAAGTGCAAAGGAAACATTTTTTGATTTTACATGCATGCATTAAAAAAAAAATTTATTTGCTATGATTGATTTCAAATCAAGTTTTCAATGTTATCATTGAACTCTTAAACATTAAATTTCAGTTGAAATCTACTAGTTGAAGCATATAATTTTAAATACTGTCATTAAATATAAACCCACTTCTTCTTTAACTAATCTCATATTAAAATTTGTATTAAAACTTTTAATTGTCATTTGGCTATTTTCTGTATATTTGTTCATTTTATAAACTGTTTTTTTAATGTACAACTAACAAACTGATCACAAGTTCAACCGGTTATAATTAAAATAACAAAGAAAAAATCTAACTATTGTATTTTCAAAAAAAAAAATTAAGTAAAATATAATCATAAAATTTTTAAACACGCGTGCGTATTGCTGATCTTAATGGAATATTTCTGCTCAACAACACATGTTCAATATCCAATCAAAACTAAATATATGAATAATAAAAAAACAAACTTTAAATAAATAATGAAATTATACCATAAACTTATTTTATAATTAACTGAATTTTATAAACAATTATAAAATAAAGACAAAACCGCACTGAATGCTTTCAAACACCAAACGAAAAATTAACTAATAACTTATTTGTATTCAGTAAAAAAAACCTGTATCTGAAAGATACTCGTACAAAATATGAATACGAGTAGTTCTTCTTTTTTTTTTGTTGTAAAAATGCGAATATCTGCACACGCAATATCGGCTGATGAGCGCTAAAAAAGCCAACATTAAAAAGCAAACGACATGAAATGACGATTAACAAATGATTTTTAAATGTTATTTAAATTTGTGGCAAAAAGTGTTTAAGTCGACTTATGATACTATTAAGATTTCCCAATTTAGAAGTCTTCTTAATAAAAATAAAATGATTTTTTTGGATAACATAAATTGTAATCCAATAGGGACTTCCAAGTTTGACAGCTGTTAGCGGCCATACTGTTGAAGATTTGTCACTCCGTTTTGCCATATAATCGCAATCGAAATCGAGATCGTACCTTTTATTCTTAATGGCGATAATCGCTTTTGTTTTAATCGTAATCGCGATTATGAAAATCTGCGATATCGAAATCGCGATTAATCGCATCTTTAATTCGTCATCGCGACAGTAGCATATTTTTAAATCGTAATCGCGAAAATATACGCTTATTTGCAAACCTCTAGAGCGTTCGCTAACATTCGCAAATGATAAAATTATTTAATCAAAATGGAAGTTCTGTTCGGGTAACGTTAAACGCGCTTTGCCCATTTTACGGTCTTCATGATGGCGCCATCGAGAAGACTATTCGCAAGTAAGTAAATCATTAGCCAACACCTATACGTCGATAAACCACGCGATCTGCGAGGACATAGCTGCAGCCCATGAGAGTGTATTTAGTAGAAGCTGAGACAGTCGATTTCGGGTTGCCGACAAGAACTCTGCCACAACTCACATACCACAACTTGCCAAATTTTAAAATTCAAAATTCAACTGGCCCAAGAGCTAAAGGTAAGCGACCATGATCGTCGAATGAGTCCTAGTGCAGTTACATGAGATCCATTTCTGTATGAATGGGCACGTTAACAAACGAAATTGTCGAATTTGGTATGATACTAATCTACATAAGATTCTAATTAAAATACTAATCCAGATAAGATCCAAGAGCGTGCAATGCATCCCAAAAACGTCACTGTTTGCTTCTTTGAGAACTGCATTAGCCAGGCCATCCTTCAGGTCAGGATTGGATAATATGGACTCCAACGATGTGTGATTTGAACAAGACAGACCTACGTGTCTATTCTGTATTAACAAACAAATTCAAAACCATTTTCTTTCGTTTAGAATTATATGGTATACCCCTAGTCGATCATGTCACATTTGACAGTCTGCAATAGCGAGTTAGGAGCCGAGTCATATCCCGTGGAGCTGATATGAACTGGTTACTGAGGTCATGCGTTTTGACCTCGTTGTACTTTTTCTAAAAAGTCCAAAATTCTGTGCGAGTACGCCACAAAACACATCGGCCCGTCAAAGTCGGCATAACCCGTTCAAATTCGACTTTATCTGTGTAAAGTTTAAATATCAAATAACCGCCACTCAGAGAAACCGCCGCAGGCATTTTCACGTTGCTATATGCCATAAATAATGGCGTCAGTAGTAGGGTGATCGACAACGGGTTTTCAACCGGTTTTAAAATCGATTTTTTTACAATACGGTTTTTCAAAATGTTCATTTATCGAATTTCGAATAGTCCATTTTTATTTAAATAACTTACCGGCGCAGTCGAATAATTTTTGATTTGTATATTTTGCAATAAAACTAGGTTTTATTACATTAAAACTTAGACGAACGTTTTCGTGTGATTATCCCTATAATTTTTTTCAGTGTAAAATTTCTAGGCGAATCATTACAGTATAAACAGGTTTTACCACTCCTGAACATCTGTGGTTTTTTGAGTTGTGACATTTATGATTTAATGTGCGATATGTGGTAATCATATGTATATGAATTTATTTCTTATGTTTTAGCCTTAAGTTTTTTATAGTATTTACATTAACATTAACTGTTACTTTTTTGTTATAATTTTCTTGCTAAAAAAACCGTTGGAACGATTGTCCGGTTCTTCCTGAACCTGAAAAACTGCAACCGTGTTTTTCATAATTTAAAATATTCGAAAACCGGTTTTTCAAAAATGTCTCGTAATCGATCACCCTAGTCAATAAGACTTTCAAACGAATAAAAAAAATTACGATTATACTTCACATACACTTTGTTTTATTTAAATTTAAAGATAGAAAGAGTTTAATGAAAGACTCTTTCTGTTTTGCTTACTTTATTTCAATATGCTGTTTTATTCGAAATAATGATTTAATTTGAATTTCCACCCGGCTTATTTGAAATTGGTTTATCAGAGTCATCAAAGCAAGACTTATAAAACAGCAGCAATAATAAAAAATTGAAGAAATTACTTAAAACCTAAAAGTGATCTGGAGAAAAATCTTAAAATTAGACTTATGCCCTTTTTTTTCTTATGGGAACAGCAGTAATAATTAAACGACTACAAATTTGTATTGGAAAGATAATGATTATTATTTTTTTTAATCATATTCATATATTGTAGCAACTACAACAACAAAAACAAGATTATGATCAAGCAACTTTTAATTGGCTGTAAATAACAACAAAATTTATCAAATGAGATACAATGTTGTTGTATTTATTGTCTGTTTTTCAGTAAATAGATTTTCTATTTGATGCGGAGAAAACAAGATCAACCTTACAGAGCATTTCATATTTGATTTATTATTATTTAATTTTTGTTTTTGAAAAGTAAGGTAACTAAAGGTATTAAGTCACAAAAGAAAATTTAAATTTTTTCAGATATTTTAAGCAAAAACCTGCCAAAAGGCTCATAAAAACACTTTAAACTGTTTGGTTATATAAACTTAACATTTTTCGACACTTATAGCTAATAAATCAGTGAATGTTTAAATATAGTTTGAGTTAATTTTCATTAAAAATTAAAATGTGTTTAAATACACTTTAATTTTTTCAGTGGTTAATTAAAGTTATTATCAAATTAAGTTGAAAGTACGGTAGCACTACAATATTATGGAAAGCTTTCCAAAAAACAGCTGTTCAATATAAACAAGAAAGTTGATTTATCAATTTGCAGAAAAGTGAAATAGCAAAAAACACATTTTATGATACAAAAAGAGCATCAGAATGCATTTTTCTATTTATATATTTCATGATATGAAAATATGTGTTACATTTGCGAAAATTAAACGAAATTCATTTTAATACGACCACATGATGTTCATGTACGTACCTTCAAAAAACACACACATGCACAAAACATATGGTGTGTTTGTAAAATTTAAACAACACTTAAATCTACAGTGTTGGCTGTTTAAGTTTGATTTAATTGTGCAGTGAGAAACAAATTTTTGTGTTTAAATAAGATTTAAAAATAAAATACAAATAATCATTGACTGATTTATTAGCCCTTAAACTTTATTTAAAACCAAAAAGAATGTGAGAAGAATCTACACACATGCACAAAACATATGGTGTGTTTGTAAAATTTAAACAACACTTAAATCTACAGTGTTGGCTGTTTAAGTTTGATTTAATTGTGCAGTGAGAAACAAATTTTTGTGTTTAAATAAGATTTAAAAATAAAATACAAATAATCATTGACTGATTTATTAGCCCTTAAACTTTATTTAAAACCAAAAAGAATGTGAGAAGAATCTACTGCTGTTCTCTATACAAATTGGCAATCAGGCACTTTCTTTCAACATCTTGGATCAGGCTGTAGTGAAATTCAGGTAAGTATTAAATTATTTCACATAAATTTAGGTTGAATTTCAAGCTATTATTATTTTTATGATACAATATTTTTATTACAGTTTAGGTTAGGAAGGGTGGTACTATACTAGAGTTCGACCGATTAATCGGCTTCGGCCTATGGCAAAAATCGGCCGATTAGCCGAAGCCGAATATTTTTCATTCCAAAAAAAAAAAAAAAAAAAAATAGGTTTATTCGTTGCTCGCCGACTTGTTCTATTGTGTTTAACGTTTTGAAAGGGTTGCTTTGAAATACAACCCTATTGCTTTCTATTTTCTTTTACGTGGACGTTCTTGTGAGTGATCATATGAAAAAGCAATCTAGAAATTGCAAAATAGTTTTATTTTTCTTGTTATAGATATTATAGCTATTTCAGTGATCTCAAAAAAGCAAACTTTTTTCTTAATTCATATAAAACGTAAGTATCATTTTTAAAATTTAAAACATTCGGCTTCGGCATCGATTTTGGCCGAAGTTTAGGATCTTAGCCGAAGTTCGGCTTGGGCTTCGGCATAGGCCAAAAAAAAAAAACGCCTTCGGTCGATCTCTATACTATGCTGCACCTCTACTTGGAGACCCAATTGGGTCCATTATGATTATTACCATTTAAGTATCCACCAGAATATCACGATCATGTTTGAGTGCTGGGCTAACAATATTTTTCCTCATTTTTAAGAAAAGCGCAAAAGATTCATGTTCAAGAGACGTAAAAGGTTCCTCATCCTGAAGCGCAGGAGTTAAAGATTTTCCATACCGATTCAAGAGTCTTTCATTAAGCCCTTTTTAACCATCGACCAAAAAAAGGGGTGTTATAAGTATGTAGTGTGTGTCTGTGTACCTGTGTATCTGTGTGCTTGTCCGTGTCCACGTAGAGCCCAAACGGTTGGACTGATTTTGATTTAGTTTTCTCTGTTTGAAAGGTGACTTGATCGAAATGGTTTTCAACCATGTTTGAAGAAACTCGGTTCAGCCGTTTAGAAGATATCACATCTTTTCTAGATATATCGGGGGTTTTTAAAATTTCTAATTTTTGTTATTATATTTAAATTTGAATACAACAAAGTACTCATGAAACATTTCGATGATTTTTATTTCTTTCAAAAATCTATCGATGTTATTATGTTTGGAATATAACATCGTGCAAATGCTCGCCGTGCCTTTGCTGGATGGCCCGCATCCTAAATACCTTATTTTCAACGACTTTGGCTTGTAGCTTATTAGTGATCATTATCCAGTTCATATCAACTCAAAGTGAGAAGACCTGCCTTCACATTGCCCGTGCAAAATATCCAATGTGACGTGAACGGTGTGACACAAAGTGCTGTCCTGTTGAAACCAAAGTGCTGTCCTGTTGGTGATCATATCATATAATTTTGACCAAAAGAAATTGGCAAGCATTGATCGTCAGTTACTTGGGGCGATAACTACTCCAGCTGAAAATAACAGTTCAAACAAAGAATTTTTAAGATGCTCTTTGATCTCATGCTAATTGTTCGCTGAACAAGACGATATCAATTAGCTGGTGCAATTTTTATGGACGAAATTGGTTAATTTACCTATAAATAAAAAAAAAAAAAATTTAATATTATTGCTCGAACCTAATTTGTTTCTATATTTATGATTTAATTAGGCTAAGGTTCGTATCGCTTTGTAAGCCAAATTACATGTGAAAATTATTAAGGAACAAATAACACCAAAGTTAATGGTAAATATTATGACAAACACGTAGTAGAACGGAACAACTAGCTGCTTTCAAAGTCCACTACACCTCCATCATTAGCGTTCTTTCTGTTTGGTCTACTGTGTGTGGTGTCAGTTGATGTAGTTTTCTGCTTTATATACTCAGCCATTATTACAAATGTTTTGATTCATCGTATTACAATTTGCTGAATACGTGTTTGCCAGAATATTTACAATTAACTTTGGTGTTATTTGTTCATTAATAATTATCACATGTAATTTGGCTTACGAAGCGATACCAACTTTAGCCTAATCATATCACAAATAAAAAAAAATTAAGTATCTACTTCTCGTTGGTTAGTTTAATAAATTTCGCTGACTGGTGCGAGGTAAGTAAGACTTTCTTCTGTATGCATGCATACATATAGAAATAAAGATCGTAGAAAAAGAAATGACAAAACTATTCACTTACCACCTGCGGCGAAGGGCAGAAGAAAATTACCCCTATATAATGTATGTAAACAGACTCCCAGTAACACGCTTCTACTGATAAATTAAGCTTTCTGATGTGTAAGTATTATCACTAATGGCAGTTGATTTCATACAGATTTACTTCATCCTCATATCTTGCGTGTAGCTTGAAGAACAAAAATATGGGAAAATAAAACAACTAATATGCAAAATGATTGATTATAGTATTTATGATGAGGTGCAAAAACACATTACAAAACAAAAAAAAAAAAACTAACTAGTTGGATACAAACAAAAAAAAAGCCAAAAAAAAATTGAACATGAAGTACAATCATTACCAAAGTTATTACCAATATATTACATACTATCGAATAATAATAATAATAAAAAAAAAACAGCGTAATATACTGATTTGTCCAGAGATTCCAAATATTTTTTTAGGCTAATATAAACTGTAATTAATTTGTTTGCTTTGAATCTTTACAGGTTCACAATATTGCTTTTTTGACAACAGATTTAACAGCTGATGGTTATTTACACGAGAGAAATGCTTGAACATCTCTGAAATTTTCTGTCAATATAATGGTTCTGTTCGTTAAACTTGATTTTGATTTTTCATACAGAATTTTGGGCCTATTCGCAAATTCATCAGTGCACTGCATCTGATGTGCCTGTGTGATTGCTTTGCGCAGCTGATGCAGATGATTAAATAAATCGCAGACAATTTGATTACAATTTCGAACAAAAACATTAAAAATGGAACAATTAATAATTAAATCATTTTTTGACTTGGATGAATGCAAAAATTAGTTAAAAAAAAGTTACAAAAAAAGAAACAACAAATTAACAAAATAAAACGAATAAATAACAAATTAAATACTTACTCATCTATTGCATCAGCCATTTTTGTGATTAGTTTTTGATGTTATTTTGCGCATCGTATACTTCAGTGATGCATTTTAGAATTCACCACATTTGCAGTGTTGCCATCTGTTGATCTTCAGAACGCACCATACATCAGATGCAGCGCAGTGATGCATTACCGAACAGGCCATTTGTTCAACGATGATCTCACCTTTTTAAAAAGAAATTAAGAAGATCTTAGCATTAGGGAGTTCACAACGAGTATCTCAGAATTTTAATATGCCAACATAGTGCCATCATAAGATTTTCATTGTAAGCAGGCAACGATATGAAGTATTAAAGTAACAAAATTTGTTTAATTAGAAATTATTGTTGAATAAATTTATTATAAAATATAAATTGATGTGCTGACAGTTTTAGCTTGTGTAGTTTAACATTACCATATTGCCGTATAGAAAATGACATGTTTTCCAGATTTTTAAGTTTGACACTTGGTATTAAATTTGGATTACAAACAAGAAAAACAACAAACTTGCCAAACCCATATTAAGCAATTAAAATGTAAACTTTACAATGTTAAGACATATTTTAAAACGCTATTGTGAACTCCCTAAATATTTAATATTACAGTTTTTATTACGAATTTAAGACACCATTGATTACATTTTTCACAATTTGGTTATCAGTGTATGAATGCAAGAAATCAATTGGAAATAAAATTAAAATTTTGCACATATTGAAATTTTTTTTTTTGGTATTGATTTAAGAATTTGTCTGCAATCACAATGAACACAGTTGGGTCTTCGTGTGGAGGTAAGTATTTTTCTGCTAAATTAGCCAACAAATTTTTTTTTGTTTTAAAGCAGTTTGGGGAACTCTGCTAAAGTTCATTAAACCTTAATTTTGTTAATAATCTCTTAGCTGCTATAACATTATAATACATAGTGGTCAGAAAAATTTTCGTTTTTGTTTTAAACAATTCCTCTATCCATATGTTTTTCTAAGCGCTTGCATTTCACCGCGTAATTTCAATACATAAGTATGTATAGTCGTATTTCAATGTTCAGGCGTTTAGCACTTTTTAAAATTTCATACTCCAAACTCTAACTTCACGGAATATGAATTTTGTTGAAATGAAGCTTGTATTTTAATAATAATTAATAGTTTTATTTGTAGACAACATGGTTATTGTTGTTGTAGTATAGTTGTTGCTTTTATTATTATTATTATTATTATGCTTTTTTCTGAATGTATTTTATTTCGATTTATTTATATATAGTTCCTTTTTGTTTTTGTTGTAAAATTTAGATAAATTAGCGAAAAGTTGGTCTATGTGTATGTGTGTGTGTGTGTGTGTATGTGTGTGTTTGGAGTTTGTTGGTGTTCTTTATTTATTAATTATTTTGCATGGTCTTTGGCCAATAAATAAAATTATGAATTATTGCTGATAAATGTGGTTGGTGTGGATGCTTCTTTCTATACCGTATTTAATAAAAATAATCGCACTTCTCCATGGTGATCTTGTATTTGCAGGCATTAAAAATGCTGATGCATTAAATTGGAAATTTTTGTAATTATTTATTATGACTATTTTAGAAGGTACATATTTGAAAAATAACTTGTTAAATTATTTATAAATGTGAATTTTTTTTTAATATTTGTTTGGCTGTTTGTATATGTGATGGTTGGCAATTAATGAGGAATTGAGATATTAGAAGAATTACAGATTGGATGCAAATTACACCTGAGCTGTGGTATTGGAAAAGTGGTATGAAATATATACATATATGATTGATATGCATATGTGCAAACATATACGCACATAAATGACTTTAAAAATACTATCAGATATTAAATAAATTACAATAAAAGCTTTGCAATGAAAGTATTAAAAAATAAAAAATAACTCTGCAAAAAAACGGGCTTTTTTTAATCTTTAATACAAAGATCTGATAGAAAATTTTCGAAAAAAATTTAAGGGATCAAACAGAAGTAAACTCATGGGCATGGCTCCTTCCATTTTTTTAAATGCAAGATTGTGTGTTTTTCAGAGCTCAAGGTATGTGCTAAGTTTTGTAGAGATCGGTAAAGAAGAACAACTTAAAATATATTAAGATTTATTGGGCGTGACTCCGCCCATTTCTTAAATGAGAAATTTTTTCTATTTCAGAGCTTAAGGTGTGTGGTAAGTTTCTTAAAAATCGGTTAAGTAGAACCACGTGATATATAATAATAAACTTTAATGAGTGTAGCTCCGCCAATTTTTCAACTTTAAAATTGTGTACTTGCAAGAACCACAGGTGTTCGTTAGGTTTCGCAGCAATTAAATAAGAAGGATATCATAAAATCAAATAAAAAAAGTTGTGGGCGTTTTCCCGCCTACTTTTTTTTACAATAGCACGAATTGGAAGCTATATCCTCTCATACAAAAACAGAATGTTTATAATCGGTCTAAACTTTACCGAATAATGAAGTAAAAATATAACAAAACATAAGAATTTATAACCTCCTCCTTTTTTTTTTTTTGAAGTCGCTTAAAAATTTATCGAAATACGAATAGAGCAAAAAAAAACACTCCACAAACCATTACTTCGCAGATTTTAATAAATTTCTGGAAATTTTATTTCAAGCTTGACTGCTTTCAATTTCCATCTTTAGAAGGTCTTCTAGAGAAATCTTAAAATCTTGTCTTATGAATTTTTAGCACGCAAAAGTTTAAGTCGAATACATAATTTGTGCCATTTAATGCAAAGAAGTCGCTCAATTTCTGTGTAGAATACATCAAATTCTAAAAGTTTATTTAGATAACCTTTTTGTATTTCTTTGTACTATTTATTTAACTACTCGTATTACTTACTTACTCATGTGTTTAAAAAAATTATTCTACTTTTTGCGATTTAAGAAACCTTAACCCACTTTCTTAGTAAACTTAACCCAGATTTATTTCAAGTTTATTGCTTAACACTTTAAAATGCTGACAAATTGAAAGTGCTTAGCACTTTTTCAGTTTTTAATTATTAATGATTTCTTTTTTTTAATTCATAATTTAGTTTAAATTTAACAGTTGCATTAAGCACTAGTGTTTTAAAATGAAATCTTTTGTCTTGATAATTGTTGCAAGTTTCCTATTATTAGTTGTAAGGACAGGAAATGCTTTTCATACTCATGATGAACAATTAGCTAAACTTTATGCCGAAGTTGATGGCTCTGGTTACCTCCGTCATCCTCTCCTTGGCTCACCTTATCAGACGGAGTGTCTGTTTGGCTGTTGTCCCGGTAAAAATGAAGGAGCTTGTGTTATACCCCCAAATGGCGGTTACGGGAATGACGCTGCTCACAGTCACAATTATCCTGTTTATGCTTATCAATATTTATGAAATTATTTGAGTTTAGGAAAATAAAGTTAATGACTACATATTTGTGTTTCTGTTGATTTGTTTTTTTGATGTAAAAAAAAGTACGAGAAGACGTTGAATTTGGTTGTCATCGCTGAAACTTCCCTATAGGTTGCATTCTTTGGTAAGATTTGTGGCATCTGATACTTTTTTTAAGTCTATAAAAATTAGTGAATAACTATATAAAATTGATTTGGAAAAAACACTTTTGAGGTTATTAGAAAAAAATAAAAATTTTTGAGAGTTTTTCCTCAACAATGATTCTCGAAAGAATCACCATATTTTAGTTACATTAGCAGCAAATCACGTGTAATTTTTGCTTAAGAACTGATTAGATTTTGAACTTCAACGGCTTAGTAGTCTAAAATTATGTGAAGTATATTATTTTTGAACATTTTAAAAATCTTCCTAAGCGAATCGACATCCAAGTGAGCTCAAAATTTTTCCAATGCACTAAATTTGCTTCCGATCCGTTGACCCGTTCTTAAGTTATGTAATGCTTACATACATACATACACACTCATACATACATACATCCGTATAGACATCATGGATAAAATAGTCAAAATCGACTCCCAAGCAGAGAAAGAAATTGATCGGCTCGAGGCCGACAGCGCACCACCGCTGATTGTTTTTCAACATTTTCCGCTGCCGCCGATTGCATCGGCTCAAAACCACCCAAAATTTTATATTCTCAAGAAGACTAAACCGTACAATTTCGTAGAAAAAATTATGAAAATAAATTTTCAATTTCAATTTTATATTTTCATATATTTATATGAGCCGCCGAAAACTCCCTCTGTACGCCTTTGCCTCGACTTGCTTATCTGCTTCCAAGTCCTCGAAACGTCGAAATATGTATGATGAAAACTCCGGTTTCTAAAGTTGGGGTAAAATCAGTAAGTTTTCATAATAAATATAATAATAATAATAATAATTAAATGGAGGAAGTTCTATTTTTTTCTAAAGTTTGATCGGTTATTAATGAGTTTTAAAATATAAAAATTAACAGCCTTATTTATAAAACTTATTAAAGCTTTAAAAAGGGGTTTTAAAACAAATTTTCATAAAAAATTTTCCTTAAAAAGCCTGTATAAAGTGTTAATTTTTATAAATAAGGCTGTAAATATTTTATTTTCCAAAATAAACATGTTTTGTAAATTACACTGTCCAGCAAAATGAAATATTTTTCAAAATAATTATGTTCTGATAAGTGGTTCTTGTAGACTAAACACGATTCTTGTAGAGGGTACTAAAACAAGATATACACGTATCGGCGTTTTAAAAGCTTACATCTGAAACTCAGTTTACGGCCTATTTAAAGTTGTACACGTGCGTAGTAAAAAAAAAATTAGAAAAGCGTGTGATCTTGAGATCATTTATTCAGAACATTACAGGCAACATCTTATTGGTTAATGTATGCCATTATGTATGTATGCTCTTCTGCAAATGGGTATTTTTTTTAAATTACAAAAATAAAATACCTTTAAAACAGAGATGTATGTAGTTGAAATATTCTGTGAAAATATTTGTCGTAAAATTCAACTATAAGCATCAGAACAGGATAAAGTTGGAAATTCTATTTTAATACCAGAAATGACCAAAAACTTGACTTACTTCGTCGCTGTTTTATCTAACTGAGCTATCAAACATTTTTAAAATTTTACAGGAGAGCAGTTTTATGATTGTTTTCTACATACATATATTCTTATGGAAACGTCTGAAATATTTTTACTGTTATAGGCTCGACAATAATGTTTACAGTCATACAAATTGTGGCCAAGGTCTATTATGACTCATAAAGTCTAGTAGTGGACTTAATTCATTTTGCAAAAAAATGTCAGTGAGGTCGGTTAGTTAAAACAGCGACGATTAACTAACTTAACTATATTAACCCTAAAACCATATTGAACCAATAGTAGTCAAGCTTGCAGGTCCATATTCTTTTCATAAATTTTCCATCACCAAGTCGTATATTCAAAGCTGTATGTCCTTTATAATTTCATTAGTTCAATTACGTGGTTTTAAAGCCGCCGCTTTGGCAAACCTGGCAGTTGTTAAATATCTGTCATGTAAAGGGTCATTTATTTAGTGAAGGATTTGATATTTACGAACATTGATCGTATAACAATCGAAGAACGCGTAATAATAGTTTAACCTTACTACTTAAGTGATGGTTTAAAACTGTTGTCGGCCATGGTTGATGAAAATCTGAAAGTTTTCATGTTTATATTTGATGACTGATTATTTGATCGTTTTAAGTCTGTTTAACAAAAAATATAATTTTCTTTGTGATTCTTGTTAATGATGAAAAAGTGCAAGGATGAACATGCATTATTGTTATGAATGAAAGTCAAAATAAAAATTGTGATTGACGAGCTTATTTGTATGTATCCATTGAAACTACAAGCATACGACACATACACACTGGTTGACGGGCTTATTGGATCGTATTCATACCACTTCAGATACGTGTTTAGTAAATTAATTTAAGAAAACTGGATAATTTTGGTAGTAAACCTTTACGTGACTAACTCAAGATACTAAAGTTATGGGGTAACAGATTCAACATATGCCAATAATATTAGTTTGGGACACATTTACAAAAGCTAACAGAAGTTGGCATGAAGCTTAATGTACTGTAAGCTGTTTTTCTTTCTTCTGAATCACTGCAACTTCACTTCATTTTGGGTGATCAAATATCATTAATCAGTTTATACAACTTTGTAGATTATACAACTTTCTGTCCTATATAGTTTTCCCATCTTACGATAGTTTCTTCTATTATTTTAATTTATTTATCATTTGCCAGAATTTATGATCTTTTTTTTTAATAAGGCGACACTTAAAATTGTAAAGATCCTTAACAAAATTTCTTTTAAATCACAACACACAAATTCTTTTAATTTTTAATTTCACATGTAAACACATTTATTTTGGTAAAAATTTTATTAAACCTTTTGAAACACCTTAAACCTTTCAGTGCCTAATTAAATTTAATAAGTCTGATATCCATTAATGTATTGAGGCACTTGTAAAGCGTAGACTGGATAATTTTCTGAATAGGATGCAGCATTTCCAAAAATATTTGAAGGTTGTGAACATGGTACTTGCTGAATACTGGGCTGGCAGCTAAACATATAGTTCTTGGGACAAGGAAAAGCTGGTACGATATGCGCAGGATTAGAACTACCGCCATGAAACCGAGCAGTAGCTACAGACTCTCCAACAGCTGATTGAGGTTTTCCATTATCCAAACATACAACAGCAGCAGCCAAGCAAATTTGTAATGCAAGAATAGCAAATAGTTTCATATTGAATATTTTCTTTTGAAATTAACTATTAAAGAACTTGTGTTGTGAATACTAAATTAATGAATGAATACTGAATACTGGCAAATAGAGCGATTATATAGTAAATAAAATGTGTTGATTTCAGCATAAATGTTGATGGATGGCGCTTTATTGTGTTTCGTGTTATTTTTTTGTTTTACTTTATTTGTTTTATTACTTGTTTCTGCCTACGCCAGCAGAAAACACACTTTTGTAAAGAAATGTTAACAAGCCAAAAATTGCATTTTAATTGCAATTCTAGTAATGTAATACAAGATTTGTTTTCATAATTTGTTGTTGCATTTTAACTAGGTTTAGGTTTTTTTTTTCATTTTCTTTTTCTTTATAATAATATTTATGTAAACGTTTGTAGTACATGTTATACAGTCAGAGAAAATATAAAAAAAAACTCTTTAAAAAATACAAAATATGTAATATAAACTATTTGGGTTTCTCTTGGGAAACTACAAATTGTTCAATAACTAACAAAAAAAAGCTGCAATTTTTTTTTGACAAATCCCTCTTTTCCGTTTGTCAAGCATCAACGAGCTCGGTACCATGAAATAAGTCCCAATCATGAAAACTAAATATCTTCCAATTTTTAAAATAAAAAAAAATCCCCAAGTAATATAATAATAAGTAACATCCACCGAAATAAATCTCCAAAAATATGAAATAATTTCCAAAAAATTAAATGTGTCCCAAATGAAATAATTACCAACTAAAATAAAGTAAGTCCCAATCGAAAAAAATTAACTATATACTATTTTTTATTGGGAATTGTTTCAATTTCAGTTTAAAATTTGTTAACGCACTAATAATCCCAAACTATGTCTCTTTTTCAGCTCGAATTGTAGTTGTAAGAAGTATGTAAAGAAAATAAATGTAATTATTTATTATTTTAGCAAGAATATAGTGTTGCCACATAAACACTTTTATCGGGCACAGTCAACTTAATTACTGGTGTTTTTATGGGAATTATTACAGTTTAAGTTTAACATTTGTCAACCCACTTATAATACCAAATTATCATTTTACTTATTCAAATTAACTGGATCTTATCGGTTCAGCCGATAAAGCTCAACAAAAAAATTAACTTTTGCATTCGAATAACTGACGGACGCGTGAACTGGAGGGCAGATAGAGGAGTTAGATCCCTAACACTTTACTCACGTTAATAGGGTTATGTTTCTATATTGAGTACGGAACTTCAAAAATTCTTGTCTTAATAGATCTCTGCTAAAACCATAATAAATATTGTATGGGTATACGGTACTTATCGCTTCAAGGACTTATTTTAAACACTTCAATGGGACTCTAAATATCATATGTTTGTGTTTAGGATACATTTTACATTTTGCTAAAAGAATTTTCGAGATGGTATTTCCGGAGAACAATAATCACTCTGTGACACTCATGATATCGTTACCTTAATATAGAATGGCCTTAACTCATTATTTTTTTTAAAATCAAGATTTTTGAAATATACAAAAAACTCGATTTTTTAAATATAAAGAGTTAGAGCCTTTATTTATTAGGGCAACGATATGTTACTTAGTTATTCATACAAAATTTTCTGTAGTAATTTTATATTATTTTTTAGGATTTTACCTATTATTTTGTTCTTTTCAATTCTAAACTGATCTTGATAAAATTAAATAACACCAAAAATACGACGCTTTTTAATATCTATATAAAAATAACCACAATTTTAGAAAAAAAAAAATAAATAAGGTAATAAATAGCATAATACAAATAAATAGTATAATACTACACAGTGCTTTGTCCCATAGGCAAAATTAAAATAAAGTGCTTAGAATATTTAAGTAATATACATTTTTGTAAAGCTGACAAAGTACCTTAAATAAATTCGTAAATAGAATTTATCATCTCGTCTTTTTGTTAACAGTAGAGGGCGCTAAAGTCAGAAAATGTTTGAGGTAAAACTGTTGAACGGAAAAACGATTTTTACTGTGTTACAAAAAAAATTTTTTAAATTTCATTTTTTATTGTACTGCGTTGAAGCTTAACAGTTTTGTTTATAACTATAGGTAGAAAAAAACAAAAATAATTTTTTGTAAATATTTTATATAGAAAAGTTGTTTGTGCCATCGAAAACTTTTGCGATTTTTTATTTCGATTTCCCAAAATGCAAAAGTTTAATAGAGTGAAAATTTTTTTTTAAGAATAGGTAATTTTTTATTTGTGATTTTAGTACATTTTAAATGGCTTAAATAGAATATGTAAACCAGTTTTAGATTTTTACCCGGAAATGTAAAAATGATATGCATTTTTTAAGACATATTTCCTAACTTTCAGAAAAAGTTGCAAAGACCTAAGTTTATGGTACTGCCAAAATTTAAAAAATATAAGTTTATAAAATTTTTTTGTTTTATTACTATAAAAAATGAATCAAATTTTGATGTAGTGTATAATTTTTATTAAATAGTGACAAAAATTTATCAAAAATTTAAAGAAGATTTTTTTTTGGCGGAAACCCTAAAGTTTTGCAAACTTTGAAAAAATTAAAAAAAATATATAAATAAAAAGTAGGCGATTTTTAATTTTTGATTTATATACTTTGTTAACAAATCTAACCACTAGTGAAAAAAAATTTAAGATTTTTAACCGGAAACTTGAAATTTTGTATTTTTTTAAAACATCTATATTTTTTAGTTTTACAAAGACCAAAAATATGATTATATAAGTTTTTCCAAGTAAAGGGCTCCAGCGACGTTCAATGTTCAATTCAATTTTTGCAAGCTGTGCAATTTTATTGACTGTATTTCTGCTTGAGAACTTTTCGAGTAAAAAATATCAAGTAACTTTTACTGGGAGAGTAAGAATGATTTTACTCTCTCATTAAAAAATATCACAAAAAGTAAACGAACGACATCCAGTAAAAAGTATCAAGTAATCAACATTTGTTTGTAAGCAGCTGATTCATGTTTTCCTTTTTGCTTTTCGATTCATTGTTTTCCCTATGTTTCAACTCATTTACTCATTACGGCGATTGATAGAAGTCTTATTGATAATTTTGGCATAACATTAAGAGTTTTATCTTGCGGAGTCCCGGTTAATGTGACAACGTTTAAGGAGCTGCTAAATATTACTAGAAACTCATATTTAATACAGTATGGCTGGTATTATATGCCAAGTACTGTCCATAAGGTTTTAGTGCATGGGTGCGATTTTCTGGAATACTTCAACTTGCCAATAGGTAATAAAATATTAAAAAAACGTTTTACACATTTTTTAAAACTATTTTTATTCTAGGGTGTTTGTCCGAAGAAGCCTAGAAGCCAGTCATAAAAATATAAGGAATTTGCGATTATCCCATACAAGAAAAACGACGAGAGAAATACAAATAGAGATTTAATGGCTCATTTGTTATTAATGTCGGATCCGGAATTATCGTCACTTAGGTCTACAAAACACATTAAAAAAAATGACGAATTCAAAGAAATTGAGAAATACATTTTGAAAGAAAACACCATAAATTACAATTAAAATTAATTATCTTATTTGTTGAGCAAATTTAGAAACACATTTATTTATGACCCTTTTTAAAGAGAATATTAAATTATTTGCATTTTGATCACAAATGTAGCAAAAATTTAGTTTATGAGAAAAAGGATATACGGGAGGTGGTCATGTCCTTGTATCGAATGAAGTGAAATTTCCCAGAGAGCCCAAAAATATAGATTTATAAGTTGTTATAAGTTTTCAGTGCATTCTGATGACTAATGTAGCAAAAATTTAGTTTATGAGAAAAAGGATATATGGGAGATGGTCATGTCCTTGTATCGAATGAAGCGAAATTTCCCAGAGAGCCCAAAAATATAGTTTTATAAGTTGTTATAAGTTTTCAGTGCATTCTGATCACTAATGTAGTTACAATTTAGTTTTTGAGAAAAATTATATATGGGAGGTAGTCATATCCTTGCACCGATTTTTCCGAAACTTCGAATTTTTCTTAATTAACATATTTTGAACCAGCACACCAAATTTCATTTTTCTGCGATAACTTCTCTAATTTTGCCGATTCACTATATGGGGACAAAGCGCTGTGCGACGTGTACTCCGCTGTTTGTTGTATACACACGTCTCACAATACTGACTGCGCTGGTCTTGAAGCAATACCCCCGCCCACAAAACTTACTCTGCCGACGCTAAATGGTTGTACAATGTACAGCAATAATAACTCACTGACATTACTTTTGCATGACTATCAACTGCTTTCAAGTGAGATTTACTCTTTCTTCACAATAATGAACTGAACTCTTAATGGACAACTTTTCACAATAAAAAACTGAACTTCAGATCGCTGCCAGCGGTTGAGTTGCTATTTTTATACTTCACACAAGGGTTCCAGAATGTGACAGCAAGGTCTAGATAATCTTGGCAGCATATCCAATGCTTGTTCAAAGCGGCAACAGAGTGCCGAACATCAATCGGCTTCTTATACAAATGAATACACATATGCGAATATATTTCTCTCGCGTTTCTCTCGGTGGCCATGATTAATTTACATACGGTTTTTAATTTTTGGTCACCAACTTGTATGTATGCCGGCGCCACTGAAGTGCCGGCGTCACAAATGTTTATTTAAGTTTTATTCTTTTTAATCTGCAAAATATGGAGCTTGTATCAACACTTGTTACATACTTTATATCATTGTTATTAAAATTTTAAAATGAGATAAAAAATAATTAATTTATCACTAATGCAAATACTTTAAACGGACGGCTAATGTATCGGAGACATTCAACCGTCGATAAATGTTTTCACATGGCATAGACATTTGAAAACACATGTGTGAACATAAGAAAATAGAACATGCTCTAATTGAAAATTTGTCTTATGTTTTTGCTTGTGTGTTGTAACTACATGTTTTTACCGAATTATCTAAAATTTGACAGGAGCAATGTAAAAAACATGTAGTGTATAGGCACCTTTAACAAGCAGATGCTATTTCATTATTGTTATTGCTATAGTTTTTATGTTTATTTTATTATCTACTTGTATATGGGTACGCATGGTGAATTTAGTTCTTAAGCTAAATAATTCTGGATGATTCTTCTTACTTATCGAATATATGTTTTAATGAAAGCATTTACATTTAATAGGTTTGTTTGAGTATTTTTGCGTAGCAATATTATTTGTGCCAAGCATTAGCTGAAAAAATATCAGTCCATTTTTTTAAATTTTTACGAACTTCTTCTAAACAAATTATGTATGTATTTCCATTTTTAAAAAAATTACACATCTATTAATTTTTTAATTTAAAAATATCAAAAGGAATAAAATCTAGCATAATTTAAATGAAGAGAATTAATAATTTCGTATTGAGAAAATATTGCAGTTTACAAGAAATAAATATTCGTATTAAAAAAGAGATCTTCTCTATATTAATATATTTAATCATTCAAAACTTTTTACCTAACTAATTTATTAGCACAATTTTCTCTCAGTGTGTATTATTACTTCAATCTATTTTTTTTCTCAAAAATTTCGTAATCTTCTGCTGAATCGCCAACAAACTCGTATATCACAATTGTGACACTTTTTCTTTGTAAACCATCGAGTTGTTCACCACGTATCGCTAATCAATTATTTTCGTTGTAAAGAGAGATTGTTTCTTTATAGTTTAATTTTTTGCACTCAATAACTAAAATGTCGCATTTTAATTTTTCTATGCTTATATTTTGTTAATGCAGAATTGTGGCTTTTGTCTTCCTTTTTTTTGTACAGCCGCATTAAAAATTGTATCTCTAACTAAATATCTATTCATAATCATTTTGCACAAGTTACAGAAAAAAAAAAAAAAACAACGAAAATTACAGCAGAAATATAAACAACTAGAATTAGCAGTTTGCAGCTAAAAATTTGTCACAATAAAAATCCTTTTGTTCGAAAGTGTTTCAAATGTCGATACCCTGCGGTATTTGCATAAATTTGTATGTGTGTGTGTGTATGTGTGTATGATTTTTTTTTTCTCTTTAGTGATTTAGTAGAAGTTCATTCTTTCATTTCTATTGTTTTAAGGTTTAAGAGGAGCACTTATTGCTTGTCGTTTTTGGAGGCAATCTGTACTACAGAGTCAATAGTTCTTTTCTTTAGTATTTGTATATGAGCGAGTAATTTTAAGTGTGATAAGATTATAAGTTTTAGATAATGCTTCATGTGTAATCCTTTATAAGATTGTTTGAAGTGTTTTAATGTGGAGTGTTTACTCATTTGTGGAAGCTGCAGTCTTGGATTTTAGCATTTTACTGGCTTATGCGTTAATTTGTATTAAAGACAGAAATGTAGAATAAGATTTACCTTCTTAGGTTAAAAGCCAATACAAATTTTTATGTTGTTATGGAATAGTTTTAAGCATTTGCATAGTAATTTTAATACATGTACATATAATGATACATATGTGTTAATTACTTAGTTAGCCTGTTTTTATTACAACTGACATTTATTACGGTTAGAGAAACAATGCGAGGAAAGAGAAAACCCAGGATTTGAAATATTTTTTGCTTTGGTAAAGAAGACATTTTTGAGAATTTAAATACGGAAAATTTGATTTTTTTTACTTATAGTACAAAATATTTTTTTTTAAGTATTTGTTTTTAGACCGCATTTACATAAAAAAATTTGAATTAAATTTTTTTTAAATCTTGTAAATTCAAAATTTTATTTCACATTTTTCTTCTTTCACAATAATTCAAATATGAACTCGTAGCCAAAAAATACTATTGACGTCTATACCAATTTAAATACCATTTTTCATTCTTTGTATAACATTATTCAATATGAGCCGATATTGTTTCTTTTTTCAACAAAACATTCTAACATTTTGTGGAATGATATGTTGGCCTAATTCAATCTTGTGCAAAAGGTCTTGCATCGTAGCATGTGCAAAATGGTATAGTATATTGATACTCTTCACTTAACAATTAATAGTGGTGAGTATCAATATGCTATACCATTTTGCACATGCAACGATGCAAGACCATTTGTACAAGATTGTGAAATGGGTTATTAATTTGTATGTCCCATCGACTCACCTGGGGAAAAATATGCGTGTACTAAAATTGTTCACAAACTTAGCTTAGTTCGTGAATCGAAGGCCATTTGACCTCGTTATATCGTGAGACATTACATTCTTCAGTTATGTCCTACACCCGCTTTATTCTACTTTAGTTTCTTATATTTCAGTTCAGTTACACTGCAGCCTTGTTTACTTAATTTCTCTTTGACTTACAAATTGTCCCAGTTCAGTTTTATTTCATTTCAGTTTCGTTCTGCTTCAATTGAGTTCCTCTACTGTTTTTGGTCTACATTATTAGTGTTGTACTTAAGTTTTGTTCTATTTGATAAATTTTGTTCTACTCCAGTTTTGCTGCTTTTTCTCAATTTGATCTTATTTAGTTTTATTCTGCTCTAAGTTTTGCTCTACTTCAGTTTTGTTCTCTTATAGTTTTATGCTAGTCCAATTATTTTGTTAATTTTTATTTCCTTTAATTTTGCTTTACTTGAGTATTTTTCTGCTTTAGTTTTGTTCTATTTCGGGTTTGTTTCACTTCAGTTGTTTATTAAATTCTATTCCTTTTTGTGTAGTTCTTTAATTTTGCTCAGTTCAAGTTCAGTTTCATTCTGCTTCAAGTTCGTTCCACTTAAGTTTTGGTCCACTGCAAGTTTAGCTTCTTTTTTGTCTTTAATTTTGCCCTTTGTTTTAATCTGCTCATTGTTTTCTTCAGTTTTACTTTAATATACTTTTCTTCTATTTCTATTTCTTCCTACTTTCGTTTTTTGTACTTCAGTTTTTTCTTTAACAGTTTTGTTCTACTGCGGTTATTGCTCAAATTTTGCTCAACTTTAATTTTGTTCTATTTTATTTCTGTTCTACTTGAGTTTTGTTTTTCTATAGTTTTGTTTTTCAACAGTTTTGTTCTTGAACAGTTGTCTGTCTTCCTTTATAGTTTTGCTCTACTCCAGTTTTTTCCTTCAATTATGTTTAACTTTAGTTTTGTTCTTCTTTCTTGTTTTTTCCAATTTTGCTTTGCTATACTTTTGTCCTTCTTATATTTATTCTTACTTTACTTTTCGTACTCCAGTTTTTTCCTTAAGAGTTTTGTTCTACTGCGGTTATTTCTTAAATTTTGCACAAATTTTATTTTTGATCTACTTCACTTTTGTTCTACTTCAACTTTGTTCTATTTCAATTTGTTTTGCTAAATTTATTGTCTGTTCAATTTTATTTTATTCATTTCTTTTTTTTAATGCAAAATATAGAAACAGGAGGAATTTCAAATTTCATTTAAGTCATACTTGTGCAGCTCTATACTGTTGCTAAAATTAATTTAAAAATGTAAACATAAAGTTTCAGGACTCAAACTATAATAACTATTAACCTATATTTTGATCTCTTAACTTCCATTAAAAATATCTCAAGTCAAAAAAAACTTTCCTAATGCAAATCTTATTGGCCAACTGTGATAACATGTGGTGCATATTGTATGCCAGCAGAATGGTTAGTGATCAGTCATATCAGATCAAAACACGAAAATATTGCCATTGATTTTGGCCCATTGTGCAACGTCCTCAATGCTATTTCACTGTACTATATTGGATCTTTCGCAATGTTTATGGGTTAAAAGCAAAACTGTGATAGAAAATCGTATTTTAATAAACTTTTGCAAATGATTCGGTTTTCGATCGTTGAGGCCCTAAGCGTACAGTAAGGCAGGTCGGCTGAAAGTTCATATTCTCTTATGCAACTTCTTTGTGCAACACTGTTTAATTCGACCAACAATTTTCAGGATGCATATAGATTTATTACGACTGCCGCCATAAGCGATTTTTTTCAAAGTATGCTTCCATTAAACTTTAATTTTGTAATTTAGAGTTGAAAAATATTGCCTTTTAAATGAATTTTAATTTGACCCACGAGTGTGTGGAAAGCTAAATAAATATTGAACTAATAACAAAATGAAATGTTACAAAAATATGACCTGCAAACCCATTTAACACTGGCAAAGCGAAACATCAAACAAACATAACGCAACAAAAATTAAAAGGAATACGCAAGAAAAAATATAAGTCTTATTAATTGTTGGTTTGTTTTTTATGTGTCAATAGTAATGGTGAGATTGCATAAAACCATGGCTAAAAAGCAGAGAAAATAAAGGCAACAAAAAAAGGAGAGTAGAAGAAAAAAGTAAAGACTTTGACATAATTTAAAATATGTAATACAAAGAAAGAATTGCAATAAAGTTCAGCTGACAGGTTTGGCCGAAAGAAAAAAACTAAATTAATGCGAAACGAATGAGTCAAGAAATATTGAATATTGGAAGGAGAATTAAGAATATTTGCTTACATCATAGCATTAACAAGAAGGAGGAGAAGAAAAAACAGAAGAAAAAAGAAAATTGCCAACAACAAGCAGTTTTTCTTTCCTCTGCAGCAAATTCAAATGACCAATAAAAGTGTGTGTGTGCAATTATTGGATGGGGAGTGAGTGATAACAAGCCACTCGTTAGTCACTGATTTTTTCTACTTATTAGTTATTTGTTAAGCACGTCAATGTGTGTGATGTAAATGTTGCATGAAGTTTTAGAAAAAAGTTTTGCTTCTACATATTTCAAATATTTTGATCAATGACGTGTACTGATTTTTTGTTGTTTTTATTTGCTCGCATAAAAAGCGTAATATTATAATGTAGCCTTGTGCTATTGTTGTGACAGCAAACAGATGCCACCTGAATACGAGGTAAAGCGGAATAGTATTTAAAAAAATTGTTTTAATTTAAAACTGTGTTCGAACAAAGGGAAAGGTTAGGGAGTTTGCAGCGATAATTAATTTTAATGTAATAAGACTGGCTTGGACTGTATTCCAGGATATAATTAAAAAAAATTTAAAATTCCTGTTATGTACTGTGCCTAATAAATTTATATGGTTACGCAGCACTGTCCAATTTTCTAAAAATCAATTCTTCTTTCAAATCGTTTCAAGGCCGCTTTAAGACATAAAAATAATCATTTATGGCAAAAACCGTTCATATGAAAAAATCGTAAAAATGATCTAAAATCGTTAAAACTCACTACACTGAGTTACTTTGCGCCTTAAAATATAAAAGAAACCTGTGTGTCCCCTAAGACGCACATCATTATAGCCACATTTCATCAAAATCGGTTGGATAATTTCAAAGGGACCGAAATTGCCCTCTAAGATTTTTTTCGATCCTAGTTTTGAAAAAGATTATGGCCTGTCCTTTAAGACACATATTTCTCTATGTTTTAAAAATCGGTGCAGCCGTTTGGCCGATAAAGCGTAACAAACAAACAAAATTAATTGCATTCTGACTGGTGGACAGCAGACAAACGGACTGTGGGGCTAGCAGCCTGAGCACGTTGTGTACGGAACCCTTAAAACCCTCTCTGATGTTTAAATAAGTTGGTGAAATAGGCTCTCAGTGATACCAAAATTTTACACACTGTATAGTATCGTAAAACTTGAACTAAATTCGCTTGCATTCATTTTTAATTCACTTCTAGTTATGCCATCGTTTAACAAACAAATCGGATACATCAGCACGACGACCGTTTAGCCACAAACATGTAGTTAAAATCTTCTACTCAAATGCATGTGAGCACGTTTCCAATTTTATTCAGTGCACCTTTACATTAACCAACACACACACACACAGCCATTCCTGATATGCAAGCATGTGTAGGAGTTTGTTTGTGTGTGTGTGTTTGTGACTAAATGGTAACAGCATTTATATTTCTCTCTCGTTGTCCTGCACGCATCAAGTAACGTTTAGTGTTAAAACCGAATTCACACAAATTTACACTCACACACCTTTAACAGCTGCTAATACGAGTACTTACATCCAGACATACATACATACATACATACACTTTGCTTGCGAAGAAACCCCAACAATAATTAAATGCAAGCAAGTGAATAAAACATACACACACACACACTCACATACTGCTACACGTTGCGACGTCAACATGCCGCTATTTAGTATCAATTTTCCCATAGCATTTTTTCAATAGATTTCAGCTGCACGTGGGGTGGGTTATGGTTGCCTGACGTTGCCTTCCCTGTTTAATGCGCCGAATCACCTTCAGTTTTGGAAAGTAATTTGTTCTTTCGTAACTAAGCTCAGGGAATAGAGCTTTTACATTTCATATTGGGATAGGTCGCACGTTCAATGGACTGACACAAGCTTTATGTTGAAAACAAAGAAAAATTCGTTATAAATATAATAAAGTTTAAAAATGTGGTATTTAATTATTGATTTAAAAAAAAAATTAAATTCTTATTTATACTCGTATGTATAATTTTGTTCTAGATTATTTCAACAACAACAATCAAGATAAGAAAATCCCTGATAAAGTTTGAAACACAAAACGTTAAATTTAGAAACAAATATTTGACCACAATAGCCCGTAGGAATTTAATTATAATACTTAGGGCGACTTTATGAGTTCAAGATTAGAGATTAAATTAACCTTAATCTTCATTTGTAATTTTTGGATGGTCGATTATATGGTTTCACTTGCTAGTTTAAACGCCCAATCGCGGTGGTTTAATATTACATTAATATTGACAACATACACTTGTGAAACATATAACTTTTTTTAAAAATTATATTATAAAATAACAAATATAAAATAAAAAAATAAATATGGCAGTTTCTTCTTCTTCCCACAAAAAATCTAAGTGTGCTGCGACTATTTTGCTCCTCAGTGTGGTAATACTATACATAATAAGAAGTTTAAACTACCACTCAAAAACATCAAACTCAATTAATGTGAGATTAAGTTAATTTTCGGATTAGCTAATTGGAGAAATAAACTAATCTTAATCTCGAACCCAAAAAGTCGCCCTTAGTCATTAAACCAAACTTATAAAAAATAATAAAATTCACTGACAAAATAGGATATAATTCTTTAGAGTCTTAACACTTAGCTTGTGCCGCATAAGAGTCAGGATAAGGGGACAAGCAAAACATTACGCTAACGTTTCCTGCAAGGACAAGATCTTGATTTTTTTTAATTTTTTTGTACCGGAGCCAAAAGAATTACAGTGAAACCTCTCATACCCGAACACTCACCGTCGTGGTATTTTTGTCCGGTTATTAAAGGTGTCCGCTTATGAGAGTGGTAAACATTCATTTATTTTAATTTTGGATGTACAAAACATGTCCGGTTATCAGAGGTGAGAGGTTTCACTGTAATTCCAAAAAGATTATTTCATTCAACTGTTGCCCTTGCTATATTTTTTTAAAAGTAAGTTTTGTAATTTTTTTTGCGAACGTAAAAATTCATTGTATTAATGGAGAATAATTTAATGAAAAATTAATGAATTACTTTTTTTTTGAACTGAAAAATTCTTAATAATGTTATTTCATTAGCTGAATAAATGTTGTTTAACTTAGTATAGTTTTGCACAATGTGCAAATTTTTACAAAAGAGCTTTTGTGCTTTCACACCGACGAAAGTACAACAGCCACATGAACAACACAACGGACAACAATGCTTGCTCTCACTTTGCAAAGAAACAAGAACAAATTTAATAGCTGCTTGGACGTAGGTGGTATAAAAATAAGTCGCTGTTCGTTAGACACTTAAAAAGCGGCTTAACCGATTTAAATACTTATTTTTAGTTAGTTTAACAGCCTGTTTTTCGAAAACATAAGCCACTTCCTTTTTATGTTTCATTTATAAACGATAACGTTTAAAATTTGATTTTTATAAAACATTTTCTAAAGCTTTTGTTTTGACATAAAAAGAGCTTTTTAGTTATAACCAAAAATATAAACTCAAAAAATTATTACAGTGAAGGAATAAAAAATAAAATCTATTAAAAAAATTCGATGAAAAATTTTAAATAAAATTCATTTTAAATTTTATGAAAAAGGGCGTAAGCATTTTTAAATTGATTTTAGCATTCAATTGCAAAACCATTTACACATTTATACAGATTTTCTTTGTATTTCGTATTTTCCATTCTTTAATAGAACTATGTTTTTTCCTATAACTTATATTATCTTGACTCAATACTAAATTTTTTTGTGATTTGTTTGACAGTTAAATTATGGAAAAAAGCAAAAATTATTGGAATTTGGTGTTGATTTTAGACAGAAAAAAGGGAAACATATTTGCTTTGTACAGAGGTCGAGATTTGTTCTTGAGAAAGTTAACTCAATCCGATTATAGAAAAAGTCATTCACATTTTCTCAAACAAACACCAGGAGAACGGAACAACATGCTGTGTTTCGAAAGCAACCAAAATTTGCTGAAACCTTTTTCATAATGAAATCTTAATTTTTAAAATTTTAAGGATAATAATTAGACAAAATAGGACACAAAAACTTTTTCTACGTAGACCAGCCATTAAAAAAAATTTTTGCACAAAATTGTTCCTCTTATGATTTTACAACAGCTTGATTTTTATAGAGCAGCGAAAGGTTGTTGTGCTTGCTTAAGCTTAGCATCCCCTAAGCTTTCAAAGCTTTAAGGTGAATTTCCAACACAACATTGCAACTAAATATGGGCAATGCTTGGAAATAAATGGCTACAGATGATGTTTGGAAGGATGTGGGGGGGCCCACCCTCAGCAAAGGCTGATTTTCCAATTTCTTCTTGATTTGCTTTCCACTTGATTGTGTTTGAGAGGAAAAAAAAATAACGAAAACAAAGAAACGCCAAAAGGCAAAGCAGAGAAAATAAACCCTCAACTAGAAGTGACAATGACGAATGCAAAACTCATAAGTCAGTTGTTAGTTTAACGCGTCTATAAACGCAACACGGAAGAAAAGCGAAAACGAGAAACGTTAAACGTTGTTGTGCTTAAAGTGTTATGAACTTAAAAAAAATAATAAATATAAGAATATATGAGAAAAAAAACAAGTGTGACAATTCATAAACGTGAAAATTAGCACACATACATACATACATACACACATACAATTGCCTATGAAAATCAAGGTAATTAAATGAAAAACTATTGTCTTACTTATGGCTCAGGAGAAAGAAAAATGTATTCAAAAAAGTGCTGAACACGGAAATAAATAAATAAATGTTTTTAAACGAAAGTCCAAGAGAAAATTAGATTTTGTATGTAATTAATAAAAATAGGAAAAAAATATTATAAATGTAGACATTTGCTGGTTTTATGTAGTGCAAATGCATCAAACAAAGGAAAATAAATTATAAATTTTTATAAAAAAGAGAAAAGCACATGCAGACAGACACTCACACCTATTAAGAAAAAACATAAAAACAAATTTAAAAGTTCTTACGTGCTAATTGAGGAAGAGAGGGAAACGGAGCGAAGAGATTATGTTGTGTTTTTCTAACTGTTTTGTGTTCGTGTGTATGTGTTTAATGTTTCATAAAATATATTGATGGCTAAGTGTGCGTTTGTGTGAGTGAATCTATGAGTTTTATTCAGCTGCTATTTACGGGTAACAAAATAAAAAAAGAAAAATGCATATAAAAAATTTATGAAATTCAAATAAGGGATTCTAAAGCAATGAAATAATACTATTGAAAATAAAAGCAGAAAAGGAAGAATAAAATATAAAGAACAAACAACTACACTAAAGCTCACCACTAAATTGTGAGGAAAAGAAATTGTTATTAACCTGGTTAAATCGTGTCATTTCCGTTATAGTATATTTACGTAAAAGTGCATTTGTGTTTTTGTGTGAGTGGATATTTGTAAGTGAGTTCGAGTAACACGAACGAAAGTGTATGAGAGAGAGAATAAGAGAGTCAGAAAGCAAAAAAAGTGCTAGAGTTTAAAGGGGGAGAAAAAAAAATTACCACATAAAAAATAAAACAAATATCATAAAAGTGCAAAAGTAAGTAAATATTCATTCAAATTGTAATTTATGACCTAAGAAAAGAAAATGTAATAAATGTATTGAAATCGCTATTGTCAAAAGCTGTTAAACAAAATCAGCTTTATTTAACCCAAGAGCATGTAAACAACAACACATTAAATATCTCTTTTAAATTTACAAACCAACTCTAAGGAACATATTGGAGTATGGAGAAGGAGTTAGAAGGAATAAGTTTTTTTTTTTTTATTTATAAAATACATTAAATTTTGAGCGAATTACTTTTTTTTTTGAAAGCTGCAAGGCATATCTGCAGTAAATTTTTTTTGGCATAAAAAAATTTTTCATACGAGCTGTACTTGGAAACTAATTTTTGAAATTTGATTGTGTCCACTGATCCAAAACACCTTTCTTGAAACAAAAAATTTTGGTTCCCTTTTAAAAAATTTTGGATTTTTAAAAGCAATTTTTAAAATAAGAATTTTTTTTTTTTAATATTAATATATTACTTAACATTAATATATAACGTTTTAGTTTAAAAATTACACAAACATATTTTTATTTCATAGACGTTTCTTTTCAAAATAAAATTATTATTCCTTGATTTTGAAACTTTTTTTGGGTGTTTTTGTTTCCCAAGCCTTATTTCCCTCTCAATCATAATTCAAGCTAAGCACAAGTTTTTACAAAAATTGTAATTTATTAAAATTACAAAAGACATTTTCAAAGATATTTTGAAATATTTTTTTTACTTTGTTTAAAGAAACATACCAGTTTTTATTATGTTTCCTTTATAATCCGCACACTTTTCGCCAAAATAGTCATGTGATTAGCTGAATCAACAATGAAGGCTTTTACGAACTATTAGAATATTTTTATGGCTAAAGTTAAAAGAAATTACCTTGCGACACGTGAGAAGGAAAATTCTTATTAAAAATTATATTAGCAAAAAACATTTTTTTTGGACAGGGCCGCTCCCAGGAGAAGGATACTTTCCTTTTAAGGCTAGAAAATTAAATTTTTATTGTATTAAGGAGTAAATAGACCATTTTTTTAATTTACATTATTTGTGCAATTAATATTTTTGTCACCACCCACAAAAGGAGGCGGGGATGAAAATAGCGTTAAACGATTAAGTGGATCCAAGTGTAGGTTTCTAAACTTTTGCTGACGTTTAAAGTTGCATTTGCTAAACAAAATATTGCAAAATTAAATTACAAAATTAAATTTTGCAGAGGTAGGATTAGTTCCTCTGAGGAGAACTCTTCTTCTCTTTGAAAGATTTTTCTTATTTTCAAGCTTTTAGAGCCTATGACTGTAAGGCCTATGAGAGTGGCAATGGAAGCACAAAAGTTCTTTTGTAACAGTTTGCACATTATGCATATGGCTTAGAGGCAGCTGATCTAGGGACACTTTTTACAAGCAATATAAGAACAAGCAATTTTATAGCTATGCTATTTATTGCGCGATGATTTTGTTTTGCATCGTTCTTTGAACTGAGTGAAACATAAATAGTAAAATTTTATTTTGTACTGTTGTTGCACATTAGCATAAACCAGAAATCACGGCTGATTAGCTGTAAGCCTGCTAATAGCCGCCACCGGTCACAAAAAAATCAATACTTTAATCATACGCCGCTACAAAAAAACTAATGGGAAATAAATGGAAAAGTTTTGAAATATTTGCAGAGAATTCGACACATCATATAATATAATTTTATTGCTTTTTATTGCACACATGAAATTTTTTTAATATAATTAAGCAGCATAAGACACTTCTATTTTTTTGTATGACCTTTCTAACTCTCTATTTAGTTGAATTTAATTAAAATATTATATTTTCACGCCAACTCTTATCATATAATTATAATATTTTACATGTAATTAAAAGCAAGCGAAATCCCAAATTTTAGCAAAAAATAGAAAACGAAATTTACACAAAAATCCTACTTAAAGCACGTCAACACCATTTGTAGTTAGGTTAAAATATTGCCTCAATCTCATATTAATGGTGGATTATTTTAGTTTTGTTTTCTAGTCTATTTTCTGCCTTTGAAATTAACTATTAATTTAAATATATAAACTAAATAAAGAAAAAAAAATATTTTTCTCGCAGAAAGCAAAAGGTAATGGATTCTTGTTGCCAAGTAAGAAAATTTGATTTTTTCTAATTTAAAACTAGACAAATTACAGACAGCACATGATAAATATCTACAATATTTTCTCTTAACATTTTATTAATTTTTTTTTCTTATTTGCTTAAAGTGTTTGTTTGTTTGTTTGTTTAATAAATACTATGAAAAATAATAGTCTTATTTTGATGTTATTAATTATCTAAGCTTTTAGTTAAATAAATTATTGAATATAATTTGGCATTAGTATGTTTTTGTTAGAATTGTGAATGTAATGGGGAATTTTGAATATACAATAAAGCTTTTATAAAAAAAAATCACCAACTTTAAAAATAGCCCATAAAATGTTAAAAGTAATTAAAATTATGTTAAATAAAACATTATTATATGTGTTACTTAGGGTCGTGTGTATAAAAGGACTCTCAATATATTATTGAGAGTTACAATACTTAAGGCTGACCATACCAAGTACTAAAGCTATAAAATCCTTTTTCTAAATATAATTAATTCTTAAGACAGAAATTATTATTTGTAAAAAAGTTTTTCGACAAAGAAAATTTTTGTAAAAATTGTTTTTAATCAGAGTGGACTCTTAGTTATTTAATTTTTTTTTTTTAATTTTAAGGGGCATGTTCTAGCCTACTCTTTTTAAACTCAACATTCAGTATTTTTAATTTTTATAGAATGAAATATTTGTTTTAAGTAATGTGTTTTTGTCAGGAAGACAAGAACAATTAAACTAGACTTTAGCTTGAGAAAATATCGGCATATTTCAGTGCCGCTATTTTAAGTAAAGTTTTGACACTTCTAAGTTAAATAAAATTTTATTAGTTATGACAAATATAAAATTTGAAATTTTAATTGAAAAAGTAATATATAAATGTTTAACAAAACACAATGAGCTTAAATTACCTATTCATCATAGTATTTTACTGGACATTTGTCCCCGTCTTTGAGCAAAGTTTTTGAGTTTGTCACTCATAAGCCTCCGTATTTCCATTGTTTATAACGCTACGCCTGGCAAGTAATTCGTTAAGCATTTTATGTATCATGCTACGTGAAGTACATCTGCTCAAACCACCCCCACCCACTCAAAACAAAAAACTCAAAAAAGGAAAATCACTCGATAACTGCGTTAACCATCAATTTAAAACAATTTGATCCCATAATAGCTTGGGTGTGAGTTTTGTAGTTGCCATAGGGGAACTAAGTTTTGGTGTTCGTTCATGAAGTCTGCCATTACATCTTTTTGTCTTGGATTCTATTTATTACAGTTAGAAACATAAAAATGCTTTGAAAATATAACTTCTTCTTTTTAGTATGCATACTTAAATTTTCTTTAAAATTGAAACAAACTTTTGTATGCAGTCACATTGAATTTTCTTTAACGGAGGAACGCAGTTCTTAAAAATCGGACGGTAACGTATGCCAAGGGTTCCCACCAAATTCCTGTTTATTTTGTCGCGCATAAAGAAGGTGAAGTCTAGGACGTATTTACAATGTTTTTTAGGTTATTTTGATTCAAAATTTGATTATGAAACGCCATTCATATGTTTAAAATTACACCGATCTTATTTAAACATTTAAAATATTCTTCAAAATATTGTCTCCTCTTTGACATGCTTAAGCTTCACTTCACATTCTAACAAACTAAATGAAATGACAATAAAAGTATTGTCTCCTCTTTGACATGCTTAAGCTTCACTTCACATTCAAACAAACTAAATGAAATGACAATAAAAGTAATATCAGCTGTTTTTGATACTGATGGAAATAACAGTCAGTACAGAGGCTGGGTGAGATACTTTATGTTAAGCAGTGAGGAGTAAAAGTGCCCACTAAAATTTATTTGTTTTAATTTGAAGATTTCGGAACTGGTTACTGGTTACTTAGTATATAAATTTAAAAAATTAAATAACACATTCAAAAAAATATGTGAAATGAAAATAAAAACTTATATTATTTTAGAACAAAGACACTGTTTTCCCTTGAATGAGTAATATGAACCCACAGGGGTCCATGGAGGCCGATTTGAGAAGGATTAATGTATGCCATAATATCAAATTTTATTTCTTACGTGACGAGTGGTACGTTCAACCATGTAGCGATTTGAGCCCGGGCATTTGATCTTTCATAACCAGCGATGCCAACTTGGTGCTTTTGGCACTATTCTTAGTGCTTTTTGAAGATTCAAAATGTCAAATTTTGAGAGTTAGTGCCAAACTAAGAAAAAGCACTAAGTAGTGCTTTTAAGAAATTTGTGTATTTCTTAAAATTACTTTAATAAAAACTTGGTGTATTTACTTTTTAGTGTAAAGCGTACCTTTTTCATCTGATATATTTCATTAAAGATTATATTATTGCCGAAATAGAGAATAGCTTTGGAAATATTTAACAGTATTAAACTTCACTCGTTTGGATCTTCACTCGTTTTTTACGTTAATGATTTTTACTCCTTTGAGATCTCAAAACAACGCTTTTAGTGCTTTTTTAAATTTGGATGTGCTTTTACAGCCAAAAAAGTTGGCATCACTGTTCCTAATCCCTACTGTGCATTTGGTTTGGCTACACCCATTTTTTATATGTGGCGTATGAGTGATTTTATATTTCTCATACGCCTCTTCATCGCTGACTCAGGCATAAAATAATGAAATTAGTATTTGCGCATATATTTTTATACGTTATAAATAAATAATCCAATAAATATTATTTATATGTAATGAGCCTATTTTAACAAATTAATACATAACACTTTACATCTTTGCGTTGAAGTCGTAAAATTTTCATTCTTCAGTTTCGTTTAATGTACTGGAAATTTATTGAGCATTATTAAACTTATATTTATTAATATGTATATACACACACGTATATACCTATTTGTATATGTGACAGCGCATAGAGAAAGGAACCTAAGGGTAAAAAAAAAAGCAATTTTCCCTTTTTTTTTTTGATGTGGAGAACATCTGAACATCGAAGGAGACCGATCCCATGCCCCAAAAGTGTTCCCTCCCAGAGAGGGAAACACTTGAAATTGAAGTCGACGATTCTAAGGTTATATGAAAAAATTTTCGTACTAACAGAGTGATATTCACGATTTAAAAGAATTATAAATGAGTATTTATTATAATTCACAATTAATAATTTCAGAAAATAAACCTGGATTCGAAAAAACGTGAGCAAAATTAATATCAAACTCATGGAAACAGCGCGCTAGGTAGAAAACAGTAAAAACCAACTACACAAAACAAGAGGTAGGGACTACCTACGAGCGTTTTCAAGGTTGACCGACACGTTTCTGACGTCATGAGATGTGTCGCTTTCAAGTGAGACCAATACTAACATGCTCAGTTATGGTACACCAAAGCTACACGTATTTAAATCTTTAAAATGGCTCTTCTGAACAAAACCGGTTTTTGCTCTTAGGTCCCTTTCTATTTTGCGCGCCACATATATGTATGTATGTATATACAACAAAATATAAATATCTTTTATATCCATCGACGTTTTAGCGTTCCTTCTTACGCACTTGGCTTACAAGAATATTAATTTCATACTTTTTACCATTTTCATACACATTAGTTTCAATTAAAATTAATTACCTTATTTAAATGTTTAAATTAAATAAATCGCCTTTTGAAAAGTTTAAGCAGTGCCAATTGAGTAGTTTATGTGTTGATTTATATTTTCTCAAGCAATTCAACATAAATGTTTTTCACAATGCAATTATATTTATTTATTTATAAATTCCATAATCTATAAACTGAAAAAAATATTTTTCATAAAATCATTGAATGAAGTTCATTGATGAAGATTCATTAATATTTTTCTAAGAATACAAATATTCAATGTACTCATTCATTGTTTCAATGAAAATATTTATTGAAATTCAATATGAACTTTAATGTACGTATGAACGATACATTGAAAGCATTCATTAAAGACAACTAACAAACATTTTAATGAACCTGTTCCTTGACTCAACGTACCACAACATTCATATTTTTACATCTAGAAACTCATACTTAACAAAGTGTGTAAAAGCAAAACAAATGAGAAGTACACAAATATATAAAGAATGAGTGTCTTGATTCAATGAACTTTTTCATTACTTTAATGTACTCATACATTGTTTTCCAACGGGAACTAAATAAAAAAGCAAAGAAAAGAGAAACATAAAGATAACTAGTTTGTAGCTCTCACTCAACAAGAAATGTTGTATTTGTCTTATTTGGAGAGTTGTTTTAAATGTTTTTACTTACGAGTATTTAGGAAATTTATTATTCGACATATTGTCATAAGTTTATATAAATTGAAATTTATTTGCTGGTGGTTAAGCATTGTCTATATATATTTCATTGGTGCTTAGCCAAATAATCAGTAGACTTCAACTACATATTTTGAACAGCCACAAACTTTTTATTTTATGCATAGACTTCCAAAACCTAATTCAGAATTCACAAATAATAATATTTTTGCTTATTTATTTTTTGTAATATTCAAAAATTTTATTGTTTGTGAATTCTCAAATAGTTTTTGAAAGTATAAGATAAGATAAGAGGTTTGTGACTGTTCAAGATATGTATTTAAAGTCTACTGATAATTTGGCTAAGCACCAATGAAATATATATAGACAATGCTTAACCACCAGAAAATAAAGTTGTTTTTACTTATTTAATTTAAAACATCCTCCAGCTTGTGAACAATTTTGGAATGAGATGAAAGGTACAAGTGAGGCTTCTTTAAAAGTGATCATAATGACCAAGCAACTATAAGAGAAAAAGAGGACACATATCGACAACAAAAGTGTGAAATATCTTCTATTTTTAAAATTAATTTTATATGTCTTTTTAAGTTCAATAAATAATAAAACTTTCAACTTTAATAATAAAATAAATAAATAAACAGATCTCAGTTATTTTTTGCACAGCTTTTCATGCAACATTTTTGCCTCTCATTAAGATATTTACAGCCTTATTCATAAAAAATATTTTTTGGTTATTAAATTTTGTAAAGAAATATGTTTTATAAAGCTTTTATAACTTAAAAATATTTTAATAAATAATAATTTGTTTAATGCAAAAGTTCATATAAAGAATGTATTAGTTCAATGGGTGAACGTAGAGGTTCATTAAAATTCGTTGAAAACAATTTATGAGTTCATTAAAATCAATGAAAAAGTTTATTGAAACAATGTATCAGCTTAGCAGGAAATAGGAAAAGTTTAAAACAAATTAATGTGGATATACGAGGGTGGGTGTCTGTGCAGAAACACAAGTTTTTATATAAAAAGTTATTTTATTTTTCAACATAGTCTCCTTTGAGTTAGTGCAACGTTTCTTAAAATTTCTTATCTCTTCCGACATCTATGATTTGCCGAGGTCATCAAAATAAGCATTTGTTTGTGAGATGATTTGTCGTTAAAGTAAATTTTCTTTCCGCCAAGCAAATTTTTTCAAGTCACTCGGGGCTAAATATGGAGAAAACAGGGTGGATGTGGAAGCAATTCGTAGCCCAATATATGGATTTTTGCCATGGAAACTGCGCATTTGTTTGTCGTAGATTGTGAGCAAACGTGGCACCCATCTTATGGAAAGCTTTCTCATACTCAAGTGAGACATTCAAAATTGAAACAACTGAGCCATGTGAAATGCCTATGGCTTCCACAATCTCTCTCACTTTAAATCTCGGATTGTACACAACGTCGGGCTTACATATAAGTGTCATGTGCCCAGAAAAGCGTAACCACTAATTACTAAGTCCTAGCTTACACAATGCAAGTCTTATTGCTAAGCTGATTAGTTTGTAGGGGAGAGAGACGAGGGGAAAATTAACGAGTACTCAGCTTCTTGTACTGAATTAATGTTATGTTAAAAAAGCACACATACATATACAAAATTATGTATAAAAAATATGAGCTGAAATATAAGACTTATGTTTCACAATAACGAAACGAAACTTTCGCCTGAAAATTTATATTGAAAACAACAATAAAATATGAAATTTTGTTTTTTTTTCAATAAATTTTCAGTCGAAAGTTTCGTTTCGTTATTGTGAAACATGCCATTAAATTGTATGGACGCCGACGAAAGTTCATAGGAGAGAAAGTGATAAGCTTAGCAATAAGACTTGAGAAGTGAGAACTGGGACTAATGAAAAATTGTTTGATTCAGACATGTATTTATTGATTTAAATAGTTTCCAATTATGTTGGATTCTATAAAATTGTCTATTAGTTATGTATGAAACTGTTTAACTGAATAAATTTGTTGTCTGAATCAAACAGTTTTTCATCAGTTATTAGTGGTTACGCTTTTTTGTGCACATGGCACACATGAAATGCTAGATGTAAGCTCACCCTTATATTGTTATTTCATTGTGGGCCATAGTCGCCCTTTAGATCTTGTTATGAATAAGCTTGGAATACTAAATAATAAGTTTGTTTTCAAGTTTTAGCTTAATTTTGGTGCTAAAGTTTAATTTCAAGTTTTATAATTTGTTGGAGTATGTAATATTTAAAACAAATTTTTTTTTTTACTAAAATAAGTGATTATATTTGTTCTCTTACATGAAAACACACATACAGGCAAGTGTATATTTTCCATTTTTATAGAAAATTGGAGCACACGTGTGCCAGCCAGCTTCTGGCGTCGTAACTATTGTAAATTATTACCGGACTCGCCAACAATTCTGCGTGACAACGAAACGACAAACCAAACTGGCAACCAAATAGTCATACTTATGTATGTATGTATGTACATACACATGTTTGTGTGTATGTATGTATGTATGTATGTGCGTCCTTGTTTGTTTACAAAAAGCAACCACATTGTCAGTGGGCCAATATTTTACAGAAATCGAACACACAGTAAAAAAAAAAGAAAAAAAAATAACGAATAAATTTGTTTGTTTGTCGATTGTTAAACAAAATATGTAAGCTTGTAGATACATAGAGAAATAAAAATCTATAAGCACTTGTACATACATACATACATACATACATACATACATACATACATACATATGTACCCATCGAGGAAAACCCAATGTCGTCGGCAGGCATGTGTCTGTCTGAGGGGTTTTTGTATTTGTAAAGCAAACAAACTAAACTTGTATTATGTTACACACAGTCGTGCACAAACATATTCGCACACACTTACGCGAATAAGAGTGGAATTATTCAATGTTGTTATTTGAGAAATTCTTGGTCATTTTCAATTTCGATTTTCACAAATGAATTGCTTTTTTTTAATTTTTTATTTTCTCCTCTTATTACTATTTGTCTATTTGCTTTAATTTCTTGATTTTCAATTTCCTTGTTTTTTGTTTTCTTGTTTGCGTAGGAAAGGCAAAACCAAAGTTATAGTTTTTATTGTTTTTCTTAATGGATTTTTCATTATTTTAGCTATTCATGTTTGGGGGGTTTTTTTTGTACTTGTGGTTAAACGTAATCGATTGACCTTGTGACTATTTTAATATTTTACTTTTAAAATTTTTCCTTAACTCAACAGATATTTAAACATAATCAGTTATGTTCCAGATACAAATTTAGTATGGCAGCGGGCTATAATCCCTGTTGGGTATGCTTTAAAAAATGAAGCTATATTGACTAAAACGCACCTATGTACACATTGTCATATTAATGACATAATTGGGGTGTTCACACCAGTGTCTTAATGTCTTAAAAATTGTTGTTATGTTTTAAAAAGAAGCTCATAAAGTAGTTTTAAATTGTAATTGTAATTGTAAATTAACAGCAGTCATATTTTTTTCTGTTATTACTTTAAAACGTATTAATATATGAGTACCATTTGAATACCCCAAATGTTTTAATTATAATAACCTATAAAATAAGTTCCTTCCGAGCTTGTGACATAATAAAACCAACGTCGTATCAATAAATTTACATAAATTTCAACTACAATTTCCATGTACTGTTTGTATTTAATTAACTTAATACATATCTTTAATTTCTTGTCATTCCCATTTATTTACACACATTTCAGTTGGCCTGTTGGCAAATAGACCACAATATTGTGGCCATATTTCAAGGACATTTACACATATATGTAATATATATATTATATAAATTTTTTTCTGATACAAAATGATGTAATATTTTTACACACATGCACTGCTTTACTATCCAACTTCTCTCAAATTGTGGGAGTATGTCAGTAATGAATATAATATTTAATTAGGTAATAAAGAAAAAAACAGCCAATTGAAATAACAAATTGTTTTGTTATGTTAAATTGATGGGCTTCTCGCTTAAAATGTAATTTACGAAAGGAGTAAATAAAATTTTGTGTGAAATTTATGTACAAGATGATGAAATGAATTATTAAAAAAAAAACTGTGACTAAATAGGGGACTTCAAAAGCCTAATTATAATTGGCACTGCTTGCGACAAATTTTATTAAAACGGGCAGGACGAGTGATTTAGTGTACAAAAAATAAAGGGCGACTATATATTGCTAGCTTATCACGTAGTAGTTTGACAGAAAACGGGTTTAACTTTTTAAATTTAAACACATACAAATTTAAACCACAGGAAATAATCTATACAAATAAGTAATGGAAAAAGAAAATTTTTGTTTTCTCTCAGGAGTTGAGTATAAATATATTTTTCTGAAATTTTACATAATATTCGTATATATGAATATACATATAGAAAAGTTTCATATTAAAATTTGCGTTAAAGTTTATTTTAAATTGCTCATTTTGCTTCCTACCTGTTTCACGTTAATTTAACATGATATGCAATAATCTTGAAAGAAAACTTTGTACCTTTAAAATAACCTAATTTCATGTTTATTTAACATTCCAGTACTGTTAAAAAAATTAAGAATCATGTTGAGCGATAACCGCTAAACAAGTATAAGCGACATATATTTTTAACTTCGTTTTTTGACAACAATTGTTAATTTGCGATACTAGATAATCGATTGTCATAAGAAAACTAAGTTCAAAAATGGTGTGGCTTAAGGTTTTTTGATGGTTATGGCACGATGTGTTGATTCAAAGCTATTTCACATTGAAACAACATGAATTCGATACGGAAATAACACGATAAACCATATTGAATCACAGTAATTTCACATTGAAGCAGCATGAATATAATTTAATGTAGCTATTTTATTTTACTAATTACTTAACTTACGTAAAAAAGTTTGGTATATGTATGGTTGGTTTCCCAGAAGAAATTAGAACTCCAACTTATCGCGTGGTAGTCAAGGCGCTTACCGCTTTACCCACCACAACCTTAATTATTCTTAAAAAAGGCATTAAATAACAACTATCATGAATTAAATTTTAATTCAACATGATTTAGTTAAACATTTAACATAAAATTTATTTCAAATTAAAGTAATATAAGAAATAATATAAGATTCTCGTGTCACGTTATCCGTCAGCATTCACAGCACTCTCTGCCTATATCACTCATATATCACATCCTCACATACTTCTGCCCTAGAAATTCCCAAGAAATAAATAATGTGGCAAAACAACGCTTGCCCCGTAACTGGTATATATATAAAAAAAAAAACACAAACGACGAAGCTACTTTGGCTGGTCTGCAGAATTCCAACCTGCAACCTACCGACTAAAAGACTAGTGCATTGCCTACCAGTAGGCTTGCCAGACGAACTTGATTCGGCTGGATTGTCAAGCTTTTTCAAGGCTTGTCAAGATCCAAGCTTAAACGCTGTCTGTCAAGCTAAAAATTAATTTAAATATATCTTAGATTTATTTCGATATGCTGATTGTATAACTATAAATAATGTTGCAATAGCTGCAACACTAATAAGTGTCGAGAAGTATTTTCCCACATTACACAGCATCACAATTTGGCAACACTGGTAACTTGACATTATAACCGACCAGCTGATGAAATTAAATTGTATTTCCACAAATACTTTAAAAATATATGTATATGACTTTGCAACTGTTTTTTTTTTAATTAAATATAATTTTTGTTAAAAACCATTGAGTTATTATTGTTTTAAAAGTATTTTAAATTATTGTCAAGCTTCTTTTTGCTAATCAAGAATTTTTTCCTTGAATGTCAAAATTTTTTCGCTGTTTGTGTCTGGCAAGCCTACCTACCAACCAGCAGCAGGAAGTTTTCGCAGGTAATGCAAAGTTTGTCCGTTATTTTCACAACACGAACATTAACATAAACAACAACAAAATAAAAACAGATCACACATTGATATCAAACACCATAATTTTGCCACAGTGACTTTGGTGGGAGACGAACCCAGTCATCTGGGTATGATTTTCTTCATATTTCTTCCCACAACACCTCACACTCTCTTTACGGTTCTCAATTTTATATAGAAATTTTAGCTTAACTAAAGAACAGTCATTATGAGCGATTCCGCCCAGCGGTATATTGAGATTGCCTGATGCTATCCTGCCAACCAATTAAATGAATTTTTTATTAAATATTCAACGTCATGACAATTAATAAAAAAAAAACTAAATAAGAATATAAGAGCAATGATAGATTTCAAAGCACAAAGCACTTGTAATGGTGTAGGTCAAGTAGCAGACGCTTAATAAGCACACTTAGGATATCACGACATTGTAGTTCTGAATCAATTGTTTGCATGCATCAGCGATTTAATATCATCAACAAGCAACATCACCAACGTATTTTACAGCATCACAATTATCAGTTGCATCACAATTTGTTAGCGAGGGAAGAAAGAAAGAAAAAACAAAAATGTAAACGTCAATTAAAAGTGAGAATGCTGTCAAAGCTTAAAGAGAAAAACTGCTTTCAGCACATAAAGAAAATATATTTTAATTAACTATAAAATAAATAATTTTTTAAAGAAACAAAAGTATAACTTCTCCAAAACAAAATAAAATGTTTTCTTACAACATACTAGAGATTAGATTAGAAAAAGAAATGAACTACTTGATAATTTATGAAATCTTAAATTTTAAAAGACATTTTTAATTTATGTAATGCTTGAATTTAAATAAAAATTTATTATTTTATTTATTTATGTTGAGTGTGTGAGTTGTTATGTGTGCTTATGTGAGTGTATGTGTGAGTTGTTATGTGTGCTTACCCAGCTAGCATTTGGGTGATCATTTTTGGCAGAAATATCTTATATGATTCTCTACAGATCGCTTTTGATGATTAAAAAGTGATTTATCACTTGGGCGATTGAAAGAGGATTCACTTATGATTCATCTATATGATCAAATAATGATTTCTTGAAAATAAAGGAACATCATGCAGCTAAACCGCAAAAAGGTGATTTAAATGATTTAATATGAAAATTGCTCAAAAATAATCAGCAAATCGTATCATAACTGATTCTTTGGTATGATTCATCTGTAGGGTACAATTTTCTCACAACGGGAGTATCATTTATGATCGAAAAATCATAATCATATACGAAACGATTGGATTATGATACAAAATGCTACCTGGGTATGTTTGTACAGTTTCACTTCCTGTGTCTGACTGTGAGTATGTGTGCGAATTCAACAGTGTTAATTTGTGGAGCATAATACTCCCTGGTTTACATGTATCCAAATGAAGAAGACTGCATTCATTTTTTATTTTGTGTACTGAGAACATAACAAGACAGTGGGCTTGAGAAAATTATTATATCGAGAAAATTCAATGGTTTGCTGGCAAATTGCGTGTCATTCGAAATGGAAATGTATGGTTTCATAATTAGGTTACCAACTATGTACATACAATTTAAACTTAGTTACTTTGAGCTTTTCTAAAGCCTGATTGGCGTCGTTTTTCAAAGTTGTTTAGCAAATATATAATAGACCATGTACACCCTACAATTTTTATTATTCTACTTTTATATACATATACATATATCAATGACGATTATCAAATTATATATTTTTTTAAGCAAGAGCTTTTTTGAAGCTAGTAAAAAGTTCGCGATTTTGGGGGAATTATCCTAGATATCTAAAACAAATCTGCGCAATATACAAGAATGTAAATGGGCTGTATTTTGATGAATGCAAAAATGTTTCTTATCGCTGTTTTACAACACATTTACACATAATTTCTTCATAGCTCATTATATTAATAATCACACTGTGCATGGCATTAATATTTGTTCTATTTTATAGTATAACTCTACAACTTTCAAGTTAAAAATGATTTTTATGTGATTTTTATAAAATTGTATATATACTCGAATCTTTTTTCCAATATACATACATGTATGCATATAATATACTAAGGACACTAAGAAATATGGCCGTAACTTCATTTCGGCTTGTGTTTTATACATTAAATTAGTTTTTTGCAAGATCAAATAGTTAAAAAGATAAGATAAAGATAAAATATTTGTTTCTTTCAGTATATATATATATATATATATATATATATATATATATATATATATATATATATATATATATATATATATATATATAATTTAAAAGGAATGAACTGCTTTTATCTAAAAGGGAATTGGAAAAATTTTATATCTTTTAAAATTAAGGTGCAGTGAGTTTTATTTTAAATATTTAATTTAAATTTTTCTAGAAGATAAGTGTGCTGTGACACAGTAAACTTTTCCTTAAGTAAAGGGTGATGTGACACAGTAAACTTTTCTAAAAAAAAGTGTGATATGACATGGTAAACATTTCTATAATAAAATTGTGCTGTGACACAGTAATCTTTTCTATAAGAAGAGTGTGCTGTGACACAGTAAACATTTATATAAGAAAAGCGTGCTGTAACACAGTAAACTTTTCTATAAGAAAAGTGTGCTGTGACACAGTAAACTTTTCTATAAGAAAAGTGTGCTGTGACACAGTAATTTTTTCTATAAGAAAAGTGTGCCATCACATAGTCAGCCATGTTTTTTAAAAGTAAAGTATGCCATCAAGACCATATGAAGAGTGTGACATCACATAGGAAGCATCTTTTCCACAAAGAGAATGTGGTGCTATCACATAGTGAACCATCTTTTCTATAAGTAGAGTGTTCCGTTATATACTCAATCATTCTTCCAAAAATAACAGTGTGTTATCACAAGTCAACCTTCTCTTCAATAGGACTAGTATCGTCCTTAAGAACGGTATGCCATCACATCTTCAAGCACCTTGTCTACAGTGTGCCACCAATAACCACGTGTTATATAAGAAAAAAGTGCCATCATATACTATAGTCGCATTTAGAGAAAATAATAGAAAAATTATACTTTCATTGAATTGTGTGTGAATTGAAAACTTTTAACACGTTTTTTATAAAACAAGCTGTTGGAGTTAAGACGTTGTTGAAGCCAATGAGCGTTATGACATAAAGTATTCTGTTTCTATCCCATTATAAAGTCAACCATGTTTTCTATAAGAACAGTACGCCCTCATATAGTTGCCTTTAGAGAAATGAAATGTGAAATGAAAGTTCCTAACTCGTTTCTTTTAAAACAAGTTTTTTAAGCGAATGAGCGTTATGACACAAATTACGGGTTCTAACTTGTATTACGAGAATTTTAAAACTTTTAACTCATTTTTCACAACCTATTTGCATTTATTTTTGATAGTTGATTTTGCTTTTGTTTACAAGCAACAAATAAATTATAACAATAACATAAGACGAAGAATTCCTTTTCATACTTGTTGTAATGGGTGTTTTTTATTGAGGTATAGAACTTTAAGTTGGCATCACTTTTTTAACTGGCGGCCATTTTGTCAGCTGTCAAGTGATTAATATTTAGTTTGGTTTGCCATTTCATCATGAACAGGTTGACAAAAGAACAACGCTTGCAAATCGTGCAAATTTATTTCGAAAATAATTGTTCAGTTCGCGAAGTTTACCGCAAGCTCCGTCCATTTCATGGTCGACATAATCGTCCATCAGAGCAATTAATTCGGTTAACCATGGATCGTTTTCGCACTACGTTTACTATATGTGATAATACGCATCCGCAGAGACGTCGAACAGTGCGCACCGAAGAAACAATTGCCGCTGTAGAGCAAAGTGTTGAAGAGGACCCGAATGAATCGATTCGCCACCGTGCACAGCAATTGGAGCTATGTCCATCAACTTTATGGAAGATTTTGCGCAAAGATCTTGGCTTGCGACCTTACAAGATCCAGCTTGTGCAAGAATTAAAGCCGCGAGACCATGCAATGCGTCGTGATTTTGGTGTATGGGCCGAAAATGAGATTGATCTCGATGCTGATTTTCATCGCAAAATTTTGTTCAGTGATGAGGCTCATTTTTGGTTGAATGGCTACGTCAACAAGCAAAATTGCCGCATTTGGAGTGAAGAGAATCCACGTGAGACCCTTGAGACGCCATTACATCCACAAAAACTGACTGTTTGGTGTGCTCTATGGGCTGGTGGAGTCATTGGGCCATACTTCTTCCGAAATAATGCTGGAGAGTCAGTTACCGTTAATAGAGACCGGTATAGAGCCATGATAACCGACTATTTTGTTCCCGAATTGGATGGCATGAATGTGGATGAGTTGTGGTTCCAACAAGACGGCGCTACATGCCACACAGCGCACGTCACAATCGATTTATTGAAGGAAACATTCGATGAGCGCATAATTTCGCGGAATGGACCTGTCAATTGGCCACCAAGATCGTGTGATTTGACACCATTGGATTATTTTCTTTGGGGATATGTGAAGTCGCTCGTCTACGCCAACAAACCAGAAACGTTAGGGGACTTCGAAGCCAAAATTCGTGGCGTTACGGCCCCATATGCTCGAAAAAGTGGTTGAAAATTGGACCTGTAGAATTGGCTTTATTCGAGCCAGCCGCGGCGGCCACATGCCCGAAATCATATTTAAACATTAATGGCATAAAATTATCCTTCCAATAAAGCCAAATTGATGGACATTAAAACGATTTTCTTGTGTTTTATTTCAATACGAAGTTCTATACCTCTAAAAAAACACCCTGTACAACATCACCAAATCCCCATTTAGCAAAAGGGATTAGAAAGATATAACAGTTGATCCACTTGAGAATAGAATTTGTTTAACTTGTTTTTTAGTTGTAATGCAAGTAGAGACGGACACACCTTTGAAAAATGCAAAACAAAAGTGTTTAAATTTTACTAAAAACTTTAAATGGGCGAAGTTTTCTTTCACTTTTTTTTCCCATATAATTTTTAATGATACCCTTGACAAAAATATATATTTAGTTAGATATGAAGAGATAGTTATTGTTCAGTGTAGAACTTTCACTTGTGTAATTTTCTTTGTGCATAATGTGTTTTTTTCGTAGTTTTGCCCAATTTACTTAAAATTAATTAAATGGAAGGACAATTATTTTCGACACATAATAAAGGGGAAAGTAGTATAAGAATGCTTTGCAGTGTTATCAGATAGTTAACACAGCAATAATTAAGTCATCAGGAATTTACTTTATAATGATTAATAGTGAGGTGCGCGGCATTCCTAGTCAATGTTACAATGTCGATATTAGGTTAATGATGGATACATTGGATGTGTTCGTAAAAGCATGACTGCTCTGAAGCATACGTGCAAACTTTTATTTAAAATGCAATACAAGTTCGCTGATAATCTGTTGTAGTAGTAATCATGTTTGTACACCACATTTTAAATTTATTTGTGCATTATCAACTTCAGTGAACCAGTTTAGAGCATTTAAATTTCGATTTGCAGCGCAGTGATGCATTTACGAACAGACCCATTGTTAGACCTATGTTATATATTGGAGCATTATCCTTTTAATCTGGTAATGTTACAAACGATCCAACATACTTGCAAGAATTGAAGAAACTTTTTAACAATTCAGTTGCTGTTCGAGTTGTAAATTATTTTTTATATTACATTCGTTTAACTGTTCTTCTGGACGTGATTTTAGAGTATTAAACAAAAAATCGGAAAGTTTTTGTATCAGTCATTAGTCTTTAGGCTATTCAGCTTTTTGTATTCATTATTATAATCGTTTGGGCAAATATTATTATTACTAACAGAAAAAGTGTTACTTAAAGAGCTGTCAATGTGACTGGCTGGCCGCCCAAGTGACATATCATTGCTCACATTAATACGAAAAAATATCTCTAAAACAAGAAAAGTAAAACAAGTAAATAAATTAACTAGTTATAACAAAAATTAAAAATTTTAAAAATCCCCGATATATCTAGAAAAGATGTGATATCTTCTAAACGGCTATACTGATTTTCTTCAAACATAGTTAAGAACCTTCTCGATCTAATCACCTCTTAAACAGAGAAAACTAAATCAAAATCGGTCCAGAGGTTTGGTATGTACATGGACATGGACAGATACACAGATACACATACACACACTACAAACTTATAACATCCCTCTTTTTGGTCGGGGGTTAAAAATACCTAAATGGGAAAAATCACCAAGACACACAAAAAATTTAAAAAAATCCAAAAACAAAAAAATTCCAAATAAAAATATTGTTACGCAAATATATTCGAACAGAGCTTATGTAAATGTTTTTATAAAGAAAACATTTGGTAAATTAAAAGAACTATCTAGAAGTATTTAGCCACAGAACTAAACGTACACACGTACACATAAGAGTGCAAGGACACATGTTAACAACTCTGTATTAGCAACAATGCACAGTATTACCAACATAAAAGTCGATACACAGTAACTCTGAAATTCAAAATAACGGCCACTCGAATTATCTACAAGCACCTAGAAACAGTTACATGAATTTTCCAGAAGACTGTTTGATCACTTGGCTAGCAACAGTAAACGACAACACAGATGGTAACGTGCGCATAACAGCAACATCTTTATACAGCAATATAGTTTCTTCAATTTGGCTTCACTAAGTACACACAATTCATTGCGCCATCTATAAGCACACAGCGAACATTCTATCCTGTAGTATAAAAGGTGGTGGTACCCTGTGTGAGAGGTAGTCATTGTGAATCAGATAATAGTGGAGTCGACATCGTTGAAAGTGAAGACAACTGGCAGAAGTAATTAAGTAGAGGCAGTGAGTCTGTAGTGTAGTATAAACAGTGAGCATCAGCAGAATAAGTCTTGTATGTGACAAATAGTAATCTACATACATACTCGTATGTGTGTGTATTTCAGCTCTGAAATTCGATAAGTGTACGTGTAATTAACAGCAAATAAAGTGTCATTCTTAACCCTAATTAGTACACTGGGATATTTTATTTATTTGCAAATCGTTGAGTCCATGGAAAAGCGTTTTTAAAAGGTGAAAACGTAACAATATGTATACCTAAGAGAAAAATTTTGTCCAAACAGAAAAATTTGCAGTACCGTTAAATTTCGCAATCGGGAAAAAATCACTTAAACTAAGAGGTTGTCCAAGGGCAAAAGCGACAAAATGAAAAAATCATCAAATCGGAAAAAAATCGTCAAATAGAAAAAATCGCCAATTCGAAAAAATCGCCAAATCGAAAAAATTTCCAAATTGAAAAAATCGCTGAAACAAAAAAAATTTAAAAATAATTATGAACTGATACACTAATTCCCGCAAAAACAGAGAACTAACTCATCATTAGGGTAAAATATAACCAACAGAGAAAAAATCGCAAAAACGAACAGTCGCCTAATTTCAAAACCGCCAAATTCAAAACAAAATCTTCGAATCATAAAACAACAGCAAAAGGAATAAGTCTCTAGAACAAGAAAATTTTAGGAAAGAAAATAACTTGATTACTAGAAAAAATTTTAAAATAACTCAATGGATTTGATATGGAAATATTTTCAGATGCAGATCAGTGTGACATCACATCCCTTGTTGCGATGCGCAATTGTCTATGAGTAAATATTTGTACTCAAAATAAGAATGCAGCACACTCTTACATACATGCCTACAAGGCCTTAAGATGCATACAACATAGATAAATAATCGTCTTGCAACAATGTCTTTATTATAAATGCTTAGCTATTTTATTTTAGCAAATAAAACCAACAACAACTATGCAATGTAGTTTATTCCTTCGTTGGATTTGTATTCCCTGTCTGTATGTATGTATGTCCTGCCACTACAACTATGGCACTGCTGCCATTACACACAATCACACCAAATAGAATTATTATGTCATGTACTCAAAAGTACTTATTTTGCACCACAATAAATTGCATGCAGTCTTGCCAAATAGACGAGACCTAAGTAAGTACAAGCAAGTGGTGTACTTTTAAGAAAAGGAGGATGTAGTGAAATGAGGCAAATTGTATTGCAAAACGGGTGAGAATTTTTGTTTTCTTACTATAACCACCCAATTAAGTTACTGGCACGTGAAAAACTTTGCTCAACCCTATTTCCAGTAATCCACGACATGCAATAGAAACCTTTTTTGTTGTGAGTTTGCGGTAAAGACGTACATACATATGGTGGCAGCGGTTTGGTGGAAGGTGTTTAAAATTACAACTAAAAGTGTTGCAAGAAGAGCAACGAAAATTAATGTTAAGCAAAACAAAGCATAGTGTTAAACATGAACTTACCAGATATAATATGAAGAGAATATTTTACATAAATTGTAACGATTTTTAATATGCACCCAAAGGGCGAGGAAAGTGCAACAAAACGATAGAAAGGTAATCAGCATACAGTTGATGTTTAAGGCTAAACTAATGGAAATAAAGCTGGATCTTCCTAAACAATTTTCTTGAATTGTTTGTAAAAGGGATGATTTAAACATTTTCGGGTTCCGTACACCAAAGGTGAAAAGGAACCTTATTTTTTTATCTACAATATCCGTCTGTACGTTTGTCCATCGCTGGGTGTTTTCTCGAGTACCGTAAGAGCTATGGACATGAAATTTTCATAGAATATGTAAAACTTTGGCTACACTCAAAAAAAAAGACATGTTCTATTATTAAGAAATTTTTTTTCCTAAATTCAAGTAACAAAAATTTCTAAATTTAAGTAATTTTTTCTAAGTTTAAGTAAATTTTGACAAAAATCTAGTAAAAATTACTTAATATGAGTAAAAAATAAAAAGTTCATATACTCAAAAATAGTTCATAAAAATTCACAAAAAAATTCTTACATTTAAGGAAATGTTTACTGACTTAAAGGAAATATTTACTAAGAGTAGGAAAATGGTTACGAACTGAAGGAAATTTTATACTAAGGACTAAGGAAAATTTATTAAATTTGAGATGAAAGACGAAAAAATTTTTTTGCAAAGCTCTGAATTTTATGGGAAAATTTTTCTTAATTTAAGGAAAATTTTACTTAAATATGAAAATATAATTACTATAAATTAATTCATTAATTAACTAGGAATTTAGTAAATATTTTACTGGTTTCAAGTAAAAAACAGCTTTGGCGCCATACGACAACTTTTTTTTATTAAAATTTAGAAATTTTTCCTAAGTTTTAGTTAATTTTTTTTCTGAGTGTACAACAACACATACACACATGGCAATTACAAACTAAAGGGTGTTCCACAGCAAGCAACGAGATATGTTGAAATCCTAATGTTATATCGAGCCTTATTTTTGATTTTATCGTAAGCGACAAAAATAAAATATTTCAGAAGTTTTTTTTTTAATATTCAAAAATGGTTTTGTACGTAAATTGTTGCTTACGACAAAATTTTACAGCCCGTATCTTAAAAATTTTAATTTCAATGAAAAAGGCTATTTTCGATAACATGTCGCTTACGATAAAATCGAAAATATGGCTCGATATATAAACAATTATAACGAGTTTTTTTTCGATTTTATCGTAAGCGACATATTATCTATATACTTTTTTTATTAAATTAAATTATGGGCCTGCCCACAGCTTAGAATGATAATTTTTAAGATGGGGGCTGTAAAATTTTATCGTAAGCAACAATTTACGTACAATAACATATTTGAATATTTAAAAAAAATCTTCACCTGAAAAATTTAAATTTTTGCTCGATATATACACATTTGAAGTCTTCCAGGTTAGTGTATTTTTATGTAGACTACACCAATTAAAACTGAAATTCAAAAAATCCAAATTAAAGGGTATTCTATAAATTTTAATAATAATTTTAAGAAACCGTAAGAGGCAAACTCATGAAATTTTCAAAACCGCTAAAGCTAAAAAATCACCAAAAAGTAAAAAAAATCACCAATAATAAAAAAAAGTTCTAAAAACGAAAAAATAGCCAAAACGCAAAAAAGTGTCAAGCCAAAAAAAAAATCGTTTAAACTAAAATCAATCACCGGAATCACAGTCGCCAAAAACCGAACCCTAAAAACCAAAAAAAAAAACCCAAAAACGAAAACAAGGGCCAAAACTTAGAAAAAGCTCCAAAACTATTAAAACACTGATGTGACATTTTTTACGAAATGTCTACATCAGTTCAGACGTTCAACTATATAGACTGTATATGGTGTGTGAGTCAAAGTCGCACTTTAGTAAATTCATTTCGGGTTGGGTTTATTTCACAAACAGAATCAGCTAATTTTATTAAAATTTTTATAACCTTTACCAAAACTGGTATCATTGAGTGTGTAATATGAAAATGCTATCCGTTAGATCGATGATTATTAGAGCTATGCTCTTTATGCCACGGCACAGGGGCTAGGACGTGATATTCATAACAAAAATAATCGACACTATTACAGTTATAAATTTATTGTTATTTTGATTTCTTTGCACTTAAAACCAGAGTAAGAAAATAAACGAAACAAAATGTTTGATTTTGTATTGTTTCGTTATTTGAAGTGGGTGAAACAAAAATACAACAAAAACAACGAGAACGATTGCTCAATTTTGTTTTTACACAATAATTTAATTGTACGCAGCTAGAAAATAAAATAATGGGAGATAAATGCAAATGTTTTGAAATATTTGCGGCGAATTTGACATCATCACATAATATAATTTTATTGCATTGTTATTTAACACATGAAATTTTCTTTATACAGCTAAGCAGCATGGCTCTAAACGGGTGTCCTAAGACACTTCTCTTCTTTTTTTTTATTGGATGATAAATTTTCCTAAGTTTCCGGCAACGCTGGCTACGAATGATAACGTGTTTGGCAAAACGGAATTTAAAATCTCAACCTTTGGGCATGGCAGACTTATTTATCGAGTATCTTTATTCAGTCCCACTGCAACAAGTTCAGATTTTATGTTTACATATCGTCATACCTTTTTTTTGCGAAAGAAGCAAAAAATATTAATTAAAATAATTTAATTCTAATTGAATTTTGAAAGCTTTAAAGAAGGCAGTTTTTGTACACAAAAAAAAATTATTTAAAAATTAATATTTTCAATTAAGAATTTAATCGATTCAATTAAATTTGCAATTGCTTTAATTAATTCGAGTTTACAAACTTAACTGATATGCAGGCTTATCATAAATAAAATTCTTAACAGTTGATATCATGAATAAAATGTGTTATTAAATTTTTAGACTCCGAAAAATTTGCTTGTGAGTTTGTTGGCTTTCAAAATGCTTCATACGTCTTTTAAATATTTTGACAATGAAATGAAGAAAATTATTCACAAATATTTGTCTGTAGGAAAAAATGCAAATATGTGAGTTGTAAAATTTCATTATATTTCCATAAAAACGAAATAATTCTTTAATTGATATTACAATATTTCTTTATAATACTTTATTCTGTTTATATTTATTTTGATTAAATTTTGTTTCTTTTTTTGTTAATTTTTATTAGTTACGTGCTTTTGGGATTTCAGCTGACAATAAATAAATTAGCAATTAATAGAATTTAAATAATGTTGCTTTTTCTTTAATATTCAAATTTTTTTCTTATCAAAATTATTGAATTTAAAAACATCTTGACAAATTACAATTATTATTTTTCCTCTTCTTATATATTAATTTCAGATATTTCTGGTTCAACGCCTAAATAAATGTTCAGAAATCTATTAAATTAATTTGTAAAAAATCTAATAAATAAAAAAGATATAAAAATTTGCTATACAACGAAGCTGATTATTTTAAATAGGAAATTTTTAATGCTTTAAACTTGGGATGAATCCCAATCAAATACAAGAAACATCCTTAACAGATTTGGATGGTCTAAATGCAGCAGCTCCAGCTGATTTTAACTTGGTACGCTTACAGGCACAGGTAAGTTAATGTTAAATATTTTATTCTCAAAAAAATAAATTAAAATAATGTATAGTATTTCCCATATATTATTAAAACATTTAAATGCTGCCTAAATTATACACACGTGCTTTAAATTGTGTTATTTAAAAACATAATAATAAATTTTAAAGTTCTCTCCTTAGCAATATCTATCTCATTGAATTGATTATAATAATTAGTTTAGAATTTTTGTTAATTAAAACTACTTTGAAGCAATGACAGACGGACGGCACGCACATTTACTCAAAGAAGGTCATAACTCACAAAATGTAATTTTTGAGTTAATGATGTAGAATTAATGCTCATATCGCTTCTTAATATTGTTTAACAATTTCGTACAAATATCTTGTTTAATCAACTCTTGAAGGAAAATTCAAATTTTCTTTTTCCATTAAGTTATGTGTAATTCGAAATCTCACAAATCTTTTTCTGTAAAACTAGTGTTTTTGAGTTATAACGTTCTTTGAGTAAATGAGCGATATGTGCTCAATAGCAAAATGCTTAAATTAGTTTATCTACTTGGTGTACACTTGGATGGTTCGTTAGCATTTTGTGATCATAGGAAGAGCAGATTTTAATCTAATAACTTTCAGTACAATGAATTCTGTTATTGTATTTAATTTATTTGATATGTTAATTTTTTTTTCATAGAAAAAGTTAATCAGTAATTAAAAAAAAAAATGCAAATATTAACACAGTGTTGGTTATTACTATTAAGCATAGAGACATATTGTGGCAGCTGTTTCATCTGTAAATAGCTAATACATGTGTAATATTTAAATTTTTAAAAAATATTTTAAGGCAGGCTTTAAAACTTAGAAGTAGTTCATATAAGATTTATCAACGCTTCTTCTATTTTAATTGTAATGACTAGTTTTATCTTAATAAGTAATATATAAGCAACGTTTTTTCTTAGCTTTTTAATTGCATTTTTAGTATAGCCTCTTATATTATTATTATATAGTTACATTATACACAAGTTCAAAAATAATTATAAAATACATTACAAAATATGCTAGAGAGCTCGATTGTGGGCCTGTACGTAAGAAAACAACCATATACATATAACCGAGAACTGAACTATTTTTTATGAATTGATTAATAATTAAACATAAAAAAACAAATAAGTTCCTTAGAAACAAAATCAAACAATTTGTTTCGTTTATTTTTGTACTCTGGTTTTAAGTACAAAGAAATCAAAACAAACATAAATTTATAACTGTAATAGTGTCGATTAGTTTTGTTACGAAAATCACGTCCTAGCTCCTGTGTCATGAAATAAATAGCATAGCTATAAAATGAGCAATCATTAGTTTGACTGGTTTTTGCTGTTTGTGTTAAGTTTTAGATTGTGTTGTGCTTGACGTGTTATATTAAAATTTTATGACCAAAATATTTTTAAAACATTTCATCCCCACTATACCGCTTTTTGGAGGTGTTTTTTACGATTTGTTTCAAAAATACTTTTAAAAGGGGGGGGGGGGGATTTAAAATTTTACCGTGTTCCACAACTATATTTCCCCTAATATTTTCTACAAAGCTTCTGAAAGACCCTATATCTAAAATAGAAAGAACACATAGTTTTATGCTCGGATATGCTGCACGAAGAGGCCAAAAAAGGGCAAAAGTGACCCAAAGCCAACACCGACATATACTTATATATATTTTTTGTCTCCTCTTCTTTATCAGAAACCCATAGTTTTAAGAAAAGTTTTAAATTATTGTACAGCGCAATTATAATTATATTAAAATTAAAAATATTAAGGCTTTACAAAAAAAGCAAAACTTTGTGTGGAAATCTGTTTTATAAACCCTTTATGAAGCCTTAATAATTTTTTATAAATTAGGCCTACAGTTATGAAGGCCAGTTTAGGCACTGTGATAAATTAAAAAACATATTTTGTTTCAACGAACTTATTTGACACATTTGCTCAATGCCCAACCTATTGCGGGAGTTTATAGACAGGGTAGGGAAAAATTCTGCTCGCGAGAACAATTTTTATTAACTCGATCGTTTTAAAATTTGTGCTTTTATAAGACTCGTACTCCTTTTGTGGTCGACTCGTAAGAATTCAATGAATCGCCTTAAAAATTGTACTCGTGAGTTTTATTTTAAAACTCGTAAGCACAAATATTAAAAGAGTGCAAAATGGGCATAAACAAATTCAAAACGAGTAGTTATTATATAATTTTTTTTTGTTTATTCGAAAAAGTATGAAAAGTATAGTACTTACAAATGCATATACATATATAAAAATATATGTTCTTACTTTCATGTCATGAGATATTTTCGAAATGTTTTAAGGCTTCTGCTTCATGAAAAGTTATGCAAATGATTACCTGTCAGTAATAAAATATAATTTCAACATTGCGACCTATAGAAAATAGAATTTGAGCAAACAAAATTAAGAAAACTCGCGAATAGTTCTTTTTAACTCGATTCGCAAGTCGAGTTTTATTTTTGACTCTTAAAATTTTAATTCTACTCGCGAGTCCTATTTTCGATTCTCAAAAATTAAATGCGCTCGCGAGTTTTATTTTTTAACTCGCGAGCAGACAAGAGTAGCGCTTTTCAATACAAAAAATAAAACTCGCTTGAAGTGAATTCGTTTGCGAGCGAGTTTAATTCGAGCACTCTCCGCGCTCTGTTTATAAACAAATGTTTAAATAGAAATTACCAACAACGTTTATACGAACTACGATCCTACAATTGGTTGTGAATTGAGCAGTTATACTCTTTATTTAACTCAATAAATATAAGTATAAGTATATATGGCTGCTTTCTACGCCAAATAACTTATCTCCACAAAAAATAAACTAAATTAGAAAAAAACACTAAAAAAATTTGCTCCTTCTAATATAAATTTTCTAGCTTTTGTAATCTAAAAACTACATTTTAGCTTAAAATTTTCATAAAATTATTCCTCTAATCTAACCTTGATTTTAATGCATATTTATTTCGAGGAATATTAAATTATATTAAAAAAAATATGCTTAAAATTCATTATTATTATAAAACACATTTGATTTATGCATGCTTTTGATTTGGTTTCAAACATGGAAATAAAATTCATGATTTGATTATGCATGTGTAGTCGTGAGAAATTCTAAACAAATATTTAATAATCTACTCGCACTTTTGTTTGAAGTCAAAAATTAAAATAATTAAAAAAAAAATTCTTAATTCAATATGCATTTAAGTATCCCCGTTTGTTTACAATAAAACGAAGCTATTTTGACCCTGACTTGTTAACAAAGTTTAAAAAATAAACAACAAATAAAAACTAAAGCAAGACCACCTACAAAAATTATGCATAAAAATACAAACACAAAATATTAAAAAAAAAACACTGCGATTTTTTAATTTAATATTAATTTGGGTAAACAATAAAAGAGTTAAATAAACTCGTGCTGCAGTACAGTGCAGGAAGTAAATTTAAGTACATAATGTTACTTAAGAATGAGAAATAGCAAAGAAGCTTAAGAAAACAATTTTAATTATTATTTTTAAATTACTGCCATTGTTTGTTATAATATTTGAATTTAATTAAGGCTTCGAATTCATTATTTAAAATTACTTCTGATCCGTAATGGAAACAAGAAAAAGAACAAACACTACGAAGTGTTTTTAACTTTTCAACAAGATTTTTATTTCTTTTTCCATACAATATATCCCAGTTGACCAAGACTTTGGTTAATGACATCGATTTCGAATGTATCTCGAACATTTGTCATATAAAACTTTTGAGAATGACACTCAAAAATGAAGGGAAAAAAATTTACCTGTAGCGAAGTTTTGTTGCAAAAAACATTCGATTTCGAAGGTTCGCTACCTATATCAAAAATTAGAGAATATCGAAATAATTTTGATATCGCAAAAAGGCAGCAGAAAAAGTAAAATAATAAATTTAATTTTTTAGTATATTTAATTTAACTTATTTCATTTATTTTTTTTAATTCCTTTACTTATGCTGCAGGATTTGAACCCACTAGGATATCGTGGTAATTTTTTTTCTGTTCAACTAGTTATTTCACATATCGTCCCTATCACGCCAAACTATCCAATATGCAAATTTGTACTTTTCAGAAGAGCTCAAAGAGTCGTGAATTGTGAATTTAAGGCAGGCGTATTCCGAAAAATGGCAGGATTAAAATATTTCTTATTGAGTTATCTATCGCATATGAAAATTTCAGCATATTGAAATGAGTCATATCCTAGAAATTAGGGTACCAAGGTAAGGAATCTAAAAAACGAATTTTGCATATTGGAAAGTTTGACGTGGTAGGGACGATATGTAAGTATGTGATTTTTTTATAGTTTGTTAACTTACAGTGCTGTCATGGGTTGAACTTCATACCTCTAGACTAACAGACTAGCACACATTCACTAGGCTACCGTCACACATTCGAGAAACTATCGAGAGAAGTTCGGTTTAGCGAACATTCAATTTTTTTTTTTAGATTTGCGAACAAATATCGAACAATTTCGTTTCGAAATTTCTTCGCTTTAGTGAGCATTCGTTTATAACGAATCTCAGCTCAAATGGGATCGTTCAATTACTTCAACAATGTCATAACTAAAAGAATCAGTTTTACATAAAACTCGTTTAAAATTTTTCAATTTACACTACACTTAATGAAAAAGTTAAATTTTATTTTTCTCTCAAGAGCTGAGTATACCAGATATTTGTATGAAATCTCTACACAATATGAATAACAATAAGTAGATTATATCTGCATTATTAACTCAAAAATTAAATTTTTGGAGTTATACCTTTGTGGAAGTAAATGAGCGGTAAGTATAAAGCAGGTTTTTAATTAACCACTGTGCAACGTTGAAAACCACTTTAAAAATGTTTTACAACTAAATGTGGTTAAATTTATTAAAATGAAAATAAGCAAACATACACACACATATACGCACATACACATGCATACACACACACACTTAACAATTACAAGTGCTACTCTTATTGGCAACTTAGTGTTGCTGGCTGCCTTGTTGGTTCGGTTGTTTTTGGCTGCTTGTTGGTTCGGTTGTTTTTGGCTGATTTGTTTTTCTGTTTTTGTCATGTTTTGTAGTTGTTGCAAAACCAACACCATTATCATTATTGTTGTTGTGTTCATTGCTGTTGATGCTAAATCTGCTGGTGATGCGACAACAAAGAACGTAAGTTGTCGGCTTTTTTGTATACCTTGTTGTTGGTTATAATGCAAAGAATGCAAGTGAATCATATCGTTTTATTGCTTGCACATACATACATACATATGTATGTATGTATGTCAGCAATCTTGGTCAGTCAATTCATTATTTAATTCATGGAAAAGGCTGTTTGTTGTATTAATACTTTTTGGATCCTCACATGATTTTGAAGTAACCATTCCAGAGTTAATGATAAGAGTTCTTGATTTTTAAGAAGAAAAAACAAACAAAGCAAAGTTTTCGTCTTTACTTTAAGCAAAGAAAATGTAAATAAAACTTACAAATATATTTAGTATGTATTAACTATATTGTAAGATAATTTAACGAACAAAACTTATTTGATTGATTGAGAAACTTTTTTTACGTGTTTTTTTTCCAATGAACACATTAAGGAGTTTTAAAGTAACAAATATGAAAGTAATCATTTATTTAATTTTAAAACCTCCTTCTTTTTTAAGTAATTTTAAATTATGTACTAGTCTTCGTAGTAAAATTATTTTAGCAACTTATTTTTGGTGAATTGTTGTGGTTTTAGCTTAAGTGGTACAACTCTTTCTCTATCTCTATCTCTCTCGCTCTCTTTTCTTATTATATCCTGCAAATATCCTCATGATGTTCTGCTAATTCTTAGTAAAACAATTAGTTAAATGAATATATGTGACCTTCTCCAAAGAAAGGGACCTAGTGTGTGAAAATAAAGTTTTGAGAAAAACGTATTTTGTCTTATTCTACACCCTTTTAGGTACCAGAATCCACTCTTAAGAGGCCCATACACTACAACAGCATGCATGCGCAATCAAGTGTTTGTGCCAGCGGTTTGGTCGTGTATGGCCATTTTGTGTGATTGTACGTTTTGCTATAGCGATGTCAAATAGGGTTTGATATTTTGCTGATGGTACCAGCTTGCTGGTATTGTGTATGGTGAAATTAGCTCAGTTGAGCAAAGTTGTGAAAGAGTAAATATACATTTAAAAATAGTAATTTGTTGAAACATAATTTGTTTCGATGGAAAATGGAATTTGAGCACTTTAGTTATACATAGCTGCTAATATTAACAAAATATCAATAAAAATTGCGGCAAAAACTGTGTCACTATTCATAACTAACCGTCTTGATTTTTTTTAAAAAGTGAATATTGTACCAGCTTGCTGGTATGCTATGTGGTTTGAGCATGATTTCTCAATAGCTTGATTGCACGTGCACGCTGTTGTAGTGTATGTGCCGCTTTAAGTCCAAACCCGTTTTTTGACACACTAGATTCCTTTTCTCGGAGAAGGTCACATATAAGGTCTTCAAATAAGAGGTTTCATTTGGATATATAAGTGGAATCATCGAATGTTTATTTAATTTTATAGAGCAGACTAAGGCGCTATTAAAATAAACCATATCAACCAAATGGTTAATATTAGCTACTTTGGCAAGACCATATTCTTTTCATAAAATGTTCCATTATTAATTCTCATATTTGCGCTGTACATACCAGATGATGACAATGAGTACTCCAAAAAATATATATTTACATAAGTAAATAGTCTAAATTTTAGTAACTATGCATAATCCTAATTTCAGCGCAAACCATTTGTGCACTCACATATTTACTCTCAAGCAACTATGACTATAGCCGATTCCAACATACACGAAAATCTCTACTTCGTTTTATTTTTATACTCAGACTGTGGATATTTAATCGGAAAAAATGTACAAATGATACTCCTGATATTAATTCATCATTCACCGTGGTATACATACATTAAGAATATAAAATGTGTGTGTCGCTTTTTGTAGACATGCTTTATATGTCTGTGTAAATAAAGTAGCCCTGTATGTACGAATATGTAGCCAATTAATAGTCAGAGTATTTTTATACTTATGCGTAAGGTTGTTGCTCATACTGTCTTTAATATTTTAGTGTGTGTTGCCTGTTCGAAGACATGCTTTATGTGACTGTGTAAATAAAATAACCCTGTATGTACGCATATGTAGCCGATTAATAGTCAGAGCATTTTATAATCATGCGTATGATTGTTGCTCATAAAGTCTATATTTTGGTGTGCGTCCCTTTTTGAAGACATGCTTTATGTGGCTGTGTAAATAAAATAGCCCTGTATGTGTGCATATGTAGCCGGTTAGTAGTCTGAGTATTTTTATACTCATGCGTATGATTGTTGCTCATACAGTCTATAGTATTTTAGTTATAGTTATTTGTTTTAGTTATATCTTTGAGATCTTGAGTTATATCTTTGAGTTCTTAAGAATAATGGTGGCACATGGCGAAACATCAATATGCATACAAAATCGTTTGTGGAATGCCTCACAGCAAAGATCGACGAGAAATAGAGAAACTTGGGTTTTCCTGAGCAATATTGTCAGTTGTTTTTGAACCAAGTCCTAAAAGTTAAAGTTTTTTAGCAGTTGCGCAATTTGACAATTTCAATGCGTCGCGAGGCGTTGGACTCTGCTACTATTTTTATGACACTAGAGCCTATTTATGGCGTAAACTGGTAAATATTCATCTCTCTGATAAAATTAAATGTAATTTTCACTACAAACGAAGTGTGCTTGGCTTTTTCTGACTTAAGGAAGGCAAAAGCACTGTTTCAGCAGTTTTTGTGTAGTGACATGTCATTTTCGACCCAAAAGGTCGCTTAGTTCGTTAACCCTTTTGCCGTTAACGCTTAGAGGATGATGAGGCAACGGAACGCATTATCTGCGAATGTATTGTCTTCTGTGGAAGCAATGTTTTTAATTAAACCGCCGCCTGCGTAGAATAGTAAAAATATTCTGGCCAATTACGTCAACCAATAAAAGATTATGGGTCCCAACCTCTCAAATCCCCGTGCATGTTGAGATGCACGAGATGAAAAGAAAACTGACTAGCACATACCCTACGAAAACCCGTTGAAGACATGACAAGGAAAGCTATCAAATGGAAGCCGCAAGGAAGTCGCAGAAAAGGAAGACCATCACAAGCCTGGCGCCGCCAAATCGAAATTGAAGTGGCTAACCAAGACAAGAACGAGATAAAAACACTTGTAGAGCTTCATTTAATTTACAGGTACATGGCAAAAAAGTTCCACTAGGTGTCGCAGTGCCGGTCGTTGGACCTTATATTTCCCCTATTCTATTCTACTTGTCATCTGTCAAGTAGTTACAGGCTGCGTTATGACAACTGTTAAAATGGCGCACTATTTAAAATGAGACTTCTTATCGGTACTCCCTGTAGTTAAAGGAATTTCATGGTAATACTTAATTAGGCTTGAATCCTTTTTGCTGAAAGCATGAGTAATAACTGTTCCTTGAATTTAAACTTCTTTAAACATCACACACAAGATTCTTTTAGTTGCAAACACACACACACACACACATACACACACACACACATACACACACACACACACACACATGCACACACACACACACACACACACACAAAACAAGCAGCCAATTTAACGGAAACTATTAAAATTCCTTTTCAAATACATTTCGTTTTTCTTCTTTTCTGAAAGAAAGAAGAATAAAATAACAACTTTGCAAGCAATTTATTAAGTAATAAAGCAAAAAAAAAAAGCAAAACTATTTTTATGTGTCCAACTACGAGTATATTTTATTGTTTTTGTAACATGCTGCAACTAGATATAAAAAACAAGGCATGACCCAATTTATATACTTGCTTTTTCTACAAGGACACAAAACATAATGTGAAAAAGATAATTTTATACTAGCTATCTGTCCTTTTTTTTAGCAACACACATACAACACACTTTTCAGGCAACTTGCAATCAACATTTTGCTGCAACATAATTTTTTTTAGTTAAAGCCATATAACAAAAAAATAAAAAATAAAACAAATAAGCAAATGAAAACAAAGAACCACTTAATGTAAAAATAGTGTCAATAAATGCAAATAACTTGAGACAAGTCTATTAAAAAATTAAAATAATAATAATAATAATAAGAAATGGAGGGAAAATATAAAACTGAATAGAAACTATGGCAGGAGTAAATTGATGTCAAAAGCCAACTTTTCCGCTTTTGTTATCAAAGCGTTAGCAATTACGCCATTGTCGGCTAAATTCTTTTTATATTCATATTTTAACGTTTTTGTTTGGTCCGCTATTCACAAACACTGGCACACAATTCGCAAACTGTTAGATTTATAGATAATTGCTACTTTAGATTTGTTCATCATGCCTTGTGATGGCGTTGAATATTGATAATGAGAAAAGGATTTTAAAGGATTTGAGTCAAATGGACAGTGGATTAGACAGATCGTCGTCCGGGTGTTTAAGTGCCAAAAATGCATTTTGAATAAATCGATGTTTAACACAATTTTTCTAAAAAGACTACTCGATAGGATTTTGTGATTTTTATGTATATTTATTTTAAAAAGATGATTAATTCTAAGGAAAAAATTTTATCTCTGGATAGCACCTGCAACGGGATATTTTCTAAAGGTAATAAACATCATGTTTGTTGTATACGCCACCTTAAGCATATGTCCTTACACGTAGAGAAAACTAGCATTAACAAAGTAATAAAATCACCTAAAATTTTTAATAAAAAAGATTTATTCATTTACAAAAAAACAAAAATTAAAGCTTTTCACAAAGTAATCAAAATGATAATAAAAAAATTATTATCTTAATTTATTGAATAATTTTTGTCTGTTTCAGACAGAATTGAAAAATTTAATTGGTTAGATATCTGAGAAAAATTTTTAAAATCTGAGGATTCCATTTCCTTAAGTTTTATTTTATTTGTTTCAAATTTTTCAAATAATTAACGAGTAGTAATAAGACTTTCTAAGCCTCTCAGCTGTTTGTCTAACACACAAAAAAGTAATATGTATGATTTTGTAATATCAATTAAAATATTTGTAATATCAATTAAAATATTAATTAAATTTTCGCCTATAAACAACTTGATAATATCAATTAAGTTTTTCCACTCAAATTAATTAATATAATTCAAACTTTAATTGAATTAATTAAATTCTTAATTGAAAGAATTAACTGATGAATTTTTTTTTCTGTGTAAAGCACTGTGAACGCAATCGATTTCTTGGATTTGTGAATGACCAGGCTCGGAAAATATCTGGATGACATTTTTGACCAGTATGTATATGGTCTGACAAAAATTTTAAAATTGCCGTGAACATCATTTGATTTTTATTTTGGGCAATGCGTAAACCACTCCACATAACGATATTTTAAATACCTGGATGTTTTATAATCAGAGTAATTTGTATTTTGTATATAAAACTACTAATTTCGTTACCACCGCGACCTTTATTAAATTCGTCACAAACGCAACAATCCGTAAATTTTTCCTTATTGGGAAACAAAATTGTACCGGACATATCGTCCCTACCATGTCAAACTATTCAATATGCAAAACTCGTTTTTTAGATGAAATTCTTAAAGGCGATAGATAGCTCAATAATAAATATGTTAAGCCTGGTAATTTTAGAAATACGCCAACTTTAAATTCACAATTGACCACTCTTTGCGCTCTTCTGAAAAGTGCAAGTTTTCATTTCATATTGGCTAGTTTGACGTGGTAGGGACGATATGTATTATAAACATTTACTTTTCGCTTATAATGAAATGACGATACAAGACTTTTGGGAAGGTTGAAAACGCCTTGCAAGTCAAAACATACAACAACACAAAAAGAGTGTGATTTCCAGCGGTCTACGGCACGTTACACTTTAAGGCAACGGTTTTCAAATGGGGGTCCGCGGACCCCTGGGGATCCGTATGAAAATTCCAAGGGGTCCGCGAAAAGCTTGTGAGAACCTATGTTTTAAGGCATTTCTTTTGAATATCGAATTCTTCAATTTCATTCTCCATTTTTTATTTAAAATTGTACGCAACGGTCGCATTGGTCTTTTCTAGGCTTCCTAAAGGACAAATTAAAATTGTGCTTGAACTGATCGCTATAAAATCTTCCCGAAACGGTCTTGAAGGCTTGTCGCCCCATATTCGATTTGTTTTGAAATAAAAACTTAACTTGACTTGGATGTAGTATATTTTAAATTTATATTTAGTCCCCCAGGAAAGTATCATATTGTATAGAAATAGGAATACTTTAAAAAAACTATATAAAGCTTAAAAGTGCTCTCCTGAAAAACTGCCAAATTGGACTCAAACACTTTTTTTATCGCCAACGGATTGCAGATTTGAAAAATTTGGAAAACCTAAAATGACATCCTTAACTCCAAAATGTCAAAATGGCGACAAGATGTTTAATTTGAGGAGCTGGCGAACAAAACCAGACTAGTGCCGTTAACTGTTTTTTACAGGAGAGGCAAATCACTGAACTACATACATAGAGACTAGTAAGGAAAAGTCAGTTTTCGTTATTTTTTACGGTATGATCGAACTGGTTTTGAATGAGAATATTTCCTGACATCATAGAATGTACTTGGACAGCCAAAAAAAAAAAAATTAGAAACAAAATCATTTACCGATAACATGTCTAGTTTTGTTCGCCAGCTCCTCATTTATAATGATACGTTTTTGTTTAAAATTGTCTATATAGTTTTGGAACCCCTGATTATAACTTTAGCCGACTGTAATGTAATGTAAGCACAACGCCAGAAAACAGATGATCGACATTGTTATGTCTTGCTGTTGCAATTCAAAGGCGCGTGCTCCTAAAAATTCTCATATAAAGTCGCGTTTAATTTTTCTAAACACAACTCAACTAATCATCTAAGTTCTAAGTACAGGAAAAATTAAATATTGTAACTTACACGAGCTAATAATTAGTATTTTATATGCAAACGTGTGTTAGAGATGCTGGGCTATATGTGTAAGTAATTCATTGCCGTCGGCAAAGTTCAGTTAGTTACTATTAATATTATTCTTTTTTTTTGTAAGCAAAAATCAATTTGTAATACAAAAAAATACTGGGACATTTGTAAGTACAAATTTCTTTAGTCCGTCCAGCAGTTTTTGCTAAATATGGATTGTATTCAAAACCCTACGAGTACTGTAAAGCTATTGGTGCTGTGTTGTGTAAATCTGGTTTTAAATACTCGTAAGCCAGCGATCGTATGAGTCTATGTATGAATTTAAGTTTTTGTTTATAACATTTAAGCACATTCTTTTTGTTCTGGCAGCACATTCTTTCTCTATGCGTATTACATACATATCGTCAGCTAAAATGCAAAAAGGCGTAACTAACAAAAAATTCAAAATCGAGTTTTTTAATGATTATTATGAATGCCATTAAACTACATGTCTTGGCAAAATATTACACTTCTGCGATCGAAAATTACGCTTTTATTAACAAATAACAAGGGCACTTAACTACACGTTTGTTCAATTTTTTGTTTAGTTTTTTGTTCCTCCTGTAAAATTATATTTTTGTTGTTACGCTCTTTTGAATTTTAGCTAACGATATGTACATATATATAAATATATGTAAGTATGTAGATATTTAAATAAATATTTTAGCTCTGGCGCGTGTATGTGACGTACAGTGACGTAAGATAGAAATTAAAGCAAAAAAAAAAAGTTTTTAATTTACATTTCATTACAAAATATATATTTTAGATCGTTGTAAACCAATACTAAATATAATGGTTATGTAATTTCGTAGAAATGGAATTTTTAAAATTACTATTTTTTACATTTGTATGTAAATGAAAATTTTGCTTTATGGTACACTGACCTATAAGTTTTATATGCTGTTGCCATACTAAGTGCCCCATATACCACACAAATTCATATTTCTTGTTTCTTGTGCTCATAAATTATCTCCTCACGATACAGGAGATTAATGAAATACTGTCATATTTTGATTTTTTTTTTTTAATTTTTTCTTGCTTAAATAAAAATCACTTTAAAATCTTGCCGACCAGATTGATTCCGAATAATTTTGCAAACCAAAAAATAAAAGGCGAAATCTGAAATTACTCTGCACTTAAAAGTGAACTGAATGAACATCCATGAAATCCCGGCAGTAACACAAACAAATATAATTAAGTTAACACATTGTATGAACAAAGTTTCTAAAAAAAATACAAAAGAAAAGTAACAACAACAAAATCGCTTACCTTGACACTGACGTTTAAATGGTCAGCAATGTTTTGTGTTTTTCAAAGTTTTCTTACAAATATCGCACAAATCATGAATATGAAACAGACAAAACATGTGAGAAGTACAATATGCCAGAGCGTGTTCTGTTAGAAAAATTTTTAATAATTCTTATGAAAGATTATAGTGAGTGAAGACTGTCATTATTTTTAAATGTTATATATTTTGTTAATTTAATTATTATTTTTCGAACTATATTTGTTTCTATATTCTTATGAATTGAATAGGCTAAAGTTCGTAACGCTTTTTAAGCCAAATTACATGTGATAATTATTAATGAACAAATAACATCAAAGTTAGTTGTAAATATTCTGACAACAACACATAGTTGGAACAGCCAGCCGTTTTCGAAGGCCACTAAACCTTCCTCATCAGCGTTCTTCTGTGTTTTGGTCCACTGTGTGTGGTGTCAGTTGATGTAGATGTCTGCCTTATATACGTAACTTTATAGCAAATGGAATATGTGAATTGGTTTGATTCATTGCATTTCAATTTGCTAATGTGTTTCGTAATGTATACGCAAGTTACCATCTATATATATATACCATCTTCTATATATATTACCATCTTCTATATATATTACAACAGTCTTACCATTGTCGTTTTGTTCCTTACTAACTATACACATGTTTGTTAATTTGCTTATTTTTGTTCTACTTAAGACAAACTTTTTTGGTTTGTTACTATTAAGTATATTTTTTATTTTTAATTTTTGCCACAAGCCAATGACTATTAATTAGTTAATTTAATTATTATTTTTCGAACTGTATTTGTTTCTATATTCTTATGAATTGAATAGACTAAAGTTCGTAACGCTTTTTAAGCCAAATTACATGTGATAATTATTAATGAACAAATAACAAACCAAAAAAGTTTGTCTTAAGTAGAACAAAAATAAGCAAATTAACAAACATGTGTATAGTTAGTAAGGAACAAAACGACAATGGTAAGACTGTTGTAATATATATAGAAGATGGTAATATATATAGAAGATAGTATATATATATAGATGGTAACTTGCGTATACATTACGAAACACATTAGCAAATTGAAATGCAATGAATCAAACCAATTCACATATTCCATTTGCTATAAAGTTACGTATATAAGGCAGACATCTACATCAACTGATACCACACACAGTGGACCAAAACACAGAAGAACGCTGATGAGGAAGGTTTAGTGGCCTTCGAAAACGGCTGGCTGTTCCGTTCAACTATGTGTTGTTGTCAGAATATTTACAACTAACTTTGATGTTATTTGTTCATTAATAATTATCACATGTAATTTGGCTTAAAAAGCGTTACGAACTTTAGCCTATTCAATTCATAAGATTATATATTTTGTTTATTATTAATATTGTCCAATAACTTTATTGCATATTGCAATAAAGTTATTGTTTATAAAAGTTCTCTTAAGTGTTTAGAAATGTTTGCCCTCCCACTTGGTTAATTAACTGATATTGTTCCAAAACAATCATTTTTTTTTTTTTTGAAAAACTCTAAACAGATTATTAGGCTTGTTCTGAAAATCACGGTGATTTCAAATATAAACTATTACGGCCCTATGTATAAGCAAAAATTGGTATGAAGTTAGCATAAGTGGCAAAATTGAACATGATCTTAAAGAGTTTTGCCATGAAACTTCACATTAAAAATCATGCTAGGACTTAGAGGTGGGTTAAAATTAGGTAATGCGACCATTTTTAACGTCAAATTGTATAGAGGAGCTCGTTTACACTTAATTCAATTTGGTCACTTATGCTAACTTCATGCCCATTTTTGCTTAATAGCTAACTTGTCAGTGAGTTTATATTGTATTTTAGGTTTCGACATTTATAATAGAATTTTTATTCCTACTTTCAATGCTATAAATTCGTACTTACTTACTCACTTATTCCGTACCTCTTTCTTTCGCAAAGACTTTCTTCATTTCTGTCCATGTCGTGCATTGGCGTAGCTATAAATATTTTCTAGGGGGAATTATGGCTGGTAATTTTCAAGAGTAATATTAAAATAAATAATTACAAACAATTTTTAGTAATTTTTTGGGGGGGGGAGGGCAACAGCAATTCTGGAGAGGGTAAGCAGCACCCCCAGAATGACCTTTCTATGCCTATGATCTTGTGCCGTGGCTTTGGCTGTACTAGGCTCGATTCTTTGTTCAGTCAGAATTTTGTTGATAAGTGTCTTGTCAAGTTACTCTTTTTCTTCCTCTGGTACCGATCGGTCTTGCTTCTAATATTCGTCTCGGCAGTCGGTGCTTTAGAATTCTGGCAACCTGGCTAAACCATCTTAGCTTTTGTCGCTCGGTCCTTTTATTCAATGCTTCTGTTGAAAGGCTTGCTCGTATTGTGTCGTTTCGTATTGTGTCCCGCCTTGTTTTTCTAGCCACAAGTCGTGCACATTTCATCTCGTTTGCCTAAACTCTATTCTGATTTTTAGATGCAACCGCCCATGACATCCATACGTGAGGATTGGTATATATATGTACTTGTATATTGTGAGTTTTGTTCTCTTTGAGACTTCTCTTATACCAATAAAATTCTTGTTTAAGATGGAATATAGATTGGCAGTTTTGGCTATTATGCGATTCAAACCCCTATGCGCCTTTCCGACTTTGGTAGTTGTGACTCCCAAATAGCGGAACTGTTCGACTTGCTTTAGGATTTCTGAACCTAAGTGCATTCCATGTTGGATTTTATCAGGACCTATTATCATAGTCTTTGTCTTTTTCGTGTTAATATGAAGGCCTATCTTAGTAATTTCATCAGAAAAATAGTCAAGTTATGTTGAAGAGTTTGACACTAATGTAACCTTATCTGCATATGTGACCTTCTTCGAGAAAAGGGACCTAGTGTGTGAAAATGAAGTTTTGAGAAAAACGCATTTAAAAAATAAAATTATGATGTTTTTCTCATTCTTATCGATTTTGACACAGGCCTTTTTTTTGACACACTAGGTCCCTTTTCTCGGAGAAGGTCATTGAAACATTGAAACTCGCCTTGTCGCACTCCTTTTGTGAGGTTGTGAACTCTTCAGATGTGGTATTCCCGGTTCTCACATAGTTTGATTTGTCTGATCAATATGTTGTCCAAGTTCCTTTTTTGAAGCACCTCCCATATTTCAGGGCATTCTTCCATGTCGAAAGCTTTTTCCAGATCTATAAAGCAGCAATGGGTCTTTTTATTAAGCCCTATGGATTTTTGCGATATTTGTCTTATCGGGAATATTAGATCGTGCGTTCTACGATTTAGTCTAAGGCCACACACTGTTCCACTACTCAAGCTTGTGTTCTATATTACTCTTAAGTCTTTCGGTGAGTCTCCTTGAGGATATTTGATCCGCTACAGATAGAAGTGATATTGTCGATGGTTCCGGCATAGCTGATTATCTCCCTTTTTCAATATTAGATTAATTTTCGTTACTTGCCAGTCGCTGGGAATTGTTGATTGCCTTTATGCTGCGCTTATAACTTCGAGTAGCATAATTTGTCAATCCTTACCCATATGTTTCAGAAGTTCTGGAGCCATCATGTCCATCAGCTTTGCCTAATTTAATTTTATTAAATGCCTTGGCAGCTTCATCAATAAAATATTCGCATCATCTCTCCATTTTTTCCTTGTCTTCTATTAATATGTCTCCATTATTACTTTGGATGAATTTTATATGACAGACTCTACCCATATTTCTCTGTTGATGATTCGATTAGGCTAAAGTTCGTAACGCTCTGTAAGCCAAATTTAATTTTTAAGGAACAAATTTCACTAAAGACAATTTTAAAATATTCCAAACACTAGCACAACGGAACACAGGAATTTTTTGAAGGCCGCCACATCTTCATAATCATCGTTCTTGTACTTGGTCCACTATGCGTGTGAACTAATATTAATGTAAACTTCAGCCCTACACACATACACATTTTTCAATGCAAATGCAATATACATATGTGAATTGTTTTGATTTATCGAACTCCAATTTGTTGAAAGCTTTTATGTAATGAAAGCTCTAATTTAATATGGCTGCTTCCAATTATGTGCACTAAAGAGCTTTTATGCTTTCAAAATTACGAGAGCACAATAGCCTATCAGATGTCGGCAACAACAATGCTCTACTTTGCACAGATATAAGAACAAATGAGCTTTCAAAACTGTTTACCTCGAATGAAAATATCAGATTATGTGCTTTTTATATCTTTTTTTTGCCTTTGACGGATTTTATTGTTTCGAATTTATAACAGTACAGAGTTAGTAGTGCTTCTTTTCAGTTATTTATTGCACTATGAATTATTAAACTTCCCATTTATTCTGTGCTTAAATTTATTTATGTAGATATGTAAAAATTAAATTTTTTTTAATATTCACAAAAAGAGTTCTACTATAGAACTTGTATCTTGCGGAGAGGAATAAATTTTCAAACAAAGAATACTTCCACGAACTGTATGACAATATTTGTGCTCATATACTCCAAACAGTAATTATAGATTAGAGAGAATTTCTAACAACTAAAATTCTAGGAATGTACATCCTTATGCAAAAAAAAACTAATATGTGCTTTAAATCAAAATTTATATGGACATTTTTTAACGTACACTTTAAGCTCAACTATTTTATTTTGTATAAGGGGTTTAATCTTTACCGTTCATTTATAGATAATTATTTTTAAAACTACAATTAAAATTATATATCTTTGCTGCAATATTTCCAATAAAAAAAAACTTCAATCATTTTATTACGAACATCATAATGAACAGTTTGATGTGTGTCACTCTGTCAGTCTTGAGCTAGTTCTTTTTAAGTCATCAATTTCAGTTAAATTAACAGACAAATGATTATGAGCAAATTTGCGAATTTGCAATGTGAGTATGATTTTAATATGATGAACCTGGGGCTTCATTAATTCAAGAGCTTTCTATGAATAGTGATGATGTGAAATTAAAACTACTAATTATTGTTTTAAAATTTGAAAAGGAAAGTCAAGCTTAAAGTCAAAAGTTTGAGCAGTTATTATAATTTGTTAAATAGTCCGTCAGCAGAGAAAGTTTGTTTGGGAATTTAAAAAAGAAATGCAATATTAAAGAAGTCTAAGAATCCCGAGGAATTTTTGTAGGAAACTAAATTTTTTTTTAATATAACAAACATACTCATATCAGTAGCTCCACACTGTTGCGGTAAAGAACAATTGCAAAGTTTTAAAAAAAAATCCAACAACAACCACAAAAAAGATTATTCTGCACAAATGATACCAAATTGTCAGGGTCAAACTTGTGCATTTTTTTTAATGATGGCATTGCCAAGTCAAACAAAATCTGCAAAAACTACTTATAAAATCAACTCTAAACTAAATTAAAATGCGTTATGCTAGGAACACAATTGGGACGAACGACGACTTTCGTCCACGTCGACGAATTCGTCGATAAGAGTTCGCTGCGTAAATTCGTCGAGTGAAGCACAACAACGACGAATTTACGCAGCGAATTCCTCTCTTATATTTGATAAAGTTGGTTGTTTCGTGTACAAAGACAGAGAGTGAGAGAGAAAACATTATTTTTTCGTCGTTCGTCGGCGTACAAATTAGAAATAAATCTATCTCAGAATTCGTCACGCACGACGAATTTCGTTGTACGGCGGTGTTGTGTTCATTCTCATATGCGCACATGTGTTTTATTTTTTATGACGAAAGTTCGCACCGAAAAATTCGTCGTTCGTCCCAGTTGTGTTCCTAGCATTAGTTGCGTTTAACGTTTCGTTTCGTTTTCGTTTCTTTGAAGTAAAAAACAAATTACAAGTGGTTGAATATTAGTTCTATGGAAAATAATTAAATTAAATATTCGGCCCTGTTCTGTAAACCGAATCCGAGTAAATTTCTCGTTTTCAAAAAATTAATAATGGTCCTGCAAACGTGTTTAAAGTCATACACGATAATTTTCTTTCAGTTTTGATATTTGAGAATTTATATACTAAAAAAAAATGTAAAATAATCTAAAAAAATATCTCTATTGTCGGAGTTAGTTTTTTAAAATTGTGCGATTTCAAATCGATCGGTTTACAGAACAGGGCCGATTATAATAATTTATTCGAACTTTTTTATTTATATACATAAACAGTTATTAAAGATTTATGCCTTTTATAAGCTGCAGAAAGTTGCAGCGTAATATCGATAAAATAATAAATAAAATGGTAAACTATTTATAAAAGCACTAAAGCTTTAATAAAATTTGTATGTAATAAGTTAACTAAAAACTGGGTGGCGTTGGCTGAAGTAGTTAGCACGTTGACTACAAAACCGAAGGTCCTGGGTTCAATCCCTGTATCCGACAGTCATTAAATAACAACACCACGCATTTTTCTGTTGTGCATTAGTGTCCCTTTGTGTCAGTTGTTGTAGGAAAGTTCAAGTGATGAAGGCATAGTCACTGGTCACTGATCTATACCGACTTCAGCAGATACTAACCTAATGTAACATCAGAGCGCCCTCCTTCGTTGTGTAGCAAAATCATTGGCGAAGTAAAATAATCAATAAAATGGCTACAAGACACAGCTTCAAAAAATTAATACGCCTCATTTAACATCAGAGAGGCGCTGCAACACTGCATTAGTAAAAACGTGCGAAAAAGCAGAGTTGTAAAAGAATGAAGCTTTCCTCTATCTCTTCCTTCACCACCTGCCTTCTCTCTCACTATCCCTTTCCTAAAGAAGGTAACACCTAGTAATAGTAGTAGGCATTAATTGCCTGAGTGTTACTTCTCTTTATTAAAAAAAAAAAAAAAAAAAAAAAAAGTGATGGAAAATACCTTCAATCTGGTAACGGCCATTTGTTGGATGTATTTGTTTCTCTACTTAATGAAAAATAATTAGACATTATTTATGAAAATTAGTAAGGCTTTATAAAGGCTTTTTAAGAAAAATTTTTATGAAAATTTGTTTTAAAAAGCCTTTATAATGTCTTAATAATTTTTATGAATAACGCTGCAAATAAACAAAATCCACACACATGATTTTTATTAATTGAATCAGAATGAATTTTAATTAAAAATAATTTCTAAATCGGGCATAAGTTCAGTATTTTGTATTTTTATTGAATGATATATTTTTTATTATTTGCGATTTTCTACAGAAAAGCAGAAAAATTATACATAACTTTAGCCGACATTTTTCTGTGCAGGCACGCACTTCATTCAATGTAATAATTAAAAATACTGAGCTTAAACCCGATTTAGAAATTATACTTGGTTAAAGCTTTTCATATTTTAAAGAAATACATTTAAAGAACTTTAGGTGATAATTTTTGCGCCACATTATACTCACAATCATATTCGTACAGTGAGTGACTAAATTTTTCTTTCCAATTAAAGCACATTTTTGTTTAAAACTATCGGTGCTCTTCAGCTAGTCGATACTATTTGAACTCAGAGCTCCTCCTTACAACCAAGAACCTTTGAGAACCGATATATATAAAAGAAATTTTGTATAACGTTTACAAATTTACTAGAAAACTAAAACAGCTGCGTTAAAACTCACATACTTGGATATTTGCATTTCAGATAAGCAAATTTGAAAGCACTGAAGTTTTTTCTTGTTTCTTTGCAAAATAAAAGCAAGCATTGTTGCCAATCTGCAATCTGATTCGCAATTGTGTTCTCATCTGAGTGAAAGCACAAAAGCTTTTTTATAAAAGTTAGCACATTGTGCATATAGCTTGGACATATGTAGCTGCACCAAACCATTTAAAAGCTTTTAAGAAAAAAAAGAGTAATGCAGTTTTCCAGATTAGAACATACATACATATATTATTTTTATTAAACGTATGTCAAAATGAATACGAATTTGTAGAAGTTTATTTGTTGTTGGTTCAGCATGCATTTCGTTGCTGGTTAAGCAACTCAGCCGTAGCCTTCAAACGCAATTCAAAAGAGTTTATCGGTCTACTGCTTGTAGTTTTGTTATTTTAAATAATTTATTGAGAGCTTTTCTTTAAGCATTAAGGACTTGGTAGCTTTTATTGAATTGTATTTGATGTCTAATGATGAGTTGCTTAAGCAGCAACGGAATGCATTTAGACGTGCTTAGCCAACAACAAACAAACTTTTTTAATTATTTTTATTCCTCCTTATTTTTTCACCTAAACCACGCTGATATTTATTAATAAAGTAGCTTCTAAACTTCTCATAGCTGTAATTTGTTATAACTTCAATGAAGCTGCATCCTGCCTACTAAAAATTATTAAATATTGCCCAATTTCTGACGAATTATTCCACTGTCTACTTTCAAGTTTTATATGGCTACTGCATACACAAATATCAAGTGAAATAAATAAATGAAAAAATAAAAAAAAAACAAATTAAAATATCTTAAGGTGAACGAATGTCTGTTTAAAAGTACTATACAAACATCCTGTAAGTTCCATAAGGATTAATACTCGTATTTACCCTTAGCCAGGACATATCCCAACGTTCCATTTTCATATCATGTTGCATATCTTTTGTTTTTAGTTTTCTGACCACTTCTATTTGATCTACAACTAAAGAAAGTAAGCCCAAGCAAAAAGAAACCTCTACAAAATCTATACTAAACTGTAACATTTAGTGTTGGGATATACAAAAAAACTGAAAGAGTGACTGGAAGAAAGTTCAACAGAAAATAAACTCTTCAAGTGGACAAAAAGCAAGAGGCAGAATCAACTGAAATCAAAAATGCAATTTTAGTCATCTAATAAAAGTTAACTTTTAGCCTCGTTATGCAAACAAACTAACACACAAATCCCTTGTTACGTGCACTTGCTCTCAAACACATGCACAGAGAAAATACACATACAAGTATGTGTATGTATGTGTTTGTGTATGAATGTATGTAATGGGTGTTTTTTATTGAGGTATAGAACTTTAAGTTGGCATCACTTTTTTAACTGGCGGCCATTTTGTCAGCTGTCAAGTGATTAATATTTAGTTTGGTTTGCCATTTCATCATGAACAGGTTGACAAAAGAACAACGCTTGCAAATCGTGCAAATTTATTTCGAAAATAATGGTTCAGTTCGCGAAGTTTACCGCAAGCTCCGTCCATTTTATGGTCGACATAATCGTCCATCAGAGCAATTAATTCGGTTAACCATGGATCGTTTTCGCACTACGTTTACTCTATGTGATAATACGCATCCGCAGAGACGTCGAACAGTGCGCACCGAAGAAACAATTGCCGCTGTAGAGCAAAGTGTTGAAGAGGACCCGAATGAATCGATTCGCCACCGTGCACACCAATTGGAGCTTTGTCCATCAACTTTATGGAAGATTTTGAAGATTTTGAATGTGGATGAGTTGTGGTTCCAACAAGACGGCGCTACATGCCACACAGCGCACGTCACAATCGATTTATTGAAGGACACATTCGATGAGCGCATAATTTCGCGGAATGGACCTGTCAATTGGCCACCAAGATCCTGTGATTTGACACCATTGGATTATTTTCTTTGGGGATATGTGAAGTCGCTCGTCTACGCCAACAAACCAGAAACGTTAGGGGACTTGGAAGCCAACATTCGTGGCGTTATTGCCAACATACGGCCCCATATGCTCGAAAAAGTGGTTGAAAATTGGACCTGTAGAACTGGCTTTATTCGAGCCAGCCGCGGCGGCCACATGCCCGAAATCATATTTAAACATTAATGGCATAAAATTATCCTTCCAATAAAGCCAAATTGATGGACATTAAAACGATTTTCTTGTGTTTTATTTCAATTCGAAGTTCTATACCTCTAAAAAAACACCCTGTATATGTGATTAATTTAATTTCGCTCATAGGCAGCCAGCGTTGCCAGAAACGATTATATGTGACCTTCTCCGAGACCTTCTCATTTCATCTTATTCTACATCCTTTTAGGTACCAGAATCCACTCTTAAGTCCAAACCCGTTTTTTGACACACTAGGTCCATTTTCTCGCAGAAGGTCACATACATCATGTTATTGATTATTTTTTTTTTCAAATATTTCATGTTTTTGTGACCGTTTACTACACAGTAAAAAAGAGCTTTCAAGGAAGTTAATAAGATCCAGAACTTGTGATCCGGAATTAGTGCAAATTTGGATAATTTCTAAGGATGTTTACTTAGGGTTATCATTGCAAGAAGTTCTCTTTTTTATCCATATTCAGTGAATTCGAAGTCATGTTCATGATGATGAGTAAATTTGATTTTTCGTATGTTCTTTTTTTGTTTTTCTAAATTTAATTTAATCGAGATATTTATATAAATAAAAATAGAATACTTCATGACATTGATTTCGTTTTACTAAAAACCGAGACATATCGTAAGTATTTGCGAAAACTATAAATTTTACCCAATTCATTATCTTGATGATGTTAATAATCGATTCCTAAAAGGTAAAAAATACACACATATTAATATTGTGGAAGTAGAGAAAAAGTAGTTCCTCAGTAATTTTTTTCACTGGGTAGATTTTTCTGCACTTTTTACGAGTACTTCAAGGTTTCCTTCATACCACTTTTATATCTCAAAATGGAGGCTTTGAGCTATAAAAGCCAATATGATTTCATTTAGCGACAGTAGTGTAAAATTGTTTTTGTTGAAAATTATAGAATTTAAACCCCTAACCCCTGTTTTAATGAGTGCTTTTCAAAAAAAATGTAACTTCATGACTTTTAATATGTCGTGTACTGCAGTCTTAAAGTGTTTATATTTTGCACTAAATTCCTGGTAACCCTGTTTACAGTTTATGCTAGGGACACAACTGGGACGAACGACGAATTTTTCGGTGCAAATTTTCGTAATAAAAAATGAAACACATGTGTGCATATGAAAATGAACACAACACCGCCGTACAACGAAATTCGTCGTGCGTGACGAATTCTGAGATAGATTTATTTCTAATTTGTGCGCCGACGAACGACGAAAAAACAATTTTCTCTCTCTCACTCTCTGTCTTTGTACACACAACAACCAACATTATCAAATATAAGAGAGGAATTCGCTGCGTAAATTCGTCGTTATTGTGCTTCACACGACGAATTTACGCAGCGAACTCATATCGACGAATTCGTCGAGGTGGACGAAATTCGTCGTTCGTCCCAATTGTGTTCCTAGCATTACTTGTGTTTATTCATTCTCTTCCTTCCACACTCTCCTTATACTGCCCTAGGTCATCTTGTTAAATTCTATTTAGTTCATTTGTAGTCTGTTGAACCTTTTGGCCCTTTCCTTGTTTGCCTTCAAGAAATATTTTAGTATTTACTTTCGTGTATTTGTTGTTGTTTATTACTTGCACAGATTCATATTTGGGTTGATTTTTATCCTTAAAATAGGATGTCCTAAAAGCAGCGTCAGCGTCATGGGAAATGTAAATAAAATTTAACTTTTAATAGAAATATCACCAAACGAGCAATTTTTTTTAGATTAGGAAAAGATGTTGAGATTGTAGTAAAAGAAAGAATTTATTTGAATGAATATTGATATTTTATCATTGACAGCGAACACTGGAATAAGGTTATGTTGGGTAATTTTGTGTGTATGTAAAAGTATATATCGTTAGCTCAAATGCAAAATCAAGAAACTACAATTTTTTTTAGATTTCAGTGTTAATTTTTTTAAATGAAAAGAGAGAAAAATTAGGAGAGGTCTCTTAGGATAGCCAGTTATAGCTATGCTGCTTAGCTATTTATAAAATAAATCTAATGTGTTAAATAACAATGCAATAAAATTATATTATATGATGATGTCAAATTGGCCTCAAAAATTTTAATACTTTTCCATTTATTTCCCACTATCTTCTTTTCTAGCGGCGTACTATTAAATTAAGGTATGTTTTGTTTTCGGCGGCGTCTGTTAGCCATCTTACAGACAATCGGCTGTGTTTGCCGGCTTGTGATCTTGTTCAAAAACAGTACAAAAACAAATTGAGCAATCGCTCTCATTGTTTTTGTTTAGTTTTTTTTTGTCTCACTCACTTCAAAGAACGAAACAAACCAAAATCAAACAATTTGTTTCGTTTATTTTTGTACTCTGGTTTTAAATACAAAGAAATCAGAACTAAAATAAATTTATAAGTGTAATTGTGTCGATTATTTTTGATAAGAAAATCTCGTCCTAGCTCCTGTATAGTGAAATAAATGGCATACCTATAAAAAAAATATATAAGATTATTGAAGTGGCTGAAGTAAAGAAGGCTATTGTGTTGATCAGACTATGTATGTATGTGTGTTCCTTTGTGACACTATATCAGAGATGGCTACCGAGAGAGAGAGACACGAGAGAAATGTTTGCGCGTATGTGTATTCATTTGTATAAGAAGCCGATTGATGTTCGGCACTCTGGTGATATTTTGGGCAGCTCAGCACTATATAAACCAAAAGCGTGGACCGATTTTGATGATTCTTACATTAATCGATTTGTCTTAACCCTGAGAGTTTTGACAGTTGCCATAACTCAAAATGGCGCCCACAGACCCCTTTTTGAAAATACGAAAAATATAAAAATTCGGCGAACTTTATCGAAATGGATATCATTCGACAGGTATTTTCAAATCATCTTTAGGTTGCTCCTATGATTTTTCATGTCGAATGACAATTTAGGATATTTAACGGTTTTTATGCGAAATTCTTTTTTAAAGGGTAATTTTTTTAAAGGATCATTTATTTTAATTTTTAATTCTGCTGCTTTTAATGATAAGGGTTTGAAAGTTTGTTGGGACATGTGCTCCGATGTAATAGCCGATAATTAATTTAAGACGCGATTTTAAATTCTATGCTAGCTACAACGTTTTGCATTTCAAATGACTATATAGAAAAGCTAATATATGATATTTTTTTCGATGCTTTTTAACTTGTTACTCTCATATATTTAATAATTCTCAATTATTTTTTTTTTTAAATATTTGTTTTTAAAGATTTTAATTGGATGTCTTTTGCGGACTTGGCACTAGCACTGCTTGTTTAAATTTACTAAAATTTTAACTGATTTAAATTTAAGCTTGTTTTATTATGTTCTTAAGATTCCGTACACCAAAGCTGAAAAATAACCCTATTGTTAACGCTACAATGTCTGTCTCTCTACCTGACTGTTTATCACCTGCTGTTCTGTTGAGTTCTATTCTATTCTCGAGAATCATTAGAGCTACGGACGGACCTGAAATTTTCACAAAATATGTTAAACTTTGGCCACTGCAACAATAAATATCTATATGAAAATTAGAGATTAAAAGGTGTCCAAAAGTGAGGAGTGAAACACGTTGAAAACCTAATGTAATATACAAACAATTATATATAGACACTTGCAATTTTCAAAGTTAGTGTATTTTTACACTGCAATTTAGAAAAAATCTAAATTAAAGGGTATTTTATCTGTTAATGTAATTTTGGATCTTGGAAACCGTAAGAGGCAAACTCTTGAAGTTTTTAAAAACGGTAAAAGGAAAAAATCCCCAAAAACCGAAAAAATTAACAAAACGAGAAAAAGCTCCAAAACTAGAAAACAGCCGAAAAAATCGCCAAAAAGCGATAAGATCGTCAAATCGAAAAAAAGCGCCAAAACTAAAAAATCGCTAAAATTTATCAGAAAAAAAAACGCCAAAATTAAAAAAACCCAAAGTTCGAAAAAATCGCCAAAACTCGAAAAAAGTGCACCGGGTACTTAATTTTTTTAAATATCTAAATCAATTAAGATAATAAAATAATAAGATAAGATAATATAGTATTATTACATATTATGTAGTGTCTGTACGGAACCCTTCGTGTGCGAGTCAAAGTCACACTTCGATGAATTTATTTTTATTTAATTCATTAATTGAAACGCAGCCGCGAATAACGTTGTAAAAGATAATTTTTAAGAAACCAGTTTTTTCACAGATTACCATTAACATAACACTCTCCTGCGTTGTTCAAATTTAAACCATTCAAAATTATGCATCTTATCGCCGTCAAAATACAATTACAAATCGGTCAGCCAGTCCAAAACTTTGTAAGTAACTAATAAAATCATGCAAACGAAATTGTCGAAAATAGTTGATAAATGTAGCAGAGATACAAAAAGAAAAGCTGATGCTAGTTATTATTATTTTCAATAAGCTAAAAAAATTTTAACGAAAAAAGCAATCTTGCTTCAAAATACGTTTATTGGCTCTCCTGAAAAATTATTATTTTTTCACTTAAAACGTTATTCGCGGCTAACCTTCAATTAACTGAATTGATTTTTAGTGCAAGTTGATCTACGGAATATAATTCCTATATGATTTTTTCTGATTTATATATGTATCTATTACTGAATTGTTTATTTATAGATCATTTTCTATTAATTTATTAATTTATTAAATTAAAACTTTTAATGGAAAAAATAAATATCTTAAGCTTAATTTTTAATACAAAATAAAAATACCATGAATTGAAGAATTATCTGTAAGAAATTCTTACAAATAAAAAAGCATTAATATCAAAATTTTGATAATGTCTGCAAAATTTAATATTTTTAGAGCTATGCTCTTTATGCCAGACATAGAAGCTGGGACGTGATTTACTTAACATAACTAATCGACACTATTGCAGCTATAAATTTATTTTTGTTAACATATGGGCAACTACACAGAATGTTACGTACGATATGACGTACGTTGAGTAATCAATTAAGCTTGTATTGCAGAAAAAGCATTGATTTTTCTTTAATTCTTTATGTACTTTTGAGCAGAGTATGTAACTCTACCTTTCATATAATATAAGGAAAAATCTAACCGCATTGATTTGAAATACAACTTTAATTGATTGGTCAACGTAAGTGACATTCTGTGGTGGAATTGCCCATATGCAAATATGTGAGGCGGATCTATGTTGTTTGTAAATAATAATAAAATAAATAAATTTTATGAATATTAAATGAATAGTTTTAAAAAATAATTTTTTTTTTTGAATTGTTATTTAACACATGCAATTTGTTTTATATAGCTAAGCAGCATAGCTCTAAGTGGGTGTCGTAAGACAAGGCTCTTCTTCATTTTTATTGAGTCAGGTAAATTGGTGTTTAAAACATTTTTTTTTTTCACTTTTTATGTGAAGAGCTGGTAATTCTGCAATTATCTTTGGTTAGCACATTATATGAACAATAAAATAATTTTTATAGAAACGTTTTAAATCTTGTTTGCAGGTCCTTTAAGAAGACGGAAATGTATAGACTTTGGTAATATAACTTTAAAACTTAAACTTTAACTTTAAAACTTCAATTTTAGAAACTGGAGAACGTTTTTGCTTTAAATGTTCCAAAGGTTTTTGAGAAATTATATATGCTTACTTACGATTCATGACCTGCTATACAGTCGTGCCACACACATTACTCTAATTCTATTTACACCTTCTTAGTCTTTACTCTAGATCTTTTTGTTTGAAGTATTTAACTCCTTGCTCCTTGCTATTGTGCATGTTTATATGTAAATCACAAGCAAGTAATTAAGTGCAAATTAATTTAATAAGTTACATCCTTTTAGCTTTTAGTGTTATGCAAGAATATGCGAAGGCAGCGTTGTTGTTCATTGGTATGCATGTACAAGAAAGCAAATTGTTCTGCTCGTTATACTCATATTTTCCTCATTGCACTTTCTCATAGCGTTAATGAAAATGCACAAAATCTTCCTCTCTGATAATTAATTATTCGTACAAGCACAAGGATTTTTCCATGTGAAAGCAAACTTCATATGTGTAAGTGCAGTTTTGGATCAATGATTTCATGTCTTATAGTATTACGAGTACTTTTAGGTTTTATATTGATACTTAAATAATTTATGCACTACTGCAGTTGTTGTTTTGAGGAACAACTAGATACATGCTTATTTGTCAATGTGTCTGGTTTGTCTGTCTGTCTATCAGTTGTACTACTTTTGGCCATTTGTTTAATTTTACAGAGCTACAGGAGTTTTGTTCTTTCGTTTTTATACCTGTTAGGTTAGAGTTTGTTTTCATTTATCCTGTCCTTGCAATAGATTTAACAATCCTTAGTCATTTATTTGTTTTAAATGCATATGGTTGTACATGTGAGTATCCTTATGGATAGTCATCGTATGCATTTGTTTGTCATTTTTATTTTTGATACGTTCAATAATGTTTGACATTTTCAATGTCTGCATACCACACGCAACGTTCTAATGCACTCAATATTTTAGGAGACAACTTTTTTTGTTGGTTTTTGTTTTTTAATACAAATATTTTTCTACGGTAGCTGCAACAATTTTCACCTGCTGTTTAAATTGAATGTTGCTTGATAGACGCTATTATTTGGAATTTTTATTAGACAGGTGAATATTATGGGAGCTAAAAGTTTTTTTATTTAAGAAATGAAATAACATGTTTTTTAAGGTTAAAAATAAAAAAAAAAATTCGCAAATAAAAGTATGTTTGGAAAGCTTTTTTGCTAAGTCTAAAAAAATTAAAAAAAAACCGAAAAAATCACCAAAACGAAAAAAGCGTCAAAACTAAAAAAATCGATAAACCTAATAATATGAATTGTAAAATAATAAAAGAAAATATTAAAAAACCTTATAAAACTGCCAAAATGATAAAAATGCGAAAAGTAAAAACCCTCAATACTGAAAAAATCGCCAAAACCCGAAAAAAGTGCGTTCCAAAGTCGCACTTTACTGATTTTTTTATACCCTTTACCAAAAAATGGAAAAGGGTGTAATTTCCATAATATTAATATGCGACACATGAAATATATAAATTCTGAATCCTTATGCATAAGGAAGACGTCTGTCCGTCCATCTGGTGTAGGTGAAATCGGTTTTCCGAAGCTCCTAGAAAAGCTAGAGACTTCGTTATTAGAATGGTATGTCAGAAATGGTCCAAAATAGATTGATATTGAAAAATTGGTACAAAAGTAATTAGCTAGAACTAATTTTTATGTTTTTTGTTAAATAGACTTATCTTATACTAGCTTAACCCGATGTGTTTCGCTATCCCTCCCCTCCCGGCAAAAAAAAAATAAATATATATATGGCATTGGTGGTGTAATATGAAAATTTGATTTTGCCACACCCCTCCACCCGCAGACTAAAAATCAAAAATCAGACTTCACAGTGTCACCCGCCTGAATATTCTGAAGATTCCCTGAAAACTTCATCAAAATCGGCCCAGCCGTTTTGGAGTCCATACGTTACATACATACATACATACACACATCCTATTTTATATATGTATATGTATTTCATTAGAAATAAAATTGGTATTAAAAATTGAAAAATATAAAAAATATAAAAAAAATAAGAAAATCAAAAAGACGTTTCCAGGGTTGGAAAACTTTAACTTTCTTGTTATATAAAATTAACTTACCAAAACTAATTTTACCTTTTTATCTATAAATTAAACATATCTTACATTCTCAAAAGAAAAATATTAGTGTAAGGAATCAGAAAAATCTAAACGGATGATTCCAGAGTTGGTAAACTTACACTTTTTCTGATATATACAGAATTAACTAGGTCTAATTAATTTTCTTCTTCTTCTTTATTAATTAAATATAGTTTTTTTATGTTTTGAAAAGCAAAGTTTGGTATAAATAATTCGAAAAATAAAAACTACAGAGCTGGAAAATTTAATTTTTCTTTAATATTAAATTAACAAAAAAAAATTATTTTTTTTTTTCTTAATTCCATATTTTCTTAGTTCGCTTATATCATATTTTATATATATTTTTAAAGAACAAAAAAAAAAAGATGATTCCAGGGTTGGCAAACGTACTCTTTTTGTGCTATATTAAACCAATTAAATAAAACTAGTTATTTCTTTGGTTATTAAATATATTCTATATTTTAGAAAAAAAAAATAAATTAGTATTAAAACCAGAAAAACCAAAATTATGGTTCCAGGGTTGGAAATAGAAAAAAAACGAGAAATAATATTTTTTCTTTCAGTTAAACATATTAAATGTTTTAAGAATATCTTTACTAAAGTTTTATTTATTTATTTTATTTATATTTAAGTATAAACGAAGGTTTTTGCTATATTGTTTCTTATGCTCTCAGAATAGTTAAGTTTCAAATCGATGGTTGTTAGTTGACACCTTGTAACGACTTCTTATTAATGTTTGGTAAATGGAGATAAAAATTAAATTAATCGCTAAAGAACAGTCATAGCTATAAAATAAATTAAGGACATGTTCCATTTTATTTCCCTGAAGCCATTCCTTTCTGCTGAGCAAAATCGTTGGTGAAGGGTATATAAGATTCGGCTCAGACGAATATAGCACTATTACTTGTTTAATTTACTACTGTTTGTAGGAAAGGTTCTTAATGGTGAAATCTTATCTAACATTGAAATATAACAATAATAAAAATTATCTTGCTATAGTCTTGCGAAAAATCTTAAAAATTAATTTGAGCAGCTATACGTTTGAATTTGGGACCAGGGCTGTCAGATACTGCGATTTCTCGCAAAATGGTTTGGCGATATACCGTTTTTCCGGCGAGAACTATATTTGTTGGCGATTTTTATAGCTATTTTTTAAGAAAATTTAACTTCAAAACTTTTGTAATTCAGGACATTAATTTGTGAGTAGTAGGAAAATAAGTTCTACCAAAACTCGTCTGCAAGAAATTAAAACAATTGGATTTTGATGATTTTTCTTATATATTTATTATAGTAAAGTAATGTGAAATAATTTCTTAATCAGTTCAGTAATTTCAATTCTTATTGAATGAAATGTTTTTATTAATTAATGTGAGTATATAAAGAAGAGAAGAAAAATTAAACTAGACTTTATTAGCTGGGGGAAATACCGATATTTTTTTTTTGGTGCATCGAATAAGTAAAAATAATTAATGTGATGATCGTAAAAGATAAGTAGGAATAGTTAAACATACATAAGTAGAGTGATATAACTTCGTGCTAACCTAAATAGAAAATGGAAAAACAGAAAATGAATAGTGATACTTACAAATGTGTTTGCCAAAGGTAAATCAATAATTGTATACACAATCAATTCTCATATTCCATTTCATAGAAATTTAAGTTAAATAGCTGATGTTAATAATAATCTCTACCCCAGTAGATAGACATGGGTGCTGATGAAGTGCGTGGCTGAACAGAAAAATATCGGTATTTCCCCCAGCTAATAAAGTCTAGTTTAATTTTTCTTCTCTTCTTTAGATACTCACATTAATTAATAAAAATATTTCATTCAATAAGAATTGAAATTACTGAACTCAAGCCTGATTAAGAAATTATTTCTGATTAAAATTCACTACAGTTCAATTAAATCTAAAAATGTCTAAAGTAATGTGGTTTAAATTTACAAGAAATAATTTTTGGCGATTTTCTGCTCAATTTTTATACGATTATCTAATAAAAATTTATATTGAAAAAAATATTTTATAAAAAACAAATTTATTATTAAATAAAGATTAAGGAAAACTACATTAACAGATTTTTGGCGGGTTTTAAAACCAATTTGGCGAACTAGATCGGAAAAGATGTGACATTCCTGTTCTGGTCTCATAATGATGTCATTATCACTTAAAGTACTTATTTCTCTTTGCCACATATATGTGCATAAGAAAAATAAAACAATAATTTTTAATGTGACTCATAATGAGAGCTTTTTCTAATTTAAACAAAAACACACACACACAGAATAACAGAAAGTACCCTATAGGAACTCAAACCCATTTGTAAGTAGTTTCAAACTGGTTTATTAATAATTACATCTGGTTGATTAAGTGACTTTTTTCCTTGTCGCCGACTCACTACTTTAAAATAGGCATGTTATAGGCGGTAAGTCAATTGGCCATCTCTGCATGACTTTTAAATTGACTACTAGCTACTTATTTTTCAAACAATTTGTAGTAAAAAAAGATATATGTATATTTATATTATGTATATTATATGAATATATACATATATACATGTAAATATATAAATACATATATATCTATATAAATATTTATTATCATTATATTCACTAAAAATAAAAAATTCGTGCATACATATATATGTATATAAATATATCCATACATACAAACCCCTCATAGAAAATATTATACATATTAAGTATTGAAATTATTTAGTTTTTTTTTTTTCAACACAAACATTTGGCATTTGATTTCATATCATGCTGCTTTTGATTTTCTTTTCATTTACATACTTATTTTGCTTCTATTTATTTCTTACGTGTGCTTCTATTCAATATGTTTGGTTGATATCTGCATGAGATTTAAACCAATTTGTAGTCACTTACAAAATAATTAATTTATAAGTTAGTGCTTTTTTCTCAACTGATTATTTTATTTACTACAGGGTAGCTTGTAATATGGAAAAAGTGTACTTACATTTCCTTTCATACTTACAATAATAAAAAGTAATTTATGTTTCGTTTCTAAAATAACATTTCATAAAAAAATTTTAATACAACTAAAGTAGTACGATATTATTTCAAAATTTTCCCCTTACTAATTTATTTTACAATTATTTGAAAATTATGTAAATTAACTTTGAAAACTACAATGAACTACAATGAATAAATATGAAAGCAATTTGAGCCAAAACCAAAAAATTCGTAATCAACACAATGTAGTTTTTCCAAATTAATACACACATTAAATCATTTCAGTAATAACAAACAAAAAAAAAAAAAAAAAAAAAACAAAATAAACAACAAGAAGAAAAGCCAACAAATTAAAATTACCAAAAAAATTTATATATATTTTTTATGAACCATTGTTTTAGCAAACAATTGTTGTTAATTTACAAAAAAAAAAGATATATTAAAATTATCTTAATATCGTCCGCCACTCTCTTGTTTTTTTACGTTAATTAATTTTTTTTTTCTTAAACAATTTCTTTCAACCCTGGATGATGTATTACAAATTATTTTTGCTTTTCATAATAAAAATTTAGGAAAATGTGCGTTAATAAACCACAAAGCACATGAAATACTGGAAAAAATTAGCATATTTTATTAAATTTTTTATAATTACTTATTTAATTTAGTATATACATATATATTTTTTTTTTTGGGAAAACTGAATAAGAAAACAATTAACGGATGTGTATGATATTTTCTTTTGAATAGTGTGCGACTACTTTAGTGTGCTACAATATAAAACAAAAACCGATACATGGAAGTAAGTTTTTCTGAAGAATACTCTACGTACTTTTTGTAAAAAATTAACCTAATGTAAAAATACGATTTGAAAAAAGTACTATTTGTAAAAAGTACTTAAAAATAAAGTACTTTTTTGAAAAAGTACCTTATGAAAAAAGTACTTTTTTGAAAAAGTACTTTATGCAAAAAGTAACTTTTTGGAAAAAGTAGATACTCTTTGCAAATAGTGCAAAAAGTTATTTTAAGAAGTAAATTTTGTAACTAAGTACTTTCTTGAATAAGTACCATATGAAAAAAAAGTACTTATTTGAAAAAGTACCTTATGCAAAAAGTACCTTTTTGAAAAAGTACTATTTGCAAATAGAGCAAAAAAGTTATTTTAAGAAGTAAATTTTGTAAATAAGTACTTTTTATAAAAAGTACCTTTTCTGAGCGTTCTTCATAAATACCGCTTCTCAAAACATTTTTTTTTGAAGCAGCTATTGTATAAGGTAGCTTTTGAGAAAAGTACCTTATAAATTTGAAACTTATTTGCTGGTGGTTTATTGTTGCTGTAACAAATCGTCAGTAGACTGCATTCAACCTTATAAAATAATTAATTCAAATAAAAAGTGCTTTATGTAAAAAGTAACTTTTGAATAAAGTATGTGTTTTTAAAACTGGCCTTAGCAAACAGTAGATGCTTGCAATTGTTGCAAAAAGTTCTTTTTACACAAAAAATATCTTTTTTAAAGTACTTTTTTTACACAAAAAAAATATTTTGTTTAAAGTACTTATTAAAAAATACGTTTTCCCAAGTAAAAAATAAATACTTTTTTCAAAAAGCCTCTCTTGTAAAAAGTAACTTTTTTGAAAAATTTATCTTGCAAAAAGTACCTGAAGTAAAATGTACCTTTTGTAAGAAATAGAATTGGCAAAAAATATTTTTCGTAAAAAGTACCTTTTATAGAAATAGCTTTTGTTAAATGTATAGGTATTTTGTTAAAACTACTTTTTGTAAATAGGAGATCTTGCAAAAATTAAATCTTGTTAAAAGAACCTTTTGCAAAAATATGTCGTGTAAAAAGTACCTTTTGCAAAAATATTTTTTGATAAAAGTATTTTATTTAAAAAGTACATCTAACAAAACATATAAATGGCAAAAATACCTTTTGTTAGAAGTCCTTTTTGAAAAAAGTACTTTTTAAAAAACAACTTTTTGAAAAAGTACCTATAGCTAAAAATATTATTTGCAGATAGTACACATTTTAAATATATTTCTTTAACAGTACTAATTCCTGGAAAGTACTTTTTTTCGAAAGTACCTTTAATAAAATGTGCTTTAATGTAAAATATATTTCGTAAAAATACATAATGTTTAAAGTACCTTTTGTATTTTTTTCTTTATAAAAAATACCATCCAGGTAGATCCTGGATGGTAAAGTAACTTTTGTAAAAAGTGTATTTTTTAAAAGTACTTTTTGTAAAAAAAGTATATTTTGTAAAAAGTGCGATTTATAAAAAATACCTCTAAGTACCTTTTGCAGAAGATGCCCTTTCTAAAAAGTTCTTTTTTTAAAAACACCTTTTTTAAGTACTTTTTCTGAAAAACATTTTTTAAAGTATATTCTGCTATAACTACTTTCTGTAGAAACTCTTTTTGTAAAAATTACATTTTGTAAAAAGTAACTTTAAAAGCTCTTTTATATATAGTAAATTCATTAAAAAAGTACCATTTGTAAAAAACTACCTTTTGTAATAAATAAAAACTTTGTATAAAAATTACTATTTGTATAAAGTATATTTTGTGAAAAAGTACATTTTGTAAAAAATTTACTATTTGTAAAAAGTGTCTTTTGCGAAAAAGTACCTTTTGTAAAAAAGTAGCTTGTTTAAAAAAGTAGCTTTTGTAATAAAGTACCTTTTTAAAAAAGTAGATTTTGCAATAAAGTACCTTTTTGTAAAAAAGAGTACTTTTTGTAAAAAGTATCTTTAGTAAAAAAGTAAATTTTTTTATATAAAGTACCTTATGTAAAAAAGTACCTTATATAAAAAATAAATTCTTTAAAAAAGTATCTTTTGTAAAAGAGTATATTTGTTTAAAAAACTACCTTTTGTAAAAGTACCTTTTGTAAAATAGTACTTTTGCTACAAAAGTACCTTTTGGACAAGTGTACGTTTTGTACCCTTTGTAAAAAGTACATAAAAAGTTCCTAAAAATATCAAGACAATTGTGACTTTTTAAATTATCTATTTTGTAATGAAAAACCGGTAATTCTTAAATTTTTTTTAGTGGAAATGTAAAGTTTACGCAAATCTGCATGATTATATTTTACATTGTTTTATATATTTTTACATTTTGTGGCTTTATTTCTTTTCGAATTGAAAGTTGGTTGGTTATTTTTACACATATTGTTATTTGGGTAATGTGATACATCCACGTTACCTGTCTGTAGGGTATTTCTATTGTAGTGAAGCTCCAACAAATTTTCTAAATACAAATAATTAAATTCATATATTAGCAGCTTAGATATGTAAATCGCGATAAGCGTATCTCTAACACAGTAGAGTAAGTAAGTCCACCACACCAACTACGGAGTTAAGACAACAAATAAACAAACAATCAACGAACTAAATTTCTTGAAAAGACACCTTCACACAATTCTTCTACTTGTTAACTACTGACCATGTCATGTACATATTTTTTTGGAGTTTTAACGCACAAAATTTTTTTATTTAAATTGAGACTGCAAAAGCGTCCATGCGTAAGAGTGCACGAAAACCACCTTCCCACACATACACTGACAGACATGTAACTGCCATACATCATCCTTAAAATGTACTGCTTGAGATACTTAAATTATATAAATTATATTGTTTTTTGTTTTTTTATTTCATTTAATAATCAGTTTTTATTGGCCAGTCGATAAAGCGAGCATTTAGTAGCTTTGTATTTATTTTAAGTGAATGTTAATTGTGCGCGAGATGGGGGTGAAAATTTCACTTTTCACTTTATTGCTTTCCGGCTAACTGACTGACTGGCAAGTATTACTACTTTGCTTGGTCAAACATGTGCGGAAGTTATGCTTTAGAAAAGTTTAAACAATTTTTTGAATAAGTTGCATTTCTAACATTAGATTAATTCATTATAACTTCTGGATTGATTATAAATTTTGTTGCGTTTTGATGTTTGGGTTTTACCAGAGAGGGCTGGCGGATTGAAATTGAATTGAAATATGATATAGAAAGTGTGAGTAGAGGTGGTATGTTATTAGCTATGGAATTTAACATAATCAGATAAAGCCTTGCCTTAATAAAGAAAGGCCCTAACTCATATTTTTTTTTAATCGAGATTTTCGTATATTGCGATAGAAAAACATCTAATGTATCGAAATATGCGAAAATCGCGATTTCAAAAATATAATGACTTAGGGCCTTTCTATATTAAGGTAACGTTACATATGTTACGGTAGCTAGCAATTAAAATTTCATATTTTTAATGACTTTATAGCTCTATATATATATGTAACGAGCTGCTAAGTTTTCTAGAAAATGTACCAAATTCGTTATGAAGGTGGGTCCAAAAGTTGGGAAAACTCTTCACTGAGCCCAAGGCTTAACTTGATAAGTACAAACCGAACGTTTTGAAAAAATTCACGATATGGCTTTAGTCGATCAGAGATTGAAATTGAGAGAGATTGTGGAAGTCGTAGGCATCTCACATGGGTTAGTGGTTTCAATTTTGAATTATCACTTGGGTATGAGAAAGCTTTCCTTAAGATGGATGCCGTGTTTCCTTACAATCGACCACAAATGAATGTTCAGTTTCCATGGCAAAACTACATGAATTGGGCTAGGAATTGCTTCCTCCCTCATCCGAACTATTCTCCAGACTTAGCTCAGAGCGATTCCAACCACGAATCATCCCACAAAAAAATGCTTATTTTGATGACCTTGACAAATCATATTTTTTCGAAAGGGATTAAGGTTTTGGAGAAACGTTGAACTAAATGTATAGAATTCAAAGGAGACTACGTTAAAAAATAAATCTTTTTTTTTTTAAACCTGCACCCAGAGAAAAAATAGCTTAAAATCTATAAAAAAAAACCATATTGAATTAGTAAGAAACATTAACGAAAGTCTAGTCATTTTAAAATTTCTTATTTCAATATGTAAAAATATTAATTTACAGTATTAATCCAGTTCATTAAATGGTCCAAAGTATTTCAAGGTATATTGTAATAAATGAGCAATAAAATGACTAATTTATATCAATATCTTAGTTTTATTTAACGCGTGTCAAAATTAAAATACGGATTAAAGAAAATTTATTTGTTGTTGGGTTAGCACATCCACTTGCACTTCATTGCTGTACATCATGCATTAAACACATTCACCACAGCAGGCTACACGAACACACGACTTCAAATACCGCTAACCAGCTACTTAATTATTTTAGAGACGGCAGCAGCACCATCTGCACCTGATATTCAAGTACAAATACATAGTTCATTATTGCCTTTTTCATATATTTTGCATTTATAAAAATTAATTATTCTTTTAAAATGTAATTATTTCACATAAAAGTACAAAAATGAATCAATTTATTCTTTACATCAATTTTTCGTTATTGTTTCTGGTAAATATATGCAATAATTGTACAATATCATTCATTCAACATTTTGTATTATACTGGCAACACTGCATTCGCTCATTGTAGCCAAAGAAATAAAAATTAGTTTAATTGGAGTACAACGACAAAATTAGCAGAGACAACAACCTGTCGCCCTATTGCCTTGCAGTCTTCAAATGATTCATTCTCATATAAACATGTGTATTCATTCTATCCTTGACATTTGGTAGTTGGTAGCTTGCTGTGGTGAGTGTGTTTAATGCATCAGCAGATTTCAACCACAATTGCTTAGCAGCAACGAAATGCTTCTAAGCATGCTAGGCCAACAAAAAATTTATTTTCTTAATGGTATATCTAATAAATTTCAGTAGAAATCCTTATCAAAATCTATCTCGTTTATATCAAGTTTGTTTTGACATTTATCAAGATTTCGTATTCCAAACAAAAACCATTGATTGACTAACATTTTTCTCAAAACAACAACCAAACAGCTGCAATGTAGCTAATTCACACACCTTTTTTATTATAGAGTTTTCATTTTTAATACAATTTAGAAAAAAAAAATCATGGTTGTATCACTTTCACAGTTATACTAGATTTCAACTAGATTTCAATAAAAATTAGTAACGAAGTAGATTTCGTTTTCCATGGAAAATTTACCAAATTTTACCCGAAACACGTATTGCTCAAATGTAAACGCGCTATAAATTACGAGGTTATAAAATCTTTGACGTCTTAGTTAGATAGCTTTCAAAAGCTTTCAAAAGTTTTCAGTCGTTTGTTTTTTCACAGCAAAAATTACTCGCTATGAAGTCACTCACCTTCTGTATATTCAATATTTAACTATTGAATAATTTTTTTTCACTAAGAATTAAAGACACAAAGATTAAAAATAAAAACCAATCATTGTATTAAAAAAAAGTAGGTATACCTATACCTAGTGGCATAAATTACGAAGCTATTTTGTTGTCTTTAACTTTCCATAATAACAGATCTATTAAACAAACATAACAATTAATTACAAAATTGGGACACAGATAGACAAAAATAAAAAAGTAACCAAAAAGAAAATGGCCAATGTGTATTAAATTGTAATTAACATGGTCCGAAAGAAGTTGAAACAAAATCTATAAAACAACGAAAGTAAGAGATAACAGTGACTTCAAGGTATGTATATACAAATCTTGAGTTAGGAAAATATTGTTTAAATTACAATACAATAATTAAATCTGTGAAACTTTAATACAACAACACTGACAATCTTGGGCGATCAAGGCAATAGATCCAAAATTCTTAGTGCCTAAAAGTAGTAAATGGACAGACAGACAGTCAGCTAGACAAAAACTATAAAAAATATAAAACAATTTTTGATCACTTTTGTACATGTGATGATGTTTAAGAGGATGATGATCATGATGATGAAGATGATGCAGATGATGATGATGATGTATTTTTGATTGACTACAGATTTCAATATTGACTTATACACCTGTTCTTCTTCTTTGTTATTATTATTCGTATTTGTTAGACTTTTTCTTCTTTTTTTTTTGGTAAGAACGACCTTTTAGCATGTGCTATATGCACGTCTGTCTGTCCTTGTGATCTGGGCTCAAAAGTGAAAAGCAACAACCAACAATTTACCCAAAACAAATCAACCACACAATACACTGTTTGATGTTAATCATGATGATGATGATGATGTTTAGAAAAGAAAAAAATTCAAAAACAAAAACTGTCAGTTAAACAAAATTTAGGCTGACGTGCTAGTATGAGTGAGTATCTTTTTGATTGAAGAAGAGACATTTAATGTAAAGTTAAAAGAAAAACAAATGACAAAGTATGTACATACATATCCCAGCAAAATATTTTGCTTCGCTAGGAGCACCATTATAAGTGCTCTTCTAGTATGTAGGTAGCGCTTACCCGATGCATGAAATGTTGCATGATTTTTATATGGCGTTCCTCGCTTAGAAGCTCTGCACCGAAATTCGAAAAGCGCTTCCTTCGCAGCTTTACAACTGCACTGAATGCACAGCAATAGAGAAATGCTTTCAATATTGCCTTAAAAAGTGAGTAAATAATGCGTTTTTGATGGTGCATATAATATACCTTCTTTCCTAGAGTCGTTAAAATAATCTCTTATTTCAATTTCTATTCCAATATTTCATATGGCATTGTATGCATTCGCCTTATGCACTAAACACATTCACCACAGCAGACTACACGAACACACGACTTCAAATGCCGCTAGCAGCATTTGTAGCCTCGTACCCATCTATTTAATTATTTTGGAGACGGCTGCAGCACCATATGCACCTGTTAAAATACATTGTTCAATATTGCCTTTTTCATATATTTTGCATTTATAAAAATTAATTACTCTTTTAAAATGTACTTATTTCACATAAAAGTACAAAAATTAAACAATTGATTCTTTACATAAATTTTTGGATATTGTTTCTGGTAAATAATATGAAATAATTGTAGGATATCATTCATTAAACATTTTGTATTATACTGGCAACACTGCATTTGCTCATTGTAGCCAAAGAAATAGAAATTAGTTTAATTGGAATACAACGACAAAATCAGCATAGACAACAACCTGTCGCCCTATTGCCTTGCAATCTTCAAAAGAATCATTCTCATATAAACATGTGTATTCTATCCTTGACATTATTTGTTAGTCGGTAGCTTGCTGTGGTGAATGTGTTTAATGCATTACAGTAGAATCTACTGAGTAGAGCATCCACGAAGCTGTATTGTAAGGCGGAATGGAAATTATATTAAGAAACAATATATTACTCTCCACCAGTTTGTTCGTGTTCGGCTTATTGAATGAAAAATATACATTTAGTTGACGGTTATTAGGCTGAAGGTCCATACCATCCGTACCATCAATGCGTAGTTGCGTTTTATGCATTTGTCAAAAAGTAGAATCAAGGTAATTGTATATGGCAAGTCACAGCACAAAATGCAAAGAACGTATAGACGCATAGGACGGATAAAGTAGGTTTACTTTCTACTTTTGTATACGTCGCATGCATCATGCTCTCTTTTATAGCCAAATGTTCGTGTGGTGAATTTAAATTTTCTCTCTTTTTGCATTAAAACAACAAAAATACTTGCGCTTAAGATGTATTGCATGCAACTTGAATTTAGAATCGGAGAGAACGTACAGAAATGCATACAACGCATATGCAAAGAAAGATGGTATGGACCTTCAGCTTTAATCACTTAAGGCCGGGGCACAATGAATCCGTCATACGTTAAAATTCGCCTTTTTCAGCTGACATTAACGCAACGTCGGAGAAGGTTGGCACAATGAGTACTTTATTAACGGAAGCATTTGAACAGCTTCTATAGGTCGATTCTCCATTTTATTTATTAAATTCAACTTTTTGTATTTATTTCTTTTGTTTAATTTTATTTTTGGTGCCACAAAACACAAAAATCTAAATCAGAACATACCAAAAAGCCAATCAATATCTGTCAAACTTCTCAACGTGCGCAAAAAGTTAAAAGTTGGCCTAATTTTGTACTTTGCGTTGACGGACACGTACTGAATGTAACCGACCTCATAAGAAACCATATATTTCAACTTGTCAGTCAGTTGAAAAAGGCAAAGTTTAACGCATGACGGATTAGTTGTGCCCCGGCCTTTAGTCATGTTTTAGACTTGGCACTTTTTCTTGCTCAACTTTTGGTTTATAATGGGAAAGAAAAAGATAGGTATACAAAAGTTATATATTACTTTATCAACTCTCTCACATTAAAAAATAGTCTAAAACCTGACTTAGCAACAGAATATATTTGTATATACGTCCACGTATGTATATGTATGTATGTATAAATAAAACCCTGCAAATAACGCGACTAGTCCATACATGCATGTAAGCACAACTCCATAAAATACCACGACTATTACAAAACTAGTCCAAATGTATGGATAAAACATGATCGATTTAACATTGCGATGTACTGGGGATGGACCACATGGTCCAAATTTGCATTACATCGGACCACTTCCAAAACTACCTCATATGGAATAGGTATACACTACTAGCATACAATTTATAAGTGCCTAAGAAGAACGATCATAATCGTTTAAATACGAAGGCATATTGTACAGCATTGAATGTTTGTGTGAAAACGACATGATCCATTTCTGCATGACATGGGACCATGATGTAACTAGTCTGTTTCTTGTAGATTGGACCACGTAGTCCAATATTATTTGCAGTGAATCTGCATGCTCATATTGTGTTTATTTGCCTTACTATAGTGTTGTACAGAAGCTCTACTCTAAGGCAAAGAAGAAAGGGAATAAATTAAGAACAAAATCATAAACATAAAAATTCTAAGCAATAAAATACAATATTTGCTTTTATTGCTTCCAAATCAAAATTTTTTGCTGGGATGTACATACATATGTGTGTACTTTGGCTGGCTTGACACTTATTATCATCATTTCTCTTCCTTTCGTATATATGTATGTATGTATGTATGTATATACTTATATTTGTGTGTGCTCATTTTCATTTGAAAATTGTTTGTAAATGTATTTGTAAGCATTGACCCTTTAATGTTTAGCTAGTCCTTCAATTGCATATAGCGTTGTTGTTTTATAGATTTTTCGTTTAGCCAATGAGATTGAGACAACCTGGTAAGGAGCCAACCATGCTGCATATCGTGGTGTAACCGCCAAAAAAGCTTAAGCGACATAATTTTCGAACTTAATTTTTTTTACCAAAATCTATAATTTGCCATTGTAAATAATCGATTTTCGTACGAAACGAGGTTTAAAAAAATGTGTCGGTTAAGCTGTTTTTGCGGCTATGGCTCGATATTTGCAGGACTTTGTCATTTATTCATATTTGGCAGCAAAAACATATCGAGATTTTGCAATCGGTAGTACTCTTTTAATGTCTTACAAAGTAGTGAGTGGTACTTATTTATATAATTATTTTATATGCATAATAACGACTTCCCCGTAATGAATAAAGTAAGCACTAACTTATATTTTTATATAAAAGTAATTATTTTAGTACTTTCCAGTTATTACTTAAATATGTCTAGAAACACTTTTATTGATCGTGAGCATTATTTTTGCAAGCAATGAAGATTCGTATTTTAAATTTCAATAAATTCAATTTGATATTATGTTCAAACGACTGCGACTTTTGCTCAACAAGTTAAGGACCTTGTTAGAGTTACGTACACCAAAGCTGAGAAGGCACTCTATTGTGTACGCTACGATGTCAGTCGAGAGCCGTAAGAGCTTTGGACCTTAAATTTATACACAATATGAAAAACTTTGGCCGATACAACAACAAATATATCAAAAATTATAGGGTGTTCTAAAGCCACTAAAGAAACGAGTTACGAGTGTCGTATTACGACTTCGACGATTTTGCAGAAGACTGAAGAGTATTGCAAAATTTTTTCTTTAATCTAGTACGAAATCGTCGTAGTCGAATTACGACACTCGTAATTATTGAAATTTAATATACAGACAATTATAAATAGACACTTGAAATTTCCAAAGTTATTGTATTTTTATGCACTGAAATTAAAATAAAAGTCAAAATGAAAGGGTATTCTATCAGTTAATGTTATTTGAAAAACTTCTGTATCTGGGCAACCATAAGAGGTAAACTCTCAAAATTTTCAAAAACTCTAAAACTGAACAATTCCAAAATTAAGAAAAATGACGCAACGAAAAACCAAAAAAAAAATCGCCAAAACAAAAAAATTTCTAAAACTAAAAAAAATCGCGAAAGCCAAACTAAATCACCAAAAACCGAAAAAGTCGTCAAAAAACTAAAAAAAAAATTGCCAAAATCAAAAAAACTCCAAAAACCGAAAAAATATCCTAAAAACAAACAAAAAAAAGTGCCAAATCTAAAAAAGTGCCCAAATTAAAAAAATTGCCAAAAACCAAAAAAAAAAAAAAAAAAAATTACAGAGTACTTAAATTTACAAAAATTATACATTAGGAAAGATATTCGATTAGATAGGCTAAAGTTCGTATAGTATACCTACTGTGCCATAACCGCCAATAAAGCTTAAGCGATATAATTTTTAATGCGATTTTTTGACCAGAATCAATTATTTGCTATCGTAAATAATCGGTTTTAGTAAAAAAGGATCTGCAAAAAATGTATCGATTAAGCTTTGTATCCCTTCCAAAAAATAGGATTTTTTCGAGGTGCTTTAAATAGGCCTTTGTTTGTGGAATAATTTGTTGTTGGAGTCAAATCACTTTCCGACGTGCCATTTCTTAAAGTTTGTGAGCAAACGCGGCACCCATCTTGCAGACAACTTAAATGGAAACCACACTGCCATATGAAACTTTAAAACGAATTCACACTGCCATATGAAATCTCTATGGCATCAACAATCTCACGCACTTTTACTCTTCGATCGGCCAACACCATATCGTGGATTTTTTCGAAATTTTCGGGTGTACTGAACTCAATTGGCCTTCCAAGAACGTTCAGCGTTATTTGTACTTGCGCGACCACAACGAACGTCAGTAAACTACTTTTTAGGGTTTCGTACACCAAAGGTGAAAAGAAAACCTATTGTTTTCGCTAAGATGTCCGTCTGTCAGTATGTCCGTCTGTCACAGGGTATTTTCTCGAGAACTGTGTAGACCCTTGGCCGCTACAACAACAAATACATGAGAGTTGGAAATTAAAGGCAGTGCCAAAACGAGCAACAAAAAATTTTAAAATCCCATGTAATATACATACAATTGTATGTATATGCACTTGAAATTTGTAAAGGCAGTGTATTTTTAAACAGACTACAACAATTAACACTAAAATTTTAATGAAAGGGTGTACCCATCAGTTAATGTAATTTTGACTATGTAATTTTGATAACTTGCTGTATCTTGGAAACCGTAAGAGCAAACTTCTTTTTCAAAATTTCAGAAATTTTCAAAAACGGTAAAACAAAAAAAATTCCTAAATTATGAAATCGCCAAACCAAAAAAAAATCGCCAAAACAAAAAAATCGCCAAAACGAAAAAAAGCACCAAATTAAACAAAATTCTAAAACGAAAATAAATCGCAAAAAACGGAATAATCGCCAAAATGAAAAAATCGCCAAAATGAAAAAAATCGCCTAAATGAAAAAATTGCCAAAATGAAAAAAATCGCCAAAATTAAAAAAATCGCCAAAACGAAAAAAAAGCGAAAAAATAACAAAAAAAAAATGTTACAGCTCCAAAACACGTAAAAGAACACTATATTAAAAAAATGCTCAAAGTTCAACGTACGGAACCCTTCGTGCGCGAGTCAAAGTCATACTTTACTGAATTTATTTTACTTGAAATCGATGGTGTAGAGTCCAAGTAGTATATATCGAGCTTTTCCTTGGTTTGATTGACGGTTTTTATTAAGCAACAAGTAATGTTTAATGAGTACTCGAAATTCAATTTTTTACATTTTTAGAAATATACACGAGGTTGTATGTTTTGAACAGCTGTTAAACGCAAAGTAGTCTATTAACGGGTGGTGCCTGATGGGAACAGTGTTGCATTTCATATTACTACGAGAGAAGTTAAAAAAATCACGGACTTATTGATCCCCCTGGTATATTTTGTGTCCGTACGAAACCCTTCGTGAGCGATTCAAAGTCGTACTTTACTGAATTTTTTATATAAACTTATGAAGAGGCCCTTTAAGAATGAAAAATTCATAAGCACTATTTAATATAAAAAAATTAATTTTTAAATTATGAACAAACAGTTTAAAATCTTATAATCTTACATGCACCATAGGCACATAAGAATAATTTTTCTGACGATAGAGATGTTGCAAGCACGATTGGCATCACTTACAACAAGATATACGATAAAGTGTTCAGTTTTGTATCACTTCATGTTTATACGGTATCGTACTTTTGGTGTCACTTCATAGTTTGAAAAACACTCGTCTGGGAAAAATTAATACTTGACACTTGAGAACTTGTTTCAAGCGCCACAAATTATGTTTCTAAGCATGCGCATTAATTAAGTGAGTGGGAATAAGTCGATTATTGGTTATTATTACTAATCGATTTATTTAAGTAGTTGATACAGTGCCGATTTATGTGGGAAGTTATTATGCTGCTTAATAGAAAGAGATATTTTAAATAGTCTTAGACCTCTAAGACCTGTTGACAATTATGTCAACATTTTGTGAGAAAATTTTGTTAACTAAATTCATTTTGAAACTACGAGTAAATGAGAACAAATTGTGTGAATCAACTATTTAAATAAGATATATATTTTATTAGGACAAGTAACTAAAATGTAGAAGATCAATGGTTAATGATCACAAATTCATCTATTCATGTTTACTTTGAAAATGGTGACCTTTTTGACTCCTCCTTTTCACTTGCACCATATCATTTTATGGCTTGTTCCATATCTTTTTTTTTTAGCTGTTTACTTAAATATAATTTAATTTCGTTTTATTTCTTTATAACATAAATTCACTGCTGCCAGTATTTAATCTTGAGTATCTTGTAGGCTGCTGGCTATTTGACTAGAGACTTGTCGCCTGTCTACTACCCACAATTAGTTGTTGTTAAAATATGCTTCATTGGAAGTTGTAGTTGCAGGCAATAAAAACTAAAAACTAAAAACGTAAATAAGAACAACTCAATAGACAAATAATGATGATGTTGTAATAAAAGATGTGTTCCTTTCTTTTTTTCTTTATTGTCATATAAAATCTAATTATATTTTATTACATTTCCATCGAGCCTTAAATTTTAAGTGTTGCTGCTCTTTCTTGTTGGGTGTCTAAGAACTAATTGATTCACACTTTTTATATAAATTATTTTGGTTTTTTGGCGTAATTTCTTTTAGGTTTTTAGTTTATTTAAAAAATATAGGTATAAAATTTATATCGTACTTAGTTGGTTAAACATTTTACGATCGATTTGTGTTGGCGATATAGTTTTATGGTTTTAATTTTTTTTTTTTGGGTTTTTTATTACCTCTGTACCAAGTTGTTTAAATAAGTTATTCTTTTGTTTAGTTTTTTTTTAAGTAACTAATCACTTTCTATCTACATAGTTACCTTACCTTAAAATAAAAAAAAATTGTGACTTTGTAGATGTAATTTCTAGCTTTAACAATCTATCTTCAACAGTCGAAATTGCAGCTATTTTATTAATATGAACTAACTATTGTTTCATGGAAATACATTTTTTGCTTAGTCATTCGCATCATTTATTTCTAATGAATCAAACTTTTTTTTTTGTGGGCATAAGTTTTCATCTAATTTTTTTTTTGTTTTTTTTTTGTATCATAACAACTATTTTGAAACATGTGTTTATTTCATTCATGAATCCATTCATTAGATACATCACTTTGTTGTGATTAGTTGGGGCTGTCAGTTTTTGACAAGTGCTGTCATCTAAATTTTAAAATATCATTCAAACAAACTTTTGGTATTTTGTTTTAAAACATACAAACATGTACTCGTGCATGCCTATAAATATGTCTATGGATATTCCTTGTCGTATTTAATTTATGTGTTTTGTTGTAGGCTTAAGTGTTATTTAAGAAACTATTTTGCTATGAATAATTTTGATAAAATTTTGCAAATGACGAAACAAATAAAGTTGTAGTTTTCATATAAAAGAAATAGTCGACTTGTCTGGAACATTTGTAGTAACTATATAATGCTAGGAACACAGCTGGGGCAAACGATGAGTTTTTGATCACAATCATGGCGTCGACCGAAATTCGCAATACGTGGCGAACTTTAAAATAGATTTCTTTCAGAACAAATAAGTACGATGAGACTTTAAAAAGTTAGTGTTTTTTATGCAGACTACAACAATTAACACTGAAATTTAGAGAAAAAAAAAACAAAATTAAAATGTATTCTATCAGTTAATGTAATTTTGACTATTTTATTTTGACAATTTGCCGTATTTTGGACACCGTAAGAAGCAAACTCTTGAAATTTGAAAACGCTTAAACTAAAATATCCCAAAACGAAAAAATCGCCAAAAACCAAAAAAAAAAAAAAATCGTCTAAACCAAAAAAGCACCAAAACTAAAAAGAAAAACGCTTAAACTAAAATAAATCGCCGAAATCCGAAAACATCGCCAGAATCCGAAAGATTTTCAAAAATCCGAAAAAATCGACAAAAATTGAAAATAAAAATTACAAAACTAAAAATCGGGAAGAATCCAAAAAAAAATCCTAAGTACGAAAAGGAGCGCCAAAACTAAAAAATGCAAAAACCGAAAAATATCGCAAAAACAAAAATAAAACGGCAAAACTAGAAAAAACCCAAAATCGATAAAAATCGCCAAAGGGAAATAAACATCAAAACAAAAAAAAATTTAAACAATTTCTTCATCAGTTAAGATTTTTGATTGTATAGGCTAAAGTTCATAAAGTATGTATAACGCACAATAAATCATAAAGAGTCATAACTCAAAAAATTTCAGATGCTGAGTAGTGAGTGGCAAGCAACTGTTGATACTGTACAAATGACGCAAGTATGTAACATAAAAAGAAGCATAACATTATTTTATATTCTTCAAGAAGATTGTATTGCATAAGAAATTGTTGCAGTCGTTAGAGATTTGTTCAATTAACTGGTTTATAAAATAACAAAACCAATTTGATCATTTCGGTTTGTGATTGTTTATGATTTATTGCGCGATATGGTCTCTCTTATAGCACAAACAGTTAACAACTTTATCAATTATAACAGCTGTTAATTTGTTCGTCGTTATTGTGCATCATACGACGAACTCACACAGCGAATTTTAAGCGATGAATTCGTTGTTCGTCCCAGTTGTGTTTTTAGCATAAATCATTTAAGCAGCGAAGATACTTTCTTAAACGTTTTTCTTAAACAAATCACCTGTTTGTAATGTGGAAATCACCTTGTAAAATAAAAACAATAATTAAAGACAAAAAAAAAATACAATAAAATAATGATACACACCACGTTTATACGCGCACTATTTAAAAAAAAATATTTTGTTTTGCAAATAAATTAACTCTCTGTTTATAATAGGGCATAGCAAAAGTACATAAATTTTGTAGCACTTATATATACTGCGTTTACACGCGCACTATTTGAGAATAAAAATATTTGCAAATAAATTCACTCACTGTTTATACGGCATAGCAAAATTACAAAATCTTGGTAGCACTTCTATAGAAAAGTAACTTATGTTTAAAAAAAATTTTATAAATCTATAAAGTAACAAAATAATCATTTGTTTTTATTGTCACTATTTTCGTCTTTCAATATTTTTCGTTGCAATATTTATCCAAACTTGCAAATTCAAGCATTTTGTTTGCAAATAGTGCGTTAATCGTGAATAGATTTCTGTATTAGTAAATCGCAATAAAATATTTATATGACATCAGTTTACAGTTTTATTTGCGTGTCGTCGTCGTGCGTATAAACGCAGTAATAGACAACTTACTTATTTTGACCAAAAAATTGTGTAAATATATTTACAAAACATCACATAATTATTTGTTTGAATTGCCATTATTTGCTTATATGAATATTTTTGTGCAATATATGTATATATCAATTTATTGTTTTTTGTCATCAAACACTCGCAGCGTGGAAACCTCAAGCATTTTATTTGCGAATAGCGTGTTAATCAGGAATTGTATTTGAAAAAAAAAATTAATTCGCCGTTTATGGGGCAAAATTCTCTATTTGCAATACTTTTATTTGCAAATAAGTCGGGCGTACAAACGTAGTAATAATTTTCTCAAATTAGTGGATGGTTCAATTCCCATCTAGACCCAGACGAGTATTTAACAACAAAAAAAGAAAAAATATATTTTCGATATACGTTTTTAAGAATTCTGTGGCCAGAAGCGATAAACGCATAAGTCGTAAAGTTTCCATTCGCAGGGTTTATTTTTTGACATAGTGGCAGAAGCAATTAGATCAATATTCACCCTTGCCCACATCGACGTCACTTTAACACAATACCAATAAATTGGCGCTTGTGTTCCCGTTGTTGAAAACAGCTGACTCCTGTTGGCAGGTTCATGCTATTTTTAGACCTTAGGGAATGGAAATAGATTGTCAGTAGCAAAAAATTGTTCTCGAGAGCGAGAAAAAACAAGCCCAAAGTGTTTGGTATTGTGATAAGGTGACGTCGATGTCGACAACTGGAATAAGGGTGACTGTTTTTTTTTTTATCTTTGTAATAAACTTCGTTAAAGACTTCGTCTAGCCTCGTTTGTAGAATTTTGTAGCATATTTAACTCGATTTTGTCTTAAATCGAGTTAAATATGTTGCAAAGAAAAAACAAAATTTCATTTTCGGTAAGCAAATTCATTGAATCAGAAAATATTTTATATAAGTGCGGCCCAACAAATAATTTTATAAATTTTGATCACAATTTTGTAAAAATTTTGTAATTTTGTAAAAAAATAAAATTGATAGTGTTTATCTTGCTTGTTGGTTGACACAACGTGCTGTTGTGCTCTTGTTGTTGTTTACTTTAATTGATCGTGTTGTAAACATGTAAATGACGACAAGAAGCCGAAATACGTCGCACAGCGCCGTGAGTTCATATAACTAGAGGCCAAAAATAGAAGTAGTTATCGTAAAAAAAAGAAATTTGGAATACATGCTTTAATTGATTAAATATAATCACACATAAAATTTGGCCATTTAATTTCCAAGGATTCGTGTCCTTCCCATATGTCCTGAAATAAAAAATTACCATAACAGAAAGAAAAATAATTGTAACTCAATGAAATTGTGTAAATACACCAATTTTAACAAAGTTAATGCTTCGTAAAAATTTCGGTCAATTTAGAGAAAGGATACGCATACCTCAAAAATGTCATTTTTCAAACAAATAAAACGGATCAAAACAAACTGTCCTCACTTGCAGTGAGTTAAATGTTTAACTAGACGCAATATATAATATAAATCACACCTAAAATTTGGCCATTTAAATTTCAAGGACTAGTGTCCTTTCCAAATGTCCTGGAACTAAATAATAAACTGAAAATATACAAGTTATAACTTAAAAAAAAAATATTGAAAAATTAAATTGTAAGGGGGAAAGGTGGACAAGAATACAAAAAAATTTTCAATCTAGTTACTTGTAGAAATATATTGTGAAAGTATGAAAAATATATTTTGATATATATTTTTTCTATAGACCACTTAATTCGCACTTTTTCCTTTTACATAAAAAGCAACATAGCTTATGAGTTACAAAATATAGAAAAAATATATTGTAGCCATATTATAACAATATTCCCCTTATGTTTTGTTGGAAGTTGTAGTTCAATATCTAAAAAAATTTTTAATTAACCTGTAAAAGTTTGCATGTGTCCGTACCATATTTTCAAATAGTTGTATACTGGCCTAAAACTATTGATTTTGAATCGTCAAAACTCTCTAAAAAATAAAACTTTTTAAAAAAGTATTTTTTATTTTACTTAATTAGAATATTGCACACGCAACAAAGTAATTTTTTCGTTTCAATTCAAAACTAACTTTTTTAATTTTTGGCCGCCTTCGCGACAGTGTGCGTCCTGGCTTGTTTCTGTTCAGTACAGTTTTTTTTGGAACAAACAGTTTACTGGAACAGGAAAAATATTTGCAGAAACTAAGATTAATTTCAAACAAACATTTATTTGAAAATTTTTGGGGAACATTTTGTTTGTGTGTTATCGCTTTTAGGCCCCTAATTTGTGTTTGTTTTTTTTTTTTTTGGTTAAGCAACGTCTGTCTCCATGCATTTCGTTTCTGCTTAAAAATCTCTTCAGTAGACTTCTGAGCAAAGTTTGTTTCTTAAGCGGCCCTACCATTATACAATATTATTGCATATGTTGTTGTACATTTTGACCTATACTATGCAATGAATGGCACAATATTTTCAAAGAAAATATTGCCCAAATTTCCTGACAGTGAAAAATTAAACAACATTGAAGAATGTTGCCACCAAATTACGCAATCGTTTTCATTGTACAATAAAAATCAAAAGTATTTTGATATTTGCCAATATATTGTGCCACCTTCGAATATGACATACACATTGGCGATATTATTGTACAATTCGAAAAATTGCACAATTATATTGCAAGTGGGTGGTGGTGGGCCGCTTTAAGCAAAAACGAAATTCATGCAGCCGTAGCTTAATCAATATAAGAAACCTAAATTCTTTTTTTTATACTTAAAACCATTTAAAGTAACATCTATTTTTTTCTAGAAGTTCATTGAACTGAATTGATGTTAAAATTAAATAAGAATAGGTAAGAATGTTTAAATGCAGCATCTCACCAATTACGAGTATACATATATTCCCCTCCATATCAATATCTAACAAAAGAAAAATCGAGTATTATTTAAATGCTTTGAATGTTATTCAACTGACAGTTATTAACTACACCTTTTTTTTAATATAATTAGTTATAAGTTCTAAGGAAATTCACTTTAACAAAATTAACATAATTTTATTACGAAACCGGGAACACACTAAACCAAAAAAGATGTAAAACATACACATTTACCTCGTGGAGACTTCGGTACTTTTCATGCTCTAAGTGAATCGATATAAAAAAAAAAGAAAACTAATAATAAAATAGAAAATTAGAAAAAATTATATGGGAAACGTTATATTTGTCCTCTGTAATCAACATAATTTTTTTTTCTTACATTTTCTCTTCATTGAATTTATCTGGCTCTTTAATCAAGCACACATTTATATATTTATTGCTTTTTTTTCTTACAACTTACAACTGTAGAGTAGACAGTAACATTCTAACAAATGTAGCAATATTAGAAAATATTTGGCTGTCGTACCAAAAAAAAAAAAAAAATTAAATAAAAACCTGAAAATATTAAGATGGTTAAAACATACACAAAGCAAAAGGTATAAAATAATAATGATAAACTAAAAAGGGTGGCTGACTAACTGATTACAATGACTAAAAAAAATTAAGAGAAAAAAACACGAATAACTAAAAAAAAAACAAAATAATAATACTTAAAACTAAGACCGTACATTAGCCGCTTGTAGTTGAATTTGTTAAGGTAATAGAAAAAGCAAGATAGAAGGGAAGGAATCCTCACATGCAAGAGCTTTTCTTTATGGAAAAAAATCTAGACTCTACCTCAATGCCTACGTGGATCGGGCAGCCATGTAAACGAGGGTCCTTATCGTGGTTGGCCTATTTCAAATATAAATGCGATGTTTTCATCATAGATTAAAGAATGCCGTAGTCGAAGTCGAAATACATCAACCACTGTAAGCTCCAATGGCAATTCTGGTGTAGAACGGTCTTTATACGTGCCGCAAAAAAATAGTCAGAAATCCCACCTCCTTCTCTCTTGCGAGCGGAAAATAAATGAATTAAGTAAAGTGAGACTTTGACTCGAGCGCAATTTCATTAAAATTTTTTCACAAATCTAATGATAATTTCACAAATCCAATGAAAATTTCATGAATATTGTGAAAGAATGAAATTATTTTATTGTTTCGATGAAGTTATAGCACTGCATTAATTACACTGTTAAATAAATTTGATGAAGTTTTCAATAAAATAGTTTTGACGAAACTGGTTTTATTAATCCAACGAAGCGTGACGTTGGTTGAATTTTAATGAATTTTACATTAGACTAATGTCGAAATTCATAGAATTTATGCCGAAAATTCTTTCAATGTACGTTGGGCCTTATGCATTTTTTTAATAAGGCGTTTTTTTTTCGTTTTTGACGTTTTTCAGCTGAAACTTTTATTTTTTTGTTAGTGTTTTATTTTTGGGAATTACTACAATTTAAGTTTAACATTTCTTAACGCACTAATAATCCCAAATTATTATTTTACTTAATTAGTAAAATAACTTTTTTATTAAAAATACATTGAAATTGATTATTGAGGGGTTTAGCTGGATCCTATGCGCATTTCACTGTTGCTAATGCAGATCATCAGGAAACCTTTACCCAAAAATCTTAGAACAACTAGAGTTATTATGTTATAATCTTTCATTTAAACAAATGAGAAGTTCAACAAATAACAAAGTTGAAACAAGAACTCAATAATCAACATGTTTTTTATTTTCTTACTTTACTACATTGGCTGACTTTTTTTCAGCTCTAATTGTAGTTGTAAAAAGTATTTACAGAAAATAAATGTAAATAACAACAACAGCTATGTAAGAATAGAGTGTTGCCACACTCGCTTTTTACTCGTTTTGGCGAATTTTTTCAGTTTTTGGAGTTTTTTTCCATTTTAGCGATTTTTTTTCATTTTGGCGATTTTTTTTTTCATTTTGGCGATTTTTTTTTTCATTTTGGCAATTTTTCCGTTTTTTCGCGATTTATTTTAGTTTTAGATTTTTTTTTTAATTTTGTGCTTTTTTTTCGTTTTGGCGATTTTTTTTTTGTTTTTTGCGATTTTTTTTCGATTTGGTGATTATAAAATTTTGGTATTTTTAGTTTTACCATTGTTGAAAATATCAAGAGATTGGCTCATACGGTTTCCAAGATACAGCAAGTTGGTAAAATTACATAATCAAAATTACATTAACTGACAGAACACCCTTTAATTTAAATTTTTTTTTAAATTTTAGTGTTAATTTTTGTAGTCTGTATAAAAATACACTAACTTTAAAAATTTCAAGTGTATATACATACAATTGTATGTATATTGCATGGGATTTTAACATTTTTCGTTGCTCGTTTTGGAACACCCTTTAAATTTTAAACTCTATGTATATGTTGTTGTAGTTCTACACACTATGTCCAAATTTCAGCTTCGTGGCTCTTACGGTTCTCGAGGCAGATGGACAGCGCACACTGGGGCCTGTCCATACGAGGTTGTGCTCAAAACTCAATATTTAAAATTTTCGAATTTGAGAAAAATAATTCTGTTGGAGTAATAGATATAAAATATCACAATGTGCAGAGTAGCGAAAACAATAGAGTTCCTTTTCACCTTTGGTGTACGGAACCCTAAAAATTCTGACGTTGGCTGAGGTAGTTAGCACGTTGACTACAAAACCTCAGGTCCTGGATTCGACCCCTGTATCCAACAGTCATTAAATAACAACAGCACCCATTTTTTTTTGATGTGCACTAGTGTCCCTTTTGTATCAGTTTTTGTAGAAAAGTTTAAGTGATGAAGGCATAGTCACTGGTCACTGAACTATACCGACTTCAGCAGATACTAATCCTAATCTAACATCGGAGCGCCCTCCTTCGTTGTGTAGCAGAATCATGGGCGAGGTAAAATAACCAATAAAATGGCTACTAAGCACAGCTTTGAAAATTTAATACGCCACATTGACACCAGAGGCGCTGCAACACAGCATTATAAAAAAAGAATGTAAAAAGCAGAGTTGTAAAAGAATGAATTTTATCTCTATCTCTTCCTTCACACAAAACAAGGTAACACCTAGTAATAGTAGTAGGCATTCAATGCCTGAGTGTTACTTCTCTTTATAAAATATATATATATAATACGAGCATACTTCCCCCACAAATATATGTAAAAATCTTGCTCCTCCATAAAGGTGTAGTTGGTTAAAAACTAAGTTGTACTAAAGAGACAATAAGACATTTTAGAGACTGTTGTATATGCTACATTGTATTTAAAATTTTTGATGCTGTTTTTATAATTTTATGACTTTCTACCCGCCCAAGATTTATTGGATATGGATACACAAGCACCAGCACCAGCAGCAGCACCGATGTATGAACAAATACAAAGATTTCTTTTTACCTTTTCGTATTTTGGATTATTTTTAGTTTTTAATTTCAAATACGTACAATAATTTTTGTTCATCTGCATGTATGTATGTAAATGTCCATTATTTGTTACATGTGCTCCCAGTTGGCCAAATTGTCGCAGACGACATTGTCTTCGACGATTAATGTACGACATGTCGCCTGTCGATTAGGTTTTCAAATCAACAATTTAAAAGAAATCCACGTTCATGTCTATCTGAGCGACAATGTCGCACGTTTTATCTTCAATAAAACTCTGTTGAGGACAATCTGAGTGACAGTGTCATACGTTTTGTCTTCAATAAGACTTTGTTGGGGACAATCTGAGCGAAAGTTTCATAAGTGTGTCTTCAATAAAGCAGTGTTGACGACAATCTGAGCGACATTGTCGTTTATCTCGTCTTGTCTGACCTCGCCGCCATTTGTATGAAAATTTCGTCGACGATTTGTATGGAGCTGTCTTCAATGTGTCTTCTACGATTTCACGTCGTCAAAGATGTCTTAAAGACGTGGCCAACTGGGCTTTGTTCCATCTACATACGTACGAGAGCCGATGTTCAGACGAAAAAGTTTTTAAGCAAGAGACATGGAATGTGTAATTTTTTGTAAATTGATACAATATTTTGAAAACATACATACAAACTTGCACATACATATCGTTGGTCACAAGTAAAAATGCCCTAACTAAAATAATTGCAACTTTACAGGAGAAGGTAAAAACATAATAATAAACAGTACAACTGCTTTGTAAAACTGCTTTGTACAACTGCTTGTAAAGGAGTTATTTTTTACACTATTGCAATAAATTTTTGTGACCAGGTGTATTTGTGTGAAATGTAAAACTCAATTTCGTGAAAATACGAGTTAGGGCCTTTCTGCTTGCAACCATCGATATGTGTATAAGTGGCTTTTGAAATACACACATACCACTAATAACAATTTTACATAGAATGTCGCAGTATCTAGTGTACAATGTATTTTTAAAGGTACAATATTATTTCGTTTAGTTGTTTGTTGTTTTAGTCTAGTATTGTCTACTGCAAATGAAGTTTTAGGTAAAATTTTTGAAAAGTTTTCTCTTTCCTGTTTATAGAGCAAGGAAAAGTTTTCTTGAAATCAAGAAACTTTACAACATTAATTTATGTTAAATGTAGTGAATTGTTGTCACGTCGTGAAAATAAATTAAATGAGGAATTGTAGAATAAAAATATCAACAACTGCAGTTTATAAATAGGGTTACTTTTGTCTATATATACAATATATGTTTATAAGATTCCTAAATTATTGTGTCAAATGTATTCGACCAAGTTTATAAATATTTCCATAGATTTTAGGACATCAGGGTGTAACTTAATTCTATAAATTTATCTGAAAACGTAATTGTATCAAAGAAAAATTTAAAATATGAACATATTCTCGTTGAAGATTGTAAATTAAGCGTTACAATTTAGCCTGAATTTATTGAAACAATAATTTGTTACCATTTTCTAAAAAAAATCTCTTTTCATGAGATTAAAAAAAAGGCCTATACATAAAAATATTAAAAAAGCTTATTCCCAGCTAAGGTAAAGAATATTGGGCCTAATTACGTGTGTAGTATTTCTACTACAACTACGACGATTTTGTACTAGATTAAAGAATAAATGTTGCAATGTTTTTTAGTCTAATACAAAATCTTCATAGTCGAAATCGTAATATGACACTCGTAATAAGGCCCAATATAAAAAGTACTAGTAAAGGGTGTTTTTTATAGAGTGATACAACTTTGAGTTGGCGTCAATGCTTCATTTGACCATCCATTTAACAGCTGATAGTTGCTTTTTGTTTAGTTTGCTTTGAGATTTCATTATGGATCGACATTCTATTCGTCAAACTCATCGTGCACTTCTTCCATTTTCCCATGAAGCCCATTTTTGGTTGAATGGGTACGTAAATAAACAGAATTGTCGGATTTGGAGTGAGGAGAATCCACAAGCTTTTGTCAAAACACCATTACATCCACAGAAAGTTACTGTTTGGTGCGCTTTATGGACTGGCGGAGTCATTGGCCCATATGTCTTCAAAAACGATGATGGTCAGAATGTTACTGTCAATGGTGAACGGTATAGGAACATGATTCGAAGTTTTTCGTACCTCAATTAGCTGGCATTAATCTTGCTGATATGTGGTTCCAACAGGAAGGAGCCACATGCCACACAGCGGGCGCTAGAATTGTTTTACTCAAGGAAACTTTTGACGAAAAAATTATTTCACGAAATGGCCTCCAAGATCGTGTGATTTAACCCTATTGGACTATTTTCTTTGGGGTTATGTAAAGTCACTTGTGTACGTCGATAAACCACAAACAATTGAACACCTGGAAATCAACATTGGAAGAGTTATCGGCGAGATACGCTCGCAATGCTGTGACAAGTTTGTGAAAATTGGTGTTCCAGATTGCGCCTTGGCCAAAATCATATTTAAACATTAATGTCATAAAATTTTCTATCCAATAAAGACCGTTAAATTGATATCATAAATATATTACTATGCTTTATTATGATTTAAGCTTGTATCACTCTATAAAAAACACCCTTTATATTACAATAGAGTACACATACAATTTATCATATAACGGGTGTTTTTTTTAGAGGTATAGAACTTCGAATTGAAATAAAACACAAGAAAATCGTTTTAATGTCCATCAATTTGGCTTTATTGGAAGGATAATTTTATGCCATTAATGTTTAAATATGATTTCGGGCATGTGGCCGCCGCGGCTGGCTCGAATAAAGCCAATTCTACAGGTCCAATTTTCAACCACTTTTTCGAGCATATGGGGCCGTATGTTGGCAATAACGCCACGAATGTTGGCTTCCAAGTCCCCTAACGTTTCTGGTTTGTTGGCGTAGACGAGCGACTTCACATATCCCCAAAGAAAATAATCCAATGGTGTCAAATCACACGATCTTGGTGGCCAATTGACAGGTCCATTCCGCGAAATTATGAGCTCATCGAATCTTTCCTTCAATAAATCTATTGTGACGTGCGCTGTGTGGCATGTAGCGCCGTCTTGTTGGAACCACAACTCATCCACATTCAAAATCTTCAAAATCTTCCATAAAGTTGATGGACAAAGCTCCAATTGCTGTGCACGGTGGCGAATCGATTCATTCGGGTCCTCTTCAACACTTTGCTCTACAGCGGCAATTGTTTCTTCGGTGCGCACTGTTCGACGTCTCTGCGGATGCGTATTATCACATAGAGTAAACGTAGTGCGAAAACGATCCATGGTTAACCGAATTAATTGCTCTGATGGACGATTATGTCGACCATAAAATGGACGGAGCTTGCGGTAAACTTTATTTTCGAAATAAATTTGCACGATTTGCAAGCGTTGTTCTTTTGTCAACCTGTTCATGATGAAATGGCAAACCAAACTAAATATTAATCACTTGACAGCTGACAAAATGGCCGCCAGTTAAAAAAGTGATGCCAACTTAAAGTTCTATACCTCAATAAAAACACCCATTAAGAGTACAGTGTAGCATAGTATAGTATACAATGGAATACTGTAGCTTAGAACATTATAGCATACCACAGTAGACCATAGCAGAGTAACTACTATGTAGTAGAGTGCAATAGATTACCGAACTGTACAGCGTAGTACAGCAGATTAGATTTCAGCACAGTAGATTTCATTATAGTGCAGTATAGTACAGTTAATTATAGAAGGATACAGTAAAGTACATTATATTACAGCATAGCACATTATATTAAAGTGCAGTACAGTGCAATAGAGCGCTGGAGACTACAGCATAATACAGAGGGGTAAATTTCAGCATATTTTAGTGTAGCACAGTATAGTACAATACAGTACAGTGCAATACAGTGCTATACAGTGCACTACAGTGCACTACATTACTGCGCAGTAGAGCATAATACAGAAGAGTATATTTCAGTACAATGTAGTGCAGCACACTATAGTACAGTAAAGTTCAGTAGATTAGAGCAAAGAGAAGTACAGTTCAGTATAGTCGAGTGTAGTACACTAAAGTACAGTAGAGTATATTACAATATAGTTTGTCACAGTATAGTATACTGCACTTAACTATACTGTACATCATAACACTCCACTACACTTCACTACAGCATATCACACTGCATTTAACGTTTGTCATATATCAACATATCTCTTTTTACATGTAGTGGTAGATATTAAGCTGTTCGACTTATAACAAGTTTTTTCAATGAAGTATCTCAGTTAGGCAACTGCAGTTATAATTTTTTTTATGTTTATTACTTTTTGCTTTCCCAAATTCTTCTTTTCATACTGCACGTTTCTTTGATTAAAAGTATATTATTTTTTTATTGATGAAATATTTAATCAAAATATAATTTGAAATCTAATCTAAATCTAAAATCACAAAAGAGTCTACATACAGCAAATGTAGACTCTTTTGAGATTTTGAAAGCTTTCTAGCCTTCCAACTCTTGTAGCATATAACTTCTGCTAAGCAAACATATCCATCACAGGTCCAGATAATGTTTAAGAACTGAAAAACAAATAGTGAAAGAATTTTTTAAAAAGAAGAAATTTTTATAAAACTGGAACAATTAAGTTGATTAATTTTAACTTAAGGACTCTCAGCAGTAAAGTTGGGCTTATTATGCCTAAGTAGGTTTTTAAAAAATTTAATATTTGTCCTTTTTTTGACTGACGAATGAATCCACGCTATATATACTTTGACTCAACTTTGCCTTTTTTCTTGGCTGATACACAATCTATTTTTTTAGCTCTACCGAACTAAATATTTGAAATTAGAAACTGAAAAATGTTAATTGTAAAGTATTAGCACTTTTTCTTCTTTTCGACGAGCATGTAATTCCATTTAAATTCTTTTTGTATTCAATTAGTGTTCAAATCGTATCTTGAGTGTGAAATCACGTATTGACATTAGTAGGTGTAACAACAAAGAATGCAGTAAAGCATGTTTAATGTCAATCATGCACGCAGACACACACACACACGCGTACACACACACACACACATATGTACAATTGAATTCACATATGCACTAAATATTGCATGTGCAAGGCATTTTTTTTTTGTTACCAACTGCAATCCTTTTGTTCTAAAACGTACGCATTTGCTGCACCAGGTCTGAGTTTTGTTTGCGAAACTCACGTGCTGATAAGGATCTTGCTTGCTCCTTTCTTTGCACATTTTGTGAGCGGATTAAATGTGTTGTGGCATTTGTTTTGGTTAAAATGCCAACAACAGATGAGCCGAATTCCTGAAAGTATGATTTGTTTTTTGGGTGTAGAAATTTTTGAAACAATTAAATGCACTTCTAATTGAAATTACAGGTAACTAATGCTTTTATGTGTTACAAAATTAAAAAAAAAAAACATAAAGAGCAGCAAATGATTTCTTTTCAGAGATTGCGTGGTAAGACAAGAAAAAAGAATTAAATCCAAAACAAAAGATTAGGGCTTAAAAACCCTCTTGTAGTGTTATTTTTATAATCAAAGTTATAAATCTTTAAATAAAGTTTTATTAAAAAAAATCTAAATATTTAATAATCAAACATTGTTTAAATATTATAAAATGCTATAAAAATCCAACAAACTTTACAAAAAAAAAAAAGAATTGTTGAACAATAAACATTTCTATGGAATTTTATTACCAATATTAATATTAAAAAAAATAAATAAAAAATAAAAGAAAGAAAATATGGCTAACATAAAATATTCAAGCATGCTGCCCTAATTAAACTTCAAATAACAAAGAAATCCAAGAGAAAAAAAAAACAAATTCGATTTAGTACCATATATTGATTTTGTTGTAGCCAGCCAGCAGTTTAAAAGAAAAAAAAACCTGGACTATTTTCTTCTTGCAGTTAAAATATGTACAATTAAAATTTTAAGAGATTTCATTAAATGCGGCCAAAACGGCTGACTTGTTTAACAAAATGTTGTTGTTTTAATGGCTGAGACAGATGGGACGGACGCACAATTGGAAAACAGCTCGTAAATATTTCTCATGGACACACATACAACCAACACACCTTCCCGCTTGCTCGCTATTAGAGTTTATTATAACTTAAATGACTGAAACAAAATGTGTCCGTCCAAGCATTTGGTCTGCGCCTTTTAGTATACGAGTACACTTATCCCTCGATTAACATGATACTTTTTTTACACGATTTCACTTTTACACGATTATTTTGGGTTTCGTGTAAATTGAGAGATTTATGAAATACCTCGATTTTGCAAATTTTGTATGTGTTTTATTGAATATTATATGAATTACATTAATTTGCTTTTTGTTTTTATAAATAGCATTTATTTTGTTTAATGAATAAATATTTATTTTTATGTATTTAAAAACTAAGTTGAAATACCTATAAAATTTTTTAATAAAATCAATTTTTTACGCGATTCTGCCTTTATTTTCGATTTACACGATTTTTCATACAAACATTTTAAATTTCGATTTACACGACTTTCTCAGGAACGCAGCTATCGTGTAAATCGAGGCATAGGTGTATATGTATGTTTGTATCAAATATAAAAAAGAAAAAAAAAGAAACGAAAGAAACTAAAAAGGTGTATTGATGCATTAAATATTTTATTTAATCGAATTTTGGGGACATTCAAGAATACGCACAATCTTACTAAAACACATAATATAGAATGGGATCGTAGTTCAGTGTTATTGTACAGTACTATTGTGAATCTCCTCCATATTATTCACAAGCAGAAGTGCTAAGGAATGCATTGTTGTTAAGGTATAAAATTTGTCAATGCTGTTAATAATGGCTAAATTATTGGGTAATAATATAAAACAATATCAGTTCAACGACCGCCACGACTTCGTAAGATTTTCCATCACCTATTCGCATATGGGCAATGTCAACTTATTGTAGCGTGTGATACCAAGCAAATATACTTGTTTTTTTCAAGACGGTGTAGGCCGTCACCAGGTCTACTTTAGGTAAAATTCTAAGAAAAATCGAACCACTTTGTTCAAAGATACAAGGTTAATTGCTTGCTGTCGCACGTGACAAAAAAATGGAATTTCTTCGAGAAATGCCCATATATGCGGGCGTATGTTATCCATAATCTTACGAATCCCATCTCTGAAATATAATATCGATTGTGAGCTATTGGCATAGACCTTATATTTCACATAGCGTAAAGAAAAAGTCTAAGGGAGTTACATCACAAGATCTCGGTGGCCAATTTTGATCACCTCTTTGAGAAATTACGTGGCCAGCAAACTTTTCACGCAAAAGAGCGATTATGTCGTTCCTTGTGTGGCACTTACCGGCATCTGATTTAAAATAATTGAACTGTAAAAGCCTTAAGATCAAAGTATTCACATAAAATGCCATGTAATATTGTTTGTGGAAGGCCCGATTTCATAGATAGTATGCTGCGACTCTGAAATTTTCAAAGTTACTGTATTTATATGCAGACTACACCAATTAACACTGAAATTTAAAAAATTAAAAATAAAGGTTATTCTAACAGTTAATGTAATTTTTAATATGTACTTTTGATGCATCAAGTACTTTGGAAACCGTAAGGAAAACTCTTGAAATTCTCAAAGACGCTAAAACTAAAAAATCCCAAATTAAAAAAAATCACTAGAAAAAAATTTCCAAAACCAAAAAAAAAAAATCGCCATAAACCAAAAAACTAAGTTCTCGAAATAAAATAAATCGCCAAAACCCAAAAATCCCTAAAATGGAAAAAACGCCAAGAGCCGACGAAAACCTAAAAATTACAAAAGCGCCAGATATAAGAAAAGGAATGAAATTAAGAAAATCGCCAAAAACCGAATAAAATCGTCAAAACGAAAAAAGCGCAAAATATTAAAGAAAAATCTCTAAAACCAAAATAAATTGAAAAATCTCCAAAAACGAAAACAATTCCAAAACAAACCAAAAAGCCAGAAACCGAAAAAAATCGCTAAAAGAAAAAGAGCGAAAATAAAAAAAGCTTTCTGGGTACTTAAAATTAAAAAAAAAGAAGAGAGGTATCTTAGGACACCCGGTTATGGCTATGCCGCTTAGTTATATAAATCAATTTTCATGTGTGAAATAGGTTAAGTTAGGAAGGGGTTGCAGTCAGAAACCCGGACTCACTTAGATCATTTTGGTCCATTGTGATACCACGGAGACTCTGCTTATGCGGAGTCCCCACCGTCGAACCAACCATTGTGGCCAACCTCTTTCTTGCAAGTCCAGGGCAGTGACAAAGAAAGTGTTCTACACTTTCCTCTTCACCGATATGCTGGCAGCTACGGCACAAATCATTGTATTCAACCTTTAACATTTGTGCATGCCTACCTATGAGACAGTGTCCGGTTAGCACGGAAGAACGCGTATTTTTCCTATTTAGATGAGTCCATAACTGGCTTGTGATCACGCAATCATTTTCTGTGACCCACCTTCTATTTATTTCATCCTCTGTCTTGCGCCTAAGCATGAGTTTGCAAGAGAGTAGGGGTAAACCTACACATTCCAAATCCGGTAGAACCTGTAAGGTTGTCCCAATTATAGCCAGCTCATCAGCATTAGAATTCCACTGAAAGCCTCTAGGCCCTGGGATCCAGATGATCCTAATATTAAACTGCTCTCCCATCTCATTTAGAGCTGATCGGCCGCCGAGGGTTGTATTGTTCTTAGAAGCGGGGATGCGAGGGCCGTAATGGCTGCTCGACTATTGGTGTATATGTTAATCAAAGTCGTTGAAGTGACATTCACCTACAACCAATACGCAACTTCTCTTATAGCAAGGACTTCTGCCTGGAAGACACTGCAGTGATCCGGAAGTCACTTTGCAATACGAAGACCTAAAGCCCCTGAAAAGACTCCACACCTTCTTGTGTTTTGGAGCCATCCCTACGTATAAAAGTAAACACTTTTTATGAAATAACAATGCAATAAAATTATATCATATGATGATATCAAATTCGCCGCAAATATTTCAAAACGTTTCCATTTATTTCCCGTTATTTTTTTTTCTAGCGGCGTACTATTAGATGAATGTATTGTTTGTGGCCGGTGGCGGTTTTTCGCCGGCTTACAGCCAATCGGCTGTGCTCTCTGGCTTGTGCTCATGTGCAAAAAGAATAAAAAAAACAAATTGAGCAATATTTCTCATTGTTTTTGTTTTGTTGTTGTTTCACTCACTACAAAGAACGAAACAAAACAAACTCAAACAATTTGTTTCGTTTATTTTCGCACTCTGGTTTTAAGTACAAGGAAATCAAAGCAAAAATAAGTTTAAAACTGTAATAGTGTCGATTATTTTTGTTATGAAAATCACGTTCTAACTCCTGTATTGCGCAATAAATAGCATAGCTATAAAAATATATACATCGGTTAAGATAATCGATTTTATAGGCTAAGGTTCGTATAGTATTACATATGTATGTATATGTATGTTCGTATGGAGTCCTTGGTGTGCGAGTCAAAGTCCGACTTTTACTGAATTCCTTTACATTTCTGATTTATATGAGCGCATCTCCATGTGTCGTTGTTATTTCATTATAAATTATTTTCAACACAGTTGTTTTAGTTTTTATTATTTATTTGTAGATTTATCCGATTCTTTTTGATATTGAAAAAAAAAAACATTAAAGAAAACAATTTCTTATAAGGTGATGCTTGCTTGTTACTAAGTTATTTTTCTGGCTGTATTTAAGCATCTCATAAGTACCTCCGAGCTACAAAAAAATTAAAAAAAAAAGAAAAAAAAGCACATGATATATTGAACATCTAAGATATACTTCAAACAAAGTATTAGATTCTCATGTGTATATAAGTACACAAGTATCCTAAACATGTTGCAGGTAAAAAATTAAAATTAAAATAAAAACAAACTACAAAATTTAATATTGAAACATTGAACATGAAATAATATAAAAAAGAAATCATTTGCTTAGTTAGACTTAGGCCCAATAATTGACTTCCCAATTATATGTAATTTAGCTAACTGCCACTTAAATTTAAGTGACACTTAAATGTTGCTTAATTTTTTCAGTGGATAATTAAAGTTCTTATTAAATTACGTTGAAAGTACGGCAGCACTACAAAATTTCCCAGTATTATTAAAGGCTTTTTAAACAACAGCTGCTTATTATAAATAAAAAAGTTAGGTTATCAATATGAAGAAAACTAAAATTGCATAAAAATATATTTTATGAAACAAAAAGAGCATCAGAATTCACTTTTTTATTTAGTTTTCCATGATATGAAACTATATATTGTGTATGTTATATATGTATGAAAATTAAACGAATTTATTACATGTTTTCAATAAACACACACAAGCACAATAACATATGGTATGTTCGTAAAACTTAAGTGTGATTTAAGTACACAAGGTTGGGGATTTAAATGTCTCTCAACTTTGTACTGAAAAAATGAATTCGGTACTTAAGTGGCACTTAAAGATAAATGGTACTTAATTGAGAAGTCAATTTTTGGGCCTAAGCCTTCATTTTGGTGGCTGCGCTGCTTGCCCCCTGTCACCTAGAGCTGTTTTAACAACGGCAATGGTGCATTTTTTATTAAGATGCCGGTAAAAGCAGGTACAATTTTAACTCAGTTTTTTTTCTCTTTTTTATTTGAACTTGTATTTATTTAATTGCTTTTGGTGTGTATTTTTATGTACATAAAAATATTTTTGGGATTTCAACTTTAATTAAAATCGAATTGATAAAAAATTGGAAAAAATTTAAATGGAATCGTATCCCAAGATTGCATGAACTTGTAAGTTATTGTCAGAAGAATGTAGTGACAAATTTTTAAATTCTTAATTATATAGAGGAAAAGTTACTGTCTACCCAAATCCTAGCAAAAACGTTAGGTTCTTGCAATTACACACTTTTAAAGTTGACAAACTGTGCGGAGCGGAAACTAATCACACACCTCTTGAGCTCTAAATGGATACAGCCCTCCTTTTAAAAAAATGGGCCGAGTCAGGCCCATTAAAATTGAATATATTATTTTAAGTGGTTCTACATAACCGATTTTTACAAAACTTAGTGCACACGCTGAGCTCTGAAAAACACACAAATTTGCATATAAAAATGGGCGGAGGCACGACCATTAAAATTTAATTTTATAGTTAACATACTTCTTCTTAACCAACAGATTTTATTTTTTTTTTGAAAGAGTTTATTTCCACTTTGGTGCCATAAATTTTTTTTTGAAAATGTTCTATCAAGTCTTTTAATATAATTATTTTATTGAACTGAATCTAGATTATTTTTAACTTTTTAGTGCTTTCTTTTAAGTTCAGTTCAATTTTTATTTTTAGGTTTTATTTCTTTTTATTAGTTTATTTAACAAAATGTTCTCTGTCACACTCCCAAAAAGAGAAACCAACAAAGTTCATCATGACATCTAGATCGTATTCAAAATATTTATTTAAACAAAATTGTTAAAAAAAAACCCATTTCTATTTATTTCATTTCAGGGATCATCACCCACACTAACATTAATATCTTCAAAGGTAAGTTGAGCTTAAAGTTCATTTTGAATTAATTTTAAAATTTAAGCTTAATAGCAAAATTTAGATGCTACAAACAAATACAAACGTATTAGATATACAAAAACACCCACCTTTATTTACATACATACGTTTTATATACTTATGAACGAGATTTAAATTATTTTTTTCCAAGTCATAAACATTTTCTAAACTTAAAAACATTTTGCACGTGTTCCATAATTTATTATTTGAAAACAATTTCTATATGATTAGATTTAATCAAAAAATATTTTACTAGAAATTACAGCACAATGCTTTTTAATTCTCTTAAAATAGATTTATAACACATAAATAAGTACATACTTATAATATTTATTCCATAACTTGACTACATATTTTAAAATATTGAGGAAAACATATTTAATTATTTTGCATATATGGATAATGCATAAAATTATTCTAATAAATATATTTTGTATGCCATGCTTTTTTAAATCTTGAGATATTTATGCTCTGCCATTTAGGGCATTCACAGCTGTAGTTGCTTTTCATAGATAGTCTTGTGTTTTACACCGAACATTTTTTTGTGCAATTCATATCTTTAATAAAACAAGTAAGAGTGCTATATTCGGCTGTGCCGAATCTTATATACCCTTTACCAACGTACGTACATATATATATTTTTTGTAAGAAAATTTATAATTTTTTAAAGTTTCCATCTATGGAGCTATAATTTTCATTTTTCAAATTTCATACGCCAAACTTTTCTTTCAGAAGCATAAAATATATTCAATTTATAAAGAAAAAGAAAAAAAATTTTAGACCTATTTAATTTTACATAACCCAAAAAGTGTGAGTTTTCCAACCCTGGAGTCATAATTTTGGATTTTTCTGATTATTGATACCAATCTAGATCTTTAAAAAATACATACAACAAGTAAGAGTGCTATATTCGGCTGTGCCGAATCTTATATACCCTTTACCAACGTACGTACATATATATATTTTTTGTAAGAAAATTTATAATTTTTTAAAGTTTCCATCTATGGAGCTATAATTTTCATTTTTCAAATTTCATACGCCAAACTTTTCTTTCAGAAGCATAAAATATATTCAATTTATAAAGAAAAAGAAAAAAAATTTTAGACCTATTTAATTTTACATAACCCAAAAAGTGTGAGTTTTCCAACCCTGGAGTCATAATTTTGGATTTTTCTGATTATTGATACCAATCTAGATCTTTAAAAAATACATACAAAAACGAAATAAGAAAGAACCTAGTTTCATTTAATTCCTTTAATATTAAAAAATTCAGTAAAGTGCGACTTTGAATCGCGCACGAAAGGTAGGCTTTTTTGTTTTTTTGAATTTTTTTTCAGCTTAAACGATTTTTTCAGTTTTGTCGCTTTTTTCTCGTTTTGGCGATTTTTTTCTGTTTTTGGAGGTTTTTTCATTTTGGCGATATTTTTCTGTTTTTGGGCTTTTCTTCATTTTGGAGATTTTTCCCATTTTGACGATTTTTTTTCATTTTGGCGATTTTTTTTTTGTTTTTGGGTTGATCGCCTGAATAGGCGATTTTTTTCTTTTTTTTTTGTTTTTTTTTTAATTTTGGCGATTTTTTTGGGGTTTTTTTCGTTTTGGCGATTTTATTTCATTTTGGCGATTTTTTTTCCTTTTGGTGATTTTTGTCTGTTTTTAGGTTTTTTTTTCGTTTTGGCGATTTTTTTCATTTTGGCGATTTTTTTTCATTTTGGCGATTTTCTTTCATTTAAACGATTTTTTTTTTGTTTTTATTTTTATTTAGGCGATTTTTTTGTTTTTTTTTCATTTTGGCGATTTTTTTTTCATTTTGGCGATTTTTGTCTGTTTTTTAGGTTTTTTTTCGTTTTGGCGATTTTTTTCATTTTGGCGATTTTTTTTTTCGTTTTGGCAATTTTTTCTTTGTTTTTGGCGATTTTTTCCTGTTTTGGGTTTTTTTTCATTTTGGCGACTTTTTTCTGTTTTTTTGGGTTTTTTTCGTTTTGGCGGTTTTTTTTTCATCTTGGCGATTTTTTCATTTTAGCGATTTTCTTTCATTTTGGCGATTTTTTTTTTTACATTTTAGCAATTCTTCCGTTTTATGCGATTTATTTTAGCTTTAGAAATTTTTTTTTAATTTGGTGCTTTTTTTCGTTTTGGCGATTTTTTTTGTTTTTGGCGATTTTTTTCGTTTTGGCGATTTAATAATTTTTTGTTTTTTTAGTTTTACCGTTTTTGAAAATTTCAAGAGTTTTGCTCTTACGGTTTCCAAGATACAGCAAGTTGTAAAAATTGCATAGTCAAAATTGCATTAACTGATGGAACACCCTTTAATTTAAAATTTTGGAAATTTTAGTGTTAATTTTTGTAGTCTGTATAAAAAGTGTATATACATATAATTGTATGTATATTACATGGGATTTTAACATTTTTCGTTGCTCGTTTTGGAACACCCTTTAATTTCCAATTCTCATGTATTTGTTGTTGTAGCGGCCAAAGGTCTACACACTGTGGCCAAATTTCAGGTCTGTAGCTCTTACGGTTCTCGAGAAAATACTAATATAGTTTTAGACATAGTTAATTTTACATAATACAAAAAGTTAAAGTTTTCCAACCCTGGAAATGTCTTTTTAATTTTTTTCATATTTTTTTAATTTAAAATTCCAATTTTAGTCATACTGAAATGTAAAATAAATTTATTTATTAAAAAAAATAAAAATTTGTTTTCGGTAGTTACTTTTATATGGCAAAATAAAGTTTAAGTTTTCCAGCTCTGCAATGGTCTGCTCGATTTTGCTGAATTTCAATACCAATCTATTTTGGAAAATTTCTGACACACCAGTCCAAGAACGAAGTCTCTAGCTTTTCTGGGAGCTTCGGAAAACCGATTTCACGTACAGACAGACGGACAGACGGACAGACGGACAGACGGACAGACGGACAGACGGACAGACGGACAGACGGACAGACGGACAGACGGACATCGCTTATTCGTCTTCCCTATGCATAAGGATCCAGAAAATATATATTTTATGTGTCGCTTATTGATATTATAGAAATTACAAACGGAATGACAAACCTATATATACCCTTTTACCATTTTTGTTGGTAAAGGGTATAAAAATACAATTGAACATTTCGTTGAGCCCATTACATATTTGCTTAAAAATTTATTTGAATAAAAATTTAGTTAAATATTTAATTGATAAACATTTTATCTAATAAAAGAAAACAAGCAATCAATTAAAAATTTAGTTAAGCCAATTAAACATTTCTTTAAAAATTTTAATTGAGCCAATTACACGTTTGCTTAAACATGCAATTGACTAACACTTGAACTAAACATTTAGTTGAGTTATTTAAAGTTTTAATTACAAATTTATTTAATCAAATTAAAATAAAAATTTCATGGAGAGTAAAAACACATTGTTTGCGGTGCGTTGCGATTTCTCGTTGCGGGAGAGAAAAATAAATATAATACAACGGAAGACGGCGACGGCAATACTTGTCATTGTTTGTTTTAATTTTTATTAATTTTGTTTGTTCATGCACTTTTATAAAAAATTTACTCTTTCGTGTTAAATATTTTGTAATGGCAGCAACTAATAAACGAAATAACAAAAATTAAAAATTTTAAAAACCCCCGAACTATCTAGAAAAGATGTGAAAGATCTTCTAAACGGCTGGACCGTTTAGAAGATCTCGATCAAGTCACCTTTCCAACAGAGAAAACTAATTCAAAACCGGTCCAGCCATTTGGGCTGTACGTGGACACGGACATACACACAGATACACAGACACACACTACAAACTTATAACACCCCTTTTTTTGCTCGGGGGTTAAAAAGAAAATATGATTAACATTTTATACATTCGCAGATATATTTGATATATTTTTTAAACTTTTATACTCTATGACAAACATTTTTGAACTTCAAAATCATGTTTTTGTTGTGAACACCGCCAATTATTCAAAAACGGTACCAACATCAGAAAGCGAAAGAGTGTGAAAAATTGAGAGAATAAGAAAGTCCGCAATGAAAATAAAATAGCTTTTGATTTTATGCCATTTCACACTTCGGTTTTTTTACTTCAAAATTGTATGAAAAACCGCACCGCAATAAATTATCGTTACATTGTGTTCAGACTCTGAGTTAATTAAACATTTGGCACAATCAAGTTTTAAATCCGTTTTTGTTTATTTTTTTTTCAATTGAAACATTTTTAACCCTCGACCATAAAAGGGGTGTATGCTTGTGTATCTATATATCTGTGTGTATATATGTACGAGTCCACATACAGACCAAACGACTTGGCCGATTTAGGTTTAGTTTTTTTTTTTGAAAAGGTACTTGATCGAGCGTGTTCTTAGTTATATTTGAACATAAGACGGTCGGTAGCTTTTACGCTCAAACGGATAGATCAATTTCAAATTGGTTTTTTTATCGCTTGAAAAAAGGCTTGATCTTATATCATCTGGCTTATACTTGAAAAAAAAAATTGATCCAACCTTCTGGTCCGTACGTTCAGGGTTCTTAAAATTTTTAATTTTCTTATTTCATTATAACCAGTAACAGATTCTGCAAGTTATGCTTATGATCCAAAGTGAAAGACAGCCATCACACTTTTATATATGGCGCTGTCATTGAAAGGAATTAGTTAAAATAAAAATCATTCAATGTAATGTGAAAAACATCAAACTAACCTCGCTTCGCTGTTAAAGAACAACTAAAAATAATTTCTTAGCTTATCCAAGTCAAACATCTGACATAAAGATGTGTAAAAGATGACCCCTAATGATCATCATAAATAATAACCCCAAAATTTAACATTTCCTTCATAATAAATATATACAGTCAGAGACTAAAGTTTAAGTACACATCCCAAATCCTTAGTTTCACACAAACTAAAGCTTTTGTGAAAACTTTTGCAATGCAGTTTTATTTACCTTTATTAATAAATAACAAATATAAAATTTTTTTAACTAAGTCCAAATATGTCGGCAATTTTTTAAAAATACAATAAAATTTGGTCGACAAAAGTTTCACGGCCTGTCCCACGTGTCACCAGAATTTGTGCGATCGACAACTTGTATTGCAAACAACAATGACATTAGAAAATTTTTTGTTGTTTGCAATACAAGTTGTCGATCGAATGATTTCTGGTGACATCGTGGGACAGGCCGTAAATACATGTTCAGATAATTTAAAATGAAATTAAATTTCGTAAGAAAAATAGGAAATATATAATATTTTAATACTTTGTTAACCCATTCGGACTCTCTACCAGAGTTTAAGAACACTTTGGCATTGACAGCATTAAATTCGGCGTTCCAAAAGGTGTTATTTCTGCCCATAAGCTTTTATGAGCACTTTTTAGGGTTTCTTTGCCAGTAATTTCTTCCTTTCTTTCCCAACCTTCATTACATTCATAAGATGCTTTATGGGATTAATGTTTGTGGTTCGTGCAGGGCTATAATGTTGTCGTGGAGCACAATAAAGCTGCCAATATATCACCAAAAGTGCAGCGTGCTTCGGCTCGTTATCTAGTTTGGAAGATCCAATGAGGTCCAACATCTAACCCGTCCACCGAGAAACTTGCGAATTGTCTTCTGAAATGCTCTGGCATAAGTCTTTACAAAAGACTTAGTTTTCTTGAAACTACAGATTTGGTGTGTGTATTTAAACTTTAGTCTCTGAGTGTACATACATACATACATTAAGATTTGTTTGCACAAGTAGTTGTGTTTACTTTAAACACTTTACAACACCACTCTGCAAAATCCTTATATTTTGAGGTGTTTATGGCATTTTACATTTGCTTGATGCTGGCTGGTTGGCTGCTTTGGTGTTCATCTTCTCCTATTGTTGTATGGGGCATATGATTACACATTACAAAATATGCCAGGATATAAAAAAATTCATGCTCCCAAAATCCCCACAAAGACATATAAGTTGTGTTCGTGGAAAAACAAAAAATAAAATAAAAACAACTTGCAAGGAATAAAATAACATCACAAGGAAGACAAACATGCTAAAATGAAAAGAAACACGCAACTGCTGAGCCGATGGATGATTCAACATAAAAATCATCATTATCATCTTGGTTTCATTGAACAGGAAATTTTTGTAATACTCATTCTTCATTGTATGGATTTATTTGCTTATATATGGAGGTGTTAGTGGGGCCTGTTATGATGTTGCTGTATATATGTTTGTAAATTTGGCTCAGAAAATCTACAATTTCACTACAGAATTTCTTGTAAAATTTTATTGTTATTCTCTTTTATTATTTTTTTTCTTCTTCATTCAATAAAATTATGTATGTAATGATAACTTTGTCTTACACTTCCAACATACACATAGAGAAAACAGTGCCTACTAAATACCTCACAAAATAGAACAAAATTAATAAGAAATCTCTATGTTTTTTTTTCAATAAGGAAATCTTATTAATTTCATAAAGAAAACATTTTTGAAAAAATCAAGAAGAAATCTTGTAGTTTTTATGAGGTTATCTTATTGATTTTTTCAATAAAAAAATTTAATAAAAATTTTTATTCTTTGTACTTGAACCAGCAAACTTCCACCTGATAGACAAGCACTCTAACCAATATGCTAACAAGCAGCCTGAATAACTCTTGAAATTATTGTGCAAACATTCTTATACAAAAATGGAAAAGATCATGAAAAAAATTGTCTGTATGTCTATTTATAGAAACAAAATAACAAGACACCTCATAAAATCAAGAAGATTTCCTTATTAAAAAAAATCAATAAGATGCTTTACACATAATCATATAGGAACCTACTAAAATCAAGAAGAAAACCTAATTGAAAAAATCAACAAGATAACCTAATAAAATCAAGAAGAAAACCTTATTGAAAAAATCAATAAAGCAATCTAATAAAATCAAGAAGAAAACCTTTTTAAAAATATTAATAAGGCAACCCAATAAAATCAATTAGAAATCCCTATAGCTTACAATTTATACGAAAACCTAATAGAATCAAGAAGTTTTTCTCTATGGATTGTTTTTTTTTTTGGTGCCAAAGATATCGGAAATTGAGTAAAAAAAGTTGTGAATAATAAGATTTCTTCGTGATTCTATGTGGTATTCTTCTTGATAAAATTAATAAGATTTACCACATAAAAACAATAAGGAATCTCTATGAAAAAATCTTCGCTTCTTTCTGCTGGGATACCCCTTAGCCTAAAAACGTTTCATATTTTTTTCTAAATATATTTCAGCACAGCAAGCAAATAATGATATGGTTGTAACTTACATACATACATATACATACGTATGACATTGTGTGTGTGGGGTTATTTGGTATTGTGCCAACTGAAATCATATAGAAAAAAAGGCATGAAAAGGAAAACTACTTGCAAAATTCTATGAAAAACATCAATTGAAAATAAGCTTACATCTGTACGTACACATTTATTATACAATATTTTTTTTAGCCAAATAACTGGAAACACATACACATTTCTCACGAAGGGAAAAAATGACATGAGCAACCATATGTTATGATTTATATACATTTTATAAGCAACAATGCTGTGTAATAAATATTAGCCAAAGTTTTGGTTTGTGTCCACGATAAACCGGATGTGAAAAATATGTTTATATTGAACGAAATTATATAAGTATTTTAAAGCCCGCTCTCACAATTTTTAATGTGTTATTTAGCTTACGAAAGAAAGAGAATTTTATAAGCCCTCTTAAAAATTTTTTAAGGATTATATGTAAAACTTTCTCAAATCTATATACCGATTTTAAATTGTTTTTCATAATAATTTATCTATATGTTTCCAGTCTTATAGGGCATTTACAGCTGCACAAAATCTATGAGATTTTAATTTAAATCTCTATGAAAATCTATACCGTTTACAAAAAACGTTTGTTTTTTATCCAAAACAAAACCCATTAACTGAAACATTTCCAAAGCTACAACCAAACAATTCCAATGTAGCCAATCCACACACCTTTTCAAGCAGATCGTAGCTAATTCAATCACCTTTTATATAAATATTATGTACAGGGTACTTTAAGTAAAATAAAAATATTAGATTTTATTTAGATTTTCTACAAATCTATTCACCAAATAGATTTTGTTTTGTATAGGAAATCTAGTACAAAGCAGTTAGATTTAGCTCGAAATCTCGTAAGTACTAGATTTTGAGCTAATGTAAATGCCCTATTACAAAATTTTTTTATATATTTTTTTTATAGAGAGAAGTAAGACTCAGGCAGTGAAAGCCTATTGCTATTACTAGGTGTTACCTTCTTTAGAAAAGGGATAGTAATAGAGAACACAGGTGGTGAAAGTAGAGATAGACGAAAGCTTCATTATTTTACAACTCTGCTTTTTTAACGTTTTGTTAATAATACAGTGTTGCAGCGCCTCTGGTGTCAATGCGGCGTATTACATTATTGAAACTGTGCTAAGTAGCCCTTTTGTTGCTTAGTTTACTTCACCGATGATTCTGCTACTTCATATCGACGAAAGATGGCGCTCTGATAAGGATTACTATCTGCAGAAGTCGGTATAGTTCAGTGGCCACTGACTATGAATTCATCACTTGAACTTTCCTACAACAACAACTAATACAGAGGGAGAATAAGTGATGTTGTTATTTAATGACTTCAGAGACCGTGACTTCATCCGTTTTGTAGTCAACGTGCTAACAACTTCAACAAACGCCACCCTGGTGAAAGATAATTTCATGAACATTCTTAAACAATTTGAGGTGACATTAGGTAAAATAATCACAAATCCATGTTCTCATTTAAAACTGTCTATCAACATAATATTTCTATTTCATTGATGTCAATTTCATAGCACAATTGTGTTACCTAAAATCACACACATAGAATCTATTTCCACTCTTATCATTTTGAATAATTAACCTTGTACAGGCTTTTAAGCAAATAAACCATCATCATCATCGCCTTTGAACTTTTTTCTTCATTAATCTCTTAGATTCATTTTGCAATACAATCTTACATTTATGATCTCCTATAATAAAGAAAGAAAATAATCAAAAAGCTGATAATGATTATAAAATCTTTTTGTTTACTGATTCCTCAGTTTTTCATAATTTTTATTACATTCATAGACTTATAAACACATACATATAAAAACATATATAAATGCATGTAAGTATGCGTTTCTTTTAGCCTTTTGGCAAACAAGATTGATTTTTTTTTGTGTGGGTATAATATCTTATAGGATTCCTTTCAATTAAATCTAGTCAAGCATTCAGCTCATTAATGTTGCTGGTGTTTGTGTTGAAGAAATAAAATAAATATCGGTCTGTGTGCCATCAGTAGACCGGTAATAAAAATATAAAGTTGCTTTTCAGCAACTATTTTTTTAATCTTTAAAGCATAAATTGTCAACACAAAGAAGTTGTAATTGAAGTGCAGAAATATTTTTTTTTAAATAACGATGTTTCATCAGTGTTTCTTAATGGAAAATTTGTTTTTTATATATTAATAAAATATCACATATAAACTGAGCTCTGCTTTTCCCATAGATTTTTTTTTACCCGCGTCACTTTCATCTTCTTAAAATTATTTCATATTTTACTTTAATATTGTTTTTTACAGCATATTATAAATTAATCTATATCCTTGATGATACAGATGGTAAAATTGAACTTTCATTGCAAAAAAAGAGCTTTCAGCAAATTGTATACGATGCATCAAAACAATTCACATATTCTCTTTGCAATAATGACTGAGTATATAAAGCAAAAATCTACATCAACTGACACCACACACAGTGGACCAAACACAGAAAACGCTGATGATGAAGTTTTAGTGGCCTTCGAAAACAGCTAGTTGTTCCGTTCTTCTAAGTGTTTGTTAAAACATTTACAACTAACTGTGGTGTTATTTGTTCATTAATAATTATCACATGTAATTTGGCTTACAAAGCGATACAAACTTTAGCCTGATCATATCATAAATTTTTGGAATTAGTGCCGTCTTTTTTTGCTGGCTATAATTTATATTTTCCCAATCAACTGAATAAGTCTATTACGAGTACCTTGATTATTTAATATTAATTTTAATTTATTGACTCCACTTACTAAATATAAGAATATTTATTTAGCATTCCATTTATTTTTTTATGCTGAGCATCAAATTCAGGCTTAAAGAACTTATATAATGTTTGTCAGCAAATGTCTGCACCATCTCATATTTAATACTATCAGTGGCATGAAGTTTATAAATAAAGACCTAGTTATTTCAATGAATTAAATCACATGGCACCACCACAAGAATTAAAATTGGTTATTTTATGAGACATTTTTAGAAATTAAGAATAAGAATTGAAATTACTGAACTCAAGCCTGATTTAGAAATTATTTCTGATTAAAAATTCACTACAGTTCAATTAATTCTAAAAATGTCTCATTTAATTCATCATGGGCACGTGACAAAAATATGTTCACTTAGCGATCACTGTTCACTTGGCTATCACTGTTTCAGAATGCTGGAAAGCGAAGTCAACTGTAGAAAGCAAAACCAAAGTAACATAAAGCCACTACAATAATACTTATATGTATGTACCGATGGTGCATCGAATAAATAAAAATAATTAATGTGATGATCGTAAAAGATAAGTAAGAATAGTTAAACATACATAAGTAGAGTGATATAACTTCGTGCTAACCTAAATAGAAAATGGAAAAACAGAAAATGAATAGTGATACTTAAAAATGTGTTTGCCAAAGGCAAATCAATAATTGTATACACAATCAATTCTCATATTCCATTTCATAGAAATTTAAGTTAAATAGCTGATGTTAATAATAATCTCTACCCCAGTAGATAGACATGGGTGCTGATGAAGTGCGTGGCTGCACAGAAAAATATCGGTATTTCCCCCAGCTAATAAAGTCTAGTTTAATTTTTCTTCTCTTCTTTAGATACTCACATTAATTAATAAAAATATTTCATTCAATAAGAATTGAAATTACTGAACTCAAGCCTGATTTAGAAATTATTTCTGATTGGTTATTTTACTGAAAAATTAGTAACACATCAAATAAAATTATACGGCACTACATTAAGAATTAAAATTGGTTATTTTAACTAACGAATTAGTAACAACTCAAATAAAGTCACAGGCCATTAAGATTTAAAATTGGTTATTTTAACCAACAAAATAGCAACAACTTAAATAAAATCGCAGGGCACTATATTAAGAACTAAAATTGGTTATTTTAACTAATAAATTAGTTATTTTAACTAATAAATTAGTTAAGAAATAAAATTGGTTATTTTAACTAATAAATTATTAACAACTTAAATAAAATCACAGGTCACTATATTAAGGATTAAAATTTAATATTTTAACCAACAATATATTAACAACTTAAACCAAGTTAATGAAATAAAAACAAACTATTTAGTTCAGTAACTGAAAGGCAAAATAATTTTTTGCATTGCAAAAAAAATAACTCTTGAAATTGGTTACATTAACCCAAAAAAATAGTTTGTTGTTTTGATTCGCAATTACAATTTATTTCATATCGTCTATGAAATAACAACTCTTGAATGGTTAGAAAAACCAGGGAAGTAGTTACTCACGTGCACTGCAAATATTATTTATATTAGTATATTAAATTAACTATTAAATTCGTTTATTATATATGTGGGGGGGTTTTTTAAAAGAGGGGTAACACTCAGGCAATGAATGTCTACTACCACTGCTAGGTGGTACCTTCTGTAGGACGGGACAGGTGGAGAAGGAAGAAACAACTCTGTCGTTTTTTATTTTTAAGGCAGTATTTGCAGCGCCTCTGATGTCAATTAGGCGCATTAAATTTCAAAGCTGTGCTAAGTAGCCATTTTATTGGTTATTTTATTTCGCAGATGATTCTGCTTCGCAATATCGACAAGAGAGGATGCACTAATGTTACCTCAGGATTAGAGAGCATCCTCTGAAGTCGGTATAGTTCAGTGACCATTGACTATACCTTCATCACTTGAGCTTTCCTACACAATTGGACACTTATGCTTACCAGAAAAATGCAAGGTGTTCTTACTCAATGACTTTGTCGGTGACCGGGCTCGAACTCAGGACCATCGGTTTTGTGCTAACTACTTTAGCAGTTTGTTTTGTCGCCAAGGTGAGGGATTTGTCAACGTAAAACTCTCAAAAAACGGTATTTGTTCTATAGACACTATTTCCTACGTAGTCGGGCATGTTATCGGTTGGTCGCGTTTCAGTTTTATCTTCTACTTCTGCAAGCTGGCTGTAAGTATGTGTGGTAAAAGAAGCAAAAGTAAATCATCACTTAACCGTTTCGTAATGGATTTCTGACGGAATCACCAAGCAGACAATCGTTAGTATAGTAGTGTTGCACAATAGAATCTAAATTAAAGCCCATAACTCCCGAATAGATAGATGAGCTCGATTAGCGCTTAATAAACTACCCACAAGTGATTATCATAAAACAAAATTTTTAAAATCATTTACATACATACATATGAGTATTTATACGGCCTTATTTCTTCGCACAACTTTATATACGATCATCGCCCTTAAAAGCCTTAACTCTCCAACTTAAAGCAATTTAGCAATATTAAAAATCAAATAAGCAGCGTAAAATGTCTCTTAACTCAATTATTAATGTTTCCAGGAAAAAAGAGTTAATGTGAGCTCAACAACCTTACATACATACTTACATTTGATAACTGAATGTAAATCTTTGCTCCTATATTATTATATTTTTTGCTCAACTACAGCATGTGTCACAGCATAAAGTTGCCGGTTGAAACAAACTCCTCTCATACTTTTAAATAAGTGAAGAAAAAAATAAAAGAAATCTTACAACATGCAGCAGAAAATAAGTTAAAAAAAAAGGATCAACGAAAATAATTGTTTTTAACCAACATTATTACAAAAGGCAAAAAAGAAAAAAAGTTTAAAAAGGTTTAAAAAGCTAAAGAAAATCATTAAATTAAAAATATTTATGGACACATAAAGTTCAACGAAAAAGGTGCTGGAAGCAAAAAAAAATTAAGGGAAATATTCTTGACTAAAGTGGACGCGTAATGAGACAAATGTTATCATTATTTATGCGAGGGTGGTGGAGGATTAAAAAAATTGTTAAGAAAGAAGGGTGGTGCCAAAAATGCACCTCCACTCGGACTCCCAAGCGGGTCCATTGTAATTTGCTATACAAGATATTGATTTTTTAATTTTTACTCGATATGTCGTAGTTTTCGAAAATTTTTTGTTATAAAAACTTTTCAGATTTTGATTTAAACTTTGTATTCCTTTTCACGTTGTTTGACTATTTTCTCAATATATCCTATTTTGCAACATTTCCAGATTTTTTCCAATTTTAGATGCCAAATCTCAGAATCTAATAATAGTTGTTGTTCCTTAGGCATTTCCGGTGTTCAGGAAGTTTACACTTTTACAAGTTCTTGCTCTGTTAGACAGAGGAGGGTTAAATTACAAAACATATTTTTTGGGAAGATGCGAAATCGACTACCTTGTATGCTCCTCGAAAAAGGCCCTCTTGGCTAGTATACAGTATATTGGTCTAGCAGTCGTCGTGTCGCAGGTTTTATTCCTGATGGATACTCTGCAATGTTTCTGCATACAAGCCAAATTAGCTTTATAGCCACTTTACTGAGCCAGTTTCCTCAAATTTGTACCACTCACTGAAGTGTCCTCTCAGTAGGATTATGGCGATTGTAAAATGAGCAGAGCACGCGAATCATTACCTGAACATAACATCCATTTGTAAAAAATAGTTTTACCATATGTATACATTGACAATCTCTGTTGGCTCCCTCTCTCGTCCTGTTGGAGAAGCTTCGATACTGCCTTTCTAAATTCAGCTTAGGAAAGATGGCGCAATGAGCCTACATTTGTTATATCGAGAACCCTTTGGCCTCACCTAAATATCAACAGAACAAAAAACCTCATTAGCTTTACCAGGGAGCACCTGAGGAATCTCTTGGCCACACTAACCGGCCAGTGCACTTTTGGAACGCACGCTAAATGTATGGGTCTCCCGTATAATGATTACTTCTACAGCTGCAGTGATGAAGAGGAAGAGGAAAGCACTTCGCATCTTCTCTGCTTCTGCCCTGCTTTGGAGGATCTCCTTCTGCGCTTCCTTGGCAGAATATCCTTCAAATGCCTGTCCGAGCATTTATCGGATATAGGACTCATAAACCTAAGTCTATACATTAGGAGCAGCAACTGGTATGGTCGGTAGCCTTCCTCTATGGCATGTGTATGTACTAGACACTCTCCTGTCCCACCTCCCCTCTGCACAACTCTCCTCTCATTTACTCTCTCTTATTCTAAAGAAACTTTCCATCTATATCCTCCCTATATTCCTTGTCTCCCCCTTGTTCTACTACTTTGAACTTACAAGTAGCATTAGACCCAAGTGAGCTGGACCCGTAAATTTAATTTTTCACCAGCAGCTTGCTAACCCAACCTAACCTAACCATACATTGGAAATGCATCACTGCTCTGCATCATACCAGTAAACTTTAATTTAAAATGAAATTCAAGTTCGCTAATAATCCTTTTTAGTAGTAGAAATGCTTGTAGCTCATATTTGAAACTTTTTTTTGAGCTATCTACTTCAGCAAAGCATTTTAGGACATTTCAATTTCCATATGCAGTGCAGTAATGCATCTCCAAACAGGCCCATTTCAAAGCTATATCCGTTCATTATGATTTGGCAAAAACAGGCTGAATAGATAAATGATGGCCGATTCGACAGACAAATCTTCCGCTATCAATTTTCAAAGTTCGAAAGTCCCTATTGGAAGACCCGTTATTGCCAGAAGATCTTATTCCTTCATTAAATCTTTTCACACAATTATTTGTAATAGTATACCAAAGCCGTTTTTATTTGTTCACTCCTCGTACTCAAATTTCTCGGAATGGGGCTAAATTTAAAAACAAACTAAGTTAAAGGAAAAGGAAGCGAAAAACAGTAACAGCAAAAACTCAAACGCAACGAGATGCCAAGTGACTACAAACAACAGCATCATATTTACATTTTGTAACTAATTTAGATACAAATGTAAAGATATAAGCGAAAGGAAGGCACAGATTGTTATTTTAAATACGAATATGTTACATTAATGAACAAGGAAAATATTGTTCATCCAACTTTAGAAATTTTAGGAAATTTACTTAGTTTACTTTAGGAAATCTTTAAGAAAATCTAAAGGAATTTAATTATATTAACTAGAAGAAGTAGGTGAAATTCTTGAACGTATCATTGACAATTAGAACTCGTAAAAGCAAGCTCAAATAAAAATAAAAGGATAGTCTTGAACCTTGGAAATCCAATTTAAAATTTATTAAAAAACCGAAACCGTAATCCCTTTCCCTTTAAAATCCTGCGAACCGATTCTCAAGCTATGAGAGATTTGCACACACACCCCCACACAAATATGGACCAAACTAGAGGGTCGTACACACACACACACACACATAAAAATAAAGACGGTCAGAGAGAGGGGGAGAGAGAGAAGAGAGAGACACTTTCGCCTACAGCAATCATATCAATGTAAAAATAGATGACCTCAAAAAGTGGAAATCTTATGAAAACTCGAATTCTGAAAATCAGGGTGATATTAATAATTTCTTCAATTTACTAGCTGGAAGTGAAAGAAATAGAACTATGCCCCATCTGCTGAGTGCGCATTTTAACTAGTTAAAAAATAATTAAAGCGAAACAGTGGCACTGGCGCATGCACATCGAATGATAATTTTGCAATTTCTTGGAATAGTTTTTATTTTTAAGTTCATATTAAAGTTATAAGAATAAAACTTTGTTACCTTAATGTTCTCAAGATTATCTGAACCTCTTTGAATTTCTCATTATCACATTTGGCCACATAATCAACAGCATAAAGGTCGCTGTTAAACATCGTCAATGTATTTTTTTTTTTATTTTTTTGCATTTATAAAGGTATCTATGATTTGAGAAAAGATCTTGGGGTGTATATATAAATTCAGAGAATTAAAACACTTAAATCATATAATTCAAAATAAATATATTTTCTAAGTTTGTCGATGAAAATTAGAAAATAATTGATTTAGCGTGTGCTGCTGCCATTGTTTTCTAGGTGATCATTTGCAGAATTAAAAAACCTTAAAAGAAAAGGGTGTGTAAGATCTTAAGTGCTTGGGAAAGTTTTAACTTTGCAACATTTCTTCGTGTGAATAGTCTTCGTAACAAAAAGCAGAAAAGTGATTATTTGCCTGTAATCACAACAAAACGGAATTAGGTTATATTAGATTAGGTTAGGTTAGGTTAGGTTAGTTTAGGTAAGGTTGGGTTAGGTTAGGTTAAGTTAGGTTAGTTTAGGTAATGTTAGATTAGGGTAGGTTATGTTAGGTTGTGTTAGATTAGGTAAGATTAGTTTAAGTTAGGTTAGGTTAGTTTATGTTAGATTAGGTTAGGTTAGGTTGAAATAGGGTCAACCTATATTGAACCAATCCATTTCGTAAGCATACGTGTAGCTTTTGTAGCATGTTGTGCGTTCTCACGATGAGATGTTGAAGGGATACCCAATACAGAACCATAAAAACCTATCAGACTTAGTTAAGTTAGGAACCTAGTATCCTTAATATACTTTCTTAGGGATTTTTTCAGTCTGAGTCCTTAAGTCCATATCTGCTATATATACCAGGTGGAAGATTTGTCTCCTAATCTGACTGAATGTTGGACAGTGACACAAGTAGTGTTTGAGAGTTTCATCATCTTATTGGTAATCTTTATATGTTGTTTCATCAATAACACCCATGCGAGCCAAGTGATTTTTTTTAGTCTAGATATCCTGTTAGGGAAAGCAATAGTTTCACTTTATCTCCGTAAGAAATTCAATAGAAAAAGTTGAGGTATGAAGGATGTTAGTATGTGGAATTCTCAGGTGTGAGGTCATCATGTGTTGGGCTGCCATGGAGAAAAATTTATATCTATGTATACTACTTAAGGTTAAAAAGCTTGGCTTGGTATATGAATAGGGTTCGCCGAAGTACTGCCACGAGTGCATTTAGTATGGTTCCACATCTCCTATCATTAGATTTAATATATAAGGAAATATAAGTAATTTTCGCATTTTTCTGCGGAGAGAAAACGAGGTCGACCATTGCAGGATGCTGAGTACTGAACCCTAGGAACAAAGTATTGACCAACATTCTTCTGCTCTGCTTCATGAATGGTTCTGCAGAGCGTAGATGTCATCCAGAAAAGTGTGAAGGAATGATACTGTAGATAGAAGAACGGGTGTTGAAGCTTATAAAGATGACTTCAAAACTCACGAAGCTGTGGATTACGGAGTTTACTAAGAGCTCTTTGTATTGCAAAACGACTTCCACATCACTGGGGCGTTAACCAGGCAGATATTATTGTGCTCAAAGAAGTTGTGGAATAGTTAAGAGTAAATGTCACTTCAACAAGCGCTACCATTGCCATAGAATACCTATTTCTACGAACAAGAGCAAGCGTCGACTGCAGATAATATTTAAAAGGGACAGCCAAGTAGTTATATGTTAAGATCATCGAGATCCTTGGGACGTATAGGATTTCAGGGCTATTGAGTTTGCAAGGATTAAGGCCACCTTCCGGATTTGCTCGATATGAAATGTGTGCTCTTGTTTAAACTCAAAATTGCTTGCAATACTGTGGAAGAAACAGGTTTAAGTTGGAACGCAAGAAATAACCCCATGGATCACTAGATATTTATGGACCCACATAACTATGAAACTTATGGCTGCTTTGATTTAAAAAATAAGAAACAAACTCAAGTCTTGGCGTTGACCTGACATTGTCGCAGCGCTAAAATGACTTAAGCTACACATTTTTTCTACTTCGATCTTTTGACGAACATTGACTATTTTACGAACGCAAATAATCGATTGTGGTAAAAAAAATTAAGTGCGAAAATTATGTCGCCTAAGCTTTTTGACGGTTATGGCACGATATTCAATTAATATAATTATCATTGCCGCAGTCACTAGGATGTAGACGAAGAACAAAAACCCGGCAAAATATTTCAAAAAAGGTAATCGGGTTTGGAATTAAGCATTTTTGGTGGAAGCTGTTCCTTACTGGATTACCAACTTAATGATTGTAACAAGGCGTGAGACTAAAATAATCGATTCTTGAGAAGTACTTACTTATTTTATTTGGAAACTTGTTCACGTAATCTATTTAATCTAAAAAAAATATTCTCCTCATTTAGCAACTTGTACATAATTTTTTTAAATTTTAGGTAATGTGATTTGTAAGCGAGTACCGAAATTTGATAATCAGTAAAGTAAGTCATTATATGGCAAGTAGTTCTGATAGTAATGTGTAATTTTTTGCTGGGAACTAATAACTTTGCCGTGGCGTTACCTTGGATTAGCAAGAAAGAGAATGATCACCATGGGTGCTCTTGAGTTCAGGGTGCTTTCTAACTTTGCCAGGCTAGAACTGCAACGTGTAGATTTATATTGAGCTCTGGTTGGTTTGACACTCCAGTCTCGGCGTAAGCAGAGTCTCAATGGTATTACAATAGACAACAAGGGCTAAATCCTTACTTAACCGAAGCTAACCTTATAGTGTTTTCACACTGCATGTTAAAACCTGGTTTTAACGTTAAAACCATAAACAGCTGATTTTGCATTCATACTGCAAGTTTGTTAAATTCAGGTTTTAACTCACAGGCTGTCTAATAACTTTGCTCAAAATAAAATAAATCTCCTGCAGAAATGCGTGTGTTTGTTGCTGTATTTTTGTCTGCTTTTTATAACACTTATTTGACAAACTGTACAATTGTTTTTATTTGTATGAAAAACTAAGAAACTTTACAATGCGCTCTAAAATGGAAATTATTGTATATTTTGTAAGTTAATATTTTAAAATTATGGCACTAGTAATACAAAGTAAAGAAGTGCTTGGAAATCAAGTTATTGTATATAAAAAATTCACAAATAAATCACAAAAAAAAAAAAACTTTTTTATCGGTGGATCGATATGTCATATCGTTTATTTTCACTTTCCAGAGGTCAATGAAAATATTTTTGTTGTTTTCCTTCCAAAAAACTCTTATTTTTCCTTAATTTTTTACTTATTGTTGCTGCTGCATCCATTTTTAAGTTGAAAATCTTGCAAGCGACATCCCTTGTTATTCACTGGCATAAACATTATCAGCTGCTTCCGGTCATTTTAACTTGGCAGCACTGAATTTACCACAGCGAAACAGGGTTGCATTTCATAAAACCAAAATAAAACCAATTCAGAAATGGTTTTAAGTTGGATTAAACAAAAACAATTTGTATGATAAAACCAGGTTTTAACATTAAAACCAACATTTATTAAAACCAATTCAGTGTGAAAACACTATTAGATCCCTTAACCCTTAAACAACAAAAATTCTTCAAGGTGCTTAAGCTACCACCATCAACTGTATGAAAAGACAAATGGACATACATACATACATACATACATATACATGTATGAATGCTTAAATTTCTGTATATCGTTACCTTAATATAGAAAGGCCCTAACTCATTTTTTTTTTTGTAATATGAAATTTTTGCATTTTTCGATACATAAGATGTTCTTTTATCAAAATATACAAAACTCTCTATTTAAAAAATATAAAGAGTTAGGGCCTTTCTATATTAAGGTAGAGATATGTATGTATGTGCGCACATTCTTAAAACTCTTACGTTTGTGAAGCTTTTTTTTCGCAAACAATAAAATGTTGATGAGCTTGTATCGGGGATTCATTTGTCGAAAATTTGCCACAAATGCTTTTAAGCAACTTTCAGTTAAGAGTAAATTTTTTTGTTATATTTATACACTTCAGTTTGTAGGAAGATATGTATGTATGTATGTATATGGAGATGTGCGTGGAGATGTCTTCTTTAGTTTATTTTGTTCTTAAGTTTAATTTTTATTATTGCTTGAATCATTGTTGTACCTACAAGTATTGTATGCTTCAATGCATTTACTTTTGCTTAATGTGCTGGTCTCTGTGATTCTTAATAATTTGTTGTCGACGGTGTCGTTGTCGTTGTTGTTATTGCTGCTGATGTGGCGACTTAAGCCGTGAGTCCGTCTCTAGCAAGTCGTATGTATTGTACCCCCATGATGATGATGATTATGCTCGGCATCATTATGATGATGCTGCTGCTTCTGCTGTTGCTTTCTGTTCGTGAGTAAAAAAAAAAAAAGAAGTCGGCGGTGGTGGTGATGATGATGATGACGATGACGATGACACAACATGAAAAGTTAAAACACGCTGAAAAATATTAAATACACTCCATTGCGGACTTTTGACAGCAAACGTAAATTTGTGTTTTTTTTTTTTTTTTTTGTTAATTTTTTTATTCATTACTTTACTAACACCAATAAACTAAAACATGCATACACACATGCCTTAACATTTAAATTAAAATACATTATCACATATTCACACTCCTTTCTGCAAAAGAAACAAAAAAGAAAAAACTCTTTTTCTTCCACCTTTTTTTTCAGCTGAAATTATTTAAGACAATTCTTGAGTTTTTGCTTTTCAACTTGTTATTCGTTTAATTGCACTTTGGGTCCGTGATTTCGCTTTTTTTTTTAATACTCTCTTGCTTGGGCAATTAAAATAGGAAACAATACGAAAAGTTAAAATGAAAAATAAATGCACAAACAGAAAAAGAAAACGAAGATGAAAAAGACAAACTTTAAGGCTCATAAAGTACATTTTTATGTGTTTCTGTACTCATCCTACCACATTTTGTGTCTGGGCGCATAATGTGATCCTTTTCTTAAAAGCCAACAACTGAAATGCAAGCAACCTCATTCACAATTTTTAAGTTTTTGCGTGCTGTATGCAGATTGTTTTGATGTGCCGTTTATCGCCAAAGTTTCCATATATCATCAAATATTATGGTCCATTACAAAATTCTTTGTAACTTTGTTAACAACCTAAAAGGGCAGGCACCCAGCACCGGATTGCATGTATGTGCTAAGAAAAAATATTCATACTTCGGTGGCTTAAAAGCCTAAAAGTAAATAAATAGTGCATTGTAGGTGAAGATTCAAGGACAACTGAATATTAACATTAAAGTGTATGTTTATTGCGGATACGATGTCCTTAGATTGATTGTATGTGTGTATGTGCGCAATCGTGATACACACATACGTCTTCATTGCAGCAAACAAAAATTAAATTTTCAAATCAAGTTAAACATTGACATCTGGTTTAAGCTTCTGATTTCTATTTTTTATAACTATGTCTCTGCGATTCTGCATTGCTTTTAGAACATCTATAATAGGCTCGTGTCCAGCAACTTTTATCGAACTACCTCTTTCACATTGGAATCAAAAGATTTTTTTTTACCCAAACCATTTCATTTCCACTCACATTTTTGCTCTGACTTGTATTCAACAGTTTAGTCTAGATCAAAAGAGAGCCTTATAAAAAAAAAACATTATAATATATACAATCAAATGCCTTGCCTAAATCAAGGAAGTGGAGCGCACTGTGACGTAATAGTAATAATAATAGAAGTCTCATTTAGTTCATGCTAATACTATCCCTTATTTTAAAAATTCGAAATAAAGTATTTTTATAAGTTTGTGGTGTGTGTCTGCGTATCTGTGATTCTGTGCGTCTGTCCGAGTACACGTACATACCAAACGGGTGCACCGATTTTATTAAGTTTTTTTCTGTTTGAAAGGTGACTGAATCGAAAAGGTTCTTAGCCATATTTTAAGAAAATCAGTTCACTTGTTTAGAAGACATCACATCCCATCTATATATATGCAGGGGTTTTTAAAATTTTAAGTTTTTGTTATGTTATTTTTTATATTATTAAAGTTATTTAAAAGAAGAGTTTTGGTATTTATTTCCTTATTTCGTACAATAGTTACTTTACATGAAGAAGAGATGAGATGCGGAGGGGGCTTTAAATTGTGTCGCTTTTCTTGACGTTCTTATTGTGAATCGGCATTAGAAACCATTAAACTTTTGCATTTAAACTATAGAATATGTTCAACAGATCATTCTATATCAAAAGAGAGTCTTTCTTATCCATCAATATTTATTTTAGACTTCATAAGAAAATTATAATATCTACATCCAAATGCATTGCCTAAATCAAGGAAATAGAGCTAAGTTTAAATAATAGAAGTCTCATTTAGTTTATGTTAAGACTATCCCTTATAAGTTGAAGTGAAAAGATACAGAAGTGGTGATTTTGAAACAAGCATTTGATTTTAAAAATCAAAATAAAGTGTGATCGCTTATATAAAATAAGAATTTTTATATTTATTTCCTTATTCCGTGCAATACTTCATATGAAGGGCAGTGAGGGTACACAAGGGGCTTGAGCATCGCACTTTTCGATTTCCCATACGATTTACATGATATAAATTGATTTTTATTCGTTCTGATTGTCATAAGTAACGGAATGTTGTACATTAAACTTCTTGATACGCTTTTGTAGAAAATTGAACGCTCTAAGTTAGCTGGATCAAAAGTTATTTACGATCAAAGTAAAATTTACCCTAAATTTATACGATTTTTCAAGAAAACAACAGAAATATTATTTTATTCCATAAAATTTTACCAAACTTCCATACAAAATTCAAACAGGCCTTCTAGAAAGTGCCAAGAAATAGTTTTTTTCGTTATAATAGAGAAAAATAAAACACTTTTATATATACCATATAAATCGTATGGGAGATCGAAAAGTGCGATACGGACCATCTCAATAATAATATTATGAGTTGATATTTTAACAGGCCTATTTTTTACCTAAACAAAAGTTTGAAACCTGGTTCTGTGTAGTGTTGTAAAAATATTGTGTATTTGGGTACTGAGTACTCAATACCGAGTGTTTTTCTCGGTATTCAATACACAAAAGTAACTACTCCATACTTTCAGGTTTACATTTTCTAGTATTGAAGCGAAAGTCTTCTTTTAAAATACATCAAATTTATACAACTCTATGCGCGAATTTAAGATTCATAAAAATATATCTCTGAACCTTCTGAAATTAGTCTAGCAAATACAAATTTAAGAAGCAATAGTTGTGTTTGGAATTATTTTGATACGAAAGCGGCCACTAAAACAAAAACTTCAAAAAACATCATTGAACTAAAAAAATTCACTCATAAACATATTGGACAGAAAAAGTGACCCTTTAGAGTGGTGGAAGGCACGTGAGACCAGCAAGTCAGGTTCTTACAGATATGAAAAATCTCTTAAATTCTGCATTATTTAATGTGCATTGCAGGTTAATTTGCTTTAATATATAATAATTTTAAGCTCTCATACGTATGTATGTGTTTTAAATTTTAAATTCAAAAATATTTTTAGAACAACCCTAATGTTCATACTTGTATATGTATTAACCAGAATAATTCTCTGAAAAAAGTTTTTTTTTAAATCGCCATATAAAACACACACTTTTTAACTATTAAAAAAAATAAGTTCTCATAAATTAATCTCTGAAAAAGGTACAATTAAAAAATGGCGTACTAATGCTTCAAACAACATTTGCAGGTAATACAAATTAAAACCCTTGTGGTAAATGTGCTTTTTGAAGATAATAATAAAAAAAATTAAATCGTATACATTTCTTAGAAATGCGGTAGAGAGCCAAACTCTAACTCAAACAGACAAAATAAACTATAACCCAAATACCAACCAACTGCTCAACAGAACCATCCCACGGACAAATGATGAAAGATGGAGCTTAATTCGCATTCGCGTGTACTTTAAAGTTTAAACTGAATATAGCGCAAGCGAAAAAAATAACCAAACAAACTACAAAATAATATTGTATTGTACCAGTACTGGCATACACATACATATGTACGAGTACATAAATAAGAGTAAATACATATGTACATATGTATGTATAGATACAATATTTTGCAAGGAAGCTAGGAAAAGTTGATTATTCTAAATGTTAGACCATTTTGAAACTTCTCACACAAACATCAAAATTTTTATAGTTTATATGTATATAATGGTTTTTTTTGTATTTAGTAAGAAAAAACATTGAACAATCAAATATATTCTAGCGAAAAAGCACTGAAAAATAAAATATACAAGATATTTAACAAAAATGGCGTTTAAAGTGTCTGTCTATGCCCGAACTAAAAAAGCCTTATCACAAATCTTCTAATTACAAAAGTTGAAGGCAAGGCTTTAATTCAGGAAATAGTTTTTTTATGTCTAATAAGAAATTTAGCTGCAAGTGTCCAATAACAAACCAATATTAGCTCCAAAATAAATTACACTGTGCAACAGTAAATAAATTCAGTAAAGTGCGACTTTGACTCGCGCACGAAGGTTTCCGTACGTTGGGCTTTGAGAATTTTTTGATATTGCGTTTTTTTGCGCTTTTTCAGCTGCAATAATTTTTCATTGTGTTTTTTCGCTTTTTTCTCGTTTTGACCATTTTTTCCCGTTTTTGGCGTTTTTTCTGTTTTGGCAATTTTTTTTAATTTTGGCGATTTTTTTAATTTTGGCTATTTTTTTTCATTTCGGCGATTTTTTTCATTTTGCGAATTTTTTTTTTCGTATTGCGGCTTTTTCCGGTTTTTTGCGATTTATTTTTGTTTAAGATTTTTTTTTAATTTTGGCGCTTTTTTTCGTTTTAGTGATTTTTTTTTTTTTTTGGTTTTTGGCGATTTGTTTCGGTTTGGCGATTTTTTTGGGATTTTTTTGTTTTAGCGTTTTTGAAAGTTTCAAGAGTTTTGTTCCTACGGTTTCCTAGATACAGCAGTTGTCAAAATTACATGGTCAAAATTGCATTAACTGATGAAACACCCTTTAATTAAAATTTTTTTTAATTTTAGTGTTAATTGTTGTAGTCTCTATAAAAATGCACTAACCTTACAAATTTCAAGCGTACAATTTTATGTATATTACATGGGATTTAAATATTTTTCCTTGCTCGTTTTGCAACACCCTTTAATTTTTAACTCTCGTGTATTTGTTGTTGTAGCGGCCAAAGGTCTGCACATTGTGTACAAATTTCAGGGCCGTAGCTCTTACGGTTCTCAAGAAAATAGCCTGTGACGGACAGACGGACAGCGTAGCGAAAACAATAGAATTCCTTTTCACCTTTGGTGTACGGAACTCTAAAAGCCAAACGATCTTGACAGTACAGGTTCGATAGTATTACAAAAGGGTAGTAAAACCCCCCTGCAGCAAATTTAACTGACAAAAGATCACGTGATCGGTTCCCAAGTGATAGGAAGCAGTCCGAGTTCTAACACTTCCTATGAAGCCTACTAGTCACTTTTACATGGGAATGGCCTAGGATGGGGTTAATTGATACTTTGTATACACCTTGTGACTTGTCACTGAACTATCTCATAGGGACCTATTCGGTGTAGAATAATATAAATTATATAGAATTATATTCTTTGTATAATGCTAGGAACTCTGTACAGAATATTTTTGCTGTGCTCAGTTCTTGTTTTGAACTCTTAAAAAATCACGAGACAACTGAGCGTTTGCAACATACACTACACAAGTTCACTGTACAGTTTTCAAAATTGAGCAAATATCAAAATCGTTTTGATATTTACTCAGTTCACTCCACTGCACAAACGCACTGTACAGTGCCAGACTTGTGCAGTGAACTTGTGTAGTGTATGGCTGGCATTAGGTTAATATTTTAGTATAATTATGGTACTGATTTTTCTGGGCAACAGAAGGGAGTCACAATGGATCCAATTGGGTTTTCGAGTGGGGATGTGGTATAGCACCACCCTTCCTAACCTAACCTACGGGACTGGTTCCAGAGTTGCATTTGAGGGAGCAGTTAACATTATATTTACACTATTTGATAGGTCCGGTATTAAACTACATTAAACATGTTCAGTGCCGTTTACTACAATACTAGATCAAGTCCGAATTATATTGGCTCAAGATTCGGACGATACATCACGAAAATGGTGAATATATAACCATTTAAACGATATGTCCTTTTTGCACTATACACTACTCCGTAATTTTGATAACACTTACATTTTCTCAACTCATAGGACGAGTACGTTTGACTCAATTGGCACTAAATTTTCTGCATAGCCTATACTCAGTTTGGCGATTTCGGTGACCAATTTTTTGATGCTTCTCTAAAGACTTAAAAAAATTAGATGTCCCTTAAAAAAATTGTTTCACCAGATTTGAGCAATAGTTTTAAGACAAAGACTGAATACATAGCTTGAACAACTTAACTTTTATACATTCATGGGCTCTTAAAACGTAGTTCATTTTTATGTGGACAAATGGAACAAGATCTCTCGATCTTTCTAGCGTACCGTTCTACTTTATCCACTATGAAAAAAAATCGGTGGGTCCCAAGTGATCTTACCGCAGCCTGACATACCCTTGGATAGCAGGGAAGACGGTAGCTTCACGCTCAGAGCACTTGAAAAAACTCATTATTAAACCTTGATGTAATAAATAATAGTTGTGACAGACTAGTTGACTACACTGAAAGGAAACCCTTCATTCAGACAATGAAATTCTTCATTGTATTAATGAAAAGTTTCATTAAAAGTCAGCTAATGAAGCCCTTCATTGGATCAATGAAGAATGTTTCATTGTATTTATGAAGTTAATTTTGGCGGCTATGTCATAAATAGAATGAAACTATTTCATTAGTTCAATGACACTTTTTCATGAATATAATGTAATTGTTTCATTGATTTAATGAATTTTATTCATTAATATAAAGAAAATTTCATTAAATTTATGATGAGATTTTCATAAATATAATGAACTATAAGCAGTAAATAATGAAAATTTTTTTTTAAACACCTGCAATCATATCCCTTCCAATCCACATACTTAATAAAATATATATATAAATTTTCTTTATTTTATTTAATGTATACAAATACATATGTACTTATGTATGTATTTATTAAAGCAAAGCATTTGAAATTTAAGGAACTCATCATTAGAGTTCAACCCAAATAATGTTGTAAGTAAGCCGAAAAACTTACATGTTTATAGTAAAACTCTTAATATGTTGTTGAGAATCACAATGCAGAAACATAAGTTTAAAAGAACCAAACAAAAATCTTAACAAAACAAGCATCTTTATTAGATGTTTGGCACAACCTTTTTGTGTTTGTATAATCGTGATAGGGACGTGAATGGATAAAAAAGAGAGAAAGAGTGAGATGTGTGATATACAATGAAGAATATTACATTGTATAAATGAAATTATTTCATTGAATTTATGACGACCATACTGCTTTGAAATTAAAAGGGATTAGAAAAGTAAGAAATAGAAAATATTTTTTAACAAAATAACTTTTGATTTATTTATGTTTGACAAATTGCATACAGTAAGTATATAAAATATGTGAAACTTACTTATATTTGCCCCAAATTCGCTAAAAAGAAAATTCGTTTAAACAATGTAACGATTTTCATTAATACAATGAACTATGAAGAACACCTAAAAAGCAGAAATTGAAAGATTTCATGTATACAATGTAATTGTTCATTGTATTAATGAAAAGTTTCATTAATATAATGCAGAACATTTAATGAAACCGTTTCATTGTCTGAATGAATGATTTTCCTTTCAGTATAGTATGTCGATAACCGCCTGTTTTTGAGATCGATTCGATCGATCACTAATTTGAATTTTTTTTACCCGAAACCTTTTTTTTTTTTGTTTCTGTTTCAAGTTTCCCATATTCTCTCCCACAATTCTCTCCTAAAATGTAAGATTCTTAAAAATTTAATTTAATTCTGTAGTACCTGATCCCGAAACTTCAAAAAAAAAATTTCAAATTTGTCCATGTTCCCGGCTTCAAAAGTTATAAAAGGTTTAGAGTTTGTCATGAGCATTGCCCCGGACGGATCCTGCAATCAATTTAATGCAAGTGTGTTAATAATATGAGTCATCTTCCGTTAACAACATCACAAGAAATAATTTTTTTGTTGGCTCTTTAGCTTTTATTTTGCTTTTAAAATATTATATAAGAATTTTCCTAAGGACTAAACAGCAATTTAAGACAGCAAATTGTCTAACATTTAATTTAACTTTGTGTTAGAAATACCTCGTGTTTTATTTTATATTCTCAATATTTTTATATTCCCTGTCCTACTCCCGGCACCCTTTGGACACAGCAAACAAAAGTCCTCCTTATACATACGAGTATCTCTGTATTTATGGGCATGAAGACTTGTAGACAAATATACGAGCATATTTCACAGTCTCTTCTGATAAGTACGAACGAACATGACCAACAGGGACGGATGCATTTGTGGCCTTCACTACTTTGAATTTATGTCTGCATGTATGTGTTAACGTATTTTGTTTTGCACTTGTATTAGAGGTACACACCGTCAAACTGACATTTGCAGATACACGTACATATGCCAATACAACTTAGAAGATAAAAAATAATTCCAAACAAGCATCAACAGCCAGCAAACAACATTATGGTCGTTACACATTTTTAAGAGTGAAGTAGAACAGGAAAATAAAACTAAGTCAAAATGCTGGTTAGAAGGCAGATATTTAAAATGTTGGAAACATTCCGTGAGTAAAGTATCGGCGAAGAGAAATTTCTAATAATTTGTATTATAACAAAGGAAACTTATGTTACAGCACACTTTTCTTATAGGATACGTTGACTTTGATGTAGCACAATTTTCTTATAGAAAACCTTATATCAACATACACTTTTCATTACGTAAACTTTGAATGTGAAACGGCACACTTTTCTTACAGAAAACTTTTACTATGACACAGTAATATTCTCTTAAAGAAAACTTTATATCACCACCAAACTTTTCTGCAAGCAAACATTGGCTGTAACAGCACAATTCTCTTAAAGCAAAAGTTGACTGTGCCACAGCATACTTTTCAATGCGTCACAGCAAAATATTCTTAAAGAAACTTTATATCACCGCACACTTTTCATATAGAAAAAAGGTAACTGGGTTACAGCAAAATTTTTCTTTATAAAAGGTTGAATATGACAGACCATACTTTTCTTATAGAAAAAAAATTGACTGAGCACAATTTTCTGATAGAAAACTTTGATTGCGTCCCAGCACACTTTTCTCATAGGAAACATTGATTGTGTCATAGCACACTTTTCTTGTACAATATTTTGACTGCGTCACAGCAAAACTTTCTTGTAGAAAACTTTGACTGTGATATCGCACTTTTCTTATAGAAAAAAGCTGTCGGTGTTATAGGAAATTTTTCTTAAAGAAAACTTTACATAACCACACACTTTTCTCAAAGAAACATTGACTTTGTCACAGCACACTTAGCACAGAAGACGTTAGCTGTTTCTTAGGACACTTTTTTTAATAGAAACGTTGACTGTGTTATAGCACAATTTTCTCATAGGAAACATTGGTTGTGTCACAGCACACTTTTCTTTTCCCTTTAAGACCTGACGCTAAGCTACTGGGAACTTTTTCATAATATTCGGAATATATGGTTTCGATATCATATGAGACTGTAATCAATGTTTAGATTTTACGGTGCTTATATCATTCAAGGGTTTTCAGGACCTACACAATTGATGCACTCGTTAATTTTTTTTAGCTAAAACGAATTTTTATTGCATCAGATTGCTTCCATTGGTTTGAAACATTAAAACTTATAATTTTTTAGAGTTAATATATGCCTACTTCATTGTTTGTTATCGATAAGTACGAGTACTTTTGCAATTGAAACACAACTCTCTTCTGCTGAACCGAAACTCAGCCGTACAATCGATGCATCAGGGTCTGAAAGAGTTAAAGAAGTGTGTCACAGCACACTTTTATTATAGAAAACTTTGAATGTGTCACAAAACAATTTCCTTTTAGAAAACTTTGAATATGCTAGAACACACTTTTCTTATAGAAAACTGTGACATATGACAGACCATACTTTTCTTATAGAAACAAAGTTGACTGTTTCCTGTGTTACAAGACAATTTTCTTATAAGAAACTGTGAATATCACAGACCATACTTTTCTTATAGAAACAAGGTTGACTGTCTTACAGCACAATTTTCTTACAGAAAACTTTTACTGTGTCACAGCACAATTTTGTTATAGGAAACTGTGAATATGACAGACCACACTTTTCTTGTAGAAACAAAGTTAACTGTATGACAGACCATACTTTTCTTATAGAAACAAAGTTGACTGTGTTATAGCACAATTTGCTTATAGAAATCTTTGACTGTGTCACAGCAAAATTTTCTTATAAAAAACTGTGAATATGACAGACCATACTTTTCTTATAGAAACAAGGTTGACTGTCTTACAACACAATTTTTTATCGAAAACTTTGACTGCGTCACAGACCAATTTTCTTATAGGAAACTGTGAATATGACAGACAACACTTTTCTTATAGAAACAAAGTTGCCTGTGTTACAGCACAATTTTCTTCTAGAAAACTGTGAATATGACAGACCATACTTTTCTTGTATGTGTTACAGCAAAATTTTCCTACAGAAAACTTTACATAACCACACACTTTTCTTAAAGAAACATTGAATTTGTCACAGCACACTTTTCTTACAGAAGACGTTAGCTGTCGTACAGCACACTTTTTTTATAGAATCGTTGACTGTACTACAGCACAATTTTTTTATAGACAACTGTGAATACACCATTGTTTTTTTATAGAAAAAAGTTGACTGTGTTACAGCCCAATTTTCTTTTTTTTAAAGAACGTTTCTTACACAGTGGGCTGTGTGACAGCTCACTTCTCTTATAGAAAAGATGTGCGGTGAAAAATTTATCTGAACAACAATTTTTTTAAGATATATTCATATGTGTACAATGAAGTTATTCTTTTTAAGCTCTGTACCAATCGTTGTTCAAATGTTGTACGAGTTAATGCAAAAGTATCATATTTTCTTACTTATGGTGCGGTGTGGCAGGGCATCGCATGGCACGATGAGATGGGTTGGGCATGGCTTAGATATCGTATCGTATCAATTTCGCGAATAATTTTGCCATCATACTCCGTATGTTATGTTTTCACTTTTTTTTTTAAACGTTGAAGTTAAAAAAAACTTTTATTTTTAATTCCTTGTAACCAAATGGAGTTAGAAGTGCGGAAATTGTGAAATGCTATTATTGTTACTGTTTGTTGTCTTTCGTATCGTCGTTGAAAATTTATTGTTGCAAAGTGTGTTGTTATGCTTGAGTTTTTTGGTTTTTTTGCGATTTTTAGTTTGTTGTTATTTAAAGAACAAAAAAAAAAAAGGGAAAAAACCTAAAACTGTGCCAAACCAGCTTTTAGAATATTGGTCAAACTTTAGTTGTGGCAGAAGCTGGGCCACAAGAGAATTTGTTAGGTGTTCGTGTGTGTGTTTGTGTTTTCTTTTATTCATGCTCTTTTACTTGCTTCATTTAAAAAAATTCTATACAGAAAAAACCTTTTTGTAAGGGGCAAAAAGGCAACACACCAAAATGTAGGAAGGAGCATATGACGAAATTAAGCTTTAAGGTCGGCAGGTCTTTAGATTTCACTAGGCTATAACAGCACAGAAAGAAAGAAAAAACAGCTGAAGGTTGATACATATTATTTTGTTTAACAAACAAAAAAAAAGATTACCCACATTAAGGAAAGCTAAAATCAGCGTTAGACTCTGCATACCTGTAACTAATTGAATAAGTGTCCCAGTGGAAAACATTCTTGAGAAATCAAAACATAAATTGATAGCGAGTGAAGGTGAGTCTGAGGATGATTTGAAATCAAGCACTTAATGCCAAAATATTCAGAGTAACTTTGCAGCGCCTCTGGTGTTGAGTAGGTGCAAGACTTTAAACTATAAGGTCACAGGGCACTGTGATACATATGCATACCTTAGCATATACACTGATTGAGTCTGGCCAAGGATTGAATTCTGCATTTTGCTTTCAAGTGAAGGTTCCTTACCACGCCACCCCCCCCCCCGCGACCAAAAAAAATGACAGACTGAAATTGTATGTAGAAGTAAGACAAAACATCAACTTCTCTTCTTTGTTAAATGAAAAAGATGTTAACAATATCTACTTTTCTTTATCTTAATCTATTACATTTAAATTTATATATGTTGAGGATTCAGAACGAGAACGTTTAGACTTTAAATGGCAACCGAACATTCTCATTATTCTTCAACTTCTTTATATAGAAATGATTTTCAGTTTGCAATGAACTTCACTTCATTTATTTACATGTCCACATATAAATCGTCCTTGATTTGTTACTTGAAAGAACAAATAAAATAAAAACGCATTTTATTTGAACAGTTTGATTAATAACCGTCATCATTTAAAAGCTTTTTAAACCATTTAGTAGAAGACTGCTTAAGAAAATAAAGAAATATGGAAACGTATAAAAGGATTTAGTGTATGATACAAACAAGATTTAGATTGGAATACAAAAGTATGCCAGTGTTAGTGGATTATCTGCTTGTACTCGGCATATACATACAAATGTACATAACCCAGCAAACATTACATCAAATCTATGCTAAATCAGTTTTACGATTATATGGAAACAATTTGACTAAAAAGTACATTTTTGATTAGGATTCAAGAGTAATAAGGGCAAATTTTTTTCCAAGAATTTTTAAAGAATTATTAAAAAACTTTGTTTTTAGTGAGTTACACACCTTTAGATGCAACTTTTTTCATTCATATTCATATAGTTAAAAAGAAAAATAAAAAGAGTTTCAAAGTGTTAATTTACTGAGTGAATGCAATGAATCTGAGAAGTGGGTGCGTTCTGTCAATCGGTAGCGTGACTTTTCGGAATTAAGTCACAATGGAACATTTCTTGGGGTCTAACCATTCATTGTGCGTGCGAGTGTTTTACGAAAATGATAATTCCGTTACTGTAGCGCATAGAAGGTGCTGCAATACTACAGACTTGTATCACTTAAATGATGCTCGAGGCATGCCTTGCATTACAAAATGGAAGAGTTAGAAAATACTGACACAACACTGGAAAACCCTAAGTCGGGGCTTTCAAGATCATCAATAACGGCAAACAAGGTGTAAAGTGTAAATCAGTCTGTTCGGGACAATCCTAACCTTTCAATTAGGAACCACAATTTACACGAGGAACGAAAGCTGCATCCCTACAATATTCTATTTATGGAAGAATTAAATTCCGAGAAAGCCAGCAAGAGCTCTGACTTATCTAGAAAATTTATCTCCGAACTTGGTTTCAATGCACTCCTTATTTAAGCGCCGTAGACTTTTCCTTGTGAGCTGCTGGTGGCCGCATCGACTACAAATGACGGTCTTCGGGAGCCCTACTTCAATCCCTGGCCATACCAGACCCAGTCATATCATCATCATAGACTGTTCTGATATGTAAAAGCATCATCCTTCGTCGATTTTTAGTAGCAATGAACTGTCGCCAAAGTAAAATAACTAAAGCGATCCACTCACTTGCAATATAATTGTGCAATTTTTCGTATGGAACAATAATATCGCCAATTGGTATGTCATATTGAAACGTGGCACAAAATATTAACAAGTATGAAAAAACATTTGATTTTTACTGTACAATCCCGACAATTGTATAATGTGGGGACATTATCGTTCAATGTTGTTTACTTTTTCATTGTCAGTAAAATTGAGCAATATTTTGTTTGAAAATATTGTACCATTTATTGCATAGTGTAATTCAAAATGACAATAATATGTAGAACAACATATGCAATATAATAAAATGTTTACATGCCTAGCTTGAAGTAATGCGGCTACTTAACACTAGAGGCATTGCAACGATGCTATAAAAATAAAAAAACTTTAAATAGCAAAGTTATAAAAACGACAAAATGCATTAAGCTTATATTCGCTCTAACTATCTGCCGCTTCAACGTATGTAATTCCACCATCCCTTTCTTACTCTCAGATAACACTAATGGATCCAAGTGAGCTGAAAACTTAACTTCTCATCTCAGCTGCCTGTCAAACCTAACCTACATAAGCTTATGTCAATATAATAAATTTTTTGATTCTTTTAAAAGCAAATAGTCGACACGAAATGACAGCCACCAGCAAGTCTGCCAAAGAAAAACAAAAGTATCGGTTTAAGTACTCTTTCAGTATTGGCCGTGCAACAACTATGATACAACACACGCAATTATAACTAAAACGTATAGAGTGTACGAAGCAACAATCACACGCATAAGTATAAAAACACTCTGAATATTAATCCGCTGTACATGAGTATATACAGGGCTGTTTTATTTACAGCCAAAACACATTTTCCATTCTATTTTATATACACAAATATCATCGCCATTTTAACTAACCGACCTAACTGACATTTCTTTGAGAAATGAGCCCTTTACTAGACTTTATATGTAAGTCATAATACACATTGTCTACAATTTTTATGACTGTAAGCATTACTTTTTTTAAAATATTTCTGACACAGCCATAAGAATGAATGTAAATATAAAACTACCATAAAAGCTGCTCTCCTGATAACTCTTTAAAATGTTAGTTAGGTCAGTTAGTTAAAATAGCGACGATATATGTAGACGGTGGCGAATGGTAAATAAATATCCCAAGTATCATGCGTATATATTTTGTCCAGCTAAATATCTATATCCTGAGCATAGCCGACTATAAGTATGACAGAGAGTCAATGCGCTTAACATGCATGTGCCTTTTCATTTTTAGATGTAGCGTATTTAATTTTTCGCATAAACGAAGTAGAGATGCTCTTGTATGTCGGAATCAGCTATAGTCATAGCTGCTTCAGATAAAATGTATGAGCGTACGAATTGTTTGCACTTTAGTTATGATTATATGTAGGTACTAAAATTAAGACTATTTACTTAAGTACTCGTATATTGTTTGTGAGTACTCATTGTCATTCTCTGAAGTGTAGCTGCCGTAATAAATCTTTTTTATAAAGCACTTATTTGTTTTTTAATCCATTCGCTTCATTTTATTATATACTACATTATCTCTTTGAAATTAAAAAAAAATTAAATTAAATTTCAAAGTAAATTTAGTATTATTAGTATATTATTTTTGACAGCAGGATTTATATAAAAACCTTGTTCTAATGTTAGTTGGGTTATACATACTGCAGCTCACACATTAAAAAATTAATCGTACGTAGTGTAATAATATACGTACATATGTGCTTACTTACACTATGAATGTATACAAATTCAAGCAAGTACATATTAACATACATATGTATGTAAGTATGTTTAAGCGTTCTTAATTTTAACTCGTCAATCATTTACGACAAGCTCCCCTTCAACTCATCAAGAGCAGAAAAACGCACTTCATGTGAACGACGCATATAAAAGGATGTTAAAATGTAACAACTACGTTTATTTAGTCACTGACTACATGCATTTCCTTCAGCATAAAAGACAAACTTTATGTTTACACATACATACATACATACATACTAGCACACCACACACATACATAATACATACACACATACATATATTTGTGTGTATGTACATATTTATTTGTGTCAGTTTTATAAAGAGCAAAAGCGAATGAGCGTTAATACAATTTGCCAGAATCATTCATTTTATTCATTCATTTATTATAAGTCAAACTGGGCTTTAATACATACATACATACATACTTACCCAGTTGGCCATATCCTTCAGACATCTTGCAAGATGAATATACGAGCATGTTAAAGCAAGGAGGATCTGTTGTTCGACAGCTCAAACAGATCATACAGGAAATTTTCGAACATGAAAACAAGAGCGACATTTTCGCTTTATTTTCCTCTAGAACTGACAATTTCTATAACATTTTCATTAACGAAAACTATACGCAATTTTACATTGAACGTTGCAAGACTAGCTTGTGGAAAGTATCCACCAACTTGTTTGATGCATGGCGAGTTGAGTAGTTTTTCGACAAATAACGAAATTTCCTCAAGTAGTCGTTGATGAAAGTGTCCTCTGCGACAAGTTGGCCAACTGGGTACAAATGTATGATTTTAGTGTGGTGTCCACCGCCAGGAGTATTCTTGAGTGCAGCTTAAATGAAATAATTACTTTTTGCATATACATATGTATGTAAGTTTTATGTGGCCGATATGTTTTGGCTGGTTGTTCTCGTACTAAACTGACTGATTGACCAACCATTCAACGAACGGCTTACGAACGATGATTTGTATTTGCAATTAAAAGACATGATATTATTTTTAGTTGGCCATTCTTGATCTTTTATTATTTGCAATTTACGCACAGTGGTGCGACTGATATAGAAAGCGTGTTGCAATTCAGTAGAGGCATACTGAAGTTATTAATTACAAATGTTATTGAAGTCTTTAGATAGATAAATATTTGGAGCTAATACCAAAAGTATGTATTACTTTTTGCAATAAGGCAACATTTGCTGTACTTAAAAGTAACACATGCTTAATAACATTTATTCTTAGCCTACTATGATTGTAGTTTTGTAATTCTCAATTATTTATTGGTAGTTTGTAAATAAGAATCAGGCTCTTGTTGACTTTTTAATGCTACTGTCACTCCAGTTATACAAATATGTTCAGAATAAGGAATAACAAAAGTATAAAAATTTTTTAAGCAGCACAGGCAACTATAACTAAAATTTATAAACTGTGTGGGCTACAATCACAAGCATTAGTATAAAAATACTCTGACTATTAATCGGCTATAGCTGCATACACACAGGGCTATTTTATTTACACACACGCAAAGCATGTTTTTAAACAATCACACACACCCACACATTTTCTATCCCACTTTATATACACAAATGTATGTATACAGTAGCAAATGGTGAATTTATATCCCGAATATAATGCGTATATTTTTGTTGTCCGACTAAATATTATTATTTAGTTAGCACAAATAAGAAAAAGTGATTTTCCAGAGATGAAGCTTCTAGCGATACTCCGCCTGGCGTTTGCCTGCCGGTTGCAAGCCCGGATAAAGGAGAAGGCTTTCAGGTAACTGGGAAATCCTATCCTGACTAAAAGAAATGCGTTCCTCTAGCTCTAATGAAGGTTGCTTGCGGGACTGATAAGTCTTAGCATAAAAACAACATTATCAAGGAAACGACTAAATATCCATAGCCTGAGTATAAACATACTCAGAGTGAAAAAATGCGAAAAAGTCAATGCGATTGATACTTATGCATCTTTTTACTTTGAGTTTATCCCATTAACGAAGTAGAGATGCTCCTGTATATTGGAATCATCTTTAGTCACAGTTGCTTGAGAGAAAATATGTGAGCTTAAAAATTTGTTTGCGCTACAAATAGGCTTATGGACAGTTACTAAAATTAAGACTATTTACATAAGTATATTTTTTTGAGTACTCATTGTTATTCTCTGCTGTGAACTGGGATTTAGTTTTCATACAAAGAAAACATTATACTATTTTGTTACGAAGAAAAACATAATTATTACTCTCCAACTAGTTTAGTATTTCATATTAATATCTACACTCGAAAGACCTAAAATAGAGAGTGGAGTTTGGATTATTTTATTCTGGCCAACTTTTTGAGAAAATATTTATACTTTTGTAAAACAAATTGGCACTTTGTTCATGTATTTTACTATGTTATGTGGTTTATTATTTTCATTAAACTGACATCCCTTTTTAACTAGTTTTCGTTTAAAGTTGTTTCAAAAGATTTTATTTGTCTATAGCAACATTCATATGGAGAGGGGGAGGTAAGAGGGGGAGAACCCTGCACGATGCTACTACAAAATTACGGTGCAAATTGAAGTTAATGTCTCTTCCAGACGGTTTTTGATAATAACAAAATGAAAATGAAGTGCATGTACTAAGTTTCTGTTAAAACTCCAGCCGTAAGCAATAAGTTTGTAGTTTTTATATACAATATGTTTTGTGATATTGTTTTTGTTAAGCTTTTGTTACTTAAAGCTTAAGTATTGGCCATAATGAAACAAACAAAGAGTATGTATGAGTATCCACATACATATAAAATACTGATTACAGACACTTAAACACACACACACACACACGATTACATTTCAAGTTTAAGTAGGTATAAATGAATATCCTTAGTCATTTGCAATAATGCACTGTAATTTAACTCATCATCATACACGTCGTTGTCGTCGTCGACGTCGTCGATATTCTCATACCCATCAGTTTGAATTGCAGCAACCAACAGCAAGACAGTTCACAAGCATTCGAGTAAGTAAAAACTGGCAGAGCTGATCATCATTGTCGTTGTCTGCTGGACGCATCGCGTCTTCAGCTTCACTGTTTCAAAATTGTAACTTTATCACATGATGTACAATGGCCAGTAAACATTGAAATGATATGAAAATCTGTTCGTAGCAATAATCATGCCACATTTGTTAGTACGATTTTTGCATGTCCCCTTCCACAGTACATATTTGTACATGATTATGTATCAGGGAACAGCATTGAGTAGTGAAAAAGTGAGTAGAGTTGAATCATTACTTATAATTTGTTGTACTTATGCGTACTCATACTTACTGCAATGTTGTCTATGAATCATATTCACTCGAAAGTTTGAACTGCGCATCGAACTCGTGCTTAGCAACATTTATGACGTTGTTGATTTCGACTCTCCTTAGCTCAATGTTTATGGACGATTTGAAAAACAACCCTATTTAGTACTATTGTATACTACTTGCAAACTGTTTAATGTCTAAACTTTTAAATAAACAGACATGCATGAGTTAAGCTGAGTTGAGCTGAATCAATGTGAGTAGTATAAGTATTTTCCTGAAATTAGAAATCAAACTGAATTGATTTATGGGTGTGAGTGTGGTATGACTATGATGTCGACGTCGCATTCATATTTATTTCAACCTATACTTATAAATCAATGTCATCGTGAGTATGCGTAAATCAGAGTAGTTAAGTTTAAATGTTGTCTACTCACTTATATCTAAAATTTCATGAGTCAGTATGAATAGCGAAAAAACGACTCATTGCCGATCACTGATATGTATGCGCGTTACGAATGTATTTTTCAACTTTGAGGGACAACAGCGAGCCTCTAAGAGGGACCCGTAATAAAATCTCATTTCGAGTGAATAATAAAAAATGAAATGCCATTTATTAAAGCATTAATAAGTGCGACGTTCATTTATGTGCACTTGCACTTGATGCCCAATTCTTTAGTCTGCGTCACCTTCTGAATTTTGTTTTCTTTTTTGTTTAGTTTGCTCTTTCTTTAAAAGTAGCCAAATGGAAATGTGTGTGTGTGTGTGTAAAAGTGGTGAATGATGAGGAGTGAGAAGGGCGTAAAGAAGGCATAATTTTCAACCTTCATCGTTACTACTGACATTTTACCAAATTGTTCATATGCATATTTCAGTATGAAGCCACAAATTAATATGACTGGGAACTAAATGTACATCTTAGCTCTAAGTGCATTAACAGGGGGAAGTAGTTTTAAATGACACATATTTATGTATTGTACAATGTACATTAGAGTGGGCGTTAGTTGTATTAAGAACTTTTTTTCGATTTCTTCTGCCCTCCCCCCTAAATCGGTTCAGTGTTATGTAAAAAAATACAAAAAAATTTCATACCGATAAGTTGCATTTTTGGGGGTACGTCCGGCACTCAAAGTTGGCCTTCAAGCCCATTTCTCAATATAATTTTTTGCATATGACTATCTTTTTAAAAAATCATTTTACAAGAATATGACATATGGCAATATTTTGGCTTTTTAAGTCAATAACATTAGACTCAAATAAAGTTTTTTGCTAAAATTAATATTTTAGAAATTAATGAGGAAAATAGCCAACAAAATAGCAAAAATTTTATGTAACAAAATTATATTTATATTTGCTGATGAAGTGCGTGGCTGCACAGAAAAATATCGGTATTTCCCCCAGCTAATAAAGTCTAGTTTAATTTTTCTTCTCTTCTTTAGATACTCACATTAATTAATAAAAATATTTCATTCATAAGAATTGAAATTACTGAACTCAAGCCTGATTAAGAAATTATTTCTGATTAAAAATTCACTATAGTTCAATTAAATCTAATAATGTCTCATTTAATTCATCATGGGCACGTGACAAAAATATGTTCACTTGGCGATCACTGTTCACTTGGCCAGAACTGCTTCAGAATGCTGGAAAGCTAAGTCAACTGTAGAAAGAAAAAACAAAGTAACATAAAGCCACTACAATAATACTTATATGTATGTACCGATGGTGCATCGAATAAGTAAAAATAATTAATGTGATGATCGTAAAAGATAAGTAAGAATAGTTAAACATACATAGGTAGAGTGATATAACTTCGTGCTAACCTAAATTAGAAAATGGAAAAACAGAAAATGAATAGTGATACTTACAAATGTGTTTGCCAAAGGCAAATCAATAATTGTATACACAATCAATTCTCATATTCCATTTCATAGAAATTTAAGTTAAATAGCTGATGTTAATAATAATCTCTACCCCAGTAGATAGACATGGGTGCTGATGAAGTGCGTGGCTGCACAGAAAAATATCGGTATTTCCCCCAGCTAATAGTGTCTAGTTTAATTTTTCTTCTATTCTTTAGATACTCACATTAATTAATAAAAATATTTCATTCATAAGAATTGAAATTACTGAACTCAAGCCTGATTAAGAAATTATTTCTGATTAAAAATTCACTATAGTTCAATTAAATCTAATAATGTCTCATAAAATTATATTTATATGGAAATTTTTTATTTTAAGCATGTACAATACGAGCTTATATATATTAAATTATTTAATACAAATACATAAGGTCAAAAAAAAAAACTAAAAAAAAAATTACATTGAATATATGGGCTTGAGGGCCGGACGCACCCCCTAAAACAGAACTTATCGCTATGAACATTTTTTGTATTTTTTTAACATAAAACTGAACCGATTTGACGGGTGAGAGTAGAAGAAATAAAAAAAATAATAACGGCCACCCTAATGTACATACATACATACATAAATACATATATAATAATAAAGGAAATTAATAACTCTGTGTTACTAAATAAAAACACGGGATGTATGTGCTGACGCTGCAGGCCATCCCTGGAACTTCTAGCTCATTTAAAACTCAAAGCGCTGGAAAAACCCATAAATTTTAGAAGTAATATAAACAAATTTTGTTATTATTTTTGTTCGTCTGTCCTTCTCTCTGTCACAGGATATTTTCTCGAGAATCGTCAGAGCTACGGAGCTGAATTTTTCACAGAATATGTAACAGTTAGGCCGCTACTATAAGAATTATATGACAGTTAAAAATTAAAATGTGTTATAAAGACAGTAACGAAACATTTTAAAATTCCAATGCAATACACAGACAATTATATATGTATAGACACGAGAAATGTTCAAAGTTAGTGTATTTTTAGGGAAACTATGCCAATCAACACTAAAACTTAAAAAAAAAACAAAATTAAAGGGTATTCTATCAGTTAATGTAATTTTGATAACTACTTGCTGTATCTTGGAAACCGTAAAAGGCAAACTCTTGGATTTTTCAAAAACGCTAAAACTAAAAAGTCCCCAAATTAAAAAAATGTCGAAACGAAAAATTGCCAAAATAAAAAAGCGCTTAAATGAAAAATATCGCCAAAAAGAAAATAAATCACTCAAATGCAAAAAAAAATCACGAAACTAAATTTAAAAAAAATCGACTTAGCGAAAAAAACACTTTAATAAAAAAGCTCCAGAACAAAAAAAAAATCACCAACAACGAAAAAAGTTTTTAAATTAAAAAAAAACGCTTGAACTAAAAAAAAAACCGAAAAATCGCCAAATTAGAAAAAAGCGCAAAACAAACAAAAAATCGCTCAATCGATAACTCCCAAATCATCTCAAAAATGTATAACAACTCTAAATGAATGGGGGGTTCCCCATACAAACATTTGTGATTTTTTTAAATATTTGTATGGGGAACCCCCCAGTGGTGGTTCCAGGGGTTGTGCCATTGGCATAGGTGGGTCAGCCCTCCAAAATTAGTGGGGGTTGGTCATACATTTTGACTCGATTGAGTAATTCTAAATGGGTCAAAGTGAGATTTTTCAAAATTTGACTCTTCAAGAAAATTTGACCTTTCGGATCAAAAGTCGGGACATAAAAATACATTTTAGAGGTATGGTTCCTGCGGCAAAGTTTCTTATTTTGATCCCTAGAATACGATTTTCCTTGTAATTTGTGCGATTTTTAAATCGACCCACCCTAATACATACACACTTACACTTTCACATATACTCGTATTTAGAAGCTAGTAGCATTAGAGCGGAGAACATAGTTCCGATTATGCTAGAATCCTTGTATAACTGGACTAGTGTGAATGATTTTGCAAAGCCAGTTCTAATAGAACTACGCAGGTTAGAAGATATTCGTAGAAGAATCAGTATATTTTAAATGAAAATCAGGAAAATAGGGATATAATCTATTAGCAAGCATCATTCGCTGAATCACCACCGCCGGAGTAATACTTAGTAGTGGTCCGGGGGGGGGGGGAATGGTTGCAAGAGGGGCGAATGAGAGTAGGTTTTAGCACGTAGGCACATTTGGCAAGCCAAAAAAGTAAGTCTTGCTGTGAATCGTGCATATTGGCCAGCTCGGGCTGCCAATCCCAAAAAGTAGGCAACAAACATGAAATAATATTGTTTGGTAGGCCAAAAAAATGCCTATTAGTTTTGTAGTTTTGTAATTCTCAATCATTCATTGTGAGTTTTTCTATAAGTAGTGAGATATTAAAAACTCTTTTGAATCGAGTGGACGTTTACTGATAAGTTGCGTCAGTAGCAGCAAAATGCATCCAGATGTGCTTAACAGGCAACAAAAGTATTTTGTTTTTTTAAATAAATTGTTATTGAAATCTATTTTAAGAAAAATTTTTATGAAAAATTATAATAATTATTATATATATCATTTCAAATATTTTATTTTTTATAAAAAAATATTTTTCCATTTTGGAAACATTTACTAATATTTTTTTATAATTTAGATAATGAAAGTTTTCTTTCATCATGTGGGTATATGTAAATTCATAAATGTTTTTCAGGGTTAAAATAATGAACCAGAGAACTAATCGAATTTCAAATACATGATTATGTGCACCCCTTTCTATTCCTCTTTCCCGCACAACAATAAAGTAAGACTTTCTGCAAAACAAAGCTCACCATCTAAAATTGGACTTGGTTTGAAATATTATATGTATGTACATATGTATATATATTTTTTATTATATTTTAAAAACGCACCTTAATGCAATTGAAATTGAAATCGGTCGAGAGTTGCTAGGGTTTTTAAGAAGCATGTATGTCTTGTGGGTGGAAACAATTAAAACATTTTTGGGAAGTTCCTAAATATCACCATGATATTGACATCTTTTGTAATGGTATTCAAAACCTTCCTATCGATCTTAAAATAAAAATAAATAAAAAAATTTCTGGAGTAGTAACTAAAATATTTGCCCTCTTAGCAGCAGATTAACACAATTTTTTTAACCCAATAACTCATGTCAGATCCACCGTTATAAAAACTTATAAACTATGAAGTTATTCATGTTTGTCACTCTGTACTTTCAAAAAAGTATACTTATTAAAGCTGTGTTGTGTGTTGCTGTTTGTGGTAATGTTGCTGATGATTATTGTTGCTGCAACAGTGGGTGCCTTTGACAACAACAATAACAATAACAACTAAGTAAAAGAAGCGCACAAGCATGAAAAACATACTCATATTGTAGTTGTTTTATTGTTGTTATTATTTTTATTGCTGTTGTTGCCATACTTATTGCTACTGCCAACAAAGATTTACATTAAACATACATCGACGACTACAATTCGTTTGTACAACAACAATTTCCTTTTTTTTTAATTTTTTTTTTTTTATTTGGCAAATAACAAATATTCATTATCATGCAAACGAAAGATGCAAACAAAAAAATTATAATACAGAAGGTAAGCGAAAAAAAAATAAATGCAATAAAATATATGAGAAATTATGTTTTTAATGCCGCACTGTGTACATACATTTGTGCCATAAACATCAGGTAAAAATCTAAATGTTTTAGCGGAGGAGCAACGACATACTTTGCTTGGGGGGGCCACACATTAAATGTTTGCCTTTCAATTGCATATATTCAAATTGCAATACACTCATACTTTATTTTACTAATACGCTCAAACTTTTTAAATTGACAACTAGATGGCTTTCAAATTCACCTATACATTTATAAGGCATTTTAATTTTCAATTTGAACAGCTGATCACAACACACATTGATTGAAGCTAACAATTTAAGTTGCTTCTTCGTCGGTGGCATTTTGAAAATTAAATTGACTATAAATTTGTGTCATAGCTATTAATTTCAAGGAATTTTAATATACATTATGTGTAATGAAATTGAAAGCGATTTATTGAACGTGTGGCTGCAGGTTTAGTAAGGGAGCCATATATCTGTGGTTTTCTTTAATAACAATTTTTGTTACATATTTCTCATTTTTAATTTATGATAGTAAATTGTTTTATAATAGCCCAATTCACAAACTTGTGCAAATGGTCTTGCATCGTAGCATTTGCAAAATGGTGAGTATCAATATACTATACAATTTTGCACATGCTACGATGCAAGACCATTTGCACAAGATTTTGAATTGGGCTATTGTTTTTTTACTTTTCAGAAAGTTCTAAGAAATTTTCGAAATATATGTACATCTTTTTTTCCTAGAACAACAGCACAACTCTAATCTCTTTCTTAAATAAATTAAAAAAAAAACTTTTCTGGGCTCTACTGAAAATATACAATTTTTAGACATGGGCTGTTATTAACGAAAAACACAGATTTATACAAACGTATGCTAGTTTCTAATTATATGTAATGACAAGATTATTTCTTCGTCAAATAGTTCGACTGCATAAAAATCTCTATAAAAATAATCTCTGCATGAATATTTTCAATTATTTTAAAAGGTTGTTGGGCCAGAAGTATAATTATTCTAAAAGCTCCAAGCTGCGGAAGCAGAAAATTAAAGGGATTGCTTTCACTAAATACAGTTTTTGAGCTTTTTTTCTTATCTTCCTTTTAATAATTCAGGAGCTGAATGCCTTAATTCTTATGAGTAATAGAAATATTGTTAAATAATCTAAAAAAATTTTTGTTTGCTGATTTTGTAAAAAAAAAAATCGTTTCTAAACGATTGAAAAATAAAGAACATTTTTTTATATGTTTTTTCCTACAAATTTCTAAACGAAAAGATCTCTTTTATTTACAAAAACTACCTTTTAATGAAATAAACAACAAGTATTTATACAAAAAATCAAAACAGCTGACTGCGAGCAATTTTGAACTGCTAAACATTCTAAATGGTCATTCCAAATGAAAAATCATAAGAGAAACCTAAAGATGATTTTAAAATACCTGTCAAATGATACCCATTTTGATATAGTTCGCCGGCTTTTTATATTTTTCGTATTTACAAAATGGCGTCTGTTGGCCGCCATATTGAATTTTGACAGCTGAAATATCTTTAGTGACACTCCAAACAATCCTTTGACGTAAGATTCATTAAAATCGGTCCACGCTTTAGGTTTATATAGTGCCGCAAGGGAACACACATCCATACATACATAGACTGAGAAACACCATACCCTTCTTTGCATTGCGCAGTCGGATAAAAACTCTAATTTTTTTGCATATTTTATACTACAACGTCATATTATAATATAATTTCTAAGTTTAAAGCTCTTAAATATGTGTAAACTATAAGTTTCATGGCAATTCAGCTAGCTGAATAGAACTAATTCATCATTACTATTTGAAAATTACATTTAAATGACCTTACGACTTGTTTATATGTAATTATTTGGTAATTCAGCTAGCTGAAAAAGGTATTGATGGAAAGGATCAAAACTATATATTGCTTAAATTTGATATAGTATAAATATTTACTAATTCAGCCAGCTGAATTTCAAATATTTTCTTTTTTTGAACATATAATTTCCATAATTAAAAGTATTGTTATCAGAAATACAAATTCAGCTGCTCAAACATAATTAACTGCAAATTCAGCTACTTGATTTCTATCTAATATAGTTTATTTATCTAGAAAGCTAAAAATATTAACTTTTTTAGCCAAATAGTTTCATGGAGGGTTATAATATTGTTAAGCCCACTTAGCTGAATCTAATTAATGTTTTCTTTAGCTTTTAGCTTTCAACTTAAATTTACTTCTAGCATAAATTCAGTAGGGTGAAAATACTTAAGAATTTGTTTAACTGATTTAAGTTAAATGTATGATTATTAAGTTTTGGTATAGCTATCTACTGTAGCTGAATTTCATACATGATGTTATTTTTAACATTTAGGCTATTTAATTCAAGTTATTGTTACTTCGAACATAAATTCAGCTAGACAAAAATGTACATAATATTGAATTCAGCTGGTTCTAGCTTTTAAAAATGTGTTTTAGTTTAGTCTTATGCAAAATTTTAAAAGCTGAAGAGGCTGCAAAATCTCTTCATGCATTTATAAAATGTATAATTGGCCCGCCATAGTGTTATAAGGTTGTAAATAACGTTACCAAAGAATTCAATAAAATAATATTTTTTGCTTTTCATTTTTTTTATATTTTTGTTCTTACATTTTCACACAACGAAATGTCTGTATACATTTTATGAAATTGTTTTTTTATTATTATTATTTATTTAAAGCAGAAACAAACTCTTTTTGCACTTTTATTTCAAAGCAAATTGTTGTGTCTTTATGTGTGATCAAGATCTCTTCAGTTCAGTTGCAGCAGCATGTACACGAGTATGGAGTACGTAATGTATTTTGAATTTATACTGATTTCATGTATACGCTGTCATTTAGTCAGTCATTTGGTCAACGGAACAGACAAGGCAGTGAGTGCATGCAGTACAGTCGAAATATCTCAAAATGCCAAGTCAAATAGCCAAGCCAACCAACCAACCAACCAGGCTGTCTGCCTGCCTGCCAGCCAAGCAGCCAACAAGCAGATTTCAGTTTAAATAAATGTTGTACTTAATGACTGCAATGAAATATACTTTATAAACCGATAAAAAATCCAACTTAAAGTATCTTTCCATACGTACATATGTACATGCATACACATACATATGTTCTTAATTTTTTTCTTATACCTACAATCACATTTTAACTACAAACTAAAACAGGCAGACAGAGAGACAGACGGACAGACAGGCGATGAGCACATACATTTGTTTCCAACAATAATCGTAAGTCGGTATATAGTTCGAGATACATTTTTAGTGTTTTGTGGCCAAATTTGTTTGTATTCACTCATTTAGTCGTACATACGTGTGTGTGTGTGTGTGTGTGTATTTTTAAGTATCCTGTACATTTAACTTCTCTACGTAAAACTTCACTTTTGACCGCTAATGAGTTGCGTTCATTTTCATTATTTGTGAGTTGCATAAAATTTTAATTCATTTATTGTTTTCTTTTTTAAATTTTTTTTTAATTTATTTCTTTACGATTTTATTGTCTGCCTTAAGTTCTTTTTTTGTTTATTCGTGAGTCATTGTTATTTTTTATTTTTTTTTTATTTTTATTTTTTGCTCATTTTTAACTGGCTTTTGTAAAAAGGATACTTTTGTTAAGTACAGATTCTTAAGTTAATTTATTTTGTAGTGCTGCGCAATAAAACAAAAATTATTGGTGCGACTTCAATATTTTAGAGATAATTTTGTTTCAAGAGATAAATTCAATCAACTTAATCGATGTCATTATTACCAGCCAGATATACTCGTATAGTTGGCTTAAAAGCATCGTGCACCAAAGAGGATGGTGATTGTGTTTTTGTATAGCAGAGGATTTAAATATATTTTATGGGCAAATTATAATTTATATTTTAAGATTAAATTATATATAGTACATATTACATTTTCATGCATAATATGTAACTGCTATTAATTAAGTTGTATCTGTATTTATACAATTTTGTGTTTGAACAAAAGAAGTTTGAGTATATGACACAATTGCTAATTTTTGTTAATTTCAATTCAAATCTTACATTAATGATTAATGAATTGAACAAAAAGAAAAAAGTTCAAAATTCCACTAGAATTCGATGATGGACCTGAAATTTTCTAACAATTTCAATCAGGAATAAATAGTTTCTTAATTCTTATTGAATGAAATACTTTTATAAATTAATTAAATTTTCTAAAACAGAGAAGAAAAATTAAGCCAAACTGTGCGTGGCTGCACAGAAAAATGACAGCATTTCATTCCAACTAAAAAGTCTTGTTTGATTTGTCTTCTCTTCTTTAATTAATAAAAAATATTTCGTTCAATAAGAATTGAAAATACTCTACTTAACCCTAAATATCCTGATAGCTTGTTTTTTGTTGAAAAAAATATACGTTATAAAGTTTGTAATTCTGAACAAAGTTTCTTCTACGGTTTTGTTTACATGTTTTTCTTAAATAACTGAGATTGAAAAAACCTAGTTGGTCCCTGCAGGAACCCCCAGGCTCTCTAGGATTTAGTAAATTCTATATAACTGATATAATTTTTATTAGTAATACAAAAATTTTATTGCCAAATTAGATCGAGTATTAATACATAAATTGCTTACAAAAGATTAATTTTGGTAAAATTTTGCGAAAACAGTTTTTCGCTAGAGAAACGTGAATTAATTTTGCATTTTTGGCACGTGACCTTTATACGAGATGTGCACTGCAGATTTATGCAAGGCGGTTTGCTCTCTTTTAAGGATTCTCTCCATTAAAAAAAATAGGAAAGTTCTTTTTCCGTTTTAAAATTACGATTCTCTCGTGACATTTAAAAAATCCACTACAAAGAACCACCAAAGTAACGTTTCTATGTAATTTTTCATATAAGGAATATTAATCATAAGCTCCTGATTGTTGCTCAAAGGACCATAACAATATTAACCATAAGCTCCTGATGGTTCCTGAAAGGTCCATGTAGAAAAATGACTACAAGAACTACAAGTAAAAAAATACTCTTATTTTAATACTCACAACTTGTTTTAAACACTATAATGAAAACGGATATATTTTCTTTTTAAACACTCGCAACATATTTTACAACACAAAAATGTTTTTATATTAAGCAAATGCGCACAATTTTCTTTTTGTGAGATCGAACCAGCCCGGTTTATGCACCAGCTTCAAATAGTGTTATTTTGAAGTAGGGATAATCGAAAACTGCAGCGTTTGCATCGGCGAACAAGATCGTTGATATGATCTTTAGAATAATCCTTTAACAAAATTTTTAATATTTTTAGTTGATTCCTTGAGGTACCACTAGGCTATTAAGGGTTAAGCTCAATTAAGAAATTTAACCGGATTAAAATTCATTCTAGTTCTATTAAATTTAATATGCATCATTTTCTAAAAAATTTAAACTCATTCGATCCTTCAGATAATTTGCATTTCCATAGCTTAATTTGAAAAATTTACTCGCACAGTCAATGTCTTATTGTGGTAACCTTAACAAATCCCGTATAGTTTGTAAATTAGAAACAGTCAATTTGTCTCGAAAATTTATATGAAGTGCAAACGTTAAGGACCTTATTTTGTAACATGCAAGCTCATTGTTGAAATATTTTGGTAATTTAAATTTTTCCATACAAAATTTGTTAGTGCTTGAAGTTGCTTTTTACCAAATTTAGGCCCTAAATGTTTTGAGTAATTTCTATTGAAATTTAAATTGTTCGTAATGTGGAAATTAAACCTTAATTACCATTCCCCTAATTTTAATATTTAATTGACCTATTTTGCTTATAAAATAACTTAAATTAGGCTGAAGTTTAACAAATCAAAGTTATTCGGCCCAACATAAGTGGAGTTGGATTGAAGGCCACTACCCATCTTCATAATCAGTGTTCACTTATTTGAGCCACTGTAAGTGGTGTCAGTTAATTAATTTATTTTTTTATTTCAAAATTTATTATAATAAACTTATACAAAAGCACTAGCTACTACAGGTTTTTTTTAATTTTATTTACAAAATCTTATTTGAAAAACAATACGAGAACTGTTTTGATCTAGTCTATTAAGATATCTTTTCTATGAGAAATTTTTCCCAAAATAAAACTAACTGGACTAACTAATTGAATTGCAATAGTTAATTGACACAATATTATATCGTCAGCTGAAATGCAAGAACTCCTAACTAACAAAAAATTCAAAAATCGCGTTATAAATTAGTTATTGTGTATTATAATTGAAATACATATCTCACAAAAATTGTCAAATCTTTATAATGATAATCACCCGAATTAAAAATGAAAATAAAAAAACTTTACTTCAGTCACTTTTTTCTATCTCCTATAATAGTTATTATTATTATTATATTATTATGGCGCAGAGTGTGAAGAAATAATTTTTAAACAAAAAAAGTATAGTAAAAATATGAAACAAAAATGAGCAAAATCGTTGAACTTCTTTTTGAAATGTCTTATAATACTTCCGAGATTTCAAGCTAATCTGCTTTTTTACCAGATTTCCCACGAAAAACGAAATCTTAGTTGTCAGTAGATTTATAGGAAATCTACTCAACGCCTTATATTTTTATTTATTTTTTACTGCTCTGTACAACATTTTTATATATTATATATTATATTATTATTATTATATTATTATATATTATATTTATATAAAATATCAGTATATTGGCTACGTTCTTCTGTAAAAGGTGTATGAATTGGCTACGTTGCAGTTGTTTTGTTGTAGTTTTGGAAACTTTTCAGTCAATGGGTTTAGTTTGAGATAAACAAATTTTGATAAATGTCAAAAAAAAAAACTTTTTTTTAATGAAAATTTGCTAGATTTTGTACAGGCGTAAATGCCCAATTATGTATTTCTTAACTTTTTTTGAGTTTTATGTAAGGCATAAGCTCAATATGATACTGACACTATAAAATGAAATAAAAACCTGGCAACACTTATGATAATATGACTCGCTGACTTTTTTATATCAAATTTGTATTATAGCAAATTTCAAATATATATGTGCTAGTTTTCGAAGAAGGGGCGTTATTACGCCTTACTTTTCAAGGGCGAAATTATGTAATGCCTAGTTCAAAGAGTATGCGCAATTTTTTTCAATGAAAGTTCATAAATTATAAAATTCAATTTGAAGGGGCGTGACCGCACACTTTCTTCAAACACTAAATTGTATCACTTTAATAGCTTAAGGCATGTGACAAGTTTTGAAATTATCGGTTTGGTAAAAGTATTTCATATATAAGATAATGTGTGTGGACTAGTACATTAAATTCAATAATAAACGAAACCTATATGTATGTTCTCAGCCAAAAAAAAAATAGCATTGTCAAATTAGTTAATAAAAATTCGAGTTTTTAAGTAACAAGCACAAAAAAGATTTTAGAAAAATACAACCAAATTGGGAGTTTCCTCCTTTTTAGAGTTACGTACACCAAAGGTGAATTAGAAACCCTATTACTTTCGCTATGATGTCCTTCTGTCCGTCTTTCTTGCCGTCTTTCTGTCTCTCTGTCACAGGCTATTTGCTCGGACCTGAAATTTTCACAGAATATGTAAAATATATGACAGTTAAAAATTAAAGGTTGCTCCAAAGCGAGCAATTAAATATATTGAAATCCTAATCTATTATATAGACAATTATATTATTATATACCTTATATATATATATATATATACTAGCTGACCCCAGTCCGCGTTGCTGGCCCTAAGCAAACATTAGTGTTGTATATGGCATTGGTTGTACAATATGAAAATTGGATTTTGCCCACGAATAAACTAAATATGGCGCCATCTCTCGGACGAACTTCAAACTACAAAGAAACACTCCTCACGCCCCATAGAGCATGTATATAAAGTTTGGTCTAAATCGGTGCAGTACTTCCTGAGTTACGGTGCAAAATCACAAAAAATAAATAAATATGGCGCCATCTGTCGGACGAACTTCAAACTACACAGAAACACTCCTCACGCCCCATAGAGCGTGTATATAAAGTTTGGTTTAAATCGGTGCAGTAGTTCTTGAGTTACGGTGCAAAAACACAAAAAAACTAAATATGGCGCCATCTGTCGGACGAATAACTATTTCTGAAAGAGGCGTAGCATTTACCGGGGTAGAATATATATATAAGCACGCACAGGTGTTTTACGAATATTTTGCGGGGTGGACGGCGAAAATCTGTTGGGGCATTGAAGAGTTCACCCCTAACAAATAAACGTGTTTTTGTATTATATATAATAAGATTGACTACACCAATTAACACTGAAATTTAAAAATCAAAATTAATCAAAAATTCAAACAACTTGCTGTATTTGGGAAAGAGTAGGAGGCAAGCTCTTGAAATTTTAAAAAACGCTGATACTTAAAAATCCAAAAATTAAAAAAATTTCAAAACCATTAATGCCAATATAAGAAAAGCGCTTAAATGAAAAAATCACCATAAATAAAAATATCGCTTAAATGCAAAAAAAAAATCTAAAAAATGCCAAAAACCCAAAAAAATCGCCAAAACGAAAAAGATCGCTAAAGCTAAAAAATCGTTCAAAACTAAGACATAAGGCCATGTCACAGAATTCAATTCCACTCGGAATCGAAATTGAATAAACCTCAAAGTGTCAAGTCCTAGCCGGAGCATACCCCAGCTGGACACACATGACAAATTTCCGTATTTTAGTTTTCTTTTTTAGACACCATCTCCTACAAAAATGGAGTGGATTGAATTCCGATTCCGAACGGAATTTAACTCTGTGACATGGTCGATAGCTGAAAAAATTGCAAAATATCGGAAAACGTCACCAAAACAAAACGGTAAAAGTAAAAAAATCGCTAAAAGTAAAAAAATCACAAAAAACTAAGAAAACGTAAAAAAATTAACCAAAATTTTAATAAATGTCTTTATCAGTTAAGATTAATAATTATATAGGCTAAAGCTCGTATAGTATTACTTATGTAGTGTCTGTATGGAACTCTTCGTGTTCCCACACTAATCTTCATGGATAAGTAACCACCTTGCTTAAAATTTGCAAAAATTGCTTTCTACTTTGCAATGCCGAGTTATAAAACTTTTGATTCGACCAGCTGTATGTTGTATGGTTATGGTTGTGGCATGTCTAATTTAAGCTTTAGAAAAAATTTAATTTTTTATTAAGTTTTTTTGGATCTGATCTGATCATAGGTTATCAGCTTTTAGAGCTTTGGCTTTTATTATATTATATTTTAAATATTACGGACAGAGCATTCAAACTTACCAAGCTTGGTGTTCATTGCAATAAAAATGTCCTTCTAATGCAGTTGTTGTTGTATTCAGTTATTCCACTGTTAGCGCGGAAGTAAGGTGGGAGAGGCTGTATTTTCGCAGCATAACCCCTTTGTAACCTGAAATTGAAATTATATTTAAATTAAAATTTTGGCAAAAAAGAAATGCAGGACATACGTATGTACATATCGCTCAGTTACTCAAACAACATCATAACTCAAAAAAACGAGTTTGAGAGAAAACGATTTACGTACAACTTAATGGAAAAAGAAAAATTTATATTTCTCTCTCAAGCAAGAAATGAAATTTTTATAGAATATGAAAAACGATTTGGGGATTAATTATGTTAACTAACAAAAATTTCCATTTGTTGAGTTATGATGTTCTTTGAGTAAATGAGTGATATGCACATATGTACATATTTAAAAAGAACTTATATAATGACTTCCTTTCATTATTTAACAAAAATCTCAAAGATTCCCAGTGAGCCTTAAAAATAACTTCAAGGTTAAAATTATTTAAATAAAACTCAATTTATTGTACCCGCAAAAAAATATCTTTGTATGTATGTATGTATATTAAAAGATAATTTTCCAAGAAGGATTTTGTAGGCGGCTTTAAATTTCCTTTACATGTCAAAACACAAATGACAGTTACAGCATTTAAAAATAAAAGCAAACGCTTTAAATAGTGACATCTACAACATATACATACATACATACATACATATGTATATAAAAATTTTTTTCTTTTCCGCACCTTGTCAAACATAGAAAAATACATAATCCGTACAAAACTCTTCAAGTTCGGTATCTTTTAAACAAAATCAAATTATAATTTATGCAATATTTCACTTTCGATTTCCTGTCAAATCAACAACTACCACATCCTTTGCAACCAAAACACGCTAGAAACAATAAATTGTGCGAATAAAAGAACACAAAACTATATTCAATTTAATATTAATATATATTTTGCAAACAAAATAATAAATATTCCTAATAAACTTCACATGTCGTACATGTTGCTACACACTCTTGCAATTGCAGGCAACAGTGAACGAAAATGTTGTTAAACTTCCAAAGAACAAAGCAGGAGGAACTGCATATCATATCGCCCATTTACTTCAATAGTGTCACAACTAAAAAAGATCAGTTTTATATAAAACGCGTTTTAATATTTCAATTTGCATTCAACTTAATGAAGACATCAAAAAATATTTTTCTCTCAGGAGGTGATGTTGCGAACTATTTATATTTATTATATTTATATTTATATTATATATTATTTTATATATTGTAAATTATATATTATTATATTATTATTATTATACAGGGTGTTTTTTATAGGTATAGAACTTCGAATTGAAATAAAACACAAGAAAATCGTTTTAATGTCCATCAATTTGGCTTTATTGGAAGGATAATTTTATGCCATTAATGTTTAAATATGATTTCGGGCATGTGGCCGCCGCGGCTGGCTCGAATAAAGCCAATTCTACAGGTCCAATTTTGAACCACTTTTTCGAGCATATGGGGCCGTATGTTGGCAATAACGCCACGAATGTTGGCTTCCAAGTCCCCTAACGTTTCTGGTTTGTTGGCGTAGACGAGCGTATTCACATATCCCCAAAGAAAATAATCCAATGGTGTCAAATCACACGATCTTGGTGGCCAATTGACAGGTCCATTCCGCGAAATTATGCGCTCATCGAATGTTTCCTTCAATAAATCGATTGTGACGTGCGCTGTGTGGCATGTAGCGCCGTCTTGTTGGAACCACAACTCATCCACATTCAAAATCTTCAAAATCTTCCATAAAGTTGATGGACAAAGCTCCAATTGCTGTGCACGGTGGCGAATCGATTCATTCGGGTCCTCTTCAACACTTTGCTCTACAGCGGCAATTGTTTCTTCGGTGCGCACTGTTCGACGTCTCTGCGGATGCGTATTATCACATAGAGTAAACGTAGTGCGAAAACGATCCATGGTTAACCGAATTAATTGCTCTGATGGACGATTATGTCGACCATAAAATGGACGGAGCTTGCGGTAAACTTCGCGAACTGAACCATTATTTTCGAAATAAATTTGCACGATATGCAAGCGTTGTTCTTTTGTCAACCTGTTCATGATGAAATGGCAAACCAAACTAAATATTAATCACTTGACAGCTGACAAAATGGCCGCCAGTTGAAAAAGTGATGCCAACTTAAAGTTCTATACCTCAATAAAAAACACCCATTATTATTATATTATATTATTATATATTATTATATATTATTAATTTTTTGAGTTATGACACTATTGAAGTAAATGAGAGATATGTGCAAATATGTATTTATTTATGTACGTGCGAGAGATTCAGTAGCTCTGACAATAATAAGACAATAGCGAAAATTTTACAATTTTAATGAAATTCATATTTAATGGATATTAAAGGGGCGCAAAAAGACTCATTCATAACGCAACGTTCTTTCCTTTTATCTATCATTGATATCAAACTTTGACGAAAATAAAATTAATAGCCCAATTCACAAACTTGTGCAAATGGTCTTGCATCGTAGCATGTGCAAAATAGTTAATATACTGATACTCACCACTTTACAATTCCATTCTAGCAGAATGGAACAACTAGCCCTTTCCCAAGGCAGCACCACCTTCACCATCAGCGTTCTTTGTGTTTGGTCTAGGTGTATGTGATGCCAGTTGATGTAAATTTCTGCTTTACACTCAGCTTTTCAGTGCAAATGGAATATGTGATTTGAATTGAACGCTGATAATGAAGGTGTTGCGACCTTCGAAAACAGCTAGTTGTTCCGTTCTGCTAGTGTTTGTCAAAATATTTACAATTAACTTTGGTGTTTTCAAAACCAATCTTTAAGTCTGTTATACAGAGAAAAAACTGTCTCATAGAATTAATAAGATATTCTCTATGAAACGTTTTTAGGCTAAGGGGTATCCCAGCAGAAAGAAGCGACGATTTTTTCATAGAGATTCCTTATTGTTTTTATGTGGTAAATCTTATTAATTTTATCAAGAAGAAAACCACATAAAATCAAGAAGAAGTCTTATTATTCATAACTTTTTTTACTCAATTTCCGTTATTTTTGGCACCAAAAAAACAATCCATAGAGAAAAACTTCTTGATTCTATTAGGTTTTCTTATAAATTGTTAACTATAGGGATATTTTATTGATTTTCTTAGGTTGCCTTATTGATTTTTTTAAAAAGGGTTTCTTCTTGATTTTATTAGGTTGCCTTATTAATTTTTTCAATAAGGTTTTCTTCTTGATTTTAGTAGATTCCTATACGAGTATGTATTGGTTTTTTTAATAAGGAAATCTTATTGATTTTATGAGGTGTCTTGTTATTTCATATATATAAATAGACATACAGAAAATTTTTTTCATGATCTTTTTCATTTTTGTATAAAAATGTTTGCACAATAATTTTAATGGTTTTACAGGTTGCTTGTTAGCATATTGTGTAGAGTGCTTGTCTATCAGGTAGAAGTTTGCCGGTTCAATACTTGGTGAGGAAGTTAGTTAAGAAAATTACATAATGTGTATGTATGTATAAATATATAACATCTACAACATAGTACATACATACATACATATGTATATGGTATAGAATTTAAATGAAAATACATAAGTACAGAGAATAAAGACGCAATTTTTTTTTTATTTTGTTATTGAAAAAATCAATAAGATAACCTCATAAAAGCTACAATATTTCTTTATGATTTTTTTCAAAAAGGTTTTCTCTATGAAATTAGTAAGATTTCCTTATTAAAAAAACCATAGAGATATCTTATTAATTTTATTCTATTTTTTGAGGTATTTGGTAGGCACTGTTTTCTCTGTGTACCAACAATATGATAAACTTAACAAAAGGAAATTTTATTTTATATTGTTGTTTATAAAATATATTAAATATGAAATTCATAAGTTGTCCAACACACACACATCATGCAATTTATGAACACACATCATAAATACCTTTAAAAAATAAGTCATGAAATTACAATTTAATGCATCAGCGCAAAAATTGACGTGTTCGACATACAAAAAAATAAATCATTCACTCAAACATACAAAAACGCATTTTGGGTATTATATAATCATTTTTCTAATGAATTCTTTTAATAATAATATCAACAATAAATGAAATATTATTTTTGCAAAAAAAAAAGTAACGTAAAAATTAATTGTGCAGACCAGACGGACCGGTCTTAGAAGAAGTTAAAAAATAAATGTAAACGCTTTTGGCCGTTAATGAAATTGTGCAAAACGCAACTGAATTAAACGCAGTAATACATCAGCATAAAGCACCTGTTTAATATTCCAATTACCCAGTGGCGATCTAATTATTTATTATTTTCATTGACAATTATTGACATTTAATTTGCGACGATGTGCAGTGAATTCATAACAACAGGCGATTTTATTTTAATGCTCTTCTTTTATTTGAGTTAACTTCTTTAATTAAGCATAAAAGACATTTAAATTTAAAAGACAGTGTGGAAAATAAATTAACCAGTTGGTTAAATACGAGTAGCTTGTTAATACATATTTTTTTTGGAGTTAAATCGCTACATGTCGTTGCATTTCAGTTATTTGGCGAAATTTTACCTCCTTGGCTAAATAAAAGTTAACGATTTTCCATTATTAATAATGTACCTTAGAGTTTAATTACAATAGGCGCTTCCCGCGACAAACTGCATTTTTTGACATGTAACAAAAAGTAAATTAAAGGAAACAAGATTAAAATAAAAATATGTTTTAAAGTTAGAGTAAATTTAAGTTATGAAATTTGTTATTAAATTAGTTGTTAAAAAGTTTTCGTTTGTAAAAAAGCAAGCGGAGTTTTTGGCACTCATTCCATGACAATAATATATTCACACTTATCGACAAAAGGTCAATAATTTTATTGCCTTGAAATACTTCTTTGACATGAACAACAATTTTAAATCGCCATTTTTTCGCAAATTTTTGCTCCCTTCAAAACACATATTAATGTTCGACATCCTGTTTTGAATAAAAATAAAAATTAATAATTATTAATAAACAAATAACACCAAAGTTAATGGTAAATATTCTGGCAAACACTAGTAGAACGGAACAACTAGCTGTTTTCGAAGGCCACTGCAACTTCATCATCAGCGTTATTTGTGTTTAGTCCACTGTGGACCAAATAGTAAGAACATTGACGATGAAGGTGTTGCGACCTACGAAAACAGGTAGTTGTTCCGTTCTGCTAGTGCTTGTCAAAATATTTACAATTATATATTTGTTTATTAATAATTATTACATGTAATTTGGCTTACAAATCGATACGAGCTTTAGCCCAATCCAATCAAATATATAGAAACAAATAAAGTTCGCACAATAATAATTAGAACTAATAAAAATTAATATTAGGAGTTTTTGTTTATTTTTACTTAAATGAATTGAATGAATTAAGTCAAACGGGAGGCACAGGACACTGCGACCAGAGTAAATCTATTGTATCTTTTTCTGATTGGTCTTAGGTCTTACGTAAAAGTATTATCTTTACGTACATGAACAGAAACCAGACCTTTTTTTAACATTTTGTACTTTTCTGTCGGCATATAAACACTGGAAAATATGATTTTTTTGAAAATGTCTATTATTTTCATCAATATATTTTGAACCGCTTTTCAACTTAAAGATCCGTTTAAATATATTTATTTGTCATCTCCATACCTTGCAGTTGAATACCAAAAACGACCCAATCGGAAATTTCTAGCTTGAGATATGATTGGTCAAGTGAAAAAAGATCGAAAAAATTAAAAAATTACAATATCTCAAAAACTGTTCCATAAAAAAAAATTTAACCTTGATTTTCAAATTCAGTGGAAAAAAAATCATAAGGAAATCTATATCTAATCAAATGTACATGAATAAAATTTAAGTTTGTAAGCTAGTGTTATCAGCATGTGTTCCACGAGTGGTATCCGAATTTAGTGCAAAAAAAAAATTGAAAATAGAAGATTTTGAGATTTTTTGATTTTTTTTTTTTTTTTTGAAATTCACACGTAACCAACTAACGCAAAGTAATTATTCTGGTAAGTTTGGCAACACATCACTGGGTGTGGAAAAAATTACAACTCATTTCATCCTGTTTATGTTCGTCTGATGTTTTGGAACTAGAAATTGTCTCTACGACCCAATGGCATCAACAATTCTGGGTCAGTTGCTTTCACCTTCGTGAGATTAACAAGTTGGTCTTGAAAAGCAAGTAACCAATTTGTATGCATTGTGTATGGGTAGTTAGGTTAGGTTCGGTTAGGTTAGCAGGCTGCTAGTAATGCAGGGTGAAATTTAGAGTCCAGCTCACTTGGGTCCAATACAATGATACCTTTGTGTTACCTGTTAATTGAAGAGAAGATAGTGAGAGAGGTTGATAGGGAAATGATAGTGATACAGAAGACAGGTCGTGAAGGAAGAGATAGAGGATAGATGAAGGCTTCATTTTTTTACAACTCTGCTCTTTGCACATTTTTGATAATGCAGTGTTGCAGCGCCATTTGGTGTCAAATGAGGCGTATTAAATTTTGAAGCTGTGTTTTAGTAGCCATTTTATTGATTATTTTACTTCGCTAATTATTCTGCTACACAACGAAGGAGGGCGCTCTGATGTACATTAGGATTATTATCTGATGAACTCGGTATAGTTTTAAGTGACCAGTGCCTTATGCCTGCATCACTAGAACTTTTCCCACAACAACTGATACAAAGGACACTAATGCACATCAGAAAAATGCATGGTGTTGTTATTTTTAGTGACTGTCGGAGACCGGGTTCGAACCCAGGCTGCAGGTTTTTGTAGTCAACGTGCTAACTAAGCATTTCCGCTTTATATTGACTAGAGAATATAATCGCACTGGACATTTTCAAGTTAATGACAAATAACTTTATAACGGTAAAATTTCATTGACCTTAAGTGATCTTAAGTCCGTAACAAAAGCTTTTTACACAGAAAAAAAAATCCTGCAATAAACAACTTTAACTGAATATAAAACCAAAAATCAATTAAAAATGTATTTAAGTTAATTAAACTTTTATTTAATTCCTGCAATATACAACTTTAATTGAAAATAAAACCAAAAATCAATTAAATATTATATTGAGTGAAATAAACTTTGTAATGAACTAAATTTTTAAACAAAAGTTTAATTGACTTAATAAATTTTTAATTGATTTTTTGTTTTATTTTCTACTAAAGTTGTCTATTGCAGGAATTAAACAAACGTTTAATTGAGTTAAATACATTTTTAATTGATTTTTGGTTTTATTTTCAATTAAAGTTTTTTATTGCAGGAATACTGTTTTTCTGTGTAAGCTTGAAAACTAAATTTTCGGATAGAACACGAAAACTTCAACAACCGGTTAAATAAGAAGCTCGCAAGGGAAAGTCTCTGCATCCAAGCATTAGGCTGAAAGTTTCAGATTGATAAAAGCCTCCTGCCTCAATGATGAATATGCAACAATTAAAAATCGTTATTTTTTTATTTACTTCTTTCTTTTTTTTTTAAACAAGCGAGTGTAATCAAAAAATTATCATAAAAAAATATTTTAAAATAAAACATGCAAAACAAATGAAGTCTTACGTTGTTTTGCCACATTTAATCGTCGTCTTCTGATAAATGTCTGCAATGTCTAAAACAATGTGACAAATAATACACATTTTCGTTTACATTTGCGGCTACGATTGCAAATGTTTATTGTACCAAAAAGTGAGGAAAAAAATAAAACACTTAAATGTCAAATTATACAAATGCTTGGAATAAGGAAAGTATATCGAAAATATTTTTAAGATAGAAAGAGAGTATCAATTCATCTGATTTTCAATTCGTGTAAATTTTTTTTTAATTTTTACTTAATAACTCGGTTTATTTTAGACCGATTGTAAAAATTCTTTTATTGTCTGAGAGGTTTAGGCTTCACATTGGTCTCGTTCTAAAAAAAATTGGGTGGGAACACGCCCACAAATTTTTTATTTGATGTTATAATATTCTACTTATTTGATTGCCGCGTAACTTAGCAAACACCTTCGGTTCTTGTAATTACATAATTTTAAAGTTGAAAAGATGGTCGGAGGCACACCCATTAAAATTTAATTTTATATCCCAAAAATTTTTTTCGAAAATGTTCTTTCAGATCTTTGCTTTGAAGTTGGAGCTTTTTAAAAAATTTTGTTAAAAAATCTTTTTAGTATTTGTTACCTTACTCATATATCTGGCAGTGTTAATACGCATTCAGTATGTTTATATTCTGCTCCAGACTTTCAACATATGACGTCCATTTGTATTTAGTCTCGTGTGTCTTTTTTTGTCTCTCTTTGTATTTATTCCAGCATTTGCACTTTGAGGGAATTTTAAGGTTTGAGTACTTGTACTTAAATGAATAAAAGTTTTTTTTTTGTGCTATCGTTATTTTAAAAAGCCTGAGATAAATTTAAAAATTTGTTTATATACACTGACAGCAAAAATTCTACGTTTACATTTATATTGAATACTATATCTTTTGTGTTGGTATATGTTTGGCAGGTTCTGGCATGAATGTGAGATGTTAGTTGGGAGAAGTTGGGTCTCAACGTAATATATACGTTTGGGTAGACTTGTGTCCAACAGTTCATTTTGAACTAGTTTGAGAGCGTTTGAATCAAAAGTTGTTTCAAACCCATTTAATTTACATGGATGTGTTTGGCCGGACTTGTGTCCAACTGAACGAACTAGTTCAAAAAGAACTGTTGGACACAAGTCTACTTTTGGGTCTCAAATAGACTTGGGTCGAACTCATTCAGTCGGTCGATTTTGACACAAGTCTAGTCTCAAACATATCTTTTGATACCTTCGTGTTAGAGTTATGTCAACAGCGCTTTTGGAACTAGTTTGAGAGCGTTTGAATCTAAAGTTGTTTCGAACCCATTTAATTTACAGTGACGCTTTTGACCGAACTTGTGTCCAACAGTTCAAAATAGACTTGTATCGAATTCTTTCAGTAGCTCGTTTTTGACACAAACCAATGATCAAACCCATTTAAATATAAGTCTAGTTCAAAAGAGCTGTTGAACACAACCAGCGTGACCGTTTGACTGACTAAAGTGGCAAATTGCCACTTTTTCGATTGCCTTGCCACCTTTTCTCCCCCTTTTTTGGAGTGAATTGTATAAAAATATATTAAAAATAAAAAATTTAATGTAGTTTTCTCGTTTTTTTTTTATTTTGCCACCTTTTAATTGATAAATCCGCTTTTGGTGCCACTTTTTGAAAAATGTCATCGGTCACTCTGGACAAAAGTCTACTTTGTATATGTTTTGTTTCTCTATTTGTTTTAATACTCAAAGTACTCATTGGGTTTTAGATTTGGATCGAACTCGTTCAGTCCTTCCTTTTTGACATAAAAGTATCATCAAACCCAGTAAACTTAAATGTGTTTGATCAGAGATTTGTATCTAAAACGACCGACTGAATGAGTTCGACCCAAGTCTAAACGAAAAAATTCAGCTTTAAAATAGAGTTGTGTCCAACAGCTCTCTTTGAACTAGTTTGAGAGCATTTGAATCAAAAGTTCTTTCAAACCTATTTAATTTACATTGACGCTTTTGACCGAACTTCTGTCCAACAGCTTATTTTAGTTCAATGGAGCTGTTGGACACAAGTCTAAATTTAAATTGGTTGGATCATCGGTTTGCGGCAAAAATGAACTAGTGAACGAGTTCGAACCAAGTCTAGTTAAAGCTTGAGTTCAGCCATAGGTTTGTGTGTAAAATTAACGACCGAAACTAGATTTCGTCGAATTAGAATTATATCAAATAAGTTTCAAGCCCACATAACTTACTTTGACTATTTTGATCGGAATTGTGTCCAACAGCTCTTTTGAACTAAATCAAAAGAGCTGTTGGACACAACTCTATATCGATGTCTTTCAGTAGCTCGTTTTAGACACAAACAGAAGATCAAACTAGTCTTTTATCAAACCCATTTAAATAACATAGGTTTGATCAACGGTTTATGTCAAAGACCAGCTACTGAAAGAGTTCGAACAAAAATCTAGGTCAAATCCTTATAATTTGATCGGGTTTGATCAAAGGTTTGTGTCTTAAATGAGCTACTGAAAGAGTTCGAGACAAGTCTAGGTCGAACCCATTCAGTTTGTTAGTTTAGACACAAACCTATGATCTAACCAATGTAACTTAAATAGGTTCCATCATAGGCTTGTCTCTTTTCGATGGCCGTAGGAACGAGTTCCCTGAGTCAACTGCCGCCATAATTTTCTCCATGTAGGTACAAAGATTCAATTGCCCGTGTGCGATGTGTCCTCTTTTTTTTTGCTTTCATTTTTATTTGGTGGATTGCAAAAATATGTTTCTTATTTTAAATTCAAACACCATTCTATACTTCCTATGCTCCAGGCGATTGTACGTACGTACAAAACATTAACGAATAAATACTTCATACAACACACACACACACGTAAGCATACATTTCACTGGTGTTTTTTATGCAATAAAAAACAGCTAAAAATACAAATAAAAGACGACAGACAGCAAAACTTAAGAATGAACAAAAAAAAAATATCATAAACTTACAAAAATAAACAAACGATACGTTTCCAACAACTTAACCTTGACTTTGAAAAAACGTTTTTTTTTTTGTTAGCACAACACAAATACACTCACACCCGTCAAACCGCAACGGCCGGCAACAAATATCATTCATGTGCACCAACCACCAACACATTTGAAGCGTTAGCGCAACACGGATACACTGATTCGCTAGCTGCTGACATTATCGTCATTTTAACGGACTCGCAATTTTTATTAAATATCGAAAGAAGCATTATTTCGTACGCGTTACTGGCAATCAACTGAAGACAAAATACACATTTTTAATTTTAATAGAACTAATGGCAGACATTGAAATACTCGATTGCACCCATCTGATATAAAAATCTAAACAGGAAGAAAAAAAATTTATATATATATGTACATATGAAGTAAAGATCTTAGACGATGTGTTGTGACTCTTTAAGCTGAACGAACTAATTAATGATGTATAAATAAATGATAATTATTTGATATGCTTGAAATTTTGGTGATGGTTTTCCAACACAGAAAAAGCAAATGCAGTTTATTGGGATTTTCAGTATGTAGACAAACATATACATAAACATATTCACATAAATATTGTACTAGAGACAGTACGGAGCTAATAATTTTGAATTTGCGACGTATTATATCTATGTAGCTATTAGAGCTGGATCTAGACTTGTACCGAACTCATTCAGTAGCTCGTTTTTGACACAAACCAATGATCAAACCCATTTAAATAACATGGGTTTGATCATTGGTTTCTGGCAAAAATGAACTAGTGAACGAGTTCGACCCAACTCTAGCTGGATCTAGACTTGTATCGAACTCATTCTAGACTTGGGTCGAACTCGTTCACTAGTTCATTTTTGCCACAAACCAATGATCGAACCCATGTAATTTAAAGGTTTGTGACGAAAATGAACTAGTGAACGAGTTCGACCCAAGTCTAACTCATTTAGTAAGTAGCTCGTTTTGGACACAAACCAATGATCAAACCCAAGTAATTTAAAAGTGTTTGATAATTGGGAGTCTGAAAACGATATATTGAATGAGTTCGATACAGGTCTTGGTGGATTCAACTCCATCAGTCGTTAACTTTTGATAGAGTTGTGTCCAACAGCTCATTTCAGTTCAACAGAGCTGTTGGATACAACTCTATCAAGAGTTCGGTCAAAAGCATCAATATAATTTAAATTGGTTTGTTACAACTTTTGATTCGAACGATCTTAAGCTAGTTCAAAAAGAGCTGTTGCACATAGACTTGGGTCGAGCTCATTCAGTCGGTCGTTTTTGACACAAACCAATGATCAAACTAGACTTGGGTCAAACTCATTCAGTCGGTAGTTTTTGACACAAACCTATGATCCAACCCATGTAATTTAAATGGGCTTGTTCATAGGTTTCTGTCAAAAACGACCATTCCATGGTATTTCATCAGTATAATTGCTACAAAAAAATATATACTAAGTCTGCGCGAACAAAAATTGTGGTTTTATTAATTTAGTTACATTGCAAAAATTCGCATTTATCACCTCGATATTTTACATTTTAACATTTGTTTTCCTCGTGCTGTAAAATTGTGAAAAAAAAGTTAGTTACAGTTAATATCGGCGTGGAAAGCTCTATGAAATAAGTATCCCTAATGATACTAAAACAATATTCTCTTTTAGTATCATCATTTAGTATCATGTTTTAGATACATAAATCAGTTCAAAGAAGAGTCTAGCTTTTCAAAAACATTGTTATGCTAGTAAATATTTTAAAACACTAAATATTATTATTTACGAAATGATAAAGGCGCGTAGTCATAGTCAAAACAAAGTACACTTTAAGAAATTAAAACCAGTATTTTGTATGGTAATACTGGTTTTAACTTCTTAAAGTGTACTTTGTTTTGACTATGACTACGCGCGCCAAAGTTTTTAACAATTTCTATAATTTTGCATTAATTTTCTTTCATTCCTTTTTATCTGCTACTCTCACTATTTTTAAATTTCTTTATTTATGCTTCTCGTATATTATTTTTAGTCTAGACTACAGCCACTTTGTAGAGCAATATTGAGGCCTTAGCATGCAAAACAATAGCTACATTTAATTTATTTATTTATTAGTTTAGTTTGTTTAAAAATAATTTCAATTTAACAACTCAATATGTAATACATATATTTTCATTTTATATAATTTTTATTATTATTGTTATTATTATTTTGTTTATTTGCAGGACAACTATAAAATGAGGACAACTTTTAGCTTTAATTAAATAACTTAATGTATAAAAAAAAGTATTAAGCAGTGATTTTAACTAGACAAAGCAAAGCAAAAAAACGTGATAATTAATATTAATTAATAAAACTCAAATAATTAACAATTCAAACAATATTCACTCAGAGAAAATTTGCAGAACCAACAGGTACCTTTTTTCTAACTATATTAAATTAAATTTTTGTATCAATACTCATAATACATTTACATTAAATACTTTTTTTCAATTATTTTAAGAGAGCATTTTTTATTTTACAGATACAATACTTTTTTATGGCCACTAATTGGTTATAAGCTTGTTCAGCTATCAGTTATAAAAGTCAAATTTTAACTAAATTCTCAAGAATCGTTTGATTACCTTGACGTTCAAAATTAATTTGGGTAATGGTTGCATATTATGCATTTGCGCAAAAGGAACAACAAACAACAGCTTTAAATATTTCGGTTAAAGTCTTATTGTTATTGTGTTTTTGCCAAATTTTATTGTCTACAATAAAAATTAGACATTTGTTATTTAATTTATTCTGTTTATATCGTGAGCAGTGAAGAAGATATCCTTGAAGGATGTTATTGGGTATGAGTGAGTGAGTGAATTTGTTTTTTGTTTTCTTTCGTTTATTATTTTTAACCTCCAGTCAAATTGTGCTTGCTGAATGTTCTGAAAAACAATTTTGTTTTTGCTATGAGCCAAAAATTTTAGTTTTTTTTTTTTAATTTTTTGTGATATAACCGGGCACAGTGGGGTAAAAAATTAAAAAATTTTATAATTTTTGTAAAAAAATTATTATTAATTATTAAGTGGTACTAAATGAGTTCCAGATATCAAATTATTTGTGATTAAGGTTGTAAGGGTGACCTTGAACGTGTCTACATAAATTTTCGTATGGAACATAGTGCAACCCAATTGTACTGGAATCGGTGAAAGAAGCAAAATCGCCTTAAATTCAAACCAGCTAAGATTTTTTATTTAAATAAATGTTTTGAAAACAACCCGAATGGCCTGTCTACGCCTACTTCTTAAACTAAAGAAAGCTTCAGATTATATGCTACCCAAAATAAACTTTGATAAAAGTCCTTCATCCGTCCAGAAAGCAATGGAAAAATGGTTAAATAGTGAATGATCATGGCACCAGAGTCTACAATGATGTTAGGTATGGAATTTTGTAAAATTATTGGAGCTTTCGTACCGTCTTCCTAAAGATGCAAGTGTATTTTGCGCTGAAATAGTAGTCATACGAGAGACAGGCGGTAACTGTGTGAAAGGAATGCTCGGGGTGAAAATCGATATTCTTTTTGACAACCGGGTAGCACTTCTTGCGTTAAGATCACTTGAAGCCCCTGCGATTTTAATTAATGTAATGTAAGGATGTACTATCAGCAGTTTGTTGTCAGGCCGACACTTTCTTATCAGGGTTTCTGCACAGCCTAAGTCGTTTATAACACATTCTGTCGCAACTACCAGGGGAGTCTATTTTTGACTACGGGTGTGGCAATCCCGGGGTCCCAGCTAAGGTGATGTGGCTTTTTCCGTTGACGTACCTTTGGTACATTACCCATAGAACTTATTTGTTACTACCTGATCTCTGGCAACAGAGCAAAGGATGTGCACATATTTATAAGAGGAAAACAGGTCTGTTGTTGTCAACTAGGTGCAGCGTCATCATCATCAGATGCTTGTGTCTGGTACCACGGGTGCCGGTTGCCCAACAGTTAGGCTGCTATAGGAGGTTGAGTGTTTGCAGCGGTTGTCAAGATACTTTGCTAAAAGGTCGACTTCGTCCTACCCCACGGGGTTAAAGGAATGATTTTGAGCATTATAGAGTAGGCACTAGATATTTGGCTTGATAGGCATGCGCCCAACTCTGATGAGCGGTCGAGCTGTGCTGGCAATGGTAAGGTATTCTCTTGGAGACCTCACTGTGAGTGTAAGCAACTACACTCGTGGCGTGATAGCTTGGGGAATCGTACGTGATGGTTGTTGGTTGCCACCAAAATCACTGGGAGAATAGTCTTGGCTTTCTAGTGTTAAATCAGTGCTAGTGGTTGGTATGACACGGTCAGCTAGACGCTATTCTAGGTGCTGTTACCATACAACAGATAGTAATGTTTTGACAAAGTCATTACGGCAAGGAGTTTAGGCAGGTATGGCGTCTCTTGGCCGCCATATTGAATTTTGACAACTGACAAATCTTTAGCGAAACTCCCAGGATTAAGACCAATCGATTGATGTAAGAATTAACAAAATCGGTGCAGGTGTTGGGCTTACATAGTGCCGCAAAGGAACGCACATACATACATATATACATAAGCTGATAAATACAATACCCTTCTTTGCGCTGCGCAGCCTTGTAAAAAACGGTCCAATTTTAGTAGATTCCGTGAGCCTCGTCCTTGATAACTTTTTATCCACACTTAATTTTATTCAAAAATAAGTTCATATAATTATAATGGATAAATTCATTTAATTTTTATAATTTCACTTTATAACCGCAAATTTGCCTACTTGGGAGTAGCATTAATATCAATATGCCAAAAGTCGCCAAAGACAGAGTTTCATGTGTTTTGGCATAGTCCTTGGTAGCGTCCCACTGTTTGCTGGCATATTATTTTTCAAATGCTTTATAGTTGCAATTTTGTGTTGAAGCATTACCGTGTGATCAACATAACAAGGGCGTGTGCTGTACGCTTTAAGAGGGTTGCTAAAATGGTTGGTTGTCTGGCGATCCTTTCTGGTATCGATACGCCAAGCAGGTGGTGTTGGTGGTGGTGGTACACTGCTGTATGCTTATTAAGCTTAAAACCAAATAATAATACCTTGTACAAAATTTCAAACAGTTTCAAATAAAAAATAAGCTAAACTAATAGCCAAAATACTCGAACCTAACTAATCCCAACTTACAACCGCAAAACAAAAACTAAAAAAAAATTTTAACAACCATCAGACATGATTATTTTGATAAACAAACAACTTCTAAAGCCAAACAACAACTATTAAATGTGACATCACAACTAATGTCAGAATTTTGGCAATTTTATTTCAAAATGTTCATCTTGCTTTTTGCAGTTGTTTTGATTTCACTTAGAAATCTTAAGACTGCCTCAAAAGACACAAAAAAGATACTCAAGTAAACCACCTGTTCCTTTTTCAAAATCACCGAAAAATTTACCGCTAACAGGCACAATGAGCGCAATAAGGATAATGATGATGCATGTATACCTACGCGTATGAGTATGAATAATATACTGTGAATTCATTTAAGTCTTCTTACCATTGTTTTGGCACATGCTAAACTTAAGGCTAAACAGGATGTTATTATTATTTTTGTTTCTTTATCGTTGTTTTTTTTTATTATCGGCTTTTATAGTAGTTTTTAGCTGTAACAAAAAAGCTTTATCATCCAGACACCGACCGACAGCTGACTTTGGCGAACGAACACGAGTTATTGAGGATAACTAATCGTTTGTTAAATTTAAGCAGGCAATTCAAGTTTAAATTAATTAAAATATGTATTGCTACAACTTTCAAGGATTAAACAGACTTGAGTATTTATTGTGGTAATAGGATAGTCTATTGTCCTGCGGGTGATAGTTTCGATTGTCAGCAAACGATTGGCTCTGCTTCCACTGCAATGGGTGAAAGTGTTTGTTTTAATTTGGTATTGTACGGACAGACAGAGTCGCGAAAGTAATAAAATTTCTTTAATTCTTGGTATATGGATTTTAAAACAGATTTAATTAACTCTAATACTTAGAAGAGGTGCCAAAAAGTTCCAACTTACCGCTTTTCATTTATGCACTGCACAAAAAAAAGTACGAAAAGTATCCAAATTTGCAAAAAGTACCAAAATGTGTTTAAGGGTTTTTCAAGCAGAGAAGAATAAAATTAAATTTTATTTCCTTGTATATTAATTTAATAACTAAGAAGATAAATAAATTACCAAAAAAGTACCAAAGTTGTATTTTTGCCCTTCTTTGCCACTTAAATGTAAAATATTACAAAAAAAGTACCAAATAATTGTCTCAATATGTTTCGTGTAAAAGTTCTCTGATGATCTGCTCCTAAATGTATTTTTAATAAAAAAAAATATTTTACTGAATAAGTAAAATAATAATTTGGGATTATAAGTGCGTTAACATATATGTTAAGCTTAGTTTTATTTTATTTCAAATTTTATTACTTTAGAAAATATACAGGCTACTTAAAAAGTACCAAATCTTATGTTTCCCCTTTTTAGCCCAAAAATTTCTAAAAAGTGCCGAACAACTATTCTAGCTGAACCAGCCAAACGTTGTCTTACTCTAAATTAATTTTTTCCTGATCTGCTTATGATTAAAATTGGTTAGATATTTTTGGAGAAGCAGTAATTCTCCCTGTGCCGCCATCTTGCGTCTTGGAGTCAAAATGAAGATAGAATAATATACTCATGTTAAAATGGCGTTGTTTCCATTTTCAGTAGGGAAACTATTGCTTTAACAGATCTCTTCTAAGACCATAATTAAATTTTTTTTGGGTATAGGGTGCTAACCGCCCCTGGACCTAATCGTCCGTTAGGAGGTTCCATTCTTAATTTTGTTGAAATGTTTAAAATCTGGCTCTGTTCCGGAGATTACCTCTTATAAACACAAAAACATACAAACTTTGGAGCGACGGGAATAAATATAATATATGTACATATATACAACATTAAAGTATAGATACTCTATCTTGAAAATGTTTATATCAGGGGTACTCGTATCTCCTGATATAAAATAAAATAATTTACTCGGTTTTTTTCTCCATTTCGGGAGAAGGGCCCGCATGAAAAATTTCAAGTCTATAACTTTAGTAATTTGGGCTGAGTGGTGATCACTTAATAAGTCAGTCACGTTACTCTTTTATATATCGAACCTTTGCTGCAATAGAGTCATAACTCAAAAAACCTGATTTTTGTGCTAACAGTGTAAAAAGTTTCATACAAATGTCTTGCATACTCAACTGTTGAGAGAAGAATGCAACACTTTTTCCATTAATGTGTAAGTAAATTCTAAAATTCAATTTCTTTAGTACAAGTTTTTTTAGTCTCCTGTGACTCTATTGAAGCAAAGGGTGGCTACGTAAAGGGTGGTTAAATTTTAAGGGTCGATGTTGATTTTGAATAAAACACAAATTATTTAGGAAATTATTGTCATTTCTTTTTATTATGATAATATGGTTGGTTCAATTATGTATGCAACAAAATATTGGCCAAACGGCGGCACACCTCCATCCCATGGCCGAAATTTTCGATGACGCTGAGGCATAATTGGCTTTCTATGCTGTTAATATGCCGAATTATCTCATCCTTTAACTCTTGAATTATTGCCTTCTTATCGGCGCACTGTGGCGCCTTTTCCCAAAAACCGTGGCAAAAATACAAAATTTGATTACAAAATTTTGTAAAATGAATGAACACATCGTATAACGAGCATTTTACTGATCAGAATTCAAAAACATTTTTCTTAATTGGATAAGAATTATAGCTGGTGGAGCTGCTTAAAGTCGACAGTTTTTTAGAAAGTCCAAAAAAATTATGATTTTCAGAAAAAAAAAACATTTTAGAATTGAAGTGTCAGAAATATTGCCATGTGATCACTACTTTTTTGGTATTGTTTTAAAGGTATAGTTATTGTTTATTAAAAAAAGTAAGAAAATATGCACCAGATACCCTACTTTTTCGGCAGTTGCCGTTTTTCAGACACCCTATATTTAGGTACTTTTTACAAATAAAATAGAGAATATCTAAAAATGGGCAAAAATGGTCACGCCCATATTTTTTTAGCATATTTACTACACAGCACTTTAAATAATTAAGCTAAATTGGTCCACAAAAAGTTACAGGTTTTCTTGAAATTTGAAGAAAGATGTTTCAATCTTATAGCCAGCGCTGCCACAGCCAAGAAAAAAGGAAAAAAGCTACCAAAATTTTAATATTTTTTATATTTTATGTTATCTTACAGCACAAAAATGTAAATATAAGTGGAACTGATTGACATATTTTTGTTAATGTATGCATATGTGCCAACTTAGAAATATGTATGTAGCCTTATTTCATTGAAATATATATAATCGTATAGAAAGATCAAATCTTAGTTTTCTTTTTTTAACAAAAAGAAGAGATATGTTATAAAATATATTTTATTACTAAAAGATAAAAAATTATTTTATATACTTATGTAACAAAGATGCGTTCCAAATATGAAAAGAAATTATTCTCAGAAATAATTTCTTAATCAGGCTTGAGTTCAGTAATTTCAATTCTTATTGAATGAAATATTTTTATTAATTAATGTGAGTATCTAAAGAAGAGAAGAAAAATTAAACTAGACTTTATTAGCTGGGGGAAATACCCATATTTTTCTGTGCAGCCACGCACTTCATCAGCACCCATGTATATCTACTGGGGTAGAGATTATTATTAACATCAGCTATTTAACTTAAATTTCTATGAAACGGAATATGAGAATTGATTGTGTATACACAATCAATACACAAAACTGTTTTTACTGCATCACTTGTTAATAATATTTATTGCTTCTCGTTAATACGAAATTTTCGCAGTGACTTTTTCCCTACATTTTTCTTTAATTATCTTTTAAGTTAATAGCCTTTGTACACTATTCGTCAATAAAGTCTTCAAAAGTCACCATAAAAAGTCATAGTATGAATCCCATATAAATGATAAACAATATTTTGCTGTGTCAATCAGGTAGGCATAATTATTACAATTTGTTTATTTATTTAAATTTAAGAACACATTATGAAAATAGGCAGGTAGTTTTAAAACTTGGTTTTTATACTAAGTCCTGATTCACACACGTCAGGTCTGAGTCGTCAAGTCTTGAGTTTTTAGGAGAAGGAGAAAAAGAGAAAGGAAAGGGGTACATACTTGACCGTACCAGTCAAGTTTGCTTTTTCGTTTTGTTTTGTCATTCGTTATACTCTATTTGATGAGACTTGACTTGACGGTGTGTATGAACGCAAATGCAGGTTCAAAAGAAAATTGAACAAAAACTGATCAGGTAAACGTGATGTGTGTGAATCAGGACTAAGTAAAATAAAAACTGAAATTTTTAAGAACCTTGGACTAAAAATAGACTGCCCAAAGCAGGGATATGGAAATACTAACGATGGTAACATGTCCAGATCGTTTTTTGAAAATGATGAGGTAACAGCCCAAATTACTGGTGTCGACAACCATATTATAAAAAGGTTGGCAGTTATTCTAAATGTTATAAACTCTAGAGAAATGGTAAATGGCCCAAAGTTTCAGGATTATGCATCAAAAACTGCCCAGCTTTTGGCTCAAAAGTACCCTGAGAAGAAACTTACTCCTACGGTCCATAAGATTTTGGCTCATGGCCAAAATTTAATTGAATACCATTGCTTACCAATTGGAGAGTTATCAGAAGAAGCCCAGGAATGCAAAAACAAAGATTACAAGCACTTTAGATATGCGAATACTTGCAAAATATCACGGATTAGACAGAATGAGGATCTTTTTAATATGTTGGCGGCCTCTTCAGACCCACTGATTTCATCGCGGAGACATGTAAGATCTCGAAAAGATTTGGAAGAATATAATTATAGCTCCGATATGTTAAGTCTATTACAAATCGATCAAAATGTTAATGACTATTTTGAAGAAAACTAACTATTAAAAAAATTAATAAAAATAACTCATTATCATATTATAATATATCATACTATAAAATAATATTATAAATTAACATTAGTATTAAAAATATTTCAATAATTTTTATCTGTAATATAAATAAAAAGAGTTTTATTAATATAACATGTTATATTAGAGTAGCATTTTTTTAGACTTCCCTATGAGAATGTCATTTAAAGCACAAAATGTTGTATATTAAATATTTTGAGAAATTTTAAAAATATCATTACTTCAAAATATATGATTTTTGCGACAAGAAAGGTCAAAGGTGTCATCGTGTCCAATGCCTATCACAATAAAGGAGCACTTATTTTGATCCTAAAATATTTAAAAATTAAGTGTTTTTCCCCATTACAAATTTCTTGGTAACTTCAAAAATTATGATGTTTTCAAAAAAAAAAACCACTGTGCGTAGTGCCTCCACAAAGCTATGGTCAATAATGAATGATACTCATTTTTATTAAAATTTATTTTATTTTATTTATTTATTCTTACCTTAAAAGTTATGATGTTTGTAATAAAAACAGTCGAAAGCAGACACTGTGCACAGTGCAGCGCCTAATCTATGACCGTGCAAATCATGTATATTAAAGCTAAAGGAGTTTGCTTTTAAATGCTTTTTAAAATTTTTAAATATCTATAACAGTTCAAAAGTTATGATTTTTGCAACGAAAAAAGTCAAAAGGCCCCACTGTGCGGCGTACACCTTTTCTTTCAAATAACCCCAAAGAAAGAAGTCCAACGGTGTCAAATCACATGATCTTGGCGGCCAATTGACATCGCCAACACGTGGGATTATAAGGCCATTGAATTTGTCGCGCAAAAGAGCTATTGTTTCGTTAGCTGTGTGGCAAGTGGCACCGTCCTGTTGAAACCACATGTTGTCCACATCCATATCTTCCGATTCGGGCCATAAAAAGTTCGTTATCATCTCACGATAGCGAACACCATTCACAGCAACTGCCTGACCGGCCTCATTTTGGAAAGAATACACATAAACCGCACCAAACAGTCACTCTTTGTGGGTGCATTTGTTTTTCGACAATCACTCTTGGATTATCATTCGCCCAAATGCGGCAATTCAGCTTATTGATGAATCCTGTGCCTGTGGCTGAGTGGTAGCGATGCTAGTCTCTCAGTCCAGAGGTCGTGGATTCGATTTCCACCATAAACCCTGAGTGTTTTCCGCAGACAAGCTAATTGCTTTGCGGGTTGTGTTTGTTAAACAAACAAAAAACAAACAAAAAATGCAAATTAAATTAAAAAACTTACATGAAGAATAATTTGTCGTCTGGTACCACTGAGGTGAAAATGTGAAAATGAGGTGAAGATGATACTGCACGATATTCATTTTGATTTCATTTCATAATAAGCGGCATGTTATCGAATATATACTTTTTTATTGAAATTTAAATTTTATGGGTCTATCGTAAGCGACAATTCGTCGGGTAGTTATTGGTTTAGCGCACAGTATATTCAAAATACATTATTACTCCGGCAAACCAATAACCTCCCGACGAATTTACGTACAAAAACATATTTATGCACAGAGAACAGTGCCTACTAAATATCTCATGAAATAGAACAAAATTAATAAGAAATCTCTATGGTTTTTTTTTCAATAAGGAAATCTTATTAATTTCATAGAGAAAACCTTTTTGAAAAAATCAAGAAGAAATCTTGTAGTTTTTATGCGGTTATCTTATTGATTTTTTCAATAAAAAATAAAAAAAAATTGCGTCTTTATTATCTGTAATTATGTATTTTCATTTAAATTCTATACCATTTAGATATGTATGTATGTATATAGTATATTGTAGATGTTATTTATTTATATATACATACATACACATTATGTTATATTCTTAACTAAATTACTCATCAAGTATTGAACCAGCAAACTTCTACCTGTCAGGCAAGCACTCTAACCAATATGCTAACAAGCAGTCTGAATTACCCTTGAAATTATTGTGCAAACATTCTTATACAAAAATGAAAAAGATCATGAAAAAAGTTGTCTGTATGTCTATTTATAGAAACAAAATAACAAGATACCTCATAAAATCAAGAAGATTTCCTTATTAAAGAAATCAATAAGATGCTTTACACATACTCATATAGGAACCTACTAAAATCAAGAAGAAAACCTTATTGAAAAAATCAATAAGATAGCCTAATAAAATCAATAAGAAATCCCTATAGTTTACAATTTATAAGAAAACCTAATAGAATCAAGAAGTTTTTCTCTAGGGGAAATTGAGTAAAAAAAGTTGTGAATAATAAGATTTCTTCTTGATTTTATGCGGTTTTCTTCTTGATAAAATTAATAAGATTTACCACATAAAAACAGTAAGGAATCTCTATTAAAAAATTTTCGATTCTTTCTGCTAGGATACCCCTTAGCCTAAAAACGTTTCATAGAGAAATTTTTATTGAGTTAATGAGGCAGTTTTTTCTCTGTGCAGAAAAATACTTTTTATGCTGCTTTTTTCTATTACAAACATCAGTCGAAAGCATGTAATATGCATTTTAAAAATACATACATACATACATATTTACAAAACATATTATGTCATTGAAGCAAAAAAAATAAAAAAAAATATAATCTCTTTTTTTCAATAAATTTTACTTTAATCTGTTTATAATTTGTACCTTCAATAAAACATGTATCAGACTACGGACTACCGATTGATTGCCATGCTTGTGTGTTATTGCAACTCTAGCGTTCTTCATGATGCTGATGCTGATGCTGATGATGATGATGATGATGTCCATGATACAAATAAAGTTCAAACATGGTTTATTTATTTGATGCGCTCTCTAACACACACACGCACATCGCACAAAATTTTTATGACTCCAGGTCATGTCTGAGGTATTAACATGTACCGTTATATAAATTTAGAAAGATATGGAAACAAAATTAACTCTAATATGCAATACATGTACATAAATATTTAAAATTAATACATATTGATACAAAATTGTAGTTTTATTCAAAGAAAATAACAACAACTACAACATCAACATTAAGCTCAACCTCATCACGTCAGTCAAACAGCAGCAGCATACATGCGACTTCAAAAAAAAAATATATATAAATTTTCGAAGGTAGAATGTGTTTGAAAAATACATTTGTGCTCGGTGTCAGTAGAGTTAGAAAGAAAAAAATTAAATATAAAATTGAACACATTTTGATGTGAAACCCATTATTAAATTAAGGCATACCCATCCATCCATCTATCTATGGCATGTAGTATATATATAATTATATTTTGGTTTGATTTCGTTATACTGTTATCAGAAATTATATATAAAATTGTGCTGTGCATCGGCTTACAATCGTACATACATGCATACGTACATACGAGTACAAACAAGTCTTTGCTGTTTTGCAATAGAATTTCAAAATATTTTGGTGAATTGATTTATTTTACTCTTTAGCTTCAGTTTCCTGTAGTGGATGGAAAATCAAATAATTTTTTCAAACTCCAAAGGCCAAATATTAAGGCCATTCATGAGTTTTAAAATAATATCTGTGGGAATAAGGAAAAAGTGCTTAAGTCATATTTTACTGTTTTGCAGGAGAGCACTTTTAAGCTTTCAAGTCGATTTTCAGAAATCTATTTCTTTTGCAGTTAAATTGGGAAATTCTCCATTAACCTTTATTTTTTTTAAGCGAACATCGTTCTACACACTATAAGTAATACATTTAAGTTGAAATATACCAAAGTATAACCTTAATTAAGCTGTTATTCCAAATAATATTAGAAGTCTAAAAAATATAAGCCGCAAGTCATAGTGTTATAACTTCCTGAAAAATCATACAAATTAATTGAGATTTTGACCAGGGGTACTTTCAAATATGCAGGTTACGCTGGTACCATTAACTCAAAATCATCTTATCTCGACTTAAGCACTTTTTGCTTTTTTAACACAGATATATTAACGGATCGATAATGGATTGCAACCAAACTTCAATTGAATTGTCAGTTGGTAAAAACTGTATTACCATCAGCAAGTGACACTAACAACAGTAATTTTCGACCACCCAGCGAACATATTTTCTGAATTCGGTAAAAAAAAATATGCCGGATTCATAAAAATTATTTGACACAAAGTCTGAATATTTTGTGTCAGGAGAAAAGAGAAGAAGAGTAGTTTACAATGTTTATAATATGCTGACGCCTTTGCGAATTGTCGCCTTGATGTCAAGGAAAAGTTTTAAGGGTTTTTTTTAATAACTACACTCAGGGAAAAGCTGCAGCTTAAAAATTAGAACGCGTCACATTAGTTCAATAATTTTCAATATTATAGAAAATTAATAAAATAATACTGTTAACTAATATTTTTAAATATTAAAATAAGAAATTTCAACATGACTAGACTTTCGTTAATGTTTCTTATTAATTCAATATGGTTTTTATTGATTTTAAGCTGTTGTTTTCTCTGGGTGTATGACTATGGCCTAGAATATTATCAAAATTGTAAAAGGTTTGCTAATTGTTTATTGAAAATCAATGCTAAAAATTTAGCAATTTGTTAAATTTATGGTATCGCACTATGGGAAATTTGTCCCTTTATTTAGCCAATACAAAAATAATAACAAAGTAAAAAATAACTTTTTTAAGATTTGTTTGACAAGTATTTTGTGTGTGATTTCACATAACGATTGAGGGCAGGATAGGCAGATTTTTTCCGATTTATTTCTCCAAATTGATTTTAAAAACCAAAATTAATTTTGGGTAGTTTTATTTAATAAATATTTGATAATAAATATGTTTTTATATAACACTTTTTTTTAAGAGAACTAACACTCAGGCAATTTACGTATAGGCCCGGGTCTGCATGGGCGGGCTGGTTTTAGGGACGGCAAACTTTTAGGAACTCTACTAATTAAAATTTTAAATAAGTTGATATTGATAATTTTTATCAGTCAATGAAAATTTTTGAATATAACTCTGACCTTACCCGTTAATTTATTGGTGATTTGTAATTTTTTTAGATTTTTCTGATAGTATTCTAAAACACTTATTAACGAAACCAGAGCACACTCTAGTTAGGAGATATTGACAAGCAGCGTTTGATTTGTTCTGATTTGCTTCTGCTTCTGAAAATGTAAACAGTCGCAGTTAAAGCGAACCCATGAAATGAAAAATTATACACAACGGATAATTTCAGCAGTCGACATGTTGCAATGGTTGCCTGATTGACTGACTGCTCCTTTAAATAAATTTGGATGTTAAATTTTCGCTTTTTACTAGAAGTGTGCATTAATTATATGATTTTCGAAAAATTAATTATTTATATGAGTTAATAAGTGGTCCGAATGACCTATTATTAGTTATTCTGAAAGAAATGAACAAAAAAATTTTACTTTGCGTTAACAAAAAAAAAGTTCATGACGAAATAATTTTTTTTTACGTAAAATGTTAATGAGATTTATTTGGAGGACTCTGAGCTACATTATTGCCATGGTAAAGCGATATCACTAAGTCTGAATTAGCTGCTGTTGGCCGAAAATTGATGACACCATTTTTTTAGGGCGCACTGATTTTCGATATCTTTGGAGGTTCATAAAAATTAATTGATCACAGAAATCGCCAAACTGGGTACAGGGGTTTAATTCCTTTTGTTAATACTATCGAACCTATACTATCAGGACCGTGCGAAATTGCATATGTAATGCATAGTGTAATTTAAATAGTTATAAATTTCATATTTAATTTTAAAACTTTTTTTTTTTTAGTTAATTATTATTTTTCGAACTGTATTTTGTTTCTTAAATTCTTATGAATTGAATTAGGCTACTGTTCGTAACGCTTTTTAAGCCAAATTACATGTGATAATTATTAATGAACAAATAACATCAAAGTTAGTTGTAAATATTCTGACAACAACACACAGTTGAACGGAACAGCCAGCCGTTTTTTTAAAACTTTTTTCTTCATAGAGCAAACAGCGCGGCATATCTCATGGGGCCTAGGGCGAGATCAAACATAAATCCGTCACTTGGAAAGGGATAGTGATAGAGAAGACAGGTGGTAAAAGAAGAGATAAGGGAAAGCTGAATTCTTTTTTTAACATATATTTTATAAAAATTTAGCAGCAAATCGCCAAAAGTAGAAATAAAATCGCCAAATTTTATTTCTTGTATATATTTCTCCTTCAACAAATTGATTTTCCTGAATTAGAAAAAAAATGTTGAAGTTAAATTTGATTAACAAATAGTATTACAAAACACCAACAAATTTACTAATCGCCAGAAAAATTGCCATGTCGCCAAATCAATAATTTTAGCTAAAAATAAGTTGAAAAAGCGCCATGTTTCCACAAAAAAAATTTATAATTTTTGAAAATTGAAAAAAAGAGAAATATTATCAATGTTAGTTAAAAGTTTTCACCCGTGATAAGACGTGAGCGTAAGTGATAAAAAAAATTTTTTCTACATGAGATTAAAAGATAGAAAGTTAGGAAGAGCCTTCCAAAGTTTGATTCCAAAAAATTATTTAAATCGTTCCTGGTGTTCGGCTGTTTATCGTCACAAAAATTTATAAAATTGCCTATAGTGCATATCGATGGCTCTATATAAAATGGGCGTGTCTCAATTTTTTTCGAAATCGCGTTTTTAACGTTTTCTGGGAGACAACGTACAACTGCATCCTCCTTGAAGATCTTAGTACGTTACAATTCAAAATCAAGGATTTTGGTCACTTCTAAAACTATTTCTGCATGTAAGTGCTCTAGTTTTTCTTCCGTTTGTTGCTTCTCCCATAAAATATCAAAAATCCGAGTTCCGCCTTTTTTACATTAAACCATCGATATATGGAAATTAAGATGTACATATGTACATTAGCTTGGTCGTTTTTTTATTTTTTATATTCCCTCCCCCAAAATCAACTCAGTTTTAGGTAAAAAAAAATAACAAAAAAATATCATAGCGATAAGTTGTGTTTTAGGGGGTGCGTCCGCCCCTTAAAGTTGGTCTTCAAGACCATTTACTTAATGCAATTTTCTTGCATATGACTATCTTTTTAATAAAACATTTTACAGGAATATGATATATGGCAATATTTTAGCTCCTCTAGTCAACAAAATTAGCCTCAAAGAATGTGTTTTGCTAAAATTAATATTTTAGAAAATAATGAAGAAAATTACCAACAAATCAAATGAACTAGATAAATTTTATTTATATTTAACACATTAAATTAAATAAAATATTAAAAAACAATTTTTTTACTTACTGTCTTTTTAATAAAATTCTCGACTAACTAAAATGCTACTGAATACCCCACTAATAAAAATCTAAATTTCTAACTGCCCTCTAGGACACACAACGTTCAACCAATATTTATGCAATTGATTTTCCAGCGGTTTGTTTTTAAACAAACAGTTAAAATTAGCTTTAAAATGTGCTTAATAATGTGTTTAAGGTATGTATAACTTCAAACTGATTTTGTTTATTAAAATTCAAGCCAGAAAGAACCCTTATGAAAAATACCAAAAAAAAAAAAAAAAGAAATAAAAAATTTGCATGATACTCGTATGCATTTCATTTTATGCCTGTTTTTAATTTTTGTTTTTTATTCCTTTGAAAGAAAAAAAAACTCATAAAATTTTATAACATTTCTTTTAAAATATAATTTGATTATTGGAAAATAATTTGCTTCCTGTTTCTTATAGTCAATGACAAATTAAATGTCTAGAAGCCAAAGGGGTGGTCTTGTTTACTTTACTCATACTGGAATATTTGTGCAAAATTTATTCACTGTATCTGACATTTTATAGTTTTATGACGAGTGTTGCGGTAGAATTCGTTGTGAATTGTCCTTTTGGTCATATTCTTGGCTGTTTTTGACTTTTAGTTAATATTGGTCAAGTAAATTAAGCAAATTGAGTTATGATCGACAAATGATTGCTTGTGTGTTTTTGAAGTTTTAAAAACTAAATGCATGCACACACATCGTTACATTAATAAAGAAAGGCCCTAACACATTATTTTTTATTGAAATCGAGATTTTTGCATTTTTCTTTACGTTAGTTAATCTTCTATCGAAATCAACGAAAAATTCGATTTCAAAAAAAAAAAAAAAAAATAATGCATTGGGGCCTTTCTTTATTAAGGTAACGATATGTACATGCTTATGTAGACATTTGCATTTTAGCCATTTGTCAAAAATTTCGTTTTGGCTTTTTGTATTTTTAATAGACGTTTTATTTATTGGCAAAGTGGTTGGTTTTCATTCATTTGTCTCATTTTTATTATAACAAACTTTTGTCTTAGAAATGCAATTTTTAAAATACACGAAAATTAAATAAATTCAAAAAAGTGGAATTGAATACAAAAATGCTTTACTCTTATTAGGTCTTTTATTTTATTTATTTTTTTTAAATACTGCAGTGAGGATGATATTGTGCCTAAAGCTCAATAATGCCGAGTCTGGCATCTGGCATTTCTGGTGTTGTTATTTTGTGGTGTCACTTTCAAAATGTATGCAACACCATTCCCATTATGTTTTCTATATGGAAAGCAATGCCACACAACGAAAAATATCGGAAATGACAAACATTGCCACCAGTACTCACCATTGCGATGTCACAAAATGCCATAGTGTGCACACGGCATACAATTGTTTGAAGTCATACACAAGGCGCTAATAATAACTTAAAACTTCAAGCTTTATTTTAATATACTATTATGCAATTTAAAAAATCTACCAGACATTTTTTGAAACTCCAAGTGCTGACATTTTATGAACAGCAACAATGGCAATGCATTTCCGTATACATACATCCATACATACATATATCCATACATACATACAAACATACACACATATACATGAGTACATAACTTAAAAGACTGAATAGAAATATCTTAACTAATGTTCTAAACATTTGCCTCAGGAACACCAAGTTGATATAAAAATTACTGCTAAACTTAATAATATCCTTATGTGTCCTTGGAGTATCAAATATTCAATATTACTCGTATGAGAATATTTTCTTTAGTGAAAGCAACATGTGATAAACACGTTAGAAAATAGTTAACAAAAAATTCAAATTTATTGTTTTATAAATTCTCAACGGAAATAATATTTGACAGTTGGCAACTCATGTAAATCGAATGTGTCTTCTAGCGGCGAGTAGACTGTAATTCTTAGCAAATTCAAGAACCTTTTTGGACATAATGTTTGATAAAAAATACACCAGAGGCACAATACAATCTAATAAAGAAATCATAGCAGTGTTGCCAAATAAGAGCTTTCTGGTTTTGCAATGAATTAATGCACTAAACACATAGAACACAGAAGGCTACATGACTACACGACCACAAGTGCCGCTGGCACCATATCGTCGGTTGGTTTCTGGTTTGCTGCAGACTTAATGTATTTTGAATATACTGTGCGGCGCAAACCAGAAACCAACCGAAGATATGTTGCCTGGTGGCCAGCTACTGAATTATTTTGAAAACGGCAGCAGCACCATAAGAACCTTATGTTGAAATGTAAATATATTTCACATTTATAAAAATAAAATAAAAAAAAAAAAGATATCAGTTAATTTTTTTATATTATTTTTGCGAATTTTACTATTTACAGATTTAATCATTTCTTCAATATATTTAGCAATTTTCTGCTAACTTGCGATTTTTTCCAAACTTTTTATATTTTTAATCGCTTTGGCGAATTTCAATTAATTTTAAGGCTTGTTTCCAATATTGCAAGTTCTCGCGAATTTTTGCAAACTTCGCAATAGGGACGCTCCCTTGCATGTTTTCAGCTTTGTAGAAGTTTTGCCGTTTTTAGGGTTCCCTACACCAAAGGTGAAAAGGAACCCTATTGTTTTCGCTACGCTGTCCGTCTTTTCGTGTGTCCGTCACAGTCTGTTTTATCGAGAACCATAGGAGCTACGGACCTGAAATTTGGACAGAGTGTTTAGACCTTTGGCCACTACAACAACAAATACATGAGAGTTAAAAATTAAAGGGTGTTGCAACACGAGCAACGAAAAATTTTAGAATCCCATGCATAATACATACAATTGTATGTATATACACTTGAAATTTGTAAGGTTAGTATAATTTTATACAGACTACAACAATTAACACTAAAATTAAAAAAAAAATTAAAATTAAAGGGTGTTTCATCAGTTAATGCAATTTTGACTATGTAATCTTGTCAACTTGCTGCATCTTGGAAACCGTAAGAGCCAAACTCTTGAAATTTTCAAAAACGGTAAAACTAAAAAATCACAAAATTATAAAATCGCCAAACCGAAAAAAATTGCAAAAAAAAGCGAAAAAAGCGATACATTAAAAAAAATTGCCAAAAACAAAAATAGATCCCAAAAACCGAAAAAATCGCCAAAATTAAAAAAATCGCTAATATGAAATCGCCAAAATGAAAAAAAAAAATTGCCAAAATTAAAAAAAAGGCCAAAAACTAAAAAAAATCCATGAGAACTTCCACTTCTTTGTCGCGTGCGACAACAAACAGTTAACCGTTGTATTTCTGAACAACGTGACTCGAATTTTCTTAAACTTTTACCTAACGTAGAGCTGCTGACTGCCTACATAAATATATAAATAAGTAAAAAAAAAGTTTCGTTTTCTTTCAAAAAAAAATAAAATAAACGATCATATTTGCTGGGTTTTGCACGCTACAAAAAGTTGACATTCCTGTGGAAATCCACATATATAGTATCCGTGGGGAAGATTTCGTGTGCGAGTCAAAGTCGCACTTAACTGAATTTGTTTAAACAATATTGGACTTTGTTATCATTCCGCTGTTAGTAAATTTTTGGAAATTGTCGAATTTTTTGCGCCCCTTACAGCTGTAACCATTTTTAATCAATACTATGGTTTGCTTAAAAAAAAAGCTTTTAAGAAAGAACTGACAACTATAAAACCTTTTTATTAGAATTTTTCGTTAAACTATAAAGTTATAAAAACACTACTTGAAGATTTTTCTATATTAAAGTATCGGTATGATTGTCTACCTGCTATAAAAATGCATATGCTATGCATCATACACAAATTAAATGATGATTGATGGTCGTCATGCGGAATTTTTTTTGGCATATAAAAAAAAAGTAAAATTAGGAAATGACCCAATTGCAAAAGTGCTGATTATTAATTTTAAAGCAAAATTGTGTCAATTATAAATTATAAAAAATATTTTTAAGTATGTATGTATATGTATATATACATATGTATATACTTCGGTAAATAAAATGCTCAGATATGCAAAAAGTAGTAACCAGCAATAAAAGCAAATTAATTGTTCTGCTTAAGTCTTTACTGAAACGCTGAACTTTGCATTAAAACTTAAAGTGAAATTAAATAAAGTATATATTTTGTCACAACGAACACTATTTGAAATATTTGCCAGAAGTAAGTCTTTGTCGTTTGTTTGTGTTTTAAGGTACGATCACACTTGGCAAATATTTGCGCAAAAAAAGCGCAACTACTACAAGCCAATGAAAAACTTTTTAGTTCAGACAATTAATTTTTCTTAGTTATGTGTCCAACTGCTTAACTAAATAAGCAAGTGTCTTAACCAAAAGGTTTCACTTTTTTGGGCAAATATTTGCCAAATTCGACCGTACCTTTAACAATGGTGGCAAAATTGCTTTTAGTGCTGTTTATTAAGATAATATCTATTATTATTGGATGCTTATAATTGACTTATTCTCCAGTTTATTAATAGACCGCAAAAGCTTTGACATGTATGTATGTATGAGTGTTTTTATGCGCAGTATAAAATTTATAAAGTTCCCAGTTGGCCATGTCTTTCAAACATCTTGCAAGACGGATGCACGACAATGTTAAAGCGCGTAGGAGCTGTAGCCGATACCTCAAACCTGCATTCAGGAAATTTTCAAACAAATAGCTGCTAAGTTCAAACATGACAACAATAGACACTTTCCCTCATATTTTCCTTTTTTTTAACACAACACAACCCGCGAAGCGATAAGCTTGTCTGCGGAAAACACCCAGGTTCTATGGCAGGTCTATCGCTACCACTCAGCCACAGAGGCACCCTTGATCCTGAAGAATTTAAAATTTCTATAAAATTTTCTTTAATGAAACAATTTTATATTGAACGTTTGCAAGAATACTTTGCGGACAATATTCACCAGCTACTTTGATGCCTGATGCCTGATCAATTGAGTAGTTTTTCTTTTACCGAGTCTTTGAGTACGGTTTCTGCTAGATTGTCTTAAAAGTCACTGTAATAGACAAATATCGTGCATGATAAATATTTTTTTTAATTTCCCTAAGTAGTCGTTGATGAAAGCGTTCTCTGCAACAAGTTGGCCAACTGGGTGACTTTAGCCATTCCAACAATATGCTTTTAGAAAAACTCGTATTTGTTCCTGATATTATATATAAATTTGTTAAAATAAATATATAAGTGTCACGTGCGACTGTGATTAAAATTAAATTTAAAATTATATAGCTAACTTATTTATAATTTCATAAAAAGAACAACAGAAACAATATAAATATCGTGTTGGAAGAAAATTTCACGTGCGACAATGGTTAAAATTAAACTAAAAACTAAAAATATAATTAATTTTTGGTTAAAATAAAAACTGTTTCAAAGAAACATCAGCGTACAAAAATTCCAAAACTAGCCACATAAAAATATTCTTCTGTTCTTGTTACATTCGACTGCCTTGTTTTTTTTCGCAATTAGTACCTTGAAAATGAAAAACATTTCTCAAAATCAAACCCAGCACCAAGTGTGGGGCTAATTTAGAGCTTCAATTTATGCTTATTGTCAAAATAAAAATGCGTTTTATTTCGTCCTCTTTTTACTTTAACTACGAACGACAGTCACGTTCGACATCATGGATATGACGGTATGTATATCATTATTATTACAAATAAATAAGAAAGGAAAATATTGTGGATTGTTAGGTAAAAGTGGTAAGCGTAGGCTGAGGGGAAAACAAATGATTAAAGAGAAAAAGCGGAAGGAGCGCATACACATGAGACAAAGTCGGCAGAAGTTTGCACAAATATGAAACTCCTAATAAGCACAAGAAAAACTTCGCAAATTCAGGCAAACGTTTGAAAAAGCTGTAAGCAAAGTAGATAATGCGTTACCAGAAGATATGAAGAAAAAATTAAAAGTAGATTTTAGAAGTTTTGTTTAAAAAATTCAATAAGTCCTTGCCAACAGAACGACACAAACCCAAAACCAGCAGTGCACTTCCAGAAAAAACTGTGTCTTGGTATTCCTGATATTTTATCTATATATGAGCATTTCTCCGAGAATGCCACTTTTTTGTCGCGTGCGACAACAAGCAATTAACCTTGTATTTTTGAACAACGTAACTCGAGTTTTCTTAAAATTTTACCTAACGTAGAGCTGCTGACGGCCTACCAAAATATATAAATAAGTAAAAAAAAAGTTTCGTTTTCTTAAAAAACAAGCATATTTGCTTGGTATCGCACGCTACAAAAAGTTGAAATTTCTGTAGAAATGCCCACATATAAAATCGTAGTGTGTGTTTGTTCATAACGCATGATCGTAACTCTAAGAGCTGTAGAGCTGAAATTTTCAATACAGGTTCGCATCAATATCCGGATGAAATTGAGTGTAAAACAACATTTGCCGGTCTCAGCTAGTTTATATATAAATTTTTTAAAAGAAATATGTAGGTTGAATACTTCTGTTAATTTAAAAATATTTCTGCTAAGCTTGTTTAATTATAATTTCGCGATAAGATCAGCAGAAACAATATAAACATCTTAATGGAAAAAAGTGTCACATTCGACTGTGATTGAAATTGAATTTAAAAAATACATGTATGTATTTATAGTTGCGTAGAAAGAGTAACAGAAATCATATAAATATCTTAATGAAAAAAATGTCACGTGCGACTGTGCTACAAATTTAATTTAAAAAAATTTAGCTTATTTAATTATAATTTCGTAGAAAGAAGCAACAGATTTAATATAAATAGCTTGATGGAAAAAAGTGTCACGTGCGACTGTGACTAAAATTGAATTGAAGTAATATCAAGAACATTTTAAAGTAAAATATTGCTTCAGAATTTATTGCAATTATAGTTTTTGTTTTATGGTTTTGTTTTGTGCAAATGCCTTGGTTTTTGTCAACTAGGTTGAGAACGAAAAATTTCTTCTAATAGAACTTAGCACCAATTATAAGGCTAGCCTAGAGCTATAAGTTACGCTTATTATTAAAATAAAAATCCGTCTTATTTTGGCTTCTTTTTCACTTTAAATGTCTAAGACGGTAACGTTCGACATCATGCGCATATGTATAAAAATATATGTACAATTAAATAAGCTATTTTGTTTTATGCAAATCATTGTTAACCATGTTGTTAACTTACAATTATCGTAGGTAAAAATTAGTTATTTTAATTAAGAATTAATTAAAATAAAAGAAATCATTATCAATTTTTAATTGATAATTTTTTTAAATTTTATTTCTGCGCAAGTGGAAAAAGAGTATGTGCACACACTTGCATTAAACTCGTACAATAATATGACACAATCGATTTAATTGTACGTCTTGTTTCACATAAAGATCGAGTTTTCTTAAAGCTATAGTAAGGGCTTGTCCCACGATGTCGATAATGTTCGACTTATCGCACACTTACATCCAAAATACAAGCAAATTTTAAAATGTTGTTTTTGTTTCAAATGTAATATATTATTCTGTGTCACTATTTTAATTTTTCTTCATTAGTTTTGTGTTTTTGCTTATATAAAGAAAGAAATCGAATACTATTTCTCAAGATCTTTCGAGTTTGACGGAACTTTTGGTTAATTTTGAATAGGTTGTTGTAACTTTTTAAGTATGTGAGAGGCCAAAGCCGGCATTCATAAAAGTTTATTAGAGTTGATTCTAGTTTAACGAGCGAGTTTTGTATGAGAGAACCGGTTCACAAGAATGCCTTGACTAAAAACATTCTTCATCGGTGCCAACAACTGTTTATTACACTTATTAACGTCCAACTTATTTAAAAGTGAAACGATTTTCATTTTGTTTTCCGTTTAAAACAATTCCATAAGCCATAATTTTCCTAATTGGGCTGCAAAGTAGATTTCGTACGAGAGTATTATTAAACACAACATAATTTTTTTTTCATTTTGCACAAAAAAAATATTTATTAAAATAAATATTAATAACCACACATAACAAAACAAATTCTTAAAATTATACAAAAGTCCTGTATACGTTCAGTGGGTCCTTTAATTATTTAAGTAATAGCTGGGAAGTTGCACAAAATTGCTTGGTAGTCCTTGGTAATGATAGGGAGCATTCACAATTGTGGGTGCGTTTTCAGAATAGGCTCCAGCAGAACCAAAACCACCGCCGTAACTGCCTCCATAACTGCCACCGTAACCAACTGAAGGAGCGCTGCAAGGAACAGGTGCCAAGCTTGGCTGACAGCTGAATAAATAGTTTTTAGCACAGGGAGACACAAGACTAGGACCATAATTAACGCCACCAAAAACACCATAACTGCTACCAGCACTCTGACTATTGGAAGTACTTTGGCTACTGGAACCACTTTGACTACCAGAACTACCTTGACCACCGATACCACCGACACCACCTTGAACACCGGCACTGCTTTGAGAACTGGCACTAGCACTAGCTTGACTACTGGCGGCACCACCTTGGCCACCACCTTGGCCACCACCTTGGCCACCGCTACCACCTGCTTGACCACCGGCACTACCATAACCAATGGAACCGCCATAACCACCATAACCAATAGCACCACCATAACCATGACCACAAACAGCAGCCAGTGCAGCAACTATCGCCAAGAGTATAGCAAAGACTTTCATGATGATTTTATTTTAAAAAGTGTTGAAAACTGTATTACGTGGACACAGATAAACTAACTGATACTGGCTGTAATTTGTAAAGTAGTTTTTATATGTTTTTGAAAATATTGTTTTCTTTGCCGAAGTAGGATAGGTCATCAGTTTTGCTAAATTATAATTTTAAGTTTTCTTTTCGTTATTCTTTTTTTTTTCTCTACATGTAAGCATTAAATTTAGTTCATGAATTTTTTTTCTTATAACATTGTATTTTGCAATGCACTGAATAAACATATAAGTGGCCGTGTAGAAGAATATGACAAATATCAGTATTTGCACAGTGGGTGCAGTGACGAAAAAAATGTGTATGAATAAAATTTTTCATCATATTTATTTAAAACTAAAAATATATTTAAATAAAAGAAGAAACAAAATAACTGGGGTAAAGATTTACTGCCTTATGTATAAAAACTATTTCTTTTTAATAAGAGGTTTATGAAACAAATTTTTCTATGGAAATTTTATTTATAAAATCGAAATAGTTTTATGATTTAAAATAAAATACTCGTATAGTGTGCCATATTATCTGTTGTTAAAAAAAAATTTTTTTTCAGAAAGGCGCTGTTCGCATATTAGGTAACCGTTCCCTGGAGGGCGGGGGGGGGGCGGGGTTAAGGATTTGTTACGGTTTCGAAAATGTGTACTGAAAATTAGAAAAAAGCGTTATTAAGGAGGGGGGATGGGGCTATAAAAATTCTAAAAATAGCATTACGGAATATTTTAGTGGCCCCAAAGGGTTAATTATTATTTCATTCACGGTGTTTAACTAATTGATATAAAAAATTAATTTTGAAAGTTTGGGTCGGTTCATTTCCATTCCTAGCAGAAACTACGAATAGCAAAGAATGAGTAAGGTATAAATTTAAAAAATTTCTTTCAAATATCAAAAAACTTAAAAAAATCGCCAAAGCGAATAAAAGCACGAAAACTAAAAAGTTAGTGTATTTTTATGCAGACTACACCAGTTACCACTGAAATTTAAAAAACCAAAATTAAAGGAGCTTCTATCAGTTAATGTTATTGGGGATTTTTTCACGATTGGGGATGAAAATTTCGTATTGGGAATATGGGGATTTGTTGGGGATGATAACTAAATTAGAGGGGATTGGTTGGGGATTTTTTGTGAATGGTTTCTAATAAAGAATAAGTAGCAAGGCAGATTAACATATAATGAACACTACCAAAACTAAAATACGCAACAAAATGCAATACGACTTGTTCGAAGCACTTCTTAGAATAAACTTCTCAGAATAAACACACACTTTAAAAATAATTTAATTTGCTGTGTCAAACTTAATCCTTCTGCTGAAATACTAAAACTTTTTAATACAAGTGTGTACTATGTACAACAAAGTTTCTGAGGCTGATGAATCAGAAGATTTCGATTCTGAAGTTTTGAAATGGTAAAGTTTGGTTAAAAAATTGTTTATACTTGTGTATATTAAACTACATGCAAATCTCGGTATAACGAATCTCGCTTTAACGAAAATCCAATATAACGAACGTCCAAATATTTAACTTTAACAACCTAATATAGCGAATAATATCCTAATTTTATACTGGATATAAAGAATGATAAAGAAAAAATTGCAAAATAAAAAACAAAAACTTGCTAGCATAATATTTCTAACTTTTAGTTCTACTTTGTATAGCGAATGTTTCGATAAAGGTGTGCTCTGTATAACGAACGACAAAAAAAATATTAAAAAAATCTACAGCAGCATTTTAATTAAAAGCAGTAGTTTATTTAAAAAAAATGCCCTCCTTCTTTGTATTGTATGATGTCTACTTTGCGATATAACGAATGGGCCTGGCATTATATCGTTTGTTATACCGGGATTTGCTAGTATGTGTAATTTTTTCTGTACAAGTTTTATAAGTAAAATTTAAAATTATATGAATGTAGTTATCGATATAAATGAATTTTATTGAATAAATATGTATGTTATTTTTGTTATTATTTTTCAAATAAAATAAAAAAAAAAAAAATAAAGAAACAACAACAACAACAGTTATAAAAAAATCCCCTTAAAATCCGCTCAAATGCGGTTACATCCCCAACAAATCTCCAGATCCCCATTACGAAATTTTCATCCCCAATCGCGAAAAAAATCCCCAATTTGGGAACAAATCCCCTAAATTTTTTTTAATTTTGGCCAGCTAAAAGTGCTAAAAGTTACACTGTGCTTTGCAAGGCTATTTGCACAAAATCACGAATAGGGCCACTACAATTTTGCTTATTAATTTTTTTTTATATATTTTACTTGGAATTAAATTACGAAACTTAACTTTCATATTATTTTGTTCAACAAGCTTCATAAAGTAACTAAGCAATTATGGACTTTTATAGAGAAACAAAAAATTATAGCAATTATTTACTTGACCCCTTTTTAAATTAACAACCAAAGCAATTCTTAAAACTTTAGAATTTCCAAGAAAATCCCCAAAAAAAAAATAGCTCACAACGTCATCAAAACTCGCCAAACAAATAGCTCACATGTAAATTCCATCGAGAAAAAAAAATTAAATAAAAATATTAATAAATAAAAATAACGATAAAACTTTTCACCATTTGAATACTTTACGTACATAAATATTTGAAAAGAAATAAAATAAAATTATAAAAAAAGTGAAAATGTTTTTTTTTTATTTTACAAATATTTAGTGCTGCTGCTGTGTTTGTTGTTACTTTAGTCTCAATGATCTTGTTGCGAATTGAAATAAGAAACAAAAAAAAAAAATTAACAACAAAAATTTTGTCTCTGTCGCATCGTTTTGACTGAAAATATCAAATCAGTTGAATTTTTTATCTTACGGATTTCGGTTGTGCCGCGTACCGAGACAGACCAGAGACCCCCTCCTTGTGAGCAGCAACAATTAATTAATTTTGATATTGTTAATAAAAAGAAAAGTGTGTTATGTGCCATAATGTTATATATAATATATAATAAAGGAAAAAATATAGATTATATGTGCTGTTGTAATTTATTTCAGTTTAATGAAGATAAATTATTATACTCATAATACGAGTAGTAATTTTAGTAAATTAAATAAGATGCAAAAGCTTTCAAAGTTGTTTTTAAGCAAAAAGTGTTGAAATTCGCTAATATTGCATAATTTTATGCACTTTACAAACTCCCTCAAGCTGACTGACCTGACTTAAAGAAAAGTGTTTGGACTTTTTCTTTAAAGCCTTTCCAACATGAAGAAGCTTCATTTGGGTGGAGCCAAGCTTAAGGTCAAATCTTATAAGCCCTTTAAAAGCAAAAATCGTCGGGTAAGCTAATAAATAACTTGAGTTCCTAACTACATATATACACAACTACTTAACAGAATGTGCTGTTCAATTCATTTTTAGCATCCGTTAGTAAATCATTTGTCTCTACCCCCGCCCCCTCCCTTTTTTCAAAATATTTACATTTACTGCTTCACCTCCCCGGTCTGTATATTGTTGGCGAATTGTCAGGTCCAAAAGAAAATATATTTTTAACCACCGCATTATGTTTTTTTTTCTTTTAGTTCTAAATTCTTTTCAATATTTTGTTTTATATCTTTCATTTGCATTTTTTTTTCTAATTGTTTTTCAATGGCCTTTTTATCACATACTCGTACTCTCTTGGGACTGTCTCAAGTCTATAAACAAAAGCAAAACAAGAAACATGTTTTCCCAAGTATTTAATGTCTTTATTTAAATGCTGTTCGCCAAAACTGTTTTCAGTCAACAAATTAGTTTTATGATGCGTTCAACATATTTATTAAGTACGTACATACATATCGTTACCTTAATATGGAAAGGCCCTAACTCATTATTTTTTTTGAGATCGAGATTTTTGCATTTTTCCATACATTACATCTTCTTCTATAGAAATATACAAAAAATTTGATTTAAAAAAAATAACGAGTTAGGGCCTTTCTATATTAAGCTAACGAAAAGTATATATGTATTTTAATTTTAAAGAGGAACGTGCTGCAAATCAACTGGTTGTTTGAAATCGTGTGATTTTTGTTCAAGTACTTACTGATTTATTTCAGTTTGGGTATAAAAGGGAAATTAAATGTACTTGGCCTAAATTTCGTTATAAAGGGTGGTTTTTTAGAGTCACCCAACCATTAAAATTTATTATTATAATTCACGTGGTTTTACTTAAACGATTTTTACGAAACTTACCACACACTCATCATTTTAAAATATGGGCGGAGTCATGCCCATTGAAATTTAATATTTTGTTTTAAGTGGTTCTACTTTATCGATTTTATAAAGCTTAACACACAATCTTGCATTTAAAAAAATGGACTGAGACACGCTCATTAAAATTTAATTTTATTTATTACGCAAGTTTTCTCAACCAACGGATTTTCAAAAACTTTTTTTGTTTGAAACAGTTTACTTCCAGTTTAGTACCATAAATTCTTTTCGGTAATTTTCTATAAGATCTTTGCATTGAAGTTGTTTTTTCGGCAGAATTATTTGATAAAGGTTGGAAAATAGGGGCATGTGCCTCGAATTTTTGGTCAGATACAAAAATATTATTTATACGTTGTCAAACTTTTGGCCACCGACTTTAAATATCCCCATACTTAACACTGACAGAGGCAGGGGCGATATCGTAACCAATGAGGTTCTACTGAGGTGCCGTTATTACTAGTTAAAAACTTTAACCAATACCCCGCCATGGGGCGTGAAACACCGTCTACTACGTCAATTTTTGGAAACCCACTTCCTAACCCAACCTTCCTAACACTGACATAAACGTTTGCAAATAATATTCGCCCATATCATGGCATACCTTTCAGCATACTTTTTCAAACATAAAAAATTAAAAAAAAATTCTAAAAAGTACCTTTAAAAAATCCTTTTTTTAATAAATAACTTTTTTATAAAATACTTTTTTCAAAAAGTACATTTTTCAAAAAAAATTTTTAAAAAGTACCTTTTTCAAAAAATACTTTTTTCAAAAAGTACATTTTTCAAAAAATACTTTTTCTAAAAAGCACACAAATTTTTAAATAATTTTTTTAAAAAAATACCTTTTCAAAAAAAATTTTTTTAACAAGTACCTTTTTCAAAAAATACTTTTTTTAAAGAAAGACTGAAACAAAATTTTTTTTAAAGCACCTTTTTTGGTTAATACATATATACCTCTTCTTAAAAGTACTTTCTTTTGGTAAAAGTACTTTTTTCATAAAGTACCCTTCTCAAAAAGTACAGCTCTCAAAAAGTTTTTTCCGAAAAAAGTACATTTTTAAAAACAATTTTCAAATGTTACATTTTTGAAAAAGTACTATTTTTCAAAAGCACTCTTGCAAAAAAGCGTTGTTTCCAACAATCATATAAAATTGATTTTAAGACATAAATAAATGTTTGCAAATTATATTTGCGCATATCATGGCCTCTCAAGTACTTTTTCCAACAACTACTTTCTCAAAAAATATTTTTTTTTAAGTACCTTTTCCATTAGAGTTGTGTCCAACAGCTCGTTTTGAACTAGTTCGATCTATTGCACACAGGTCTGGTCAAAAATATCAATGTAAATTAAATGGCTTTGAACAACTTTTGATTCGAAAGCTCTCAAAAAATTTCGAAAAAATTCGTTGGACACAATTCTATTTTCCAAGAACCACTTTCTAAGGGAAATACCTTTTTCTACAAAGTACCGTTTCAAAAAAGTATCTCATCTGAAAAGTACTTTTCCAAAAAATTTTTTTTTCTAAGCGAACTTCTCTTAAAAAATTACCTTTTAAAAAATTTTATTTTACTTAAATGTATTTTTTTGAAAGAGTACTATTCTCATACAGTACCATTCTCAAAAAGTGCAGCTCTCAAGAAGTATTTTTTAAAAAATTTTTATATTTGAAAAGTATATTTTCAAAAATAATATTTTCGAAAATTACATTTACTAAAAAGTACAATTTTTCCAAAAGCAACCTTTAAAAAAAGTGCTCTTTATAAAAAGAATATAAAATTTTTTTAAATGTACTTTTCTCGAAAGTATTTTTTCTTAATAGTATTTTTTTTAAAGTATTAAATTAATATTCAAATTAGCTTCTTAATGCCAGTGTTCAAGAATGCACTATATATGTTACTAATATATAATTTATAGTATATAATATATAATATAAAGTATATAATATATAATACATAATATATAATATATAATATATAATATATAATATATAATATATAATATATAATATATAATATATAATATATAATATATAATATATAATATATAATATATAATATATAATACATAATATATAATGTATAATATATAATGTATAATATATAATATATAATGTATAATATATAATATATAATGTTTAATATATAATATATAATATATAATATATAATGTTTCATATATAATATATAATATATAATATATAATATATAATATATAATATATAATATATAATATATAATATATAATATATAATATATAATATATAATATATAATACATAATATATAATGTATAATATATAATGTATAATATATAATGTATAATATATAATATATAATGTTTAATATATAATATATAATGTTTCATATATAATATATAATATATAATATATAATATATAATATATAATATATAATATATAATATATAATATATAATATATAATATATAATATATAATATATAATATATAATATATAATATATAATATATAATATATAATATATAATATATAATATATAATATATAATATATAATATATAATATATAATATATAATATATAATATATAATATATAATATATAATATATAATATATAATATACATATAATATAAAACATATAATATGTAATATATAAAACATAATATATAATATATATTATATAATATATAATACATATATAACATTAGATTCAAAATCTTTTATTTATATAAATTCTCCCAAATTTAAAATTTTGTGGCAACGTTTCCTGCATTTAACTTCCTTGTATCTTCCTTGTGTACCTTTCGAAAAAAACACACATTTTATTATCTCAGTTTCTACAGAGCGGTATAAAGTAATACGAGGTTATTTTTACATGTAGGCATATTAGGATGTGACTTTTTTATATATATTTTTGCAATAATACAATTTTACATGGCCTAGCCAAAATGGCAATACAAAAATATTAAGAAGTGGCATCTCAGTTTTTCGCTGCAGTCAAAACCGATCAAGCGCCAAACGAGTTGAAGAAATATTATTGAGGAACTAAGTTTTTTTCTTACTCATCCAGTGTTTCACAGAATAGTTAATAAAAATTTTTTCTGAAAAGTTTTCACCAAAGTTACAGATAATATATACAGTTCTTTGCTATCAGTGAAGTGAAGGGGTCAATGTCTTTATCAAAGTTCTCAATATCCGAGGCCGCAAATTATCACCCTTTCGTTGGGACAAAATTCTGAGGGCAAATTGCGGCATTCGATAGGATTCGAAATTTTAAAATATTATATATTATATAAATTGTATTATATTATATAAATTCTATTGAAATATTGCGTAATTTCGTTCGATAACTAGTGCCGTAATTTGCCCCCTGCATTATGTTTACCATCACATAACGTCAACTACTGGACTCTTACATATTAAATTTGCATTTGTCCGTAAAAAGGACCTTTAAATTCAAGTCCATATTCAAGAGTCTCTGAATATATTCCACAAATTCCTTCTACAAAAATACTACTCAAATAAAATTTCCAACTTTATTTTCACAATAAATTCTTGCTATTTATTTAAATAAATTAAAGCTTATATAACTATCAAATGTTAGATTATTATTAATACTTATTTAATTTATCATAATATGCTGTGTAAACAAAAATTTTTATTATGTGATTTTACACAATTTCAACGATCCCAGCGCACATAATTTGTCTATTCGTCAGCACAAATGCTCTTAAATAAAATAATAAAAAATAAAACACATGGCCAAAATAATTAAAGAATTTATTTATTTATATTTTCAAGAAAGTGCTAACTAAAAGAAACTAGAAAAAAATACTCGTATTAGTATGGAAAATTCAAACGAAAAAAAATTAAAATAACATTCAAGTTCATTATGAATTTGAAAAGCAACAAAACAAACAAAAAAAATATTGAATGTGACAGTTTGTTTGAAAAAAAAATTCAGCCAAAAATAACAAAATTGCGCCTAAACAAAAAACAACTCTGTTTTACGCCAGTTTTGCTGGCGAAATCGGTTTCTTTTATCAAATTGTTAAATGCATTTCTGTGTACAATAGTGAAGGAATAAAGGCGAGTAATTAAAAATTAATACAAAATATAAAAGACTGAAAAGCAGAGAGAAAGTAAAAGAAACACATTGATAAGTTGACAAGTAATTTTGACATCGGCGCACAAGCAACTTGAGTGTTTGTAGACATTCATAGACTTCTATGAATGGGATTTTGTTTTTCCTACAAACTGTTGTAGTAAAAATAGCTAAACTATTTGCTTTTAATCAAATTTATCGTATCTATTAAATATTGAGTTAATTTTTTTTTTTAATTTAAAAATTATTTCATTCATGAAATCAAAAGCTTTTTTATTTTTATCCCAATTAATTTTTGTTGTTGTTTGCTTTTGATAAAAAAAAAAATAAATAAAACATCAACAACAATCACTCAAACATTTCTTTAGATTTGTTTACATTTTTTTAGGCGCGAGTGTAGATTGGAATGGAAACATAATAAATAATTCTTCCAATGAAACAATGTTGTGCATTCCACTTTCATTCACATCCATACATACATATGTTAAAACCAGCGTTACCAGTCTAGTATTTTCAAAGCAATATTCACTGCCATAAATTTGCTACAATATCTCGTTTCAAACTGAAAAGCTGCAACTTAAAAATTAGAATGCGTAACATTAATTCAATCATTTTCAATATAATAGAAAATGTATATTGAGATACATAAATTAATATTTTTCCATATTGATATAAGATATTGCAACACGACTAAACTTTCGTTAATGTTTCTTATTAATTCAATATGGTTTTTATTGATTTTAAGCTGTTTTTTTCTCTGGGTGTAAAATTCATTTTTAATAAAAAGTTTTATCTGTTGCTTCACAGCAGATATAAATAAAGTAACCCTACGATTTTATTAAGGGCCCGATTATGGTTTACAACAGTTGTTATTTTAATGTTGTATGTTTCAAATTGCAATTACGATTTGCAACACTTATTTGAGTATCGTCATTTCAGTTGTCTATGTTGAAATTCTTCTGTGTTCTTATGTGTTTTTAGAACTGTGAAAAACTGACAACTGATCATTACTCAAAGAATGTCATAACTCAAAAAAATATGTTTACCAGAAAACGCTCTTGAAGTTTTCAACTAACACACAACTTACTAAAAAAAGCAAATTTTATTTCGATTGCAAGAGTTGAGTAACTATACAAAATATTTTTAAGAAATTTTATACACAATCGGCCATGTCATAGAGTTCAATTCCGTTAGGAAACGGAATTCAATGCACTCCATTTTTGTAGCAATACGGAAATTTATCAGGTGTGTCCAGACTAGGGGGGGCACTGCTATTCTGGGCTATACTCCGGCTAGTGCTTGACATCTTGAGGTGGATTGAATTCCGTTTCCTAACGGAATTGAACTCTGTGACATGGCCGAACATATAGAACGATATGAGGATTAATTCTACATCATTAACACAAAAATTCCATTTTTTAGTCATAAGGTTTTTTGAGTAGATGAACGATATGTAAATGTTTTTGCAACTGCAATTTAAAACATTTCTTAGAAAAATAAATAAATAAAAAGCAAATGGAAAAGCTGGGGGAAGTGATAAGACTACGTTTTGAACATTATAACGAATCAGTTTAAAATTTAATGTTAATGTTAATGGTGGTCCATCCACAGAAATAAGCATGAACTGGAAAATGTCCCAATATACTCAGATGCGACGGACCCTACATTCCAAACTGGGGACTATTCATCGATTTGCTGGTTTAGCAGACGATCAAAAAATAAGCTGGAAGAGGATCGGTTAAAAATATTAAAAACTGCAGGCAAGATCTAGGACACCCTAAAACTAATAATTTTTTTTTTCAACTTCATCATATTTACATTTTTATGTAAATATCTACTACAATCAAAGTACAACTATGTGACATACACAGCAACTAGATATTGTAAGCCATAATCGCAGAAAGTATTAATGTTGTGCTGCAGCCGAGACAGCACAACATTTTTGTGTTGTAAACCGTAATCGGGGCATAAATCAATGTTACCGTACTTATTTTGTCCGCGTTTTAACTCAAAAAATTTTGTGAATGTCCAAGTCAATTATTGTTTTTATTATTAGAATATTATCAATAAAATTATTTGGGAATTGTTACAATTTAAGTTTAACACTTGTTAACGCACTAATAATTCCAAATTATTCGTGCCTGTTCTGTAAACCGAATCCGAGTAAATTTCTCGTTTTCAAAAAAATTAATAATGGTCCTGCAGACATATCGTATGTAAAATCATACACGATTAATTTTTTTTCTGATATGATATTTGAGAATCTATATAAAAAAAAATTTTAAAAAATCTAAAAAAATATTTCTATTGTATGAGCTAACTAGCGATTTCAAATCGATCGCTTTACAGAACAGGCCCACTTATTTTACTTATTCAGTAAAATAGTTTTTATTAAAAATACATTGAAATTGATTATTGAGGTCTTTAGCTGACTGACCTTCTTTCCTCTTAATTATTTACCCTTTTTACTTCAATAAATAAAATTTCAAATAAATCCTAGAAACAATTTTTTTACTTGTGCTACGATATCCTAGAATCTGCAGAAGAAAAAATTATTTTCTCGATATTGCGCAGTAACTCTTGTGAGTTAAGGGGCTTTATCGTTGTTAGCAAATGTCAATTAAGACTACAATATTTCAGACTTAGATTAAATAAAAAATGTTTTTATTGTTTCATCAAGACAGTACACCAGTTCATACATTCGGTATTGCAAGGGTAAAAATCAGTGAATTAAAGTTCGAATAGCTCATGAGTCATGACCCAGCTAATTTGCCAGATTTAGCTCCCTCGGATTAGTTTATGTATCCAAATTTAAAAAATGCCTGGTTTGTGAAGGATTTACCAACAATGAAGATGTGATAACTGCAGTTAATGGCCATTCTAAGAAACTAGATAGTTCTTACTATAAATAAAATATCGGAAGTAAAAAGTTTATCTAGCGAAAAGGAGACTAAAAAAATTCCAAATTTGTTAGGAGCGACAATGCGTTTTTAAGACCATTTATATGATATCAAATTGTTCTTTTTAATATTTTTTATAAATTTCGCATTTACTTTCACAAGCATTTAATTTTGAAAGGTTCTTGGTGAGTTTTAGACATTTTCGGTAGGCGACAAAAAAATTTTCATTTGCGGCAACACTGAATACAACATCTGTTTCTACGCACTGGAAGTGCATGATAAACACATACACACACACAAGCAGTTAAATTTATACAAACATTCGTGTTTAATTCTACACAAATATACACGAATCTGTCAAACTTTGAAACAAAACAAACGAAAGGGTGGCACTGGGGACTATTCATACAAAATGCCCTCACATCGACAACTGATAAACTTATCAATACGTTTCCAGATCATCAAGCGTAAATGGAATTGGATTGGCCATGTTCTAAGGCGCACCAACCATAATGTAGCCAAGATGGCAATCGAAGGAAGTGGAAGAAGAGGCAGGCCCGCTAACACCTGGAGGAGACAAATCGAAAATGACATAAACTCTATTGGAAAGTCCTGGGGTAAAGTGAGGCAGATACAAAGCACAGGATAAATTACAATGGAATAACTTTGTTATGGCCCTTTGTTCCACCTTGGAACCACAGGAATCAATATACATATTCATGAAAAATTATTTTGTTTCATAAAAAAGGTTTATAAAACAAATTTTTTATGAAAACTGTTTTACAAAGCTCTTATAAATCAAAAATATTGTTTATAAATAAGTCCTTAAATAAATACTTGTAGTTTTAAACAAACAATAATTTTATTGCTTTGTTATTTAACAGATAAAATTTGATTATATAGCTAAGCAGCATAGCTCTAACCAGCTGTCGTATGACATCTCTCTTTCCTTTATTTTACATTAATTATTCTATATAAAAATCATGTATTTCTCTATTTAACACATGAAATTTGTTTTTATATGCATAGCTAAGCAGCATAGCTTTAAATGGGTGTCCTAAGACACCTCTGCTTTCTCTATTTGAGTATAATCGTTGTATATAAAAATCATGTATTTCCTTTGTACTTGTTTACGCTAATCTTCGAAACAGCTGCAACGATTTTAATGAAATTCTGTCATTAAGTGTGATTGGCTGCGGATGACGCTTTTATAACCAATGGGAAACGCTTTTATCGACATTTATGTGTCCTAAATATATCTATGAAGAAATTTTTTTTATTATAACTAAAAGAAGTATTTATCCATATCGTATATTTTTATAAAAATCTGTTGAGATTTGTTTGATATACATACATATGCACATTTTATTCAAAGGGGACAGTCTTATTTTGGGTATTTTTCGTGGTTCGCCATATTTACAAATTAAAAAAAAAAATACCTTCCACAATTTTCCGGATAATAATTATGGGTTCAAATTGTAGGTCTAAATGTTTTCTACCGGCGCTATATCGTTTATAAAAATCTGTCGAGATTTGTTCAATATATGCATATTTTATTCACAGGGGACAGTCATATTTTGGGTATTTTTCGTGGTTCCCGTGAATGGTTGTAATTATATTAGAGCTTTTATTTGAAACAGCTGAGTTTGACATGTACCATTTAATTCCCCAACAACAGAAAAACTTAATGTTTATGTGTGTATGCCCTTTAGTTTGTGTAGACTTGCAAGTACCTTATAAATGAGTATATATGCCTTTTGGGCGGCACATAGAAAACGCAGGGTGGGAGGTGGTTTGAGAGATGATGAAATGATAACGGAACATAAGTGTGCGAAAGAGCGTGTGTGGAGAGGAAACGAAAACAACATATTTTAATATATTTTCCAAATACAGAAAAGAATGGAATTTTTTTTCTTTTAGTTAGAGTTCAGAGACAAGAAAGAAAAGTTGAAATCGACTGAAAAAATGTGTAAAAATTCGAAATATATTTAATATTTTTTATATGTATAAAGAAAAAATGTTTGTATTTACAATTTAAATATTTGTATATTTGTGGAAATTAAAACAAAATTAAATGAAAAGAGTTTGAGTTCAAATAACATTAAAAAGTTGTGAGAAATTTTGCAAAAAAAAATGTTTTTCGTAAAAAAATTTCCTGTGTGTTACTATACTTCAAAAGATATAAGGGAAAATAAAAAGAAATGTATCATTTAGTTATTAAAAACTAAATAAGAAAATATTGAATTAAAGTGTTATAAACTTGCTTTTTGTGTGAAAAATTTCATTATTTTTCGTGGAAGTTTGTTAAAATGTTAAAAAGAAATTTCACAGACTTGCTTTTGTTACTGCTTTCATTTTCCTTGTGGCTTTGCCATCGTTTTGGCCTTATTTTTCCGTATTTTTATTCCTTGTCTGCCTTTTTTGTATTTTATATTTTATGTTGCCTTTTGAGGTTAAGTTGGTCGTGTGTTAAGCAGCCATTAAAACATGTTTTAAGTAAACTGAATTTCTTTTCTTATTTCCAGCTATTTTTTTTCAAATACCGACCTTCTGGCAAGCCAAATGTTAAGAAAGTGCGTTTAAATACCTTAAGATTAGAAAGAAATGCAAATTTACTTGTGTCATATATGAGTATACACATGGATATGTACAAAAGTTTATACAGACATCATGTATTTAGTTCAAGTGCTTCGTTTATAAAGTTCTATATCCATACAAAAACAAGTGAAACGCTTCAAAAAGAGTTTTTAAAATTAAAAATACTTGTAGGTACACAAAACTATAAAAGCCTACTTGCAGTTGAATCTTTTACATTATAGTTTAAGCTAAAAAAAACTAAAATATAATGAAAGAAATCCTTAAAAACTTAATACATTTATTTACATGTGTATGTGTGTGAGTGTGTGTGTGTGTGTGTAGGTATGTAGCAGCACTCAACGTGTCACAGAAACGTGTCATACTTCTGGTTAAAAATAAAACAAGCAAAATATTTTAAAATAAATTAACAAGCAGACAGTGAAATATTTTACGCACTTTCCTTAAAAAAAATATAATACAAAAAAACTGAAAGCGTCTGCCATTAAAACGTTAACCTGCTGTTTTGAGTTTTTATTTTGACTTGATATAAAGAAAATCAAATTAATAAATAACTGTCATTGGAATTAAACTAGTTTAAGTGTAAATGTGTCTCTGTGTGTGTGTGTGTATTTATTGGCTTATGCGTGTGCCATACATACACAAATGTCCTTTGTGTTTAATGCTCTGTTGGTAGTTCTAATACAAACTTACATATGCACATACATATGTACATATCCTTGTATCTTCCTTTTTCTCTCAGTCTCTAACAATATTATCTGCTCAAGTAATTTAGTGCCATAGTTACCCAAATTTAAAACACACACACACACACACACACTTACTTATTTCTTTACTCACTCACATCTTAAGTAAATAACTGCAACAACAAACAGTAGTCGTATAAAAAAAGTAGTAGTGTAAAATATATGAAAATTATCTTAAGAAATTGCCTAAATTCTTAACGATTGCCGCTTCATTGACGCCAATTGTTAAAAAAACATAATTATAAATAAATAAATAAAACTAAATTAAAAAAAAAATACGTTGCAAAGTCTTAAGTTTTGCGGCTAACCAATACAACCACCAAAGTGTTTATTAAATTTATTTCAAAACTGTTCGCCTTAATACCAGCAAAATATCTTCATTCGAAGAGGATTACCGGGCTGATCGGCCCATGGTGCAACGTGCATCGTCTTCAGATGTTCCCTCGGTATCGGGAGGCCATCGAGAATCTCGATTCGGCCTCGGTTATACATCTTATCAAAGCGGATATAACAAATTATTTACACAGGTTTGTAAACTACAACAACAACAAAAATTATTGCAAAAAGGCAAAACCTTTGCCTTTTCATATGATTTTAACATAAAATGTTTAATAAATTCAATTGGTAGGCTTTTAGAACGCAATATATAAATGTGAGATCACTGTCGAAGTTGCCGTAAACTTTGCCTGAAGCTTAAAATATGTTTGCCCGCATTCATTTATTTGAAAAAATATATTAGAATTGATTTAAAACTGGGGTCACATCCGTGAACGTACAACTTGTCACGTAAAAACACCATTTTCGGATCATGACATACATATGTACGTGAACATACTGAAATCCCATTCAGCTCATACGATTGACGTGTCACCTAATTTTTTTCGTACGATTGTCGATAAGATCACGGATGTGATGATTTTAGCCCTGGTTAAACAATCAATTGAATCGTCACATCCCTGAACGTACAACTCGTCACGTAAAAACACCATTTTCGGATCATGACATATGTACGTGAACATACTGAAATCCCAAACAGCTCATACGTGATGATTTGAGCGCTGGTTAAACCATCAATTTCGAAACGAAAATTACCCTAACCAGCCCAAAAATGTGTTTTTCCAGAAAAAATCAGTACCAAATATAAAATACCGGTTCCACGCCGGATAAAAAATATTTTAAATTTGACGTCGGTATCTAATGTAGCTTTCCATTGGTGGCAGAAATTGGAAAATCGGTTTAGTGGTTGGGGCGTGAAAGCCTAGAATTACAGAAGTATTTGCACGCCCATAAGTGGGCCCTTTCTCTGAATTTCCCTCTTCTTTCCTTTTCGGTCCCCAACCCCTTCCTTTTCAATGAGCCTAATTTTTCTTTATTCTATTAATATTTCTCTTACTGCTAACAAAAAGGTACCTAAGGTAAATGGACCCAAAAGTGAGGACAACACTTTATATTTCCACGCCAACCTAAAGGGTGTTTTTTATAGAGTGGCACAAGTTTAAAGCATAAGAAAACAAGAAAATATATTTTTAATATCAATGAAACGGGCTTTATTGGAAAGAAAATTTTATGAAATTAATGTTTAAATATGATTTCTGCCATGTGTTCGCCACGGCTGGCGCATAAAGATCGCAATCTTGAACACCGATTTTCAACAAATTTTCGCAGCATTTGTGGCTGTATTTCACCCATAACTCTTCGAATGTTGATTTCCAGCTGTTCAATTATTTGTGGTTTATCTGCATAGATAAGTGGTTTAACATTACCCCAAAGAAAATAATCCCATGGGGTTAAATCACACGATCTTGTTGGCCAATTAATTGGGCCATTACGTGAAATTAATTTTTGAATCAAAAGTTTCTTTGAGTAAATCAATTGTAGCGCCCACTCTGTGTGTCATAAGGCACCATACTGTTGGAACCACATATCAGCAAGATTAAGGCACGAAAAAATTTCGAGTCATTTTCCTATACCCTTCACCATTGACAGCAACATTCTGACCATCACCGTTCTTGAAGATCATAAAGCGCACCAAACAATAAGTAGTTTTCTGTGGATGTAATGGTGTTTCGACAAAAGATTGTGGATTCTCCTCACTCCATATGCGAGAATTCTGCTTATTTACGTACCCATTCAAACAGAAATGGGCTTAATCGGAAAATAACATTTTTCAATTATTTCAAATTTTAAAAAATTTCAACAATTTGCACGCGTTGCTCTGGTGTAAGTCGATTCATAATGAAATTTCAAAGCAAACTAAACAAGAGGGAACTATCAGCTGTTAAATGGGTGCTCAAATACAGTAGTGATGCCAACTCAAAGTTGTGACACTCTAAAAAAAACCCGCTTTATCCATCTGAATTTAACTTAACCTAAGAGTATGCAATAGTTTTTAGCAAACACTTAAAGACACGTTTTGTAACTTTATCAGATTGTGACGGTAATTTTCGAGCATAACTTTTTAATCTAAAACAGACATTCCCATCTTACATCCTATTGAAAGACTAGGTAAGGGGAAAGTGGGGCTACATAATTCTTTTCCATTGAAAGTCAAAAACGAGTTAATTTTTAGAAGCTTGTAGAGTTGGGCATATCTTCCTAATGGCTTCTGTTTATTATTACAGCTTTTAATATACGGGAAATGCTATATTTTTAACATGTGGGCATTTCTCCGAAAAATTACACTTTTTGTCACGTTCGACCGCAAGCAAATAACTTTGTATTTCTGAACAATGTGACTAAATTTTTCATAAAATTTTTTTACAGCTCTACGCTGCTGACGCCCTACACAAATGTACAAAGAAGTAAAAAAAAGTTTCGCTTTCTTAAAAAAAAAACAAGCATATTTGCTTGGTGTCGAACGCGACAAAAAGTAGACTTTCCTGGAAAAATACCCATGTATTAAAAACAGATGGAATTATAAAAAAAATATGCACATTGCGTGAAAGTATTAGTCATTCCTTGCTTAGCACCCTTGTATGGACTTTGATTAATTTTTTAAAACCATAAATTCACTTTGCATATCTAAACATTTCTCCATCGCTAGATTTTTGAAAATGAGTGGTTCAAGAATGACGGTTCTGGCACCAAAATGTAAGTAAACTTTCGTGTAGTTCTTAGTGGAAATCTACATATGGACATCTACAGAGTTAAGCTTGAGTTTCCGAGCCATGCTGTTCGATTTTATCTTATCTTTTAGTAAACTAAGAGCAAACTATGCTCTAAATCAGCATGTCAAAAAGTACATAAAACATAAGGTTTTCTTATGCCATGCCACCAAGTAATGCAACGTGACAAAAAGTGGACTTTTCTGTGAAAATACCCATATACATTTTCTGTTTCAAAAATATGTAACAGTTTTGTTTTATTGGTGTTTAATCTATGACTAATTTTGGAAAATATTTCATACAAACTTATGTACATTGTATACACTAAGTTCATCCTTTTTTTTCCTCTTATGTATTTCACTACATAAAGAGATGATGTCAAATTGTTTTGTGGTTTGTTCTATCGTAAAAAGTACATACTCAATTATGACAGTCACCTAAATAAAACTGGTTTGTAATTTAAAAGGCATTTTTGCCAATAGTAAATCAACAGGTCCATTGCATTATATACACATGTGCATACATACTTACAAAAAACTCCTACAATGTCTAACCATATTTATTTTTAGATTTGCAAGTAAAATAAAGTCAAATAAAGAGTAAAAATCTTCTCATATCCAGAAAGATATTTATAACAAATAATTCTATGTTATATATCTATGGCAACAAGAAAAAAGGGCTTAAGTAGAGATAAGCTAATTTTGAGTTAATGGTTCCCTTGTAATCATTATATTTGAAACTATCCCTAGACAAAATCTCAATTATTTTGTGAGATTTTTTAAGAACTAATAGCGCAATAATTAACGGCTTAGCATTTTTCTTATATGGAATGATGGCTTCATTAGCTGATACTTTGTCGAGCATAAAATTTCTTTTGTGTAGAATGATATAATTTCTAAATTAAATGAAAATATATACCGAATTTCCCAATTTTTTATTTTTTTTTTTTTTAACACGCATTACAACACAACCCGCGAAGCGATTAGCTTGTGTGCGGAAAACACCCAAGGTCTATGGTGGGAATCGAACCCACGACCACTGGACTGAGAGGCTAGCATCGATACCACTCAGCCACAGGATCACAAATTTAATTGCAAAAGAAAATCAACTTGAAAGGTTGCTCTCCTGCAAAACAGTAAAATATGACTTAAGCACTTTTCTCTTATTGCCACAGATATTTGATAACTTTTTCGTTGGTCGGATCTAGTTATTTGATAATGCCATATAGCCTCCTCTTTATTGAATAGCAATTAACAATTTATCTAAGTGAAAAAATTATAGCGTAGTATTTGAAGGTTTTATAAATCAATGTATGTGTATGTCTATGTCACATTTGTGAAACTACAAAAACAGTACCAAACACACATTCTCTTAGTTGCCAGATTTAACGATTTATGTTTTAGATCCAAAAATAATATTTTGATGATTTAAAGATTTTTGTACTAATTTTGAAAATTTGTGTTATATTTAGTCGGGAAGTATGGTAACATATAACTATTAACCCGGAAACTCGATTGGTTCATTGTGATTCTCTTCTATTTTTAACCTTTAGTAAAATTAAATTTTACCTGCCATTTCGCCACTCAATTCCCATGATGAAGTCCCTGATATCTTCCAGTTTATACTCCGCAATAGCACTTATACTCCCATGTGAAACGTCTGCTGAGTCTCCTTAAGCTATGGCGTTGAAATTACGGACAATGGCAGAAAATATGCTCAATGTTTTCTGGTTCCTTTTCATACTCGCATATCCTACAAAAATCTGGAGTGCTATTTTCCCAAATGCTGGTACTTCTTCTAGACCAAACAGTGACCAGTCAACCAGGCAATCATGACTTCTAGCATCTCCCTATCATATCCAGTAGCAGTTTGAATCATCCTTAGTCACCAGCTTCGTGGCCGTAAGCATCACCAAGATCTCACCTTAGAAAACTCTAAATTCCGTATATAGCTTGGAAGAACTACGAATGTCTATCTCCAGGATCTAGACACCAGCATAGGTGTGCCTATGCTTATTTTTGACGTCTTTGTTAAGACCACGGCACCTTCATATAGCTTATCAAATGTTGCTCAAGAGTCTTAATTTAGAATTACAAATATTAGTGTCGTACTAAAATCAATTCCAATGATCTTAAAGTCCGTAAACACAAGTGTTACGAAAATCCGCCCACTAAAACTGGTCTCATCTAAGACCGATTTGTTAATCCTATCCTCGCTTAACTTGCCTCTCAGAGTCTAAGGAGACTGCTCGCCCCAGTTCTCACTAATTCAAACATTGGCGTACTTCCTATACAATGTCCTATTTATGAAAAACTTGTCAAATTAATCAGTCACAGGTAAACTTGACTCAAACTAGTTCAGTCATTTCATTTTATACACGAACATATGATCAAACGTACGTAATTTAAATTAGTTCAATCATTATACCTTAACGACAACGAGTTCATTTTTGACACAAACCAATGGTCAAACCCAGTTAATTTATTAGACTTGTCGTCGGTTGGTTAGCGGTACAGTATATTCAAAATACATTATGTCTGCAGCAAACCAATAACCAATCGACGTTGCATTGAACTCTTTCAGTAGCTCGTTCTTGACACAAACCAATGATCAAACCCATTTAATTTAAATGGGATTGATCATTGGATTATGTCAAAAACGAGCTACTGAAAGAGAAATATAGAGGAGGGTAGAGCTGGGTTGAAATCGTTCAGTCGTTCACACAAACCTATTACACTGGGTCTTCACGTAGCAATTTCATTGCTGAGAACAAGCAATAACGTCGGCAGAGTAATTTAATTTTTTTCTTCTTCCTGCTTGAGGCGGAGAACACGTACGGCAATTTTTTCACAAATTTTACACATACATAGGGCAGGTATTGCCTAAAACATATATTTCCAATATAGAAATACGAACAATTTATATTTATTTCTTTTTATATTATGTTTTCGCACAATGTCTTTTTATATTTTGCTTGAATTTACTGTTTTTCCAAAATTAATTAAAAAATATAACAAAAGTGACAGCAGATTGCTTGGCAATAATTGCTCGAGCAATCAGCACAGCAATCATTGCTCAATGGATTGACACTTATGACAATCACTGTCTACACGTAGAAAATTTCATGGACGCAATCAAATATGACAATTGCCGCAATCGTTATTGCTACGTGAAGACCCAGTGTTATGAAATCCATTTTAATTACATTGAGTTTGATCATAGATTTGTATCTAAGATGAACGACTGAACGAGTTCGAATGAGCTGGACCCAATTCTACCCAACTCTACTAGTTACAAGTGTAGTTATAGCCAGTATATGAAACAGACTTGTGTCGAACTCGTTCACTAGTTCATTTAAATTAGACTTGGGTCGAACTCGTTCACTAGTTCATTTTTGCCGCAAACCAATGATCAAACCCATGTAATTTAAATGGGTTTGCTAATTGGTTTGTGGCAAAAATGAGCTAGTGAACGAGTTCGACTCAAGTCTAATTTAAATTACATGGGTTTGATCACAGGTTTGGGCCAAAAAAGAACTAATAAAGGAGTTCGACCGAAGTCTAGTATGAAAACATACAAAACATTACGCAAACGTTTCCTGTAAACATACATTTATGTTACTTATTTTAATCGTTTTTTAAGTACATGAGCAAAAACAAACGAAATTCTTCTCTAATAGCAAAGAACACAAACAAAACAATTGGTATAGCTGGCATTCGGTTTCATCGCTTTGACGATTTTGATAAGTTTTTTGACGATTTTTAGCTAATTTCTCTGGTATCTAAGACAGTAACACATAAACACATACTACTTGTTATAACTCACATTAAGCATTGAATGGTTATTATAGATAAGAACAAAAATTTAGCATATATGGGTTTTATTAAAATACAGTGAAGTCACCTTATAACGAATATCACTTAAAACGAGACACCGAAGGAGTTCAACACAAGTGAAGTTAAACTTTAAAATGTATACCCTGGACACAAACCTTATGCTTCAACAGAATTCTGTTGGATTTAATTAATGTTAATTAAAGAATTTAAAATTTACTTTTTCAGTGAAAAAGTTAAGCGATGTGTGCCAATGTACTTATCTGTCATTGCCCGTCACTTGAGGAATAATCAGGAGCTTATGGTTAATATTGTTACGTTTTTAGTCGAAGATTTGCAAATGAATGAAAAGCCCCAGGGCTAAGAATGACACTTTATTAACTAAAAACACTTCTTCTTATAAATTCAAGAGGTTAAATACACACACACACACGTCTACCCCGCGGTTGTGTACACACGTCTGACTGCACTGCTAATGTAGCAAAGCTGCCACTCACTGTTTAGACAATACTTCAGACTCACTGCATTTTCTAATCGTTATTATCGACCGCACGATGTCTTTACTTTCAACGAAGTTAACTCCGCTATTATCTGATTTACACTGACTGCCTCTCACACAGGGCACCACATTTTATACTATGGTTTTAGAAAGTTCGCTATGTATTTATAGATGGCGTAATGAAATATGTACACTTAATAAAGCCAAATGGAAGATACTGCATACCTGCATTAAGATGTTGCTGTTGTGTGCACGTTACCATTTGTCTTGTGGTTTACTATTGGTAGCCAACTGATCAAACAGTCTTCTATTATTATTATTTATTTTAATCTTGAAAATTCGTTCCTGTTTCTAGGTTTTTGTAGATAATTCGATTGGCTGTTATTTAAAATTTCAGAGTTACTGTGTATCGACTTTTATGTTGGTAATACTGTGCGTTGTTGCTAACTCAGAGTTGTTACCATGTGTGGTTGCACTTTTATGTGTACGTGTGTACGTTTAGTTCTTTAGCTAAATACTTCTAGATAGTTAGGATTATTTACCAAATATTTTATTTATAAAAACATTTACATTAGCTCTGTTCGAATATTTATGCGTAACAATATCAGGACCTTATCGTAAATATTGTTTATATGGGAAATTACATAAAAACGTTACTTTGGTGATTTCTTTCGGAACAAGAACTTTCCGTTTTTTTTAATACTATGTCGATGGTCCGTATTATTAAAAGTAAGCATTTTGCGTTGCAAAAATCAGCAATGCACATCTCGCACCAAAGTCTGGTGCCATAAAAGCGCAGTTAATTTATTTTTCTCTAGCGGAAATTTTTTTCACAGAATTTCACCAAAATCAATCTTTTGTAAACAATTTTGTATTATTATTCGATCTTATTTGCCTAGAAAATTTATTTATCTCTAATAAAAATAATATTAGTTATATAGAATTTACTTAACCCTAGAGAGCCTGCTGGTTCCTGCAAGAAGCAACCAGGTTTTTTCTATCTTAGTTAGATAAGAAAAATATATAAATTAAAAACCTAAAATAAACTTTGTTCAGAAACGCAAAATTTATATCATATACATGTATTTTTTTGTTCAAACAAAAAACAAGATATCAGGACATTAAATGTTAAAACTGATACTCGTATTAAATGGATGAAATACAGAGTGTTCACAAAAAATTTATGAGCAATGCTAATAGAGTGCCTTGTCCATAAATTGGCATTAATTTTTTTTTTTTTGCAGAGTTCTGTGAAAGCATTTGTAGTGAGTATCATAAATTTGAAAATTTATCTTCACAAACATCTGTGATATGTACATACTTGTTTATGGCTAATATTAACAGTGCTATTTTTTTATTCATCACTGCTCAATATTTCTCATACCGTTTGAACTAAAATATAAATTAAAAAAAATAAAGAATTCATTCAAGTGGATGCGCTTCAACACTGAGTTTGTTAGCAAAATATACTAGAGATGGAAGACGAAAAAAGTCTAAAATAAAATAAAGGATTGGTTCATTGAAACATCCTTACAAATAAATGCAAGAGTAAGTGTGTAGATGTATGTATGTAAGTTACTATGTTTTATACATGAAAAATACATAAATGATGGCATATGTATATATGTATGCATGTATGTATGTATGAGCATTATATAGGGATTAACAGTAAAAATAAAGGGGTCATTTAAAATGTATGTATGTAGAACCTTTTATATATTACTTTATAGTATGTATGTATGTATGTGTGTAAACACATTTCTATGTGCATTATAAATAGGATGAATTATGACTTGAGCAACACTTTATAATGCAAAAATATTATTACGAGGGCAATCTGGTTTGTTTTCTTTGCAAAGCAAATAAAATATCAATATTTCTGTGGCAAAAAAGAAAAAGTGCTTAAGTCCAGATAGGCTGATTTTGAGTTAATGGTACCTTTAAAATTTGCATATTTGAAACTACCCTTAGGCATAAGCACAATTAATTTGTATGATTTTTAAAGAAGTTATAGCAAAATGACTTGCTGCTTATTTTTTTAGTCTTCTAATCTCATTTGGAATAATAGCTTAATTTATGTTATACTTGTTTTCAATGGAAGTTGTCGATCGAACATTCTTTGTCGACATCGTGGGCCAGGCAGCAAAACTTATAATAAATGCAAAAACACTCTCAAGTAATTTCCCGTCTGACCTCCTATTTGTATTTGAAAATTTCTCTATGTTTGTTGTTTATTCAACTTTGAAGTGCTGGTACTTGCCCATACATACTCGTACAATGTACTTTACATTAAGTACGAGAAGTACATTTTCATTCTCATAACAGTTTTTCCAATTAATTTAATTGTTTAATACAAAAATATTTTCTTTAATAATGGCTAATGTATTTTCTTTATAAGGAAAATTGAAAACTAAATAAAGAACCCTTTAGCTATAATATAAATTTTAAGAATTATATTTTCTTCTTTTCTAATTCAAAAAAAAAAATACTTTTAAATTATAAGATATTTAATTACTCGTAGATTACTACAGCCTTATCTATAAAACTTATTAAGGCTTTATAAATTTTTATACAAAATTTTCCTTAAAACGCCTTTATAAAGCCTTAATAATTTTTATAAATAAGACTGCTAATTTTTAACCGACTTAAAAGAAGAAGGGTTATATCAATTCGTCTGTATTTTTTTTATTATATTGTTCTTTCATAATTCGGTACATTTTAGACTAATAAATTAAAATTCTTTATTTGTTTCGGAGAATGTAATATCCAATTGGTCATATTATAAAAATAGGGGGTGGGGATACGCCCACAATAATATTTATTTAATGTTATGCTGTTCTACTTATTTGATTGTTGCGAAACCTAGCAAACACCTTTGGTTCTTGTAATTAGCTAATTTTAAAGTTGAAAAAAGAGGCGAGGCTGCGCCCATTAAAGTTTTTTATTAGATTTTACCTTTTTCTACTTAATCGCTCTTTACAAAACTTAACACATACCCCGACCTCTTAAATAGCCACAATCGTCCATTCAAAAAATGGGCGGAGTAACGCCTATTAAAATTTAATATTTTTTTGAATGGTTTTACTTTGCCAATTTTTACTGAGCTCTGAAAAACACACAGAAGCATTAAAAAAATAGGCGTAGCTACGCCCATTAAAATTTAATTTTATATTTAACGCCAACAGATTTAAAATTGTTCTTGTTTGAAAGAGTTTACTTGCAGTTTGGTAACATATTTTTTTCAAAAGGTTCTATCATATCTTTGCTTTCCAGTCGTTTTTTTTTTTTTTTTGCCAGAATTATGTTTTAAAATAATTTCATGCAATACGACTTTTACATTTTAGTTATGTAAGCCAGCTACGTCCGATCCATATGCACATTGTGCAAACTTTTACAAAAGAGATTTTGTGCTTTCACACCGACGAGAGCGGAATTCACACCGACAAGAGCAACACAGCCAATCAGATCTCGATGACAAGAAAAACAAATTTAAGAGCTTTCAAAACTGTTTATCACAAATGTAAATATCAGAGTATGTGTAAACCAGCCACGTCCAAGCCATATGCACAATGTGCAAATTCTTACAAAAGAGCTTTTATGATTTCACACCGACGAGAGTGCAACAGACAACAACCCTTGCTTTTACTTTGCAAATAAACAAGAACAAATTTAAGAGCTTTCAAAGCTGTTTACCCCAAATGCAAGTATCAGTTTATATGGGTTTGGACGTAGCTGGTCTAAGCCATATGCATAATGTGCGAGCTTTTACAAAAGAGCTTTGTGCTTTCACACCAACGAGAGAGAGAGAGAGAGAGAGCACAGCAGCCAATTAGATCTTCGCAATAACAATGTTTGCTGCTTATAACCCTTTTAGACACGCGAAATATACTTGGCAAAGTCTTGGTTCATCCGTGTGAAAGATAGAAGGAGGAATGCTCTTTCCATCTTTCTCCCAGCTGAACTAAGGCAAGGTAAGTTTTCCGTGTCTCAAAGGGTTATTTATTACCTTGCAAGGAAACAAGGAAAAATTTTAAGAGCTTTCAAAGCTGTTTAACTCCATTCAATTATCAGACTATGCTCAAATCTATCGAACTTGAGTGACAGTCAAAAATATATCAGTTTTGTTCAGAATCATGTTTGACACTCAAATCGTTATTCAAGAAATAATTGGGCATACAAACTTGGCAGATTAGAAAGTTGTATGCCCTTTATTGATAACTAAAATTTTCTATATATTTCATTTCATAAGAAATATATGACACTGTTTGGTACACACTATCCGTGAACAATCAATATGGCAGCTGACTGTCTTTCAACCGCAAAAGCTTGTGTGGCTCAATATTGACTGAAGAAATTTGTGTTCATCTTATCAATCCAGCTAAAATTTGAGCAAAACTATCATTCGTGTTCTATAGTGTTCACTCTACTTAACCAACAAAATTGACGGGTACTTTGGAATTCGCTATAACCAAACTCAGCTGTAATTGTATTGAAACCTTGTAGATATGTATATTGAGTTCCTTTTCTGATACAATTTTCTTGTAGTGCCAGCCATACACTACACAAGCTCAGTGCTCAAGTCTGGCACTGCGTAAACTAAGCTTGTGACACTCACTATACGAGTAAACTGAGCAGTTTTTATTTTATTTCGGCATAATGCTGGTGATTCTTTGTATAATTATAGGAACTCTGTCCAGAATATTTGTTCTACGCTCATTTCTTATTTTGAACATACACTACTCAAGTTCACTGTACAGTCTTACAAACTGGAGCAAATATCAAAATTGTTTTGATATTTACTCAGTTCACTGCGTAAATAGCACAACCAGCAGCACACACTACACAAACGAACTGTACAGTGCCAGCGTTGTGCAGTCTATGGGCGGCATAAGAAAAGTTTTGTCCATAAAAAAATTATTATCGTCTTTTAAGTATTTCTGCTCAAGCATACTTTGCCGCTTTATAAAACTAATTTTTTTGTTTTGATTATAGATTTATCATACAAATATATTAATTTAAAAAAAAATAGAAACAAATTTAATTCCTTGCCATTTCTTTTAGGGTTCTGCCGACTCCAATTATTCACAACCGTCATCCGATCTGTCGCTAGACGAGGAAAAGGAATCGCTTCGGCGAGATAAGGAACGTCAGGCATTAAGCCAGTTGGATAAAGCGAGAGTAAGTATGCGAAGGTAGCTAAAGAATTTTCAAATATAATTTTTAAATTGATATCCCATAGAGTAAACCAGTTGCGTTCGCTGTGCGAACAAATGTTGCTTACGATGGCACCATCGATGATGACTCACCCGTGCAGGGTAATGCCGTGTCGTTCGATGTTAGGGAATTTCTACACATTAAAGAGAAATACGATCACAACTGGTGGATCGGTCGATTGGTTAAAGAAGGCTGTGATGTGGGATTCATACCCAGCCCCGTTAAGCTAGAACACATACGAGTGCAGGTTAGACTTCATCCCAAAACAAAAAAATTATAAAAAAATTCTTATAAAGAAAATATATGTTCATATTCTATTCTAAAAAGAATCAAAACCGACCCTCAAGACTGTATGGTACAAAAGGCTCATCTAGCGGGAATTTAGGCGGCGCTCAAGCAGGTGCGGAGGCATCACGAGGTAGCACACCCCCTACACCTGGTATGACACACATGTTCATTTTATGCTTTTCATTTATTAGTTTTTATTTAAATTATATATTTTTGTTTTTAATATTGCAAAAAACAACTTAATTTTTTTCTAATTTGATGTTGTGTTTTTCAAAGGAATTCAACTAAGAAATTTTTTTATCCTTTTCTTAAAAAAAACGTGCTTTCAAATGGGGTGTACTATATTTTCTTTTTCTTTGGATTATATTTATTGTATATTGTAAAATTAACAAAATTTTCTTAAATAATCTTGATTTCGATTAATTTTTCTTTTGCTTATAAAGAAAGTTTTGAGTAAAATTACTATTAATTTTTTACTAAGGGATGTAAACATATACTTAAATGTACAGGTATCGAAGGAACCAATTTTTTTACTAAAATTTAGTTTATTTTGAATTTTCTAATCTGCAAATTGTGTAGACTATTGCTAATGGACTCATTGAGTTGGATATTTTTGTGTGGCGGCCTTAACTTCATAACACTTGTATATTCAAACTAAGCAGCAAAATATTTAGGGATTTTATTTGAGAAATTTCTTAACGTTTTCAAAAATGTTTCTAAAGGAAACCAATTTAACCCTCAACTCAAATATTATCTTTAGAAAGATATGAAAACTCTACTTTATTGCAACTCAAGAAAGTTTGTTTTATAGAATACAACTTTTAAACCTTCAATTTACATACAAATCAATGAAGATATAAAAATACTTTCTTTCCTCAAGAGGAGCGTGTACAAGCTATTTATATGAAGTTTTTACACAATATTTAATATGATATATTATTCTATATCTATGTTTTTAATTGGGGTAAAGTTCGTATCACTTAGTTAGCCAAATTACATGTGATAATTATTAATAAAAAATATAACACCAATGTTAATTGAAGATATTCCGACAAACACTAGCAGAACGGAACAACAGTGTTCCTTGTGTTTGGGTGCACAATTCAATCAAATTCACATATGTGATTTGCACTGAAAAGCTAAGTATATAAAGCAGAAATATATATCAACTCACGCCACACATAGTGGACCAAACCCAAAGCACCTTAATGATGAAGGTGCAGTGTTCCGTTCTGCTAGTGTTTGTCAGAATATTTACAATTATCTTTGGTGCTATTTATTCATTAATAATTATCACATGTAATAGTTAAATTATTTACGATCATAGATTATAGATTTTCGTCAAACACTGAAGTTCAAAAAATATGTTGCTTAAGGTTTTATCTTTGCGAATATCGCTCCATATGTTGACAGTTTCTTTGTAAGATTAAACCATAATTTAATTAAAATAAATGACAAACAAAGATTTACTGCCGATGAAAGCATTAATTGGCTTTAAAAATTTGCTAATTTTTGGTCAGAGCAGTGACGTCCAACCCATATGCACAAGTTAAGAGCTCTTACAAAAGACCTTTGAGCTTTCACACCAACGAGAACACTAAGACAGCTACTTCCAAGCACACATACTCTGATGATTGCGTTTAAACTTTAAAGCATTGATCACCAAAAGGCCGCCCGTGGGCACTTTGTTATGCTCTTTTTTACACGTACATTCGTACAAGCATGCAATTTGCTCTCTTTTACATTACATATGTATGTGTTTGCTTATCATTGGTTTAAACTTTAGTAAACATAAAACTTACTTTAAACAAGTAAACATCTTTTAAAGTTCTTACAATTTGATGTTGTTTCTTTGCAAGGCAGACAGCAAGCGTTGTTGTCGCCGGGATCATATTGGCTGTTGTCATTGGTTTCAAAGCACAAAAGCTCTCTTGCAAAAGTGTGCGCATTGTGCATATATGGCTTGGACGTAGCACAATGTGCAAACTGTTACAAAAGAGCTTTTGTGCTTTCACACCGATGAGAGTAAAATAGTAACAACAACAATACAACAGACAATAATACTTGCTCTTATTTTGCAAAGAAACAAGAACAAATTTAAGAACTTTCAAAGCTGTTTAAAATGCAAATATTAGTATGTGTTTGTTTGGACGTAGCTGCTTTAGAGAAATAAGAAAGAAGAGACTTGGGAATAAAATTTGTAGAAAATTCTTGCCTTCTAAAAACGGCATATTAAAAAGAAGGCCGGGCCGCTTTTAAATAAACAATGAAAACATCAGGAATCCTGTATCTGAATAATTTCGTGAGTTAACTTCTTGAGCCATAAATGGTGAAATTTTGGACTCTAATCGCTGTAGATATAGAAATCCAAGCCGTAATTTTATATGCAGCCATATTTTTGCCTCAAATTAGTAAATAGTAGGAACCTTCCTGTAAATTATTGCGAAGAAAAAAAACTTATAACTATTAAGTTGGTGTCATCCTGTTAGGGCTACTTTCACCAAATCTATTTAAATATCAAAATTCATATTCAAAAGTTGTTTTCCATTGAAAAGATAAAATTAAATATAGGAAAAACAACTCTTAAATATGAATTGAAAATAGAATTAATAAAATAGAATTGGCGAAATGAGCCCTTAGAGCAGCATGCACTGAATGAGAATAATGCTTAAGGGAATGGAATGATTATTTAGGTGAAGTCTTCTCTATAGAAGAAGAATAGAAGTAGAAAAATCTCTACATATATATATTTATCTTAGATTTTGATAAAGAGAAAAAGTCTCCATATCCATAAAATTTTAAATCAATTTGAAATGTGTTTTATTTAAAAATTTTCATACAAACTTTTCCTAAAATGGATTTCAAATTAATTTTTTTTTTTTTTTTTGAATATGAGGGTTAGTATTTATCCTAGTTCCCATACAGCTGTTGGACTTGCAGGTTAATTTTTTTAAATTTATTTTAATTTTTATTTATTTTAAATCATCAGCCATCAAAATTTTACCAAAAAAAAAATCCCCCTTACAAATGCCAACAAATATTGTGTTACGTTTCTTAGAAAAAACTACATACATATATTGATTTGCATGATTTTCATTTGAGCTTTATTTAGAAAAACAAAACTGCTAAAAGCTTAAGAAAATACATGCTTTTTCTGTTAGATGTTTCACATTAGATAGTTTTTTTTTTATCATTAAGTTCGTTTTTAAAAATCCTAAATTTATTGAAAAAAAAAAATACAATTCTAACAAATTTGCACTTTAATTAAATCTCTTTGTATAAAATTATCAAACCTTTATAAAACTAAAACTAAATATTTACTGAAAACTTGCACACAACTGTTAAACTTCTCTCATAATAAAAATTGAAAACTGTAACATAAATACAACCAACAAAACCAACACACAATTGTACCACAAGATCCTTATAGTACAACACCTCGAAAGAAAAAAACAGGTTTGTCTTTGTCTATACAAGTCTTTTTTTTATTGGTCGAAGTAGTTTCTTTTTTCTTTTTAATAAAAAAAATTAAAATAAAATAAAATTATTATTGGTTTAGGTCTAGATTGGCTAGAGTGTCTTGCAAGCAAAATACAAACAAAAAATACACAAAAAATAAAATCTATGAATGCACTTTATAAAGAATTAATTCTCTTCTTAGTAATAAAATCTTAGATTTTTTCAACTTAAACTTTTCACCCCTCGCCTTTTACATTAACCATTATTCGACTCGCCTAGTATACTTCCCGTTCGCGCCCTTTTCAATAGTTCAAATATTGATAAATTTTTTGTCTTCAGCTGCCTGTTGCTTTAATTTTATTTTTAGTTTTAATTTGAGCTTTTTTTGTAATCTTTTTCGATACTTACAACATGAATTCAAATAAGAAACAAAATTAGATTTATGAATATTCATTTGAATACTCGTACTATACATAAATACATGCATGTATGTATATATATATGTACCATATAAATATATAAAAATACATTGTCGGCAATGTGATATTAAATCAATTCTAAAATGCGAGTACATTGAAGTTCTCGTTATTATGGAGATTTGAACCCACGGGATATATTTTAGTGTTTGATGTCCTTCTAAATTAAGACACATACATATGTATGCATGTATGTTTATTTGATGTACTTGTTATGTATGTGATCAGGAATTCAGGACCACTGACTATCCGGTTTAAGGAAACAATAGACATTGTCCGTCCAACAATTGCATGTATCTTTTTGTAGACCAAATTATGTAAAGGTAGTTGTTTAATAGTTCAACTATTTCTAACTTCATTCTTAACTCAAAAATTTCTATTTTTCTATAGAAAAATTAATAAACCGCAATCCTTCTTCCGTAAATTTTATTTGTCAAAAATGTTTCTATTGAAATTTTCATGTGCCGTAAATTTTTCTAAATAAAAGTTTATAAATCGAAATTTTTTTCATAGAAAATTTCTATACTTACATACATATATGTATATCTCAAAAGTTTCTAAAAAAATTTATAAACCGAAAGTTTTTCTATAAAAAAATTTATAGACAAAAAATTTTCCATAAAAAATTTTATAAACCAAAAATTTTTCTATAAAAAAAATTTATAAACCAAAAATTTTTCTATAAAAAAATTTATAAACTGAAAATTTTTCTATAAGAAATGTATAAACTGAATAGGTTTTTATAAAAAATTATATAAACCGAAAATGTTTCATAAGAAAATTTTGTAAATCGAAACTTTTTTATGAACATTTTTATAAATCTAAAATTTTTTATAGAAAATTTAATAAGTCGAAAATCTTCCTACAAAAAATCTATAAATCGAAAATTTTTCTATAAAATATTTATAAACCGAAAATGTTTATAAAAAAATTTATAAACCGAAAAAAAATTATTAACCTAAAATTTTGCTATGAAAAATTTATTAACCGAAAATTTTTCTGAAAAAAATTAAACAAAAATTTTTCCAAAATACAAAATTTGTAAACCGAAATTTAAAAAAAAAAAAATATTATTAACCGAAAATTTTTCTATAAAAAAATTTTATAAACCAATGGTTTTTCTATAAAAAAATTTATAAACCGAAAAATTTTCTATAAAAAAATGTATAAACCAAAAATTGTTCTATAAAAAAATTTATAAGCCGAAAATTTTTCTAAAAAAAAATTTATAAACCGAAAATTTTTCTAAAAAAAATTTATACACCAAAAATTTTTCTAAAAACTATTTGTAAACCGAAAATTTTTCTAAAAAAAATTTGTACACCGAAAATTTTTCTAAAAAAAATTTGTATACCAAAATTTTTCTAAAAAAAATTTAAAAACCGAAAATTTAAAAAAAAAATTACAAACTGCAAATTCTTCTATAAAAACTTTATAAGCCGAAAATTTTTCTATAAAAAAATTTATAAACCGAAAGTTTTTAAAAAAAAAATTTTTAAACCAAAAATTTTTCTAAAAAAAATTTATAAACCGAAAATTTTTCTATAAAAAATTTAATAAACTGAAAATTTTTCTATAAAAAAATTTATAACCCGAAAATTTTGCTATAAAAAAATTTATAAACAGAAAATTTTTCGATAAAAAATTTACAAACTGCAAGTTTTTCTATAAAAACTTTATAAACCAAAAATTTTTCTATAAAAAATTTATTAACCTAAAATTTTTCTGAAAAAAAATTAAACCGAAAATTTTTCTGAAAAAAAAAATTAAACCGAAAATTATTGTAAAAAAAGATTAATAAACCGAAAATTTTTCTATCAAAAAATTATAAACCGAAAAATTTTCTATTAAAAAAATTATAAGCCGAAAATTTTTCTTAAAAAAAATTTAAAAACCAAAAAATTTTTTTTTTTAAATTTATAAACCGAAAATTTTTCTATAGAACATGTTGTAAATCGAAAGTTTTTGCGAAGTATATTATAAATCGAAAAATTTCTTATAGAAAATTTAATAATTCGAAAGTGTATCTATAAAAAATTTATAAACCGCAAAAATTTTTGAATAGAAATATCTATAAACATAATTTTTGTATAGAAAAAAAATTTTGTAAACCGAAAATATTATATAACGAAAATTTTTCAGAAAAAAATAAAAACCGGAAACATTTTTATGAATTACTGTATACATATATAAAAAAATTTTTTTATAGAAAATTTTATAACCCAAAAACTTTTATAAAAATAGAATATTTTATAAACCGAAAATTTTTCAATAGAAAATTTAATAAAAAAAGAAAATTGGTTAAAGAAACTTTTATAAGCCTAAAATTTTTCTATAGAAAATTTTTCTATAGAAAATTTTTTGAACCAGAATTTTTTTATGAAATATTGCGTAAATTAAAAAAAATTGTTATAGAAAATTTTGGTAACCCAACATTTATCTATAGAGAGTTTTATAAATGGAAAAGTTTCTAATACAAATTTCATATACCGAACATTTTCCTATAGAAAATTTTATATAGAGAAAATTTGTCAATAGAAATTTTTATATGCTTAAAATTTTTCTATAGAAAATTTTATATATCTAAAAGTATTCTGTATAAAATATTATATAACAAAAAATTGCCTATAGAAAATTGTATATGCCGAAAAGTTTTCCGTTGAAAATTTTTTGTACCGCCGAAATTGCTCTATATTAAATTTTATCTATTTAACGAAAATATTTTTATAAAAGATTTTATATATGTATGTCCAAAAATTTTCTATAAAAATCTAATATACCGAAAATATTTATATAAAACATTTTATATGCCGAAAAATTTTCTTTATATGATTTTATGTAACGAAAATTTTCTTTAGAAATTTTTATATAAAATTAAACTGCCAATTTTATTTTACGAAATTTCATAAATCGAAAATTTGTCTATACTAAATTTCTTTAGATAATTTAATACAGTTCAAATTTTTCTGTAGGGAAGGTTTGAAATTTTTCCTTTTCTTCAGGAAAAATTTCGTAGAAAATAGTTTATATTCCGAAAGATTTTGTTGGAAAAAACTATTTGAAATAATAAAAATTAATTTTAAATACTGGTATCTAAGTACGAGTATGTATATATTAAGTTGCTGTATAAAGATTTGTATGTTGAAAAATTTTCTATTGTAAATTACATCTAGTCTATAGTATTGAAAGTCTTTCTATGAAAACAAGTTTAGCTTAAACAATTTTTATTCTGACTTGAAGAAAAAGATTATTTAAAACAAGTAGAATTTAAATTTACTTTTAAAAATTTTCAATGCCGGGAAATTGTTAAAAAAAACCATTTGTGGTGTTAAAAAAAGGCTTAGCTAATTATTTAGCTTAACCAACCTATTTTTTCGTAGCGAAGTATCTTAAAGTTATTTAAATAAACAAATCTCTATAACAACGAAAACATTCATAAACATTTTGTCTAAGACATCCATGCATCAATTCCAAATCCGTCTCTTTGTACATAAAGCATTTTGCATTTATCAAAAAAGACAAATATTTAGCTTTTGTTAATAAAAAAAATAAAAAAATAAAAATTGCCACCAAAAAAAACACCACCATTCACATTAGAAATCAATTAAAATTGAAAATGCAACTAAAACTGCAACTACAAAAACAAAAACATTCTCATGTAGATGCCATAAACTCGCTCATTCGAATCTCCATACCTTTTTTCGTTTCCTCTTTTTTTCTCTTGCTTGTTTTTCGATGATACTAACTAATCAGGTGACGAATCAGATTCCATGGGACCAGGCCGTGGCAAAGCAACACTCGCCACACCGCCCAACAAGGAGAAGCGCAAACCGTTCTTCAAGAAACAGGAGACCGCCTCGCCATACGATGTTGTGCCATCGATGCGTCCCGTCGTCTTAGTGGGTCCAAGTTTAAAGGGTTACGAAGTAACCGATATGATGCAAAAGGCTTTATTCGACTTCCTGAAACATCGTTTCGAAGGTCGTATCATAATAACACGCGTCATGGAAGATATATCGCTGGCGAAACGTTCCATCATGAATAATCCCTCAAAGCGTGCCATAATGGAACGTTCGAGCAGCCGTTCCGATTGTCTTAATAAAGTGCAAGAAGAAATCGAACGAATATTCGAATTGGCCAGAACTTTACAATTAGTAGTACTCGATTGTGATACAATCAATCATCCGTCACAACTAGCAAAAACTTCACTAGCACCAACAATAGTTTATCTTAAAATTAGTAGTAGTAAGGTAAGATAGATCGCTAATGGATATAAGCTTTTAATTTTATTTTTAAATAAATTTTTTTTTAGGTTTTACAGCGTTTAATCAAATCACGTGGCAAATCCCAGGCAAAAAATCTCTCCGTACAAATGGTAGCCGCTGAAAAACTAGCTCAATGTCCACCAGAAATGTTTGATGTTATCCTAGATGAAAATCAATTAGAAGATGCCTGTGAACACATTGCTGAATATTTAGAGGTAGGAAGACTGTCAATAAGATTTTTTTAATATAAAAAGAAGACAGTCACATACACAGAAAAAAGTATTCAACAATTAATATTTTCAATTAATAATTTAATTGATTTAATTAAATTTTTAATTGTATTTATTAATTTGAGTGGAAAAACTTAATTAATATTATCAAAATATTTATAGGTGAAAATTTAATTAATTTTTTAATTGATATTACAAATATTTTAATTAATATTACAAAATCATTCATATTACTTTTTTGTGTGTATTATTTCAAAATATATTTTGATTACCTACAATTTATTTCTTGCATAAACATTATACCACAATACAATAATACAGGTTCACGCGAGTCTACAACAAATAAAACAAGAGGCACTTTTACTTCTGTTTTGTGTTGGCAACTGTCAAAAAAAAAAACAAGAGAAAACAAGAGACATGTTCTTGCGTTTTCTCTTGGCTTTGCAAAGCTTGTTTGTACCCTGTCGGAAACTCCCTTAACTTTAAACTAACCTTAAGCTAACTATTCTGCAACCAATACTGACTGATGACATGGTTGTCCTAGGCGGAAGTCAATTGTCTCGCTCTGCTTTACTTTTCAATTAACTTGAAGTTGGTTTTTTTTAAATCAGCTGGTATTTAGTAAATTTAAAAAAAATTATCTGGGGTTCGAATTTAACGCGCTACTACCCAGCTAAGATACCATTTAAAATAATAACAGCAAAATGTTAATATAAAACTGAAATGAGTTTCAAAGTATCTGAGAATATATTTGTAGGCTCTCACCAAATTCGATTCGACGTACTCAACTTAAGAATTAATTTTGGATTTGTTCTGAATAACTATAAGTTAATTATTTTTGTAGTCAACCACACATTTTCCGACAAGTACAGTCCCAGCGGTAAAACTCAGAACACCTTCTTGGTGCAGGCCTTATCAAAGGACTCTTTAGCATAAAAGATACGATACATATTCCAAACTCCCTTCTATGAGAAGGGAAAACAGAAGGAGTAACATGTCTTGTTTTGTTTTTTTCCCAAAGCAAAAGTAAAATCCATTCATTTGAATGCCTTTCAGAATCTCTGGCGAAAGAAGCAAGAATAGAAGACCTGCTCCGCAATGACAACGCGTGTAAAAAAGATATTAGTATGGAATGGAGCGAGCAGGCATTCTACATTCAAAAGAAGGCATACAGAGGCCTTCTGGAAGGCATTCTTACTCCCTCTAGTTCCCGTTGGGGTTCTAATAGGAACTGTGCGCGTGTGTTGCTAAAACATGATTGCATTTTCTCTTGTATTTGCAAAGCTTGTTGGTATTAGTACAGCTTTGGTAGCCACTATGCGCGTGTATTGGTAAAACATAAACAACATTTGGCAGATGAAACAAGTAAATAAAAAACTCTATCAGCTGGTGCTTCGGCGTTACCTGTATTATTGTCTCACGCATTGTGCACTATATCCAAGCCATATGCATAATGTGCAAGCTTTTATAAAAGAGCTTTGTGCTTTCTGCGACGAGAGCAGAACAGCCAATAACCCAGCTAGCATTTGGGTGATCATTTTTGGCAGAAATATCTTATATGATTCTCTACAGATCGCTTTTGATGATTAAAAAGTGATTTATCACTTGGGCGATTGAAAGAGGATTCACTTATGATTCATCTATATGATCAAATAATGATTTCTTGAAAATAGAGGAACATCATGCAAACCGCAAAAATGTGATTTAAATGATATAATATGAAAATTGCTCAAAAATAATCAGCAAATCGTATCATAACTGATTCTTTGGTATGATTCATCTGTAGGGTACCATTTTCTCACAACGGGAGTATCATTTATGATCGAAAAATGAGCTCATATACGGTTATTTTTCCCGTCAAGCTGATTCGGAAACGATTGGATTATGATACAAAATGCTACCTGGGAAGATCAAAACAAAAACAATACTTGCAACTTCGCAAAGAAACAATAACAAATTATTAGAGCTTTCAAAGCTGTTACTCGTATTTCAAATCCAAATAGGAGAGTATGTGTGTTTGGACGTAGTTTGCCTTAAGCTTTCAGATTTACTCATTAAGAACATTGTTACTTTGCAAGAAAGTTTATTTGTCTTGTACAAACTAATGATATAAAATATAAAAAAAGTTATGAGTGAAATATATATATATACTTTAAATTTGTTCTAATATTTCACCAGACCTATTGGAGAGCCACTCATCCCGACTTAAGTGCGGCCGCCTCTATACCTAGACCATTACCTCAGGAAGCTTCACCTACCACAGAACAAGCCCGCATGGGTCCCACACCACCCGGTAAGTTTGTTAAGTTTTTTTCAACCTAACATCATGATTTATTTTTCTTAACATCATTGATGACAGAGAAATCTGTATCGAAGATCATTTTCATTTAATGGAAAATAAATTAGAAATGACAAAAAAAAATGCAATGAATTTCGGGTAAATTTCATTTTTAAATTGAATTTAGGATAAACGCTGTTAAACATATTACACCCACATACAAAATTTCATTTCTTTATGATTTTTTAATTTCAATTTGAAATTTTCTTTTAGAAAATCAATTTAAACAAACACCTTGTTAACAAATTTATGTCAATTATATTTATTCTACTTTTTTACTTGTTTTAATTGATAACGAAAAAAAATAACAATTCTTAAAAATACAATGACAATCATTCAATAAATCAATCGAATCGCAACTTTCTCGTTCTCTATAAAAAATAAATAAAATAAATAACTATTCTATTGCTCTTGCTGGGCTTGCCTTCTCATTCTGCCAGTGGATGGGGGAGAGGAAGAACGGGATTTTAGAATGGGCTCAATTGAGCGTGAGAATAGTCGGGAAAGAGATATTTCGCGCGAACGTGAAATGAGCCGAGATGTCGACTATGAGCGTGAATTTTGGGACAATGAGTTCACAAAGGGTCGTCGTACGCCACGCGAACGCCAACGTGATCTGGAGTGGGAACGCGAGCGAGCAAGAGAATGGGAAAGAGAACGAGAAAGAGATTGGGATAGAGAATTCGATTGGGACCAAGGTAAACCACTACATTATATTTATATTTTTTTTAATATTTCAGTTTATTGCAAAACAAAAAATTATATTTTATAAATACAAAAAGCTACAGAATAGTAAAAAAAGCTCTTAATAAAATTTACACTAAAAATCTAAAAAAAAATATTTGCTGAATTCACAAAATCTCTTGTATTGATGGTATCGATTGTATTATCATATTGAATACAATAGTGCAAAGTTTGATATACTATTACATTTTTATTTTATGTATTTACAAAATGTATTCAGAGCACCTTATCTATATGCACAATGTGCTAACTTTTACAAAAAAGCTTTTGTGTTTTCACACCGACGAGAGTGCAAAAGCCTTTGCTCTTACTTTGCAAAGAAACAAGAACAAATTTAAGAGCTTTCAAAGCTGTAAATATCAGTGTATGTGTGTTTGGACATAGCTGACTCATAGAGAGGCTCTCTGAAAGAATTTGTATGGATTTTGTTGATACACTACCCACAGGGTATTCACAATTAAAAAACAGAAAGTGTATTTGATACATAAAATACACGATACAAATTTGTTGTGAATTAAGCAATTATTTATTTCAAGTTTTTTTTTTAAATTGGTTAATTAGTATTTTGTCTTAAAGTTTAAAGTTGAACCTGGTAAAGCTTTTTTTTTTGTTGTTATAAATACAAAAAAGCTGCATAGCCTTTTAAAAGAAAAATCATAATTTTTCAAACTTGTTTTAAAAATGTTATTAAAAATTTATAATTATCTAGATGTTAGACATACTAAAATTACTGTACAAATAATCATGCTTTATTATTTTAGAATCTTTAAAACATTTCGTTAAAACCTTTTATTTTTTTGATTTTTTTTTAGACTTTACACCATTCGGTACCTTGTCATCATATGTTTAAGTTTCCCTAGTTTACCCATCCCAGCCCGTTTCTCTAGACACAAACTTTTACAGTTAAGCTTTATTTTAATCGACATACATTACATAATTTATCTTAACGACAGTCATCATCTTTACCAGCAGTTCCGAGTTCCTTTTTGATTTTACTTTATTTCTCTTTTTTCATCAACAATTTTTCACAAGTACGATGATATTTTTACTGTCTTTTTTATTTTCACACTTTTTTAATTTCTGTTCCTTGTACTCAATAATTAATTTTAAGCTTTTTATTACTAACACTGTGTTGCTAAAATATTAATTTTGTCTGCTTCGTTTTAACTTAGTTTAGTGAGTTCTTCATGTTCAGATAATCGTGCATTTTTTAAATTCATTAAAACGCTTGATTATAACTAATGCGTAGATCTTTTAGTTTTTGTATCGTAACATATTAAAGTAAATATTGAATTAATTAATACGAATTAATCAGGGTAATAAATATTATTGCTTAACAATAAAAGTTTTCTCAAATGATTCCCACTGTTTTATATAAAGCACCACTGTGGGTGGGGTGAAGGGAATTTAACAGTATTATTACTATATACTAAGGCCAATTTAGAATTAAAGAAAATATATAAAGAAATATTGGTACAAAGTTAGAAACATTTTAATTAATTCAGTAAGCTCCCCACTTCCCGGTTTTTCATAACTTTTAAGCTGATTGGAATCTCACTTCAAAACTTATACAATATAACAAGGACACTGTAGTTTAATTTTTATATAAAAACAAAACAAAATCAACAGAAGAAAGGTGTCCTAGGACACCCAGTTATAGCTATGCTGCTTAGCTATATAAAACAAATTTCATGTGTCAAATAAGAATGCACTAAATTTATATTATATGATGATGCGCCTCAAATATTTCAAAACCTTTCCATTTATTTCCAATTATTTTCTTTTCTAGTGGCGTACGATTAAATTAATATATTGTTTTGTGGCCAGCGATGGCTGTTAGCCGGCTTACAACCGATCTGCTCTGTTCTCTGGCTTATGCTCATGTGCAAAAGTAATACAAAAACAAATTGAGCAATCCTTCTCATTGTTTTTCTTTTGTATTTGTTTTACTCACTTCAAAGAATGAAACAAATCAAAATCAAACAATTTGTTTCGTTTATTTTTGTATTCTGGTTTTAAGTACAAAAGTTATCACACAAAAATAAATTTATAACTGTTATAGGGTCGATTATTTTTGTTACGAAAATCACGTCCTAACTTCTGTATAGCGCAATAAATAGCATAGCTATAAAACTGTAATTCATTCAGTATAATAATATAATAATATAAAAATATAATTTAATTAAAATTTAGTTGACTCAATAAAATGTTTAATTGATTTTTGGTTTTTTTTTTAATTAAACGTGAAATTTTTTTGTCTATGTGTCTGATCCACTCCACCATCACTTGTAGGTGATTTATAGCAAGGCTGGTAATAGAGAGTGGTCTCCAAAGTCCTGGGGGATGTAGTTCTCATAGCGCCACTTATTCTCAGGCAGCACATACGTTGAACCTTCTCCAAAAATATTAGTGTGCACCTTTGTCCCATTGACCTCCCCCATACCATCGATGGGTATGTTGGAATTGATCTGATGACACTCCTATAGAGTCAGTTTGTTGTAATAGGGCTGAGTGCCCATCTGGAGCCAATGGCCCTTCTAGGTGAGCCTTCTAGAAGTTTTCCTCTATGTGGTGTCACCGCAACATTTTCCAGATTAGGAACACTCCTAAATATTTAAAGCTATCTGATAAGGTGATGGTCTTTCCCTAAAACTAAAATCAATATACTGCATGATATTTGCCCTAATGGTGGAAGGACCTATCTCCGATATTTCTGGGTTCATATTCAGTCCTCTCGGCCAAGCCCTTTTAATGGTTAAGGGGTATATTTTGTAACAAAGTTTATTTTGTTATGTATTATGAAGAGTTTTTGCAAGAAATCATCAAATCTTTTTAAAATTAAACAAAAATTAAGCTCATATTATCAACGAAAACATTAGCATATACATATAGTTATAGTGAAAGATAAGAAATGAACGAGTGTAGACAGAGAAAAATGTTATTCCATTTCATTCATATGATAAAGAAATTAGCTGAATGAATAGTTTTTTTTTAGTGTAGATGGCATATATATATATATGCAAGACTTCATCACTTCCAATAACTTCACTTCATCATGCTTTCATACATATTTTTTTAATATAATTTTATTTAACTTTTTAAAACGAAAAGAAATATTTTATTTTATTTTCAGTTACACCCGGCACTGTAGTACGTTCTTAAAAACGTCCCTCGTTATATTGTTTAAATTCATTCATGAATGTTCAGTTGCGCGCAAAACAAAAATTGTGTTCGTTTACTTAGAAATATTATAAATAAATAATCTATTTTCCTGTGATATACACAACACGCAATTGTTTCATGTTTTTAACTTCATTTTAAATTTGTTTTCAACAGTTGTTACATACAAAAATTCAAGTTTTGTAAATGTTAATTAGTGAGTAAAATAATGTTGAATTTGTTTTACCTGCCTCGAAGCCCCGCCCCCCCCCCCCAAAACCAAAATATTTTTGTGTTTGAAAGTTATTTGTTAACGTTAAGCCACTTTATGTTGATCAAAATCCTTTGAAATTAACTGTGTAATATTTATGCATACATATACATATATGTTTATTATTTAATCTTCGAGTATAAATAATTACATATGTATATAAATACATACAAAATTAAAAAAAATATATATATATATTTTATTCCCAGTTTCACTGAATCCCATTTTCATTCATGATATTCATCATTTAAAAATCATGATGACATTAATATATAAATATGTGAGGAAAAAAATTGGTAATGACTTGTATTAAAAACAACTTACTTCACCACTTAAACTGCATACCATCTGCATTACTGTACAGCGTTAGTGTAAGGACTGCAGAGTCTTTCGAGCAAGCGAAATATATTGCTGAAAGTTTTCGCCGACATTATTTTACCCCCTCCATTTTCTCCATTTACATAAAAATTATTTTAAGCCATGCATACATACATACATATATTGATTGACAAGACTCCGTCCATACCATTTAAAGGTCTATTGCTCTAAATGCGAACGAACGTTTCGTTCGAATATCAATATTGGAAACAAAAGCAAATTTGGATTTTTTCCTTGTTGTTTTTAATATAAATATTCAATCAAATCTATCGTTCGTATTATTAGGAGGAAAGCAGCCTTAACATTTTTTCATTAAATTTCTAATTCTCAAAACGATTTTATGTCCATTACATTTTCATTACTTCTCATGCATTCTTTAATGCTTACTATAAAGTTGTACTAATACAAAATTTGTTTTTGTTTTACCCCGCCCTTAAATCAATGCGACGCTAATCAGCAAAATAGTGTAGCGTCCAAAAATTCGAAGAAGTTTTGTTCGAAAAATTTTTCCTAAATAAATACTATAAAAATGTTTTTTGTTTTTAGTTTGGTTTGTTGAAGTTTTATCTTATTAATGTTTTAGTTTTTTTTTAACTTTTGTTTATTAAAAAAAAATTATATACAAGTATTAAAATGTTTTAAATAATACTGCATTTATTTGAATGCTTGAATTTTTATCTTAAATGAAAATAAAAATATATAAATAATAAATAACCCAAAATTTACGTTCTTACTTTTTTTGAAATGAAAGTAATGTTTGATCATAAAAAAATTAATTTTATAAATGTTGTGTAATTTACAGGAGGTACTTCCTATTCAAATAATCGACGTCCAGCCTCCGGTCGTCATCATGAACGCGGTGGCATCGGCTATGAACGTGATCGCTTGGAGAGAGAACGTGAACGAGATCGTTATGAGCGAGAGCGCGAGAGAGAACGACTGCATGCCCGCGAACGTGATCTGATGCATTACGACCTGAATAGCGAGGAATTGTTAGATGAACGTAATTATGCTGCCGACTATCCACCACATCGAGGAGCTGTAGGCGGCAGTGCTATGATTGCTGGTACCCATGGTCACATATCACGCGGCAGTCGCTTGGTAATGGATGATGGAGAGCTCATGCACGAACGTGATGACTTAAGAGCAGGTCGTTATGCAACTGGCGCAACGGCCCGCATTATTGATCCGCGAGATTTACCGCCTTCGGCTCCGACAACGCGTCGCGGTGCTCCAGTGGTTGACCGCGATGAATACAGTCCGCACCGAGGTGGTGGGAGTAGTAGGAGAATGCTGAATGCCATGTAGGAATCGTGGATATAGGGGTGGGATCAGATCGATAGCAAGGGTACGACGGTGTTGGCCGATTTATCGGCCACATCGTCCAGGGTTAGAGAGCACAAAGAAATTCCAAATAATTCTAGTAATATCGATCGCCAATATTATCATCAAGAACATCAACATCTAGCCACACAGTCAAACAAACAACAACAATCCACAAAATCATCACGATTATTGTCCTCCTCAATATCTACCTCCTCCGAACCGCCACCACAACAGGGCAGTAGTAGTAGTAGTGGTAGCATATGTAGTAGCATGAATATGAATAGACGTAATAAATTAGCACAACAACACACACGTTTCACGTCCCACATCAATCCCATGTCACCAACTACTGCATCATCTGTATCAGATGTCGTTGCATCCAATACATCCGCCATGCCACCACCACCATTGTCAATGCAAGATAAAACGGATATCTTTCATCTTCATCATCTCGATCAACTAGTGCATTCCACCACCAGCACGAACATCAATTCATCTGTCAACACAACCACCACCACCACCAACCCCATCAACAACACCAACACACAGCACATGAAATCACAGACGACTCAAGCGCTGCAACAGCAACAGCAACAACAGCAACATTATCAAATGCTTAGAGGTCGCCACAAAGAGGATATGATCGTTGCGGGCAAACATGATTATGCCACATCCTCATTTACGAATGTCGATGATTTAACCAACGCCATACGTAATAAGGTCATTGTCGAGGAAGACGAAGAAGATATCTTGAGCAGTGATAATACTTATTTGTATTAAAGAGATTTCATGTGATTTTTTATATTATACACTTTCATATTCTATAAACTCACATTTTTTCTGTTTGTTTCGGTTAAAACAATTTAATGTTACAGTTGAGATAAATTATAATGGAGATAGAAAACTATTGTTATATCAGATTGAGCTGGGGAAGAGAAAGATGGAGTGAGGGAATAAGAGAGCATAATATGCAAAATAAGCACATAGAGAGAGAGATAGCTAGAGAGAGGGAAAGGGTGAGGGAGAGGGAGAGGGAGAGGGAGAGAAAAATGCTCAAAATAACAACAAGGTTAATAGTAGAATTAGTAGATTCGTATCGTGAGTTGACGGAGCAGCTGAGAAAATCTGTAGCATAAATATAACATGTTGCTGTTTATTTAATATGTATCGTAAGTGTATGTGAGGTAGAAATCTACAGAAAATAGATTTCTACGTCAACTTCTCTCTTACATACATGCACACACATGTATAAAGCAAAGAGAAATACAACAACAGCTGACAAGTTTGGTGGAACTCTCACGTTTTTACTAACTAACATCCAGAATTAAACGTTACCACCACTTCAAAAGTAACACGATACGAATCGACTAATTCTACCATAAGAACTTCCTTACTGATATTTCCCTTCTCTATTTTTTAGTGTTAAAGCAAATCAAAGTTAATGCCCCAATTGTAGTTCTCAACACAACTCAATTTGGTCATCAAAGATTCAACTAGAGTTGATTTAAACTCGTTCACTAGTTCATTTTGGACACAAACCTATGATCAAAGGCATGTTTGATCAAAGGCTTGTGTCCAAAATGAACTAAGGCATGAGTTCGATCCAAGTCTAGAGTCAAGTCAAGTCATCTTTTGCACAATCCAATAATTTTTTTCAATGTAAATCACAACAAATTCTTATTTGAGACAATTACAAACTCAATTCTTATTTAAGTTGTGAATGGCAATGGCAATATAAAAATTGGGTTGACTTTCAGATAATAAATAGAAGATGGGTCATAAGAAATGATTGCGTGATCACAAGGCAGTTATGGACTCATCTAAATAGGAAAAATACGGCTTCTTTAATCTTGAAGAATAGGAAATAAATCTCGATTCTAGTGTCGGTGCTAACTGGACACTGTCTCATAGGTAGTCAGGCACAAAGTTTAAAGGTTGAATACAACAATTTTTGCCGTAGCTGCCAGGATATCGATGAGGAGGAAAGTGTAGAACACTTTCTTTGTCACTATACTGGACTTCTTGCAAGAAAGAGATTGGCCACAATGGACACTCTTGAGTTCAGGGAACTTTCTGACGTTGCTAGTGCTGAATTGCAACATATTAATAGCTATATAATGAGCTCTGGTTGGTTAAACGGTGGGGACTCCGCATAAGCAGAGTCTCCGTGGTATCACAGTGGAACAAAACGGTCTAAGTGACTGCCACCCCTACCTAACCTAACCTAACCTTCAGATAACCAAATTGAATTGAGTTGATTTTCCAGAGTATGTTGATCGTAAATGTCAAAAAGGTTAGTGCAATATGTCAGTTCTTTTGATTGTGAAACTTTTCGAAAAATCTAATGCAGTGGTGGGCGATGGGAATAGTTATAATGCATTTTTTTACAGCTAGAATAGGCGTCAGGCTGTCCAAATCCTTACCAAAGGTCTGCTTCCTTTGCAAATAATATTACGAAGATATTGGTGTTTTAATATTCAGAGAACACAATATACTTTATTTAAGAAACTTAAGTCAAGTTATGCTACTTTAAATTAAATATGAAGATATATTTCTGTGACAATAAGGAAAAGTGCTTAAGTCATATGTGACTGTTTTGCAGGAGAGTACTTTCAAAAATGTATTTCTTTTACAGTTAAATTGGGGAATTCTCTGTTAACCTTTATTTTTTTTGAGCAAGGATCATTCTGCACACTGTAAGTCATACATTTAAGTTGAAATATACGAAAGTATAACCTTAATTAAGCTTTTAATCCAAATGGGATTAAAAGTCAAAGAAAGATTAGCCGCAAATCATTTTGCTATAACTTCTTGAAAAATCACACCAATTAATTCAGACTTTGACCAGGGATACTTTCAAATATGGAGATTACGGAGGTAGTATTAACTCAAAATCAGCTTATCTTGACTTCAGCACATTTTCCTTTTTCCCACAGATTTGTTTTAATATTCGCACAGATTTTTTTTTAAATTCTGCGCCGTCTGCGTGAGACCTGGATATCTTGCCTTTTGAATTACCAAAAATTCCTCAACAAATATTATTGCCTCCTGTAAACAGCTAAACGAGGATAGAAAAAATTACGATTACGAATACACGAAAAATATGGGAGTTCATGTAGTCGGCTAAAATACGAATTATGTTCACTAGCTACAAACACACGAAAAATTCGGAAGATCGTATGCTTTACGAAATACGATTTACGAATACACGAAAGATTGAGGAAATCATGTAGTCGGCTAAAACGCGAGTTATGTTCACTGGCTACAAATACACAAAAGATTCCGAAGTTCGTAGGAACGATTTACAAATACACGAAAGATTCGGGAGTTTGTAAATTAACTAACTACGTTTATCAACTCCAATATATATATATATATATATATATATATATATATATATATATATATATATATATATATATATATATATAATTGGAACAATAATCGGCCAAGCTCTTGGACGATAGTTCAAGTGGACTTCTTGTAACTACCATTTGTAAGATGTCGTGACTTGCTTCCCGATTACTTTCAAAACTTGAGATCTTATACACTTCCACTGCACAACTGAACGAGAATTACAATGTACACTCAGCAACCACAAAGTTAACAAGCAATGTACTCTCAAACAAGCGATTATATTGTACCCTACATTAGTTGAGGTGGTATGTACCTATCAGTTGTGCAGTATGCATTTGGATGTTTATAAATGATTAAGACTTTTCTTTATAAGCTCTTTTACTCTCAATTGAAAGTTAAGTTAAGAAAAAGAACTAACGTTCTTGGTTCGGAATTTCTTTTTATATTAAGTTTTAATATTTTTAATACTTAACTTATTTGGTAAAATATTAAATGTTACTTAAAACAACAAATATTGGAACTGATTATTGAGGGAAGTTCACTCTCCTCCCTGATGATTTATTTATATCTCCACATTAAACCAGTCGTGGGCAAAGTGAGCAAACAAAACTACAAACAAATGGGTTTGCCTGCTCTGCGAACAAATAGTTATTTCAAATTGTAATTTGTTACATGTCAGAACATTTTTTGTATTAGTATGTGAAAACAATCATTAAAACATAATTAAAATTAATCATAACAGGAATATTAAAAATAAAAATTATGATTTTTTTTATCATAAACAAAACGCATTTTTAAAGTGCCAAAACAAATTCAGCATTACTAAAAATAATTTAGTTCACATTATTGAAAAAAAAATTATAAAATTAACATCAGCATAAAAAGAAAATTTTAATTTTTTTTTTAACCAACATAGCAAAAAGAAAAGTAGTCTTTTATAACTTGATTAGAGAAACTTGAATGAAAAACACCCAAATAATTTTGTTATACAAAATAGAGCAAAAAACTATGCTACAAAAATTATAATTCTAATAATTATTTCATTATTTTTAGATTTTAAATAAATCTTAATCTTAAAAAAAATAAATGAAAAAAGATAACGCTAACAAGCCTAATGTGTCTTAAATTTTAGCTAAATATATTCAAATAACAAACCTTAATTGAAATGGTTATATTTCAATTTAAAAAAAAAACTAAATATTAAAAAAAATCCTTAAAACACAAATTAATTTTTTTATTAAAATTAAATATTTTTTAAAAATAAATAAATGACCAGTTAACCATTTTTCCGGTTAAAAATTTTGGTCACATTTTTGTAAAACTTTTGCATAAATTTATTAAGAAAACTATAGAAAATTTAAACCACAGAACAGAATAAAATTAAAGGTGAAAGAAAGAATTTGGTTAAGTGTCAGCTTTAATATTTTAGTGTAGTTAAATATTATTAAAAGTAAATTTAAAAAGCAAAATAGAATATATTAGCAAAACATAAAAAATAAGGAAGTATAAGGGATATATATATGCCATATGTTCTTAATATTTAAATAATGCTAATTTTTAAGTCTGTACTCTAATTAATAACTTCACTAAATAGAACTCCAAATAATAATGTAACAAAATAGCTGAAGAACCAAATTTTGTACATACATAAATTTCTCTTAAAATAAAGATATTTTTCGTTCTAGCAAGTTTCTGTTTTTTTTTTTTTAATAATTAATTAATAAAAATTTAGCAATAATTACATGAAATCTCTTTCATTAGTTTTTAGCTTAAATTTGAACTATTTATTGTTTCATATAAAATGCTTAGTCATGATCAGTCGTGGTTATAAAAAAAAAATAGGGAAGGTATCAGGTCTGCTTACTGCGTATTATTGAAATAATATTCATCCTTATCGTGAATATTTTTCCCCTCGAAATATTTTTCCTTTGCTCCCAAATTGCAATCGTGAATAATCTTTCCCTTGAAATTTTTTCACTGCTATTGGGAAGAGTTTTTCCCTTGAAATACTTTCCCCTTCCCCCTTATTGTAATTATGAACAATCTTTCCTAAGAAATGTTTTCCCTGTTTCGATACCCGTTTTATGAATTATCACTGCTATCGTGAAGAGTTTTTGCCTTAAAATATTTTCCTCGAAATAGTTTCCCTGTTTCGATTCCCCTTATCATGATTTATTACTCTTATCGTGAAGAGTTTTTCCCTTGAAATACTTTCCCTTTTCTCACATTTGCAATCGTAAATAATCTTTCCCCAGAAATGTTTTCACTGTTTCGATTCCCATTTTAGGAATTATCACTGCTATTGTGAAAAGTTTTTCCCTGGAAGTATTTGCCTCAAAATATTTTCCTTTTTCTCTAGAAATGTTTTCCCTGTTTCGATTCCCCTTATCTTGAATTATCACTGCTATTGTGAAGAAGTCTTCCCCAGAAATATTTTCCCTTTTCTTTCAACTGAAATCGTGAACAATCTTTCCCAAAAAATGTTTTCCCTGTTTCAATTCCCGTCTTATGAATTATAACTGTTATCGAGTGGAGTTTTTCCCTTGAAATATTTTCCTTTTTCCTCTTATTGCAATCGTGAATAATTTTTCCTCAGACATGTTTTCGCTGTTTCGATGATTCGCCTTATCATGAATAATATTTTCCCAGGGGATTTTTTCACTTTTCTATGGGGTTTTGTTCATTTCATTTTTGCACGCAAAATGAATGAATACATCGCTTAATTTCAGTATTTTTCTTGTCATTAAATATTAAGAGTTATAAATATTTAATTTTAGGAAAATAATAATAAATAATGTTCAAGATTATTTCCTGCCACTGCTTTTTGCACAGAGTTTCAATCAGTTTGAATCACATGCAGAAAATTTTATGGTGGTGTAATAAATCATTTTTTTTAAAACACAAATTTACACTTAGGGCCAATTTCATGACTTTTAGACTTGACATTTAAATAGAATTGATGAAACTGTCCCTCAAAATTACCACATCTCAAACTCAAGATATTTATATTTCTTAAAATAAGCTTAAAATTCAATTAATAATTCATTAATTATTATTTTTAAATTCACTGAGAACAGCTAGAAGGGAAAAAGTTCTCGGGAGATTCACGACAAGATTTTCCCCTTTGAGGGGAACAAAATTTTCCTTGGGTTCTTATGACTGGCGGCCATACTCTGGAAAAATCGTTTTTAATTTCTTGGCAATTTTCAAAGAAAAAAATGAGGCCATCCCCGCTAAGCTTAACACTTAAAGCTTCCAACTTTTTGTGAACAAAAATAGAATTTCTGAAAAATCATCGATTTAGGCTCAAATTCTTTAGTCTTTTGTTAACTAATGAAAGTTCTTTAACCAATGGAATTGATAAGAAAAATCTTTAGTTAAACCACGGGCGTTAGTTAACTATAGACTGTGAATTTGGACCTTAAAGTATCTGACATTCAATAATAAAAAACGTGTGTATCAAATTTTTTTTGACTTAAAAAAAGTCAGCCTAGATTCTACTAACCTGAAAACGACGCGATCTGTAGTGCGATTCAGTAACTTTTAACGATCAGGCAATCGTAATTTTTATCTTTATATTTTATCGCTTGCAATAATGATTGTGTGATTCTCTAACTACTTTTTAACGATACTACGCAGGTGATATTTTCTATTGATTTTTGTCGATAAAATTAACAGCATATAAATTCTTGTTGCTTAAATAACGACACAGCTGACATTAAGCTAAAGCGAATATCGTTAAAAATTTTACTGAATAGTAAATTCGATACATTTTCGTTATAATTATTTTAACGATGCGATTATCGTTAGAAAAAGTTAGTGAATCGCACTAGTGATATAAACTCTTTTTTTGAAAATCAAAGCGAAAGAAATAACTTTCTATTTTTGATAGCGAGAAGTTAAAAATGTGCAGTGCAGTATGCAAAATTTCATTCATTCCGTATGTCGTTACCTTAATGTTGAAAGGCCCTAACTCGTTTTTTGTTAAATCGAGATTTCTTAATTTTTCGATACATTAGATAATCTTTTATCGAAAGAACTCGATTTAAAAAAAAACATGAGTTAGGGTCTTTTTATATATTGAGGTAACGATATTTAGCTTATAGGCAAAATGTATAATAAAACAGAAGCTTTCTATAAATATTGTTCTTTAAATCTGCCTTTTGTATACTGAAAGCATTTAAAATGAATGTTTGAATGAAGAAAATGTTTTTTCTGGGCTTTTGGGGTCATAAAAAGAAAAAGTTTTTAAAGCATTTCTACATAAATCATACCCATCAAAATACTCATCGTTCATGGCCTGTACACTGTAATTCGCAATAACACAAATAAGTTTCGAACTTGCCTATTATACACATAAAATTAATAAATCATTTGCTTGCGCTTCGAATTTTCAAAGTAAATCACTGATTCTCCACAACATTTCACTTTAGCTATTCTAAACATCTTCCAAACTATTTAATAAACATAAAAATACAATAAAATAAACTTGTATAAAATAAATTGATCTGATTCTATCTCGGCAAGCAGTCTTGTACAATTCCAATCGCTGTAACAACTCAACACGTTTCCGCCGATTTCTACTCAATATTTTTAGCAACGTGTGCTGTATTCAAAGCGATCAAGCACCAAAAAATTTTACAATTTTATTAATTAAGTTGACTTATTCATTTTTCTAGTATAAAAATAAAAAATTTTTTGTTTATATGTATAGCAGCTGCTTTAAGAATTAAAATATAATTTCATTTTGACTCCCACTCTAAGCATGTAATGTAATATTTTGTAATATATATTTAAAAAAAAAAGTTATAAATTAAATTTAATAAAAAAATGACTAAATACTTTAAGAAAATCTTTCCAGCAAAGAAATAATGTAAATTGCAAACTTTATTAAATTTGTTTGAGATGATGTTTTTTGAAATTTAACATTTTTCTTAATGCACACTGGGCCTGAATTAAACTTTAAGCCAGTGTTAAATGTTGAAATATCAATAGAAAAAAAACAGAGGTTTAATCTTCGCTTTCGATAATGAGGTGATTCGAACACCAGGCCAGAGATTTTCCTAATTATTTTTATTTTACATTTATTTATTTATTGATTTAAAAGTAACGACATATCGACCCCTTAGAGTGTAAACCTGCTAAGTCTAGTGTCGAAAAAAGTTAATTGTTCGTGTTATTATTTAAACTATATATAGAAAACGTTAAGAGTCTTGTTTCTCTCCCTTGAAATTTGGTTAAAGTAGGTTAGCACTTTTATACTCGTAGCCGACGATATTTAAATGTGCAATTTTCGCGAATATTTTTTGAAGCCCGCTTAATATTCTCTCTTAATTGCAAGACATAAATAAATATTAATATTATTTATTTTAAAACCCAATTTTATTTTATTTATTTTTTAATTTGAATTAGTCTAAATTTTTTTAAATCGTGAATAATTTTGTTGCTCATGAGCCACATTTAGTTGTTGATCCAAAAAGTTACAATTAAATACAAAGTGCCTTCCCTGTTTAGTGTTTTAATTACATATAAAAATTAAAAAAAAAATTATTTAAATTTGAAATTTATTTGCTGGTGGTTCAGCGATGTCTATATGCATTTCATTGTTGCTGTAACAAATCGTCAGTAGACTTCAACCACACATTTTGAACAATAAGTCGAATAATAAATTTCTTAAAAATTATTTAAGATATAAAAAAATATATTTTACAAAGTCCTTCTTAAGAGCAATTTTTATCATGCCACTCATGGGTACTTTGAAATATGATACTTATTCGAATAAGCGAATGATCATATTAACCGCTATTTATTCGAATAATCCAACCAACCGTTTAGCCGTTGTAGAATAGAATCATTTATATATGTTCGAATAATCTAGTAAAAATTTTTAAATCATTTTGCAATGGATTAATCTAATGATTTTTTGTTATAATACGATTGTAATTAGCTTTTTGTTCGAATTTTTTTTTTTTGTAATCGAATAAAGTATTTTACTTGAATCTTATCGAATGATCAAATATTTGTGTAAAAAAATTATTCGAATAATCGAATAATATTGGAATGTATTTGTATAATAAAAAAAAATTTTATTCAAAATATATTTGAATAATCCTTTTAACTTTCTTATGAAAATTTGTTAAATCTTATCGAATTATCAAATATTTATTTGAAAAATTTATTCGAGTAATCGAATAAAATGCTATATTATATCTAATATATATCAGCACATTAAAAGTATATATCGAATAAAAATTTTATTCGAAGTTTATTCGAATAATCGTATTAACTGTTTGTTCGAAAAATTTTTTTCACTAAACCAAATGCTTTACTTGAATCTTATTGAATGATTAAATAATTGTTAAAGAAATTTAAGCAAATAATCCAATAAAAAAAGAAAAATTGTATTCAAAATTCATTCGAATATTTGTATAGATTTTTTGTTCGAAAATTTTTTTAATAGAATTAAATGTTTCACTTGAATATTATCGAATGATCGAATATTTGCCCGATGAACTTATTCGAATAATCTAATAAAATATTATATTGTAATATATTCGTGTAATGGCAGAAACATTTTATTCGAAATTTATTGCAATAATCCTATCAACTTTTTGTTCGAAAATTTTTTAATCATATATATTGTTTCACTTGAATATTATCGAATGATCGAATATTTCTTCTATGAACTTATTCCAATAATCGAATAAAATATTATATTGCAATATACATATGTATTCACTGTTCAAATTTTTTTTTTTTAATTTAACAAAATGTTTTACTTGAATTTTTTAATGATCGAATATTTGTTTGATGAACTTATTTAAGCATTCGAATAAAATTTTATTTCGAAATGTATGTGTATAGTCGAAGACAAAATTTTATTTGAAATCTATTCGAATAATCGTATAAATTTTTTTTTCGAAAATTTTTTTAATGGAACAAAATGTTTTATTTAAACCTTAACCTTAAAGTTATTCGAATAATCGAGTAAAATATTATAATGAAATATACATATTCGTATAATCGGAGAAAAATTTTATTCGTAGCTTCTTCGAATAATCGTATAAAATGTTTGGAATTTTTTTTTAAATCGAACAAAATGTTTAACTAGAAGTTTTTAATGATGGAATATTTGCTTGATGAGCTTATTCGATTATTCGAATAAAATTTTATAATGAAATACATATGTATATGGGTATAATCTAACTTTTTATTCGAAATTTTTTCGATTAATCGTATAAATTTTTTGTTTGAAAATTTTTTTAATCGAATAAAATTTGTCAAATATATTTTGAGAATTTTTTTGAAAAATCTAATAAAATTTTATATTGTAATATAATCTAATAATGGAAGAAAAAATTTTATTCGAAATTTATACGAATAATAATATAAGCTTGATTACTTGAACCTTATTGAATGATCGAATATTTGTTTGATGAACTTATTCAAATACTCGAACAAAATTTTATATAATTTTCAATGTATGTATGCGTCTAATCGAAGAAAAATTTTTATTCCAAATTTATTCGAATAAACGTATAAATTTTTTGTTCGAACATTTGTTTAAAAGAAGGAATTTAATTTAAGTAATGTATTCGAATAATCGAACAAAATATTATATTTTAATACACTCGAATAATCGATGAAAATTTATATTCGAAACTTATTCGAATAATCATATAAACTTGTTCAAAAAAATTTTTTAAACGAATAAAGTGTTTCACTTGAACCTTATTGAAGGATCGAATATATGTTTGATATACTTATTCTAATATTCGAATAAATTTTTATATTGAAATATATGCGTATAGTTAAAGAAAAAAATTTTTTCGTATACACTTTTTTTTCGAAAATTATTTTAATCGAATAAAATGTTTTACCTGAATCTTGTCGAATGATTGGATATTTGCCTTAAAAATTTATTCATATAAATATTTATATTGTAATATACTCGTATGATCGAAGAAAAATTTTATTCGAAATCTATTCGAGTGAGCGTACAAATTGTTTGTATGAAAATTTTTTAAATCGAATAAAATGTTTTACTTGAATTTTATCGAATTATAGAACTATATTTTAATTTAGTATTTATTTGAATATTTGAATAAAACTTAAGCAACTTTGAATCATCCCAGATATTACACGCTGAAAAAAAATCACAAAATGTTTAAGATGTGTTAAAGTTGAAAAAGTATAAACACAAAATTAAAACAAGTATAAAAGTTTTGTAAAAATTTAATTTGCAATATGCAGCAAAGAATAAACTACAAAAGTTTTTTGCTTCGTAAAATATTGTATGGATTATTTTCAGTGTATGAATTTAATGTAATTCCTGCGATCGCCGGTAAGATGTGGGTAATTGCTCTTGATGGCAGCTTTTTAGTAAAGGCTAATTAATATTCGTTATCTTACATAATCATATGACTTTTGAAAAAAAAAAGTACAAACCTGATTTAGTGAATTGCTATTGTCTGGAACATTTTAATAAGCCTCATTCGAACAGGGTTGTATTTTCTCAAAAGTATACCGGAGTTTACGTACAATTCGTTTGCCATGAATGACACCATTTTTTTTTTTAATATTTTTATAACTCGGGTTTCTTTCAACATATTTTTGGCCATATTTTGATATTGTAGTTTATTAAATTTTGTAGGAATATAAATTTAATGATAAGTTATATTGCCGCCAGCTGGGTAAAATTTTAAGAATATTGAACTCATTCTCTTATTAATTTTGCTCATTATTTTACTTATTATGTTGATGAATGTATAAAAAGGAAGACTTGCAAGTCCATACTAGGCAACCAATGCCTTTGGTCTACCCTAAATATTTCTACCAGCTTTTTTTTTCTTAGAAACAGCTCAGAAAGTAAAAGTAACTAAATTGCAAATTTGAAAATTTTGGTCTCAAACAAATTTAAAAGTTATAAAATGCTTAAGTAACATTAACAACAAAAGTTTTTTTTATAAAAATTAAAAAAAAAAATTAATAACAACAACTACATATATAAAATGCTATAAATAACAAAATTTAATTTTTATATATAAAACTATATATATAAACTATACGATCAATCCGAATTATTAAACAAATATTAAATATTGTAAAAAAAAATTTGCAAACAATAAAAAAACTAATAGAATTAAACAATTTTGAAAAAAAAACAATTAAGAAAAAGAGAAAACTTGAACAAACTAAAATGAACTTAATAAAAATATATATACACATACATAAAAACAAAATGTCCTCAAAAATTAAAACAAATAATCTATAAATAAATTAATAAAGCAAAAACTTAGCCTAAAACTATAACAAAAAAGAAAAATTACAAAATAATATTTTTGTTTTTCAAACAGAAATTTTTTTGATAGCAAAAATACTTTAAGTATTTTTTTTTTCAAATTTTAATTAAAAAAACAAATTTCTTACAATTAGTAAAAAAACCAACTAACGTAAAGTAAAATTCGTTTTTTCCAGCTATTTTTTCATATTTGAAATTATTTTTTTAGCATTGCAAATATTTCAAATAATTATAAAAATCTATATATATACATACATACATATATACATATATATATATATATATATATATATATGTACATATGTATACAAAGTTTGTATGTATACATATATGTATATAAAAAAATTAACTCGTAAATAAATTATTAATACACAAAACTAGGCACGAAATAAATAAAATTCTTATGTATTAAATATAATTTATTTAAATAAAAATTTTGATTTTTCAGTTTCCAAAAAGAAAATATTTTAAAAACAAATTGTGTAAAATACCTTTATTTTAGTTTAATTAAAATTTTTTCTGTTTAACAATGAACAAGTAAATATACTAAATAGCAGTTTAGATAAAAAATTTTATTTAAAAAAATTAAATTTGTTTTTAAAGCTTGAAAACCAAAAAAAAAAGCAAAAATATATTTATTCCAAAAAAAAAGAGAAAGAAAAAATATGTTTAAATAACCTTTTTTCAATAAATTGAATTAAAAAAATCTTGTAAGAAAAAACTATTCTTTTATTAAAAAAAACAAACAAAAAAGGCGAAAGGAATAGAAAGGGGTACACATATTCATTTATTTAAAACTCAATTTGCTCTTACGTTCTTCATTTGACGTCTCTGTTACTGAAAGCGATATTAAAGAGCGAAACTACCTACACAAGGCGAATCCATATTAGTTGCTGTGAATTGCTCTGGTGACTATTTTCGCCGCAACTAATTTGAATATACGTTGCATGTCAACACATCTTTTTCAGTAAATTTTTTTGACATCAAAAGTACAAATTTCTTAAAGCGAATTGAGCCGAGGTTCTTTGCATAAATTTGCCTGCATGGTCAAAGCGAATTCATATAAGGGCGAAAATAGTCACCTGAGCAGTTGCGACTACCTGATATGAAGTCGTTGTGGCATTGACTATGTTCTCCAAGTCATATAAGTTCATTCATATAAGCATACAGGTAAGTCCCGGTAAAACGAACGATTTACTGTCAGGCCCATTGATTATACCGAAAATATCGTTATTCGCAAAAGTTTTTTCAAGTGTTATTTCAATTTTTATTATTGTACACTTGATGCAATACAATAAAAGAAATGACGGCAATTTCTTTTCAAATAAGCTACCAAGTGCTAACTAAAGGTATCACACTCTATTTGCATTTACATTACTGCTAAAGATTTTGTTTAAAATTTTTTTGCCATTCGTAATAGAGAGCACACATTTATCATATTAAATGTTAGAAATACATATGTATGTTCCTCGCAAGTTTTTTGTTTTTTATTTTGCGATTTTTTCTTTATCATTTGTTATATCCAGTATAAAATTAGGATATTATTTGCCTTATGAGGTTGTTAGTGTAAAAACTTAGGATGTTCGTTATATCTGATTTTCGTTAAAGCGAGATTGGTTATACCGAGATTTACCTGTAAGTATACTACAATGTCAACACGAAGTTTAAAAAAAAAAAAATTTAACATCGAAAGTAAAAATTTTTCAAGGCGAATTGAATTTACTAAATAAAATTGTTCTCGTTCACCTTAAGAGTAATTCCAGCTTTAAGCCTGTGAAACTGACTAACTGGGTGGTCAAGAATTCTCATGGATATATAATTTTTTTTAATCAAATAGAAATAACGTCTTAAGAAGTGAAGTTGGTTGCAGAATATAAAGAATCTATTATACAAGATTTTTTATACCACCCTTCTGCTCTAATTTATATAAAGCATAAAACCAAAAACTGTTTCCGATTTATCTGTTAGATGTACTTGCTATGACAGCTCACTGAGAACAAGGCGAATTCAAATAAGGTATATCTATTCAGCTCAATTAGCTTTGAGAAATTTATACTTTAAATGTCAAAAGAATGTACTGAACAATTTGTGTTGACATCCAATGTATGTACATACATATATTCAAATTACAAGCGGCGAAAATGGTCACCTGATCCTTTGCGACCACCTAGCATGGATACGCCTTGCTGAGAACTTTTTGTAAGTTATACTTCTGTTTTTATATGTATGTATATATGACGATTTATATGACGATATTCTCTCTTGGCTTGATTTCTTTGTTAGTTATGAACGCAGTATAGTTAAGTTAAACATTTGTTAAATGTTTTGGATTTTTTTACAATGAAATTCGTAATGGCGGCCATACACTACACAAGTTCAGTGCTCAAGTCTGGCACTGCGTAAACTAAGCTTGTGACACACACTATACAAGTAAACTGTGCATTTTTTATTTAATTCGCCATAATGCTGGTGATTATTTGTATATTTTTAGGAAGTCTGTCCAGAATATTTTTGCTCTGCGCGCATTTCTTGCTGTGAACTCTTAAAAAATCACGAAACAACTGACCGTTTGCAACATACACTACACAAGTTCACTGTGCAGTTTTCAAACATGAGCAAATATCAAAATCATTTTGATATTTACTCAGTTCACTGCGTAAATAGCACAACCACCCCCATACACTACACAAACGCACTGTACAGTGCCAGACTTGTGCAGTGAACTTGTGTAGTGTATGGCCGGCATAAGAAATCATGATTGCCAGCATAAATGATTTGTTTAACTTGGTTAAAAAGCTCAGTCACGGTTCGTCGGAATTTAAAAATTTTTTAGCGCTTTTTGCAATGTTCTTACCAATAAATATGGTGGCATCGCTGTGCTTACGTTTCCATAAAAATGCTGCCAAGTTTCTTTTTTATAAAAAGTCTTATGTACTTAATAACTTTTAGGTGGTGTTAGGCTTCGCTATACTAAATTTCAAACCAAGACATTTTCATATGAATTCGCCTTGTTTCAAACTAAAGTACTCTAGAGGGCGCAATTTAGTTTTTCTTGACAAATTGCTGATAGATGTCAATACATTTTCAATTTCACTACAGCAACATCAATCAAGGACTTATTAAAATTAAATAATTGAATTAAAAATCATCAGTTCAACAGTTCTAATACTTTAATGAAAACGAATAAAACCTGGTTTTATACACATCCAAATTTGCCAACGCCCATTTCAGTGACCCATGAAGTCCTGCAGAGCGGTCGCCAACGAAATGAAAGGTGTAGAAAATCCAAACTCAAAAATATGAATTTCAACTTTAACATTGGCAGGGAGTAAGTCTCATTTAAATATGCGGGTATTAATAATTAATTACTTAAAATCATCATTTAAAGAGAAGCTAAGGAAATACGTGGAACTCCACGAGACAGTTTAATATCCACTACATATCGTCGTCATTATTATGCACCCTTTGCTCTGCGATGCCCCCCAAAACCTTTAATAACCAATCCCGATCCATTGTTTAATCGCCGACCGTTAAATGAATTTGAAATGCGACCTTGGGCTGAGGGAAAATTTATGGATGACCATTTGAGTCGAACGAGTGAACAAAGAAAACGTATAAATTTCTTCCGACAAATAAGGTAAATACATATCGTTGCTTAAAACGCAAAACTATCCATCTAACAAAAAAAATTTTTTTCATAAATACCGTGGTATTTCTTCAAAAATAATCATTAAAAAAACAAATTTGTGTGAATTGAAATAGAGATTTAGGGTCTTATTTTATAAAACGCAACGCTTAGCGTTGACAAATTTGGTATATATATATGTATGTATGTATTTTGTTTTTGTAATTTAAATTTTTTCCATATAAAATTTGTCGACACTTAGCGTTGTGTTTTAGAAAATTAGGCCCTTAATTTATTTTATTATATTGCAAAAATTCGCTGTAAAATTATCCGACTTTTAGTCGGGGCGTTTTGCGTTTCAAGTAACGATATATTTATCACATGTATGTATGTAGATATTTAAGCAGTTCTGGTATATTTAATTAATTGATGTCACTGTTTTGCAGACATGCGTCTTATTTCGATAAGTGTTTTGAGATGTAAGGGCTATCAAGATGGCGAAATCAATTGTATGATGTTAACATGCATTCTTTTAGTTAATTTTAATAAATTTGGAATTAGAAAAAGAAACTACTACGGATTTGAAAAAAAAAAATCTTCTTTAGGTAACAGTGGTACTCAGTTCACACAAAGCTAAGTTTTTTGGTCAGCTTTTGTCGCAGAGAGAGGGAAAAGGCTCTTGAACATTTCTCTCTCTCGCTTATAATCTAGAGTTTCTCAACACAAATTGTTGAGTCACACGAACTTGCACAAAGAGAAAAAACTATCGAAAAAATCAAAACAGAACACTATAATCAAGGCGAAATCATATTAGATGGTATCAATTATGGTTGGTAAACTTAATACAATTGTTTTCTTTTTGGTACTATTTTAACTCCAAAAGTACAATAATACATCAATGGTTAGTTTGGTGCATTTAAAGAATCTCCCCAGTTTCACAGTGCATTTATTATTATCGAGCAATTACAAAAAGCATTGTAAAAGTAAGACTCAATGAAAAATTAAAAAAAAAATGTGAACTCGTCCATTTCCAAATTATTTTGCTCCTAAATTCGGATGCTAGAGCTCAAGCTATTAATTTGTATGTATGTATATCCTAATTTTCAACTTTAACAGGTGTACCCAGCCATATGCTTTTACATACGAGCTCACAAGCTAATTTTGTATATAAAATTTTGTATTTTATACAATAATTGAAATTTATTAGTTGGTGGTTTAGCATGTCTATATTAGTATTTCATTGGTGCTTCAACCAAATCATCAGTAGACTTCAACCACAAATTCTGAAGAGTCACAAACCTCTTACTTTATGCATAGACTTTCAAAACCTATATGAGAGTTCATAAAATAATAAATAAATTTCAATTATTGTATGTAAACTTCTGACAATATGTCAAATAATAAATTTCTTCAAAATTTTGTACTTAAATAAAAATACATAAAAATATTTAATTTGAACTAAAAAAATCTTTTAGTACAATTAAGGTCAAAGAAGTAAAATTTTTTAAAATTGTTGGTAAAATTTTAAAATTCGCAATGCCATCCCTGGTCTCAACTGCTGAGGTGACTATTTTCGCCGTTTGTAATTTGAATATGCGTTGCAAAGCGAATCCATACATTATATGAATTTGCCTTGGAGTATACCTTCTACAAATTTGCTTGGGCCAAGGCAAATTCATATAGGGGCGAAAATAGTCACCTGCTTTGCCTGAGCAGTGAATGAGAATTCGTTTTAGCCAAGGCGAATGCATACTAGGTGGTCGCATTTCTCAGAGCGAATTAAGCTAAGTCTACGTTATATCAAATTGCCTTGGTTTTAGTCTTGGCTATGTTCTTCTCCAAGGCAAACAGGCAAATTCATATAAATTATATTCGGCTCAATTCGCTTTGAAAAATTTATACTTTCAATGACAAAAAAAATATACTGAAAAAGGTTTGTTGATATCCAACGTATGTATGGATGTATGTATGTATATGCAAATTACAAGTGGCGAAAATAGTCACCTGATCGCTTGCGACCACACACACGTCTCAATTCGCTTTGACCAATTTATTACCTTTGATGTAAAAAAAAAATACTCAAAAATGTGATGCAGCAACTTTATATTACAAGTTCTGTGATAAAAAAAGAACAGATTAATAAAATTAATGTAAATTGCCAGTGTATCATTGCAGTTAAACGTAATTAAAATGCATCTACTGCAATTGTCAATGATCGTCTGTTCTGTCAATGGCTGACCTGCAATGGTCACAAGTGTTTGTCAATTTTTGCACTAAAATACATAAAGGGTGTTTTTTTTATTGAGATATAGAACTTTAAGTTGGCATCACTTTTTTAACTGGCGGACATTTTGTCAGCTGTCAAGTGATTAATATTTAGTTTGGTTTGCCATTTCATCATGAACAGGTTGACAATAGAACAACGCTTGCAAATTGTGCAAATTTATTTCGAAAATAATGGTTCAGTTCGCGAAGTTTACCGCAAGCTCCGTCCATTTTATGGTCGACATAATCGTCCATCAGAGCAATTAATTCGGTTAACCATGGATCGTTTTTGCACTACGTTTACTCTATGTGATAATACGCATCCGCAGAGACGTCGAACAGTGCGCACCGAAGAAACAATTGCCGCTGTAGAGCAAAGTGTTGAAGAGGACCCGAATGAATCGATTCGCCACCGTGCACAGCAATTGGAGCTTTGTCCATCAACTTTATGGAAGATTTTGAAGATTTTGAATGTGGATGAGTTGTGGTTCCAACAAGACGGCGCTACATGCCACACAGCGCACGTCACAATCGATTTATTGAAGGAAACATTCGATGAACGCATAATTTCGCGGAATGGACCTGTCAATTGGCCACCAAGATCGTGTGATTTGACACCATTGGATTATTTTCTTTGGGGATATGTGAAGTCGCTCGTCTACGCCAACAAACCAGAAACGTTAGGGGACTTGGAAGCCAACATTCGTGGCGTTATTGCCAACATACGGCCCCATATGCTCGAAAAAGTGGTTGAAAATTGGACCTGTAGAATTGGCTTTATTCGAGCCAGCCGCGGCGGCCACATGCCCGAAATCATATTTAAACATTAATGGCATAAAACTATCCTTCCAATAAAGCCAAATTGATGGACATTAAAACGATTTTCTTGTGTTTTTTTTCAATTCGAAGTTCACAAACAAAAAAGGGGAAAAAAGAAAAAGGTAAAATGCCATTAGAAACATTTGAAATTGTTTGTCATTGCTATTGTTGTTGCTGCCAACTTTTCAATTAAACCACAAAGAGAGTGAGCTTGAAATAACAACCTAAATAAAAATGACCGGAAATGGGTGCTAAGAGCATGTACGAGTATGCAATAGTTACACTCCGAAACGGAAGCCATGTGTAAACGTGTTGTTTGAGTATGAGTTGTAAATTTCGTTGTTTAATTAAAGTATTCAATAGACGTTAATTCAGGGCAATTTGTTATCAACCAACACTCGCACATACAAAAGTTTGTTGATATTTCCTTTAATTTAAAATCAGATTTTAATTGCAGCCGCCAGTGTTTGAGAATTAATTGTTAACTGCTTTAAAATGGGTGTTAATTATAATGAGGGGATTATCAACAAATGTATTTCCAGGTATTATAATGATGGTGCATATACAATAAAATATTTAAATTGACTGACTAGCTCTGTTAAGTGGTTGGTGATATTAATTAAGGCTTTTGTTGAGCATAGATTTTGGCTTATGAATGTACATATTAGATAAAAATTTCGAAAATTCAATTTAAACCAAAATTATGCTGCAAATTGTATGTAAGTTAAGGTATTTTTATACTAATGCAATAAAATGTCATTGGAAAGTTTAAGTTTTTTTTGCGTAAGTATAGGTGAATATTCGAAGTGTGGAAGTGAATTGGGCACACCTTGAGAAAAGACCTATGATGATATCAGAGGAATAACCCTAAGCTGAAATCCGCAAGTCAGCCATAGACGGGCAGACCACCAAATACTTGGAGAAGGCTGTGAAAGCAGAAGCATCACAAGCAAAGCGCTTATAGAGAAAAAGCAAACACTTAGCAATAGCTAGAATAAATTAGAGTTCATTTGTTACGGTGCTGTGATCCAACTAAGAACTACGGGAAAATTTATATACAGATATTATATAAGCTTTGTATAATTAAATTAAACAGCACGTAAGCGTTATACAGCATCTTTTATTGTAGCAAAAAATCTTCTCGTCCAAGTACCGTGTTAAGGAGCTTAGAAATGTCTATCGAAAATTCTTCTTGGAAGATTTTATGGATGTAGGTATAAGGATATTTAAAAAAAGCTTAAAGAGCTTAAATAGTATTTTTGTTGTTGTTAATTCTTGCATAATTGAAAATTATAGCTGCGACTTTAAAAATTAAAATAAAAATACGTTCAGCAGAGAGAACTATAAGCCCAATAAGGCGAAGGGATAAACACATACACATTAAAATATTGTTACGTTTTTACCCTTTAAAATGCTTTTCTGTAGACCCAAAGAAGATTTGCAAATGAATAAAAGCCTCAGTGCACTTATAGGTTAATAATTACACTTTATTTACTAATTACACTTATCTAATAAAATCAAGAGCTTAAATACACACACAACTTAAGTCACTTAAATGATTCACAACTAGTTGTTGTACATATTACACGTCTCAGAAAACTGGCTACACTGGTCTGCAAGAAATACTCTTTCTCTGCTGTTTTGCACACAAAACTAACTCTGCCAACGCTCTCTATTTTTACAACAAGATTTATTCTTTCTACATAATAATGAGATGAACTCTCTTAATAGAAAACTATTCAAAATAAACAACTGAACTTCATACTGACTTTATGAGAGACTGAACGGCCAGCAGGTGCGTCGCCCTTTTCATACTCCATACAAAGCTTCCAGAACGTTACAGCAACGTCTAGACAGTCGCAGCAGCGTTTTCAATGTTTACTTTCGAACGCGTCATTGGTTTATGTATTAACTATGTATGTGGTGGTTGTTTACTTTGTTTTTGTCTGCACTAGCATGTATAGGTGTGTATGTGTTTGTGCTTGTATGTGTATCTTCTTAACAAGCAGAAGCTATTTCATTATTGTTGTTGCTTTATTTTTTATGTGTATTTATTTATGTTTGTATGTTCTTGTTTTATTTTGCATTTAAAAGGTTCGTTCAAATATTTTTGCATAGCAATATGTTTCTTTGTAAGCAAATTGCAAAGATATCCGCAACAATTCAAGTTACTACCGGAATTGAGGTGCTTAGAAAAAAAAAACAGTAACATTATAAGCAGCATTGTGGTTAGATGCTATAACGAGCAGGCGTAAATGATTACACATATTTTTACAACAGCAACTGCCAAAAACTACCTCTGCTATTAATTGTAAAAATACACCGTTTCCTACTTTGATAGGCCTTAGTTATAAAAAAATATTTTTGTTTTATATTTAAAAGGTTTCATAAACACTATTTATGAATAAGGCAGTAAAAGAAATAAATAATTGGGATAATTAAACTTTGCCTCGTGCTCTCAATTCTCAATGTAAGGAATGTTGTACTAAAAATATTCCCAAACATGTGATAATGGGACATGGGACAAGTGCCCATCTTATCACACTTATCAGCCGTGTCACAGATTCTATTTCGAATGGTTTTTTATTTCAACTCTCTGCCACATATTTATTCAAGAGTTATTGCAAGTTAGGAAAAAAGTTATTACATTTGTTTCTTTGCAAAGTAAACAGCAAACATTGTTTTCGCCGAGATCTGATTGGCTGTTTTGCTCTCGTCGGTGTGAAAGCACAAAGCTCTTTTGTAAAAGCTGGCATATTGTGCGTATGACTGATTTAAGGCATTTATGTATTAGAAATGGTGTTGAAAAAATAGCAGAATCATTATTGCAACGAATGTAATATTGATGTGCTCCCAAACCAAAGAGAGATTCTGTTTCTTTTTGTGTCTATTCGGCCATAAACAAAATTTGGTCATTGGAAAGCAAGCAAGTGTAGCCAGGAATGTTTGTGATTGGTTTTGGTAGTCGTTATAATGTGTGTGTGTGTATGTATGCATGTATAGTTTTCTATCTAACTTTGTGTAAATAAAAATAAACGTTTGCAGGCGAATGTGTTCCATAGTTAGTGTTGGTGTTTATATGGAAAAAGATTTAAGCGTGTAAAAATTTAGAGAAAAAACAAACAACACAAAAGCAATACAACAACATGACACAACATGCAGCCATATATTTATGTAAAACTATGTGTCATTAGCAAATTGTGACTTGTTTTGTATGTACATATCGCTCATTTGCTTCAATAGTGGCACAACTCGAAAAAACTAGTTTTGCAGAAAACGCGTTTTAAATTTTCAATTTGCATACAACTCAATGGAGATATGAAAAAAAAATCTTCTCTCAGGAGGTGATAGTACAAGCTATTTGTATGAAATTTTTACACAAGACAAAATACAAAATGCCGAATCTTTCTGCATTATTAACTCAAAAAACCCATTTTTTGAGTTATGCCACTATTGAAGTAAATGAGCGATATGTACAACGAAAATAACGATGAATGCTTAAATGCAATGACCAGCAACCACTACCGCACACTCGCACATTTGGTTGCCAATTTGTGTTGCCATTTTGTCATGTTGTTGGCGATTGTTTAGTGTTGTTCGTATTTAGAGTAACGCCATGTACAATTTGAAACATAAAATCACCGCAAAAACCAATGACTTTAAATTACAAGCACTAGAAGAGTATATGGATATTTTTCGGTGTATTTTATTTATTTATTTTTTTCTTTGTGTTCTAAATTTGCTTGTGCCACTATTTTCCTAAAAATTAGAAAGTGGCTTGCATTGAGCAACCACTTTTACTGTATAATTTTGTAATTGCAGTTGCATGTTTTGTATTTTCATTTAATAATAATCCATTTATTTTACTGTCTTTAATGGCTTTTTTTCAAATTCAAAATTAAGCTCAGAATAGCCTTTGCAAGTGGCAGAAATTCTACAAAATCTTTAACAATGTTAAGACTGCAACATTTTTTCGTTAGGTCAATATGTTAAAAACAGAAATAAAACAGATTTGCATTTTATAGTTTGCTAACATCTGAACAAAATCTAGTATTCACGAGACTTTTAATAAAATCTAAAATATTTCAAAAAGATTTCACATACAAAAAAAAATTTTTGCTCGTCACTGTATTTTTCAAAATTGAGTTAGTTTCTTTATTTTATTTATAGGGCATTTACATCAGCACAAAATCTAGCATATTTTGATTAAAATCTTTATGAAAACCTTTTTGTGACATTTATCAAGATTTTTTTTATCCAAAACAAAACCCATCAACTGATTTGTTTCCAAAACTACAACCAAAGTCCCAGTCCAGACTTGCAATTTTTGTTGCAGCAACTTTTTATTTTTTAGTGCAAAAGACCGAGAGAGGAATACAAAAAGTATATATTCCTATTTCAACACTCTCACACATATTCAAGAATTGCTGCAACAAAAATTGCAAGTCTGGACCGGCACAAACAACAGCTAATTCACTCACCTTTTGCTGTACAGGGTAGTAAAGAATAAATAAAAATATTAGATTTTTATTAGATTTCCTACAAATCTACTCAAAAATGAGATTTGGTTTTGTATGCGAAATCTGGAAAAAAACAGCTTTATTTAGCTCGATATCCTGAAAGTACTAGATTTCGAGACAGTGTAAATGTACTATTAAATAATGTAGAAATCTAGTACTTACGAAATTTTGAGCTAAATCTAATTTCTTTTTACTAGATTCTTCATGCAGATTTGTAGGAAATCTACTCAAAATCAAATATGTTTATATTTTTACTACCTTGTACAACATATTTATATAAAAGGTGAATGAATTAGCTAAGCTCTACTATTTCTATTGCAGGTGTGTGAATGAACTAAGTCGGCACTTTTGGACAAAGAATTTTGTCTTGGATAAACTGTCAAAAGGCTTGGTGTAAGCGATATAGATTTCGATAAATATTTCAAATCGATTCTAAAATATTTCGAGACAATGTAAATGGAGTAATAAAAAACGAGTATATATGTATTTAACGGGGATTACTTAAAAGCTTTCGGATTTGATTAAAAAAAAACATAAAATTTAGAGAAACGTATGAAATCTTTGTTTGAGTCGGTAGAACGGTATATATAATTCAATGCTTAAAGCTGATTTCATGTAAATTTTGATTGCGGATACGTCTGAAATGGCTCATACGATGGATGCAATTTTGGAATACTCACACCAACATATCGGCCGGTACCTGACGAAAAAATTGTGTGCTGTGCGTCTACTATTGCGGACTTATCACTTTAGAATTGAGCCTTAGTCTGAAGGCGTTAAATTGCATGATCTAGGTAGCCAATTGACTGGCTCCAAACGTAAATTAAGATGTTAATGAAAGTCGCCTCTCGCAAAGTGGGCCATTGTTGCGCTTGGTGTGTGCCATGTGGCACCGTCTTGCAGAGGAGCTGCAACACTGCATTGTTAAAAAAAATTGCAAAACAAGCAGAGTTCTAAAAGAATGAAGAAGGTTACAATTACTAATAGTAAAAAGCATTGCCTGAGTGTTACTTCCCTTTACAAAAATAAAATAAATAACAATAATTAAAAATTTTAAAAACTCCCGATATATCTAGAAAAGATGTGATATCTTCTAAACGGCTAGACCAATTTTCTTCAAACATAGTTAAGAACCTTCTCGATCAAGTCACATTTCAAACAGAAAAAATTAAATCAAAATCGGTCCAGCCGTTTGGGCTGTAAGTGGACACGGACAGACACACAGATACACAGATACACAGACACACACTACAAACTTATAACACCCCTTTTTTTGGTCGGGGGTTAAAAAATTAAAATTATATGTAATTTTACTAACATAAACTTATTTTTTTATTTTGACTCGTACATTAGATAAATGTTTAACTCTTTTTAAGGAGATTTATAAAATGTTTAATATTTTTTTATGTTGATCTTTAAAGAAAAAAAAATGAAGGCGAGATAAAACCCATATATGTACATCTGTATTAAACCAAAATACATTAGCAAAGAGGAAAAACTTTTAAAAACCAATATTGCTCTTCAACAATTTAACTTCTACAAATGTAATCCCAATAAAAACATTTACCCAAACAATAAATTTAATCAATTAAAATAAAACTACATGGAAAGTTTAATTTTAACTGTGTTTGCAGAACTCTCTTGTAGTCCGAAAGATGTACAAGATTAGTAAACTGCCAAAACTTGAGAGCAAACAAACATACGGCAACTAACAGATGCTTACAGATGAATACTTGTATATACTTACGCATGGGAGAGTGTATGTGAATGTAAATGTATGTGTAATTGCATAAAAGCAACAAAATGTGGCCATAATATACCGTCGATGCCTGTATCGGTGCATGTGTGGCAAAAGGTGTGAATAAAGAAGCTTAAAATGATCTTAGCAAAAATATCGCAAATGCCTCCATAAGTAACACAGAGAAGCACAAAATATATATTGCTCCTTGATTGCTTTATGGTGATATGTCAAAAAATTAGTTTTTAGACTTATTAAAAGAGAAAAATTCATTGGATCATATTTAATCCCGAGTAAAAATTTCACACAAAAAGCTTGACAAAAAAAAAATATTTTATAACATTCATAAGCCCATATACATCAAATTTTAAATTAAATGAATGTTTCTAATTTAAACAAAACTCTATTCACCATATTCATAATATTTAAAATGAGTTTGAAATGTATTTTAGTTAAAATTTTTCATAAAAAATGGATTTCAAATTCATTTTATTTTTTATGAATATGGTGGATAGAGTTTTGTATAAATTAGAAACTTTAATTTCATTTTAAGGAAAACTAGCTTTTTGGAGTTATGCCTATATTGCAATAAAGCAGCGATATCTAAAAAGAAATTATTGTGCCTTAAACTGTTGCCCTAGTTGGGATGGCAGGCATTATGAAAGCTACAAAATGGTAGAATATTATTTTTTATGGGGCACTTATACCTGCAAAAAAACTTGAATATTTCAACTGAATCTTATCAAAATCTATACCGTTCACAAGGAGTTTGTTTTTTACATTTATCAAGATTTCGCACCCAAAACAAAAACCATTGACGGAAAATTTTCCTAAGCTTTTACCAAACAACGGCAGTATAGCTAATTCACACACACCTTTTGAAAAAAGAACATAGTTGCATCAGTAATAAGTCATTTACATTTGCACGAAATCTAGCAGATTTTAATAAAAAATCTTTATAAAAATCTACACCGTCTACACCAAGGTTTTTTTACATTTATTAATATAACTAATATTTTTATTTGTTTTTTAATACCACATACAACATATTTTTTAAAAAGATAAGTGAATTAGCTACGGTCTGCTTAAAAAGGTATATGAATTGGCTACATTGCAGTTATTTGATTGTAGCTTTAGAAAATTTTCAGTTAATGGGTTTTGTTTTAGATAAAAAAAAATCTTAATAAATGTCAAAAAATAGTTGATTTTAATTAAAATGTGAACAAAATCTAGCAGATTTTAATTAAAATCGTTATGCCCTATAAGGTATTACCAAACAACGGCGATAAAGCTAATTCACACACCTTTTGAAAAAAATAGTTTTAGATTTTAGATTTTAATTAAAATTTTTATCAAAGTCTATACCATTTACGAAAAGTTTTTTTATATTTATCAAGATTTCGTATCCAAAACAAAAACCCTTAACTGCAAATGTTTCTAAATTACAACCAAACAGCTGCAATGTAGCTGATTCACACACCCTTTTAAGTACAACGCTTCAGTTTTTTTTAGTTTAATTTTGAAGAAAAAAACTAGAGTTGTATTAGATTTTAAGCAGATTTCAATAAAATTAAGTGATGAAGTAGATTCTGTTTTGTTTGGGAAGTCTACTGTAAATGGCAGACAAAGTAACAGGAAATGCTTTTGAGATAGCAAATTGATGTAGAAGATAAATTTAAAAAGGCCATGAATGCACAAAATAAATACCCAGCAAGCATTTGTGTTTGAAGAATTTAATATTAAATATTGAACATTTGAAAATGTACGATAAGTAATTAAGATTCAATATTGCGAGTGCTAAAAAGAAAATGTTAATAATTTCGTTCACTTTATGGCAGGGCTGTAAAAGATTGAAATCACTTTAATTTAAATCACATGATTGCTTTGTTTTGATTGCATTCAAAATAGCAAATTGATTTTGTCATTTCAATTTGAAATCATGATATAAATACGCCGAAACTGATTGTTTCACATTTTTTAAATCAATTCACATTGATTGCAATATAATTTGATAAGGGCCAGTTCCACGACGTCGAGAGAGAATGCCCGATCGATAACTTCTGTTGAAAATAAACACAAATTTTCTTATTTTATCGTTTTCGCAGCAACAAGTTGTCGATCGTAGGCCGTACATTAATTGCTTTCAATTAATTGTAAATAAATTCAGTAAAGTGCGGCTTTGATTCCATAAGGAATTTCACTACTATACAAGCTGTTAATAGCATATATTACCTGTAGTGCGATTCACTAACTTTTTTTTAACCATAATAATAATAATAATATTCCACTTAAGATAATTTAAAATTTTTTGTGACAAATACTAGCAGAACAACGGAACATTGCGCTATTTCAAAGGCAGCATGCATGTTGTTTCATTATGATGATCATCAGCAGCCAATAAGCAATTTTGCTTGAAATAAAGTTTAAAATCATTGTTATTCGAGTCAAAAATTCAATTTTGGATGGGTTGAGTTGGCTTAAATTTAACTTTATTTCCAAACAAATTTCAAAATCTGGAATTGACATATTTTTTTAGTTTATTGGCCGTTATTTTTTTTTTGTCCCACTGTACGTGCGTTGTCAAGTAATGTAAACTTTAACCACATGTACATATTTTTTACTGTAAATGGAATATGTGAATTGTTTTCAGTCATCGTACCTCAATTTGTTGAAAGCTTTTTATCTAATGAAAGCTCAATTTTTAGCATCACTAATTTATAACAGTCTGGCCGTTAAGCTGTTTGCTCTTAGCTAAAAATTGTCTTTCGAATAAAAACAAAGCTTTACTTTTATGTTTTTTTTTAACAAATATAATTTTTGGTCTTTTATTACTACGTTTATACGCAGGGCTTATTTGCAAATAAAACAGTAAATTGTTGCCATATTATTGTTTTTATTGCGACTTACTAATTCAGAAAACTATTCACACTATTTGCAAATAAATTGCTTGAGGTTGCCACGCTTACAAATGCTTGATAACAAAAACAATAAATGGACAAATATTGCAACAAAAAATATTGATAGAAGCAAATAATAACAATTAAAAGAAATAATTATTTGATATTTTGTGCATTTACACTATTTTTTTCTCAACATAAGTAAGCTTTCTATAGAAGTGCTACCAAGTTTGTGTACTTTTGCTATGCCGTATAAACAGTGAGTTAATTTATTTGCAAATAATTTTATTTGCAAATAGTGCGCGTATAAACGTAGTATATGTATGGATGGGTGTTACGAATTCGTCTTAGCTGATTATAACACTTCTACCAGTACTTCTTTACTCTTTTTTTTTTGTAGCATGCATTTGTTAAATTTATTATTTTTAGGTTGGACTTTTGCAGCACTTTTTCACTAATGTGTGCACTTAGATGTATTTTGTTTTATAGTATTTTTTCTAAATGTTACTCTATACTAAACAGTTGTAGGATATAATAGTTTTTCCTTAAGTTATTTAAATTTATTTTTTTGTACACATATTTTTGTTGGTGTCGAAATCCTTTACTTGTTTAGCTCATTTTCATTATTATCATTATTTCAGTTATGTTGGGAATTTTTCTGCAGTTCAGTTGAATTTTCATTAAAGCTCAACATTGTTTAAGATAATAAGATAAATGTCCTCTTAGGATTTTACTATAGCAACACAAGGATTTGCCACATTATTTGTGTGTACATTTTCATACAAAATTTTCAAATGTTACTTGCTTTTGGAATTGTTTTAAAAATAAATATTTATATTTTATGTGCACATGATGACTAGTACGATTTTTTTAGCTTTATTAAAATAAATTTTGTGTGCGTAGGTTGTGCACAAAGTTAATGTGAGAAATGGAACTTATTTTGGTTGTACTGCTGCTGCATTTTAATGTGAAAACTAAGATAAATTTATGGTTTCGTAATGAGAAAATTCTATTGCAGCCTATGGCTGGTGATGTATGTATATACAGAGGGAAAAAGCCGCTGCAGTGCGCTGTAAGGACATCAAAATCGTCAATCAAAAGTCAGCCAAGCACAATTATACTTAATTTAGCCTTAAGATTTTAGGAATATAATACGAGTATGGAACAAAAACGAAACCATTATGATTATCAAGCAGGCTTTATATGGCATGCCTTTAAAATTGCTTGAAATACAAGCAAAAGCTTGTAAAAGGAAAACGCTTTATGAATATAACATTCTCATTTTGACAAAGCATTATTTTCAGCTTAGCAATCATTGTCCCCACTTTAATTTTTTTACTTGCCGTGATTAATTTTTTTTTCTTTTTTGATTGAAAAAACATAAATTTAAACTAAAATAAGCAAACGAGACTATTAAAGAATGTGTTAAACTTTTAAGCGAATTCATTGACATGCGACAGTTAGTATTTCTGCTTTGCCGCTGTATAAACGCACTTCCGCTCATATTTCCAAATATTTTTTATTTAGTTTTTGGCGCAAAATTTTGAAAATATTTCTTACCACACTGTAACCATAATTAATGCCCTGTTACTAAACATGTTGATGTTCTTGCTCGCTGTTGCTGATGTTGCTGCTGCTGTTGTTGTTATTGTTATCGTGGTTCACGTTGTAACCCACCAGTCGTCATTTAATTTCAAATGAAAGCAAATGATAATGGCTGTCCTTGTGTAATGCAACAGAGCATGGTAAAAATCAACAGAAATTTTAAATGTTTTGTTATCCTCTCTAGTTCTTTAGTTAGAAATTACAAATAAACACATACAACAGCAAACGTATGTTCACAAATAAACACACACACACACACACACACACACACATTATAAAGAAATAAAATACAGAATATTTTAATTAAAATACTCTACAACAGTTTTAGTGATATTTATTTGAGGCAGAGTCTTGGAATAAAACTGACAGCGCGCAGTGTAGTTTTTAATGATGTGAATGGTTAAGGCTTCTTTTTTTAAAGTAAATTTCTCATGATATTAAATTTACAAACATTTCGAAAGATACGAGTATTAGCGAATTGAATATTTGTTCACTAAATTAATATTTTATTATAAAAGATACATTTTGTCAACTTAAGTTTAATAATTCCTTAAAAAACCAATTATTAACTTGACAAAACCCCTACTATAACGAGAGCAATGTATAGCTGTTTCAGTGTTGCCATTTTTTTTCTAGAGCTTATCCCCAATTTTTGATTTTTCATCCCCAAAAATTCCCAAATTGAGTTTTTTTATTCAAACTTTTTCTTTGAAAAAAAAGTTTCTTAATTTTATTTTAAAAATAATGACAAAAATAACATATTTAATCAATAAAATTCATTTATATTGCTATGAGTTATTAATTTAATTTTTACTTATAAAACTTTTAAAGAAAAAATTACACATAGTTTAATATATACAAGTATAAAAAATGTTTAGCCAAAGTTTACCATTTAAAAAACTTCAGATTCGAAATCTTCTGATTCATAAGCCTCAAAATTTGTTGTACATAGTACATGTATTAAAAAGCTATAACATTTTAGCAGAAGGATTAAATTTGTGACAACAAATTGAATTGTTTTTAAAGTGTGTGTTTATTCTAAGAAGTGCTTCCAACAAGTCATATTACATTTTATTACGTATTTTTGTCTTGGTAGTGCTTATTATTGGTTAATCTTCCTTGATACTTCTTCTTTATTAGAAGCCATTCACTATGCCAGACGCATACTTCTTAGTTCAAAAATCATTCTTGTTACCATCAGTTATAAAAAAAATCCCCAAAAAATGCCCTAAAATTTGGTTATCATCATCAACAAATCCCCAGATCCCCAATACAAAATTTTCATCCCCAATCGCGAAAAAAATCCCAACTTTGGGGACAAATCCCCTAAGCTGGCTGTTTTTGCATGCATACATTTTAAATTCCCTGCTTCTCACAACTACATTTAGGGCCAATGTTACGATTACGGCTCAGTTAGCCGACTGTAATGGAATGTAACTGCAACGGTAGGAAACAGCTGATCTATATTGTTATGTGAAAAGCTTCTTACATTCTGGTAACATCTCTATAACCATTTTTTATTACTTTTCACATAACACTATCAATCAGCTGTTTCCTACCGTTGCAGTTACATAATGGAATGTAACTGCAACGGTAACTAAGCCTTTGGCGATGAAGGTCCGGCTGGTTAATCCTAACTTTAGGTTTGGTTTCCTTAGAATCAAGCACCTAGAACTATTTTCCTTTTAAAACTAAAGCTGCACCAAAGGGTAGATTTTGTATACACAAACAATTTTTTTTTATTTTTATGAATTGAATTAGGCTACTGTTCGTAACGCTTTTTAAGCCAAATTACATGTGATAATTATTAATGAACAAATAACATCAAAGTTAGTTGTAAATATTCTGACAACAACACATAATTGAACGGAACAGCCAGCCGTTTTCGAAGGCCACTAAACCTTCCTCATCAGCGTTCTTCTGTGTTTTGGTCCACTGTGTGTGGTGTCAGTTGATGTAGATTTTTGCCTTATATACGAAACTTTATTGCAAATGGAATATGTGAATTGGTTTGATTCATTGCATTTCAATTTGCTCATGTGTTTTGTAATGAAGGTTTCAAAATTACCATCTTCTATATATATTATACAACAGTCTTACCATTGTCGTTTGTTCTTTACCAACTATGCACATGTTTGTTAATTTGCTTATTTTTGTTCTACTTAAGACAAACTTTTTTGGTTTGTTACTATTAAGTATATTTTTATTTAATTTTTGCCACAAGCCAATGACTATTAATTTTAGTTAATTTAATTATTATTTTTATACCCTTTACCAACAAAAATGGTAAAAGGGTATATATAGGTTTGTCATTCCGTTTGTAATTTCTATAATATCAATAAGCGACCCATATAATATATATATTCTGGATCCTTATGCATAGGGAAGACGAATAAGCGATGTCCGTCTGTCCGTCTGTCCGTCTGTCCGTCTGTCCGTCTGTCCGTCTGTCCGTCTGTCCGTCTGTCCGTCTGTCCGTCTGTCCGTCTGTCCGTCTGTCTGTACGTGAAGCTCCCAGAAGAGCTAGAGACTTCGTTCTTGGACTGGTGTGTCAGAAATTTTCTAAAATAGATTGGTATTGAAATTCAGCAAAATCGGGCAGACGATTGCAGAGCTGGAAAACTTAAACTTCATTTTGCCATATAAAAGTAACTCCCGAAAACAAATTTTTATTTTTTTTAATAAATGTACATATTTTACACTTCAGTACGACTAAAATTGGAATTTTGAATTAAAAAAATACAAAAAAATTAAAAAGACGTTTCCAGGGTTGGAAAACTTTAACTTTTTGTGTTATGTAAAATTAACTATGTCTAAAACTATATTAGTATTTTCTCGAGAACCGTAAGAGCTACAGACCTGAAATTTGGACACAGTATGTAGACCTTTGGCCGCTACAACAACAAATACATGATAATTGGAAATTAAAGGGTGTTCCAAAACGAGCAACGAAAAATTTTAAAATCCCATGTAGTATATATACAATTGTATGTATATACACTTGAAATTTGTAAGGTTAGTGTATTTTTATACAGACTACAAAAATTAACACAAAAATTTAAAAAAATTTAAATTAAAGGGTGTTCCATCAGTTAATGCAATTTTGACTATGTAATTTTGACAATTTGCTGTATCTTGGAAACCGTAAGAGCAAAACTCTTGAAATTTTCAAAAACGGTAAAACTGAACAAATAAAAAATTATAAAATCGCCAAACCGAAAAAAAATCACCAAAAACAAGAAAAAATCGCCAAAACGAAAAAAAGCACCAAATTAAAAAAAATTCTAAGACTAAAATAAATCGCAAAAAAAAAACGGAAAAATTGCTAAAATGAAAACAAAAATCGCCAAAATGAAAGAAAATCGCCAAAATGAAAATCGCCATAATGAAAAAAATCACCAAATCGAAAAAAAACCCAAAAAAAAAACAGAAAAAATCGCCAAAATGAAAAAAAAATCGCCAAAATGAAAAAAATCGCCAAAACGAAAAAAACCCCAAAAAACAAAAAAATCGCCAAAATGAAAAAAAGCCAAAAACAGAAAAAAAAATCGCCAAAACGAAAAAAGCACCAAATTAAAAAAAAATTATAAAACTAAAATAAATCGCAAAAAAACGGAAAAATGCTAAAATGAAAAAAAAACTCGCCAAAACGAAAAAAAAACAGAAAAAAATCGCCAAAATGAAAAAAAAATCGCCAAAATGAAAAAAAAATCACCAAAACGAAAAAAAACGCTAAAAAACAGAAAAAATCGTCAAAATGAAAAAAAATCGCCAAAACAAAAAAAAAACCCTAAAAAACAGAAAAAAAAATCGCCAAAATGAAAAAAATCGATAAAAAAAGAAAAAACCTAAATAACAGAAAAAAAATCGCCAAAACGAAAAAAAGCACCAAATTAAATTTCTAAGACTAAAATAAATCGCAAAAAAACGGAAAAATTGCTAAAATGAAAACAGAAATCGCCAAAATGAAAGAAAATCGCCAAAATGAAAAAAAACACCAAAACGAAAAAAACCCTAAAAACAGAAAAAATCTCCAAATTAATAAAAAAAATCGCCAAAATGAAAAAAATCACCAAAACGAAAAAAACCCAAAAAACAGAAAAAAATCGCCAAAATGAAAAAAAGCACTAAATTAAAAGAAAATTTCTAAGACTAAAATAAATCGCAAAAAAAACGAAAAAATTGCTAAAATGAAAAAAAAATCGCCAAAATGAAAAATATCGCTAAAACGAAAAAAAACCTAAAAAAACAGAAAAAAATCGCCAAAATGAAAAAAAAATCGCCAAAAAAAGAAAAAAGATCGCCAAAACGAAAAAAAACTAAAAAACAGAAAAAAATCGCCAAAATGAAAAAAAATCGCCAAAATGAAAAAAAATCGCCAAAATGAAAAAAATCACCAAAACGAAAAAAAAGAAAAAAAATTGCCAAAATGAAAAAAAAACAAAAAAATCGCCAAAAAAAACCCAAAAAAACAGAAAAAATCGTCAAAATGAGAAAAATCTCCAAAATGAAGAAAGGCCCAACAACAGAAAAAAATCGCTAAAATGAAAAAAACCTCCAAAAACAGACAAAATCGCCAAAACGAGAAAAAAGCGACAAAACTGAATAAATCGTTTTAACTGAAAAAAACTTCAAAAAAGCAAAAAACCTTCCTTTCGTGCGCGATTCAAAGTCGCACTTAACTGATTTTTTTAATATTAAAGGAATTAAATGAAACTAAGTTTTTGCTTATTTCGTTCTTGCTTTTTTCACTTAACATATTTTATGTATTTTTTAAAGAACTAGATTGGTAACAATAATCAGAAAAATCCAAAATTATGACTCCAGGGTTGGAAAACTTACACTTTTTGTTTTTTTTCTTTTTCTTTATAAATTGAATATATTTTATGCTTCTGAAAGAAAAGTTTGAAATTTGAAAAATGAAAATTATAGCTCCAAAGATGGAAACTTTAAAAAAATTATAAATTTTTTCACAAAACAAATATGTATGTACGTGTGTGTATACTATATATATGTACGTACGTTGGTAAAGGGTATATAAGATTCGGCACAGCCGAATATAGCACTCTTACTTGTTCGAACTGTATTTGTTTCTATATTCTTATGAATTGAATTAGGATACTGTTCGTAACGCTTTTTAAGCCAAATTACATGTGATAATTATTAATAAATAATAATGATTCATTACAAAACACATGAGCAAATTGAAATGCAATGAATCAAACCAATTCACATATTCCATTTGCAATAAAGTTTCGTATATAAGGCAAAAATCTACATCAACTGACACCACACACAGTGGACCAAAACACAGAAGAACGCTGATGAGGAAGGTTTAGTGGCCTTCGAAAACGGCTGGCTGTTCCGTTCAATTATGTGTTGTTGTCAGAATATTTACAACTAACTTTGATGTTATTTGTTCATTAATAATTATCACATGTAATTTGGCTTAAAAAGCGTTACGAACAGTAGCCTAATTCAATTCATAAGAATATAGAAACAAATACAGTTCGAAAAATAATAATTAAATTAACTAAAATTTTTTTTTAATTTTTATGATAAAAATATTTTTTGAAACGAATTTTCGTTATATTTCATACTAATTTGAAACGTTTAAAATTTTTTACAAAATCTGCCTTTAAAATACAGTGCTTAAAATTACTGTACAGTTGCTAAGTCTGACTAAAAGAAGGTTTTGTGCAGCCCTCTAGTGTTTTTATCTTATTGTTGGCAAATATGTAATAATAATCAGGCCTATTCTTGTTTGAGTATCGTTTTATAACAAATAAAATGATAATACGGTGCTAGGGTAGCACGGTATATTTAAATGTCCCGTTAGGGTAACACGGTACATTTGTAAATGGCTCGTTTTATTTGTTGTTTCAAAACGATAAATACTCAAACGAAAAGAGAACCGTTTTACCATTTTTGCAACATTTTATTTGCTTTAAATTTCAAAACAAATTCCTCAATAGCACTTAAGCTTAAATTAGACGTGACATAGCCATAATGCTATAGCAATAACCAAACCAAAATTCAATTGGTTTCTATGGTGAGAGTTATGGCGTTATGGCGAGTCACCTATAATCAAATACATACTACGTTTATATGCGCCCTATTTGCAAATAAAATTATTTGCAAATAAATTAACTCACTGTTTATACGGCATAGCAAAAGTACACAAACTTGGTAGCACTTCTATAGAAAGCTTACTTATGTTGAGAAAAAAATAGTGTAAATGCACAAAATATCAAATAATTATTTGCTTTAATTTTCATTATTTGCTTCAATCAATGTTTTTTGTTGCAATATTTGTCCATTTATTGTTTTTGTTATCAAACATTTGTAAGCGTGGCAACCTTAAGCATTTTATTTGCAAATAGTGCGTTAATCGTGAATAGTTTTCTGAATTAGTAAGTCGTAATAAAGAGAATAATATGGCAACAATTTAGAGTTTTATTTGCAAATAAGCCCTGCTTATAAACGTAGTAACAGTGTTGCCCATTAGTTTGGTTCGAACGGCTGTTTTCTATGGCTATGGTTATGTCACATCGATATCTCAGTTGACTCAAAAAAAGGAGTTCTCAATTGAGTTGTTGATTTTATCTTATATCTGTTATAAATCCGTCATATTATTATTATTATTATTATTATTATTATTTTTATTATTAAATTTTCTTATCTTAGATGGTATAGCGTGCACTTATTGCCATTGCCAAAAAAGTGGACAGGACGAGGCCTGATTTTAAATACTTTATATACTCAGCAGAAATCTACATCAAATTATTCCACAGTGGACGAAGAAATTTCGGACAATTATAATAAAATTTTTTTTTTTTAACAGAAATAAAGCTTAACAGAATTAAGGCTTTAGGAAGGGATAGTCTTAAGACGGTGAAGGTAGAGATAGCGGAGGCTTCATTCTTTTCACAACTCTGGTTTTTGCTTCCTTTAAACTCTCCTTGTTGATCTTTTTGTAATTTAAAGCAGCACCAGAACGCTGTACTTCAATCGGTGTTGCAGCGCCTATGATGTAAATGAGGTGCTGCATTATATATTTGCAGCTCTGGTTAGCAGCTATTTTATTTAAAATGGTTTTACTACACAATACCGACAAAGGAGAGCGCTCTAATGTTACACTAGGATTATTATCCGCAAAGTTGGCTCTTTTGAGTGACCAGTGACTAGCCCTCAGTCACTTGAAATTGAAAATTGACATAAAAATACATTAATGAATATTATAAAGCAGCGTGATGTTTTTATATTTATTATTGTAGGAGATTGGGTACGTACTCAGGACCTTCGGCTATGCAGTCAATGAACCATGTTAATTTCCCCCTTTTTTATACCCTTTACCAACAAAAATGGTAAAAGGGTATATATAGGTTTGTCATTCCGTTTGTAATTTCTATAATATCAATAAGCGACCCATAAAATATAAATATTCTGGATCCTTATGCATAGGGAAGACGAATAAGCGATGTCCGTCTGTCCGTCTGTCCGTCTGTCCGTCTGTCCGTCTGTCCGTCTGTCCGTCTGTCCGTCTGTCTGTACGTGAAATCGGTTTTCCGAAGCTCCCAGAAGAGCTAGAGACTTCGTTCTTGGACTGGTGTGTCAGAAATTTTCCAAAATAGATTGGTATTGAAATTCAGCAAAATCGGGCAGACGATTGCAGAGCTGGAAAACTTAAACTTCATTTTGCCATATAAAAGTAACTCCCGAAAACAAATTTTTATTTTTTTTTAATAAATGTACATATTTTACACTTCAGTACGACTAAAATTGGAATTTTAAATTAAAAAAATACAAAAAAATTAAAAAGACGTTTCCAGGGTTGGAAAACTTTAACTTTTTGTGTTATGTAAAATTAACTATGTCTAAAACTATATTAGTATTTTCTCGAGAACCGTAAGAGCTACAGACCTGAAATTTGGACACAGTATGTAGACCTTTGGCCGCTACAACAACAAATACATGATAATTGGAAATTAAAGGGTGTTCCAAAACGAGCAACGAAAAATTTTAAAATCCCATGTAGTATATATACAATTGTATGTATATACACTTGAAATTTGTAAGGTTAGTGTATTTTTATACAGACTACAAAAATTAACACAAAAATTTAAAAAAATTTAAATTAAAGGGTGTTCCATCAGTTAATGCAATTTTGACTATGTAATTTTGATAATTTGCTGTATCTTGGAAACCGTAAGAGCAAAACTCTTGAAATTTTCAAAAACGGTAAAACTGAAAAAATAAAAAATTATAAAATCTCCAAACCGAAAAAAATCGCCAAAAACAATAAAAAATCGCCAAAACGAAAAAAAGCACCAAATTAAAAAAAAAATTATAAAACTAAAATAAATCGCAAAAAACGGAAAAATGCTTAAATGAAAAAAAAATCGCCAAAACGAAAAAAAACAGAAAAAAATCGCCAAAATGAAAAAAAAATCGCCAAAATGAAAAAATCACCAAAACGAAAAAAAACCCTAAAAAACAGAAAAAAATCGCCAAAATGAAAAAAAATCGCCAAAACGAAAAAAACCCTAAAAAACAGAAAAAAAACCCTAAAAAACAGAAAAAAATCGTCAAAATGAAAAAAAATCGCCAAAACGAAAAAAAACCCAAAAAAACAGAAAAAAATCGCCAAAATGAAAAAAAATCGCCAAAAAAAAAATCGCCAAAACGAAAAAAAACTAAAAAACAGAAAAAAATCGCCAAAATGAAAAAAAATCGCCAAAATGAAAAAAAAATCACCAAAACGAAAAAAAACAGAAAAAAAAGAAAAAAATTGCCAAAATGAAAAAAAATCGCCAAAATGAAAAAAATCACCAAAACGAAAAAAAACAAAAAAAATCGCCAAAAAAAAAATCGCGAAAAAAACCAAAAAAAAAACCGAAAAAATCGTCAAAATGAGAAAAATCTCCAAAAACAGACAAAATCGCCAAAACGAGAAAAAAGCGACAAAACTGAAAAAATCGTTTTAACTGAAAAAAACTTTAAAAAAAGCAAAAAACCTTCCTTTCGTGCGCGATTCAAAGTCGCACTTAACTGATTTTTTTAGTATTAAAGGAATTAAATGAAACTAAGTTTTTGCTTATTTCGTTCTTGCTTTTTTCACTTAACATATTTTATGCATTTTTTAAAGAACTAGATTGGTAACAATAATCAGAAAAATCCAAAATTATGACTCCAGGGTTGGAAAACTTACACTTTTTGTTTTTTTTTCTTTTTCTTTATAAATTGAATATATTTTATGCTTCTGAAAGAAAAGTTTGGTGTATGAAATTTGAAAAATGAAAATTATAGCTCCAAAGATGGAAACTTTAAAAAAATGATAAATTTTTTCACAAAACAAATATGTATGTACGTGTCTGTATACTATATATATGTACGTACGTTGGTAAAGGGTATATAAGATTCGGCACAGCCGAATATAGCACTCTTACTTGTTTTTTGGTCAAAACTAAACAACTTAATATTGAAATATTTACTGTAAGTAAAAGAAATAGAAAATCAATGTTTTTAAATCCTTTTTAAGATATAATATTTTTTAATACATGGTTAAACCAATTAAAAAGGTCTAAGAAAAGAGTGAGCATTCTGATGCGTTTTCCCACGTGAGAAAGTGAAAAAGTTTTTTTTTTTGCTGTGGCATAAAAATAATAACAAGGTAAAGCGGTATTTTTAAAACTTTTCCACACTTTACCAGGTATTTTGTGTGAGATTTCAAATAACGATGAAAGGGTTTTATAAAAAAAATTATAGTTATTGAAAATAAAAAAAAAATAAAAGTAATGTCGAAGGTGAGTGTATTATTAATAATAGTTAAAAGTTGTTACTCGTGTACGAAAGTAAGCTAGATTGTATTCGAACTGCCCACAGCCAACTTAAAATGTATGTTAGGCAATACTGAGCTTTTATGTTGATTGGATGAACACTTCCGTATCTCGCTTACTTTGTGTGCAAGTGAAAGGCATTCACTCCACAAATGCGGCAATGAATTTGAAAATGTATACTAGGTACGTATATGAGTGGTGTGCGTTACTGTCTTACATGTGTGCATCGAATCATCGCTTCTATAATCGACATTTTCGCCACTGGGGGAGTGATGAAAAGAGAAGTGCCCTCGGATACCCCGTTATAGCTATGCTGCTTAGCTATATAAAAGAAACTTAATGTGTTATATAACAACGCAATAAAATTATACTATATAATGATGCCAAATTCACCGCAAATATTTCAAAACATTTCCAACATTTATTATTATACCCTTTACCAACAAAAATGGTAAAAGGGTATATATAGGTTTGTCATTCCGTTTGTAATTTCTATAATATCAATAAGCGACCCATATAATATATATATTCTGGATCCTTATGCACAGGGAAGACGAATAAGCGATGTCCGTCTGTCCGTCTGTCCGTCTGTCCGTCTGTCCGTCTGTCCGTCTGTCTGTACGTGAAATCGGTTTTCCGAAGCTCCCAGAAAAGCTAGAGACTTCGTTCTTGGACTGGTGTGTCAGAAATTTTCCAAAATAGATTGGTATTGAAATTCAGCAAAATCGAGCAGACAATTGCAGAGCTGGAAAACGTAAACTTCATTTTGCCATATAAAAGTAACTACCGAAAACAAATTTTTATTTTTTTTTAATAAATAAACTTATTTTACACATCAGTACGATTACAACTGGTATTTTAAATTAAAAAAATATAAAAAAATTAAAAAAACGTTTCCAGGGTTGGAAAACTGTAACTTTTTGTGTTATGTAAAATTAACTATGTCTAAAACTATATTAGTATTTTCTCGAGAACCGTAAGAGCTACAGACCTGAAATTTGGACACAGTGTGTAGACCTTTGGCCGCTACAACAAATACATGAGATTTGGAAATTAAAGGGTGTTCCAAAACGAGCAGCGAAAAATGTTAAAATCCCATGTAATATACATACAATTATGTGTATATACACTTTTTATACAGACTACAAAAATTAACACTAAAATTTCCAAAAATTTAAATTAGAGGGTGTTCCATCAGTTAATGCACTTTTGACTATGCAATTTTGACAACTTGCTGTATCTTGGAAACCATAAGAGCAAAACTCTTGAAATTTTCAAAAACGGTAAAACTAAAAAATCAAAAAATTATAAAATCGCCAAACTGAAAAAAATCGCCAAAAACAAAAAAAAAATCGCCAAAACGAAAAAAAGCACCAAATTAAAAAAAATTTCTAAGACTAAAATAAATCGCATAAAACGGAAAAATTGCTAAAATGAAAAAAAATCGCCAAAATGAAAAAAAAATCGCCAAAATGAAAAAAAATCGCCAAAATGGAAAAAAATGCCAAAACGAAAAATAAACCTAAAAAACAGAAAAAATCGCCAAAATGAAAAAAAAATCGCCAAAATGAAAAAAATCGCCAAAATGAAAAAAAATCGCCAAAACGAAAAAAACCCCAAAAAACAGAAAAAAATCGCCAAAATGAAAAAAACCAAAAAAAAATCGCTTATATAAAAGAAACCCAAAAACTGAAAAAAATCGCCAAACTGAAAAAAAAATCTCCAAACTGAAAAAAAATCTCCAAAATGAAGAAAAGCCCAAAAACACAAAAAAAAATCGCCAAAAAGAAAAAACCTCCAAAAACAGAAAAAAATCGCCGAAACGAGAAAAAAGTGACAACACTGAAAAAATCGTTTAAACTGAAAAAATCTTCGAAAAAGCAAAATAGCCTGCCTTTCGTGCGCGATTCAAAGTCGCACTTTACTGAATTTTTTAATATTAAAGGAATTAAATGAAACTAAGTTTTTCCTTATTTCGTTTTTGCTTTGTTCACTTAACATATTTTATGTATTTTTTAAAGAACTAGATTGGTATCAATAATCAGAAAAATCCAAAATTATGACTCCAGGGTTGGAAAACTCACACTTTTTGTGTTATGTAAAATTAAATAGGTCTAAAAATTTTTTTCGTTTTCTTTATAAATTGAATATATTTTATGCTTCTGAAAGAAAAGTTTAGCGTATGAAACTTGAAAAATGAAAATTAAAGCTCCCAAGATGGAAACAAATATGTATGTATGTGTCTGTATACTATATATATGTATATGTATGTACATACGTTGGTAAAGGGTATATAAGATTCGGCACAGCCGAATATAGCACTCTTACTTGTTTTTAAAGGCTGTTAGCCGGCTCACAGCTGATCGGCTGTGTTCTCTGGTTTGTGCTTATATGCAAAAATATTACAAGAATAAATTGAGCACTCCTTCTCGTCGTTTTGGTTTTTTTTCACTCACTTCAAAGAACGAAACAAAACAAAATCAAACAATTTGTTTCGTTTATTTTCGTGCTCTGGTTTTAAGTACAAAGAAACCTAAACAAAAATAAAGTGCTCGCAATAACTGTTATAGTGTCGTTTAGCTTTGTTACGAAAATCCCGTTTGTCCTCCTGTATCATAACATAAATAGCATAGCTATAAAAAACTTTTTTGTGACATTAACTGATACATTTAAAGGACGCTAAGAGGTAGGCTTCCAGAGTTGGATTCCAATAAATTATTCAAATCGGTTGCCCTTGGCTGTAATTAATTATGGCCACAAAAATGTTCATCTACAAAATTTAGATTTATCATAGTATTTAATAATCTATATGATAATGACTTCAAACAGTGCCGTGCGTAAAATATATAAAAATATTTTATTTATTATAGATCTAAATTATTTTGGATACTTTAAGGCTGGTACTCACTATCCTACACAATATTGTAACTCTTGAAAAAAATACAACCTTGGTATGATGTATTTTACGAAAATTTTCAAAAGACAGAAACAATTCATAAGATCGGGGTGGCATTTTTTTGTAAGTCATACGATTATATAGGACCAGTCTTTAGTGCCAGTTCTAAAAATCTGTTTAACTTTGTATAAAAGATTTATTTCAAGTTTGCTGTAGCAAAAATATTTGTTAGAGTCTTAAGTGTCATAATGTTTGAAAGTTTTTGTTTGAAAAAAACTAAAAAGAAACAATTAAATCAGAATCGTACTTAAGACTATCGTATCAATCCCCCAATTATTTAAAGTAAAATAAATATATTAGAAATATTTTATTTTATGCCTTTTTAAACACGACCCTTTCAAATTAAAAAAAATTAGCCAAATTTTATGCTGACACTTTGCAGCTCTTATTCGTGCAGCTTTAACAACTTTTCAAAAATAAACTTTATCAACGACAATATTCAAATTTTTGTTTGTTTTTTTTAACTTTCATTATGCTCCAAGTGCTGTTGAGTTAAGTTTTGGTGCCCATCATTAAGGAAAGTTGAGACTGGTTGGTGTTAATGTCATTATTTTGTCACACTTGCAAATTTACATTATTTTCTGTAGTACCAGTAGGAGTAGTGGCAGTCGTCCTAGTCATTGTTGTTGTTGTTGTTCACTTTGCTTTTGCAGTTATTGCCTTTTCAAAATAATGTCTTAGTTATTGTTGGAGGATTATTTGGCTAAAGCAATGGTAGTTTTAGTTAAGCAGCAGCAGCAGCAGTAGCAAGTGTATTTAAGCATCACCTTTGTTATCCATGCTATTTGTGCTTTGTTTGTACCACCTTCTTTCTTGTTTCCCTAATATATGTATGTATGTATGTCATGTACCTCCAGTCTGATAGCATGCCACCATGGCTTAAATACTTAACCAAACACACCTACTAACTTGCATTTGACTGTCTTTAATATCCTGTCATTTCATAAAATGACTATGCACTACTCGATAGAGAGAGAGAGAGAGAGAGGAAAAAAACGAGAGAAAATATTAAACTAAAAAAAATCCTTGAATTTCGTTGACTCGAGTGAGTGACAATGAGCAATGACAACATTTTGCCGAATGTTACACATTTAAGTTTGACTTTAAGGATGCTTCATGTTGAAAATCAATTTCGTGCATTATTATTTGCCTTGTGAAGTGCTCTGGAAAATTTAGTTTTGATGTTGTGATTCCATCTTATTTTACTACTCGTACTATCACTGCTGCCATTACTGCTCCAGCAGCTTCTGTTCTTAAGTTTAAAGCCACAATGACAACGAACGACAGCAGTATGCCTGACAAACATTTTGGCATTGATACTGGCGTTGGTTGGTTGGTTGGTTGGCTGGCTGGTGTTGTTATTAAAATGAGAAGGGTGTTGCATCTGCTACTGAAGAGTATAATGATTATGAAAATTTTAAATTTATGGTGTGTTAAAACTGGCATCTTTCTTGTAGTTGTGTCATATACATGCATACCTAGTTTCTGTCCTATTTTGAAGAGTTATATTTTGATATCTGAAATTTGAAATTTTCCTTTAAATTGAAAAAAAAACATTTATTATTAAAGATTGTTTTATTGTGGTTTTGCTTATGCTTCTGGCCACATGATGCTCTTTATAAATATAATATAATAACAGATTTTCATATTTGATTTCTATTAAGGCTTTTGTGATTAAACATAAGTAAATTCAGTGTTGCCAAAAGCTGAAGATAAAAAACGCAAAATCGTATTTTGAAGAAACTTTTAAACCCACAAATTTTGTTTTGAAAATTTGAAACTTTACTGAACCAAATATCGTAGGCAAAGAAACTGCAAAAAGGTGATTCAGTGATTTAATACTACCAGAAAATTACTCAACAATAAATCAGCAAATCGTATTATAAATGATTCCTTGGTATGACTCATCTGTAGAATACCATTTCCTCACAACGGGAGTATCAATTACGATAGAAAAATGAGCTAATAGGCGGTTATCTTTCCCGTCAAGCTGATTCGAAAGAGATTCGATTATGATACAATATACTTTTATACTCTCTCTTATTTTCAATGTTTGATTGGCCAAGATTATCTTTAATTTTTCCAATTGCTTCATTTGTAGAGACCTGATGGTGGCGTTAGCTGAAATAGTTAGCAAGTTGACTACGAAACCGAAGGTCCATTTTTCTGATGTGCACTAGTGTCTCTTTGTATCAGTTGTTGTAGGAAAGTTCAAGTGATGAGGGCATAGTCACTGGTTACTGAAATATACCGACTTAAGCGAATACTAATCCTAACATAACATCAGAGCGCCCTCCTTCGTTGTCTAGCAGAATCAATGGCAGAGTAAAATAACCAAAAATATTGCTAAAGAATTTAATACGCCTCATTTAACACCAGAGGTGCTGTAACACTGCATTACAAACAAGTAAGAGTGCTTAATTTGACAGTGCCCAATCTTATATACCCTTTACCAATGTATGTACATGTAGTATACATTTACAAAAATATTTGTTTTGTGATAAAATTTATAATTTTTTGTTATAGTGCAATTTTTAGTAAGTGACCTCCCGAGTTTTTTCGACTAAATAATTTGCTTGAGTAAAAAGATCTTTCTAAAACATAAAATATGTTTAACTGAAAAAAAAAATATTTTTTTTCAATTTCCAACCCTGGAACCATAATTTAAATTTTTCTGGTTTTCATACTAATTTATTTCTTTCTAAAATATAGAATACATATATTTAATTACCAAATAAATAACTAGCTTTATTTAATTAGTTTTATATATCAAAAAAAAAAAAATCTACTTTTCCCAATCCTGGAGCCATCCTTTTAGATATTTTAGGTTTTTTATACCAACCATGTTCTTTAAAATATATATAAAATATGTAAGTTAAACAAAGAAAAAAGAAATAAGGAAAATACTTGTTTTATTTAGTTACTTTAATATCAAAAAAAGTTTAAATTTTCCAGCTCTGGTTTTTATTTTTCTACCACCTTCTCTTTCCAAAACATATAATATATACATAAATTAAAATATAAAAAAAAATTATTAGAGCTAGTTAATTTTATATATTACAAAAAGCGTAAGTTTCCCAACCCTGGAATCACACCAATCTTTTTCTTTTAAGAATGTAAGAAATTTTAAATTTATAGGCAAACAGGAGAAATTAGTTTTAGTAGGTTATTTTTATATAACAAAAAAATGTTAAGGTTCCCAACCCTGGAAACATCTTTTTAATTTTTTTATATTTTTAATGCAAGTTTTATTTGTACTGAAATATAAAATAAGTTTATTTAACGAAAAAATCAAATAATTTGTGTTATCTAGTTACTTTTATATAGCAAAATCCAGTTTAAGTTTTCCAGCTCTGAAACCGTCTGCTCGATTTCACTGATTTTCAATACCAATCTATTTTGGGTCATTTTTGATATACCAGACCGAAGTCTCTAGATATTCTGGGAGCTTCGGAAAACCGATTTCACGTACACCAGACGGACATCCCTTATTCGCCTTCCCTATTCATAAGGACCCAGAATAGATATATTTTATACCTATATATACCCTTTACCATTTTTGGTAAGTCCAATTGCAATTGAAAATGTTTTTTTTTGTAGATTTTTTTACAATCTCTTGCTGCCTTAAATATACAAAAATATATATACTTCTTTGAAATATCTTAGTGATACTTTGGCAATTAACCAATAAAGTTGTGTGGTTACTTGCAACCAGCATATGAAAAATCCATTTGCAGTAAACAATGTCATAAATCACTTCTAGAAAAAATAGAGGAAATATATGCATGTATATTTATTGAAAAATAAAAATCATTAAATTGATTAAATTTAAATGTATGCAATTTTTTTTTTTGCCTTGCTGCAGCTGTCATTTTGCAAATGCTATTTAATTCTTTCATATTACTTATGAGCGGATATTACATTTAAGGTTATTTATATGAATGCCATGGAAATTCGACAGAAATATAAATTATGTAAAAATAGAAAATAAATTGAAATAAAAAAAATAAGTATTCGTATACAAACAAGCACTCAAGCATGCACATGCATGCATACATACACAAATATATGTACCATAATGTAATAATAATGTAATAATACATACATACATACATATATTATCTTTTGTGTAGTAAATAGTATGTTAGTGTATGCTTAACATATTCTATATGAACCCATAAGTGTGCATTAATATAATTCCTATGTATGTATGTATGCAGCAAACATGCTGTTAAATCTACATGAGAATGAATTTGTTACAAATAACAATGCAAAACTCCAAAGATGAGAAGTTATTTAATGCATGTCATAAGCTAAGGTCTGCACTAGGAGCAAATGTTAACTATAAATTATAAAAATATGCTCTATATACATACATACATACATACAGACATATTTATGTATTTAATGCCAGCTGGCAACTTGGTTACAACATACACATACATAAATAAATGTGTTTATAAGTGCTAATACTCATGAATATACGAGAAGTTTTATTAAAAAGTATATCAAAATAGTCTTAGTGGATTTTCAAAGAGAGCATTTATATCGCATTTACACCTGCACAAAATCCAGCAGATTTTAATTAATATCTTTTTATGAAATCTCAACCGTTAACACCAAATTATTTTTTTGACATTTATCAGGATTTTTGTCCTAAACAAAATCAATTAACTGAAGAATTTCCAAAACTACAACCAAACAACTGAAATGTAGCCAATTCACACACCTTTTTAAGTAGAGAAGCTGATTTTTTAGTACTTTTTTAGATTTGCCCAAAATCTACATTGTCTCGAAATCTAGTTCACTTAACTTGAAATCTTTATCGAAATCTATATCGTTTACACAAAAAATTTTTTTTGTCATTTTTCAAGATTTTGTATCCAAGACAAAATACTTTGTCTAAAATTATTCTTAAAATGTAATCCAAGAAGTAACGACTTACACGCCTTCAATAGAAAATATTGTAGAGCGTAGATAATTCACTCACCTTCTACATATTTATACATACATATATATGTATATATATTTTGCAGGGTAGTAAAAAATAAATAATAATATTAGATTTTGAATAGATATCCTACTAATATACTGAATAAGTAGATTTAATTTTGTATGGGAAATCTAGTAAAAAATGCAACTAGATCTACCTCAAAATCTATTAAGTTCTAGATTTCGAGACAATATAAATGCCCCATAACTGCTAGATTTTGATCAAATATAAATAATTATAGTGACAGCTGATGTACATACATTCTATTTGATATTTGTATACAAAAAAAATTAAGTGATTTGAAAAGTTATGTGTTAAAAAATATAAATTTTTTTTAATTGCAAGTTATTAACTTTTTCGAACAGCCCTCGTGTATGTTTCAAATAATTATATATAAAATATGCATGCATACATTTCTCTATGTGTATGTATTGCATGTCTTAACATGTATTCTCCCCAAGAGTTACTTAAAATAGTGCACGTCTTTATACTTGTGGGGATCTCTTATCTCTTGTAGTTGTATGTTGTTATTGTTGTTTTTTTGTTATCATTATTAATACCCTACAGAATTTTAAGTCTACTGTAAGGGACAGTGGGTTCTATGGAATTACGATTAATCTGTTTTTTTATTATTATTTGCACTCCAACATACATGTTTTATTAAATATCCGATAATTGATTTTATTTAAAAGAATTTCAAGATATTTTAAATAATTTTTATCTTCTCGGTTTGCTTAATATTATGGCAAAGTTATAGAAAACTATTGGATCAATATACTTTTTTTATAAAAAAAAACATTTTTATTTATTTAAAATTTATATGAGAATTTTGCAACTGAAAGTTTCCTTAGAAACTTTTTCGCTCACTAATATTTTATAAAGGAAATGTTTAGAATACTAATGCCGAGCTTACAGCTGGTGCACATGTGCCCAAAAACAGCGTAACCACTAATTGCTAATGAAAAATTATTTGATTCAGACATGTATTTATTGATTTAAATACTTTTCAAACATGTTGGGTTATATAAAATGTTCTATTAGCTATAAATGAAACTGTTTATCTTAGTCAATACGTGTCTGAATCAAACAGTTTTTCATAAGTAATTAGTAGTTACGCTTTTTTGGGCACATTTCCATTAGTAATTAGTGGTTACGATTTTTTTTTTGGCACATGACACACAGTTGTAAACCCGGCCTCACTCAAAGCGTTCACTTCCAACAACCAGTTTGAAGTACTCGTATTCGCAACAAGACTTGGGTCGAACTTGTTCACTAGTTCATTTTTGCCACAAACCGACATTCAAACCCATGTAATTCAAATGGGTTTAATCATTTGTTTTTGGCAAAAATTAACTAGTGGACGGTCAACAGCTCTTTTTGAACTAGTTTGAAAGCGTTCGAATCAAAAGTTGCTTCAAACCCATTTAATTTACATTGTTGTTTTTGACTAGAGTTGTATCCAACAGAACGAACTCGTTAAAAAAGAGCTGTTGGACACAACTCTACTTTAATGCCCAATGTGTATTAGATGTGTATGATCAAAACCATTTAAATTACATGAGTTTGATCATAGGTTTGTGGTAGACTTGGGTCGAACTAGTGAACGAGTTCGACCCAAGTCTAGTTTCTGGCAAAAATTATCGAATGAACGAGTTGGATCCAGCTCTAACATGCAGCGAAATGCTCATACATACACATGTACAAACATATGAGTTGCATCGAATACAAGTTGGACACCAGCCCGGTCAAAAACGTCAATGCAAATTAAATGGTTTTGAAACGACTTTTGATTCGAACGCGAACGAACTAGTTTAAAAAATTTGTTGGACACAACAACTCTACATACATACAAGTAAATTTATTAAAAAATAAAGAAATACTCCGAAGTATTGAAATATTCTTCTCAATCACAATGAAATCTAGCTTGAAACAAGCCGAGGTATTCGTGTGTAATTTCTTGGTAAAAAGGACCTTTAGTCAGTAAATAGACTTGATTCAAACTAGTTAATTTTTGATACGTCGAACTTATATCGAACTGTTGCAGTAGCTCGTAGACTTTGGTCGAACCGATTCAGTCGGTCGTTTTTGACACAAAACTTTAATCAAACCCATGCAATTCAAAGGGGTTTGATTAAAGGTTTGTGTCTGAGTTTGAATGAGTTCGATACAACTCTAACCGATAGATTTTGATTGGATTTAGACTTGGGTCGAACTCGTTCACTAGTTCATTTTTGCCACAAACCTATGATCAAACCCATATAATTTAAATGGGTTTGATCATTGGTTTGTGGCAAAAATTAACTACTGAAAGAGTTCGACCCAAGTCTAATTGGATTCGTTCACTTGTTCATTTTTTAGACAAACCGATTATAAAACCTATTAAAATTACATGGTATTAATCATAAGTTTTAGATTTGTATCGAACTCATTCAGTAGCTTGTTTTTCATACAAACTGATCATGTAATTTAAATGGGTTTGATCATTGGTTTGTAAATGAGCTACTGAATTAGTTCGATGCAAGTCTGCTAAGCACTACTAAGGCCCGATATCCTCATTTTATATTTAATCGTAAGCGACAAAAATTAAATTTTTAAGGAGAAGGTTTTTTTTTTTATATATTTACATTAAATATTCAAATATGTTGTTTTTTACATAAATTGTCACTTACGATAAAATTTTACAGCCATTTGATAATTCTGATGTATGGGTAGGTGCATAAAATTTTAATTTCAATAAAAAAGTCTATTTTCGATAACTTACGATAAAATGGAAAAAAAAAGGCTTGATATAATTTAAATTGGTTTGATTGGTTCGGTTTGTATCAAACATATGTAATGCAAGCGTGTTTGACAGTCGGTTTGTGCAAAAATGAGTTAGTGAACGAGTTCGATCCAAGTCTAATTTCAAGTGGACTTGGGTCGAACTCATTCAGTGGTCATTTTTGACTCGATCGTACATGTTGCACTTCTTTGGTTGGTTGATTGTTTACTGAACTAGTTGACTCCAATTTATTTACCTTACCGCTAATTGATCTCTCAATACGATGATTATATATATTAAGTCCTGGATCCAAATCACGGCATTCGATATTTAAAAATATTTCAATAGAGTTTATATGGAAATATTTTTAAATTACGAGTCGTATCGAATGCCGTGATTTGCCCCCTGCGTTTCCTAGATGGAACAAAGGGCCATGATTATAGCAACCGTAAAATGAGAGCCAAGAGCAATGAACGTTACCGCAACTGGGTAGACATTTTGATAAAACAGTTTCATCAGTTGCACATGTTGTTGAACACTAAGTACGTCCATGTTTATATCTTAAACTAAACTGAATTTTGATAATTTGACCGTTATTAATTTGGGTTTGGCAGTTTATATCAGAAGTCTCTTTAACTAAATGTAAATTCCATACGCCAACTATACAAAGCACTCAGTCTCAAAAACTATTGCCTACACAGAGAAAAAACCAAGAATCAAGAAGATTTTCTCTATAAACCATTTTTAGGCTAAGGGGTATCCCAGCAGAAAGAAGCGAATATTTTTTCATAAAGATACCTTATTGTTTTTATGTGGTAAATCTTATTAATTTTATCAAGAAGAAAACCACATAAAATCAAGGAGAAATCTTTTTATTCACAACTTTTTTTACACAATTTCCCTTATTTTTGGCACCAAAAAAACAATCCATAGAGAAAAACTTCTTGATTCTATTAGGTTTTCTTATAAATTGTTAACTATAGGGATATCTTATTGATTTTATTAGGTTGCCTTATTAATTTTTTCGGCTATCTTATTGATTGTTTCAATAAGGTTTTCTTCTTGATTTTAATAGGTTCCAATATGATTATGTGTAAAGCATCTTAATGATTTTTTTAATAAGGAAATCTTCTTGATTTTATGAGGTGTCTTGTTATTTTGTTTCTATAAATAGACATACAGACATGATCTTTTTCATTTTTGTATAAGAATGTTTGCACAATAATTTCAAGGGTTATTCAGGCTGCTTGTTAGCATATTGGGTAGAGTGCCTGTCTATCAGGGGCCCGTTTCTCAAAACTACAAATTACAAATCTACAAATAAAATACACACAAAACAACAGCACTTTTACAAATTTTATTGTTGTTTTGTGTGTATTTTATTTGTAGATTTGTAATTTGTAGTTTTGAGATACGGGCCCCAGGTAGAAGTTTGCTGGTTTAATACTTGGTGAGTAAGTTAGTTAAGAATATAATATAATGTGTATGTATGTATGTATAAATAAATAACATCTACAATACACTACATACATACATACATATGTATATGGTATAGAATTTAAATGAAAATACATAAGTACAGAGAGTAAAGAGACAATTTTTTTTATTTTTTATTGAAAAATCAATAAGATAACCGCATAAAAACTACAAGATTTCTTCTTGATTTTTTTAAAAAGGTTTTCTATATAAAATTAATAAGATTTCCTTATTGAAAAAAAACCATAGAGATTTCTTATTAATTTTGTTCTATTTTATGAGGTATTTAGTAGGCACTGTTTGCTCTGTGTAGACTTTGTATTAAAATTAGTTTGGTATTTTTCATTAGGTTCTTATTTACATTTTTTTCATCTCGCCTTTCATTAGTCTATCTCATACTCGTTTGTGTAATTAAGTATTTAAATATTCCATTACAGCAACTACAACAATTGCTTGCTGATCTCATATTCATGCTGAAAAGAAAGTAAGTGTTTTTTTTTTGGAATCTTTTGCTCAAGGACACAAAAAGGAACACCTCTAGAGATATGAAAAAAAACTGTATTCAGCTGATACCCAGCCCACCTATATAGAAAAATACTTTTAAGTACGAGAAATTGTTGAGTTCATACTAACTATGTATATGTATTTATTACTTTAAAACCCATAAGAGCTGCCCACAGATGCTTTGCGTACGTACCTACATACATGAAATATTGGCAAATATTTGCATCTTGGCATGAATTCTATGACAAGACATAATATTTTCTTTTCATATTTTTCCTTGTTTCATTCCAATTTTCTTTATACATACGTTCATATTGCCATTACTACTAGTACGAGTAGTTACGAGTATACCAACAAGTTTACTTTCATGTGCTGTAAAGTTCAGTATGTGGGTAAAGGCGAAACCAAAGGAAATTTTATGTGTCCTTATGCGTTCAAGTATCATATTTTCATCTTTTCAATAACTGTGTGTACCTTGTGCTGTAAGTGCTTTTCATAGTTGTTTGCATGTGTTTGGACTTTTGTGCATTAGTATGTGTATGTGTGTGTGTGTGTGTGTGTGAAATGTTTCCTTTATGTTGTGTAAAATATTTCTGAATTCGCATGTCTTTTGTGGCTCATTTGCAAATTTAATGTATGCTTATGAGTGATAACATTTCTTGTATATGTCCGGGTTACATGAGTGCTCATGCACTCTCCCTGGACTTTCATATATGGACAACGATTTAATATACAAAATGCCATTAATACAGGAATGTTTTTAATAGTTTTTTTTTATACAACATTTAGTAATGTTAATGTGAGTATTTAAAAGTATTAGGGGTGTTCGTTCACAAGTGAAAACTTTTATCTGGGGTCATAAGGGCTACACTTTTTTTAAATTTTCTGACTTCTTCAAATGAACCTTGAAGTTGTAGAATATTTTTATATATTTAAAATTTATATTCATACTAGATACAACCGGTGTATTTCTTTAAAATTTACCCCCATCGCATTTACATCGACCTGTCGAAAGAAAAAAGTGTCGGAGAAACTGAAATTAGGTGCATTAGGTACATAAACTATGTCTTCTTCCAAATGAAGGGCTATATGTATATCCATGCTTTAAATTTCATTAAAATCAATTTCAAGGTTTTGGAGAAGCAGGACTCTTCCCCTGCAACCTTGCTCGTTTTACTTTTGAGAAGTTACATAAAGCATATCTCCTTGTAAACGAAAGGGTATTTACATACTAAATTTCACCAATATCGAGTTGAGACTCAGAAATTGTGCCCATTACTTTCTCGTGGTCCTAGTTTAGAATATTTCTATGGTCATTTTGTGACTAGACGTAGATCTTTGTTCTAAATTTCATTAACATAGGTTTGACTGTTTCGCGGGCCGAAATTCCTTCCTGTCGCTCTCCTGGTTCTACTTTTAAAAATGCACAAGGCCTTTGTAACTTTTTAGACGCAGATCTATCTATGCTATAAATTTCATTAAAATCGGTTCGAATATTTCGTGGGGGCAGAAAATTTCCCCTATCGCGCTCCTAGTCCTAGTTTTGAGAATATATATATGACTTTTTAGATGTATCTACGTTATGAATTCTATCAAGATCGGTTGGAACGTTTCGGAGGGGCTGGCATTTCCCCCTATCGCACTCTTGGTCCTAGTTTTGAAAATAAGCATGGCCGATATGACTTTTATTGATGCAGATCTCCTATTTTCTAAATTTCATTAAAATCGGTTCGAACGTTTCTTAGGGGCTGAAAATTCCTCCTACCGCCCTCTTGGTCCTAGTTTGGAAAATGTACATAGCCTATGTAACTTTTTAGATGCAGATCTATCTATTTTAAAAATTTCATCAAAGTCAGTTGGAAAGTTTTTTAGGGGCAGTAATTTCCCCCTATAGCCCTCCTAGTCCTAGTTTTAAGAATGTTCATAGCCTATGTAACTTTTGAGATGTAGATATATTTAAGTTGTAAATTTCATTAAAATCAGTTTGAACGTTTCAGAGGGGCAGAAATTTCCCCTCTATCGCCCTTCTGGTCCTAGTTTTAAAAAGGGTACTGCTTATGTATCGAGCCTATGTGGCTTTAAAGACGCAGATCTAGTTATGTTCAAAATTTAATTAAACTCGCTTGGAACTTTTCGGACGGGCAGGAATTTCCCTCTATCGTCCTCCTGGTCCTAGTTTTGAAAATGCACATGGCCTATGTGATCTATTTATATTTTAAATCTCATTTAAATCAGTTTAAATGCTTAGGAGGTGCAGGAATTTTCCCCTATCGCCCTCCTGATCCTAGTTTTGAAAATGCACATGGCCTATGTGATATATCTATGTTGTAAATTTCATTAAAATCAGTTTGAATGTTTCTGAGGGGCAGAAATTTCCCCCCTATCGCCCTCCTGGTTCTAGTTTTAAAAAAGGTAATGCCCCAAATTTTATTGCGATGGAATGAGAGATTTGGCCGCGCATAAAGGACATACAACATAAACATTCATTTTATATATGTACGAGTATATAGATGTATATAAACTTCTCCAACCAACATTATCAAAATAATGATAAATGTCTGAATACTTTTGGCTTAAACTGTATCTTGGTGCTTGCAAACACATTGGTTTTTCTTATAAAACAAATAGTTTCTTTGTTTCAGTATTAAGACTACGCCGAGTTTTCATAAGTCTTAACACACACACATAGTTACACACACACACACACACATACGTACGCACTTAAGAATTTCGACACAAAAATAAATAAATTAAAAAGAAAAGCTTAAAGTCGTTTATCTATTCTTAAGTAAGATTTATTTTTGTAACATTTGTTGGCACAAGCATTTTTCTAGATAAATATTGTTTGTATGTAAGCATGCATGCATGTGTGTGTGTGTGTGTGTGTGTTAACTTGCTACAACTATTTCCGTAACTTCCAGCCCAGCTGCTTGTATTAGTTTTGAGGAAATATTACTCTGAACATTTTTGTTGCAGAATCATATACATATTTTAGTGTTTAAATGTGTTTGCATAAACGACAAATAATAAACAAAAATATTTTGTCACATGGTGCTTTTGAAAATTCACAGCACCAAATTAATGAGTGTGGGAATATTTTAGGATTAAGTTTCTTAGTTTTAAAACATGATATTTTATTAAAAGCAATTTATTTAAAGTTAAGAATTAAGGTTACGCAGTGTTTAAAAATAGATGAAAGTTTCCAAATTTAGTGCTGTGGAAAGTTCTATGGCAATATGTCAAACATATGCCTGTGCCACAACACAAACAATAACGTAAGTTAAGTAATTAATAAAATACCATGAATACATTAATTAAATTAATTTATTTTTTCAACTTGAAATAACTTTGATTCAACATGGTTCTTCGTGTTATTTCAGTATCAAATTTGCATTATTCCAGCATGAAATAACTATCGTATGGGGAGCAAACAGTTATTTTTTACAATTGGGCTTATGTTAACGATTTATTGTAAGTATCTTAATTTTAAGATACTGAAAGTTCAAGGTTTTTGTGTTAACTTCTTTAGGAAAGGGATAGTGATAGAGAAGAGATGTGGTGAAGGATGAGATAAAGTTAGAATTCATTATATTATAACTCTGCTTGTCTTTCACGTTTTTTTTTAATCAAGCAATATTGCAGCGCCTCTGGTGGCAATGAGCCGTATTAAAATGTTTCTGCTGTACTATACCAACACAAGAGGGCACTCTGATGTTACATTAAGATTAGTGTCCGCTGAAGCCAACATAGTTTAGTGACCAGTGTTGTTATTTAATGACTGTCGGAAACCGGGCTGGAACCCACAACCTTTTGCTTTGTAGTCAACGTGCTAACTAGTGCAGCTAACGCCACCCTAATCATAATCATATCATATCACATTTACATTAGATTTAGATTAAATCTAATATCTCTCATACTAATAAAAAAAAAATAGCCCAAACCTTTAGCAAAATTCTAGAAGAGTTGGTGTATGTTAAATTTTTTTAAATGAAAATAAAAATAAGAAATTGACTTTTCTTTAAAATCTGAGGAGTCCCAATTTTGGAACGGGAAATGCCTTTAGTCAAAAAAAAAAAATAATTGAAACTAACATAACATTTCCGGGAAACTACGGATATCTTGCCAACTTCCTCTCGTTTATGTTCTGTTTAAATGGATTTTGGAAAGTATGTATATAACCGGTAAAAAAAATTAAAGTATTTTAAAGACATTATTTATTATGTTTTACCTTGAGAGTGAGAAGTTTACAGGCCATTAATATACAAGTTTCAAAAATGTAATTGTAAAACAATAAAATATTACAAAGTCAAATATTTTTTAAATCAGTTGCTTGTAGCAAAACTTTAACTTGACATTTTAAAAGAGGAAAGTGGGTCAGCTTCAGTGAAACTTCTTTTAAAAACATAAAACTTTCCAGACAATATTATGAAGTAGTAGTAGGGTTCCTTTTGTATTAAAGCTTCAGTTTTCATCTACATTTTACTATTATATTAACTATTTGGCATATATTACCATTTATTTGAACATCAGTCCCTTGTTTCACTTACTGACTGACATGAAATGTCAAAGTGAAGTGAATCATGAATAAAACTATTCTTATTAAATCTTATAAATTTCTTAACTAAAGCTTTATACGACTTTAACAACATACCAATTTTTTTTTATTCCTGGTTCACATCACCATAAAATATTTTAATATTTACATACTTGCTTTTTAAGGGAAACTTTATTCTTTCCTTGTACTTTTTTTTATTAGAATTAATTTTATATGCAAATTTTATTTGCACTGACCGCAAAAGGAGCAAAACTACTCATACATATTCATTTTGTTGCTGGTAAGACCGACTGGCAGACCACCTTAGCCCCACCCCCCTCCCCCTCCCACTTGATGTGGTAAAACTACAGCGTTTTTATTACCTAAATAAATTTGGTTGTTTTTTTTGGTAATTTATGAATTTTAAAAATTAAACTTTGGAAAAGCACCACTTTGGTGGTAGTTTATGTATCTTAGCCACAAAATCTAAAATGTAAAAATATTTTTACTTATTTACATAATATGGACTTTGTATAAATTAAAGAAAATGAGGGTGAGCATATGAAGAAGTTATTATATTATATTGTGCCATTACTGCCAAAAAAAAAAAAGCTTAAGCGGCATAATTTTCGAACTTAATTTCTTAGACAAAGATCTAAATAATCGATTTTCGTTAAAAAAAAACGAAGTCCAAAAAATTTTTCGGTGAAGCTTTTTTGGTGGTTATGGTTCGATATTATCGCAAATTATAAGCTTTTGTTATACTTATAGAGAAGTTATATCATGCAAAGCTTTTGAAAATTAATGCTGTACATGTATATGTTGGTAGGCCGCAAGAAAGATAGTCAGCTGATTAAATAGTTTCAGTAAACACTCTAGAGCAGCTACGTCCAAACACACAAACACTGATATTTGCATCTGAGGTAAACAGCTTTAAAAGCTCTTAAATTTGTTATTGTTTCTTTGCAAAGCAAGAGCGATCATTGGTGTCTGCTGTGTTGTTGTTGTGGATGTTGTACTCTCGTCGGTGTGAAAGCACAAAAAGCTCTTTATAAAAGTTTGCACATTGTGCATACGGCGTGGACGTAGCTGCTCTAGAGCTACATACCAACAAAAAAATTAAGACATAGAAGCATTAATAGTTAGGGAAATAGCTAGCATAAAAGCTGGAGAAACAGCTGGAGCAACTAGTCCTTCAGTAACTATAAAATCCATTTTTTTTATAAGAAGTAACACTCAGGCAATGAATGCCTACTACTATAACTAGATGTTACCTTCTTTTAGGAAAAGGATAGTGATTAAGAAGACAGGCGCTGATGGAAGAGATAGAGAAAAGCTTCATTCTTTTGCAACTCTATGATTGTAAGGTCTCGAGAGGTTTATGGCCAAAACTTGACTCAGGAAAACCCAACTTCTGCTGGACATGAATAGGAAGGCGATGCGAATCATAATAGGTGCGTTGACAGGTCACTGCTCAGTCAGAGCAAGAACCAGCATTTGGGAAACTGGCACTCCAGGGGCCTAATCGTCGCTTTCGATAACGAGCTGATTCGATCACGTTGTTTCAGGTTGAGATTATTACATTTGATATTGAACCATAGTGTATTACATTTCTCGATAGCGAATGCCATAATCTCAATCTGAAGCAACGTGATCGAATCAGCTCTTTATCGAAAGTGACGATTAGACCACAGATTTTTGTAGAATGTGCGTGAATGAAGAGGAACCAGAAGCCATTGAACATATTATCTGTCACTGACCGAAGCTGCAACGTCATAGGCTTAGATGGCTGAGCAGACGTTTCCATGAAAGCATTACTGATATCGGGAAGTCTAAACTAGAGGACATCAAGGGCTTTATCATAGGAATTCGGTGTTTCAGTGACGGATAATAGGGTTACTTCTGGCTACAAAAGGGGGGGGGGGGGAATATTACTTTTTCTGCGCAACAGAAGGGTACCACAATGGACACAATTGGGTATCCGAGTGCAGGTGCGGTATAGCACTGCCCTTCCTAACCTAACCCAACCTACACAACTCTGCTTTTTGCACGTTTTGGAGCGCCCCTGGTGTTAAATGAAACGTATTAAACTTTTTTTAAGCTGTGCTTAGCCATTCGCTAATGATTCTGCTACACAACGAAGGAAGGCGCTATAATGTTACATTAGGATTAGTATCCGCTGCAGCAGGAGTACTTCAGTGACCAGTGACCAGCGCCCTCATCACTTTGAGCTTTTCGTACAACAACTAATACAAAGGGACATTAATGCACATCAGAAAAATGCGTGATGTTGTTGTTTAATGACTGTTGGATACCAGGCTCGACCCCAGGACCTTCGGTTTTGCAGTCAATGTGCTAAATACTTCAGGCAACGCCACTTATTATCTTTCGGAGTATATTTAAAAGAAAACTTTAAATTAAATGCATTGCTCTTAGGTGTTAAAAAATATATTGCTCTTAGCTGGCTTATTGCTAGCAAAAAGTATGCCTACAAAATCGCTTCTAGGAAGCCATTGTTTTAACTGGGCGGTAGTTTTATTCGATAATATACGATTTGCACTAATTCTTTGCATTGAATTTGTTGTACTCACATTTTCTTAAAACATTACTGCATAGAATTAAAATTTATAATAATTAACTCTTAGCTCTTTTTGTAATTAAATTTAACTTTCATTTAAATAAAAGAATGAGAAATTCCAATCGGGAATAATTTATTAAGCCGGCTTAGAATCAGTAATTTCATAATAAAATATTTATATTAATTAATGTGATTTTCTAAAGAAGACAAAAAAAACAAGTAAGAGTGTTATATTCGGCTGTGCCGAATCTTATATACCCTTTACCAACGTTTGTACATATATATAGTATACAGACACGTACATACATATTTGTTTTGTGAAAAAATTTATCATTTTTTTAAAGTTTCCATCTTTGGAGCTATAATTTTCATTTTTCAAATTTCATGCACCAAACTTTTCTTTCAGAAGCATAAAATATATTCAATTTATAAAGAAAAAGAAAAAAAAAACAAAAAGTGTAAGTTTTCCAACCCTGGAGTAATAATTTTGAATTTTTCTGATTATTGTTACCAATCTAGTTCTTTAAAAAATACATAAAATATGTTAAGTGAAAAAAGCAAGAACGAAATAAGCAAAAACTTAGTTTCATTTAATTCCTTTAATATTAAACAAATCAGTTAACTGCGACTTTGAATCGCGCACGAAAGTAAGGTTTTTTGCTGTTTTGAAGTTTTTTTCAGTTAAAACGATTTTTTCAGTTTTGTCGCTTTTTTCTCGTTTTGGCGATTTTGTCTGTTTTTGGAGGTTTTTTTCATTTTGGCGATTTTTTTCTGTTGTTGGGCTTTTCTTCATTTTGGAGATTTTTCTCATTTTGACGATTTTTTTTTTTTGGTTTTTTTCGCGATTTTTTTGGCGATTTTTTTGTTTTTTTTTTCGTTTTGGTGATTTTTTTCATTTTGGCGATTTTTTTTTTCATTTTGGCAATTTTTTTCTTTTTTTTCTGTTTTTTTTCGTTTTGGTGATTTTTTTCATTTTGGCGATTTTTTTTTTTTTCATTTTGGCGATTTTTTTTCATTTTGGCGATTTTTTTCTGTTTATTAGTTTTTTTTCGTTTTGGCGATTTTTTTTTTTTGGCGATTTTTTTTCTGTTTTTTAGGTTTTTTTTTCGTCTTAGCGATATTTTTCATTTGGCGATTTTTTTTCATTTTAGCAATTTTTTCGTTTTTTTGCGATTTATTTTAGTCTTAGAAATTTTCTTTTAATTTAGTGCTTTTTTTCATTTTGGCGATTTTTTTCTGTTTTTTTTTGGGTTTTTTTCGTTTTGGTGATTTTTTTCATTTTGGCGATTTTTTTATCATTTTGGCGATTTTTTCTGTTTTTAGGTTTTTTTTTCGTTTTGGTGATTTTTTTCATTTTGGCGATTTTTTTTTTCATTTTGGCGATTTTCTTTCATTTTGGCGATTTTAGATTTCATTTTAGCAATTTTTCAATTTTTTTGCGATTTATTTTAGTCTTAGAAATTTTTTTTTAATTTGGTGCTTTTTTTTCGTTTTGGCGATTTTGTTTCTGTTATTTAGGTTTTTTTCTTTTTTTGGCGATTTTTTTCATTTTGGCGATTTTTTTCTGTTTTTTAGGGTTTTTTTTCGTTTTGGCGATTTTTTTTTTCATTTTGACGATTTTTTTGTTTTTAAGATTTTTTTTCGTTTTGGTGATTTTTTTCATTTTGGCGATTTTTTTTTCATTTTGGCGATTTTTTTCTGTTTTTTTTCGTTTTGGCGATTTTTTTTTTCATTTTAGCATTTTTCCGTTTTTTTGCGATTTATTTTAGTTTGATAATTTTTTTTTTTAATTTGGTGCTTTTTTTCGTTTTGGCGATTTTTTTTGTTTTTGGCGATTTTTTTCGGTTTGGCGATTTTATAATTTTTTATTTTTTCAGTTTTACCGTTTTTGAAAATTTCAAGAGTTTTGCTCTTACGGTTTCCAAGATACAGCAAATTGTCAAAATTACATAGTCAAAATTGCATTAACTGATGGAACACCCTTTAATTTAAATTTTTTTAAATTTTTGTGTTAATTTTTGTAGTCTGTATAAAAATACACTAACCTTACAAATTTCAAGTGTATATACATACAATTGTATATATACTACATGGGATTTTAAAATTTTTCGTTGCTCGTTTTGGAACACCCTTTAATTTCCAATTATCATGTATTTGTTGTTGTAGCGGCCAAAGGTCTACATACTGTGTCCAAATTTCAGGTCTGTAGCTCTTACGGTTCTCGAGAAAATACTAATATAGTTTTAGACATAGTTAATTTTACATAACACAAAAAGTTAAAGTTTTCCAACCCTGGAAACGTCTTTTTAATTTTTTTGTATTTCTTTATTTTAAAATTCCAATTTTAGTCGTACTGAAGTGTAAAATATGTACATTTATTAAAAAAAAATAAAAATTTGTTTTCGGGAGTTACTTTTATATGGCAAAATGAAGTTTAAGTTTTCCAGCTCTGCAATCGTCTGCCCGATTTTGCTGAATTTCAATACCAATCTATTTTGGAAAATTTCTGACACACCAGTCCAAGAACGAAGTCTCTAGCTCTTCTGGGAGCTTCGGAAAACCGATTTCACGTACAGACAGACGGACAGACGGACAGACGGACAGACGGCCAGACGGACAGACGGACAGACGGACAGACGGACATCGCTTATTCGTCTTCCCTATGCATAAGGATCCAGAATATATATATTATATGGGTCGCTTATTGATATTATAGAAATTACAAACGGAATGACAAACCTATATATACCCTTTTACCATTTTTGTTGGTAAAGGGTATAATAAAACAAGACTTTTAGCTGATGGAAAAAATATGAAAAATAAATTCTTTATATATTATACTAAGACATATTTTGCAAAATGTTTTCCCCTTCTCTGTATAGTGAACAAAGTTTTTTTTTTACTGCAAAGGCAATTTTTCTAAATAATAAATTCTTTATAATATTATATATACAAAAGTTTACATAAAATTATATATAAAAAAAAAGGAAATAACACATAAAACATCTACATACCTTGTAGCAGTGTTTTATCAGAAGTTTTATTGCATACATAGTTTATTTATATGTATGCACTAGAACTGAGCACAAGATATGAGAAAAAAAGCATAGTATTGTATTTTCTTCAAAAGCGAATACTATTTGTAGTGGTGATCGTAGTTGAGTGTGAAGTAAAAATAGAGAATAAGGAAACAAAAAACACACAAAAACCATTATACAACAGTTGAATAGACAGTTGTGTCAAGTGTGCAATATTTTTACTATACATTTCATAGTGCACTATACTTCATTTCGCAAACTAAAAATTTCATAAAATATTAAGTGATAATAAAATTTTTTCCAATTATATTCATTGTGAAAGACATTATTTTTATTTTATACTTATTTATTTTATACTTAGAACAGTATCGCATGCGAACTAACACGCTCAAATAATCTACGTTGTTTGTTGTTTCTTTTACTCATACACATATTTTTACACTTGTATGCTCATTTTACAATTGTCATTCCGTGTGCACTAGTGAAATATGCTTCGACACTACAATAACTAATGCCCTCGCTTGGCAGATAAACAAATGCTGTTGTTGAATGCTTTTGATAAAATTGAATACCAGTTTTAGTGTTCTCACAAGATCAAGAGCACTAAAAAGAGAGAACAATTCAATACTGTACATCATGAAGACTAAGCAAAAAAAACGTCTTGTGCACAGCTCTAGTATGTACATATGTATATGTATATAATGGGTGTTTTTTATTGAGGTATAGAACTTTAAGTTGGCATCACTTTTTTAACTGGCGGCCATTTTGTCAGCTGTCAAGTGATTAATATTTAGTTTGGTTTGCCATTTCATGGTGGACAAAAGAACAACGCTTGCAAATCGTGCAAATTTATTTCGAAAATAATGGTTCAGTTCGCGAAGTTTACCGCAAGCTCCGTCCATTTTATGGTCGACATAATCGTCCATCAGAGCAATTAATTCGGTTAACCATGGATCGTTTTCGCACTACGTTTACTCTATGTGATAATACGCATCCGCAGAGACGTCGAACAGTGTGCACCGAAGAAACAATTGCCGCTGTAGAGCAAAGTGTTGAAGAGGACCCGAATGAATCGATTCACCACCGTGCACAGCAATTGGAGCTTTGTCCATCAACTTCATGGAAGATTTTGAAGATTTTGAATGTGGATGAGTTGTGGTTCCAACAAGACGGCGCTACATGACACACAGCGCACGTCACAATCGATTTATTGAAGGAAACATTCGATGAGCGCATAATTTCGCGGAATGGACCTGTCAATTGGCCACCAAGATCGTGTGATTTGACACCATTGGATTATTTTCTTTGGGGATATGTGAAGTCGCTCGTCTACGCCAACAAACCAGAAACGTTAGGGGACTTGGAAGCCAACATTCGTGGCGTTATTGCCAACATACGGCCCCATATGCTCGAAAAAGTGGTTGAAAATTGGACCTGTAGAATTGGCTTTATTCGAGCCAGCCGCGGCGGCCACATGCCCGAAATCATATTTAAACATTAATGGCATAAAATTATCCTTCCAATAAAGCCAAATTGATGGACATTAAAACGATTTTCTTGTGTTTTATTTCAATTCGAAGTTCTATACCTCTAAAAAAACACCCTGTATATATATATATATATATATATATATATATATATATATATATATATATATATATATATATATACTCTGAGCAGATGTATTTTTCTTTGTATGTATTGCAATTGTATTTGTAGCAGCCAACATGAGGATTTGTTATTAATAATAATTTTAAATTTATTATTTTATCTAAACTTTAACGGTACAAACTAATTAAAAAATTATGGATTCGTTAAGACATTTCGCTAGAGGTTAGATTTAAATGATTCAAACGTGTGATTGCATGTTTGTTGGGATAGCCTTGGATATGTGAGTAGATATGGATGAGTATGTGTGTGTGTGCATGTGACAGAAAAAGCAATATTTATAATTTGATAAATCTTATTAACATAAATTTATTGTTATTATTACATTTTATTGAATGGCCTTTCAGCATTTATCCTTTAAGATATTCAAATATTGAGCTTTACTTTTAGGAATGTTTTTTTATAAGTAAAGGATCTTTTATTAAGGCCTTCTTTTGTTTAGGCTTAAATATAACAAAGTGTGTGTGTGTGTGTGATATATCATCGAAATGTTTTATTTGCTTGAAAGGTCTGTTGATGTTATTATGTGTGAAATGTAAGCGTGATCAGACATGCCCAGTTCACATTGCATCTGCGTGAGATGACCAGGGCTTCAAACCTCTCGTACAGAATGCCAAATCTAGCATGAACTGTGCGTCCCTTATCGTTGTCATATCATCCATCTATGGCCAAGGGAACGTAAAATGACCCCAGTAAAACAACTATTTTTATAAACCATTTTATCATTTGCACGTGTTGTTAAACGCTATAGCTGTTTTTTTTTAAGAGAAGTAACACTCAGGCAATGAATGCCTACTACTTTTACTAGGTGTTGCCTTCTTAAAGAAAAAGGATAGTGTTAGAGAAGACAGGTGGTGAAGCAAGAGAGAGAGCAAGGCTTCATTATTCTACAAATCTGCTTTTTGGCACGGTTTTCATAATGCAGTGTTGCAGCGCCTCTGGTGTTAAATGAGGCGTATTAAATTTTCAAAGCTGTGCTTAGTAGAGTCATGTTATTGGTTTTTTTACTATGCCGATGATTCTGCTACACAATGAAGGAGCCCTCCTTCTCTCTAATGTTACGTTAAAATTAGTATGTGCTGAACTCGGTACAGTTCAGTGACCAGTGCCTTCATCACTTGAACTTTCCTACAAGAACTGATACAAAGGGACACTAATGCACATCAGAAAATTGCTTGGTGTTGTTATTAATGACTGCTGGATACCAGAGTCAAACCAAAGACTATAAATATATAAAGATGTTCTACGTCCATACATTGTACTGCCAGTGCTTAATTTGCTGGTGGATTTACTACTAAATCCATTTGTTTCAAAGAGAGTAATTTATTTTCTCAGAGCACTTATTATTCTCATGTCTTCGCTATTCATCTGCATACGCATGCATGTGTGTGTGCCTTTGCATGCGTAAATATGAATGGATGTGTGTATTTAATTTAAAGCAAAGAAAAAATTTACACAAACAAAAAGAACTTGTGTTTTCGCACATATGCATAAGTGTATGGACATAAGCTACATAAAATTTAATGTTACCGATTGTCTATTTATAGGGCAAAAATATGTATTTTATTGTTGTACTTTTGCAAATACATGGATTCGCACCGAATATAAATTTACTTATTTAATTTAAATATAAGTCCAAACGAAAAACATTTTGCAAAATGCTCCTAAAGATAAATAGAGGGACAAATGCGCGTTGGGAAGAGCATGAGATAAGCTTTTCTCAAAGTATATTTTAAAGATCAACCTCCACATACTTGTTCTTAAGAAATATATTGAAATTGAACCTTCAGAGTCCTTCATCCTTTAGTGGATGGAGTAGCATTAAAAATTTGCAGCCAGGTAACAATTCATGTATATACAATGCGCTCACAGAAACTGTGAAAAAGATGCAACCTTTTGAAAAAGAATGCATTTTAATTTTTGATGAAGTATCTATAAGAAAAAAATTTACTTATAATAAATGTGCAGATGTTATAGATGGAGTTGTCGATTTAGGATATGAACGAGTGAATCAAATGGGGTCCCAAGTTTGCGTTTTTATGATAAGAGGAGTTGTAAAAAGTTGGAAGTTCGTTTTAAACTATTTTGTTACTTCCAGTTCAATAAAAGGTGATGTACTAAAAAAACTTGTGGAGTCAAACTTTGACATTTTAAGAGAAATGGGACTAAATGTGCGTGGGCTTACGTGTGATCAAGGACCCAATAATAGAAAATGCTATGATATGCTAGGCGGATCTTGTGAAAAACCTTATTTTATTTATAAGAATGCAAAAATTTACCTGATGTACGACGTACCCCATATTTTCAAATCCATAACAAATGCTTTCATCAAAGCCGATTTTAAAACACTGCATGGCGTAGCGCGATTCGACGTTGTTAGAGAAATATTCGAGTTGGAGTATGGAAAAGTAACCAAAATGACAAAATTAACAACGGTGCACATAAACCCAAATAATTTTCAGAAGATGCGTGTTGGCCTAGCTGTCCAAACTTTAAGCAATTCAGTTGCTGCTGCAATCCAATCTGTAAATGAAAATCGCCAGTTTACACGAAGTTCCGCAACAATAGCCACTTCAACGTGCTCTTTTATAAAAAAACTCGATAGCTATTTTGATTGCTTAAACAGCATGTATTTTAACGATGCAAAGCCCCTGAAGCGTGGCCTGAAGCCGAAAAGCACAACTTGGTAATTACTCGAAGAGCTAATTACCTATATGAAACAGGTTGAATACGCAGGAAATAAAATATTTTCAATTGATGGCCTAATTCAAACTACGAGAGCTATTTTATCGTTATCGTGAATTGTTTGCGGAAAACTCAAATTTGATATGCATTTTAACGAGCCATTTTAATCAAGATCCATTGGAAAACTTGTTTTCATATATACCTACGTCCCAAGGGCGGACACTGCAAAAATCCTTCGGTCTATGAATTAAATGTCGCAGTAGCTAAACTGCTATCTCTTAAAATAACGCAATTTAGTACCTCTTCAAATTGTGCAAACGACGATGCGATATTTTTACATATTGAGTTCCAAACAATTTTAGAAGATACTCAAAGAAGTCGAAGTACAGCAGAAAGTAGTCGCACACCTGACGTTAATGTAACAAACATATTCGATGAAAATGAAGATTATTTTAATGAAGATGCAGATTGTTTTAACTCTAATAATGTTCCAATAGAGTTAACATCAAGCCGATATTTTGTTGGTTATATATGTAGCTCAACGAATTACTTGCGCTAAATGTCGTGTGGATATAGTTAAACCAGCACAAGTTTTGTCATATCCTTCAGAAATGTTTGTTCACGCTAAAAATTATGATAAAGAAACAGATAATATGTAATTGAAATATATAATTGATATACATATAATTGAAATTTCTAAATAAAATAATTATAGTTCGGTGCGAATCAACTTATTTTTAATTTTACAACAATAAAACACGTATTTTTACCCTACAATAACACGATCGGTCGCATTTGATTTCCGTGATTTATTTGCACATGAATGTATCAACACAAGAAACTTCTTTTAGTTATTTCATATTTTTGCTCCTACTTGACTGCGCTTTAACAAGAAATATAACACACACACAACTAAATTTCTCTATAAGCTTCAATTATGTGTGTGCATACATTCCCTGCAGAAAATGCGAATAGTGAAATTGTAGTGATTTACTAGTGACATTGTCAGTAGTACTACTGACCAGGTGTATCCCAGCCAATGTAATTATCTATTAACATTTAACATTAGCTTGTCATTGAAAATCCACCACTAGACTGTAGCAATACTGACTAAGTAGTTCTTTTGGGACCACATGGAGACATTGGATCCAAAGATTCACTAGTAAATTTTAGGAGCTCCAGTCTACAATATCGATATTTCCTCGCTCCATATCAATAGTAAAATTGTAGTGATTTACTAGTGACATTGTCAATAGTACAACTGAATAGGTGTACCGCAGCCAATGTAATTGCCTATTGACATATAACATAAGGTTGTCATTGAAAATCTACCAGTAGACTTTAGCACTATTCATTTACGACCATATGGAGACATTTGAACTAAAGAATCTCTAGTACACTTTAGTGACCCTCGTCTACAATTTAATAAGGGTTGGGCCAACAAACTTAAATACATACATACCTACATACATGTGTACGTAAGTTTTTAACATTATTGCATAGCATAATAAAAAAGAAAAACAAACTATTGGCAAATATCAACAGAAATAAATTAGAACTGTTGTCTCTAACGTATCTCTACTCGCGCATAAAAGGAAAATTGTCGACATTTCAACTAGTGCAATTGTCGCTAGAGAAAAGAGTGTTGGCATAGAGACATATGGCACTAGGCTGGCTAGAGGGTTGTATGCCATACAACATTACTACATACATATTTATATAAGTGTGCATGCTCAAAAATTTTGTGCTCTCTTTGTGGTTTCGTTCAAATAACAAACAATTTATTTTTCCCTTGTTACTTCCCCCACAGCATCTATAAACACAAAAAATTTTAGTTTTCATTTAATGTTCTACGTGGAACATCTTTATATATTTATAGTCTTTGGTCAAACCCAGGACCTGCGGTACTTCAGCTAACGCCTCGCATCTATATATAGAGATCTTTCTATAGAGATTTGGTAAAACAGCCTAAACTAATAACAGCCAATTTGCCAGATGTTGCTTCAACAATTGTGCCACTATCAACTACCAAATTTCCAAAGTCCTTGTTGAAAGGCCCTTTATATATACGCTATTGTGTTTATGTATATACAAAGTTTTGTAAAAACTTTTTCCATTTGTGTAGGCAATAAAATGATTATTGAACTTTTTTGTGATGGAAAGTTTCGTGTTTATTTTTGTTGTTGTTGTTGTTGTTGTTGTTGTTGTTATTGTTTTACTTTTACAGTCATAAAATCTCTGTTTTCTTCACAGAGTAAAAAAAAAAGTTATAAACGAAAATGAAGGGCAAGAATGGAAAGGATTTAAAAAGCATAAACTTGTTATGATTCGTCAAAGGCAATTTGTATATAATCAGGAAATGTAATTTCCATAAATTGCTGTCATAAATTTTTAGATATAAAAACTAAAGGTTTTTACGATTAAACAAAGAGTAAAAGAAAAGGGAAATTATGAAATGGTCTCAAAAAGTATATATACAGTGGAATCTCTCTTGAGCGAACACTGAAGGCACCATTGAAATGTGTCCGTACAAGGGGACTGTCCGGTCAAGAGGAAACTAAACATTTAAATGGAGCGCTGCCGGGACCTGTCAAAAGTGTCCGTCCAAAGGGGGTGTGCGCCTATAGAAAGTGTCCGTTAAGGGAGATTCCACTGTATACGCAAAAATATTTATTATTTATACGGGTATGTTGTATGTTGCTGTTTTTGGGTATACGAATATTTTTCCTGTTTATTAATACTTTCATTAGATTTTGTGATCTAAAATAATTCGTAGTATGTATGTGTCAAAAGCTAAAAGACAATGCAAAACTGGTTATCCGTTCGCTGAAACTAAGGTGAGGTTTTCTGAGAAAAAGTAGGATATATTTGATATGAATACTTAAGTAGCTGATAACAATGCTTAAATATGGGTCATTCCATTCTGACGGAAATATTTAATCTAAATTCATACATAAGTAACTTATGGGTCATTCCATTGCGCTGGGCGTAGCCATGATACTACAATTTTTTCTTACAATTTAAATACATATATGTATGTGACAGCGCAGAGAAAAAGGGACCTAGGGTAAAAAAATTAATTTTCACTTTTTTTTTTGATGTGGACAACATCTGAGCATCGAATGAGACCGATCCCAAGCCCCAAAAGTGTTCCCTCCCAGAGGTATGCACGTTTTATGCAATTGAAGTCGACGATTTTAAGGTTATGTGAAAAAATGTTCGTACTAACAGAGTGATATTCACGATTTAAAAGAATTATAAATGAGTATTTATTATAATTCACAATTAATAATTTCAGAAAATAAACCTGGACTCGAAAAAACGCAAGCAAAATTGATATCAAATTGGAAACAGCGCGCTAGGTAGAAAACAGTAAAAACCAACTACACAAAACAAGAGGTAGGGACGACCTACGTGCGTTTTCAAGGTTGACCTGACGTCATGAGATGTGTCGCTTTCAAATGAGACCAATACCAACACGCGCAGTGATGGTACACCAAAGATACACGTATTTAAATCTTTAAAGTGGCTCTCCTGAACAAAACCGGTTTTTACCCTCAGATCCCTTTCTATGTTGAGCGTCACATATACAAATTTTGATTTAAAAAATGGCACTAAAGCACATGATTTTTGCTCCGAAGGGTATGACATTTACAAATTTAAGTGCATACAGAACCATTATATAAATAAGTTTTTCCTACAAGAACAAAATTATTTGTTCAAGGAAAAATTTAGTTATATAATCGGTCTGTTTATACTTAAATTTATAAAAGTCACACCCGTCGCTCCCCTTTTGGTGACCATTCTGAGCAAAAATCATATGCTTTAGTGAAATTTTTTAAATCAACATTTTTATATATTTGAATTATAACAAAAAATTTTAGTATCATGGCTACGCCCGGTCCAATGGAATGACCCATATATAAGCCTTGTTACAAGTTACTTATTTGTTCAGATTAAATATTTCTGTCACAATAGAACTACCCATGTACATATAAGCATTGTTATGACCTAATAAATGCCGCACAAAAAAAGCCACGACCCATATTCATATTTTCCTTCTACAGCTGCCTGTAAATTTTGCTACTTTTATCAGCAAAACTGTAGAGCTGCATATTTATTTAATTTAATTTTTTTTAAGAAATACAAACTCGAATTACTTATAATTTCGATTGCAATATATAATTTTGATTGGCAGAATATTTTAGCAAATCTGCAAATATTGCAAATCCTCTATACAAATTTTATTAGCTTTGGCAAAGAATTCTACATGCTCTTGCTGCTTATTTTTTTATTTGTTAACCCAACCCAATGAGTAGACAGTTAAGCGAAAAAAAAGGAAAATAATAATAATAATAATAAAATATCCATCTTCATTTATACTAATTTTGTATACGGCACGTATAATAGATTTTAATGAAATTTTTGCTGAGCTTTGTTAGTTAGTTTTAACAAACAGCCAACGAAATAATAATCAAAAATATAAACTACAAAAAAAGAAATAGCAAAATATAAAAATAAACTCGCAAACCCAAAAAGAAATATATAAAATTACCGCAAAAACCAAATTCTTTTTATGATATGTTGGAGAATAAAATTTCATTTTGTATTTGTTAGATCCTGTTCCGGGTTTTTTTTTGTGTGTAGCGAAGGATTTTGTTGGTGCTGGTGTTTCATTGGCTTACCATAATAACAAATTAATACATACTATATACATATGTATGTATGTATGTATATGCAGATATATTCAACGAAAATTATTTTAGAAGATATATTATTATAAGTGGCTTAGTGAAAAATGGAAACAGTTCAAAAACTAAATAAATTCAGTAAAGTACGACTATGATACTCGCACGAAGGGTACACTAGATATGTCCGTACGGAACCGTACTATACGAACTTTAGCCTATATAATATATAATAGTTTTGTAATGTTTTCGTTTTTGGGATTTTTTCAGTTTTTAGCGTTTTGTTAATACGGCGTTTTTTTGGTTTTGCTCGTTTTGGCGCTTTTTTCGATTTTTGGCGTTTTTTCATTTTGGTGATTTTTTTCATTTTGGCGATACTTTTTTCATTTTAGCGATTTTTTTTTAATTTTGGCGATTTTTTTGGTTTTTGACGATTTATTTTAGTTTTGGAGATTTTATTTTCATTTGGCGCTTGTTTTCGTTTTGGAGATTTTTTTCAGGTTTTGGGAATTTTTTTAAGTTTTTGGCGATTTTATGATTTTTGGGATTTTTTTGTTTGACCGTTTTAGAAAATTTCAAGAGTTTGCCTCCTACGGATTCCAAGATACAGCAAGTTGTTAAAATTACGTAGTCAAAATACCATTAACTGATAGAACACCCTTTAATTTTGTTGTAGTCTGTATAAAAATACATTAACTTTTTTACAAACCCTTAGAGCGGATGTGTCCAGTAAAGTTCAAAATATTACGAGCAAGCGAATTAGGATGTGACTCGAGTTTTATTAGAATTTTGCCTGAATATTTTGCAATGTCTTGAGTCACGTTAAATATAATAATAAATTTTAATGGGCGTAGCTCCGCCCATATTTTCAACTTCAAAAATTGTGTTATTACAAGAAGCAAAGGTGTTCGCAGCAATCAAATAAGTAGAATATCATAAAATAAAAATAAAAATTTTAGGCGTGGCCCCGCCCAATTTTTCTTTACAATAGGACCAATGGAAAGCTATACACTCTCAGACCAATAGAGAATTTTTACAATTGGTCTAAATTCTATCGAGTTATGAAGTAATAATGTAAAAAAAAATACAAACGAATTGCCAACCTACTCCTTTTTTGAAGTCAGTTAAAAATACAGATGAATTAATAACCTCCTCTTTATTTTTAAACCATCACATTGGTTACACTCATTAAGTCGAGTAGTAAAATTTCTTATAGTGCATTTACACTGTCTCCAAATGTAATACTTTCAAGATTTCGAGCTAAATCAGGCTGCTTTTATCCAGATTTCTCATACAAAACGAAATCTAATTTTTCAATAGATTTGTAGAAAATCTAATACAAATCTAATGTATTTATCTATTCTTTATTTCCCTGTGCAACAAAAGGTGTGTCAATTAGCTACGGTCTGCTTACAAAAGTGTGTGAATTGGCTAAATTTCAGTTGTTTGGTTGTAGTTTTGGAAACAATTCAGTTGATGGGTTTTGTTTTGGATAAAAAAATCTTGATAAATGTCAAAAAAAGTTGGTGTAAACGGTATAGATTTTCATAAAGATTTTCATCAAAATATGCTAGATTTTGTGCTGATGTAAATGCCCTATTAGAAATTGTGTTTTTTATATATACGAGTATATTATATTACATTATGTTATGTTGTGTCTTGTCAAACCACATTATATCGTGTAAAAGAATTTATGTAACATGTGCCCACCCTTTTGTATTTTCGTTACCAATATTTTTTGCCCGTATTCGTAACACGTATTTTGTTCATATTGAAAGTTTTTTTACACGTTATTACATTGATTTGTATTATGCAAGGCATTGATGTTCATAGCGAGCCATAAGGAAATACGGTCCAATAATTGCACAATGCATCTATGTATCTGCATGGTGTTACAATTGCATTGATGAACTAACTATAAACTTAAAATCTACAAAAACCGACTTACGCGGTTGTGGACAAATACCGAAAATCGATATATGTGTGTATGTAAGTATATATGTGCTTTAATATTTTGGCATCCAACTGTTTTGGTGCGCAAAAATATGGTTCATTCTGTTACGAGTAACATCAACCGAACAACTTCATAAATTGAAATGCAGTTATTCAAAATGCTGAAATCTTAAGTGACTTCAGGTGATCATACGGTTGACATAAATAAAATAAAGGAGAAAAAGCAATGCAAAGCATTTGAGCTTTAATTTTTCACATTATTATTTTTGCGAGACAGCATTTCTGGTAAATCCAATGAAGAACGAACGAGGAATGGTTTTTGACGCATATACATACATATAAACAACAAACACATACATACGGATATCATCGCAAAAATGGTTAGAATAGACTACCGGGACCTCAAAGCATCGAAATATAATGAAGACTCGATTTTCCAAAGTTGGGATAAAATCAATTACTTTCTATAGAGCTTGAAGATAAAAATCAGAGAATAGTCTCTTAATCAGGGTCAGTAATTCGCAATTCAAAATAAAATATTTTATAAATTAATTTTATATTATATAGAAGGCAAGAAATGTTGTGGAAACGCCATACTTTCAGTACTCAATCTTTATCTATTTGGGCAGAGAGAGGTTGCTGCTAACATACATTTTTTAACTTGTATTTTTAATAAAATGGAATACGAGAAATGGTTTTGTTGTTGTTTGACACATTTATAATTATTTATAACTAATCATTTCTGTTTTCCCTACCTCTAGCTAACCAAATTAAATTATTATTGTTTATTTTATTTGATAATCATATTAACTGTGTCTACTTATTCGATGTAAAGTCTTCCTTTACATACTTAACTTGAGACTGATGAAGAAATTACATATTCCTTGATTAAAAATGTAAGAAATAGAAGATTTAAAAAAAAAAAGATTTTATTCCTTTAACCTTATACCTTAATAAACACGTTTGCAGCTGAGTACAAAATTTTATTGGTAATAGCAAATGGTGAGTAGTAGTATTATGATACTAAACATAGAGTAAATTTTACGTGCCCCGAGTAACGATTTTCGGCTGAGCTGGTAAATTTATTTATAAAACATTTATTCGTACAACTCTGACTGCATTTTTTTTTGTTCAAAGTTTGCTGCCAACACAAATGTATGAAACAGTTTTTACTCACAACCAAACAAACACATACACATATGTATGTACTTTAGTATTTGTGTATTCCTAAAGCTCTTTTATTTAAAAATGCGCACACACACAAACAATAGGTTTGTTTGAAAGTTGTATTGGCAAAGCCAGAGCTGAAAATTGGCATGAATTCAATCAATAATTTCAGCTTCAATTGAATCGAATGCGATTTCATTGAGCTGACTTGACTACCTTATCATCTGTATTGGTAGTTGCCACAAAACATATACTCATATAACATTTGTGTTCTTATGCACCCAGTAAGCATTTGCGTGATTTTTTTTTCAAACTTTTTGTATATTTTGTTAATAAAAACATGCAATTTGTAATGTCTTGTACTATTGTATTTGTGCAGATGTTAATTGATTCGCGAAATAAGTGCTTTTTGTCCCACTGTACAAAGTAACGGTTTTACGTTTTCATTTTTCTTCTTGTGCCATTTTGGCAAATTTTTCTCTATTGGTGCTTTTTTGCGTTTTTTTTTTCAATGATTTTCAAGTGTTTTTTAGCTTTTTAATTTTTTGTTTTGTTTTTTCCCATTTCGCCATTTTTCCCCATTTTAAGTACATTCCTCTCGTACTGAATGTTATAATTTGCTTATTGTTTTTGTTTCAGATCTTAAAACTTCTTTAAACGATTGAATATCATTTTTAAAATATCTAAAATTTTCCAAATATCGTCCCTACCATGTCAACCAATACATTATGCAAATTTGTGCTTTTCAGAAGAGTGCAAAGAGTCGTCAGTAATGCCAGGCTTAAAACTTTTCTTATTGATACGATAGATAGTCTATGAGGATTTTAGCATTTTGAAACGAGGCATATCCTAGAAATTATAGTACCAAAATAACGAATCTAAAAAAGGAATTTTGCACATTCCATAGTTTGATATGGTAGTGCCATAATAGTTCACCAGAGTCAGTGGTGTCTCCCTATACTGTAAACTCGAATCTCTAATTTTAGAAAACGTGTTTACTGGGGTTATTGCTAGTACTTTTTTCTTTTTATTTCCTTTTTACTTCAAGTTGCTATATTGTATTTCTGTGGATGTTAATGTGGACATGTTTTCTCTTTTTGATGTGCTATAGATGAAAATGTTTTCGTCGGGAACATTGGTAAAACAACAATGTTGATAGACAAAATGGCTATAGTATTGCGTTTGTGAACGTGAACATATTTTAATGAGATGCCTTTAGATGGATTTTTAGTTTGCAGTTTATAGATTAAAAATTATAAACATGTTCAAATGCTCTGCTTGTTACATTCATTCATTGATGCCATTAAAAAAAAAGCAGCTGCCAATTTATAAATTCATATGAAAGGCATTATGTGTTTTCTATTTTTATTTGTTTTGAAAATTTTTATTCTATTTGCACACAAATAATTGCTAAGATTGTGAACATGTTTGAAATTAATATTTATAAGATGAATAGTTATATAGTTACTAATTGTGTGCATATTAGTGTTGCTCAGCGATAAGAAAAATTCAACAAATGAAGTTTGCTTGGTAACTAAAAATTAGAGCAATGCTTTCTCAAGTAGAACTATTTTTTTAAATATTCCCGATTTCATTATAGTATCTGCTAATGTCTTCTTGCATAAAAACATACATATTTATATGTATCTACGAAGTTTGCGACCCCAAAAATTAAAAGAACAGTGCACAAATAACATGATTATACTCGTATACATATAAAGGGAGCTGCAGCAGTTATATACTAACTAAAGCTGTACAATAAGATCGAGGTTACATTTACCGGAGATATTTTACATATTCAATAAATAAAATCAGTTCACTCTGTCTAATGACATATTCTTTACAATAAATCTTAAAGGCGGGTATGCAGTTCTTACAGAATTTCAGGTTCCTATACAAAATGTATGTAAAAAAATTACGGAAATTCAGGTTGTTAAATTACAAAAAAAAAATTCCCATTTGCTAGTACGAACTTTCAAAAGAAAATAACTCCATACTAGGCTGCCTTAAGATATGCATCAAGAAATTAATTGTTATATATTTATGTTGAAAAAGTAGATCTGGCATCTCTAAGGCTCTAGTTCGGAAAAAGTTGGTGAACTTTTTTTGATCTCCTAGTGCTTTTTTAGTAAAATGAACAACCAAAAACACGACAGTAAACAGTAGGTAATAAAGTCCTGCACAAGACGATTTATAAGAACTTTCAAGACATGAGGGATTTTTCAAATGCAAAGTCTTCTAAAACAAACGCTAAGCAACACTGTTTGCAAGAATTTGTTTCAGTTATTGCGAGTATAGAAGTAAAGAAGACAATACTTCGTGACTGAAAAATTTGTGATGCTTGCTTCTTTCTACGCATGGGCGCGTATACAAGCGTCATGCATGTACATTCACACACACGTTGTGTGTATGCTCTTCTATTTTTCTGCACACAAACAAACGTTCACATGCATTTACATTAGTTGTGTGCGCTTGCTTAAAAAAAACCTCCCTTAAACACATAATAGCTTACCATCTACATCTTACACACACACTCAAACGTACAATATGGAAAATAACAAGCATACACGTATCAACACTACTTTGTTGACTGTTTGATCATAACAAGAAGTCTTGGCGACATTGCTTGTTAGCACTCATATACACGCACCCAAATGCATCTATCGTGCTTTGCTTATAATCAAGGTTGGAAACCGAAAAAAATAACGGTATCGGTATTGATACCGGTACAATTATTTTTTAAATTTCGGTATCGGTAGCGGTATCGGTATTTTTTTTATTTCGGTATCGGTATTACCGGTACATACCGTTATCGAGTTTATAATACCGGTATACCGATATTACTGATGAATTTATTATTTCAGGCAGTGGACATAACAAAAAATCTTTTTTTTATTAAATTACGTCCAAAAGGGAGTATTTTTTACATTAACATACATATGTTCTCGTATAAAAGCATATAAACTTATTTGTTTCTATATATGTTTTTATACTATTATTAAAAAATAATTTATTAAAAAAGTGAAACGAGGAGACAGCAGTTCAAACTTTACATATGTATATAAAGTATACATTTTGGTTAATTACACAAAATAGTAAAAATAAAAGTTTTGTCTATGCTGATATATTACACTGTGTGGCAAATTTTTATGAAATCGAAATACCTGGGACGTGTTACTATTTTTCTGCTAGGTATTGTCGAGTATAACAATACTAATTGTATTTGAAATTTTCCAGACACATCTTGAGTTACGGGTAAAAACCGGTTTTTCATACCCGTAGGCACTTATCAACCTCCAACTAAGTTAAATATCAACCGATTTTAAATTTATAAACGGATACAGATAGAAGAGACTAAAACCTTTTGAACCATATAGATATATCTTATTTCAGTAAATTTCAATTATGTCTTTGTTTTTTCACCAAATATGATTTTAACGTTTTTTTTTTGACACTTTAGTACTTTCGACAAGTTCTTAGGCAATATTTTTGTACTGGACCTATGTATATTGTTTATAACTTTGTTTATAAAACATAATTGAATAAGAGTAATTCACAGGACTGTTTTAAATATTTTGTTAGAAGACTTTTTGTTAAAAAAAAACTACCTGTATGATGTATTTCGCATTCTATTTATACGCTTTCGGTGTATTTAACCTTCCAGGATGATGAAAGTACAATTTAATAGATGTATATAAACACAGAGTACAAAATTGGTACAACAGTGGTCGCCAAAATTTGTTCCTTCATTTTAAAAGTACTTTTCTTCACCTCAAGAGAGGAATATTTAACTTCAAATATAAAAGTTTAGAAGTTTTTTCTCTACCCAACCTTATATATTACGGTTAAGTGTGTAAACAAGACCAACACCAAAGAAAGAAAGTTAATTGAAATATATTTTTGCAATTTTTGCACATATTGCGGTTTACAACTCAACTAAGTTGGATTGAAACTAAAACAACTTAACTTTTAAACAACTGTTTTTTTTGGTATTCTGAATAACAACTAATTTTAGTTGACTTCGAAACAATGCACGAAAAAAAAGGTTCTTATCTATGCTATATGTTTTGAAACCATAGTATCCATTACAAAACATTTTAAATATTTTTAGTTTTGGCCTTGCTATTTTTTCTTGAGATTCTATGTTTTATGAACATGGCAATAATATTGGTTGACAAATGGGATTGGTTGGCGTCTGGAATAGTAAACACAATGGTCGAAATAAAAACCAAAATACAACTGATAAAAAACAGTTGTCTCATGGTGAAAAAAGTTGTAATACATAATAAAAATTTGGCAACTACAACTCAACTATCATTAATTTTTTGGCCGGAATCGGTATACCGGTACGTACCGGTACAGACGTAAACGGTAATCTAGATACCGGTATTTTCTAACCGAAATGGATTTCGGTATCGGTAACGATACCGGTATCCAATTTTAGCGGTATTTGAATCGGTATCGGTATTTTTACGATACCGTTTGCCAACCTTGCTTATAATACGACAGCATTTATTATTGGTTTAGTATAATGCAGCCACGAGAATACATTTAAAAAACAAGACGTATTTACATTTCAAGACTATTTACGCAGGTCTATAGTAGGTAATAAAATAGCAAAAACAACAACATTAACTGAAGAGAATCTTAAGAAAGATGGATAATTCTGTATCCATACATTGTACAGCATTTTCCGAATACTGCCGATGATAAAGGTATAATATGTTTATTATTTTTTTTTATTTCAGTTGGTTACTTGCATTAAAATAAGAGATGTGTGGCAATAGTTTTGTTGCTAAGTGTGACTTTAAAATCCAACTACAGGTCATAGGTGCGCAACAACATGTTTACAAACACTTTTTGCAATATTAAACTAACTAAACAAGTACGGACAGAACCGACATTTTATAAAAACTATGCAAATATTTTAAGATTAAGGGCATAATTCATAAAAAATATTTTGATTTTATAAAAGGTTTATTAATCAAATGTCCATAGAAATTTTATGAATAAGGCAGTAATCAATGAAGATTTATATCTATTTGAAAAAAAAGCTAAATATTTCAAAGCACTTTTTCCATACATACATCTTATCTTAATATATATAAAAATCAAGAACACGTTTATTTGTTAGGGATGAACTCTTCAATGCCCCAACAGATTTTCGCCTTACACCCCACAAAATATTTGTAAAAGACCGGCGCGTGTTTTTATATATCGTCATGTGAGAACTTAAGTGTCCAATACGCTATTATAAACTATTGGATATTGGACACTTAAGTTCTCACATGACGATATATTCTATCCCGATAAATGCTACGCCCCTTTCAGAAATAGTGATTCGTCAGACAGATGGCGCAATTTTTAGTTTTTTTGTGTTTTTGCACCGTAACTCAAGAACTAATGCACCGATTTAGACCAAACTTTATATACATGCTCTATGAGGCGTGAGGAGCTTTTCTGTGTAGTTTGAAGTTCGTCCGGCAGATGGCGCAATATATAGTTTATTCGTGGGCAAAATCCAATTTTCATATTGTACCACCAATGCCATATACACACTAATGTTTGCTTAGGGCCAGCAACGCGGACCGGGGTCAGCTGGTATAGGTATATTTCTTATAACATATTCACATTTTGAAGCAATTTAAAACAGCGCACATTGGTCTTTACTTGTAGGCATGAGCCTCTTATTTTGATTTATATTAAATGCATCTTACTTATTGACACTTTTCACTACACAACAGTAAAAACAGTTACCCGGCGGCTTCTGTATATTTTAAAAATTATCTTTTAAGGTATCCTACAAGAAATGAATGACTGAAACTAACACAAACAAGATTTGTTCACTAACACACTTGCACTAATTTTACATTGAATTCAATACTAAGAGTCAATTGACTAGTCATTTGATCGCAAGTTTTGATGGATTTATTTATTAATTATAGCTGCCCCACTCTAGCATATATATTAGAGTGGGACATCTAATGTAAAATATCCAGTTTTATTAAAAAAAAATAGTACAATTCATTGTCTGTGAAAATTAAAATTTATGTGTTAAGAAAGATAAGTAAAAGGTGAAAAAAAGATATTTAGAAAATTTAATTTAATGCATTTGTTTACAAAATTTTAGATATTTGTTAAAAGCAAGATGCGTTGGGGATTAAAAGGTGTGAAGAGCGCTAGATACCGCCTAGGTTATTTTGGTTTTGCTGAGCTACATACATATATCTTTCGTTTCAAATATTTTATGTGCTTTTATACTTTTAAGTGGCTTTTTATAATAAAAGAAAAACAATTAAAATAATAAAAATTATAGTTATTGTCAGTATATCAATAATGTATGATTGCTCAATTGTGGGGGATATATTATTCAATTATGATCAGTCAAACTTGAGTAATATTTATGCTATCATTGATTACTAAAAAGCACTAGAGTGAGCAGTTCAACTATATGTTATATTCATTAGTTAGAGAGAGCTGCAACATCACACGTACGCAGAAGTTTCCATTACATTTTTCATTTTGCCTTTTATAATGTGATGGAAACTTTGTTCTACGCAATGAGGAATATATCGTGACTGGTAGTGTTCTTGTAGGGTACATACATATATTATTATAAATAAATAAATAATATTTTGTATTACCAACATTTTTGCGGAACTGCTAACCGAACGGCACAAGAGTAGAGCTGGCAAACTATCGATAGTACTATCGATAGTATCGATAGTCTTATTTCCATTGGACTATCAATAGTTTTTTTCTCGATAGCGATACTATCGTTGAAAAAAATTTATTACCAAATTGGCAATAAACTCGAGAAATTTAACATATTGGCTTTCTTTTATTGAAAATACATATCGCTCATTTACTTAAATAACGTCATAACTCAAAGTAATAAATTTATGGACTTAATAATACAGACTTCGTGTGTAACGGATCAACTCTTGATAGAAGAACACTTTTGTTACACTGAGTTGTATGTAAATTGGAACCAAAACTTATTTGAAAATTAAATTTAACATTCCCAACTCTTCGTATCCTGCTGACATGAAATGACTTACTTTAACACTAACTGCTAGTAAGAAAAAAATTACGCTGTTAGAGTTTTGCGTAGCAGAATTGATGGTTGTGGAATAGAGACGGAATATATCCTTTTGTGTGCTATCTCCTTTTATCATATCTTATTTTAACTGAGTTGCTTAAACAGATTCCTTAACAGCCGTGTTAAGTTAAGTTAGGTTGAAAAGACGGAAGATTATTGGGAAGATACCCCTTAACCTTACCTTACCCTACTTCTACACCTGATATATTTTTATTATAACAAAAGTCAAACTTTATATTGAAAAACAATTTATTTTATGTTAGCTCTTTTTTCTATATGGAATTTGAAATTCGTCATGATAGAAATATATCAGGTGTAGACGTAGGGTTACCTTACCTTAACGAAACATTAACATTTTAAGCCTTCACTTAACATTAACTAGAAATTAATGTTAAAGTTAGTCATTTTAAGTTACGTGTAGACCTCAAGTAAAATAATTCGATACTATCGATAGTATCGATAGTTTTCTAACAAACTATCGAAAATATCGAATGGCGTGACTATCGATAGTATTCCAGCTCTACACAAGAGATTTCCAGAAACTAAATTTATTTCTTTATCCTCTTATCATCTTCTTCTTAAAATGATGTTAATTGTTGTTGATATTTCCGAAATTCTATAATCAACGCCTCAAGATATGCATCGAAGAGAACAATTTTGACGAAATTTTGGAATTACATGCTGAACATCTGGCATGGCAAATTAACCTCTTAATTAATCTTACGGCCTGTCCCTCGATGTCACCAGAAATCGTTTGAACGACATCTAGATTTTTTAATGTTATTGTTGTTTGCAATACAAGTTGCCGATCGAACGAATTCTGGTGAGATTGTGGGACAGGCCGTTAAAGGCAGCTCCCTTAAATTATGCATCAAGAAAGTACATGTGGAATGTTTGCGATTGAAAAATACATCTGGCATCTCTAACGCTCTACTTCGAAAAAAGTTGAACTTTTAATCACCTAATGCTTTTTTAATAAAATGAACCACAGAAAGACACTAAAGAGAAATTGCTAAAATACCAAAAACAACAATAACATTAGCTGCAGATTTTCTTATAGATGTTACATTATGCTTTATACAGCATTCGCCAAATACAGCAGATTATAAAAGTTTTCACTTGTTTATGTACATATATTATTATTTCAGTTGGTAACTTACATTTTAATATAGGAGTTGTTGCGTGGCAATACTTTTGTGGCACAGTGTGATTGCCATACCCAATAACCGGTCACAAGAGAGCAACAACAAACACAAACACTTGTTGCAATGTTCAATCTTTTAAAAGACTAATCGACCGAACCGACATTTTGAAAAACTAGTAATTAAACAAGTAAGAGTGCTATATTCGGCTGTACCGAATCTTATATACCCTTTACCAACATACGTACATATATATAGTATACAGACACATACATACATATTTGTTTTGTGAAAAAATTCATAATTTTTTTTAAGTTTCCATCTTTGGAGCTGTAATTTTCATTTTTCAAATTTTATACGCCAAATTTTTCTTTCAGAAGCATAAATATATTCAATTTATAAAGAAAAAGAAAAAAATTTTTAGACCTATTTAATTTTACATAACACAAAAAGTGTAAGTTTTCCAACCCTGGAATCATAATTTAGGATTTTTCTAATTCCTTGTACCAATCTAGTTCTTTAAAAAATACATAAAATATGTTAAGTGAACGAAGCAAAAACGATATAAGAAAAAACTTAGTTTCATTTAATTCCTGTAATATTAAAAAATTCAGTAAAGTGCGACTTTGACTCGCGCACGAAGGGTTCCGTACATTCGGTTCTGAGCACTTTTTAATGTGGCTTTTTTGCTTTTTTGAAGTTTTTTTCAGTTTAAGCGATTTTTTCAGTTTTGTCGCTTTTTTCTCATTTTGGCGATTTTTTCTGTTTTTCTCGGTTTTTTAATTTTGGCGATTTTTTTCTGTTTTTTTCGTTTTGGCGATTTTTTTTTCCATTCTGGCGATTTTTGTTCATCTTGGCGATTTTTTTCTGTTTTGGGGTTTTTTTTATTTTGGAGATTTTTTTCTGTTTTTTAAGGTTTTTTTCGTTTTGGCGATTTTTTTTCATTTTGGCGATTTTTTTTCATTTTGGCGTTTTTTTTCATTTTGGCGATTTTTTCCTGTTTTGGGCTTTTTTTTCATTTTGGCGATTTTTTTCTGTTTTTCTCGGTTTTTTTCATTTTGGCGATTTTTTTCATTTTGGCGATTTTTTTTTATTTTGGCGATTTTTTTCTGTTTTTGGGGCTTTTTTTTCATTTTGGAGATTTTTTTCATTTTGGCGATTTTTTTCATTTTGGCGATTTTTGCCTGTTTTGGGGTTTTTTTCATTTTGGCTATTTTTTCTGTTTTTGGGGCTTTTTTTCATATTGGATTTTTTCTGTTTTTGTGGGGTTTTTTTCGTTTTGGCGATTTTTTTTAATTTTGGCGATTTTTTTCTGTTTTTGGGGGTTTATTTTCATTTTGGAGTTTTTTTTCAATTTGGCGACTTTTTTTTCATTTTGGCGTTTTTTTTCATTTTGGCGATTTTTTCTGTTTTTTGGCGCTTTTTTTCATTTTGGAGATTTTTTTCATTTTGGCGATTTTTTTTCATTTTGGCAATTTTTTCCTGTTTTGGGGTTTTTTTTCATTTTGGATTTTTTTCTGTTTTTGTGGGGTTTTTTTCGTTTTGGCGATTTTTTTTTTCATTTTGGCGATTTTTTTTCATTTTAGCAATTTTTCCGGTTATTCGCCATTTATTTTAGTCTTAGACATTTTTTTTGTAATTTGGTGCTTTTTTTCGCTTTGGCGATTTTTTTTGTTTTTGGCGATTTTTTTCGGTTTGGCGATTTTATAATTTTTTGATTTTTTAGTTTTACCGTTTTTGAAAATTTCAAGAGTTTTGCTCTTACGGTTTCCAAGATACAGCAAGTTGTCAAAATTGCATAGTCAAAATTGCATTAACTGATGCAACACCCTTTAATTTAAATTTTTTGAAATTTTAGTGTTAATTTTTGTAGTCTGTATAAAAATACACTAACCTTACAAATTTCAAGTGTATATACATACATACATACAATTGTATGTATATTACATGGGATTTTAAAATTTTTCATTGCTCGTTTTGGAACACCCTTTAATTTCCAATTATCATGTATTTGTTGTTGTAGCGGCCAAAGGTCTACACACTGTGTCCAAATTTCAGGTCTGTAGCTCTTACGGTTCTCGAGAAAATACTAATATAGTTTTAGACATAGTTAATTTTACATAACACAAAAAGTTAAAGTTTTCCAACCCTGGAAACGACTTTTTAATTTTTTTATATTTTTTTAATTTAAAATTCCATTTTTAGTCGTACTGAAGTGTAAAATATGTTCATTTATTAAAAAAAAATTAAAATTTGTTTTTGGTAGTTACTTTTATATGGCAAAATGAAGTTTAAGTTTTCCAGCTCTGCAATCTTCTGCCCGATTTTGCTGAATTTCAATACCAATCTATTTTGGAAAATTTCTGACACACCAGTCCAAGAACGAAGTCTCTAGCTCTTCTGGGAGCTTCGGAAAACCGATTTCACGTACAGACAGACGGACAGACGGACAGACGGACAGACGGACAGACGGACAGACGGACAGACGGACAGACGGACAGACGGACAGACGGACAGACGGACAGACGGACAGACGGACATCGCTTATTCGTCTTCCCTATGCATAAGGATCCAGAATATATATATTTTATGGATCGCTTATTGATATTATAGAAATTACAAACGGAATGACAAACCTATATATACCCTTTTACCATTTTTGTTGGTAAAGGGTATAATAAAATATAAATCAATTACGATATATTTTTAACAAAAAAAATATATTATTTGCAAACACTTTATCTATCTAGATTTGATCCGACATATTTTTACATGAAACCTAGAAATAACTACACACATTGATCTTAAGTTGTGGGCGTCTGCCTCTTTTCTATTTATGCCAAATGAATTTTACTTTTTAACACTTTTCACAGCAAACTAATAAACAATAATATTTTTGCGAAACCACGAACCGAACTGCACGAGAGATTCCAACAAACTAAATTTATTTCTTCATCCTCTTATCTCTCTTCTTCATAAGAACATAAATTCGTTGTTCGATATACATATTCGAAATTCTATAATTCGCGCCCTGAGATATGCATCGAACACGATAATTTTGAAGCAACTTTAATGCTGAAGATCTGGCACTTCAAACTAAGCTCTCTTTTAATAGTGTTGCCTGACTTGTGTAGAAGGTTAACTAATTAACGAGTTTTTTGCTGCTTCCTTGAATTTTAAGTTTTAACAAGAGATACACCCACGAATTAGAAGTTTAATCAGCTTGTTCACTTGAAAATAATCACTGAACATTGTACAAAATGTGCATTCGCATCTTATGAAAAAAGTGTAAATCTTAATAGTCGGCTCCCTTAAATTATGCATCGAAAAACTAAATGTGAAATGTATCGTGTTGGAAAAATAAATCTGGCATCTGCAAAGCTCTAGTTCGAAAGAGAGTTAATGAACTTTTAATCAACTAGTGCTTTTTTGTGAAATGAACAACAAACAGAAAGACGATAAACAGAAGAAGATAATAAAATAGTAAAAACAACATTAGCTATAGAGATTTTAAAGGAAGATGGAGTATTCTTTATGCACTATTTTCCCAATACACCCGATGATAAAAGTTTTCACTGATTTGTTGTGTTATTTCAGTAGGTTACTTACATTTTAAAATAACACGTGTGTGGTAATACTTTTGTTGTTAAGTGTGACTTTGATATCCAATAACAAGTTAGAAGAGAGCAGCAATAAACACACACAAACACTTTTTGCAATGTTCAACTCATTAAAAGACGAATCGACCGAACCGACATTTTGTTAAATTAAAAACAAGATTATAAATTAGAAATTATATTTCACAAGAAAAGTATTATAAAGATGCACTATCTATACTTGGTCTAGTATATTTTCACGTGAATCATAGAAATACTTGCACACATTGATCTTAATTTATAGGCGTCTGTCTCTTTTCCTTAATGCCAAAAGAATTTTACTTTTTAGCACTTTTCACAACAAACTTATAGATTACCTCACTGTTTTTTAACAATATTTTAATATTCTTTTTACACAACATTTTTGCGAGACTGCGAACCGAACTGCACGAGAAACTTTAAGAAACTAAATATGTGTATTCCTTAATCCCAGTGATGGAAAATGTGGCCCGATTGGGCCATTCTTGACACTTTTGGAATTTTAATGGGCCTTGGTACTTTCAAAGCAGTTTTGGTAATTACTTTCAACTAAAAATTCAACTACATAATTACCTCAAGCCTATGAGTACATTTTTCGAATGTAGTTTTCTCCCTATTTCAAACACTACTTTTATTTGCAACAATTTTTTGATTGTCAAAGAAAAAACTGATTAATATTCTTTGGAAACATTTCGTTTTTCAAATAAAGTTCTTTAAAGTGCGTACAGTTTAGAAATAAACTCCACAAGCTCCGATAAATATTGCATTTTGAGAAAACTTGACAATAAATTAACCCCCTGTTTGTGTAAGACGTTTGAGTTAGAAATCTTGGCGTTTTTGTAATAGATTAAAAGAATCTTATACAACTTTTCCTTAATCTATTACAGAAACGCCACGATTTTTAACTCAAACATCTTACACAAACAGGTGGTAAAACAAATATTGTGCCAATGCTTAGGGAAGTGATAAATATGTTTAAAGTTATGAAAACTTAAAAAGTATTTTATAATTATAATAACAACAATAACAAAAACAACATTTTAAAATACCCGTTCATTGAAATAAACAATATATGTCCATATACATATGTGCCCTTAATTATGAAAGTGGTCTAAGTCATATACATACATATATCTTTGGTCATAATATTTATTAGATTACAATTGAGTAAAACAAAATCAACCCTATCGTGAAAAAATGTGAAATTTTTGTTCCCATGATATTTTTATTCCCCACGAAGGGAAATTTGCTATCTGGAACATTATGGGAACGTTTCTTCCCGCTATCAATTCGTAGTCAATGTAAAACGCGAAAAGAAGATTTTTAAAGCTTCAAAATTAATTTAAAATTAGACAAATTTATTTTTGATAGCAAGAAATACACACATTTTTTGTTTCAAATGCAATGTTTTAATTATAAAGTTGTGTTTTTATATATTTTAGGTGCCGTGGAAAAAATTCTTAAGTATGCCATCGCCAATAAACTTTACTGCATGTGAACCAAAGAAGTTCATATTCAATGAAAAAAGGGGTTGTATGTAATTATTGTTATTAATCGCGGATATTATTTACATATTGTCCTAAAAATAATAATTTATAACTTTTAATATATAATTGGAAGTCTAATAACGAAATATCGCTATGTATTGATTTAGTTCGCCTTGAAAAATTAAGTGAACAAAACCAAGGGAAAAGTGAAAAAATCCATGTGAAAAATATTGTTCACGATAAGGGGAATCAAAAAAAGGGAACATACTTTTGGGAAAAATTATTCACGATTGCAGTTTGGGGAAAAGGGAAAATGTTTTGAGGGAAAAACTGTTCGCGATAGGGGTGAATATACATATCTTAGCATTACGCAACAGTTTAATTAAAGCCAAACTTTAATTAAACTGTTGCGTAATGCTACAGTTTAAACATTTGTAACTACAAACGATTTTTTTCGTTTTGAAATTTGTATGGAAAAAATATTTTTTGAAACGAATTTTCGTTATTTTTCATACAAATTTGACACGTTTAGAAACGATATATATAATTTATACTAGTATTATTCTCCATCAAAAGAAATTTATTTAATATTTCTTAAATATTTATGGAAGTTTTTTCAAGATTTATTTATTATGTCGAGGCAAAAATGCATATGACTTAGACCACTTTCATAATTAAGGGCACATATGTATGTATGTATGTATGTATGTATGTATGTATGTACATGAACAACTACGTGCAAAAAGCTTGGGACTGTCAACTTGTTTGAAAATTCTGTGATCTGTTGCACCAAGCCGCTGCTGAACTAATTTTAATTCATGTATGTACATATAATAATGGGATATAGTACAAGTGTCGTATTTAGACTACGAATACGACAATTGTGTATCAGTTTAAATAAAAAACACTGAACCTAAAAATATTCAAATACATATACAGTGGAATCTCTCTTGAGCGGACACTGAAGGCACCATTGAAATGTGTCCGTACAAGGGGACTGTCCGGTCAATAGGAAACTAAACATTTAAATGGAGTGCTGCCGGGACCTGTCAAAAGTGTCCGTCCAAAGGGGGTGTCCGCCTATAGGAAGTGTCCGTTAAGGGAGATTCCACTGTATACATTTGCATTTATGTACTTTTTTAATTAAAAACTCAGATCTACATCATTAATAAATCGGCATTACTATACAAAATCTTCGTAGTCGAAGCCGAAATACGATATGCGTAAATATGTCCAATGACCTAATTTTACCTCATGGTGGTAACAGTGTTAAGGTTAAAAAAAATGCCATCATATGTTGTAAATGCTCTAGATTCTTTCCGAGTTAATTTTATGTAAATAATGACTGAAATAATGAAATCTAAATCAAATACATACATTAAATATTTTTATCCCATCAAATGTACACATTTTGTACTTTTTAAATCGTTAATTCGGCCCTAAACCAAAAAACTTAAAATGCATCACTGCTTCATCGTCTTATCGTTCGTCTTCTTCTTAATAATATTTGTTGTTGCGAACCGAACTGCACGAGAGATTTCTTCATCCTCTTTTCACCTTCTTCTTAATAATATGATATTTGTTGTTGGCATATTCGAAGTTCTTTAACTCGCGCCCTAGGATATGCATCGAATACAGTAACTTTAATGGAATTTTAATTTTGAAGTAGATCTGGCATCCCGAATTCGGGTCTTCATTACAGAGTTGCCCATTTGATTACTTTTTTATACCCACTAATTAGGAGTTGGATTGGCCTTGAAGGAGCTACTTACGTTACGCTGCAGCCACACGTTCAATAAATAGCTTTCAATTTCATCACATATACTGTTTGTCAAAATTCCTTAAAATTGATAGCTGTTGCACAAATTGATAGTCAATTTCATTTTTTAAATGCCACCGACGAAGAAACAACTCAAATTTGTAGCTTCAATCAATGTGTGCTGGGACCAGCCGTTCAAATTGAAAATTAAATTGCCATTTAAATGGATAGGTGAAATTGATAGCAATCTAGTTTTCAATTTAAAAAGTTTGAGTGTGTAAGTAAAAAAAGTGGGAGTGTATTGAAAATTGAATGGAATTGAAAGGCAAAAATTTATCGTGTGGCCCCCAAGTAAGCAAACAACTCATAAAATTGAAACAGCTCAAAATAAGAATTTTTCTTTTTTTATTCATATACATACTTAAATGAACCTTTATTAGATTTTATGTTAATTGTAAATTGAAATTCTATTTATTTTACTTAATTAAAACAGTTTTTCTTAGTTTTTTGTTTAAAAAAATTAATATTATATCAATTGGACAGCATGTGCTAAGGAATTATTGCTAAGCTATGTATTTTAAAATTTGTTAATATCTTGTGTCGACAATCGAATTTGACAATTGCCATGGCAAGAATATTGCTCGTGTGGACTGTTTGCTATGTGTAAGTGATATGCTATTTGATATAACAGATCTCTTTCTTATAGAAGATTATATTTTTATATGTTTTATTAAATTAAATTATTCCTTCCTGCAAGCAAAACTAATTTCATTTATTTAAGTGTTCATAAATGATCTAGTGCTCATAAGAACAGACTTAGCCAGTAATTACTAAGAGTATATAGCCTTGTAAGACTGTTTTTAAATAAAATAAAAATTAAAAAATTAATCTCTTGAATACCAAAACTCAAACTGAACTTAACTGGAATACAATAATAAGTGATGGATTTTACTGCCGTCATCAGAGCTACAAGCCATTAAAAAGAGTCTGCTCTGCTGGATTTGCCACCATTATCAATAGCACCTAATAGCTAACTTGGGCCAATGATTTTTTTATGTATGACTTAAACAAATACTACATAGTAAAACTCATTTTTTCAGCTCTTCTGCAGCCTTTCGGTCAAATTGACCTACTCAAAAATTTTCTTTGGTTTTTCATTCTATTGGTAGTATAGCCAACGGTCAAAAGTTTTGCTTTATCTACAATAAGCTGAGACACAATAATTTATTCAAAAAATAATTATTAGTTATAATAAAAGCGTTTTTAAAAATTGTTGGCCAGTTTCCTTACTGTCATATATAGTTGATGCCCCGCATACAACTCGTATGTTATAAAAGCAAATAGTGCAATGAGTAATTGTTTAAGTTACTATATAGATTGTCAGCTAGATATTTAGTTCAAAATATGAAAGAAGCTCACTGTTTGTACTCAATAGCACATGTTACCAAAAATGATATACCATATAAAAGCAAACGTTGTTTTTTGTTTCCACTTATTTTTAAAAGAAATAATAAAATAAGTTCAAATGGTTTATTTAGGTTTGCTAATTGTAGAGAAAGAAAGCTGAAGTGAGTATAAAGATATTTTAAAATGAGGCACACAAATCGATTTGAAGTGTAAGCTATAGATTTTTTTAGCAGTAAAATATTTAAGTCGATGTATTTTTTAACTACTAACTATGAAGATTTTTTAAATGTCTTTTGTTTGTTTTTATTCATTTGGAGGCGTAAATGCTGAGGAAAGCAGAAGCGATACATTATATGTAACAATGTTATTATATAACAACTTATTTAAGACTGTAGAGATTTTATATAAAAGTTTGCTTTTATTCATTATCGCGGTATGGAAACGAACTGTTTTGAAGATTCTAGGACTATCGCTATGTAGAAAATTATAAGTTGTAAGCAGTTTAAGGGCTATTATTGTAATTTCTAGTTAGTTAAAAGAAGGATTTATATCGGATATGGCTGATTTCATGAGAAGTTAGCCTTAGCACAAAAAATAAGTTAATTTGAAAATTAAAGATTTTTTCATAAACTTGTAGCTAATATATTAAATTTTAATATTCTAAAATAAATAAAAAAAGTAATATTTATGTAACTTTTTATATCAACTCCGTCAAATTATCCATCTCGATATTGCTACCCGTGAAAATAAAATACTACCATGCCCCATGTCAGCTGTGCATAAGCTTTTGACATTTGAACGTTTCGCAGAGGTGTTTCGGTTTATTTTCCTTCAGCCTATCAAAGGAAATACCAATAAAATATATGTAATTTGAAAGATTTTTTATATTTTCATGTTGTGTTTTGGAATGTCCCACCCGTGACGAAAAACAAGTAAAAGTTTATTTTGCTAAACAATCTCGCAAGCAATTTGTTTGAAATGTTAAAACTAAGGGCAGAAACCGAAAACGAAATATTTTGCATATACATTTTTTTTATTTAAAATTTTTTACAATATATTTGCTTTTTAAAATCGTCCCACCCGTGATGACATTTTTTTTATTATTTTTTTTTAATTTTGGACAGTTTTTCAACAATGACAAGGACGTATGCCGAACGTATGAAAAAATTGAGGGAAAATCAAAAAAAAATCCTGAAAAATATGAGGAGTATAAGTAAAAAGAACGTGAGAGAGATAAGAGGAATCGTGATAAAATGAAAGAGGAAGCTTTGTTATCTAGAGAAACGGCTCTTATAAGACGCCGCCAGGAAACAGAATGGAAACAAAAAAAAGCTCGAGACCCAAAAGGAATAACAAAAATTGCCACGCTTTGTGTTTGTCGTTTAAAAAGTATTAATTGTTGCTTATTTGAACACAAATTCTAAAACGCTGCAATACAAAACCAAATACTTAAAAAAAATATTTGTTACCAAAAAACAGTAAAGATGTTTGTTTTTTAAATTTATATACATTTCCAAACTTTTGAACTTTACTTCTGTTTTTGTATAAAGTATTCAAGCTATATTTGAAGTTTCTAGATCCGTTTCTAGTCAAATTGCTATAACGAAATCGCATGCGTCCCACCCGTGACGAAAAATGTAACACCCACGACGCTACAAAAATTAAATTTTTGTGCAAAATATAAACTTGTTCTTCTTCTTAACTTTTAGTAAAGGACAACTTGATACCTCTGCTGCAGTCATAGGTTTGCTACATTTTGATAAACTGTATAAATTCGCAGAGTTATGAGTATGTATCCTAGGCGCTCGAAACGAATGTCTTTTTCATGTCCCACCCGTGACGAGCCTAATGTGTACTAAATTTTGCATTAGCAAATCTAAAATAGTCTGTTTCCGTGTAGTATCTTTGAAAGACAAGTCTGAACTTTTATTTTATAATAAAATCATGTAAAATATAGTTGAACATTTTCTAATTTTTTAAAACTAAGCAGTTTAACTACTTCTAAATGTCCCACCCGTGACGATGAAATCAGGCATATACATATGTAAAAAGTAAAATTTTTCATAAGCACAATTTTACTTTAACCTTAAGTAAAATACAGGCAAATTTATCCTACCCGGTAAGATAAATTAAATTTGTAATAATGGAAAGCTCTCCATACATCCAAAAAATCCTGCTGTTAAGTAATCTTAGGTTGTTAAAATGATCCGAAGAGTTAGATATCAGCTTACATTTTTTGTAATAATGAGCTATATCGTCGGTTGGTTATTGTTTCTCTGCAGATATAATGTATTTTGAATATACTATGCAGCAAACCAATAACCAACCGACGATATGTGAATGGTACTCATTATTTCTGGTCAGAAACTGGTTTTATTTGGCCTAATTACGAGTATCGTAATTAGGCCATAGAACATTGCAACGTTTTTCCATTAATCTAGTACAAAATCGTTGTAGTCTTAGTCGAAAAACCATATTCGTAATTAGGCATATTGATTCATGATTTTTGGGTATAATGAAAAGAAACTATACTGGCAACGCTGTGAATTAGGAACTTAATTTGACTTGCCAGATCTTCTCTCAAATGAAAATTCCATTGTTCGATGCATATCTCAAGGCGCGAATTATAGAACTTCGAATATAGCAACAACACTTGTCATGTTATTATTAAGAAGAAGAAAGATAAGAGGATGAAGGAATGAATTTAGTTGCTTGTAATCTCTCGTGCAGTTCGGTTCGCAGTTTCGCAAAAATGTTGTGTATTACAAAATTACAAAATTTTGTTAAAAAAAAATGAAGTGAAAAGTGTTAAAAAGTAAAATTCATTTGGCATAAATGAAAAAGAGGCAGACGCCCACAAGTTAAGATCAATGTGTGTTAATATGTATATCTAAAAATTTAAAAATATGTTAGCTCAAATGTGGATAGAAAAAGTGCATCCAAATTATATTTTTTTAGATAAATATAAATTGTAATTGATTTATTTTCATAATCTTTTTTTTTTAATTTAACAAAATGCCGGTTCGGTCGATTCGTCTTTAAATGAGTTCAACATTGCAAAATGTGTTTGTGTGTGTTTGTTGCTGCTCTCTTCTAACTTGTTATTGGATATCAAAGTCACACGTGTTATTTTAAAATGTAAGTAACCTACTGAAATAACACAACAAATCAGTGAAAACTTTTATCATCGGGTGTATTGGGAAAATAGTGCATAAAGAATACTCCATCTTCCTTTAAAATCTCTATAGCTAATGTTGTTTTTACTATTTTATTACCTGCTTCTGTTTATCGTCTTTATGTTTTGTTGTTCATTTCACAAAAAAGCACTAGTTGATTAAAAGTTCATTAACTCTCTTTCGAACTAGAGCTTTGCAGATGCCAGATTTATTTTTCCAACACGATACATTTCACATTTAGTTTTTCGATGCATAATTTAAGGGAGCCGACTATTAAGATTAACATTTATTCATAAGACGCGAATGCACATTTTGTACAATGTTCAGTGATTATTTTCAAGTGAACAAGCTGATTAAACTTCTAATTCGTGGGTGTATCTCTTGTTAAAACTTAAAATTCAAGGAAGCAGCAAAAAACTCGTTAATTAGTTAACCTTCTACACAAGTCAGGCAACACTATTAAAAGAGAGCTTAGTTTGAAGTGCCAGATCTTCAGCATTAAAGTTGCTTCAAAATTATCGTGTTCGATGCATATCTCAGGGCGCGAATTATAGAATTTCGAATATGTATATCGAACAACAAAACAAATTCATGTTCTTATGAAGAAGAGAGATAAGAGGATGAAGAAATAAATTTAGTTTGTTGGAATCTCTCGTGCAGTTCGGTTCGTGGTTTCGCAAAAATATTATTGTTTATTAGTTTGCTGTGAAAAGTGTTAAAAAGTAAAATTCATTTGGCATAAATAGAAAAGAGGCAGACGCCCACAACTTAAGATCAATGTGTGTAGTTATTTCTAGGTTTCATGTAAAAATATGTCGGATCAAATCTAGATAGATAAAGTGTTTGCAAATAATATATTTTTTTTGTTAAAAATATATCGTAATTGATTTATATTTTATTTAATTACTAGTTTTTCAAAATGTCGGTTCGGTCGATTAGTCTTTTAAAAGATTGAACATTGCAAAAAGTGTTTGTGTTTGTTGCTGCTGTCTTGTGACCGGTTATTGGGTATGGCAATCACACTGTGCCACAAAAGTATTGCCACGCAACAACTCCTATATTAAAATGTAACTTACCAACTGAAATAATAATATATGTACATAAACAAGTGAAAACTTTTATAATCTGCTGTATTTGGCGAATGCTGTATAAAGCATAATGGGAATATTTGCAGCTAATATTGTTGTTCTTTATAGCAAGTTCTCTTTGTGTCTTTCTGTGCTTCATTTTACTAAAAAAGCATTAGGTGATCAAAAGTTCAACTTTATTCGAAGCAGAGCTTTAGAGATGCCAGATCTATTTATAAAATGCAAACATTTCACATGTACATTTTTCATGCATAATTTAAGGGATCCGACCTTAAAGCCCGGTACGGAGTTCTTACGGAATTTCACGTTTGTAAATTTACGTTTATTTCTACACGGAAAAATAATCGTGTAGTCTTTTGTGTAGAATTGTGTTTGCAAAGGCTCAAATTCATTTATTTTTTAATTTAAAACACACAAAAGCACTAAAAATTAATTACAATTTGATGAAAATTAGAAATGTCAAAAACTCCGTTACCAAACAATTGTTTGAACATTACAAACTACAGGCAAATCCCGGTATAACGAACGATATAATGTCAGGCCTATTCGTTATATCGCAAAGATTTTTTTAAAGTGTTATTTTAACTTTTATTACTGTAGACATGATGCAATACAATAAAAAGATACAAACTAACGGTACCACAATTTCTTTTTGGAAAAATGCTGCTGTAGATTTTGTCTAATATTTTTTTGACGTTCGTTATACAGAGCACACATTTATTAAAACCTTCGCTATATAAAGTAGAACTAAATGTTAGAGGTATTATGTTATCAAGTTTTTATGTTTTATTTTGCGATTTTTTTTTATCATGCGTTATATATAGTATAAAATTGGGATATATAAGGTTGTTAATGTAAAATATTTGGACGTTCGTTATATAGGATTTTAAAAGCGAGATTCGTTATACCGAGATTTGCCTGTAATTACAATTTGATGAAAATTAGAAATGTGAAAAGTCCGTACTAGCAAATGGAAATTTCTTTATGAAATTTACCAACCTGAATTTAAGTAATTTTTTGTACATACAGTTTGTATGAGAACCTGAAATTCCGCATGAACTCCGTACCGGGCTTTACCCTGAAATTTTCTAAAGTCGGAGAATTAATTTTCATTCTCGTAGTAATTGTTAAATTTATTATTATTATTATTTATTAAAATTATAATAAAATAAATAAATAAAAAGCACTAGCAGCTATTGGCTGTCGGCTTTGTTAAATTTACTAAATATTCTATTTAATAAATGTTGAAGAAAAGGCTGAAATCTTATCTCATGGTCATCTGTAGACATTGTTAAGTTGTTAAATGTCAAAGCATATTTCTAAAGGCGAAAGGCTGAAAAAGGGTTACTTTTGAAAAATAAATTAAATTTTCCTTAAAATAAATATGCCTACTAAATAATTTTAAAATACCCTTGATTCGATAACACATTCCCTCAAGTAATGTGAAGGGCAAATATTTTCTGTTTATCTTAAATTGCAAATTATTACTTTTAATCCTCTTAAAAAGAAAAATAGCCACAACAATTTTTAATAAATTTATTTTCTGTTTTTTTTTCAAGTTCTGTAGATATAAAGAAACACACTTGAACGCCCCCACAAACAAAACGAAACACACACTCACACGCACACGCACACGCAAACGTACACGCGAACGCTCACACTCCCAGGCACAGCCTTATTTATTATCCTTTAATACATAAAGGATTTATAGTAAGAGTTTGCCTTTGAATTTCGGTATGTGTGTATGTATGTATGTGTTGTTGTAAATTTTTGCTTTCCAAGCAAGCAAAAAGTTTCTCAACCATAATTTTTCTATTTCTTTAAATAATTTATACATAAATCATGCCTAAACAAAAACTTTTTTTTTCAGCTCTTTTGGTTTCCTTCATTATATTTAGCTGTGCGTACATATCACTTCTTTTTTTTTTGTTGAATGTTTTATTTTTTTATTTTTCAACTGATGTCCTCAACTTTGCACATTAACGAAGATACATTGCACTTCTAGTTGTAGTATAACAATTCAAGAATTTTCGTTTGTTTTTTGTTTGTTTGTTTGATGCTGATGCTATCATTGTTGTGGTAGTTGTTGCTGGTTAAAGCCATCTATCTGTCATGTTGCGGTTGCATGCTTGGTTTTTAGATGGTATGTATGTTTGATAGTAAGTGTTTGAGTGTATTTGTAGATGTGTGTGTATGTTAAATTGTTTCTAAGGACACGGCGGTTTTAAACTTTAATTGAAAATTTAAATGTTAGCGTTAAGTGGTAACAGATGTAGTGAACTTTATTGAATTATTTTTAGAATATTTCGAAGCATAAAAAAGCTAATAAAGTTTACGTTTAAGGCGCGAATTAGAGATTTTTGTATAAAAAAAACCGGGGGCAGTTTTCTATACTAAGTCATTTAGATAGGCAAAATACATTAAGAGTCTCTCTCAGCAAACATGTTTAAATCTCTATATAAAATCGACGGTTGCGTTTGTTGGTAACGCATGAACTCTGGAACTATAAGAGCTGCTCGGGTAGTTTTTTGTTTAGTTTTGGACACAATAAGTGTCTATTGTGTGGAGTAATTTGCAGTTAAAAAAAAACCAGAATTGAGGCCAAGACAACGTTTGCCAGCAACAGCTAGTAAACTCTAATTTAATGAAAGATAAAAAAAATATAAGATAAAAATTAAAAATCAATAAAAATTAATGAAAATCGACATTTAAAAATACAAAATTGATATTTAAATTAAGTTGGTGAAATTGGTTTTAAAACAATAATGTTCATATTGTGTTATATGACCTCATGTAAAAGTAAAATAATGATTTGGGACAATGAAAAAGTCCCAAAGACAAACAAATAGTAAAGTAAGAAAAAAACATGTTAATTATTGAGTTCTTGCTTCAAATTTGATATTTGTTGAGCTTCTCATTTGTTTAAATGGAAGTTTAACATAATAACTCTAGTTGTTCTAAGAATTATTGGGTAAAGGTTCCCTGATGATATGCGTTAGCACAGAGATAATAAACTGCCTCATAGAATCAAGAAGATTTTCTCCATGAAACGTTTTTAAGCTAAGGGGTAACCCAGTAGAAAGAAGCGAAGATTTTTTCATAGAGATTCCTTATTGTTTTTATTTGGTAAATCTTATTAATTTTATCAAGAAGAAAACCACATAAAATCAAGAAGAAATCTTATTATTCACAACTTTTTTACTCAATTTCCGTTATTTTTCGCAAAACATTCCATAGAGATTTCTTATTAATTTTATTAGGTTGGCTTATTGATTTTTTTTTAAAAAGTTTTTCTTCTTGATTTTAGTAGGTTCCTATATGATTATGTGTAAAGCATCTTATTGATTGTTTTAATAAGGAAATCTTCTTGATTTTATGAGGTGTCTTGCTATTTCAAATCTATAAATAGACAGAGACAATTTTTTTATGATATTTTTAATTTTTGTATAAGAATGTTTGCACAATAATTTCAATGGTTATTCAGGCTGCTTTTTAGCATATTGGTTAGAGTGCTTGTCTATCAGTCAGAAGTTTGCCGGTTCAATGCTTGGTGAGTAAGTTAGTTAAGAATATAACATAATGTGTATGTATGTATGTATGTATAAATAAATAACATCTACAATATACTACATGCATACATACATTCATACATTTTATTTTTTATCTTTTATGAGGTCACCTAATAAAAACAAGAAGAAAACTTTCTTGAAAAAATCAATAAGATAACCTAATAAAAACTAGAATATTTCTTCTTGATTTTTTCAAAAAGGTTTTCCCTATGAAATTAATAAGATTTCCTTATTGAAAAAAAAAACCATAGAGATTTCTTATTAACTTTGTTCTATTTTATGAGGGATTTAGTAGGCACTGTTTTCTCTGTGCAATAGAGAAATGCGCATAGGATTATGCTAAACCCCTCAATAATCAATTTCAATGTATTTTTAATAAAAAAATATTTTACTGAATAAGTAAAATAATAACCTTCGGTTAACTTCTTTTTCCAAATAGTTTAATTGAACGTTTAAGGACAAGTAGCACTCAGGCAATGAATACCTACTACTATTATTTAGTGTTAACTTTTTTAGGTAAGAGATAGTAATGGAGAAAACAGCTGTTGAAGCAAGAGATAGAGGAAAGCGTCATTCATTTACAACTCTGTTTCTTGCACGGTTTCTTAATAATGCATAGTTGTAGTTGATTTAACATTCCATTACTTTTAAATCAAAGCAAAGAATCATGTTCAGTCAAAGTGACTTCATGTTGAAACAACAATATAAATTTAACTAAATGTAGTCGTTTTGTGTTACTAATTATTTAACTTACACGAGCTTGTAAGTATTACCATGGGCATCAATGTTTATGTGTAGTGTGTACAGTTGGCTTCTCTGGCCAAGATTTCAACTCGAAAGAAGAAGACACACAACTGACTTATAACTTTTCCGAAGACTGAGGTGGTGGGTATATGCTAACTTCCTTATATGTTGGTATAAGTCACGGGTATGAATTGTCTCAGCCGCTGTTTGAGATTCGATAGCAATACCATTTGTACACGTTCATTTGTCTCTTTGGGCACATTGCCTTTCTTTTCGATATAAAGTGGAATGGTATATCTTTAGGATGGCCTTGAAGGTATATGATCTTGCAGAGTTGAGTGCTGCTTTAGATTTTTTCTCTTCTGTAGTTGTTCCCATGCTTCATCAGATAGCCACTTTTTATGTTTCTGTTCCTTAAGGCTGATATCTTCCGAGACAGCATATATAGACATATTTTATTTTTAATTATGTCAGCCTGCGTTGATTGTATGAAGTTTTTTATAATGACTAGCTTAGCGCTGATGTGGTGATGAATCCCTGCAACTAAATGATTATTGCTAGATATGTATGCCCAAAAATTTATCAATACTGATAGACACATTATTTAACTATTTCTTGCCATGTTTCTTAGCTGCAGTTGTCATTTCGTGTATTAAGGATAATATATTTGAAACAGTTGAACTTGCCATCCCTGGAGATGCTCCTTTTTATTCCAAATTTTATTGACCTTTAAAGCAAATAATTGACAGATGATTTGGCGTTTGAATGAACTATTGTATGACGTATTAAAAAACTTATATAATATTGTTACGGAAATGGCCGTCGACAAGATTAATAAGTGTTACGCAAGAATATTCGAACAGGGCTAATATAAAGAAACATCCAGAAGTATTTAAATAAATAACTAAACGTACACTCGTATTCACATACAAGCACTATAGCAAACAACTATATACACATGCGTAGCACATACATACGTAATTAAACGTAAACAACCAACAACAACTACAAGCGTCTGCTTATTAAGAAGGTATACATAGCTACATGCATACATACGTACATGCCTGATAATTCCAACTAAAGGCAGAAATAAAAGTAAACAACCACTTAATGATGTATGCATATACACACGTATGTACATAGTTACCACATGAACTTAATTACGCGCTTTGTAAACAACATTGAAGATAATGATGATTCGGTCTAGACTTTGCATGAAAATTCTAGTGGTTGTTGTGCGAAGTATAAAAAGGGGTTGACGCAACCAACAGCAGTTCAGTCGCGATCAAAAGTTAGTCGCGAATAAGTCAGTTGCGAAGAAACTCAGTTGCGAAGAAGCTCAGTTGCGAATAAGTGCAGTTGCTAATAAGAAGTCTGTTGGTAATCAAGTGAGTTGACAATTAAGTTGTGCGCAGTCCGTGATTTGTGATACAACAGTGAGTTGATATTTGAGTCTGTGCCTTACAATACGTGAGTTGGAAATTGAAGAGACTATAGTACAGTCTATAGTGACAGTTAGAGTCTGTCGTGATTTGAGATTATTGTGGAGTCCCTTGAGTAAAGAGTAAGGGAGCAGTGGAAGCTGATAAACGTGTGTAAGTGAAGCCAGCGAGTCCTGATTAGTGTATCAACTGTGAGAGTCTGCCATAGAGTTGTTATTGGTGTATCAACTGTGAGTGACGGCAGAGTGAGTCTTGTGTGTGACGTGCAACAGAGAAAGCAGAATTGTGTCAACACTAGCGCAGCCAGTGGTCTGAGACGTGTATATACAACAGCAAAGAAGGTGTAGTGGTAACCAGTTGTGAACATTTGAATAATATTTGTGTTTGTATTTAAGCTCTTGGATTAGATTTGGATTAGTGATATTTATTAATTAATAAAGATTGTATCATTCTTAACCCTAATTAGTACACTGGGGTCTTTTATTTATTGCAAATCTACGAATCTACGGAAAAGCGTTTTTAACATTTGGTGTCAGAAGTGGGATTTGCAAATAAAAGCGGCACGTTTAAAAAAAAGGTTAAACGTAAAGTAAGAGTGATACGAAAAGGAGAACCTCACACGTTTGAAAAGGTTAAACGTGAATAAAACCACATACGTTTGAAAAGGTTAAACGTAGCAGCAATTGGTTTTTGAGGAAAAATGAAACTTCAAGAGCTTAATGTGGAGCAACTCAAGGAAGAGTTGAATAAGCGGAATCTGTCAACAACTGGTAACAAAGTACAACTACAGGAGAGACTACTGCAAGAGTTTCAGCGGCGCAACATCGACATAGAAAGTTATGAGTTCGACGAAAAAGAAAAATATGAGATGGAAGCATCCACTCCTTCTATTAGCACTTCAATCAGTACAGACATCAGCGCAATGTTAGCTGCTTTGATGAACGAAATAAAAGAAACCTCTCGAGCAACCAATGAAAAAATGGAGGCAAATAACGAAAAACTGCTAGGGCAAATGACTGAGAAGTTTCAAGAGTCTTCTGCCGAATTGAAAGCTGAAGTTAAGGCCACAAATGACACACTTGACAAATGGAAAGCGAAAATTATTACAAACGCTCAAGAATCATCTGGAGCCAGCAATGAGAAACCCCAGAAAATAGCTGAAGCCGTAAACACGTGGGCAGATGGTGTAGAAATGCAAGTCAGTAAATCGGACGAAGAGTTGTTTGACTTGGGAAACAGTGTCAACGAAGACATTTCTGGCACAAAGGAACACGCTGACGAAAAACTGAAGACAGAAGATGAAATCAACAGTGGTCAGTGTCAGCAAGTTGGACGTGAGAAAAATTTGCCAGAAGTTTCCAGCACAGTAGGGGACGTTGGTTACTTAGATGATAGCCAAGCTGTTTGTGACACGGCGGAATTAGCTATTGCAGAAATGGACTCATTTGCTCAGGGTAAAGAAACTGCTACAGTATACGAAGTACGCAGCAGAAAAGCAGTAAGGAAGAAAAATACAACTTTTACACAGAGCCTCAAGCGTGTGGTAAGGCCAATTCTAGTCGAGGGACAATCTAGAGTTGGAGCCAAAGGCCATAAATGTGGAATGCTAAGGCAAGCTCTAGCCAAGGGACAAGGCAGAGTCGGAGCCAAGGGCCATAAATGTGGAATGGTAAGGCAAGCTCTAGTTGAGAGACAAAATAGAGTCAGAGCCAAATACCACAAATGTGGAAGAAGTTGTCACCTAAAGCGTAAACTACGGCAAGCTGTAGAGGAAATACGAAGCAGATTCAGTACCAAGGGTTGCAAGTGTCAAGGAAGGTTTCAGCTCCAGCATACGGCAAGGCAAGCAGTAGAGGAAATGCTAAGCAGAGTCAGTGCCACCAAGGGCCGCAAATATCGAAGAACTAATCTCCAGCGCATAGTAACACAAGTCTCAGTTGAAAGCCGAGGCAGAGCCAGAACTAAAGCCAACAAAAATGGAAGAGGTAGTCGTCTTCTACGTAACTACAAGGCGTATAGAAAACGAAGAAAAAAGAAAGGCGATGATGTGCCTATTCGGGACGAATAGGCTTAAGTGGGCGGCAGTGTTACGGAAATGGCCGTCGACAAGATTAATAAGTGTTACGCAAGAATATTCGAACAGGGCCAATATAAAGAAACATCCAGAAGTATTTAAATAAATAACTAAACGTACACTCGTATTCACATACAAGCACTATAGCAAACAACTATATACACATGCGTAGCACATACATACGTAATTAAACGTAAACAACCAACAACAACTACAAGCGTCTGCTTATTAAGAAGGTATACATAGCTACATGCATACATACGTACATGCCTGATAATTCCAACTAAAGGCAGAAATAAAAGTAAACAACCACTTAATGATGTATGCATATACACACGTATGTACATAGTTACCACATGAACTTAATTACGAGCTTTGTAAACAACATTGAAGATAATGATGATTCGGTCTAGACTTTGCATGAAAATTCTAGTGGTTGTTGTGCGAAGTATAAAAAGGGGTTGACGCAACCAACAGCAGTTCAGTCGCGATCAAAAGTTAGTTGCGAATAAGTCAGTTGCGAAGAAGCTCAGTTGCGAATAAGTGCAGTTGCTAATAAGAAGTCTGTTGGTAATCAAGTGAGTTGACAATTAAGTTGTGCGCAGTCCGTGATTTGTGATACAACAGTGAGTTGATATTTGAGTCTGTGCTTTACAATACGTGAGTTGGAAATTGAAGAGACTATAGTACAGTCTATAGTGACAGTTAGAGTCTGTCGTGATTTGAGATTATTGTGGAGTCCCTTGAGTAAAGAGTAAGGGAGCAGTGGAAGCTGATAAACGTGTGTAAGTGAAGCCAGCGAGTCCTGATTAGTGTATCAACTGTGAGAGTCTGCCATAGAGTTGTTATTGGTGTATCAACTGTGAGTGACGGCAGAGTGAGTCTTGTGTGTGACGTGCAACAGAGAAAGCAGAATTGTGTCAACACTAGCGCAGCCAGTGGTCTGAGACGTGTATATACAATAGCAAAGAAGGTGTAGTGGTAACCAGTTGTGAACATTTGAATAATATTTGTGTTTGTATTTAAGCTCTTGGATTAGATTTAGATTAGTGATATTTATTAATTAATAAAGATTGTATCATTCTTAACCCTAATTAGTACACTGGGGTCTTTTATTTATTGCAAATCTACGAATCTACGGAAAAGCGTTTTTAACAGAGAATAAAAACGTAACAATATAATTTGCATAGTTTTAATAAGAATCTTGTAAATAATCATAAGAAGGGATAACTTCTCTGGCAATAAATGCATGTCCTGTACCTCGTTTATGTAAGGAATGTGCGAACTTTTCGAGTCGAAAAAATTGTTATCATCCTGTGAAACACAGGGTGAGTAAGAAAAAAACTGTACATGTGGCGCGCAAAATAGAAAGGGACCTAAGGGTAAAAACCGGTTTTGTTCAGGAGAGCAATTTTAAAGATTTAAATACGTGTATCTTTGGTGTACCATCACTGAGCGTGTTGGTATTGGTCTCATTTGAAAGCGACACATTTCATGACGTCAAGAACGTGTTGGTCAACCTTGAAAACGCTCGTAGGTTGTCCCTACCTCTTGCTTTGTGTAGTTGGTTTTTTCTGTTTTCTACCCAGCGCGCTGTTTCCATGAGTTTGATATCAATTTTGATCGCGTTTTTTCGAATCCAGTGGTTACGCTTTTTTGGTCACGTGGCGGACAGATGTAAGGTCGGCCTAAGCTTATGTAAGTTATTATGTGAGCAACTTTGTATAAAATAGGAAAACCAATATAATTATTTAATTTTTCTCGAAGCGAAATACTGTTCTTATTGATAACAGTCCTCAAGTTCCATAAGTGCATTTTCTCTTAAACGTGCCTCGTCTGTGGAAACTGAAAAAGTTTGCATATTTATGTGCGTTTAAGTCTGTTGTCTCTTTTTTTTTTGCATACTACAAAAAACTATTTGTATTTTTGGGTGTGACAGTTCTATTCGTTATTTGTTATTTTCATTGTTGTTTGGAAAGGCAGGAATTCTATATGTATATGTTGTAGTAGTGTAGATGTGTGTGTGTGTGTGTATGTGTATGTAAAGTATTTGTCTGAGTGTGACTTTTTGACAAAATTTATTGAACTTAAGCCTCTTATGCCTAATGAGATATGAATGTGCGTTTTTTTTAAACACATTCTTTATGCATTGTGCTTTCTGCTTTGTGCTTTGTGCTTTGTGTGTATGTGTATGTGTGTGCAAGCCTGTGTGTAAGTGCTTGTGCATTCATGCACTTTGTAAAGAGGAAGACTAAATATTTTTCTATATCATGTTTCATACTTTTGTTTACCATTTGGCTTAGTTTCTTTTCATTTGATAATTTTGTATTTGGCTTAAAGTTTCATAAATATTTTTTTTTTTTGTAAAATTTACATTGTGCAATTTTTTATGAAAGTAGTTGCCTGAAATTTGTTGAGTAGGTAAGAAATGAGGACCAGCAAGTGGGATAAATCAAATTGCAAGATATGCATTCAATAATTTAAATGAAGCGAATTTTCTCGCAGAAAGTTTTACTGTGCTGGCCAAAGGAAAAATAGGAGCAGAAAGATAACTCATTTTCATGTACTTGAAATTTAGTTGACTCCCTCGTGCATTATTTCCGCAGTCACACAACATTTTTTTTACAAGAAAACTTTTTGAATTTTTGAATACAAATGCAAACTTGAAGAGTGTAGTGAAAAATTGCTGCAAGCACGCTTTCAATATTGTACACACAGCAAAAAATATCAATGTAAAATCACCATGCAAAAATTTTGATTTCAAATCATATTAAGCTTACATCGTTGAAGTTAAATAACCCATTAAATGGCTAATAAGCACAGCTTTGAAATTTAATACGCCTTATTGACACCAGAGGCGCTGCAACACATCATTATGAAAAACGTGCAGAAAGCCAGAGTTGTTAAAGAATGAAGCTTTCCTCTGTCTATTCCTTCATCATCTATTTTCTCTATCACTATCCCTTTCCTAAAGCAAGTAACACCTAGTAATATGTAGTAGGTATTCCTTGTCTCGAAGTGTTAACTTCTCATTATAAAAAAAATCATATTAGTCAACTAGAAAATTGAGGATATACGAAGGGGCACAAAGTTATCCCTTCTACAAAAATTTTTTTTAAGTAGCTGAGCTATATTAAAAAAAAAAATAAAAGATTTATTTCAGAGCTAGCATCAAAGCAGCCTGAAGATTAATCAATTTATTTTTTTAATGCAAATTTTGCTACGAAACTTGATGAAAATAAATAAAATAAACTCAATCAGTACCAATCTCTTCTTTAATTTTTTAACTTATTAAAACTTTCCCCAGGTATACACAACAGAGTGAGACTTAAAAAAAATTACATATTAAATATTTTCATATGCATATATTTGATTTAAATATATGTATATATATTTCCCGTATGTAGTTCAGCTTTAATAACTTTTTAATTTTTATTTCACTCAATTTCGTTGAAATTTAAAAATGATTTAATAATATTTAATAGGCTCATTATCTGAAATTTTTATGCATTCAATTTAATGAATTATTTCTCTCTTATTTTTCGAAAATAATGAGCAAAATATAAATATATATAAATGTATGTATGTATGTATTTGTAGTTAAATGTGATTAACGAAAATGCAACAATTACCGAAGGACATTTAAGATAAAATGAATAAATAATATGTACAATATCTGTTTAAAATAATAAATTAATTGATTGTCTACAATGGGGAAAAATTTAATTAAAATACATGCCACATACATACAAAAGCAAGCTGAGCCAGGCCCAAACACACATGAAGGTGTGCATCTTTGTATGTGCTGATTAAATGCCTTTTAAGTATGAACAAATAATGAAAACCTTTAACTTAAATTTGGGATAATGACACCGCTGACACATTAAAAGATGTAAAATAAATATTTTCCATCATAGGGAATATAAATTATGATTGTGCACAACTACTGCAGAAGAGCAGGAGTTCAGTTAAACAAAAATATCCTGTAAGATTTTATAATGTATTTTACAGAAAATGTTTTATTCGCTCTTAGCATTCGCTACTATTGTTATTTGGGACTGGCAACTAACAATCTTGTTAAATTCCAAAGGCTTAAGCTGTTACTATACTTTCAAAGATTAAATAAATATAACGAACAAGCAAGTTTCGATTGATTTGAAGAAATTTAAGGCATATAAAATGACGATACACATTACTAATATTTTTATATAGTATATTGTAAAGTTTTTACCCTTTAAAAACGCTTTTTCTGTGAACTCGAAGATTTGCAAATGATTAAAAGACCTCATTGTACTAATAAGGGTTAAGAGTACACTTTTTTTTAATTTATGATATACTGAATTACTAGCAGATGCGTCGCTCTTTTTATACTACACTCACGGCTTCCAGAACATGACAGCAACATCTAGAAAATCTCATCTCCAATGCTTGCTTTCGATCGCGTCATTAGTTCATGTATTAACTATTTATGTGCGTATATACATATAATATAATGTAGAAGCAATTCATGGTGGTTGTTTACTAGTGCATGTGTGCATGTGTGTGTGTATTTGTATGTGTGTCTTCTTAACAAGCAGAAGCTATTTCAGCATTAGCGTTGCTATAGTTTTAATGTTTATTTGATCGTCTTCTTGTATGTGCGTACGTGTGTGTATTTAGTTCTTTAACTAAATTCATTTTGCTTACCAAATATTTATTTTTATGAAAACATTTGTGTTTAGTAGCATAGTTTGAGTATTTTGGCGTAACACTATCCATTAAAAAAAAGCTTTCAAGGAATTATATAAGATACCACACTTGTGATCGGGAAGTATTGTAAATCAGGATATTTTTGTATGATTTTTATATAAAGTTGTCATTGCAAGATTTTCTTCTTTTCGATACCTTTTTAGTGAATCAAAAGCGATTTTTATGGTGTTAAATAATTCTGATGATTGTGGCAAAAAAAAATTAAAAAAAATCAGATTGAAGTAGAACAATGACAAGAGTTAAGTGGACTTTGCAGGATACATTATTTTGTGGCTTATTTGCATACACTTTTGAGTCTTACTAACGCTCGGGTACTATATATGAACCAAAAAATAATTAGGTGTGTATGAGTTAAGCCTGGATCACACGATCGGCTTAACTCATACCGATTTTCGACGGCTCACTGCAATAAAGGCATAAGCAATAAGGCAAAATGGCATTATAACTTAATTCATTCTTGAATAAGTATATATGGCTTGATTACCAGTGCAGTGTGGTGCAGATATGTAATTATACTTCAATTAGTTGAGAAATAAAGCAAATTTACCTTATTACTTATGACTTTATTTCAGTGAGCCGACGAAAATTGGTACATTGTGCCGATCGTGTGATCCAGCCTTTAGAGGTGGGTCAAACTTATAATTGTATTGGACTATGACCATGTAATTTAAATGGGTTTGATCATCGGTTTGTGTCAAAACTAAACTAGAGAACAATTCCAAACCAAGTGTAGACAATCTCATTTTTTACTACTTAATTTTTGACACAAAACCATTTAAATTACATATAAACTTGGCTCAAATTTATTCAATAGGTCGTTTTTGACATAAACCAATGATCAAAACTAGACTTGCGTCGAACTCATTCACTTAATTCAGTTTTGCCACAAACCAATGATCAAACCCATGTAATTTAAATGGGTTTGAACATTGGTTTGTGGCAAAACTGAATTAAGTGAATGAGTTCGACCCAAGTCTAATCAAAACTATGTAATTTCAATGGGTTTGATTAGAGGTTTGTATCTAAAATAGACTTGGTTCGAACTCATTCATTCGGTCGTTTTTGACAGAAACCAATTATCAAACCCATTTAAGTTACATGGGTTTGATCATAGGTTTGTGTCAAAAATAGCCGATTAGATGAGTTTGACACAAGTCTAATCTAAAATAAGCGACTAAACGTGTTGAACCCAGCGCCACTACTTAACGAGCGGAATTATAACTTAGCTTTGTTTGAACTCCTGCACAACTTTAGTTTTGACACAAACCGTTATTCAAACCTATATAATTTAAATTATATGGTTTTGAACTGCGGTTTGTGTCATAACTGAACTAGTGAGCGATTTCAAACAAAGTCTAGTTAAAATTCTGTTGTTCATTTTAGACACAAATCTCTGAGTAAACCCATATAATTCAGACCTGCGCTGGCCAAAGTAGCACCAGAGTGCCGAACATCAATCGGTTTCTTATACAAATGAATACACATACGCAAATATTGCTCTCGGTGGTCAGCAGTGATTTAGACTTGTATGGAACTCATTCAGTAGCTCGTTTTTGATATTAACCAATGATCTAACCCATGTTATTTAAATGGAATTGATCATTCATTTGTGTGAGCAATTAGCTACTATATGAGCTTAATATAATTTAAATCGGTTTAATCGCAGGTTTGGGTCCAAATTTTCCCAATGAACAAGTTCAATCCGGGTCTAGTTATAATCATTTCTTGTTGTTGAAAAAAATTATTATATAAAAATCTAAGTAAATGATAGAGTAAACTCAACTACCGCATTTATCCGTAAAAGTTCGTGGCAGTCTAAGGGCAAATTTTACAGCGTGATTTTAATATCTTAAAAAATTACAAATAAACGATTTCAATCAACTACATAAACCGAAACATCTCTATAGGTTCATATTTTTAATTTGAAAGGTTTTTTTTCCTTATATCCTTGAAAGGTGAAAAACACAAAGCATTGTTTTTTTTCAAAGAATTTCAATATTTCATCTGCAAGAATAAATGTTTTCTGATAGAATTTTTTACTTTGTCTTTTCTTAAGCTGGTAAACTCATCTTTTTATCTGTCATATTTTTACTTGTAAATTAATATTACTTTCAACTATAATTTTTGTGCATGCAGCACATATACGAGTACATATATGTATATGCAATTTTGTATATATACTCATACAAACAATCGTATATTTTCATATAACATTTGCCGTGCCATCATGAAAATGAAAATATTTTAACTTATTGGATTTTAATGAGATTACACGTGTGGTATATGTCAAGCAATTATAATGGCTTGTAAGCAAGTGTTGCAGTTTGAAAACATTTAATGACATTTACAATATTTAAGCGAGTAATTGCGATATTGATGCAGTTGCAGCAGTAAAGATTTTGTAGGATTACGAAGTGAAGGAGAGGCTGAGGCTGAGGTAAAGCAAAGGGGTAACAAGAAATAAGGGAAGATGAAGATATGTAAATTAAAAGTGTTTGAATTTCTGATATCGCTCATTTACTTGAACAACGTCATAACTACAAAAATCTAGTTTTAAAAAAAGTGAATTCAAACTTTTTAATAATTGAGAAAGCAAAAGATAAGGATTTTTCTCTTAAAAACTTTGACACCATGTGAATAAAAATATGATAATAAATTTTGCTTTACCAATGCAATAAAAGCATTGTTTGAGCATGGCTCCACCCATTTTTTTAAATGCAAGATTGTGTATTTTTCAGATATCAGTAGAGCGATTCACTAACTTTTTTTTAACGATAATCGCATCGTTAAAATAATTATAACGAAAATTTTTCGAATTTATTATGCAGTAAAATTTTTAACGATATTCGCTGTAGCTGTGTCATTATTTAAGCGACAATAATTTATATGCTGTTAATTTTATCGAAAAAAATCAACAGAAAATATCAGCTGCGTGCTGTCGTTTAAAATAATTTACAGAATCACACAATCGCTATTGCAAGCGACAATATGTATAGACAAAAATTACGATTTTCGAATTGTTTAAAATTGCTGAATCGCACCACAGGGTGTGTGTTAAGTTTTTTATAAAAATCCTTAAAGTAGAACGACTTAAAGTAAAATAATAAATTTTAATGGGCGTGACTCCGCCCATAGTTTTATACGGAAGTTTGCGTATATTTTAGAGCTCAAGGTGTGTGGTAAGTTTCGTAAAAACCTGTTGGGTACAACCCCGCGAAATATAATAATAAATTTTAATGGGCGTAGCTCCGCCCATTTTTTCAACTTTAAAATTGTGTAATTACAAGGACCAAAGGTATTTTTCTAGGCTTTGCAACAATCAAATAAGTAGATTATGATAAAATCAAATAAAAAATGTTGTGGGCGTTTCCCCGCCTACTTTTTTTTTACAATTGGCACCAATTAAAAGCTATACTTTAATAGAAATAAAAACTTTTACAGTCGGTCTAAAATATACCGATTAATGAAGTAACAATGTCAAAAAAGAAACAGACGAATTAATAACCCCATCCTTTTATGAAGTCGGTTAAAAAAAGCCAACTAAATTAACAAATTTACATAAAATTTTCAAAAATTTTTTTTTTGATTTTATATAAAATGGTTAAAAATTTTTCAAATATTAATTTGTTGTTAATTAAGCCTGATAAGATGCATTTGAAATCAATATTTTTTTTTTTTTTTTTTTTTTTGAAAAGAGAAGTCAGACTCAGGAAATTAATGTCTACTACTATTACTATTTGTTACTTTCTTTTAATAAAAGGTATAGTGATAGAGAAGACAGGTGGTGAAGGAAGAGAAAGAGGAAATCTTCATTCTTTTACAACTCTGCTTTTTTGCACGTTTTTAATAATGCAGTGTTGCAGCGCCTCTGGTGTCAATGAGGCATATTAAACTTTCAAAGCTTTGTTAAGTAGCCATTGTATTGGTTATTTTACTTCGCTGATGATTCTGCTAGACAATGCCGACGAAGGAAGGCGCTCTCATGTTACTTTAGATCTTTCTGGTGTGCATTAATGTCCCTTTGTACAGGTGTCGCAGGAAAGTTAAAGTGATGAAGGCATAGACACTAGTCACAGAACTACACCGGCTTCAGTGGATAATAATGCTAATGTAACATCCGATCACCCTATTTCATCAGTATTATGTAGCAGAATCAACGGCAAAGTAAAATAACCAATAAAATGGCTACTAAACATAGCTACATAATTTAGCACTCCTCATTTGACACCAGAGGCGCTGCAACAAACACTGCATTATTAAAAAAAAGCGTGCAAAAAAGCAGAGTTGTAAAAGAATGAATTCCATCACCACCTGTTTTTACTATCACTATACCTTCCCTATAACCCTCTTCCACTATCATCTCTTCAACTCACAGGTACTACAAAGGGATCATTGTTTTGGACCCAAGTGGGCTGGACTCTAAATTTGACCCTTCCTTACCATCAGCCTGCTAATCTAACCATGTTAAATTTTAAGGTACAAAGTTTCTAGTTAAAAACTTTTTAGAAATAAACAGAAAATATAACTGATATATACTAAGGGCCTGTTTCTCTATATCTAATTTTTTTTACAAAAAAAATTTTATGTATTCCATAATAATTCCATAATAAAAAACCTAAATACAAACAAAATCATTTACTCAAACAGATTAAATTATTTTCTTAAATTTTCTTTTCATATTAATAAATGAATTTGTAAATTCAAAAGAACTTTTTTAAATGATTCTCTACAAGTATTTATTCGTTTAACAGAATTTTGTAAGACCAACAAGGTATTTTGTTGAAAAATATTTATTTCTATTTTCTTCACAACGCAACATTTACTAAATCAAATTAACCATTTACGAGTATTAAATTTAAAAGTAAATTTCAAATAAATGTTTGTACAAACGAATTGTGCTTACAACAATATATTAATTTATAAATGTCTAGTTTTTAGTTTTTTCCTGCTTACCTAACCGATACTATTGGATTATTTGTTCAGTCTTTATGCACAAAATTGACAAAATTTTCTAGCAATACAAAAAAAAAAAAAACATGGCCATGGGGCTGGGGAGGGGGGGGGGAAACACAAAATGAACTAGAAAAAGCAAACCTTTTGCTCTTTGGCCCTAATCACGTTTTCAATGTTATTGCTAGAGTATAGAGTATACGAGAAAAACCAAGGAGAAATAAATAAAATAAAGTATGTCCTTTTTATTGCTAGTATTTCCTTTGTCATTGCCATCGTCGTAGTTGTCATCAGCATCATCAGATGGAAAAAACTTTAGCAGGTTGTTTTGCTGCCATCTTGTTTTTATTTAATTTCATTACATTTTTTTTTTCTTATACTTTTAAATAAATTACGAAAGCAAGACGAAAACAGAAATTAGTGTCTCCAAGGAGCGTAGTTACAGCGCCAGCAGCAAATGCCCAATATAATATAGGAACAAAAAAAAAAAATAAGTCATAATAATAGATTTCATGTTTGAATGCCAAACTTAAGGAAAGTATAAAACTATTTGTTGCGGACTGATGTTATTCATTTGTAAATTAGTTTAACAACAAAACTTTTGTTTTGTAACCAAGTCAGTTAATGATTTATTTGATTTGATATTTCCAAAGTCATACATGGATATGTATGTACGTTAAATGAAATTAGCAAAATTTATTGATTAGGTAACTTGATTTATATAGCAGCTTCATTATAATTTTCCTCAAGCTGATATAGCAAAATTGTTTACTTCTTCTTGAAACTTCATTACAATTAGCCCAACTACAGACTATAAACTAAAATTCTACATTAAACTTGTACTGGCTTAAAAAAAAAAAAACTTTCTTATCAAATATTAAAGAAACCTGCTACAAAGCTACAATAAAAATAAATAAAACTAAACGTTGTTTTGCTGCGTTTTGCTTGTTTGTGTGTGCGCTTGAATTAAACTCAATAAATATTTTTTCTTAGCTGCACTTTTCAAGCAATCAAGAAGATTTATTTTTTATATGTATGTATAATAAAAAAAGTACGAGCGCTATATTCAGCTGTAACAAATCTTATGTACACTTCAGCGTTGCACACATGGAGTATATATATACACAAGTATATGTGACAGCGCATACAGAAAGGGACCTAAGGGTAAAAAAATCAATTTTCACTTTTTTTTTGATGTGGACAACATCTGAACATCGAATGAGAACTACACGCGTTTTCAAGGTTGACCATCACGTTCCTGATGTCATGAGATGTGTCGCTTTCAAATGAGACCAATACCAACACGCTCAGTGATGGTGCACCAAAGATACACGTATTTAAATCTTTAAAATGGCTCTCCTGAACAAAACCGGTTTTTACTCTTAGGTCCCTTTCTATTTTGCGCGTCACATATGAGCAATAAATTCATATTAAAATCTATAAACACAAAAACTTGGTTAATTTTAAAATTTTCGGCTATGCTTTTGCTTCATATGCATTTCAGGTTATTTCAACATGATTTAAATTATTTTTCAAAAATAATGTTTCCTTTTGAAACAACTTTATTTTATGTTGATTTAACATTACAATATACAGTCGAACTTTCTTAACTCGAACTTCTCTAACTTGAATTTTCTCTAACTCGAACTAGTTTGGTTGGCAGTAGCGTTGAAAGAACAAATCACATACAATTCTGTAACTCGAAGTCTCCGTAAGTAGAAGTTTTTTTTTGGGATGATGGTGATTCGAGTTATGGAAGTTCGACTGTAGTTATATTAAAATCATGAGGATGGCGTTAGCTGAAGTAGTTAGTACTATGACTATGAAACGGAAGATCCTGAGTTCGAGCCCGGTCTCCGACAGTCATTAAATAACAACTTCAAGAATTTTTCTGATGTGCATTCTGTATGCATTTGTATCAGTTGTTGTAGGGAAGCTCCAGTGATGAAGGCATAGACACTGGTGACTGAACTACACCGGCGCCCTCCTTCCACGGTATTGTGCAGCAGAATTTTCGGCGAAGTAAAATAGCCAATAAAATGGCTACTAGGGATAACTTTAACAATTTAATACGCCTCATTGACACCAGAGGCGCTGCAACACTTAACTATTAGAAACGTGCAAAAAAGCAGAGTTGTAAAGGAATGAAGCTTTCCTCTATCTCTTCCTTTACCAACTGTCCTTACTATCACTATCTCATTCCTAAAGAAGGTTATCCTATATTAATAGTAGTAGGCATTCATTGCCTAAGTGTTACTTCTCTTTATAAAAAAAATATATATGTTGAATCAAAGTTATTTTTTTTGAAGGCTTTATAAAGCCTTAATAAACTAAATTTTTTATGGAAAACTGTCTTAAAAACCTTTTTCTTTTTTAAAGCCTTAATAGTTTTTATAAATAAGATCATAAATCTCGATAAAACCTTTTAATGAAATGTAATTATTAATTTTATTTCAACTCAATAACTTTGGTAAGAATATCTTCTTTCAAGCTGTAAAATTCATTCAGGATAAAAAATTATATCTGCAACAGCAAAACAGATTTAAAGTAACCCTACGATTTTATTGAATCAATGTTGCCATTGTGCAATTTTTATAAAAGCTATATTATCGGCATTTTGGGTTAGGTTAGGAAGGGTGGTGCTATACCGCACCGCCATTCGGGGACACCATTGGGTCCATTGTAATTCCCTTCTTTTGCCCAAAAAGAAAAGTAATATTATCCCCGCCCCCCAAATATGGAGCCAGAAGTGACCTTAGTATCCATCATTGAGCCGTGATGAAGCCCCTGATATCCTCCAGCTTACACTTCCCGATATCAGTAATGCTTTCATGGAAACGTCTGCTCAGCCATCCAGGCCTATGGCGTTGCAGCTTTGGGCAGTGAGAGATAATATGTCATAATACATCGGCGTTTTACTTCACTAAATTTTGTGAATGTCTAAGTCAATTATTGTGTTTATTTCTAAAATATTGTGAGTGATTTTATTTATAGTTTGAAGCTGTTGTCGCCAACACATTTGACATTCTTCACATTTCCTTCACTAACCATTTACGCCACAAACAAATAAAATTAAAAAAAAGTCCTAAAAGAAATTTTTTATATTTATCTTAAGGCTCTCAAAATCTTAAAAAAAATAGTTTCACGATGTTGAGTCATAAAGGGTTAATTTAAAATAACGTGCATTTGATACTGAAATGACATGAAGAACCATATTGAATTAAACTTAATTCACGTTGAAACAACTTGCATTTAATTTATATATATATATATATATATATATATATACATATATATATATTACGCATTTCTAAGTATTTGCACAGGCATTAAAAAAACTTCTATACAATATAACCAGCAAATTTTTTAAACATATTTTTTTAGTCATATCAGCTGGTCTCAATAGCTCAGTTGACTATTTTTGCCGCTGGTAATTTTAATATCCCTCAGCTGTCAACACACATTTTTTAGTGACATTTTTTGACATCACAAGTATGAATGCTACATTATATGAAAATGTCTTGGCAACTTATAACATATTTCTGTCAGTGTAGTGTACACATCAATTCTGTTTTAAAATAGCTGCTTATAAAAGGGACAAAAAGAGAAAAAAGAATTCAAAAACTATTTCACTAATTTCTAATTTGATTTACTTTAATTCGCTTAAACTCGAACAATTTTTTGTTTTGTATTTCTTCAAGATGTTTTATAAACATTTGAAATGAAACTTATTTTTTTTCCAAAAAAAAAAAAAAAAAAAACTATACAATATAAAAAACACAAATAAATTTTATATGATTTTTTTTCGTGGAGCGAATTTATTGTAAACATTCAATATAGAAGACTCTATTCCTGTAGCTGCTGGTCAAAGGTGCTGTGGGGTGGGAGTAGAGGGAGAAAACTTAACGAAACAAAAAGTGGAAACAAAATAATGAAAGCAAAGTTGTATATAAAGTTGACGGGGCTCTTGCTGATGATGAGGAGGACACTGTTGATGAAGCAACCGGATGTACATACGTGAGCTGTTATTTTTATTTGACAAAATTCTTCTTTCTTTGGTTATTTTTTGTCATGTACAATTTTTTTTCATTCTTCTTCTTTTTTTTTTTTTGCTGTTGTGGCAGTTGCCAGCGTTGTTTGTGGTGTCGTCGCATTAAACTAAGCTTCAATTGATGCAATCAGTAGAATGTCATGTCGTAGTTGTGTTCCTTTTTCTTTTTTCCTTCTTGTCATTGTAGTAAATTGTAGCAAATATTACTTGTTGTATTACATGGGTTTCATTTCAATCAGGAAGAAAGTTTTAAACAAAACTCTAGCATCGATGAGGAAGTAAATTCCCATTGGTATGATTTTTAAATTGTATCTCTATATATTTTATGTTGTACAAGCATGCACTTCGTTTACAGCACACTTGTATGGATTTCTCATATCATTTCCTATCTTTTGTATTCCTTGAGAATTTCGCGTATTGTGTGTGGTGAAAAGTAACGACTACCGGTGCATGTGATGCAGTGCATTAAGCATAAGATTTTTATATATATATATATATATATATATATATATATATATATATATATATATATATATATATATATATATATATATTTTTTATTATTTAAGAGCACTAACACTCAGGCAATGAATGCCCCCTACTACTTTTAATAGGTCACCTTCTTTTAATGAAAGGTATAGTGATAGAGAAGACAGTTGATGAAGCAAGAGATAGAAGAAAGCTTCATTCTCTTACTACTCTGCCTTTTGCAGGTTTCTTTTTAATAATACAGAGTTGCAGCGCCTCTGGTGTCAATGAGGCGTATTAAATTTTTGTAGCTGTGCTTAGTGGCAATTTTATTTGTTATTTAACTTCGCCGTGGGCTCTGCTACATAAGACTGACGAAGGAGGGCTCTTTGATCTTAGATACATACATCTGCGGAACTCGGTATAGATCAGTGACCAGTGGCTATGCCTTCATCACTTGAACTTTCTTACAACAACTGATACAAAGCAACACTAATGCACATCAGTGTTATTATATAATGACTGTCGGACACTGGGCTCGAGCCCAGAATCTTGTGTGTTGTAGGTAATTTGCTAACTCCTTCAGCCAACGCCACCCTGAGCTAAAATTTTGTGAGTTTAAGAGTCAGGCTTGAGAATAATTGGAACTAAAAAGTCGATCATCAGACTTTTTTTTTATAAAAAAGTAGACTGTGTCATCACAGGGCTCTTTTTATATACTTCACCAAAATTTGAGTAATTTTTACAATATTAATATGTTACACATAAAGTGTATACATTCTTGGTTCTTAAGAATTGGGAAGACGAATAAGCGATGTACGTCTGTTCATCCGTCTGTCTGTACATGAAATAGGGTTTCCAAAGATCCAAAAAAAGCTACAGACTTCGGTCTTGAACTGTTGTTGTGGTATTGAAAATCAACAAAATAAAAAATATTATATCAGAGCTGGAAAGTTTAAAGTTTTCTTTTTGCCATATAAAAGTAACTGAGACTAATTCTTGTTATTTTTTTTTTGCAATTTAAACCTATTTGATATTTCAGTAAAAATTAAATTAGTATTATAAAAATCATAATTAAGCAAAAAGTCAATTCCAGGGTTGGAAAATTTATTTTTTTTTTGGTATACAACAGTAAATTAGTAAAACAAATTTTTCCTTTTTCTCTATAAATGTTTGGCTAAAAGAAATCATAAAAAACTAAGAGGATGATGTCAGGGTTGGATAATCTTATTTTTTTATATAAAAGTAACCAAGTTAAATTTAAGTTGTTCTTTTTCTTTAGAAATTAAAAATAATTAATTATGCTTAAGAAAGAAAAGATGGAATATAGCACTCTAAAGATGTTTTATGTAAAACCGGACTGTACAACCAGACCACGATTTTTTTTACTGAAAATTTGACCTTGTCATCATAGAACAGTTCTCATATCAAAAAGTTGGTTGTGATACCACAAAACACTTTCCTTATAGACAAGTTGACACACAGCGTACATTTATTAGGGAAAAGGCAACACCACCGCAAAGGCATCTTTACCAAAATTTCATATCCGAGCTGTTTTCAGTAGGTTGTTACATCATCTATTTAATTTTTAATAAATATGTACTTAGTTTAAATTATTTTGCGGTATTAATTTTATAATTATTTTTGCATGTACGAGATAAATCAGAAGTCTAAAGAATTTTCCAACTATGTTTGTATATCATTTTGCTGCGAATGTTAATGCAACATATTTCAACGCACACAACATTAAATAATTTAAATAATTTATTGCAATAATGAAGAATGCGCAATAATAATAATATCAGATGTGAGTAATGAGATTGCCGACAGTGGAATAAAATTTATCTGTATATAAATGTAAATTTAATATGTATTGCAGCAAAAGAACGTGTAATGCTCACGGTTTTAATTAACCTTTTAGAAGTTTTAAATGATAAGAGCTGGTGTAATGCGAACATTGTCATTTATAATAGCAAGACTTTTGCATTTGTCATAGTTGGGCAAATAGAGTTTTTAGAAAACTAATATGTAGCTTCATAGCTCATGGCAGCAACGAAATGCCTGCAAAAGAAAAGACATAATACGTTTGCTAACAATAATAATATTCAAGATGTTATTAGTGAAATAACATAAATATACAAGCAGAAAAATACACTATACGATGTTTAAGAAAATATTTAAGGCATAACAACACTTATTATGTTATCTTCCTACATTCTGTTTTTTAAACAAATGTACAACCACATAAACACATAACCCAATGCAGACGAAAGACACAAACATCAACAAAGACAACTATTATGCTTCTCCAATAATATACTGTTGTTAACGTACATACAGATAAACCAACAGTACGAATTGTAATATGAACTAATGACCTGCTCTCGTAAAGAGAGGCTGTTGAATGTGCTGAAGACAGGGGGTGAAGGAAGAGATAGAGGAAAGCTTCACTCTTCTTTACAACTCTACTTTTTGCACAGTTTTAATATTTTTAACCGATGCGTAGTAATATTTTTTTTAAGCTGTGCTTATTAGCCATTTTATTGGTTATTTTGCTTTGCCGATGATTCTGCTACTCAACGAAGGAGGGCGCTCTGATGTTACATTAGGATTAGCATCCGCTGAAGTTGGTATAGTTCAATGGCCAGTGACTATGCCTTTATCATTTGAACTTTGTTACAACAACTGATACAAAGCGACACTAAAGCACATCAGAAAAATGCGTGGTGTTGTTATTTTAATGACTGTTAAATACTGGGCTCGAACACAGGACCTTCGGTTTTTATAGTCAACGTTCTAAGTTATGTATGTTATGTATAAAAATGATGATGCCTACGCTGCAAAGATAGTCTTGTGTAAAAACAGACAAGTTAACATCGTGGTATTCTAGCAGTGAATAGTTTAACATTGTGTGCTTATGAGCTCTTAATATGAGTCATTGGTAACTAAATTGTTCTGCTTTGGTACGTATTCTGCACTGGGGATTTTTTCTTTAGTTGCAAGTATTCCAGTCTACAAAAAAATTAAGTTTTAAAAAAAAAATTACAAATACACTTTCCCCTCGATTTACACGATACTTTTTTTACACGATTTCACTTGTACACGATTATTTTGCTTTTCGTGTAAATTGAGAGATTTATCAAATACCTCTATTTACACGATTTTTTATGTGTTTTATTGAATATTTTGAATATTTTATGAATTACAGTAATTTTGTTTTTATTCTTATGAATAGAATCTATTTTGTTTAATGAATAAAGATTTATTTTTATGTGTTTTGAGTAAACGCTTCTGGTATTTTAAAAACTAAGTTGAAATACATATATAATTTCTTAATAAAATTTTTTTGCGCTTCTGCCTTTATTTTTGATTTACACGATTTTTACACGACTTTGTCAGAAACGTATTTAACGTGTAAATCGAGGAATAGGTGTACTAATTTCAACAAGTAAGAAATCATCATATAAATTCGCTTTAGATTTTGACTTTTTACCATTGGGTAACATTTTTTAAGGGCCTCTAAGCATCATTCAACGTTAAGTTTGCTGAATTTCATTACTGAAGAAATTTTTTTCCTTTGCTATCGCAAAAAAAAATGCCTGAAGAAATAATTTGGATAATTTAAAATTTTTAACCGACTTCAAAAAAAGAAACAAAAAAAAGCAAAAGTAGGAGGTTATAAATTAGTCTGCATTTTTATTTTATTTTTTGATATTGTTACTACTTCATCACTCGGTACATTTTTGAGCGATTGTAAATTTTTTTTTCTCTGAGAGGGTAAAGCTTCCAATCGCTTCCATTTAAAAAAAGTGGACGGAGACATGCCCAATTTTTTTTTTGATTTTATGATTTTCTACTCATTTGGTTGCTGCGAAGTCTAGCAAACGCCCTTGGTTCTTGTAATTACACAATTTTAAAGTTGAAAAATGGGCGTGGCTACGCCCATTGAAATTTATTATCATATTTCACGAACTTTTACTTAACTAATTTTTACGAAACTTACCACACATCTTGAGCCCTTTAATAAACACAATCTTCTTTTTATAAAAATAGGCAGAGTCACGCCCATTCAAATTCATTGTCATATTTCACGTGGTTCTACTTAATCTCTTTTTACTAAACTTACCATACACGTTGAGATCTAAAATAGACACAATCTCTGATTAAAAAAATAGGCGGAGTTACGCCCATTAAAATTTAATATATTATTTTAGTGTTATTATTTCACGTAGTTCTACTCAACTGATTTTTATGTTATTTGCAGAAATGGGCGGAGTCAATCCAATTAAAATTTATTGTTATACCCTTTACCAAAAAAATGGTAAAAGGGTATATATAGGTTTGTCATTCCGTTTGTAATTTCTATAATATCAATAAGCGACCCATAAAATATATATATTCCGGATCCTTATGAATAGGGAAGACGAATAAGCGATGTCCGTCTGTCCGTCTGTCTGTACGTGAAATCGGTTTTCCGAAGCTCCCAGAAAAGCTAGAGACTTCGTTCTTGGACTGGTGTATCAGAAATTTTCCAAAATAGATTGGTATTGAAATTCAGTAAAATCGAGCAGACGATTGCAGAGCTGGAAAACTTAAACTTTATTTTGCCATATAAAAGTAACTACCGAAAACAAATTTTTATTTTTTTTAATAAATAAACTTATTTTACACTTCAGTACGACTAAAATTGTTAGTGTATTTTTATACAGACTAGAAAAATTAACACTAAAATTTCCAAAAATTTAAATAAAAGGGTGTTCCATCAGCTAATGCAATTTTGACTATGCAATTTTGACAACTTGCTGTATCTTGGAAACCGTAAGAGCAAAACTCTTGAAATTTTCAAAAACGGTAAAACTAAAAAAACAAAAAATTATAAAATCGCCAAACCGAAAAAAATCGCCAAACACAAAAAAAATCGTCAAAGCGAAAAAAAGCACCATATTGAAAAAAATTCTAAGACTAAAATAAATCGCAAAAAAACGAAAAAATTGCTAAAATGAAAAAAATCACCAAAACTAAAAAAAAACCTAAAAACAGAAAAAAAATCGTCAAAACGAAAAAAAAATCGCCAAAATGAAAAAAATCACAAAAAAAGGAAAAAAACCAAAGAAAAAAATCGCCAAAATGAAAAAAAATCGCCAAAATGAAAAAAATCACCAAAGCGAAAAAAAACAAAAAAACAGAAAAAGTCCGCCAAAATGAAAAAAAAAATCGTCAAAATGAGAAAAATCTCCAAAATGAAGAAAAGCCCAACAACAGAAAAAAATCGCCAAAATGAAAAAAACCTCAAAAAACAGAAAAAAATTGCCAAAACGAGAAAAAAGCGACAAAACTGAATAAATCGTTTAAGCTGAAAAAACTTAAAAAAAAGCAAAAAACCTTCCTTTCGTGCGCGATTCAAAGTCGCACTTTACTGAATTTTTTAATATTAAAGGAATTAAATGAAACTAAGTTTTTCCTTATTTCGTTTTTGCTTTGTTCACTTAACATATTTTATGTATTTTTTAAAGAACTAGATTGGTATCAAACATCAGAAAAGTCCAAAATTATAACTCCAGGGCTGGAAAACTTACACTTTTTGCGTTATGTAAAATTAAATAGGTCTAAAATTTTTTTTCTTTTTCCTTATAAATTGAATATATTTTATGCTTCTGAAAGAAAAGTTTGGCGTATGAAATTTGAAAAATGAAAATTACAGCTCCAAAGATGGAAGATTTAAACAAATTATAAATTTTTTCACAAAACAAATATGTATGTATGTGGTGTATACTATATATATGTACGTACGTTGGTAAAGGGTATATAAGATTCGGCACAGTCGAATATAGCACTCTTACTTGTTATATTTCACGTGGTTCTGTTTTTTTAATTGGTTTTTACGAAACTTACCACACATCTTGAGCTGTTAAATAGACACAATCTTCTGTTTAGAAAAATGGGCGAAGTCACGCCCATTTGATTGAAGTTTGTTTTTGCAGAACTATATTATAACAATAGTTTGTTGAACATAGCTAAACTGACTAAAGAGTTTTCTTAGCCTTTCGTAGCATTATCGAAGCAATACTTACCAGTCCCAGAAGAGTTGAGAAATTGAAATTATAATATATTTAGAATACTGATATATTTTTATTATTCTATTGGTCTGCTCTACTAGTTAGAATGAGTCGTTGTTAAATCTCCTTATATATGTATTTTTTGATGTTCTATAGTGTTACGATTTTTTTTCTGAACTAGGCCCTGGTAAGGAGTTAACAAATTGAATGTATAAAAATATAAATATAGCCAACAGTTATATGGTATAATTTATGTTTAGCCCCAACAATAATGACTCAAATAGCGTATATATTAAAAAATAATTATATTAAGACATACTTTATCATTTTAAATATATTGATACCTTAAATTTTATTTTTATTTGATTAAGCTCCGTAATTTCTACAAGTAGTGGTGCCTAGATATCTATCGTGTAAGTTGAATTTTATAAGGCAAACTCGTGGGTAAAAACCTTAGGTAAATTACCTGTGTGTAGAAATTAGGGGCATAAGAAAAGCTTGTGGAGCAATAAAAGTCCTTAGATAGTACTTTTTAAAATTCCGCTGAAGTATTTGGCGTGGTAACAGTGATATGAGCTAAATTTATGTTTAACTATGCAGAGCAGTGGCGAAAAATTACTCAACTTCTGGTGAAGGTTTTATGATACAAAATAATTTTTTTTTTGCTAAATATGATTTCATTTCATGCAGGCTCACAACAAATTAGATGCTCTTAGTAATATATGTGTACATATGTATGTACGAGTATCTATGTGTATATGTATATATGTTTATAATGAGTACTTACTTATAATTCTGTTTTTATCTATGTACACATACATACATAACCACGGAACAATTATTTTGCAATGTAATTTACAACATTATTGCATAAAGACAAAAATCGTACATTATGCAAATTTAATAATACACATTTGTATAAAAGTATATTAGTGCATGGAATCCACATGTATGTATGTATGTATGTATGTATGTACGTGTGCTTGTACAGACAGTATATGTGTAATAAAAATACTCATTTGCTGCATGTAGATGAATGTTACACACATATCGTTAACTGAAATGAGGAACTGCTCTCAAAAAAAAAAATTAAATAAATAAGATGGTCTGGCTTTGGAATAAAGCGGTTGCAAGTTCTCATTAATTTCATTACTTGTACTAAAAATTTATAAGGTTAAAGCAAAGCCGCAAATAATGTTGTAAGAAGCAAATTTTGCAAAATATTTTTTTTCTTAGATTATCGTCAATATTACTTTTACAAATTGAATACGATAAATAAAAACAAATCACATATTCCATTTGCAATAATGGCTGAGTATATAAAACAGAAATCTGCATTAACTGATACCACAAACAGTGGACTAAACACAAAGAACGCTGATGGTGAATGTGTGTAGTAGCATTCGAAAACAGCTAGTTGTTCCGTTCTACTAAGCGTTTGTCACAATATTTATAATTAACTTTGGTGTTATTTGTTCGTTAATAATTATCACAGGTAATTTGGCCTACAAAGCGATATGAACTATAGCCTGATCAAATTATAAATATAGATTTGTTTTCTCGTTTTGGCAATTTTTTGGGTTTTTGCCCATTTTTTTCTGTTTTAGCGATTTTTTTATTTTTGGCATTTTTCTATATTACATATTATGTCAATAAACTACGTAGTGCAGCTTAGAGCACTCTATAATTTTTGTTGTTGTACCGGCCAAAATTTTATATAAACTTTTCTTAAGGTTACGTTCCTTTGATTTATAGAAAAGTTGTTATTTTGTTATTTACAACGTTATTCGCGATTTAAATTAAATTTAGTACATAAGACTTAAGCGTCTGTATATTTGGATGTTTGTTACTTAATAACGAAAGAACCGCTCAAGGGAATTAACTAAAGTTTGGTGTACAGACTGGTTATATGATTATAAAAATAGGAAAATAATAAACTTATGCCCGATGAAAAATTGGTTCTTTAATTATAAATTATACAATTTCTACCTGTTTCCACAAGTCAGGCAATTCGTCTGAGAAATTTTTATGAAAATCACTCATATAAATTTTCTACTCAAGTAGAAACAGGGGTTAATAGATTTTTGTAAAATTTAAATTTAATTATAAAGCGTTTTTACATATCTGCATACGCTATACACATGAGTAAAATTGCACTGTCATAAATATAAAGAAACATTTATAATATACATGTGTGTGTGTGTGTTTGCGTGTTTGTGTACGTGTGAGTAATATCCTCTTATGGCCATTAAAAGTCCCTTCATTATGCGTAAAATTTTATTAAATGTTTTTAAGCTGCCATAGATGCATGTGTGTGTGTGTGTGTGTGTTTACGTATAAGTTTATCATGTAAATACACAAAAAAAAGTTGCTGACTTCTAGCGACTGTGAACAGTTAAAACGGTGCGTGAAAAAAACAAGTTTTTGCTTATTTAATTGGGGCCTTATTTGGTAAAATGCAACGTTAAGCGTTTACAAGTTTTATATGGAATAAATTTATGTTACAAAAAACAAAATACACACAAAGTTTTTCAACGCCTAGCGTTGCGTTTAGCAAAATTATATCCTTATACCGGTATTCTTAAATGATTGTTAAAGTTATTTCATACTTTAAACCGGGTTTTTCATACAAAGTGCTCTGACAAATCGTTTATGAATGTCCGCATTAAATTATTTTAATTTAAAGTTAGAACAGTTAACAGCATAAGGTTTGGTTTGTTTTTATTGAATGTATCAAAACAATTAAATTATTTTATTTGAGTAATGAAAAGTTCTAATATAAAAAACTATTACACTCAGTAGTTGTAATGTGAGGGTACGGGGCCACTTTTTCAGTACAAAAGTCTGCTCATGCCTGGATGGAAATGTAATGCATTTAAATTATGTTTCTTGATTCATATATTTTATGAGCATTTATTTATAATATGAGTTTTCCAGCCCTGATACAGATCAGATATAAACCAGATACAAATCAGATATAAACCAGATACAGACCAGATACAGAGCCACAGTTAACGCGTATATGTTTTTATCAGTTAACATGTACATTCCCATCCAGGGCTGGGAATTATAAATAAATGCTCATTAAATATATGAAGCAAGAAACATAATTTAAAAGCATGTCATTCCCATCCATGCTTGAGCAGACTTTTGTACTGAAAAAGTGGCCCCGTAGCCCCACATTACAACTACTAAACTATCGTTTCTCTAAGTCAGTCAGGCGAATCGAATAGAAAATGTTCATGATAATCACTAAAAAAAGCCAGCGCGTTTTATATAAATTTTCTACTTAATTCCACCGTCGGGGTTATGGAAATAAGGGGTTAGCTTGTTATTAAAAAAAATTTCTTATTAAAAATATCAAATCTTGTCTATGGACGAAAAAAGGCAAGCCGCAGTCCTGATTCTTTAAAACAATTTTTATTTATTGTCTATGCTAGAAGGTTCGTGTATTTGCTTTATGATTTTGTTCTAAACATTATATTCAACACATATTTTTTTCATATATTTTTCAAACTATTGCATAATACTTTAATTTAATATTTATGTTTTAAAAACATGGTAATCATATTTTGATTTTTCATTATCAAAGACAAGAACCATTTTTGAAGGAAATAGTTTAGAAAATTCAAAAACAAGAAGATCTTTTTGTTTCTCAATTCAAAAGTCATAGCAGCATCTTTCGATATCCCAAAATAAAAATCATATTAGATTTTGCAAACTCCAAAGTACCAAGACAAACGGATGGATTATTTTCTTCGTTGCAGTCAGCAAAAAAAGAAACAAAAACAAAAACAACGAGACGATAGCTTGCATGATTTTAAGTACAAGCCAGTGTTGCCATATTTATTTTTAAGAAATCTTCAAGGTTGAGCCAATTTAGGGCCTGTCCCACTATGTTGCAACGTTCGACTTGTCGCACAAACAAAACTAAATTTCAAAACATTTTTATTGTTGTTTCACACGTAAATAAAAGACAAATCGAACAATGACGACATCCTGGGGCAGGCTCTTAAACTTTTGTTTAAAAATTTAATTAGTTAAAGAGTTTAATTAACTCTATAAGATATCTCACTGATTTTTATTATTATTTTTTAACCGACATAAAAAAAAGGACGAGGTTAACAATACGTCTATATTTTTTATTTTTTTTAGGTGTGTATCTTCATAACTCAGTACATTTTAGACCGATTTGTAAAATTTTTTTTTGTTGTCTGAGAGGCTATAGCTTTCCATTGGTCTCATGGTGAACAAATTGGACGGGGACACGCCCACAATTTTTTTAATTATAATTTTATGATATTCTATTTATTTGATTGCTGCGAAACCTGTAAAACGCCTTTGATTCTTGTAATTACACAATTTGAAAGTTAAAAGAATGGGCGGATTCACGCCCATTAAAATTTAATACAATATTTCACAAGCTTCTATTTCACCCAATCTTACGAAACTTGGCACACACCCTAAGCTTAAATAAAAGCACAATCTTGCGTTAAAAAAAGTGGGCGGGGCACGCCTATTAAATTTTTGTTTATGTACCATAGTTATGGTATGTTGCGAAAAATATTTCGTCTTCCAATTGAACTGAAGCCATTCATATGGTTTAACATTAACAAATGTGTTAGTACTCACACACACACACACACACACACACGCACACACACATACATTCATACACATAAATGCTATTTATTATAGTTTACACAATTTGCCACATTCATATGAATTTAAATGAAGTACTCGCATACAACACACAGCATTGTTTGTCTGTTCGGGGTCAAGTCCGCATCTTTATTTGTATCTGCAAAAGTTTCTGCACTTTAAGTAACATCCCATAAATAAAATTATTAAAGTGAAATTATTATGCTCCATTAATTCAAATAATTATTAACATTAATGTGTTTCGTTAATCATTATTCCCATGGACGGACAATTGTTGCAGTCTTTATTTGGCTTGCATGGAATGTATATAATTTTATGTATCGCGCTCCCTACAATCTTGAATATTGAATTATTAAAAAGGACTTAATTTATAATGAGTTTTTTATAGCATTTAAACAATTTTTTATGTAGATTACACAAGGAAGTCATTAATTATTACCAAATCTTTTTTTTTTTTTTGCTGGCCGAATTTAAGTCAATTATATTTAATAAAGCTCTTAAGTCATAATTTAAAAATAATTTTTTTTTGGGTTTTCTTACTCTTTAAATCATATAGAAATATATATATACACACATATACATGTGTATATGTACATACGTTCATACCCTTTCGGAAATTCCGTTAACTTTAAACTAACTTTAAGCTAACTATTTCGTAACTAGTACTTACTGACACTTGGATGTAATCAACTGACTATTTTAACATTTGCAATGTCCTAGGCGGTAGCCAATTGTCTCACTCTGCATTACTTTTCAACTAACTTAAAGTTGATTTTTTTTAAATCATTTGGTAGTCAGTAAATTTAAAAACTTTTTCTGGGGTTCGAACATCACACGTTGTGTACTGAACGTGCTACTATAAGTTAATTATTTTTGTAGTCAACTACACATTCTCCCACAGGGCATATTTGCATTTATTTTTCTACAATATTTTATATCTGACAAAATTTTAAAGAGGGAGAGCGAGATCAGAAGCTGTCAAGTTAAGCTTAAATAACAATTAAGAAATTATTTGACAGTTTTTTGCTGTTATACTTACGGAATAATTATTCAAAATTTGTCTAAGTTTAAGCAGAATTTATAAAAAGTATTTATGTATGTATAAAAATGTTCGTACTGCGACTTAATTTTTTGTAGAAAATTTAAACATTTTTTCATTTGTCTATGTAGGAAAATTTTGTTAAATATATGAGAAGACGCTGATGTGTACGTGTCCTGGAATATTCGAAAGTCATTAACAGGATGAGTTATTTGAGACATAAGCTTATATTATGTGTTTTAAGATTAAAATAAAATTTTATCACAAAGTATTTTTCTGAATTTTAATAAACGATACACAAATGTATTAAAAACTGTAACGTACTCGCAATAAAAAGGGAAAAGTTTAATGTATACGTTGGTGAAAATTGTCTCATATGTACGTACTCGTAAAATAAATGCGTAAAATATCTTTAGTAAATTCGATCACCTCTTTTCAGTTTGAGATTACTGCATTCGATATTGAACCATATTATTATATTGTTTGATAGCGAATACCATAATCTCAAACTGGAAAACGTGATCGAATGTGCTCGTTGTCGAAAGCGACGATTAGACACCAGTTTGAGATTACACTCGTGGCATTCGATATTGTACCATATTATTACATTGTTCGCTACTTTGTTTGTTCATCCGTCAGTCCGTCTGTCTGTGCGCCACAGGCTGTTTTTGCATGAACCGTAAGAGCTATGGACCTGAAATTTTCGTAGAATATGTAAAATTTTGGCCACTACAACGATAAATATATGACACACAAAAACTTAAAGGGTGTTCTAAAGCGAGCATCGAAAAAGTTTTAAGTTTTAATGTAATATACAAATAATTGTATAAAGACACTTGAAATTATCCAAAATAGTCGATTTTTTAATTAACTTTAAAATTTAAATTAAATAAAAATTAGAGGGTATTCTGTCAGTTAATGTAATTTTGCCAAGTTACTGTATCTAGGAAACCGTAAGAGAGAAACTCTTGCAATTTTCAAAAACCCTAAATTTAAAAAAAATCCCAAATTAAAAAAAAAATATCGAAACGAAAAATCGCCAAAATGAAAAAACCACTTACATGAAAAATATCACCAAAAATTTAATAAAAAAAACTAAAAAAACGCTAAAACTAAAAATATGTATTGTAAAAAACCACAAAAAATAACGTCAAAAACCGAAAAAAAATCGCCAAATAGAAAAAAACGACAAAACTAAGAAAACGTCAAAAGATAAAAAAAATTGCCCAAAACCGAAAAAACGCCAACAAAAATAGCGCCATAACTAAAAGAATTGCTAAAACTAAAAATGTGTATTACAAAAAAAAAATCGCTAAACATCGAAGAAAAATCGCCAAAACTAAAAAAAACGACAAAATGAAAAAATTCGCCCAAAAACCGAAAAAACGTCAACAAAAAAAGTGAAATTAAAGTGAAAAAAATCGTTAAAACTGAAAAAAATTGCCAAAACGAAAAAAAGTTAAAACGAAAAAAATCGACAAAACTAAAAAAACGTCAAAATAAAAAAATCGTCAAAAAAAAAAAAACACCAACAAAAGAAGCCAAAACTAAAAATATTCATTTTAAAGCACAAATCGTTAGAAACCGAAAAAATTTGCCAGAAACAAAGAAAAAAACGCCAAAATGAGAAAAAACGCCAAAACAAATAAAATGCCAAGACTAAAACAATTAAAAAAGGGAACAAGCGCCGCACGGAATCTTCCATGTGCGAGCCAAGGTCGCACTTAACTGAATTTATTAAGGAATGTTCCCAACAAGTTTTATTTAACAAAATGAGCTGTGGTATAAATCCATATTTTCGTGTATAGAGATATTTAAGGATTTGCGTTTGACTTAATATAAAAATATTGGCGAATGATCATTTACAATAGTAAAATTTTTACGACTGATTCTACAAACTGTAAATTTTATTATGAAAAATTAACCAATATAGTTATTTGGAAAAAATTAGATTTTTAGCTCCAAATGGACTTACAGCACTTTCAAAAACAACATATTTTATGAAATAAAAACAAGAGCATACTTAACCCCTGTTTCTACAACCCAGACGGTCTACTTTACTATAAAATTTATATGGAAAGCAATAATTTTCTTTAGTGATTTTCATAAAAATTTTCTAGACAAGTTGTCTGTCTGACTTGTAGAAACTGCACATTATAAAATTGGGAAAAAGGTTTTTAATAATTCGAAGGAGCAGAAATTTGTTATTTCCTTTTTTTTATGCATACATACAAAGAATGTTTTAAATAAGTTAGTTATTGCATTTGGCTTGTGTTGCACTCGTAGTTTTAAGAATTTTACTTCTTTAAAAATTTAGTAAAACAAAACTCCAATGGATTATTTACAATATTATTCTATAAGATAGTCCCCACTGCCTGCTGTCCCAGTAAAAAAAATTGGAAGTCATTCTAAAGGAAGTACATTTTCATTGCTTCCAAAAAATCGATATTTTTAATTTGCCGATAGTTAGCAGAAAACAAAGTAGAAGTTTATTTTAGTCATACAAAACCTTGTAATTCGTCAATAGTTTTAGAAATTACTCACCAGAATTTTTAAAAAATCGATTTTTTTGAAGAAACTTATGAACTAATTTTTATTCTAAAATTTTGAAGTTATTTGCTTAAATTTACATGAAAATACTGTTTCACGTTTAAATTCCTATAAAAAGAAACTAATTGTTAAAATAAGTAACTATCAACCATTTTTCCTAGATGAAAATATTATCATAGAACACAAAAAAGGAAATTTTTCTTAAAATCGCTTCCAATTCGGTGACCAGGCATCGAAAAAGAGAACTTCTTGCAATGACAACCCTATGTATAAATCATTAGATCGGATCGAAATTTGCACTACTTCCAGATCGCAAACTCTACATTTTCATGACTTTTTTGGAGTATCTTTTTTTACTGGGTGTGTATTTCAAAATATATGGAATCAATAACAATAGTTCTATCTATTTATCAATTTTATTTTATTTGTAATTTTTATTAACCTTAGCCTTGCATGTATCTTAAATTCTTATTTCCAATAAATTAAACTAAAATTTTTAACACATTAACCTTAATTTTTAAATATAAATTTACCCACCCTTTATGCTCATTATTTGAAAATTGTATGCAAAATTTCGGTTGGGGGGGGGGGGCAGTGAATGAATAAATTTAAATTTCCTTTTTCATCTCTAACTCTGCTGCACACCCAGAGTCCTCAGTTGTAACTAGCGGACGATTAACGCTTGATTGTATAAAGTTTTTCATTATGAAATAGAAAAGTTAATTTGCATTTAACTTGTTTTGTTTCTCTCTCTCTCTCTCTCTCTCTCTCTCTTTTACTACATCCTCAATTTTACATAAACTTGTTCTCTAATTCAAATTAAATCATTAGGAAAATTTTGCATAAAATTTCATTGCACAGCATTCAACATATTTTGCTATAGATATTATTATTATTATTATTTTGCAGTCTTGTACTAATGGATAAGGCTTCGAGTTAAAATCGCATCAGCTCTTAAGGGAGCAATGCTGTTGAAGGGAAATAAACAGAAAAACAATTCAAATGAGAAAATAACTGAAAAGTAGGTGTTGAATGGAATAAAAAATTTATTTATGTTAAATTGGAGCTGGAGCGCTGGTGTTGGGTTTTTTATTTCACAGTGATGTTGTTGTTGTTGCTGATGTTACTTTCTTGCTTTTATTCATTTGTTGTAAAAAAGTAAAAAATGTATCTCAATACCATTAAATTGCATTCAGCAAAATATGATGGTGTTGATGAATTTGCTGTTTGGCTGGAGCACTAGAGAGCTGTGAAACAGTTGCACGAGTGGACAGCTATATAAATTATTGTCATGCACTTTTACTTTAAATCAGCAAGAGAAAAAGAAATAACATAAAAAAAGAGAATTCTTACAAAAAAAAAAAAAAAATAAAAAATAAACAAGAAAAATAGCCATGTAACATATACAAGGAGAACTTTTAACACAATCATTATCCTATATAAGGTTTAAGGATCTTAAATTTAAATTCCACTAAAGGCTCTGGAGTTATGATATTAAATAATATTTAATAATAATGATAATATTGTTACAAAAAAATAAATACTCGAACAAACCTAATAAATGCAAATGTTTTCATGAAAAAAAAGAACTTAATAAGCATGCGTACGCACATACAAGCAGCTGATTAAATAAACATAAAAACTATGGCAACAACTATGATGAAATAGCTTCTGCTTGTCAAGAAGATACACATACAAATACATACATAGGTATATGAATAGTGCAGACAAAAATAAAAATAAATAAAGAGGCACACAAGCACAATCAAGCATTCGCGTTGCTGCTGAGATTGTCTGGATGATGCTGTCATGTTCTGGCAGCCTTTTTTGAAGTATAAAAAGGGCGACGCATCAGCTGGCAGTTCAGTCTATCATAAAGTCAGTCTGAAGTTTAGTTGTTTATTGTAAAGAGCTCTCTATTAAGAATTTAGTTATTTGTTGTGAAAAATGAGTAAATCTCAGTTATAAGCAGTTTATAGTTGTACATAAAAAAGTAAAAGTAAAGTTAGTGAATCAATGTTGTTGCACAAACAGTAAGCGTCGGCAAAGTGCGTCTTGTGTGAAGAATAGCAGAGGGGGTGTATTGCTGCAAGACCATCATAACTAGTTTTGTGAGACGTGCATATATTCTCTCGGTGGCCAGCTCTGATTTAGGTGATTTAAGTTGTGTGTGTGTGTGTATTTTAGCTCTTGATTTTATTAGATAAGTGTAATTAGTAAACAAAGTGTCATTCTTAACCCTAATTAGTACATTGAGGTCTTTTATTCATTTGCAAATTTTTGAGTCCACAGCAAAACATTTTTGAAGGGTAAAAACGTAACAGTATACATAAGCATATTTATATTACATGTCACATAAGCTTAATTTCAGAACAGAGGACCTCAACGAACATCTTGCAAGCCTTTAACTATTAAGACAATTTTATATAATTAATATGAATAATAATGGAAAACATAGTTGGGAGATATTCAGCCAATTCCAATTTAGTAATTTTAAGCACAGTCTTCTCATTATTAAACTCTTTGCCGGTTAAAGTTTTGTAATTTTTTTTATTTAGTCAGTCAATGACTCATTGTGGTCTATATCTAATTTTTATTACTAAAATTTATTCAAAAATCGTTATATCTAATAAATGTTTGCATGTATTAAAATTTAAATAATATATGCGATTGTGTGTTTTTTCCAATCAAATCGATAGATGCTTCGTAATTATCATCTTCACTGATGTTTGATTACAAATATATTACAGTTGACATAACACAATATGTCAAATAGAAAATTACCTGGAACTATGCATACACACCGAATAAATTCCAATGTAAAATCATCATGCAAAAATTTTGATTACATATAAAATATAAAATTTATAAGAAATAATATGTTGTTTGAGTGTGTTGGTGTGTGTTGTTATGATCGTAAATAGCCGACACACTTCGCATTACATGAGAAAATCTCCTGCTGCTGATCAGAAGGGAGAGTACTAGTTTTGTAGTTCGAGGGTAGTACGATCGAATCCTTCAGACAAGCCAAAATAGCTTTGCAACTCGAATCAAGAATCATGAATTAAATCATGTTGAATTAAAATTGAATTCATGAAGATGTTTATTTACAGCCTTATTTATAAAAATTATTATTAGGGCTTAATAGATTTTTTTTTATGAAAATCTGTTTTATAAACACTTTATAAAGCCTTAATAACTTTAATTAATTAATGAAATTAAAAAGAAATTGGGAGTGTCCCAATTTTTTCTGTTTGAAAGATGACTTAATCGAAGAATTCTTAGCTATGTTTGAGGAAACTCGGTCTAGCCGCTTAGAAGATATTACATCTTTTCTAGATATATCGGGGATTTTTAAAATTTTTGATTTTTGTTATAATTGAAATTTATTTACTGGTTACACTGTACAACAGCCAAAATAGCCTTTAGATAAAAGTATGCGGACTATATGGATTTCGATGCGTTAAATTCAAATCTGCTGTCAGTTTTTCTCTATCACGTAGAGATTTTTTTATGGGCGTGGCTAATTTTGGCACCTAAATTAGTCGGCCATACTAATATATTTTACTATAACTAGAAAACCGTTATTTCGATTTTAATAAATAATAAACCAAAAGACGCGCCACAAAATTTTGTTAAAAAAAATTTATAATCATTTTTTACCTATCTTTTATGGTTTCGGAGTTATTCAGAATTTAAAAGAGAAAAAAGTTTTTTTTATGCAAAAATCGCGTAATTTTTTTTCATGAAAATTGCAATAAAAAAATCAGAAACTCACAAGTTTCATATTTTTTACATTTTTCTTAAAACCACATATCCTAGAAATAAAACAAGCTATAAAACGTGAAAATCCAGCAATAAATCTTGATTTTATTCACAGTTTAAAGCAGGTACCTAAAAATGGAAAAATGTGTGTAATGCATTAAATGCAGTCCCATTTACATCTGGCAGTGATGGGAAAGTTGGTACGATCGTACTTTTTTTGATACTATTTGACATGAAAAAGTACCGTAGTACTCCCCTAAGAAATTTGATACTCTCACGGGCAACTTAGAAATGCGGTCAGAAGACTCGCACATGCATATATTTTGCCAAGAATTAAATTGTTTTTTCGACAAATAGAAAGAAGATTTATTAGTAAAGATCTTTTAGAAAAGTGTAACCACAATTAAATATCAACGAAAACCATATTTCATTCAATGATATTTTATGTGGCACAGAAGTTGATCTATTGAAACAACTGTTTTAAATCAGTTTAAAGAAAATTTTAAAAAGTTTATATTAAGTTCTAAGGGCAAAAGTGGACTTTGACAATAAAATGTTAGTTTGGTTTAGTAAGTTTCCCCCTGAAAGTATTTCATCTGTTAAACCAATATCATTATACCACTTTTAATTAAAATGTTCCCAGGGGAAAGAAAAAAAAGAAAAGAAAAATAATTTGAAATATTAACAACCAATATAGAGCATTGGCTTATATAAAAACGCATTAGATGAATACATGTTTCCTGATATATCGAGAGTAGCTTACGGAATTTTATCCATGCCTCACTCCTCTGTAAATGTCGAAAGGATTTTCTCTTACCAAAATTTCATGAAAACAAAATATAAATCAACTCGCTAAAGCTAAGTCTCTATCGCTAAGAATCCAATTTGTCGATTTTCGGCTACGAATGCAATTTTCAAACGGGTATTGATAAATCAGGTAATGGCTTATAAATGTAATTCGCCGAAATTTTATTGCTTTATGTCATCGCCAAAAATTTAAAATTTTCTATTTGTTCAGCATTTTAGCGGTCGAATTTAGCTTTAGCTTTAGCGAGCTATGGAATACGGGGGCAAGCTTTATGTTCCAACAGTATTAAGTCTAATCCAGGCTACACCTATTTGTATATTTGTACCTATGTGTTCCTTTTTTTTGTAAATGAATTTCTTATAATTTTTTGTTAATAAAATTTAAATAAGAAATATTATAATTTTTGGTACTCTCGGGATCAAAAAAGTACTAAAAAAAATTTGTTTTTGATACCGAAATGCAAATCTCATTTCCCATCACTGACATCTGGTAATGTTATTGAAAGCGCATTGCGGGCAGGTAACAGAACTTTAAATTGTGAATAAAATCAAGATTTATTGCTGGATTTTCACGTTTTATAGCTTGTTTTATTCCTAGGATATGTGGTTTTAAGAAAAATGTAAAAAATATGAAACTTTTGAGTTTCTGATTTTTTTATTGCAATTTTCATGTAAAAAAATTACGCGATTTTTGCATAAAAGAAACTTTTTTCTTTTTTAAATTCTGAATAATTTCGAAACCATAAAAAATAGGTAAAACATGATTATTAATATTTTTTAACAAAATTTTGTGGTGCGTCTTTTGGTTTATTATATATTAAAATCGAAATAGCGGTTTTCGAGTTATAGTAAAATAGATTAGTATGGCCGACTAATTTAGGGGCCAAAATTAGCCACGCCCATAAAAAAATCTCTACGTGATAGAGAAAAACTGACAGCAGATTTGAATTTAAAGCATCGAAATCCGTATAGTCCGCGTAATTTTATCTAAAGGACAGCCAAAAAATGTTATTTTGTTGTACAGTGTTATTAATAATTGTCTATATATTTCATTGGTGCTTTGCCAAAGTATCAGTAGACTTCAACTTTATTAAACTGTTAGTGTGTAGCTAAAGAATATTTAAGGTTAATGCAGCTGCAGCAAAAAGTGCGTTGACTAACACACCATGAGTTTGACTTCAAATCTAAGTCGGGGAGGGCCAAACAACTTACACATTTATTTTTCTGAAGCCTGTACCAATATACACAATTACGTAAGTTAAATAACAAATTAAACAAAATGACTACATTATATAAAATTCATATTACAGTGAAACCTCTCATAACGGACACCTCCCATAACTTAACCCCTCTAACAACCGCACAAGTTTTGAAGATCCAATATTAAAATAAGATAATGTGTAACTCCCTCATAAGCGGGCACCTCTAATTACCGGACAGAAATACCTCGATGGGGAGTGTCCGGTTATGAGAGGTTTCACTGTATTTCATTGTGAAATATTTTTGATTCAATATGATTCATCATTTTAATCTAACAGTATTGGAATGTTAAGTCAACATGCAATTTAGTTTATTTCAAGGAAAAACATTTTCTTTCAAGGTTACTGTAAATCATGTTGAATTAACATGAAATAAGTATGAAGCAAGCTTATGGTTGCAAAAATTTAAATTTAGCTCTATTTTCATAGATTTTAATATGAAATTTTTCGAAGTGCATGTTTCTGCATGCAAACACATGTAATTTATATTGTGACTAAATAAATATTTTATAGTTGTAAAGGAACATGCATAAAAAATATATTGTTGCAAGATTTGTTAATCGAGCAAGAGTTATTCGATTATGGCAAAGAGTTCTTTTCAGTGCTATTGACAAGGAAAAAAACATAAGAGAAGTGCTTTAAATCAGATTCTCGCAATATACAAGTATTAACAAAAATTTATTTAAAAAAAATTTTAAAACAGATTCTCTTACAAAAATAGTTGCATATAACCTTAGTAAAACAAAATTATTTTATATGAATAAAATTTATTTTAAATCTATTCTAAGAAAATTTTTTTTTTTAAATTTTAAATAAAACAAAAATTAAAAACTTAAAAAACCCCTAATTTATCTAGAAAAGATGTTATATCTTCTAAATGGATTAACAGTTTTAAAACTAAATTAAAATCGGTCAGCCGTTTGGTCTGTACGTGGACTTGGACAGACACACGCTACAAACTAATAACACCCGCTTTTTTGGTCGGAGGTTCAAAATAGATTTCAAACTCATTTTAAATTTTGTGAATATGTGGGCAAATATTTTAAAATTTATACGTATGTATACTATTAAGAAAAAAAATTTAAAATTTTTGTTACTACAGTCTGTGAACTCGTATAATTCAACAACACTGATTGTGAGCATATAATGCAAATAATGACAAAAATCAAATACTGATTTTTCATTTATTATCTTGTCTGTTTTCATGTACAATGTTTATGGTTAAATCAATCTTTAACCTTTTTTGTAATTATGTATGACATTTACAAAATTAAAGTATAAGGAAATATAAAAAAAAATTAATATTGTTCAAAAATACTAAATAACCATTTGCTATTGAACAAAATATTTTTTTTGTTTGAATTATGTCTAAAATGTCAACCTCTCGTTCAATTTACAAGTATATTTTATATTCAAAAAGGAAGCATTAATGCATAAAACTGATAATAAGGTAATTCCTATTTGATAATAAGAATTTGCTAAAAATTTGCATTTTTCCATCATTTTATAGATGCAGTGTCCCTGCCATTTATACATGGTGTTTATAATATTCTGCACAGTTGCTAATTATCATTTAAATCAAAAATTATTTTTTGACAAAGCTTATAGAGCTTAAAGGAAACTACATTGAAAACTAACACCCTGTTTCAACATTTCAGGCAGGCACTATGTCTAGAAAATTTTTAAGAAAATCGCTCAAAAAGATGAGTGTTTTGCATATAAATTTTCTGCTCAAGTCAACCATCCGTGTTATGGAAACAGGGCTTAAAATGATTTTTTTTTATAAAAAAGCTGTGTTTTATTCCAAAACTAAGGGAATAACTAACCCTTCCTCGTATATAAAAACTTAATTGTTTCTTTGCTTGCCAACTTGTCTGCAGCACTCATTTAACCAAACTGATTCTTTCTCTTCAAATCTAATAAAAATGATCTGTGTACTTATCACTAGCTTTGTTTTTCTCTAATTTGTTGTTAAAGACACTAAATAGCGTTGATGTTATTCAGAATATATTGTACGTTGCCAAATGGCAACAATATTTTTGCACACAACAAAATTTTTCTGGCAGAAATGAAAATAAGTGCTCCTTTCAGACGATTACTACTTTCTCTTCTCTCACTATTAAACTGCTATGTCGAGCTGAGATTTTATAGCTATGCTATTAATGGCACGATACAGGAGTTAGGACGTGATTTTCGTAACAAAAATAATCGACAATATTACAGTTGTAAATTTATTTTTGTTTTGATTTCTTTGTTTTTATATAGTTTGTTTTACATAGATAAGCAGCATAGCTATAACCGGATGTTATAAGATATCTCTCTTCTATTTTTTTTTTAATTTTGCGTTCTTAAACTCTCTGCTTCTTTATGATTTAATATCAGCACCTTAGAAGCTATAAATTTCGCATAAACATTTATCTTGGCCTTAAATCTGTAAAGTTTCTGCCTTATTTTTTGCAAATTAAAATAACAAACACATTAAAAAGTATGACAAAATTCTTACTATTATCCTCAAAAATACTTATTACGGCAAAATGTCAACAGGAAAAAAATTTTTTTTTTGCTAGCGAAATAATGACAATATACATATGTACACACAGACATACATCTTGTGTTTTTTGTCCTATTTTGTTTCCCTTTTCTTTGGTGGCTCTATTATTTATTTTCTTATATGCTGTATAAAAATGTAAATCGTTTAAAACGAATTGAATTACTGCAGTCATCTTATGCAAACAAAAAAAAAAAACCCCTATTATGGTCCACAGCATTTGCTCACATAAAACAAGGTATAATGTGCCTGAATTTTAAGCCATATATTTTCAGATTTAAAAGTCATACACATTCACACACACAAGTTTTTGCATTTAAATTACGTCTAAGCAACCAACAAAAAATGGCATAATTTTGCAATATTATTTTTCTATCTTTGAGTGTGTGTACAAATATAAATGGAATGTATTTTGAAGAGTTCTACTGAGATTGTATTACCTAACCCTATAGAGTTGGTTTTAGAGGGAGCTAGAAGTTTCACACAATTGATTTTGATGACTGTTTTAGGCTGCGTGTAAGTAAAGGCCAATTTAGAATAGATTTATAGGTATAATAAAATAGCAGGATACGAAAAATGTAGCGAAATAATTTAGCAAAAACAGTTTTTGTTTAACAATTTTCAAATAGTCTTAAATAAAAGGAAACATTTTTTTCCTAAGGAAGGCAATAAAAAGCTGACAAAATAAAAAAAAAATCTTTAATTTATATTTTAAAGTCAGACTTGAAGGGATAATAAGAATTTTTAACACTCTTCTGGTAGAACTTTGTGGCGATTATTTTTGTAGAACATTTTAGTTTTTATTAGACTGTCACAAATTTTCAAACAATTGGAAACATTTCTCAAGGAAGATGAACAAAAAACTAACGGCGGAATATAGCAATATTTTTCTAGTCAAGCCTAGAAAAACTGGCGAAATTAACAAATGAACTAAATGTTGCAGTTTTTCTTATTATTTCTGTTTGGTTTTTGTTTTATTAATTTTAGTTTGTCTTACCTTTATACTCTGCTGTGAATTGATTGACAAAAAAGTAATATTATGACCATCATGAATCAAATTTAAATTTTTGTTATTTTTATAGTTTTTTTTATTGTGAAGAATACAATTAAATAAAAAAAGTAATTTTAATAATTTTCGGCCTGTCCGACAACTTCGACAAAAAATAGTTTCTAAGGTACACCGTACACCAAAGATGAAAAGAAACCCTTTTGTTTCCGCTATGACGTCAGTATTTCTGTCCGTCTGTCTGTCTGTTTGTCTGCTGCAGATTGTTTTTTCAAGAACCGTAAGAGCTATGGAGCTAAAATGGTCACAGAATGTGTTAAACTTTATCTGCTACAATATATGAGAGTAGAAAATTTATGGCGGTTCTAAACCAGTGACAAAAATTTGGAAATCCTAAAACAGTTTACTGACAATTACATATAGACACTTGAAATTTTCAAAGTTAGTGCCGGTCCAGACTTGCAATTTTTGTTGCAGCTCTTTTGCACTAAAAAAAAATAAAAAGTTGCTGCAACAAAAATTGCAAGTCTAGACTGGGACTTAGCGTATTTTCATGCAGACTACACCAATTAGAGCTGAAATTAAAAACTAAAAATTAAAGGGTATTTTATCAGTTATTGTTATTCTGACTATTTTATTTTGGAAACTTAAAAACTCATAAAATTTTCAAAAACGCTAAAACTAAAAATCCCAAAATTAAATTAAATAAATTAAATTAAATTAAAAAAATAGCTTTACTTAAATGCAAAAAAGAAAATCACCAGAAGTAAAAATCTCGTGAAAACACTAAAAAAATCTGTAAAAACCAAAAAAGCGCCAAATCGAAAAAAACACCTAAACTAAAAAAAATCGCTAAGACTAAAAATATGTATTGTAAAAAAACAAAAAGTCCTAAAAACCAAAAAAATCCCCAAAAGCCCAAAAATTCTCCAACAGAAAACAAGCGCCAAGAATAATAATAATGAAAATATCGTAAAAAACGAACGAATCACCAAGTCGAAAAAATTACAAAGCTAAAGTAAAAAAAACCAAAAACAAAACAAAAATGCTAAATCAACCTCCAAAAAATTGCCAACATGAAAAAAAATTCCAAAACAAAAAAAGGCCAAAAACTGAAAAAAGCGTAATAAAATAATTGTTAAAACATTTCTACATCAGGTCGGGTGCTCCCTCGAGCAGTGAAAGGAACATATATATACATCAGGTCGGTAATTCGATTATATTGGGTAATGTTCGTATAATAGTTTTTATATACGCAGCGTTCATACGGAACCCTTCGTGTGCGAGTCAAGATACCACTTAACTAAATTTATTTAGAACTGACTGCAATGACTAGCCCAAGTTTCACAGGCGAAATTCTTGCGTTTTGCACAAATATAAACGTTTTGCCAGCATTAAAATAAAGAATTTCCATACAATCACTGCCACAGTATTTGCTTAGAAATAAATCTGTCTTGACTCCGGCAGAGATTTCTGCATAAAAATGTTTACTAAAAATATTCCACTTCGTAGTTATTTTTTTCTGCCTTAATTTGAAATTTATTCATGAGCCAAAGGACAAAATTTAATTCAGGTTCAATGATTTATTTGCCAAAAAAAAAAAAAAAAACGAGAAAGAACAAATACTAAATCATATAAATATGTACATATGTACATATAAAAACTGAAATAAAAATTGATTTACTTCTACGACGTTCTCTGAGCTGTACTGCTTTTGCTATTTTCATGGCAAAAACTAATCACTGCGAGAGGAAAAAAAAACATACAAACCTTGCCAGAGGCTCTCGTATGCTTGAATTACTTGAGAGTTTCCTTAGCATGAAACATAAAACTAGAAGAATAAAGTTTTTTTTTTTAATTTCACATTGTGGCTTAAATTCAAATGGAATTTTTCCATTATAAATTTAGGTCAACAATGAGTAAAAACATACTCGAGTAGATACAAAATGAAATTAAAAGAAAATTTATTTATTTCCACTTCCTTTATATGTGTATGAAAGAGAAAAAAATGAAAACTTTCAAGAGAAATACCGATAAATGTTAATAAAACAGATTTTACAAAAGTCCTTTAAGCACATCATCTGATCATAAAATGTCATAGCAAAGGGTAAAATAAATTGATGTTCATGCATAATTTATTGGAAAAGCTCTATAATGCACGCAAAGAAAATATATGGTTGTAAAATGGTTGAGAAAACAATATTATGTTCTCTGAAACAAATGTGTGGTCGTTGGAAACTAGCTGTAGTTATTTTAAACATTAATTTCGTTACGATAACCAGAGTGATGTTTGAATTTAATAATTACATTATTATATTCATAGAAAGTGCGATATGGTTAGAGTTTAACAATATAGTTTTGTTAAAAATTTATGACTATAATATAATTTGTATTATTGTGTAAAAATAATATGATGTAAATAACAATATAATGTTATCCAAAACCATACTATGTTAAGTTTAAAAAAAAATCTCTTTCAGAAACATCTTCTGTGTTCCGTTTGTAAGCTATCGGTTGTGCACGCGAAACAAAAGGGTAGATAAATAAAAATAATGTGTACATACATATGTATGTACTCGTATGTATATCTCTTTAAACAGATGTGTCTGTATTTCGTGTATACACATATATGTAAGTATACATTTCTATACATACATAAATACATACATTTTCTTTCAACAATATTAATTTATTTTTATTTCGGACTTACCGCACAGCTGTTTTAAAAAAAAGATTTGCCAATAAATATATGATTAAAAAACAAAATATTATTATTACATAAAATAATGCTATGGTCATATTTAACAATATTATTATAATATTAGAACATGGTATGGTAAGTCTCAATTATATTTTAGTCACATCTAACAATAGTGTTGTCTTATTTACAATAATAAGACAAGGTATAACAAAGTTAATTGTTTTTGTAGATAATATTATTATTAACTCAGAAAATAATATTATTTAAACTTTGCTTTTCTATTAACAATAATATGATTTGACTGCAACCATATAATTCAATCATAGTATGTTGCTGTTTGATTATTGTTACCTCAACCATATTTTTTCTTTGCGTGTGGGGAATTACCTGGTAGGCCATTAAGATATTGCTAAACAGTTTGTTTCGAAAGAATCTTGAAGAAGTAACTTTTTATGGAATAAATTTAAATTTTGATTTTTATGTTTTATCTCAAAGAAAGTCCATTAAAAACTATTATTCAAAAGTTAAGTCCAAAGTCTTTTAATTTGCGCTAGGCAAAGAAAGGTATTGTGCTTATCAGCCTATGTATGTGTGTTGATGTTGTGTATGTATGAGTATATGTATGTATGTAAGTATGTGTGGTTCTTTGCGGTACTATATAAGCCGATTGCATGGACTGATTTTGATGATTCTTACATCAGTCGATTTGTCTTAATCCTGGGAGTATTACAAAAGATATGATAGTACTCAAAACTCAATATGGCGGCCAACAGACGCCATTTTGTTAATACGAAAAAAGTAAAAGGTAGGCGAACTCTATCAAAATGGGTATCATTCAACAGGTGTTTCAAAATCATCTTAAGGTTTCTCTTATGGTTTTTCATTTCAAATGATCGTTTAATATATTTAATGGTTCAAATTTGGTCGCAGTCAGGTTTTTTGCGTTTTTTGATTACATCTTGTTAAATATACAAGACTGCGGAAAAGTTCCTCAATGGTTCCCTTGAGCAAAACTTTTTCAATATTGCAGGCAGTTATGGCTTTAGTCACACAAACAGCCTTTAGTTAGCCTTATTCCATACAAGAGCTGCCCTGTTATCCTTACTTAAGTTTTGCTTTATCTAACTTTAGCACTATAGTTTATTTAATATAAATTATATTAGTTAAACTTTAGATTATGTCCATTAGAAGAGAACAAACTATTGCCAATGCAATTAAGTGCATTCATTAATATCATTATTAAAACAAAACTAAAATATCGAATACAAATAAGCATTTATTAAAGGATCCCGCAACAGCTATTACTCCAACCCATACATTTAAACCAAATACATGCACATACTCACAAAAGATTAATTTACACATACAATAACACATTATCTTAATTCTCCCGTATAGGGATACAAAGCAATACACACACATTTATACGCACACATATGTATATGTTTCCAAACACACATATGTATATGTTTTATTGCAAAGAGGAGAAGCATTAATGCGGTCTTCAATAGAATTAAAGGCAGCCAGCAAATGGGAGCGAAATGGCTTCTGGGTTTTGGTTTTCTCAGGCTAAATGTAATAAATGCCAATGAAAGTAATTAGCTTCAGCTTCAGCTCAATGTCGTTTTCGATACCATAATTAATGATGGTAGTGGTTGAAATGAAATGTTGCTTTGGTCTGACTTCTGCGGTCCAACTCAGCTGAGGAGCAAAAAAAAAAAAAAGAATAACGAACCGACAAAATCTGTATGCCAGAGAAAAGTAATAAACTTGCACACACACACATTTATAAAGTGAATGGATGGGGATTATAAAAAAAATAATTTAATGGCTGGTTGTGGTAATGTAAATGTATTTATGCAAAGCATATAATTTAATATAAAATTTTTGTTATATTTATGGACTTGCAGAGGCGCTAAATTGCCTGGGAGAGTAAACATTTTGTAGTGAAGAAAAATAATTTCAGTAAACAGCGACTTTGAATTGCACACGAAGAACTCCGTAGGACGTTTTTTTTCAATTTGGCGTTTTTTTTGTACAACTCAGCCGTACAGCAGCCAATCATCCCGTGTGCATATCCTTATGGTTTCTGAAACAACAATTCCATTTTAGTTATGATACTTTAAACGACCTTATTTTCCTTATTTCTTCTTTATATTACAGAGTAATGTAATAGTGGGCTTTCAATTCCATTTTAGATTTCTTAACCAAAGTAATGTAATAATGTTGTCTAGATTTTTAATATACTAACAAGAAGGGTTAAAATTTTTTCGGTCTTAAGCGATTTTCGCGGTTTTTGGGTTTTTTTTTTCTAATCTGGAGTTTTGTTTTTGTTTTAGCGATTTTTTTTTTCGGTTTCTGGTGGTTTTTATGGATTTTAGTACTATATTTTATTTTTGATGATAATTTTTTTAAGTGGTTTTTTCATTTTGGCGATTTTCTAAGTGTTTTGGTGATTTTTATACTTTTGGGGGTTTTTTTTAGCGTTTTAGCGATTTATTTTATTTATTATCATATGTTTTATTTAAGTTATTTTTTAAATTTTAACGATTTTGCTTAGTTTTTGGCGATCTTTTATTTTTGATGCTTTGTTTTGCTTTTTAGCGATTTATTTTATTTTTGGAGATATTTTTTATTTAAGTAATTTTTCATATTCGATTTTTTAAGTTTTTTTTTAGCGCTTTTTAATTTCGGCGATTTTTTTTGCATTTTTGTGATTTAGTTTATTTTTGAGGACATTTTATATATAAGTGCTTTTTTCATTTCGGGGATTTTTTAAATTTTTTGGCGATTTTTTTTTGAATTTAAGCGATTTATTTTATTTTCGATGATATTTTTTATTTAAGTGCATATTTCATTTTAGCGTTCTTTTTTAGTTTTTTTTTGGCGATCTTATTGCTTTCTTTTATTTAAGTCCATTTTTCATTTGGGCGAATTTTGTAGTTGTTTTTTTTAAACGATTTCTTACTTTTGGTGACCTTTTTTTTAGCATTTTAGCGATTTGTTTTATTTTTGATGATATTTTTTCAGTTTTTTGGCGATATATTACTTTTAGTGATTTTTTTTCTTGCATTTGAGCGATTTATTTTATTTTCGATGATATTTTCTATTTAATTACTTTTTCATTTTGGTGATTTTTTTCGGTTTCTTGGCGATTTTTTACTTTTGGTGATTTTTTTACATTTTAGTGATTTATTTTATTTTTGATGATATTTTATATTTAACTGCTTTTTTCAGTTTGGCAATTTTTTAATTTTTTTTGGCTATTTTTTACATTTGGCGATTTTTTTTCGAATTTAAGCGATTTATTTAATTTTTTATGATATTTTTTATTTAAGTGCTTTTTCAATTTAAGCAATTTGTTTTATTTCTTTTTAGCGATCTGTTACTTTCGGTAATTTTTCCGCATTTTAGCGATTTATATTATTTTCGACGATATTTTTTTATTTAAATGCTTTTTTCATTTTGGTGCTTTTTCAGATTTTTGGCGATTTTTTTACTTTTGGTGATTTCTTTTCGAACTACTTCAGACAACGCCACATGCTATTGTGAGCGCATGTACACACCAGCCAATAAATGAATGGTGTCACACGAACTAATGACGTGATTGTAGATAATATTGAAAGTCTGTTAAATGTGCTGAGATTTTTTTATACCCTTTACCAACAAAAATGGTAAAAGGGTATATATAGGTTTGTCATTCCGTTTGTAATTTCTATAATATCAATAAGCGACACATAAAATATATATATTCTGGATCCTTATGCATAGGGAAGACGAATAAGCGATATCCGTCTGTCCGTCTGTCCGTCTGTCTGTACGTGAAATCGGTTTTCCGAAGCTCCCAGAAAAGCTTCGTTCTTGGACTGGTGTGTCAGAAATTTTCCAAAATAGATTGGTATTGAAATTCAGCAAAATCGGACAGACGATTGCAGAGCTGGAAAACGTAAACTTCATTTTGCCATATAAAAGTAACTACCGAAAACAAATTTTTATTTTTTTTTTAATAAATAAACTTATTTTACACATCAGTACGATTACAACTGGTATTTTAAATTAAAAAAATATAAAAAAATTAAAAAAACGTTTCCAGGGTTGGAAAACTGTAACTTTTTGTGTTATGTAAAATTAACTATGTCTAAAACTATATTAGTATTTTCTCGAGAACCGTACGAGCTACACAGTATGTAGACCTTATATACACTTTTTATACAGACTACAAAAATTAACACTAAAATTTCCAAAAATTTAAATTAAAGGTGTTCCATCAGTTAATGCACTTTTGACTATGCAAATTTGACAACTGCTGTATCTTGGAAACCATAAGAGCAAAACTCTTGAAATTTTCAAAAACGGTAAAACTAAAAAATCAAAAAATTACAAAATCGCCAAACTGAAAAAAATCGCCAAAAACAAAAAAAAAAATCGCCAAAACGAAAAAAAGCACCAAATTAAAAAAAATTTCTAAGACTAAAATAAATCGCATAAAACGGAAAAATTGCTAAAATGAAAAAAAAATCGCCAAAATGAAAAAAAATCGCCAAAATGAAAAAAAATCGCCAAAATGAAAAAAAATCGCCAAAATGAAAAAAAATGCCAAAACGAAAAAAAACCTAAAAAACAGAAAAAATCGCCAAAATGAAAAAAAATCGCCAAAATGAAAAAAATCGCCGAAATGAAAAAAATCGCCAAAACGAAAAAAACCCCAAAAAACAGAAAAAAATCGCCAAAATGAAAAAAAACCAAAAAAAATCGTTTATATAAAAGAAACCAAAAAACTGAAAAAAATCGCCAAACTGAAAAAAAATCTCCAAACTGAAAAAAAAATTTCCAAAATGAAGAAAAGCCCAAAAACAGAAAAAAATCGCCAAAAATAAAAAAACCTCCAAAAACAGAAAAAAATCGCCGAAACGAGAAAAAAGCGACAACACTGAAAAAATCGTTTAAACTGAAAAAATCTTCGAAAAAGCAAAATAGCCTGCCTTTCGTGCGCGATTCAAAGTCGCACTTTACTGAATTTTTTAATATTAAAGGAATTAAATGAAACTAAGTTTTTCCTTATTTCGTTTTTGCTTTGTTCACTTAACATATTTTTTGAATTTTTTTAAAGAACTAGATTGGTATCAATAATCAGAAAAATCCAAAATTATGACTCCAGGGTTGGAAAACTCACACTTTTTGTGTTATGTAAAATTAAATAGGTCTAAAAATTTTTTTCGTTTTCTTTATAAATTTAATATATTTTATGCTTCTGAAAGAAAAGTTTAGCGTATGAAATTTGAAAAATGAAAATTAAAGCTCCCAAGATGGAAACATATATGTATGTATGTGTCTGTATACTATATATATGTATGTACGTACGTTGGTAAAGGGTATATAAGATTCGGCACAGCCGAATATAGCACTCTTACTTGTTTTAAATATTGATAGTATTCTTCTGGAGGATTTGTGTTGAGTGTTAAAAGACTGATGCATCCGCTGAACAATAATGTTTGCAGCTCAGGCAGCTGAGTTGCGTCGCATTGAATATCGCATTGTTAACAACGTGGTATTCTAGCAGCGAAAAACTTAACATTGTGTGTCTTAAAAGCTCTTAATATATGTGTGTAGTAAATAAAGGGTCTATTCTGATAAGAATTGTAAACTAACACTTTTTAAGTATGTGGAAGTCTTGAAGGGCTTAATGTAACAAGCTGAATTACTGATATTAAAGTGAAACTGAGAAACTTAATAGAGGATCCAAACTCCAATCGTGGCAATTCGATATTTCCATTGGCTTCCACTTTTTAAATTTTGAAAAAGTCGGTGTGTATTCTATATAAACACTAATTTGCTTATAAAGTCATTTAAATTTTATTCATTTAATAGTAACATTTTATTTATAAGTTACTTCGACATCCCCTTCCCTCGACCCAATAACATTTTGTATGAATTGAATTAGTTATTTGGCCAGCAGTCAGAGGAAAGCGAAACAAATAAATTGATAAATGACCGTAATTTTTTATGGTTTTGTTAAAAATTTGTTGAATTAATGCATGAATGTGAGAGTATGTGTAAATGTTTTTTGCAGTAGTATTTACCATTATATATGCACACACACATACATGTTTTTTATTATATGTGTGCAAGTATTTGTGTATAAATGTTTATTTATACAAGCTTATTTTACGCAACAGTGAGAAAGATAAAGAGAAAAGTTGTGCTTGTAAATTAATGAAAATAATGAAAATTTTACGCTACAAAAAAAAATAAAAAAAAACATTGAAATGATAAACAACAATAGCAAAAACTAGCGCAACAATGAATAAATGTTTTTCAATTTGCTTACAAATTTATTTTCATTTATTTTTCTTTTTTTTACCAAAATAATTATACAAAGTTCCCCAAATTTATTTAAAGTCTTGTTGGCAACAGTGGGAGGTAAATGGATAGAGATGGAATGAGTGTGATAAAAGGGGAGGGAGAGAGGGAGATAATAACAGTAATAGTGGGAATAAGAACATGAGTGAACAAGCATTTATGTGTTGATACAATATAAATGAAAATGTATTTTGATTGAAATCAAATATTAAATTCATTTGATGGTACTTTGGTTTTTGCCACTTTTTGGCATGTTATATTTTTCTTGATTTATTGCCAACAGTTTTTTTCTTAGGCTTAATGATTTTCCATATAGGTCGGAGATGGATAATTGATAAATATCCACGAAATTAATATTGCAAAAAAAAATTTTTTCTCTTGAATGGTAGTTAACATAAAATATTAAGATAAAGTTTTAATCATTAAATAGCTTAAATCAATAAAACTTTGTTTCATTAAATTAAATAAATATTTTCCTAAGAAGTCATGAAATTGTAGAAATTCGTATACATATCGAGGCTTATTTTCGATTGTATCGTAAGTGACATGTTGCGACAATTTACGTACAAAAACAAATTTGAATATTTAAAAAAAAAACTTCTCCTGAAAAATTTAATTTTAGTCGCTTACGAAAAAATCTAAAATAAGGCTCGATATAAGCACATATAGAAAATTGTTTGCTTCATGCTTCAAATAATTTAATAATTAAATAATAATAATAATTTGAGAATTTTGCTTGTTTTTATGGTTAAGTATTGTCTATATGCATTTTGTTCCCGCTTATGGAATTTGTCAGTAGAATTCAACCAAAGGAAATGCATAAAGATAATGCTTAACCATAAAAACAAAAAAAAATTTAAAGTTTTTTGCTTCATATATATTTCATGTTAATTCAACATGATTTACAGTAATGTACAAAGAAAAAGTTTTCCTTTTGAAATAAATTTATTTCATGTTGATTTAATATTCCAGTAAGGTTAGATTAAACATGTTTTTAGGTTGAAATAACATACATTTAATTTAAGGTAGTAATTTCACTTTGTTGGTTCTGGCACAGGCATCGAGGAAATTCCGTATTATATAAAGCATTTATCGCTGCAGCCACAACAACCCTAAGTATTTTTAAGATATACATACATTAATTATATACTCTTACGATTGAATTAAATTTGAATTTAATATGATTTAGTTGATTATATATTAAAATATTTAAGTTTTCATATTCATATTTAAAATTGTGCATTAAATTTGAAAAGCTGTACTTACTTTTAATAAACTTAACAGCTGCTGATATTTCCCAACTATTACAAGTATTTATAATGAAATTCTGAAATATTTCACTTAACGATTCAAGTATTTCTATCGAGAGAATAAACACTGAAATTGAAATTTACTCTATATCAAAGTGAAAGAAGATATTCCTAAGAAGTCATGAAAATGTCAAAACTCCTATGCATATAACCACATACAGGAACATTTGATATTAAAACGAAAACAAGTCTTATTTAAAGTTTTTTGCTTCACAAATACATATTTCATGTCTCTTCAACATGATTAAGAGTAAAGTACAAATAAATTTTTTTCCGTTTGAAATAAATTTACTTCATGTTGATTTATCATTCCAGTACTGTTAAATTAAAAATGTTTTCAGGATAAAACAACATGAATTTAATTTAAGGTAGTAATTTCACTTTGTTGGTTCTGGGACAGGCTTCGAGGTACTTAGCGCTGTAACCACAACAATACCAAATATTTTTTAAGTACACACTAAATAAATACTTTCACTAATGAATTAAATTTAAATTTAATATGATTTAGTTGATCATTTATTATAAAATTTAAATTTTCATATTCATATATATAAATTGTGCATTAAGTTTGAAAACTTGTACTTTTTCTTAATCAACTCTTAACAGATACTGACATTGCCCAATTTGAACAAGTATTAATAATGAAGTTTTGAAATATTTCACTTAACGATTCCAGTATTTCTATTGAGATATGTCATAAAGCTTTCAGCAAACTTTAAAAGCATAAGGATTAAAGTAAACATCCATCAAATAGTTGTATGTCTAAATCTATTCTACGAGCCGTTATTAATTTCAAACTAAAATCTGTTTGAGTTTCTACAAACGTACAAACTTAATTACAGCACGCCAAAAGGCTTTTTATATGCATAAAAAAAACAAATCCATAAACTTTATTTGCTGCACACACATTAATTTAGTACTTGAATAATTGTCAAGCATATTAACACATCGTTTAATGAATTTTTGCAATGAAATATTTAATTTTCTACCATAACGTAATTAATGGCTTAGTTCTGTGACAGCGTTTATTTTATTTTGCAAAAACCAAAAGAAAAAAGATTTATGGATTTTTATTAAATGCACCACGACTCACTCACTCGCTTTTCACCCAGACTCAAATGGCAGAAATGGCTTAAATTCAGAATGGTGACGAGGATGTGATGGTGATGGTACTGGTGTTAACAATGTCATTATTAGTTGTTCAAAATTAATGACAACTAGTTGAGCGGTATATTAATTGATGGTATGAGCGCAAAGGGGCCGGCCTGCATACGGAATGTGCTTAAACATTTTTATACTCTATTTGAATGCCATTCGTGTCTAAAGTACAGCAGGCTGATAGACTAAAAGAGAGAGAGTATGTGTCTTGTTCATATTAACAATGGCAAAAATTGCTATTTTATGATGATAAAGTGTTGATGTCATATTAAATATAAAATAAATTTTCCTCTTTCGTGGCTTGTTAGCCAACAGAAACGAACAAATCGTCACCATAGAACGACCGCACTAAATCATGCACAAAGAAAAAGTGTGTGAGTGTGACAAATGTTTTTAGCAAAACGATTGCGATGACAAAAAAGTATTTTGCCATCATTTTTCGTTTTAATTTGAAATGGTTGTCTGAGTATTTGTTTTGAGTGTGTGATGGGAAATTGAATAAGTTTTTCATTTGCAATTATCGGAATTAAATTTTAGTTTTTTTTTTTTTTGCTTTATACTTGCTTATACAAAGCAAAGTTTTACTTGTGGTTTTTTTTGCTTAAATATCAATAAATTAGATGAAAAGGAAAACAAAAATGCATTTTGTCAATGATAAGATAAAAGTATACAGTTTGTTTAAGTACACAGAAAAAATCGTCATGAGATTTTTTTTTTGTTCAATTATTCCCGTGGTTTGATTGAGTATCAAAATTTTATAATCTATTTGGATCACATAGAATTAATTGTTCTTGAAACAATTTGCAATATTTTAATTAATAACATGTATAATTTAGCAATAACAAAGTATTGTAATAATGGATAATGGTTAAACATATAACTATAGGCGATAGGAGGTGGATGTGAACTATTTCGATTAAATGTAATTTTTTTCTTAATTTATTCCACTGCTTATAGTTTTTGCTCAAAAATTTATGCAGCCGTCCTACTGTGCGACATTTTGTTTTCTTACATAGACGTCTTTTGAGTTGTTTAGGCTTCGTGGGAACTATTTTGCAAACTAATGCATTCCATATGGCAGAATGATATTTTTTTTTTTTTTTTTTTTTTGAATGCATGATTTTTTTATTTATTGTATCTTCATATATGAACTAACAATAAGTATTCAAATCTTAAATCTAAAAATATAATTAGGCCCGACCAGTGTCGGACATAAGCTTAGTAATAGTTATATATAATACATAAGTAGTGATAGTCAAAAGGAAAAAAATAAAGTATTTTCAAGAAGTCCCATCTGGAGTGCTATGAATAAGAGCCCATGTGTCCCTCTTTTTTAGGCGGATGTGTCCAGTAAAGTTCAAAATATTACGGGCAAGCGGATTAGGATGTGACTCGAGTTTTGTTAAATATTTGCCAGCGTATTTTGCAATTTCTTCAGTCACTAGTGGCATATTTAAATCACGATGTATATTTGAATTTTTTATATACCATGGAGCCAATGTTATTAAGCGTAAAATTTTGTTTTGCCTTCGTTGGATTCTCTCGACATTAGAAGCTGAAGCAGTGCCCCATAACTGTATTCCGTAGCACCATATTGGTTTCAAAATCGTCTTGTATATTAAAAGTTTACAATCTAGACTGAGTGAAGAATTTCTACCAATCAGCCAATGTAGCTGAGTTAATTTCAGTTTCATTTGTGTTAGCTTTGAGTCAATATGGGGCTTCCATGTAAGCCGTCGATCAAGGTGTATACCAAGGTATTTTACGTGTGAATGTTGAAGAACAACTTGATTGTTGATTCGAATAGGGGAACAAGTATCTCTTCGCAGGGTAAATGTTACCTGGACACACTTTTGCTCGTTTACTTTGATTCTCCATAAATTTAACCATAGTTCCAGTTGTGTAATATGTTCTTGTAGATATCGGGAAGCCTCGTGAGGGTTTTCGTGCATACTAAGGCAGGCTGTATCATCGGCAAACGTAGATGTATGAATATTGCTGCTCAAAGGCATATCACAAGTGTAAATCAAATACAAAACTGGCCCCAGTATGCTCCCCTGTGGCACACCGGATGATATAGATTCGGGCACACTCATGAAGTCTCCTTCCACAACCGTAAACTTCCGGGTAGTAATATAACTTTCTAATAGCTTCAGAAAATTTATTGGTAAATATGATTTCAATTTTAAAATAAGACCTTCATGCCACACTTTATCAAATGCCTGAGAAACGTCGATAAACAGCGCAGAACAATACTTCTTTTCTTCAAATGTTCTTCTTATAAATTGAACCAATCTATGAGTTTGTTCGATGGTGCTATGCTGACTTCTAAAACCAAATTGATGGTCCGGTATGCACCCATTACTAACTAGAATTGGGGACAATTTTGTCATGAGCAGTTTTTCGAAAAGTTTTGACATTGTTGATAGCAGACTTATTGGCCTGTATGACTCAGCCTTGGTAAGGTCTTTGCCCGGCTTTGGAATCATTTTAACTTTGGCAAGCTTCCAGATATTTGGAAAATACTCCAGTCGTAAAATGGCGTTAAAAATAAATAATAGGATTCTAATTGCAATACGAGGCAACTTTATTAGCATCTGGTTACTAATTCCATCAATACCCGGAGCTTTCTTCGGGTTAAGTTCAGCAATTACTTTTTGTACATCACACGTTCTAAATTTTATGGGTCGAGGGGGTAGCGCCACTACATTCGGCAAATCAATAACACCAGTACACGAGTTAGGGGTAAATACTGATTTTAAATGCTCAGCAAATAGTTTACCTTTTTCAGTATCGCTTCTTGCCCAACCCCCTGTAGATGTACGCAGAGGTGGTTTAAACGCAACAGGTGTTTTAAGCTTTCTAGCAGCGCGCCACAAGGAGTAATTAGATGCTGGTGTGGCATCAAGACCTTCCAGATAGTTTTTAAAAGATGCAGTTTTTTCAAATGCAAGCAAGTCTTGGAGTCGTTTAGTGCACTCTTTAAATCTGATTTTATGTTGTGGTGATCTGTGCTGTTGCCATTCCCTTCTAGCTCTTCTTTTTTCACTTACAAGACGTTCAATATCCGTAGAATAAATTCTATTAAATCCAGTCTGCGGGTAGGAAGTAGTCGCATGTTCAGCAGCCTGTTTTATATTTTTGATAAGATTGCCAATGTTAAATTCAATATCTTCGGATGTTCTTAGTATAATGTTTTCCGTACAATGAGTACTGAGATATTTTCTGAACCCCAGCCAATTAACACGGTTGATCGTCTTCACATACGGGTGAGGTAAGTCACTACTTAGTGGGCTACAAATTGTAACGATCGTGGGAGAGTGATCGGAGGAAAGATCTTGAGACGCTTCAACATGAACTAATTCCCTAGAAATATTTTTCATGACTCCAAAATCTATAACATCCGGAATTTTTTGTATGTCCGTAGGCCAGTAAGTGGGCTCCCCACTCGAAATGACGTCCAAGCCCATTTTTGAAATTGTGTTGAACAATGCCCGACCTCTAGGTGTAATAAGACGCGAACCCCAGAACGTATGTTTTGCATTGTAGTCGCCAGCTGCTACGAAGCAAGGGCCAAGGGATTTGTAGAAATTCTCGTATTGGTCCTCAGTAATTGCGAACCTAGGAGGGGAGTAAATTGATGATATGACAAAATTAGTGCAAAAATTTTCGATACAAATATTCGTTGCTTGTAAATGTTCTTCGCAAATGTTGTCAATAATATAATGCTTGAGTCTTGACTTTATTAAAATTGCTGATCCACCGCATGCTCTTCCTCTCGGGTCCTTTGAATCATATAAGGTGTAGCCATAAATTTTAAAAAGGCTTCTCGAAGTCAAATGAGTCTCAGAGACCAACATTATATCAATATTTTTTTCCGTGAGGAAGTGCTCAAGTTCATTTTTATGTTGGCGAATGCCGTTTGCGTTCCAGAAACATATTGTTAACGTGTTCATGGCTTATTAAGTATTGCTTGAAGCAGAGTATTCTGCATTCGCAGCATTTCTTGCATCATGCTAGTCATACTTGTTGTAAAATTGTTTATAGTTTGCACCAGATTTTCAATAGTAGCTTCAAGGCGATTAAAATTAAAGCCTGAGTTTGTATTTATTGAAGTATTTGGCCGTGAAACATTTTGTGTGGGAATAGAGCTTGTTTTTGCAGCATCGGCATACGATACACGTGAATTAACTGGTTGGCTCACTTGGGCAAGAGTGGCGGAGTAAGTGTTTGCTGTTTGTGCTGGAGCTACTTTAGGTTTTTGCCCCATTGTCTTTTTAACGAAAGAATATACACGACAACCTCTGTAGTTAGCAGTGTGATTTTCTCCACAATTACTGCATTTTTTGTTACTTTGATCTTTCGGTTTATTGCAACTAGCAGTACCGTGCAATTCACCGCAAATAACACAAACTGTAGGTAATTTGCAGTAAGTTTTTGTGTGGCCATATTCTTGACAATTATGGCACTGTACGGGTCCAGAACGCTTGTGTGGTTCTTCAACTGTTATTTTTCGGTATAAAAGATATTTTAAATTATAAATTGGGTGCGTCTCATTTTTTCTCAATTTTATATCATTCGGCTCAAGTTCAACGCGAAATAGAGGCTGGGGGATCTTCTCCCTATTTATTATATTTGAAACATTTTTTACCTTGAATCCCTGGAGGACGAGTGCGTCTTTTATTTCTTCGGGAACAACATAAGAATCTATGCCCTTCAATACGATCTGCAGGCCTTTAGCACTCTTGAGCTGGTATGTGTAGAAACTTGTTTTATTTTTTTCAAATTCAGAAACCATTTTACGGAAATCTGTTTCGTCATAAATTTGAATTTTCGTTTCATCGATATTGCCACGTTTTATTGGAACAATGTGAAATTTTTTCTCACCAATGACCGAAATTAATTTCTTAATAAGAGCGTTTGAATTTTTTTCTCTCAAATATATTGGTGGCGGCTTGGAGGTTTTTTTCTCAGATATATCAGGTGTGTCGTTGTCATCTTGCAATATTTGAAAACGATTAGTGGAGGATGCGCTGTTATCCCTAGATACCTTTGAAGCAGATGCAATTTTATTAGAATTTGGGCTTCGCCCGCGCTTTCCCACCATTATATATCGGTCCATTCCGACTTGGACCTTGGGTTTTGGGCTACTCTTATTTATATTGACAATTTGGGTAAGTGATGAACACGAGCCTGAATCGGATGATATCGCTGATTTAAATGACGAAGTAGTAGGCAACTGTAATGTTAACAAATCACTAGTTGACATTGGACAAAGCGAAGTTGATCGCTGACGAAAAATTGGCTTAGCCGTTAAAAAAAGTCTGTCATCAGGTTTTTTATTTATTTTGTTTATATTAAGAGCATCAGAACTCACAGTAAGTATATCATCAGATTTTTTATTGTTATCATTAAGATCATCAGAGCTCACAGTAAGATAGGCATTTCTGCCGTTATCACTCACTTCACAATTATTTGTTTTTGAGGTACTCATATAGAGTATTCCTCAAGGGCACTTTGTTAGTGTATTCCTCAAAGGCACTTTGAGTTATTTTGTTTACGGTTGTTTTTGTTTTATTTTTGTTTTAGTTATTACTGTCTATGTAAAAAAATATTAGCAAAGCAAAAAAAGCTTATTTATCAAAGTTAATGTACAACGAATATTATGTACTACAAATATTTTTTTGTATGATTTTTTTTATTATGTATGTAAAAAAAAATCCGCTAATACGTCTGTTCACTATGAAGGTACAACGAGAACTCTCTCTCTCTCAGAATGATATGATTTGAAAATGTTTTAATGTTTAGTTTTAATTAAACTATAGTTTGTATATTTAACTCCCTTTTCACAATGTATAATTAAGAGTTAACGTGAAATTTAACTGCAAGTTATTCGTTAAATTCCCTGTTAGCTTTTAATTGTACATTGTGAACAGGGCCGTTAGGAAACCAAATAACATATGATTATTCTTCAAGCGACAAATTGCATCAAAGCTAATTGCAAATATTCTCACAAATACTAGCAGAATGGAACAATATGATGTCTTCGAAGCCCGCCACGCTTTCATCAGGATGATTCACGTCTTTGCTATACGTCAGTTTGTTCTAATGAAAAAAGAAAGTTTAAGTTTGCTTTCAAGAGTTGAGTAAACAAGATATTTGTATGAAATTTTTACACAATGTAAATAACAATATGAGGATTAGTTCTGCATCATTAATTCAAAAAATCCATTTTTTGAGCTAAAACATTCTTTGGGTCAATAAGCGATATGTAATAATATACGAATTTTAGCCTATATAATCGAATATCTTACCTGATGTAGACAATAAATATTTCTGTTTTAAGTTTTGGCGTTTTCTTTTGTTTTGGTGATTTTTTATCGGTTTTAGGCGATTTTTTCGATTGTTTTTTAGTTTTAGTAAGCTTTTTCGTTTCAGCGATTTGTTTTTGTTTTTGGCGATTTTGTGCGGCTTTTTCTTTAAATTCTTAACGACTTATTTTACTTGTATTAAATTTTTTTCATTTTAGCGCGTTTTTTCAGTTTTTGGCATTTTTATTCGTATTCAGTCGATTTATTGAGTATTGACGCTTTTTAGTTGTGCTTTACAATACTTACAATTTATTTTAAATGCTGTTTTTGTGCTCTGCAGCTTTTTTTTGTAATTTTGGCGATTTTTTTAATTTATGACATATTTCATTTAAAATGTTTTTTCGTTTTGGTAATTTTTTCGGTTTGGGCTATTGATTTCGGTTATTTTTAGTTTTCTTTTTCCATTTTGTCGTTTTTTTTTAGTTTTGGCGATTTTTTCGGCTTTGGCGATTTTTTCGTTGTGGCATTTTTTTCAGTTTTTTGCCACTTTTTAGTTTTTGTGATTTTTCTACTTTTGGTGATTTTTTGCATTTTTCTATTTTAGCGTTTTATTTCTTATGGTGATTTTTATTTTAAGCGCTTTTTTCATTTTGGCGATTTTCGGCTCTGGGATTTTTTTTAATTTTGAGGTTTTTAGTTTTAGAATTTTTTAAAATTTCAAGAGTGTTTCTTTTACGGTTTCCAAGATACAGCAAGTTGTCAAAATTATATAGTAAAAATGACATGAACTGATAGAATACCCTTTTATTCTGATTTCGTAAAATTCAGATCTTGCGGTACTCGAGAAATTAGCTTGTGACAGACAGACAGACAGACAGACAGACAGACAGACAGACAGACAGACAGACAGACAGACAGACAGACAGACAGACAGACAGACAGACAGACAGACAGACAGACAGACAGACAGACAGACAGACAGACAGACAGACAGACAGACAGACAGACAGACAGACAGACAGACAGACAGACAGACAGACAGACAGACAGACAGACAGACAGACAGACAGACAGACAGACAGACAGACAGACAGACAGACAGACAGACAGACAGACAGACAGACAGACAGACAGACAGACAGACAGACAGACAGACAGACAGATGGACAGGTAGACGTAACGAAAACCATAGGGTTCCTTTTCTCGTTTGGTGTTTAATTTAGTACAAGAAATTTCATGAAATTCACGCATCTCAAGCCCAAATTATAATTTTTTTTTGTGTTAAATGCTAAATTCTACGCTATTATATATTTAAAAATTTTCACTATTTTCTATAACACATCCCATAGTGTAAGTTTTGGTTTGTTTTTTGCGCTTAAAAATTCATCTCTTAAATAACACTTGATTTAAACGAAATTAAATTTTTTTTATAATTTTTTTTGCAACCATGATGTGGCACATACATATAAAAAATAAACTTTTTTATTTTTAACATTTAAATAAAAATTCACTCAAAATAATTACGGTTGATATCAAGCACTGCTACAGCTGGTTGAAGGGGACCAAATGCCAACAAAAATAAACAGATCTGACCCGATGTCAACCAGCTACATACAGCGTTGTTTTAAGTGACACTTTCGTTTTATTTTCGAGTGACGTATTTTTCTTTTTTAATTTTTTTTTGGGGGGGGTTTATAGGTAGAACATTTTTGCAGGACACTTTTGATGTATGTATTGTATTTGGCAGCCAGGCTGGGTGTGTGTGTGTATGTGTGTAATCCTGCTGAATCATTTATTCACAATTTGTTAAACCCATAAATAAAACACATTCCCAAGTTGTTGCTTTTTTTTGTAATAAATATTAAATTTTAAAAGCTTTTTTTTTTGGGCAATGTATGAGCACTTGGTAATTGGTTGCGCGTAAACAGGTTTTAAATTTTTTTTAACTTTTATTGTACTTACTTAGCATTTTTTTTTTGCTTGCAAAAGCCTTCTTTTTGTACTGCTGGAATTGAAAAAGTTAAATAAAGTCGATTATATTTATTGGATTCAAAATATTTAGTAATATTAAATCTAGCGCTCATTATGCTGCACAGTCTTTTGTTCCATAGACAATACAAGAGAATTTGTTGTGGATAAGTTGTAATTATATATATATATATATAAACAGTGTGTTTCAATAAGACCATAATTTTAACGACTGATGACTGTTTCAGTGGAAACTAATCCTAATATAACATTTGAGTACCCTTCCTCATTGGTATAGTATAGCAAAAGTCATCGGCAAAATTTAATACGCTTCATTGACACCAGAGGCGCTGCAACACAGCATTATCAAAAACGTGGAAGAAAGCAGAGTTGTAAAAAGAATGAAGCTTTCTTTCACCATCTGTCTGCTCTATCACTAGCCCTTTCCTAAAAGAAGGTAACACCTATTAATAGTAGTAGGGGTATTCACTGCCTGAGCGTTACTTCTCTTAAAAAAATATTATTTTAGAAAATTCTGCAAATTTATTTTTTTAGTTATGATATATTTTATTTTAAGTCATCCACTAATCCTAATTATATAAGTCTCTGCTGTAAGCCCATAGGGTCATTTTATGGAGAAAGAAAATAATATATTGAAAATCTTATATTTTGAGTTATCAGGTTGTTGCTGTAAACGAGTGATTTATATGTCTAATAATTGAAATATTAAGTGCCTGAGTATCACTTGTCTTTAAGGATAACATTTTTTTTGCAAAATATTGGAGGACAATTCTAGCAGTTAAGAACAACTCCGCTAGGTTATATGTATATCTTTTTTAATTATCATATACTCTATTTTAAGTCAAGTACCTTTCGCCACTAATCCTAATTATATAAGTCTCTGTTGCAACCCCTTACATCATTTTATGTAAAGAAAAAATAATTTATATCCTTATTTTCCTAAATCATCTTTGTTTACGCTTATTTGAATCCTTTAATGCCTTCAGTATTCCCTCTATTTGTCTCTAAGGAAACCATTTTTTTTTGTAGCAACAACAACAAGTGACAAAGACATTAAAGGCAATTGCACTTAACATTTTATTATAAACATTCGCCGCGTACTTTCGGTACAATTATGCTCTACAAATGATAATTTACCCAAGCAACGTTATCAGCAACAATGGAAGCAAAAGAAGAAATTAATACAAATGAGAAAAGGCAAGCCAAGGTTTTGTAAGAAAAGTGTGGAGAATTAAAATTTAACAAGGGAAGACAAACGCAATCTGCAAAGCAGCTTCCCTAATCAGCTTAACTTTTTTTTTCATTTACACTGCAACTCATCAGCAAAAAGGGCTGAGGAAAGCAAAGAATGGCCACTGAATTTGAGTTGATGAAAAGGATTATTTGTTGCAGCTGCCTGGCTGACTGACTAACTGACTGACTTATGGACTGGTTTGTTTGTGTAACTTAACCCGTTACAGTAATGCTACAACTTCAATTGCTTGGTGTTAAGTATTGTATAAAGTATTTTGCTCTTTTCCACAATTTTTTTATTTATTGCCAATGGTAATAATTAAAATTTCGACATGATTTCAATTAAAATTAGATATATTTAGTAGAGCCAGGACAAAGGAAAATAAGGAAACACCAAAACAAACATGATTTTGCCAAATTAGAAAATAAGAAAAATAAAAATAAGATTTGCCTCAGGCCAACTAGATTTTTGTTGTTGTTGTAAGTCAGCTCTTTGCGATACTCTTTCCTTGATTATTAAAACAAAAAGTTACACAAGTTGAGCAAATTTGTCAAAGCCGATTATGTGATGGACTTAAATTAATTGTCTGTTGTGTTAAAAACAAAACAGGACATGAAAAGGATTGCAAGAATTAGTTGAAAAAATATTGTATATATAATTATATAGCTTTGTAGAAATAAACTTTGTGTTAAAAAGCATAACGCACACTGAATCATAAACAGTTACACACTCATTGAAAGAATCTCTAACGACTCCGCTTATGGTTCAGCTGGCGATATGTATAAAATGTTAAATATCTAAAAGAATTAATTTGTTTGTTATCAAGCTTGGACAGAATTGTTATAAAATATATATTATTTAAAAAAATCGTTCTGAAAATCTTCATGTTTCTACATCTGTTCATAATATTTCTATATAATAGTTTGTTTAAATTTTAGAAAAATCTATTACTTGTAAAATTTTTGGCAAAATCTACTTGATTTTCCATGAGAAAGGAAATCTACTTACTCACTAGACTTTGCCAAAAATCTACTTGAAATCTAATAGAAACAAAGTGATGCATCTTTTATTTTGTACTAAAAAGTCAGCCAGGTGTACATAAAAAGGTGTGTGAATTGGCTACATTGCAGTTGTTTGGTTGTAGACTTGGACAATTTTAGTTATTGGGTTTTGTGGGGTTTTCTTAGATTTTAGGTTTATTCAAATAAGCCATAAATCAAAGTGACATGAAAAGCAAACACAAACCAAAGAATTGTTGAAATTCAGCCTGATTGATGCGTCGGAGTCATGGAAATTTTGATAGCTCGTATGATCACCAACTATCCAGCGTGAGGAGATACGATTATTTGCATCATGTTATATTCTATGCCTAATGGCATCAATAGGTCTTTAAAAACAATATAATCTCCAAGTGATAACTGATATAAGCTTTGGTTTATATAAATTTAAAGTAAGGTAAAGCCTAATGAAATAATTTTTATATCTTCATTACAATGCATTTTATACAAATACGCTAAGCCAATAATTAAAGCCCCCTAAAATGCCAGCCAAAAGATTAATTTCCTTAAATTAAGGACATAAATTGGCCTCCCCGAAGTTTTGGTCCGGTTTTTTCTATATAGTTATCTGAAATCTAAGTAAATTGACTTTCTCGTTTCGCTTAAAAGAGAGAGTGTACATCATAAAGTTGTAGTCATCACTGAGTCTACTTAGCGAGTCATCACAAAAATTTTTGTTAGTGAATTTAAAAAAAATTATAACGGACAACGGCAGGTCTTAAATAAATAAATTCCTACATTATGTGTTTAAGGAAATAAAAAAAAACATTGTTTCGTTAATGGTCTTACTTTCTTTAATAAATTCACAGTAATCTAAAACTTATTTTGAGACATTCTCAGTGTTAACTTTACTGTTTTATGTATTTCTTTTTTTTTCAAATTGTCTAGTTCTTAAAACTTAAACAATTATTATACTTTAAATTTATCTTAAAATTTAAGGCCATACGCAGTTGATGCTGTTTCCCTGTTTAATAGAAAAAAAAAACTTCAAAAAATAAGAATAATGACAACATAATGGTCCCTTAAGAGTTTTCATTTTATTACAAACATTTTTTTTTTGTTTGTTTGTTTTGCATTCAAGTATTTTGCCTTCCAATAATGACTTTAGCGATGACATTTACTTTAGATTAATTTTTTGTTTTGTTTTGTAGCTATTTTTCATATCTTCCCTATTTTTAAACTAAGAGTGTCCTAGAGGAATTAATGTCAACAAATATTTTATTTTTTGCACTGTCGGGGCAAGAAAAAAGAAATAAATAGATAGAAGATGGAAATGTGTGTTTTGCATGGTAAAAGTTTCAGACAATATGGCAGAGTTTTACATACTTTTAAAACACAAGTGGGCTCTGAGACTTAGTTTTTTTTTCTTTTACGAGTATTTTTTTTTGCCTGCTTTATTGAAAAACTACTAAAACACTCGAGTTTAAGTACAAATACTTATAAGATACTTGCATATTTGTGTCACATATGTGTAAACTTGGCCCCGCAGATTGTTTTTCATTTTAAATGTCGTTTTGTTACTTTTGTCCTTGTTGTTGTTTTAAAAGTTGCCACCACTGCTGCAAGATGACGAAAAACTACTACGACGGAAATTAAAGAGCATTGAATACAAAAAATGTGCTTAAGGAGTCTACAAAAGACAAATGTTTGCAGAGTTTTCTTTCTTTTTTTTTTTTTTTGAGGGTATATATGATTGTAGGCTGTAAAGAAATTAAGTAAAAATATATTTGTTATTAGAAAGTAATAAAATATTTTCTAAGGTCTTAACAGCAAGCAAAACTGAGATAAATGTTATGGTTTTTCTTTAAATCAAATAGAAGGAAAACTCTTCAACTTAATCCTAGAGCCTGAGGCAGAGATTTTCTAGTGATAATTGTGTGCCTTAAATTTTGGTTTAAGCCAAGGATTTAATTGCTTCTAAATCATTTTGTTGTTATCTATTATTTATTTATTCTGAAAAAATAAAATATATTTGAATTAAATTTTAAGAAAATTTTGTATGAAAAATTTTAAATAAAATACATTTTAAACTCATTTTATATCTCATGAGTTTTTTATTTTATTTATTTTTTTTTTACAAAAAATATTTTGTACCACCCTCGTAGTAAAATACTTAGTGCTTCTAAATACCGTTCACAAGTATTGTTACAGCTATTGTTTATTATAAAATGCAAAATATTTCTCAAGAATTTTTTGTTAACATTCTTATGAAAAGATTGAAGTTTTATTTTTTTCACTTAAGCTTTTATCCTCTTAAACACTTCAATTGTAATATTATTGTTGAAACTTCTTATACTTTGCATTCAAAAACATTCATACGTTCGTTTTTAGTTTAATAGATTTTATGTTTTATTTAATTTTTATAGTGTTTTCTTGGTTTTTTTTTTGCATTCAAGTTGGAACTGTTTTTTAATATCTTAGCAAAGTTTTTACAATATTGCTAAGCAATAAGCAAAGTTAAATTTGTTTTTGCCTGAATAAAATATAAAAAAAATATATATCCCTAGAAAGAATAACAATTTCGCAGCTTAAATTTTATTTAACTATAACTTTAATTTCAACATAATTTTATGTTAAATGATCAACTAAATAATTCCGAAATATAATTAATAAATAATAATAAATTCATGTTGTTTCAAATTGAAATAACTTTGATTAAACATGGTTTTTCATGTTATTTCAGTATCAAATTTACATTCTTTCAACTGAAAATAATTTTTGATCAACATGATTCTTTATTTTAGTTTTAACATTACGGGAATGCTAAACCAACATGACATAAAGTTATTTCCAGAGAAAAAATTTAGAGCCTTATTTTGTAAAACGCAACGTTTAGGTTTGACAACTTTTGTACGTATTTTGTTTTTGTAATTTGTAATTGTTGCTCTTAGTCTAAAAAATTATTGTAAATCATGTTGAATTCAAATGAAGCACACATGAAGCGAAATAAATTCCACAAAATTTTAAATTAACCTTGTTTACATAGATCTTAATGTGAAATATTGTTTGTGTATGTCAAAAAGCCACATGTTGCACAGTGGGGTGGAATCATGCATATTTTTATTTTTTTTTTTGAAAAGAAGTGCTTCAAGATTATTGAAAGTTGGCATCAAGCATTATGTTGTTTGAGCTAAAAAGAGTTGGAGTTTACTTGTTTTCTCTATAATAAAAATAAATTTAAAACCTAATCGTAAAACAATGTGTTTCTTCCTAATGCATGATCTCTGGAACTATAAGAGCTGTGGAGCTGAAATTTTCAACACAGGTTTTGTTGAATACCCGGTAGGTTTTAGTTCTATTTTTGACTCAACAAGTGACCACAGTGTGGAGTAATTTGTAGTTAAAAAAAATAATTGATGGTAGGACAACGTTTGCCGGGCTTAGCTATTATTATTATAGTTTTTCAAGGGCATTGCATTGAGGGTGGCATTGGCTGAAGTAGTTGGCACGTTGACTACAAAACCCAAGGTACTGGATTTGAGCCCGGTATCCAACAGTCATTAAATAGCAACACCACGCATTTTTCTGATGTACATTAAAAACCTTTGTATCAGGTTTTGTAGGAGAGTTCAAGTGAAGAAGGCATAGTCACTGGTCACTGAACTATAATGACTTCAACAGATACTAGTCCTAATGTAACATTAGAGCACCCTCTTTCGTGAACGTAGTGTAGCAGAATCATCGGTGCAGCATAATATCAAACAAAATGGCTGCTAAACACAAGCTTTTGTATTCCTCATTGACACCAGAGGCGCTGTACCTTTGCATTATTAAAGTCGTGCAAAACGCAGAGTTTTAAAAAAGAAAGAATCTTTTCCTTCACCACCTGTCTTCTTTATACTATTCCTTTTCTAAAGAAGGTAATTCCTTTAAGTATTAGTAGGCATGAATTGCCTAAATGTTACTTCTCTTTAAAAAAAAAACTATATATATCAGTTTTATGTGCTTAAATGCTTAACTAAAATATCCTGTGAAAACTTTAATTTTCAAAAAATAAGTTCAAACTTCGTGTTAGCAAAATAAAGAAAAATTTTACCAAAACTTATTTAGAATTCTCTTAGGAAATTAACAAAATTCTTTTCTAAAATTTTCCGACAATAATTTGCTACATTACATACATTTATGAAATTAAATTTTTCAATATTATCAAACTAAATTTCATGTTGTTTGGTGAGTTATTGAAAACAAAAATAAAAGCAAAAAACTATTAGTAAGGGATACCTTTAACAGCAATCCCCTAATTTTGTACCATATTATATGTTTCTCTTCTATATCTTTATCGACTTTCAATTTAAATGAAAAAAGGTAGAAGAAAAAAAAACACCAAATATTTATGCATAAATGTTTTACAATTTATCGTGCTTGAATATCTAACAAAATAAGACCCCAAAACAATTTTATTTGAATTAACTTTTAAAATGAAAATGTAAGAAAAAAACTGCCGTATGCTAAAATAGTCCCTGAGGTATAGAGTTTTAAATTACAATGTTTTTTATATATATATATTTCTTGACAAACAATTTTTTTTCGGCTTGCCGCAACTTTTTTATAATGTATTTTTTTATTCCTTTTTTTTTTTGCTGAGCAGAGCAACAAAACGAAAAGTTTTTTTGTATTTTTTTCTTTTGTTTATTTTGGTAACAATGAAGCAAAATTTCTTTTCAAACAAGAACAATTTATTTATGTTAAAAAACAAAAAAAATTTAAATTTATTTAAAGTTTTTGATTAAAGAATGTTTATGGGAATATGGGTATTTCCATAGACATAAGATGAAATGACATTCATTGGTTTCATTTGCCTAAAAGGTATTTGTTTTTTATTTTTGATAGTATTGTATAGAATGTAATACGATTTTTTTGTAATATAAATTCAGTAAAGTGCGACTTTGACTCGCACACCAAGGGTTCCATACGGACACTACATCTGTAATACTATACGAACTTTGGCATATATAAGCGATGTAGCACACGTTAACTTTTTTTGATTTTTGGCGATTTTGGCTTAGTTTTGGTGCTTTTTTTCCCTTTTGATGTTTTTTATCGTATTTGGTAATTTTTTGTCTTAGTTTTTTTTTGTTTTGGCGAGTTTTTAAATTTTTAGCGATTAAATGTCTTTAGCGAATATCTTTGTTTTAGCGATTTTTTGATTTAAAGTGATCTTATTAGTTTTGGTGTTTTGTCCCATTTGAGATTTTTTTAGTTTGAGTGTTTTTTTTTTAATTTTTTTTTAGTTTTAGACGATTTAATTTAGTTTAATTTTTTTTTTGGACCAAATTTTTTCGTTATGGCTATTTTTTTTATTGGTGGCTCATTTTTTTTTATAGTTTTAGCGTTTTCTCCGACTTGCAATTTTTTTTTTTTTTTTAAGTTTAAGCAATTTTTTCGACTTTTTCGGTTTTAGGAGATTTATTTTAGTTTAAGTATTTTTTTTGTTTTGGTGCTTGTTTTGCTTGGCATATTTTTATTTTTGGCGATTTTTTTTTGTTTGGTTTTAAGAGTTTTTTTTTAGTTTTTTTAGCGTTTTTTTAGCTATGTCGTTTATTCGTTTTTTTTTTGTTTAAGCGTTTTTTTGATTTTTTTCGGGGTTTTAGCAATTTATTTTAGTTTTAGCAATTTTTTTAGTTTTGGCGATTTTTTATTTGTGCGAATTTTTTCATTTGGGCGATCTTTTTTTAATTTTTTTGTTTTAGCGTGTTTGAAAATTTCAAGAGTTTGTTTCTTACTGTTTCCAAGGTACATTAAGTTGTCAAAATTACATTTACTGATAGAATACCCTTTAATTTTGATTTTTTTTAAATTTCAGTGTTAATTGGTGTAGTCTGCATAAAACTATACAAACTTTGCAAATTTCAAGAGTCTATACATAATTGTCTGTATATTTAGGATTTGATTGGTCTGGAACACACATTAATTTTTCACTGTCATATATTTGTTTTGGTAGTGGCCAAAGTTTTAAATATTTTGTCAAGGTCTGTGTAGCTCTCAGGGCTCTTGAGAAAACAGCCTGTGGCACATAGAAAGACAGACAGACATACAGGAGGACAAGCAGACATGCGCACAGACGGACAGCGTAGCGAAAACAATTGTGTCCCTTTTCACCTTTGGTGTACAGAACCCTAAAAAAAGATATACCCAACTATCATTTTATGGAAAGAACGGCTTGAGGAAAAGTGGTGCTACATAGTTTTATTAGTTATTTTTTGCCATTGAAAGTCAAAAGCTTCATAATTAATCTTCCTACTTTCCAGCTGAATTCCTTCCTTAAATTTCTGGAATTTGTTGTACAAGAAAAGCCCCCATACAAATAAATTTTTCTACAAATATAACTTGCAAAAATATTTGTATTTTCCTTCAATAAATAGAAATTCTCAAAAGGCATAAATAAACAAATTAAACATTAATTACGCAGACATAATTGATAAGAAAACCTACGGATGAAAAACTTCTTCAAACAAGCCACAAAATCATGACCCAAAATAAACAAAGCCTTAACACTAGCAACAGCGAAGGGAAAACACCTGCTGTGATTTATGAAACACACTGCACAAATAAATCAAACAACAAACACTTAAGCACATAAACACAAATTTCAACAAAGTGGAGAAAAAAATTTCCAGCAGTTGCTACACTACGCTCACTAATTGAAAATGCTAACATGTTAATTGTACAGCAGACATTGACCAATATTTAACACCTATAAAGCCACACACTCATCCAAACAAATATGCACATACACAACATAACGGTGTCGTAAACAATCAGCCAACGAAACAACAAATACATACCAACACATTCATAGATAACCATGTGTACACACACACACACACACACACATATATGTAATATTGAATTAATGCACACATACATACAAATATACATGCATACTTATTCATAACTAACGGTCATATTCATGCCCCTAAGTTTTTCTTTTGTGTGTATGTGTAGGTGTGTGTTATAGAAACAAGTGAAAGGCGTCGTCTCTGTTGTTTGCTTTTGTCGATTGTGTTGTCATTTGTAATCCACAATTAAAACAACATGAAGCAAAATTACACTGATGTGTTTTTAACAACTACAAAAGACTTTGTTGCTTTAGGTTAGTTTTATATTTATTCGAGTACATAAATATTTTTTTCGTTTTGTTCTTGCGCTTCCTTTAGCGATTACAAACTTGGCTATACTTTGTGTGTAAAAAACTGATTTTAGTCATGCAAAGGATTTAATGTAAGTTTTACAAGAACTTACATGCATATGTAAGCATATTTTTTTTAATTATTTTCTCTTTTTTTCTTTGAATAAACAGTGAATCTCAAAACTGTTTTGCTTATGGAAAACGTTGAATTTTTACGAAATAACTTAAGACAAAAAAAAATTCAAGCAGTTTTTTCTTCCACAAAGATATTTTCTTTTGAAGTTTAAAAATAAGGAAAAAAATAAAATTTGTTTTTATTATTATATATATTTATTTATATTTTTTAGCTTATTTTAAACACTTTCCAATCACTTAAATTAATTTTTAAGATCACAATATTTTGCACAGCTGGATATTGGGTCAAAAACCCTATTATTCGACAATTAAATTTAAAAAATTTAAAGATGCAGTTATGTAGAGAAATGTTTATATCTCTACTGCTTTAACTTACGAATTTATTAAAAGCTGTCGACTGCTGAAGTGCTGGATTATATATAACTATTTGCATTTTAAGAAGCAGAAGTCGAAGAAAAAGCAAAAGCAATTAAACAAACGACAAATTTTTTTAATGCTCCACGTGTGACTCCAAAAAAAAACACCCTTTGTGCAATCAATTTTAAACTCCAATATTTTTTTTTTTGTTAAATTTGATGTGTAGTAGTGTCTAACTCTTGAACATCAAAAGGTATAAAAATATCAAAGCCTTGTGGAGAAAGATGAAAGTATCTTATGTACACTTTTGCAACCGCCACGACCCACACTGTCGCGAAGGTGGCCAAAAATTAAAAAAAATTAGTTTTAAATTAAAACGAACAAATTACTTTGTTGCATGTTCAATATTCTAATTAAGTAAAATAAAAAAGAATTTTTTAGAAAGGTTTATTTTTTAAATAGTTTTGACGATTCAAATGCAATGGTTTTAAGCCAGTATCCAACTATTTGAAAAAACAGGTTAATTAAAAATTTTTTTATATATTGCACTACAACTTCCTAAAAACCATAAGGGGAGTATTGTAATAATATGGTTACAATATATTTATTCTATATTTTGTAACTCATATGCTATGTGCCGTTGCTTATAATGTAAATGGAAAGAAAAACATCTGTGGATGAAAAAAGTAGGATTGAAGTGGTGTATATAAAAAAAAAAATTATATAAAAATGTATTTTTCATACTTTCAGATTATATTTCTACAAGTAACTAGATTGCAAATTTTTTGTATTCTTGTCCACCTTTTCTCCCCTTACAGTTTATTTTTAGAATATTTATATTTAGTATATTTAAGTATATTACTTACTGCCAGGACATTTGGGAAGGACACTAGTCCTTTAAATTAAAATGGCCAAATTGTAGGTATTTATTGTCTATATTGCGTCTAGTTAATCATTTAACTCACTATAAGTGAAGACAATTTTTTTGTTTCACATTTATGAAAAAGAACATTTTTGAGGTATGCATATCCTTTCTCTGAATTGACCGAAATTTTTAGTATGTTAAAATTAGTGTCTATACACAATTTCATTGAGTTCCAATTATTTTTCTCTCCGTTATGGTAATTTTTTATTTCAGGATATATGGGAAGGATACGAATCCTTGGAAATTAAATGGCCAAATTTTATGTGTGATTATATTTTACCAATTAAAGCATGTGTTCAAAATTTCATTTCTTTACGATAACCCCTTCTATTTTTGGCCGCTCGTTATATGAACTCGTGACACTGTGCGACCCGCCTATAGAACACTTTTCTTTTTATTTTAATGCAAATACTAAAAAATTATAAAAAAATTTCTTACCACAATTGCGAGAATTTTGTTTTACTTTTTTATATATGTCTGACAATAAGTCTCTCATTTGTAAGCCGATTTTCAAAATATTTGTCTAAGTTCGAGAAGGAGACAGAGTCGCCCTGTGCATGACTCTGTCATTTGTGACACGATTGTCAAAAATTCTTTTTTAAAGGGTTCGCCTGCAGTGTGGACCTTTAACTTTTTTCGAAAATCGGATGCTTACAAAAAAGCGCTCTCTTACAAAACTACAAAATGTCATATTTTATTAAGAATTTTTTCCGTATTGAAAGAGAATTAAATGTTACAATAATATAAAATTATCAAAGTATATTTATTTAATTATTTATTTATATTGCGCATTTTTCCATGATATTTTTTTTACACATACCACCTTGTATATCTGAAGCATTTGTGGCAGCTTTTTTAATCTGATTGGCGTCCTCAGGCCTTATTTTAACAAATAAAAAAGTTTCCTTGAATTTTTTTTACAAGAAAAAGTACATAAAATGAATGGAGTATTAGTATTTCATTCATTAGAAGTTTTTCTTTGCTTGCTGATTAAGCAAAGACAAATTAATAGAGCATTTGCAAATTCACAAAATCTAGCCAATTTCATTTAACATCCTTAGCAAAATCTTTACCGTTTACATCATGTTTTTTTGACATTTATCAAGATTTCATATCAAAAATAGAAACCATTGACTACAATTTTTCCTAAACTGCAACCACACAACTGCAATATAGCTAATTCACACACCTTTTAACAAAAACAAAAAGGAATAAAAAGTTTTTGAGCCTCACTGTGGAATTTCCTATATTACAAATTGCAGCACACCACCAGTCAAAGAATTGTAAATATTTTGCTTTTTAATTATCCATTGGGAGTGCCAACTCTTTTAGCTGAAGCAGTCTGTTACATTAGAACTCCTAATAAGGTCACTGAGGCGAGTTGGTGGTATTTTTTCAGTGAGTTTTTGTTGTAGATGAGTTTTAGTTTCTATCACGCAAACTTTAATTAATGACGCTTTTAGAGTTATTTTAGCAAAAGAAAGTTGTTGCAATAATGGGGAATTTTCTTAGATGGAAATAAAATACAAAAAATTTTAAATTCTTGGCCAATTTTATTTTAATAAAATTTCCAGCATACGAACAACTCGGCTCGTTTGAAGGAATATCCAGCCATCTTTGTTTGCAGAAATATGGGCTGCTTATGTGTTAAAAGAGGACGAATGTTGGCTTTTCTTTCAAACCCTCAGACATCTGTGGTTTATTGTAGAAGCAAATAGTCCAGCTTAATAGTACAATTTAATTGCATAATGTCTAATGGCTACTTTTGTATCTAAAATAAGGTGATATCTTCTGTTAGTGAAAAATCTCTATTAAAAAAAAATCAAGTAAGGAGTTACAAAATGAGGAGGAATGGGTTTTTCTAAGATTTTTTTTTTAAATTTCATAAGGTAAGATATCTTTTCAATAGATCTAATTGAGTTTAATTTGATTTATTTTACATCAACTTGATAAAACTAGTCCATGAGGCAAAAGATAGAGCAAAGCTTCATTTTTTTACAACTCAGCTTTTTTCCACGTGTTTCATAACGCAGAGCTGCAGCGCCTCTGGTGTCAATGAGGTGTATTAAATTTTCGAAGAGGTGATTAGTAGCCATTTTATTGATTATTTTACTTCGTCGATGATTCTGCTACACAAATTAGAAGACGAAGTTGGGCGCTCTGATGTTCCAGTATGATCTGCGTCTACTGAAGGTGGTGCATTTCGGTGACCCCGGCGTCACTTGAACTTTCCTGCAGTAACTGATACACAGGAACACTAATGCACATCATAAAAATGCGTGTTGTTGTTATTTTTCTTTAATGACTGTCGGAGAGGAATCAGAAACCATTGCACATATTATCTGTCACTGGCCGAAGCTGCAATGTCAGAGGCTTAAATGGCTGAGCAGACGATTCCAAGAAAGCATTACTGATATCGAGAAGTGTAAACTAGAGAACATCAGGGGATTCATCATGGGAATTCGGTGGCTCAATCATGGATAATAAGGTCACTTCTGGCTACAAATGGAAGAGGGGGGACGGGGGTAAATATAATTTTTTTTTGGGCAAAAGAAGGACTCAATTGGGTCTCTGAGTGGAGGTGCGGTATAGCACCACCCTTCCTAACCTAACCTAACCATTGCAGTTCAAATAGCTCGATCTCGACCAGATTGTTATAAGCAGCCTGCAATTTATACATGTCAACATCATAACTTACAGGACATATGTACATATGTACGTTAAGCTAAGTGTATTTATTTATTTATTTTAAAATAAACACTGAAATATTATCATTCCAGTCTCCTTTCATCATGGCATAACGTGTTGACTCAACATTTGTCACACATACCAAGAACATCAGCACAAGGTAAATAAAACTCAAGTGAAAAACCACACACACACACACACACACATCCAAATATGTGTCATTTCCTTGCTTTTCAAATTCTGCATTTTGCAACTCCCACTGCCTTTGCAAATGGAAGCAAGTCTTGACAATGTCAATAGTTTTATTATAGTGTATATTCCTTTTATTTTTCAGCAATATTTTTCCTTTTTTTTTTTTTTTTTGAACTAAAGTCTGTTCATGCTTGGGTTGTTGTTTCAAGGTTTGCCTGTTCGGTTGGTTAGTTGTATGTGTGGTGGTAGTGTTTGTTCAGTTGTTGTGTTGTATGCGGTTGTTGTACAACTGGACTGGCTCTGGCTGAATCATCTGTGCACACGCAATGTCATGTCCAAACTGATGACAGCGTAGGCAATGAAAACGTGCGAATGTTTGAGTTTGAGTCAACAGAAAATTTAAAAATTTCTTTCTTTTCACTTTATTTTTTTTTAATTATCGTGCTGCAAGCACAGCCTTTAAATTGATTAAAAATTTTTTAAAGAAATCATTATCATTTGCTTCATTTATTCTTTTTCTTATTCGTTAAAGTCATAAATAAATTATAAGCAGGTTATTACGTATTTATATTCACTTTAATATTTCATATATATTTTTTTCTTCTTCTGGGTTGCAATTTCTTGCAATCACTTTTATTGTCCTTGCATTCTGCTGCCGGTAAATTTAAGTGACAGGTCACGTTCAATTATTAACACCAACATCAATCTTTAACATGCTCATCAATACACAAATGGAATATGTACTTCGATGGCATACAAATGAAGTCATAAAAACCAGAACACTAATAATTTCATAAAAGAATGAAATGAAATTGTTAAAATGTTTGTGCTGACACTTAGACTCAGGGTCTTTTTATAAGTAAAAAGCACATAGATATATATATATATATATATGATGCGAAAAATAGAAAGGGACCTAAGGGTAAAAACCAGTTTTGTTCAGGAGAGCCATTTTAAAGATTTAAATACGTGTATCTTTGGTGTACCATCACTGAGCGTGTTAGTATTAGTCTCATTTGAAAGCGACACATCTCATGACGTCAGGAACGTGTTGGTCAACCTTGAAAACGTACGTAGATCATCCTTACCTCTTGTTTTGTGTAGTTGGTTTTTACTGTTTTCTACCTAGCGCGCTGTTTCCATGAGTTTGATATCAATTTTGCTCGCGTTTTTTCGAATCCAGGTTTATTTTCTGAAATTATTAATTGTGAATTATAATAAATACTCATTTATAGTTCTTTTAAATCGTGAATATCACTCTGTTAGTACGAAAATTTTTTCACATAACCTTACAATTGTCATAAAACGCGCATATCTCTAGGAGGGAACACTTTTGGGTCATGGGATCGGTCTCATTCGATGCTCAGATGTTGTCCACATCAAAAAAAAAAAAAAGTGAAAATTGATTTTTTTACCCTAGGTCCCTTTTTCTATGCGCTGTCACATATATTTATATCGACGGCTTAATATAAAAAGGGCGCATCTCAATTTATTTTTTTTTTTAGTAATCGCGGTTTTAACGCTTTCTGGGAGACAAAGTATAATTGCGTACTCCTTGATGATCTTAGTACGTTACAGTTAAAAATCAAGGACTTATGGTCACTTTAAAACTTTATTGTGCATGTAAATGCTTTAGTCTTTTTTTTTTGCTATAAGATATCGAAAATTTGTGGTCCGCTTCATACAAGAATATTTAAAGGATATTTAAACAATTTCTGGTTGTCAGTACTCTTTGTCTTACCATTGTGGAAATTTTGAGAATCGTAATTAAGTATTTAAGAGCAAATTTTCAATGTTAATAAGAAGAGGCTGATCAGTAAGTCAAAGCTTTAGGCGTTCCCTTGAAAAGAAAATATGAAAACTGAGTGATGTTTTCTCAATCTTAAGAGGTTTAATTTAAGAAACATATTTCATTAGCAGTATCATTTAATTATCATTATGGCGCGATTTAGCCAACTTTCCACTTCATAATGAACATAAAATTTATGTCCCTTTTTTTTTGCCTCTAGTTTTAAAAGAAAGTGCTATAGTTTACAAAAGATATTAAACATTTTACACACACATAAAATAATAACAATATAAGAACATCATGCAAAATGTTTGATTTCGAAAGAGTATGCAGTGAAGTCCAAAGTAACTTCGTATTTTTTTTTATAAATAAATTTTTTTAGATAACTTTATTTTCAAATAAATTTTATGTTCAATGATCCATTAAATTGTGGTGATAGAATATTGGCTTCCAATGCTTCAAGAGTTTTTGGTTTGTCGGTCATAGGTTAATGACTTAACATAGCCCCATGAAAAGTAATACAAAGTAGTAGTTGTTTTGTGCGGGTTCGGGGCCACGTTTTCAGTCAAAAGTCTGCTCATGCCTGGATCGGAATGTCATGTCGTAATCAGATACAACCTGTTTTATATCTGATCTGTATCTGGTGTATATCTGGTCTGTATCTGGTCTGTATCTGATTTATATCTGGTTATGACTACATTTATGTGTCCAGCGTGTTGTTGTTAATCAGAATAAAATTAAAAAAAAATGTGTTTGCATTTCTTCACTCTTAACATGTACATTCCCATCCAGGGCTGGAAAACTCATACTATAAATAAATGTTCATAAAATATATGAAGCAAGAAACATAATTTATGTTGACACTCCCATCTAGGCATGAGCAGACTTTTGTACTGAAAACGTGGCCCCGAACCAGCACAAAACAACTACTCAAGGGCATTAAGTTGCACATACAAAGGGGCCAGTGAACAGTGAAAAGTTCTGAAAATAAAGTAGTTAGCCAATTTTATTTAGCAATAAATCAATTGTTATGCGCGCTGTAAGGCAAGCAGCATCATTTAACTTGTTATAACTAAATGTGGTTGATGTCTAGCTGCATTATTTTTGAAAGCAGAAATTCAGTCAGCAGGGCTTGATAGCACTTGCCATTCCCCGCAAAGGCAGCACTTTGCTCATTACGAAAGAGATATCTTGCTGTTTTCAATACAAAATAAATTTGTAAAGTATTGTTGCATAAATATGCGGGCAGTAACTTGACCATATTCCCAAGATGTTATTAAAAATTTTTTAAAAAAATTTTTGTGACTGACTATACACGACTTCTGCCTTCACATAGGATATAGCAACGTGATTGTCAACGAACTTCCACAAAATAAACGCAAAATTATACGGTTATCCGTGGCAGATCAAACAACCAGTGCGAGCGGGACATAAAACTTTCATAAGTTTGACCACACTTAAGAAATAAGAAATAATTACAATGACACGAGAGCTGTTTTCAGGCATTTTATATTATTAGTTATTTATTCAGAACAGCAGTATCCATGCAATTTGACATTCTCGGCTATCAAACCATGGTAATCGATAGAGATATATCCCATACAACTAAAAAAAAAACACCCGTTACATACATGCATGCATACACACACACAAATTTCAACTTAAAATCTACACAAACAGGGTTAATTTAACCTTTTTCGGCAATCATTTTACTTCATATGTGTTTCATGTTAGTTTAACATGATTTGAAGTAATTTTCAAAGAAAATTTTTTTCTTTTGAAATAACTTTATTTTACGTTGATTTAACTTTTACATTGTGTTAAAATCAAAATTAAGAATCATGTTGAATCAAAGTTATTTCAAGTTATAACAAAGTAAATTCGATACTGAAATAAGATGACGAATAACACTGAATTAAAGTTTTTGCAAGTTGAAACAAAATGAATTTAATTTAATGAAGTTATTGTATTTTATTAATTCTGTGGCGAAAAGGAAAAAGTGCTTAAAGTCGAGATAAGCTAATTTTGAGTTAATGGTAGATCCGTGATCTGCATATTTGAAAGTATACCTGGTCTAAATATGAATTAATTTTTTTTTGAAGAAGATTTTTGAAGAAGTTATAGCAAAATGAATTGCGGCTTATCTATTTAAGGCTTCTAATCTCATTTGGAATAAGAGCTCAATTTAGCTCATACTTTAATATATTTCAACTTATGTGTATTATTTACAGTGTGTAGAAAGATGTTTGTATAAAAAAAAATAAAGATTAACAGAAAATTTTCCAATTTACATGTAAAAGAAATAAATTTCTGAAAATCGACTTGAACGCTTAAAAGTGCTCTCCTGCAAAACAGTCAAATATGACTTAAGCACTTTTTTCTTATTGGCACAGAATTATTTAACTTACAAGTGTTTGGCGCAGGCATCAGCAAAATTTTTGTTTGTATATAAATGGGCTTCGCCGAACAAGTTTTGAACTTGGAACTCATCGCGTGGAGGACGCAATTAGCCCTGCAGCCACAATATATATAAATATGCTTTAGATATACAATAAATACATATTATCATGAATAAAATTTTAATTCAACATTATTTAATTGATAATTTAATATTTATTTTAAAAGTCTTAGTTAAAAAAATAGAAAATATTTTGACTTGTCCAGGATTTGAACCTGCGATCCTCCAACTGCAACACTATTGTACACTGCCTACCAGCCAGCAGCAGTTTGCCAGTTGCTTACAAGCATCAAAATAAACAACAACAATACAAAACAAACTCACACAAATAAGCACAAGAGTGTATTGCAGAACAACAAAATATTTCTTGCAAATTTAAATCAAACATTTTTACATGGTGATTTTACATTGTTTTTTTTTCTGTGTGTAATATAAATAAATTAACTAAATAAAATCTTACTCCCATATACCTTTTATAGGTTTTATTGCTTTTGAGAAAAAAATTACATCCTTTCAACTTGTCTGTCTACCAAAGATTATAATTAAATTCATCATATATTAATTAAAAATACCTCATGCTGGTATTTAGCGAAAAAACATATTTTATATATATTCATAATTGTATGGAAAAAAAGGATACTTATACACATACATACATAAATTCTTTTGAATATACACCACACTTAAAGTTATATGTATAGACAGCGCAGCATAATTTTAGAAACCCTTAATGTGTAAATATTAACTTCTCTCACAGAAATTCCAATGACAAGGATCTGAGTGCTACAATTAAACTTGTTTGGTTTAAGTGGCCGCCCGCTTCATGCAGGCTTTCATAAGCAGAACCCTGATGAGTCCTTTTTGACCACAATTCAACGTAGTTCATTTAAGTCTTATAAATTTTCTTAATTGATTCACTTGCTGCATTTGTTCGTTTTATGATCCTTGCAAAGGAGCGCTGCTATTTCTTGATTGATTTTTCATTCATGCAACTATAAGTAAATGTTGACTTGCAGCCAATTTTGTATGTTTAATTAAACCACAATGTGAAATTTTGCTTGATTGTCAAAGTGTCCCCTCTTAATAACAGACTGTATAGTTTAAAAATATGTGCATGAGTGTTCGTGTACTTGGAGTTTGACATCCTTTTTTTTTTTGTTAATTTTGCATTAAATGAATGTTCATTTGTCAATCACGACACCAAAGTGTTCTTTATGCCGTTGGCGTGATTTGGCGTTTTTTTTGGTCTTTTGTCTTTTGTGTATGTATGTTTGTTGGACTGCTGGTGCGTTGGAGCTGGTGATTTGTGGTGCTTTTAATTTAATGTTTAATTATAAAGGCAGATTTTGTTAATTTATGGCCCTTTTGATGGTTGGCTTTTAAGACTGGGACTGTCAGTGGCAGACAAAGTTGACAGTGATTGCGCAAACATTGGAGTGTTTAAATTTTATTTTTTTTATTTATTTTTTAATGAATCATACAAACGTAAAAGATGTGTGAGGAATTATGATTTTAGAAATATTATTTTTATAGTAGATAAATTTTTTTTTATATAAAATATAAATCTGTAATTTTTGCTTCCTTCGTTCCTTCTCATGGAACTCCTGAACATCTTTTGACTTGAAGTCCACTGATGAGCTCCATGATCAGGAACTAAATGCATTTATATCTGGCTTAACTAAAAAAAAATCAAATACTCCAAAAACGAAGAAACTTTATGTTAAATTAATGTACTTCGTTATTTCTTATATAAATGAAAAATTAATATAAATTGAAAAAAGATAATCATATGAAATATTTATTTATTTATTTATTAAAATATTACAATTGGACGATGGCATCCAACATTTGTGAATAATGGGTAATATCAATAAAAAAAGTATTTGCTTTTTACTTAAAAATGTGTTTTAAAACCCCAAATATGTGTGTGATTTTTGTTTTTTTAAACAAATTTTTAAGTAAAAGGCAAATAATATTTTTTATTCATACTACCCAATGTCTTTAAGAAAGTGACAATTATATACAAATACAAAAAAATTAAATTTTTTTATTTCTATCAACCTGAAAATGCTTTAAAATAACAAAAATTAAACGTTTTAAGAACCCTCGTCATATAGACCTAAGAACTGGCCCAATTTTCTTTAAGTATAGGTGAGAAGATATAAGATCAAGTTACCTTTTGAACTCCAAAATTAAAATAGGAGCTTCAAGGACACACAGATCTAACAGAATATATCTAGAAAAGTTGTGGTATCTTCTAAACGACCGGAGAGATAGCTAAGAACACTTTCGATCAAGTCACTTTTTTTTTTGGTTTGGAGCTAATGAGCATATATTGCTCACAGTGCCCTTCATCTGTATAAATTTGCTGTTTTTTACGCTTCCTGGTAGTCCCTTTTATAGTTTTAATAAAACTTTTTAACTCTTAGAAAACTATACTCGCGTTTTTTTTATCTAAGTTTTGTTTTTGCATATTTTATAAAGCGAGTTTTGTGGATTAATTGAAATATTTATATTTTTAGTCACACCCGTCACAATAAAAATAAAAAATATTTGTTTATCCTATAATGAGTTCTGTTCTGCCGAAGTTTTAGAGAAGAAAGCAAAGAAGACACAATCTTCCTTTTTTTTTGCGAATGTCCAGCCTTGCATCTCTCGAGACACAAGTTTTTAGGCCGACATATAATGGGTGTTTTTTATTGAGGTATAGAACTTTAAGTTGGCATCACTTTTTTAACTGGCGGCCATTTTGTCAGCTGTCAAGTGATTAATATTTAGTTTGGTTTGCCATTTCATGGTGGACAAAAGAACAACGCTTGCAAATCGTGCAAATTTATTTCGAAAATAATGGTTCAGTTCGCGAAGTTTACCGCAAGCTCCGTCCATTTTATGGTCGACATAATCGTCCATCAGAGCAATTAATTCGGTTAACCATGGATCGTTTTCGCACTACGTTTACTCTATGTGATAATACGCATCCGCAGAGACGTCGAACAGTGCGCACCGAAGAAACAATTGCCGCTGTAGAGCAAAGTGTTGAAGAGGACCCGAATGAATCGATTCGCCACCGTGCACAGCAATTGGAGCTTTGTCCATCAACTTTATGGAAGATTTTGAAGATTTTGAATGTGGATGAGTTGTGGTTCCAACAAGACGGCGCTACATGCCACACAGCGCACGTCACAATCGATTTATTGAAGGAAACATTCGATGAGCGCATAATTTCGCGGAATGGACCTGTCAATTGGCCACCAAGATCGTGTGATTTGACACCATTGGATTATTTTCTTTGGGGATATGTGAAGTCGCTCGTCTACGCCAACAAACCAGAAACGTTAGGGGACTTGGAAGCCAACATTCGTGGCGTTATTGCCAACATACGGCCCCATATGCTCGAAAAAGTGGTTGAAAATTGGACCTGTAGAATTGGCTTTATTCGAGCCAGCCGCGGCAGCCACATGCCCGAAATCATATTTAAACATTAATGGCATAAAATTATCCTTCCAATAAAGCCAAATTGATGGACATTAAAACGATTTTCTTGTGTTTTATTTCAATTCGAAGTTCTATACCTCTAAAAAAACACCCGTTACTAGACGAGCTTTCAAATTTAGCTGGCAGTGAGCTGATTAACCTCAGATATCTCAACGCAATTGGTTGGTTGGAACTAAAACCTATCACCGTATCCGAAGACTTAGATATGCTTCTGCATATATATTGCCAACTATGAGTGGAGGGAGTGGTTCTTTCAAAAATCAATCATCTAGATTCTAATTGAAAGCTTGCATGAAAAAGGCAGTCTGGTAAACGAACTAACCATAGAATTGTTATTGTAAAAATTAACCGCTTTACACTTTTCAATGCCCAGCTTTGCATCTCTCGAGACACAAATTTTTAGGCAGTCATGTACTAGATGATCTTTCAGATTTATCTGAGATTGTGTTGAATGACCTTATCAGATATCTCAACGCGACGGGTTGGATCTAGTAACGATCACCGTATCGGAATACTTAGATGCTGTTCTACATAGGTTGACACCGATGAATGTAGTGGTCCTTTCAAAAAGGAATCATCTAGATTCTACTTGAATGCCTGCGTGTAGTGGAAAGCTACGTAAACCAACCAACCAACCAGCCAACACTTTTCAATAGCAAAAAAGTATGTGTAATTAATTAAATAAAAAAAATATTTTTTAAACCTCAACTTTAAAATTCCAGTCATTACTTATAGGAAATATATGGTCACACCCGTCACACCAGCGCTAATGTAATAAATTTTCAAGGGATGTAAAAATTAAAAAACAGAAATAAAGCAAGGAGCTTAAAGAGAATAAGAAAATATATGAGAATTTACGTGAGAGAGAAAAAGGATCAGGAAAAGTAGAAAAAACAAAAAAATTATGAAGGAACAATAAATAAAAGAATGATCGAGAAAGAAAAATAAAAAGTGGTCTATAAGTATGTGAAAGTCAAAGTTTAAACGATTTAAATACTTCAAAAATTGGAAGTTTTAAGTCACAGCGCTCATTCAATTAAAGTTAAACATTAATTTTTTTCTAGGACATCAAAAAAAAAAAAATTGCTCTAATTAAGCAAATTTTCCACAAGGTTACTTTATAATCCTTGGTAACTCTAAAAAAGCACAGGAAGCACAATTGTAGCTAATGACATTGATTCTTGGAGTTTTTATAATAATTTACAACCTTCATATAAAGAGGTCACACCCGTCACGCTTGCAAAAAAGTTTGTTTTAAAGAAAAATATCTTTTTTTCCCCAAGGCAATTAGTATTTAATACAATCCAAAAGACTTGGAAAAGTTTTCTACATAAAAATTCTGTCAAAGCAGATATATACATATATGTAAGGTCACACCCGGTACAGTCGTTAAATGGTCATTCTGATTAAAAATTATATTCTTTCAGTGTTTACCTAATACTTAATGTTATTTAGATTAATATCATTGGTAGCGGCACGTTTAATTAAATTATATATTTTATATTTTTGAATTTTAACAAAAAATTTGAGTTTTTGGTCACACCCGGCACAATGATGTAATAGTAATAAAAATGCAAGATATATTTTGTATGTAATAAAACGGACCAGAGTCTAAGATGAAAATCGAACCCACGACACGATGCACAGTGGGCATTGAACCATACAAAAAATCACAAAATCACTTATTACAGATTTTGATATATTTACTTAAATATTTTTTTAAAACTCATTATCTGCCAAATATAATGCTGAACGGGTTGGGTTGGTTACTTCTCTATATTCTCGCAAGAGGGCGTTTAAAAATAGATTTTAGCTGCTTAAGGAAAATATTTGCAAGAACTCAAAAATTTCCAAGCGACGCTGTTGCCCCCAAATTTTTATTTCTTTTGGAAATTTATTTTTATTCTGCAAAAAAATAATTAAAAAAAACTCTATTTACTTAAGAAATCTCTTAGCAGTTCATAACTTATAATTTTAAAATAGTAAAAAGTTTAATTTTAGCAAATTTTTTTTTAAGAAATAAAATTTAATATCTTTTATTCCTGTTTTTGTTTATATTTTCTATTAAATAAAAAAAAAAAGATTAGAAAAAACTTTGTTTTAAAACTTAAAAGTTTGTAAATTTTAAAAATTTCTTATTAAAGAGAAGTTTTCTTAAATTTTAGTCATTAGCAGTGTAAAAAGCTTGTTTTTTGTGACGTTACAGTGACGAAAAATGTAAATTTATGTGTGTCATGAATGATTAGATGGATAACTGAAACATATTTAACTTAACTGAGCGTAATCATGTTATAGTCAATATGTATGTTCTCATTGAAAGTTTGTATGATAGTAATTTCACGGTGACTGTGCGTGACAGTTATTCAAAGCAGACACGCGCACTTTGTTATTATTAGATTTTTGCACACTCCTGTGTGTGATTAGATTTTTACAAATGTGCTACATTCCATGAAGTTCGGTAAATTTTGGAAAAGTTTTTGCGTATTTTTATCAAAGGACACTTGACAGGACCAAAAGTTTTTTTCACAATTACGGTAAAAACAAACTCACAGGGTTATGATAGGTATAGAAATTGTAAGTTTTTATTTTGAATAACAAAGCATGTTAAAAAAGTTTTTACTTTTTTAGAAAATAGGCGGTAGGCGTGTCATATCGTTGGTCCGTTTTTTTGAATAATAGAATTTTTCTTAACTTACTCGTATGTAAATATTATTACTGTACAAAATTTTCCGTAGTCCAGTCTAACTCCTTCTTTTTTTGTCCCATCGTTATATGAGACCAAACTACTGTGCGACCCTCATATTGATAACTAGCACACTACTTACTAAGCTACCGAGGCACCCATTATATGAAGTAATATCCTTATTTTATAGTACAAGCAAACTTTTTTAAAATCGGCACTTCTTATGTCTTCATTCGTTAAATTTTATGCCTAACATGAGAAGATAGCTTTAAAAAAAAACTTCAAATTTTTAAGTCTTATTTTCTTGTTATTTTGTTCAAAACTAAAAACTAATATTTTTTCTTCCCCTTTTTCAAAACTTAGTTAAAACTATATTGCAATAAAAGCTTTCAGTCTTCATAAATCACTAAAACAATTAAAAACTAATACCCAACACACACAAGCAAAACATTTATATTATTTGAAAAAAAAAGCTTTAAAGTTTTAGTTAATACTTGCAAAAAAACTAGTTATTTTTTGCAAGCAGGATTAAATAACACAATTTCTATGGTTTTTAGTTTCATTCATACTTTTTTTTTTTGCTGTTGTGGTATTACAAAAAATAACAATTTGCGTAAAGTTGTTATTATTGCTGGCTTCTGTAGACCAAAACCCGAAGTTGAGATGAATGAATAATAAAAAAAAAAATAGAAAATACTTTAGTCATTTTTTTTCTTCATGAAGAAGTGAACGGAGTATGGTTAAAGTAAAACAAAATAAAATAACAAAAAATGTTTTCAGTTTTTTTAGCACAATATTCATATACATAAGCGAACTAGTTTAACAGCAGCAGTAAGCTGAAAAAAATTATTTGCAATTTATTACAAATTCCCTTAAAAGATATTTGTATTTAAAACAAAGCTTTAGTCAATTCTCTGGTGGAAATATTTTCAAGCTTATTGGTTTTTTACATACAGAAAAACCCATCAATGTAAAATCAACTTGAAAACAATTTTGATTGCAAATTATATTAATTTTATAAGAAACAATATGTTGCTTAAGTGCATTTCTATATATTTGATTTGGTCATAGCTACAATGCACTCCTGTGCTCAGTTGTGCTCAGTTGTGTGACTTGTTGTTTTTTGTGTTGATGTGCAAAAAGCCGATGAGCTTCGTACTAACAAGGGGAACTTTCTGCTGCTGACTAGCAGGCAGTGTTCTAGTCTTTCACCAAAAATGGTAAAGGGTTTGTCATTCCATGTATAATTTCCACCATATTAATATTTATATTCTGGGTCTGTATAAATAGGGAAGACGAATAAGCGTTGTCCGACCGTACGTCTGTCCATCAGTCCATCTGTCCATCTGTCCGTCTGACCGTTTGTCTGTACGTGAAATCTGTTTTCCGAAGCTCCCATGGGAAAAGCTAAGAAACTTGGGCTTTGGACGTGTGTTAGAAATTATCCGAAATAATTAGTATGGTATTGAAAAGCAGCAAAATCGGAAAAACGGTTTCAGAGCTGGGAAATTTAAACTTTTTTTTTGCCATGTAAATGTAATTATCTAAAATAAATTTTTGTTTTTTTGTTAAATAGACACAGTTGATATTTTAGTAAAAATTATATTGGTATTAATAATAAAAAAATCCAAAAAACGATTCCAGGGTTGGAAAATTGAAATTTTTTTGGTATATAAAAGTAACCTACTAAAATAATTTTTTTTTCCAAAAATTTTCTCTACAAATAAAAAATATTTTATTTGTTTATAGTAAATAGATGGGCATAATGCAAGACAAAAATGTAAAAGGATGATTCCAGGGTTGGACATTTTATAATTTTCTTTTATATAAAAGTCAAATTAAATTTTTTCTTTTTCTTTATAAATTAAATATATTTTATCTCTTTGAAGGAAAGAGTTTTGTACAAAATGTTTCGAAATTATAAAACAGCTGCAGAGCTGGAAAATTTTAACATTTTTTTTTTTTGGTATATAAGTAACTGCATAAAACTAATTTTTTTTCTTTGTTAATTAAACACATTTTATGGTTTATAACGAAATAAATTAGCATTAAAATCAGAAAAATCAAATAAAATATTCCAGGGTTGGAAAATGAATTCAATGCGGTGAATTCAAGTTTAAATCTTGATCGGAGAAGCCACCAAACTATACATGCAAACGTTTTTCTGATGCCTGCGCCAATACACACAATTGACTAAGACAAATAATTTATCAAATAATCCATGTTGTTGCATCGTGAAATAATTTTGATTTAATGAAACATGTGTTATTTAAGTGAAAAATTTACGTTTATTTTAACTTTAAATAATTTTAATTCAACATGATTCTTTATTTTAATTTACTAGTGCTAAAGTCATTTCAAAAGAAACAATTTTCTTTGAAGATAACAGTAAATCATGTTGAATTAACATGCAACATATGTGAAGCAGAATTATTGTAAAAATTGGTAAATTGGTAACCTTTTGTTCTCGTAGATTTTTCTGTGTGATAAACTTTTCGTATTATAATATTTATAATTTAAATAATAATAATTCATAAAAAATATTTCTGTTTTATAAAAGGTTTGGTAATAAAATTTCCATAGAAAATTTATTTTATTAACCTGTTATAAAACAGATATATTTTTTAGGAATAAGGCCTGGTACTCTTTCTGTTCAACATTTCATGCGAAATGCTGCCAAATTACATATCGTCAGCTAAAATGCAAAAAGGCGTAACTAACAAAAAATTCAAAATCGAGTTTTTGATTGATTATTATGAATGCCATTAAACTACATGTCTTGACAAAATATTAGACTTCTGCGATCAAAGATGACGCTTTTATTAACAAATAACTAGGGCACTTAAGTGCACGCTTCTTCTGTTTTTTTTTTAATTTTTTGTTCCTCCTGTAAAATTATATTTTTGTTAGTTACGCCTTTTTGCATTTTAGCTAACGATATATAAAAAAAAAAATTGGCACGAATTGTTCATGAACAAATTTTGCTTATCTTGAGAAAAACATTTGAAATGTACCTTAAAAATTTTAAGTTTTCATGCGAATTAAGTAAAGTGGAATTTACAACAAACACATGGGGTGTTTGTACAAACATAAAAAACTGTAGCATAGTTTCAGGCGCTAGCTAATATTGTTTATATGTAAATTTTTTCGTACGATTATTATTATTTTATTATTATTTATTTAGAGAGACTTCATTTTTTCTACATAACAAGATTAGCCAACATAATTTTATAGGAAACTTAAAACTATTATGTATTATTTTAATAACATTTTCTGATAATGCAACTTGCTTATTTGAATAAAAAGAATTAACATTTACATAATAAATTAACATCAGTTTTTTTTTTTAATATAGTGCCTGCTCCCAGCACTTGTCTAAATTAGTAGAGTTATATCTACAAAAATAGAACTTAAAACTAATAAAAAATTAAAACTAAATCTTACACCTAAGACTTACACTAAATTAAACAAAAACATAAATAAAAAAAACATCCATAAAAAAAACAAACAAAATTAATAAAAAAAAACAAAAAACAAAAGTTAACCTCTATGTATGCCGGGAGTAACATGTGAGTAAAAGTTTTGACCAGGATAAGTATTGCAAGGTTCTTTTAATATTCCAATGCTGGAAATATATTCAGTGTTTGACCAACTAAAATCTTGTTCATGAGTTAAAATGTCCTTAATAACACTCCCTTCAAAATAAGATAGTTTTTCTACAAACTTTCTCATCAAATCCAGGCCATAAAAAGGTATCGGTGACAATTTAGATTTTTCATAAACGAATCTATTTGAAAATCTTTTGTGCAAGGATTCATAATTCTTCTCTATGCACTTCCGAACAATATGACGTTCGAAAATTTCCATTCGCTTGAATGCCGTTTTTGAAATACTAAACCAAATAGGAAATGCATAAAGAAGAATTGGTCTGATGCTTACTTTATACAAAAGCAATTTAGTTTTCTTTGGCAAAAACTTACTATTAAATAATCTTCCAAAGGCCCCCTTAACACGATTTGCCTTTGCCAAGTTGTACACAACATGATATTTAAACTTCGTACGAATTAATTAATGTTGATAAACATTTTTCACAAATTTGAACAGAGTACCAGCCTTAAGGCAGTAAATAAATGTATTAAACATAAATTAAGTAAAACAACTACTTTTATTTATTTGTATATAATTTTTTTCTCTTTTTTGTTATCAAATTGTTAATGTTTTTATTTAAGTTTTACTATTTTCTATACGGTTTCCAGCGTCAAAAAATAGTCCCCATTTTAAATAAAAAATTAGTTACAAATGAAATTCATAGCTAATTTCTTATGTCTATGCTTAAAAAAAAATCAGCACATGCTGCGTTTCAGGTATAATAAATATCTGCTTAGTTGTATAAAAATTTTCTCAAGTAATCACAAGATTTTAACTAAAACTCTATTAAAATTTTCATTTAAAATTTTTTTTATTTACTTGGAACAAAAACACAATACCCTCGCCATTTCTTTAGTTTACTTAATAAAAAAATAAGCAAAGCTTCATTTAATATTCCTTTTAAGATCTATCTTGCATTACATAATGATTATTTGACTGCTTTTTTATAACTTTAAAATATATGCAGTACGCTGAGTCCTATTGTTGTTGGCCATCATGATGGCAAAGTTAATCTTGAACAAGTCATGATTTATTTAAATACCACAGAATTATTTTTTTTATTTCTGGATTCCTAATAATACCAACTTAATACCAAAAATAAAATATATGTATAACAGACTGAAAAACAGCTGTCAACAACATTTGTTTGACAAGAAGCGACAGAAAAACGAAGTGGCAGGCAATAACTACAACGACACCAGCTTTAAATATTCATGCAACAGCTTAAAAGAAAATCATCAGCAGCAGCAACCGAGACAATTGTTGTGCTTTTTGTTCTGTATTTGGCCCTTGTTTGCTCCTTGTTTTTTTTTCTTTTATTATCCTTCGAAAAGTTATTTTAATTTTAATGTATTAAAAACTTTGCAAACATTTTCTTAGTTTTTGGTTTGGCCGGGATATGGCCAAGAAGATATTTACAAAAATAAAAAATAAATAAATAAATAAAATTCTGCATTAACAACAGCAGCTACAAGTACAAGAAAAATAAAATAAAAATTGAGAAAATCGTGTTGAGCTTCATGCAAAAAGAAAAAATTGTGCCTTTAGTGGCATTTACATTAACTAACAGTTGTTAGTGAGTGATACTGCAAATCCTTTGGATATTTTGTTATAAGTTATTGTTTTAGCATTTGTGATGTCGTCTTTGGTAAGAGGGGGTGGGGGCGGATTAAAGTGGTGTTGATGAATGTTGTCTTGCTTGTCTTATTTATTTATTTCATTTTTATAAACTTGTGTTTATTTTTGAAGTGCTGAGTAATTTGAAAGCAGCTTAAAATGTTTTTGTTTTATAAAGAAATCAAGGATATTAAACTTAAATAATGCCGTTTTGGTCTTATTTCTTGTTTGTTTTTACTGGAACAAGAAATATAAGTATTATTAATGCTGAGACTTTGAGACTTTTTAGAAATACAAAGTAAAGTTGCAGTTGGTTTTAGTTATATGCTGAAAATAAGATTTCTGCAATTGAAAATGTTGGTATGTAAATAAATTTATTTAGTTTTCACTACAAACTTTAAAAAAATCAAAATTAAATATTGCTTTCTATTGATGTAATTTTTTTAAATGAATTACTGATAATACAATAGATATTTTTATTAAGTTCAGATATACACAGAAAAAGTTCATATTACAATCCACAAGGTTAATTTAAAAAGTTTCGACAATAACTTTGCTTCATATGTGTTTCATGTTATTTCAGCATAATTTACATTAATCTTAAAATCAAATTTTTCCTTTTGAAATAACTTTATTTCAGCTACGTCCAAACACACATACACTGATATTTGCATTTGAGGTAAACAGCTTTGAAAGCTCTTAAATTTGTTCTTGTTTCTTTGCAAATTAAGAGCAAGCATTGCTGTCTGTTGTGTTGTTGTTGTGGATGTTGTACTTTCATCGGTGTGAAAGCACAAAAAGCTCTTTATAAAAGTGTGCACATTGTGCGTATTGCGTGGACGTAGCTGCTTAATTTCATAATGATTTAATATTCAAGTACTGTTAAATCAAAATGAGAAATCATGTTAAAACAAAGTTATTTGAAGTTTAAAGAACATGAATTTCATATTGAAGTAACAAAAAAACCATTTTGAATCAAAGCTACTTCACGTTGAAACAACAGGTATTTAATTAAATATCGTCATCTTATTTTATAATTTAACTAACGCAGGCATCAGAAACATTGTGTAATTTAGTATGATTTTATTGATCATTTAGCAAAAAATTTATTTCGGCTTCTCTGTGAGATTGGGACCTGTGACTAACCGCTGTTGGCGGGAAGTTTTCGCTGGAAATGCGAAGATTGTCGATTATTTACGAACATCAAAACTAACTAAGAAAAAAATAGTTTTATTTAGTTTCTTTGATATACCAAAAAAGGTAAAATTTTACAACCCTGGAACTATATTTATTTGTTAGTTTTTCTGTTTCTTAATACTACTATCTTGCTTTCTTTAATATAGAAACTATGTATTTAATTAACAAAGAAAAAAATTAATTTTATTTAGTTAATTTTATGTATCAAAAAAAACTTAAGTTTCCCAGCTCTGGAGCTGTGCTTTTTATTTTTCTTATCCTGTATACCGAACTTTTCTTTCTTAAACATCATTTAATTTTAATTTCTAGAGAAAAAGAAAAAATTTAATTGATCTGTTTACTATTACAAGAAAAAAAAAAATAATATTTTCCAACCCTGGAATCATGCTTTCAATTTTTTTCTGCTTTCTTTTATCAACATATTTCTCTCTAACTCTAGAATACGTTTAATATATAGAGAAAAATAAAAAATTTCTCTTAGTAGGCTGCTGACATATGTATAGAAAAAAAATTTAGTTTTCCAACCCTGGAATTGTATTTTTGATTAATTTTGATTTTATATATTAATTTGATTTTGCCTCAAGTATAAAATAGGTTTAAATTACAAAAAACTAAATTTCTTATATGCCAAAATAAAGTTTACGTTTCCCAGCTCTGAAAAGCTATTTTTGATTTTTCTGATTTTCAAAATCAATATATTTTGGACCATTTCCAATACACTAGTTCAAAACCGAAATCTCTAGCTTTTCTGGGAGCTTTGGAGAACCGATTTTATGTATAGGCAGACGGACATCGCTTATATGTCTTCTTTATTCATAAGGAGCAAGAATGTATACAATTTATGGGTCGCATATTAATATTGTGGAAATTATACATGGAATGACAAACTTTTATGTCCTTAAACATTTTTGGTGAAGGGTATAAAAAAACTCAACAATTTATCAACTGTCTTGATATAAGATCATTAACATAAGCCGGTAAAAGAAAATATCGTTCCAAACCAGCTACGTTACAACGTACATACTCTGATATTTGCATTTGAGGAAAAACAGCTTTGAAAGCTTTTACAATTTGTTCTTGTTTTTTTTTTTTGCAAAGAAAAAGCATTATTGTTGCCGAAATCTGATTGGCTGTTGTGTTCTCGTCGCTGTAAAAGCACAAAGCTCTTTTGTAAAAGTTTGCTTAGTGTGCATATGGCTTGAACATAGCTATTCTACACAACATTGCGAATATATTAAGTTTAAAGCATACTAAAGAATGAGCTTAATTAAGCTTTTATTCGAAAAAAGATAACCATCAATTCATTGCGCTATAACTTCCTGAAGCAATAATTAAAATTTTTTTCAGAGCTACTTTTAAGTATATCGATAGCAGAGATGGCATTAGCTCAAAATAAATTTATCTCGACTTAGACATTTTTCCTTATTTTTTTACCAAAGATATGTTAGTGGCAAAACAAGCGTTTTAAAGACTAAAATTTTATAAAATTAGTAAGGATTCTTAGTAAATTTAATCAATGACTTGCAATTCCTCAAAACTTAAAATTTCTTTTACATTCAGTAATTACTTGGCAGTAAAATCACTGTGTGTGTGTCTTTCTTATGTTTTTGGTTTCTATACTTCCTTTTTTCCTAGTAAAAGTTGATTTTCAAGCGTTTCCTTTTAGCTAGGCTAAAGTAATCGCTTTAGCTGCGTTTGGTTTTTCAAACGCCTCTGAATGTTTTACAGTCATGCAGCATTAATAAAAACGAATGAATTTTTAAGTTCCGGAAGAAGTTCTCTTCACTTTTGTTTGCTTTTAGTTTGTTTTTTCCCTATTTCCACAGCTCTCAAAAGTGGTTGGCCACAAAATTGCATGCTGTTTATATTGTTGCCCTTCCCTGCCTGCTGAGCTTTTTTTTTAGCTTAGCGTTGTTTGTTTCAATGTCGCTTTTTGGGGAAAAGTGTATTTCTGCAGGATTGTTTTCCCTGCTATAACGAATTTAAAGGAAAAAGCTTTTTGTTTTACTTTTTTTAATGGGGTGTTTTGGTTAGTGGTGTTGGCCATAAATTATTCATTATATCCGTATAAAAAAAATTAACTGCAATAACAAATAAAATATATACCATTGCAACGTTTTTTAAATAAAAATAATAATGTAGAAAAGTAATAAAATGAAAGAAGAGCATTTTATTTTTATACTAAAGAGTGTAAGAATAAAAAAAAAAAAAAAAATCATTATTTCCGCAGACAGTTTTTTTTTATTTTTTTTTCAGTGCTGTTAGTCTGTCTGTGCATGCTCTGGCTTATGTAAGAGAAAATCTTACTTTATTACACCACACTCGCCCACATGCAAACACAATCACACACACACATATACATATACACACAGCCACATACATACACCCTTGCAGTTACATTACGTTAAAATTACTCTTCAACAGCTGGCAGAGAAAAAAAACCAAAACCACGCTAAAAAATGGGTTGTTAAAACATTTTAACAGAGGGCAAACTATTATATACATATGTATTTGCTAAATATAGGCAGCTGAAATGCAAAGCCATGTAACTAACAAAAAATAAATATGAAATTTTTATTTAATTATTAATTTTTATATCGCAAGACATGTCCCTACAAAATTTTCAAAACTTTATTATGACAATCAGCCGCATGAAAATAAACCCTCAAAAATCAATGTCAAGGTATTTTTACTTAAAAAAAGTTAATATTTTACTGAAAAAGTAAAACAATAATTTGGTATTATTAGTGCGCTAATAAATCTTAAACTGAAAGTAAAAGAACTTTAATTCAGTATCTTGAATAATTTTCTTTAGTTGTTTCTCTCTCCTAAATAAGTGTAGTTTTTATGTTTTTGCATTTCAGCCAACGATATGTTGCAGCATTTGCTTGGTTCATTTCGTTGGATAAAGTAATTTTATTTACTCTGTTTTTGCATTTCAGCCAACGTTATGTTGCAGTATTTGCTTGGTTTATTTCGTTGGATGAAGTAGTTTTCATTGCACAATATTTATTTTGTTTTTACTCACATTATTTCGAGAGATTAAGGCCAGATAAATTATTCCGAAGCAGTGGGTTTTTGCTGGAAGAGCTTATTTCATATTAGCGTGGTAGAAAAAAAGCAAATTTATTGATTTTTTGCCAGCAACAGTAGAAATTAATTCATAAAATACTGTTTAAGTAACTTATTTGTTGAAAATAACATCATTAGATTGACAGTGAGTGCATGTGAGAGGTTTGAACAAAACATTAAGATATACACTTTGATTATTAATTTTAAGTTGCCAATAATGCTTGATATGTGTAGATGCAAACTTTGACAGCTAATAATGGCTTTTGTTTACTTTGGTTGGTCATTTCTTCACAAATAGCTCAAAGACACGTCGTTTATATATTGAATGGTTTCGAACCGGCATTGATTTTGTACTTAACAAGAGAAATATTTTTCAGTGATGAAGCTTATTTTTTAGTGCAATTGTAAGTAAAAACTCTACTTTTGAGATAGAGTAAATGATCCAGGCATTATCGTATAGCATCATCATGTCATTGTGAAAAAAGACCTACTAAAGCGGTCAAATAATTCACTATTACAGTTAGTGGTGATAGCTATAGAAATCTGATTGCTTACCTATGCATGCATTAATTTTAAGATATCACACAGCTCCTACCACAGCTTATTTATTGTTCTGTTGCGAATTTATTTAGTTTAAACTTAGCCCGCTTAATCTCAAGTTATTGACGTTTACCATCTTATCACTGATATACAGCTTCAATTTCAGCAAAAACTAATCGAACATATGTACGTATAGAAAATTTTCGCATTAAAACCTACGAAAACAAAGTTATTTTTGAATTTTTTTTAGCAACAATTTTGCTTCATATGTGTTTCATGGTAATTCAACATGATTTACAATAATTAAAAAAAAAATCCTTTTGAAATAGCTTTATTTCATGTTGATTTAACATTACATTAATGTTAAAATGAAAACGAAGAATCATAAAGAATCACATTTATTGCTGATACTGAAATGACATGTTGCAACATATTGACTCAAAGTTATTTCATGTTGTTTCAACATGAATTTAATGGTTTAAGAGGAATTGTTATGTTGAATAAGGCTACCTACAATTTTTTTTTGATATTAAAACAAGCAACACAAACATCCAGATGTTTAAATTATGCAAAAATAATCATGTGCTACAAAAATTTTGCTCAATTTTAGAGATCGAGATTTTCGAGCTTTTTCACCCTGAAGAGTCAGAAGTGAAAATTTTTGAAAACTTTTACCTCTCCCAAAATTCACCAAAAACTTTCACAGCGTTAAATTATGCCGAAATAATCATATAAATCCGAAAATCCACCCATTTTTAGAGTTCGTTGAACATCTTAAAAATTTTCAACTCTCCCAAAATTAATTTGATATTAGGTATCGCTTCATAGTTTTCTTAGGGGAAAAATCCTCCTTCTCTTCTCTTCCTTTAAAAAAAGAGTAAGTAGAAAAATATCTAAGGTAACTACATAATAGACTGTATAGCAACTAAAATTTAACAATTTAAATTTTTTTCTACATTATATCCCTTTATCTTTCGTTCTCTTTAATATCTTGTTAAATAAAACCACCAAACTACTTTTATATAAAAGTATAAGAAAAAAAAAACAACTCCTTAGTCCTTAGTTAGAAGAAAAGAAATTAAGAAAAAACGAAAGAAATAGAAACTGCATAATAAACACTTTGGACATCAAAGAAACACAACTTTGTGCTGTGAAATTAAATGCATGCGAGAATAAAGTCCTGAAATCAAGGCGAAATCTAGAGAATAAACTAAAAAGAACGTCTTCCATTTATAAAATGCAGCAACTTTTTTTGACCTTAGAAACACCTCTAACCGCACAATGGAGGTGTTTCTACTTTGCATTTGAGGTTTTTTGATGTCGATGGTTTTTCTGTTTTTCTGTTTTTTTTTCTTTATTCTCTTATTTCCACTTTCATGAAACTTAAAGCTTTTTTTAAGTCGGTTTTAAAAGTCAAGTTGGTTAGAAATACAAAAAAAAAGAAGAAAAAAAACACACTTAAACAGAAAGAAAATAAAATTTTTTTTAGGAATATCGTTGGCTTAAATGAAGATTCACGTAACTTTATTTTTAAAATCTTTACAACATTATCAAAGTGATAATCATGATTTATATATTTTAGTTTTTTATTTTTTTTTTTGAGAAAGTTCCTTAAATTTAATAGTAAAATGCACACTCTGTTTGTTCAACTTTTCTATTGAAGAGAGAGAATTGTATAGATATTTATTCCCGCCGTTCCAAAGTGCTACAAAGGGTCATACCACCTACTCTCGGTCGACAGAGCCTCGTAAGCAAAATAGGGAGTACCAAGTTCTGTGAGAACAGTGAGTGAGGTTGCCATTTAAGTAGGATAGGCTATATATTGGCATCACTCCTCCTATAGTATCCCCAAGAGAGAGAGAGAGAGAGAGAGAGAGGGAATTGAACATATAAAAAACTTCACCTTGCCCATAGAATACAAACAAAATCTGTTAATATTGCAGTAAAACTAATTGTATTTTAAACACAAACAAATATAAATATTAAAACAATTGACATCTAATAATTAGAATTGGGATTGCCTTGAGATAACTTTTTAAATTTCCTTACACACAGAAAATTTTCAACTTAAAATCTACGTAAACAAGGTTAATCTAATCTTTTTCGGTATTGATTTTGCTTCATATGTATTTCATGTGAATCTAACATGATTTATAGTAATTTTCAAAGAAATTTTTTTCTTTTGAAATAACTTCAATTCACGTTGACGTAACATTTATGTAATATTAAAATCAAAATGATAATCATGTTGCATCAAAGTTAATTCAAGTTGGAACAATGTGAATTTGATTTAATGTAGTAATTGCATTTGATTAATTATTTAACTTACTTGTTGTTCATATAGACATCAGAAAAATGTTTGTTTTGTATATAAATTGGCTTCCTCGGCCAAGACTCGAGCCCGGAACTCATCGCGTGGTAGTCAACGTGTTTATCCCTACAGCCACAATAACTTTAAATATTCTTTAGATACACACTAAATATGTACCATCATGAATAAAATTTTAATTCATTATTTCATTTATCATTTAACGTACAACTTATTTGAAAAGTTTTAGTTAAAAAAATACAAAATAGTTTGACTTGAAAAGTTTTAGTTAAAAATAATACAAAATACTTTGACTTGACTCCAGCATTCGATCCTCCGACTGCAAGACTAGTGTATATTGCCTACCAGCTAGCAGCAGTTTGTCAGCTGTTTACAAACATCAAATAAAAAAAAACAACTCACACAACTAAGCACAAAAGTGTATTGCGACTATGAACAAAGCAAATAAACACCAACACACTTAAACAACATATTATTTCTTGTAAATTTAATGTGATTTGAATGAATTTGAATCAAACTTTTTGCATGGTGATTTCACATTGGCATTTTTTTCTGTGTGTAATAACTGTTAATTACATTTTGGAAAATATAATAACTTTTGTATCTAAAAAATTTCCAATTTGCTTATTTATTATAAATAAGCTTAGATAACTTCGGGCAAAATTGTTGAAAACAATCTGTAGTATTATATAAAAAATATTATATCTCTAATGACTGGCAATCTAATGCATACATTTATTTCCTCTCCTCCCAAGTTTGATAACTTTCTAACACAATGGTGTTACCACCGAACAATAATCATTGTAATTTTATGCTTAATTTATTCAAATGTCTTGTTTTAAAACTTAATTAACTGAGTTAATAATTGCTGCTGATAACCAATAGAAATAGTTGAGCAAAAAAGATATCTATGTCTTTTTTTCTGTTGTTCTTCTTTTAAAACAGACAAACGTAATACCAGGCAAATCTCTTCTCCTTGCCACAAGAGTTATTATGTGGTTTGCCATTGTCATTTAAACACAAGTATGTTTTTTTCTCACAGTAAACGTACATACATTTGTATGGATGGCAGATATTTTGATGATGATTATCTTTGAATATGAAACATCTACGTACCTAGATTAATTCATGCAATCAAAAACCATTGGGAGCAAAAAAAAAATGGGAGTAACAGGAAATCAGTAAAACCAAACAGATACCATAACAATTGGTTTCCGTTGAAAATGTCTGAATGCAATTGCCGGCAATCAAACATTATCTAACTGGTAGCCAACTATTTGCTTATAGACGTGATGGCATGCACGCACGCACGCACCCACTTACACCCTAAACCATTATCATTTGTCTGTAAAATTATCTTTAAATGCTCTCATTTGCTTTAACTACTGCAGGATAAGCAGCAACGATGAGAAAGAGCTTTTTTTTCAGGTATTCAACACATTTGGTTTTTATTTTTATCAAAGTAGAAAAGAAAAGAAAAAATAAAAGAAAAATTGGATTAATAAGTCCCAGTCCAGACTTGCAATTTTTGTTGCACCAATTCTTGTATATGTGTGAGAGTGTTGAAATAGAAATATATACTTTTTGTATTCCTGTCTCGCTCTTTTGCACCAAAAAATAAAAAGTTGCTGCAACCGGACCGGCACTAACCAACTCATCTACCTGCTATAGCCAATAAATGTATTTTATTTTCAAGTAATTGAAAAGTTTTTATATACATTTCCAATAATTTAACTCTAGTTTTATTAGTTTTCATTTCTAACTCAGGCTTTATCTAAAGTAATTTTAAACGTTCTTTTTCATAAGGAACGACTGGTTTACATGAAATATCTTCTACGATAATAAAGGGTGTTTTTTTATAGAGTGACACCAGTTTAAGTCATAATAAAACCAAGAAATATATTTTGAATATCAATTAAATGGGCTTTATTGGAAAGAAAATTCTTTGAAATTAATATTTAAATATAATTTCTGCCTGTGGTTTTTTCTCAGTTTTGGCGCTTTTATTTGTTTTGCCGATTTCGTTGGTTTTTGGCGTTTTTTCTCATTTTGGCGATTTTTTTTTGTGTAATTTTTTCGCGTTTAGATTTTCTTTTAGTTTTGGCGCTTTTTTCAGTTTTTGGCGATTTTTTTATTTTTTTGGTGTTTATTTTCATTTTGGCGTTTTTTTTATTTTGGCGATTTTTCGTTTTTTTCCATTTTGGATATTTTTTTTATATGTCATTTTCTTTGGTTTTGGCGATTTATTTTAGTTTTAGTGTTGACGCCTTTGGCGATTTTTTCAGTTTTCGGTGTTTATTTTCATTTTGGCGTTTATTATTTTTTGGCGATTTTTTCGTTTTTTTTTCATTTTGTATATTGTTTTATTTGCAATTTTTTTGTTTGGCGATTTATTTTAGTTTTAGATATTTTATTTTAGTGTTGACGCTTTTTTTCTTTTGTTTTGGCAATTTTTTCAGTTTTAGGTGTTTATTATAGCTATTGCTATTTATGGCGAGATACAGGGGTTAGAAAATAATTTTCGTAACAAAATTAACCGACACTAGTACAGCTATAAATTTATTTTTGTTTTGATTTCTTTGTACTTAAAAGCAGCGTACGAAAATAAACGAAGCAAATTGTTTGAATTTGTTTTGTTTGGTTCTTTGATATGAGTTGAACAAAAACAAAAACAATGAAAAACATCGCTCAGTTTGTTTTTGTATTATTTTTTGTAAATAAGCACAAGCCAGAGAACATTGCCGATCGACTGTAAGACGATTAACCGCCGCCGCCGACCACAAACAATATATTCATATAATCGTGCTCCGCTAGAAAAGATAATAATGGGTTATAAATGGAAACGTTTTGAAATATTTGCGGCGAATTTAAACAGATTAAGTTTGTTTTATACTATGTTCACACTTATGTTTTTAAACATGTTTAATACATCGTCAGCTGGTTTCTGGTTTGCGGCACAGTATATTCTAAATACATTATGTCTGTAGCAAACCAGAAACCAAACGACGACATTTTCACAATTGTGTTTAAGACGAGTTTTCTAAGAACTAAACACAACCGTTCACATTATATTTGAGATGTTTAAGGTTGTCGTTTTGTCAGTATTATTGTCAATTATTTATTTGTAAAAAATTACGAATAATTATGCTTTTCAAACAACAAATGTTTTTGTAAATAATTCACTATTTTTTAAGTAATTACTTTCTTACCAAATAATGTATCAGCTGCCGCCATTTAATAACAAAACAAAGGTGCCAGAGTTATCAAAAAACGGACTGAACATACTCTATTTACGTGTTTAAATCTTAAACACTTCATTTGAGATGTTTAACAAAACACTTCATTTGAAATGTTTAACAAAACAACAATCTCAAAATCATCATGTTTAAGCTCTTAAACACGAATAAGGTGTTAAACACGTTTAAAAACATAAGTGTGAACTATAGCTAAGTAGCAATTGCTATAACCGGGTGTCCTAAGACACCTCTCTCCTTTTTTTTCATTTTGGCGATTTCTATTATTTTGGCAATTTTTTCTGTTTTTGATGAATTGTTTTAGTTTTAGAGATTTTTTATACGTTTTTGGCGATTTATTTTAGTTTTAGATATTTTAATTTAGTGTTGACGCTTTTTTTGTTTTAACGATTTTTTCAGTTTTTATTGGTGTTTATTTTCGTTTTGGCGATTTTTATTATTTTGGCGATTTTTTCTCTTTTTGATGATCTGTTTTAGTTTTAGAAATTTTTTTTTAAGTGTTTGGCGATTTTGTTCGGTTTGGCGATTTTATAATTTTGGGCTTGTTTTTGTTTTAGCGTTTTTGAAAATTTCAAGAGTTTGCCTCTTACGGTTTACAAGATTTAGCAAGTTGACAAAATTACTTTGCTAAAACTACATTAACTGAGAGAACACCCTTTAATTTAGACTTTTTTAAACTTTAGTATTGTAGTTTGTATAAAAATACAATAAATTTTAACAGCCTTATGTACAAAAATTATTAAGGTTTTATAAAACAAATTTTGTTACAGAATTTTCCTTAAAAAGTGTTTATAATTCCTTAATAATTTTTATAAATAAGGCTGTAAGATTTCATGTGTGTATAATATGTCAAAAAATCACAAATGTTTGTATGGGCAACCCCCCAGGGGTGTGCCACTGACATAGGTGGGTCGGCCCTCCAAAATTAGTGTGGATCGGTCGTACATTTTGACTCGATTGAGGAACTCTAAATGGGTGAAAGTGAGATTTTTCAAAATTCGACCCTTCAAGAAAACTTTACCTTTCGGATCAAAAGTCGGGATATCAAAATACATTTTAGAGGTATGGTTCCTTCGGCAAAGTTTCTTATTTTGATCTATAAAATACGATTTTTCTTGTAATTTGAGCGATTTTTTTGCCTCCATACAAATCGACACGCCCTAGTGTATATACATATAATTGTATGGGATTTTAAATTTTTCGTTGCTTGCTTTGGAACACTCTTTAATAATTAACTTTCATATAATTATTGTTGTAGTGGCCAAATTTTAACATACTCTGTCGAAATTTCTGATTCTTACGGTTCTGGAGAAAACAGCCTGTGACGGACAGTCGGATAGCGTAGCGAAACCAATTGGGTTTCTTTTCACCTTTGGCGTACAAACACAAATACACACCAATACACTTTAACGACATAATTGGGGTATTCAAATGGTACTCATAAATTAACATGTTTTAAAGTAATAACACGAAAAATATGACTGCTGTGAGCAACCAGTCATAATTTACAATTATAAATATTGTGCTTATTTGTATTTTGTATTTAACAACTTTTTAACATATCGCACTCTCTCTCTCTCTCGCTCTCTCTCTCTCTCTCAATTCCTTTGGTAAACTCTCTCACATTTCTACGTGTAGTTATGACAAAACAATAAACATATCTAAGAAAGTCTTATTATTTTATGACTTTTTTGCTTGAGCCACAAATTAAATATTAAAACATTATGACACTTAAGACACTTAAGACACTGGTTTGAATACCCCAATTATTTGCTATAAATTTAATTTGATTTGGAATCAACATTTTTGCGTGTGTATTTTACTTTGGTATTTTTTTCTGGTGTGTATTTAATTTAATTCGATACATAAACTTTCAACTAAATCAGTTATGCATTTAAAATAAATAAAGTCCTTAACAAAATATACAACCATGAAAGCAGATTATTGGTTAAGTATATTAAGGGTTTGTTGAGTGTTCCCAAAAATAGAGCAAAGAAAAATTTGACCTTAATCAGTTTAATTAGCAAATGTTTTAAATAAATAAATAAATTACTACCCTTCCTTGCTTTCCTTAAAATCCTTAAAAAAAATAAGCTAGAGTATTCACATTAGTCAAATGTGAATATCGTCACGCAATACCTGTCAACATGAAATATATACATACAAACATAATTATACCTACATACGAGTATATATATAAACCTTACTTTAATTAGACTTTTCTGGAAATTCCCAATAACTTTGCAAGTCTTATATTTTATTATTTAAGAAGTATTACAATGACAAATTTAATACAGTCGAAAGTTTCTATAACGTACTAGCTGGGGACCGAAAAATGTCTATGCTATGGAGAAAATTTGCTATAGAAAAGCTGTATTCCATTTAAACATTTGATTTTATTTCGGTTAAGGAGAAGAAACAATGTGTAGAAATCCTTAGCAAAATAGTGTTCCCAAAAATAACTCGTTCATTATAGTGCTCCCAAAAAAAATTCGTAAAATCCCCAAAATGGGATTTTTTTTCCAATCTTTCGCCGGCAGCAAACAATATTTTTGTAAATACTTAAAAACATATCCAGTCTTAAGGTGGCATAATAACTTTTGGTTTCAGCTTTGGAATTTGAGGAAAAATTTCCAAAATTTTGATATTTACAACAAAATAGGTCTAATTCGAAACGAATCAATTACCCCATTTTTTTCTAAAAAAAAAAACGTGAATGTCTTTATTTTTTAAACTTTTAATTTAAATTGCATGTAAATTTGGTGTTAATTGTGCTTTTGATGTTGTTTTAATGTTACAAAATGTTGTTCTTGGGACCAGTCACAGCACACTTACATTTGAAACATTAATTAAATATAAATTTGTTTGTTTGTTTTGGATGTAAGTGTGCGATAAGTCGAACGTTGTCGATATCGTAGAATTGGCCCTTAATTCATGATAAGTTTACTTCTTTAAATCAAACGAGATTTGACTTTTCCATTAGCAGAACAGTGGAGCAAGGTTGGTAAAAATGTTAAAATTGAAATTTTTTTTCTCGAATATTTCCCAAACTCTCAGCGAAAGCCCATAAATGTAGCAGAATTTTTTTATAGCTATGCTATTTACTGCGCATAACAGGTGTTAGGACGTGATTTTTGTAACAAAAATAATTGATACTATTACGGTTATAAATTTATTTTTGTTTTGATTTCTTTGTACGTAAAACCAAGGTACGAAAATAAGCGAAACAAATTGTTTGATTTTGTTTTGTTTCATTGCTTGAAGTGAGCGAAATAAAAACAAAACAAAAACCATGAGAAGGATTGCACAATTTGTTTTTGTATTGTTTGTGCACATGAGAAGAAACCATTGAACTCAGCTGATGGGCTGTAAGCCGGCTAACAAACAATATATTAATTTAATCTTACGCCGCTAGAAAAGAAAATAGTGGGAAATATTTGCGGCGAATTCGGCATCATAATAAAACATAATTTAATTATTGACGCATTAAGTTTCTATTATATAGCTAAGGAGCATAGCTATAATCGGGTATCTTGAGGTACCTGTCATCTTTTTTAGCTCATGGATAGAAAAAAATTCAGTTGCAAAAAATCCTTTTTAGCAGATAAAAATCAGCTTGACATGAGTTTTAATTATTCCTTAACCCAACTTAACGCAATTGCCCACTTGGGGGCATTGTGGCTCCGCCCCCTTAAGAAATATTTAGTTCAAATTCCAGACTTAAGCCTTGCGATACCTCTGCAAATGTATGCAATTTCAAAATAATCGTACGGTCCGTTTATAAACTGCAGAATTATTTCCATTTTTCTTACTGTGTAGTGGGTACTTCAGGCCCCACTAAGCACCAGAAGGCACCGTCTGATTGAGCTAAAAAAAATAAAATCGCATTTATAACAGCTAACTTCATGTTTTAGATAGTTAGTGCAAATATATCAATTAAAACAAATTTGCAAAGAGTCTAATGTACAAATATATAGTCAAATTTTTATATATAAGCGCAACACTCTGTGTTGGCATTTCTATAACTAGAGTCCGATTGAAATGCCTTTATACATTCATTAAAAGCAACAATTGCCCATTACTGACATTAAAACTTCCTTTCTTAAGTTTAACATTGCTGCAGTTTCCTCAGTAATGATGATTACAATACTGATTGCAGTACAATACAGTGTTGGCGAGAAGGCTGAGGAAGAAACTTCGAAAATTAAACTGAACAAACAAACATCCATTAAGTTTGTGTTCAAAACTAAAATGCAAAGCAAATGAAGTAAAGTTTTTGTTTCTTTTATTTTTAATATTATTTGCATAATGGTAGTGGTAAGAAAATAAATTATATACACATACAAATGCATACAGTACAAACACATAAATATATTTAAGAAGTGCATTTGTTTTTTAAATATAATTTTGTGTGCCCCTCCTGCTATTAAACCGGGTAGGAAAACTTATAATTTCTTAGTACTATAATATAATTTAAAAATTTTCGTGTGTATATAATTTAATAATTCTTATATTAGACGTTTACTTTTTTTTAAAAACTTTCTTGTGTGGGCATAACTTAAATTTTTGTAATTGCTGGCATACGTGTGAATTTTTTTCTTTTTTTTTTGGTATTCATAAATATTTAAATTTTTAGGTAAGAGTGCCGGGGGTTTCTTCTGTTATATGCCTTTTATACTCATTTGAATGCATCTAATGTTTTATGGCACTTGTGCTTAAAGCCGGCTGTATATTGTGTATATAAATATTCAGTTTTTTGTGTGCATTTGTTTTAGCAAAATGTAAAACACTAAGTGCAGCCCTTTTGTGTATAATGTAGACAGATAGTGAAAGGAGTCGATTCTTTAAAATAACAGGTATTTATAAAAAAAAAATTAAAAAAAAAAACCGACTGCGACCAATTTTGAACTGTTAAGTATCCTAAATGATCATAAGAGAAACTTAAAGATGCTTTTAAAATAGATGTCGAATGATACCCAATTTGGTCTCGTTCGCCGAGTTTTTATTTTTTACTTATTACAAAATGGCGTCTATTGGCCGCCATATTGAATTCTGAATGGTGGGGCTCTCAGGATTAAGATAAATCGATTGACGCATGAATCATCAAAACGATATAAGTGTTCGGTTTATAAAGTTTCGCAAACGAACACACATACATTCATAGACTGATAAACACCATACCCTTCTTTGCGTTGCTCAGTCGGGTAAAACTGTCTAGTCGTGTTTTGTCTAGTCGTGTCTTGTCTAGTGGTGTCTTGTCATGTCTTGTCTTGGTTTGTCTTAACTACCACGACATGAGTTGGAGTTCAAATATAAACATTTTTCTGATGCCTGTGCCAATACCAATAGTCACTTAAATTAAATAATTAGTAAGGTAAGATGTTTACATTAAATTAAATTCATGTTGTTTCAACCTGAAAAAGCTTTAACTCAATAGGGTTCTAAGTGTTATTTCATTATTAAATTCATGTAGTTTCAAGTTGAAATTATTTTGAAACAACATGATTTTTCACTTTGATTCAAAAGTACTGGAGTGTTAAATCAACATAATATAAAGTTATTTTAAAATAAAAAATTTCTTTAAATCATGTTTAATTAACAGGAAATACATATAAAACAAAATTGCCGAAAAATTTTAAATAAACTTGGTTTTCGTAAAACTCAAAATGAAATTTTTCTGTGTGTATATATAAAAATTTTAAAGCTTTTGAAGGATGTCTAAGATGCAGCAGAAATAAATGTAAATACACTTGCTCATGATTTAAAGATATTAAAGATATTATTTAAAATTATTTCAATCTCTCGCAAATAAAGATGATTAAATCTGGATGTATTGATTTTGATTTAAAGACTCTTGAAACATGGAAAACGATAAAGCTTGAGAGCAACAAGAGTTTAAGGAACTTTTTTTTTTTGAGAATCATAATTAATTAACAAATTCTTTTAAGCTTGTTTAAAAATTAATTCAAAGCACTACAAAGAAATAACACATGTATTGTACATTCTATTCAAATGTACCACACAAAAGACTTTTTCAGTTTTTTTCTTGTATTTTTTGTTTTGCTTTAATGTCATGAACATGCAATATGCAAATAATTTTTCCCTGTTTTCCTTTTTCTTTTTTTGGATTTATACTTTTTATATTTTCAAATAATTAAAAGTTTTACTTTTTTTCACTTAATGCACGAAAAACATTTCTTAAAGAGATTTGCAAACAAAGTTAACTGGAACTTGCAATAAGGAAAAAACACAGAACTGAATAATAAAGGTGTGCAAATCAGAGAACAGCAATGAGTAGTGAAAAAGTGAGTAGAGTTGAATCATGTCTTATAATTTCTTGTACTTATGTGCACTCATACTTGTTGCAATGTTGTTTATGAATCATATTCACTCGAAAGTTTGAAGTGTGCATCGAACTCATACTTAGCAACATTTATGATGTTGTTGCCCTCGGCTCTCCTTAACTCAATGCCTATGGACGATGCAATATGAGCATGATTCACAATGCGAACTTTGCATACGAACATTAAAGTTCTCATTATGAGGTGATGTGTTGACTACACTTTTAAAGGCAAATTTTGTAAATAGAAACGTTTTTTTCGTTTTGAAATTTGTATGGAAAAAATATTTTTTGAAACGAATTTTCGTTATTTTTCATACAAATTTGAAACGTTTAGAAACGAAATTTTTTACAAAATCTGCCTATTAAATAAACATACGTGCATGAGTTGAGCGAGATTAATCAATGTGAGTAGTATAAGTATTTTCCTGAAATTAGAAATCAAACTGAGGTGATTTATGAGTGTGAGTATGATGTCGACGTCGCATTCTTATTTATTTTAACCTCTACTTATAAATCAATGTCATGGTGAGTATGCGTAGATCAGAGTAGTTGAATTTAAATGATGTCTACTCACTTATATTTAAAATTTCATGAGTCAGTATGAATAGCGAGGAAAGGATTCATTGCCGATCACTGGTGCCAATAGAAAAAAAATTATTTGAAAAATTCATGAAATTTTTATGGGAAAATTATCCGTTTTGTTTCATGTATAAATGGCCGTAAAAACTTAATACGTTGAGTGAGTTTATAAAATATTTTAAAATGTTCTAAGACAGGAAATAATTAACATAACAGAACTATTAAGGAAGTTTAAAAAGGTGAATAGCAAATATATTTGATGTGCGAATATAAAAGAATTTTCATTTAATTTGAAATTTAATTATAAGATTAAATTTTTTCAGTTAAAGCAATCATCCTTAAATGTTACAATGTACTTTAAGTCTTAATTTAAACTTTGCTAATCATTTAAATTTAATAAAAAAATACCAAACTATTGTTTCTTTGGTTTATATATCCTTTTATGCTTAATAGTAATTTTTTAAGGATTTTATATTTTATATTTTATTCCTTAAATTTGATGTAAAATTTTCAATTAATTATATTGTATGAATAATCTATCAAACAACTGATATTAGTTAATCTACATATAAAACATGAAGCTTATTATGCTTATGTTGCTAAAGAATTTTTAGCAAAAACCTTCACATTCCCAGCTCATATATACGAATATATTCACAAACACATAATAATTTTCCCAATATTTAAACATGTAAGAAACTCATGCCAATACATGATAATAACAAATTTTCATTAAAATTTCTTTGAAAGGACTTGTATATTTTTTTATTCTATTTTCAAATACTTTGAAAGGATTTTTATATTGTAAATGAGCGTGATTTGAAAAATTGTATCTGCAACATATAAAAGAAAAAGAAGTGAAAGCAAAAGAAAGAAAGAAAAATACTTTGAATGTGTGTTGTAAAGCTTCACATGAATAGCTGTTGCTGTTATCTAAAGGTTTCCTAGTTCTAATAATTGAAATATACATACATCTCGGTGATGAAAGTGCAATAAAGTGAAAGGATATGTGTGAAAAAAAAACCAAATAATGTAGAAGACAAGAATAATAATTTGAAATTCAAATGCAAAGTTTCGAGTCCTTTTATAATTTAAAAATTAATTAATCAATTGTAGGGAAAAAGTTCTTTTGACTTTTTGTCATTTTTAAACGACTTAAAAAAAAGGAGGAGGTTAACAATTTGCTACATTTTAGACCGATTGTAAAAATTCTTTGTTGTCTGAGAGGATATAGCTGCTTATTGGTCCCATTGTGAAAAAAGTGGGCGGGGACACACCCACAACTTTTTTTAATATAATTTTATGATATTCTATTTATCTGATTGCTGCGAAACCTTTAAAACGCGTTTGGTTCTTGTAATTACACAATTTGAAAGTTAGAAAAATGGGCGGAGTTCCGCCCATTAAAATTTATTATTATATATCACGCGTTTCTACTTAACCGATTTTCATGAAACTTACCACACAATTTGATCTGTAAGGTAGACAAAATCTTTTATTTAAAAAAGGGTCCGAGCCACGCCCATTAAAATTTAATATTTTATTTTAAGTGGTTCTACTTTACCGATTTTTACAAATCTCAACACACACCCTAAGCCCTGAAAAACACACATCTTGCATTTTAAAAATGGGCGGAGGCACGCCCATTAAAATTTAATTTTATATTTCACTTACTTCTTCCTATCTTCTTCTATCAGATCTTGGCATTGAAGGCGTTTTTTTTTGCAGAAAGAATTCTTTCTGTAAGTCGATTATGACGAGTTTTGCGATTATGTGCATATGGATGTGTGTATGTGTATATGTGTGTAAGCATCTCGCAGCTCAAGAGCCAATCCAACGGATTGGAAAGTAAGAAAATAAAAAACATATTGATTGCTCAATAATCTCGTTTTAGCTTTGTTGTTTGTTGAGCTTCTCATTTGTTTTAATGAAAGTTTACATAATAGCTCCAGTTAGTCTTAGAAATTTTTTGGGTAAAGGTTCCCTGATTATCTGCATTAGCAACAGTGAAATGCGCATAGGATCCACCAGTCAATAATCAATTTCAATGTATTTTTAATAAAAAAATATTTTATTGAATAAGTAATATTGTCAATCATCATAGTGTGAATCTTAGTTGCACAACCCTCGTACCAGTGTATTGCACTAATTTGTTGACGCTACAGTAACCAAGTGAATGAACTGGTTACTGGCAATGCACAGGTACGAGGGTTGTTCAACTATGATTCACAACATCCCTCCCCTCTTGGCGGAAGAAAACATCTAGATATAGTAATTGGACCAAATTACTTCTGTCTTAAATCGTAAATGTAAGTGGTCTTATTCTATATATTATTATAAAATATATAAGTAAGTGACATGTAGGTGATCTATTCTGTAAAATATATAAGCAAGTGACATGTAGGTGATCTATTCTATAAACTATATAAGTAAGGGCCTCCGACTCACAACAGTAAAACAATAATTTGGCATTATTTGTGCGTTAATAAATGTTAAACTTAAATTGTAACAATTCCCAAAAAAAAAACAAAGGATTCAAAAGAAATTCGCTTCATTTGAAAGAGTTTTTTCTTGGCTCTTTCAAAAAAGCTAATCGAGTTTGAAATTAAGCATTTTTGGTTGAAGCTAATCCCTACTGGATTACTAACTTAATGATTTTAACAAGGCATGAGACTAAAATAATGGATTTTTGAGAAGTAGTTATGTTGTTTATTGTAGGAAAAAAATTTTTTTATTTTCGTTGTGGGAAATAGTTATTTTCTTATCAATATACATTTTCTATTATATTGAAAGTTATTGAGTTAATGCTAGGCGTTTTTATTTTTAAGTTGTAATAAAATTGAACTCTAATGAAAAAAAAAAAATGCCTCCTTTCATACTATTGTCATCAAGTTGGTTAGTTTTGGAACTGTTCTAAATAGTATGTTTTTCTATTAAAGTCTATAAAAAATATAATCAAGCTTTCGTTAAATTAAAACGAAAGCGTTGTTGCTTGATAAAAAATTAAAAAAAAGAAGAGTAATGTCTTACGACACCCGTTTATAGCTATGCTGCTTAGCTACATATATAAAACAAACTTAATGTGTTAAATATAGATGCAATAAAATTTTAAAACGTTTCCATTTATTTCCCATTATTTTTTTTCTAGCGGCTTACGATTCAATTAATATATTGCCTGTAGCCGGCGGCTGCTCTCAGCCGGGTTACACCCCATCAGCTGTGTTCTCTCATTTGTACTCATGTGCAAAAACAATACAAGAACAAATTGAGCAATCCTTCTCATTCTTTTTGTTTCACCCACTTCAAGGCCGTGGTCGATTGTATGAGTTACACTCTCACCACAAACCAGTGTTGCCAGTGAAATTTCATCTTCTTTCCCTAATTTGAAATTTGAAATCTCCTAAAGCAAACTTGACTTAATTTTGGCGAGAAGAAACACTCAAGTTTTGTTTATAAAGAAAAACATCTTGTGTTGTTGCAACGTCAATGTAATAGTGTTTAAAAATATGGCTTTGCGGAAAAACTTCTTAAAATAATTTAAATATATGCCTGAAAATACCTTTTTATGTCACGTTTTTTCAAGCATAAGAAATCACGTTGACAAAGCAAACCTTCTGGCTTGCCATAATAATATGCTGAAAATAAAAAAATTAGTAAATTCTCATTACACATATTTCCTTATTGTTTGGGGAAAAAAATTATCTCTTAAGAGTATGTGATACACATAACTTGTTCTCAACAATGCGTGTGTACACATACTTAATAGAAGAGTATATTAAAGGCGCGGCGCTCTTAATTTACCGACCACGGCTTCAAAGAACGAAACAAAACAAAATCAAATAATTTGTTTCGTTTATTTTCGCACTCTGGTTTTAAGTACAAAGAAATAAAAAAAAAAAATATAGCTGTAATAGTAACGATTATTTTTGTTACGAAAATCACGTTGTAGCTCCTGTATCGTGACATAAATAGCATAGCTATACAATTTATTTATTACCTTCTCTTACTAAAAACTTCAAACCTTCCTCGTTTATCTCTACAAATGGACATGCCATATATCCTTTACCTTTTTTCTTTGCTCAAGTAAAGATAATATCAATTGATTTCTCTATTACATGCATTTACAATGAATGACTATTAGCCATCTTATGGCAAACGCAATACAGCTTAGAGACAACCACAACAGGGTAGAATAATGAATGTATGTGAGAGAAAAATTAAGCAGTCTTAACCATTATAGACTATGTTGAACTATCATCACTGCCATTTTAGAATTTCAGCAAAATAATCTTAAAAAAGAGAAAAAGCCAGCAAGCAAGAAATAATTACTAAAATTGGAAATCATACAGAAATGTTAAAATGCAAAATCAACATGTAATCAGAACACCACCACATCAAATACAAACTGGTGAATTGAGGTAAAATCGAAACAACATGTCCTGGTGTTAAGACACAGATTTTACAACATCATGCATTAACTTTAAGGCAGTGGCAGGATTAACTAAGGACCTCAAAGTAGCCTGGGTTTAATACAACTTTTAATTAAAACTGCTCCTAAAAACTGTGTGATCAGTAAAGTGTGTCCGTAAGGAGACATAAGCAAAAAGTGCAAAATTTCATTAAATCATGTTGGTGTTGCTCTCAGCTAGCAAAGTTGTATCCAAATGGTACAAATGTACAAAACAAAGATGAACATTTGGATGTCTTTATGAAGAGGTAAATCTTAAAAATTGATTTAAATTCAAACTTCATTTTTGCTTAAAATACATTCAGTTTTATTACAAAATTTTTACTTTTCTTTTAGATAATGTCCTTAATGCCATTATCCACTTTTGTTAAAGGTTTCTATTTCTATTTCATTTTCAATTTTAATTTGCTTTCAAAAAACAAACAACTAAAATTTCATTTAGAAACTGAGTTTTAATTTGACTTGTATAGAGGAAAATCATGCGATTTATTTCTGCAACGTCAATGAATGACAAATTCAATTTGAAGCTGAAACAAAAAGTTATTTCAAACAGAACAATACACGTGCACATATGTATGTGTATGTGTGTATGTTTTTGAGAGAATAAAAACCAAACCCACATCTACATACGAATGAATGGTTTGTATATGAATACAATATCCGCCAAAACCATGTTGCTCAAAAAAAAAAAACAACATATTTTTTCTCGTATTCCATACAATAAATTGAAATAGTATCTGAACTTGAGAATATGCTTTGTTTTATATTCATTTGTAGCGAAATGTTTAGAAAGGTTCATGAATACGAATGTACACCGAGATAGACATTTCTTTAACTCAGTTGTCGTTGTTGTTGTTGTTGTTGTTCTTGTTGTTGTGTGCTGTAGTTGTTTTTCTAGATGTTGAGTTAAATTAAATGAATTTAGTTGGAAATGATGTGACAGTTACTACCACAAAAAAGAAGGAAAAAAAGAAATGGAAAGTACTGTTTTGTTTTTATAGCTATGCTATTTATGGCACCTCCTGTATCGCACCACTGATAGCAAAAATTCATAAATAAAACAGACTTTTTTTATAGCTATGCTCTTTATGTCACAACACTGAAGCTAGGACGTGATTTTCTTAACAAAAATAGTCGACACTATTACAGTTATAAATTTATTTTGGTTTTGATTTCCTTATACTTAAAGGCAGAGTACGAAAATAAACGACACACATGGTTTGATTTTGTTTTGTTGGATTCTTTGAAGTGACTAAAATAAAAATAAAACAAAAGCACTGAGAACGTTTGCTCAAATTATTTTTGTATTGTTTGTGCACATGAGCATAAACCAGGGAACCCAGCTGCCGGCCGCAAACAATACATTAATGAATCCTAAGTCGCCAGAAAAGAAAATAATGGGAAGTAAATATTTGCGTTTAATTTGTTATGATCATATAATATAATTTTATTGCATTGTTATTTAACACATTAAGTTTGCTTTATTTATATAGCTAAGCAGCATAGCTATAACCGGGTATCCTAGCACACCTCTCTTCTTTTTGGTGCAAAGTTTTGTTTTTGTGCTGCTAAAATTTTATTTTTATTCCTTGAAAAAAAAATGTGTTTGCTGTAACATATTATTTGTTTAAGATACAATTTGTGTAGCTATTGGGGGTGAAAGAATAAATGAAACAACACCATCTTTTATTTTATTTTTTTGCTTGCTCTACAAGTATCTGTAGAGCAACACTAAGTACTTGTCAGTATCAATAAGAGTTTTTATTTTCAAAACTTTTTGAATAACTTGGCTTTATTTTTCATGATATGCATTTAAGAAAGGTAAGTCAGCAGATATTCAATTCAAGAGCTGTAAAGAAAACAAAATTTAGTTTGACATGCTTTATACTTTCGTTTCTTGAGGCATTTGAGGGATACAATTTTTGGACATCCTTGAAATGTTTTCAGGGTCAGATTACCATTCGGTCAGTACAAAGGCTGATGAAATAGGGGCTGCACAGAAAAATGACAGTATTTTCTCCAGCTAAAAAGTCTAGTTTAAATTTTCTTCTCTTCTTTAGAAACTCACCTTATTTAATAAAAATACTTCATTCAATAAGAATTGAAAATACTGAACTAAAGCCTGATTAAAAAATTATTCCTGATTGAAATTTACTCTAGTTCAATTTAATCTAATATGTTTCATCTGAAAACATTTTATTTAACTGAATCTAAGTTATTTTTAATTTCTTAGTGCTTATTTTTGAAGTTGGTTTAATAATTTTTTAGTTTTTTTTTAATTTTTAATGTCAAGTTTATAGTTTTAGGGGCGTGGTCACGACCAATTTGGCAAATATTAGCCCATTTTTCCAAATTCAACATTGCGTCACTTTCAAAGTTCAATATAAGTGGCCAGTAAAGCAAAACTTGCTCAGGTAGAAGCATGTAAAATATAGTATTAATATTTAATGGACATGACCCGAAACGCTTTGCCAAGTCTCGTGGGAATCTGAAAAGTAGAAGGACATGTAACTTAACAGTGACCTTTCATATGGGCGTAGCTCCACCCACTTTTTTAAACACACGATAAAGTGGAACTATGGGAAAAGTTGTATTAAATTAAAGCTTAAAGTGTATGCCAAGTTGAATAAAAATTGTTTAAGTGAAGTAAGTGAAATGTAATATTAATATTTAATAGGCGTGTCCCCGGCCACTTTTTTAAACACAAAATCAAGTATTTCTTAGAGCTTAAAGGGGTGTGCTCAGTTTTGTAAAAATCGATTAAGTAAAAGCACGTGAAATATAATATTAAATTAATGTTAATGGGCGTGACCCCGCTCACTTTTTTGAGCACAGAATTAAGTATATTTAAGAGCGTAAGGTGTGCCCTAAGTTTCTTTAAAATTAGTTAAGTAAAATCACGTGAAATATAATAATAAATTTTAATGGGCGTGACCCCGCCCACTTTTTTGAGCACAAAATTAAGTATTTTTAACAGCGCCAAGTTTCTTTAAAATTGGTTCAATAAAAACACATGAAATATAATATTAAATTTTAATAGGCGTGACCCCGCCCACTTTTTTTAGCACAAAATTGAGTATTTTTAAGAGCGTAGGGTGTGCGCCAAGCTTCTTTAAAATTGGTTAAGTAAAAGCCCGTGAAATATTATATTAAATTTTAATGGGCGTAGCCCCACCCACCTTTTTTGAATAAAATATTGTGTTTTCTTTAGATCTCAAGCTACATATGTATATGTGAAGTTTCGTAAAAATTGCTTAAGTGAACTAAGTGATACATAAAATTAGAATTTAATAGGCATGTCCTGCCCACTTTTTTATGAATGCCCTAACGTGCCTTTTTAACTTCAGAGTGCGTGGCAAATTTTGTTAGAATCACTGAAATAGAAGCATGAGAAATTTTAAAATAAGTTTTATTGGGCGTGGTCCTGCCTATTTTTTTAAATTTCGAGATTGTGTCGTTGCGAGAGCCCAAGGCATTGGGTAAGTTTCATAGCAATCAGATAAGTAGAAAAAATAGTAAAACTAAATAAAAAATTTGTGGTCGTGTCCCCGCCCACTTTTTTACTATGGTATCAAATGGAAGCATACCCTCTCAGACAAAAAAAAAAGTAATTTTTACAATCGGTCTAAAATGCAGCAAGTTATGAAGTAACAGTGTCAACAAAAAAAAAAAATACAAATGAATTGATAAATTGCTCCTTTTTACCTGACTGCGTGGTGCAAACAAGGTTATTGTATTCATCAGCAGATGTATGCATGTATGTAGGAATGTATGTATGTATGTATGTATGTGTGTTCCTTTGCGGCCTTTATATATACCGAACGTGTCGACCAATTTTGATGATTCTTACATTGTTCGTCTTAATCCTGGGAGTGTCACTAAATATATGTCAGTAGTCAAAGCTCAATATGGCGGCCAACAGACCCTTTATTATTGATGCCTTATCTCTGAGTCTAAAAAAAAATTTAAAAGTGTTATAACATAATCGTTATTAACGATGTCTAGCTCTTTCTGATCAGTTTTAAAACTTAGATAAAAAAATCCCATATTTAAAACTTGGCAGGAAAAACTCATAATGAAAATTTTCTTATAAACATTGTAAATACATTTCATCTTAAAAGGAGAGACAGTTTAATTTATTTTTATATGATGGCAGAACCTCCTGAAAGTTTTTTGAAACCCCTTTTCTTAAGTTCAGTTTTCATCATTTAAATAAACTGTCATTGATTTCATATCAAGAAATTAGTGTTTCTTGTTAGTAAAAGTTTTTCTTTTCAATATGTTTACTTTTAAATTTGTTTATTTCTGTTGCTGTTAAGAGTCTTTTCTATTTTATTTATTTTACGAACTTGAATATATATATATATATATATATTTTTTTTTATATCATGAATTTGAATATATTTTATTTAAAGAGTATTTTTTTCAAACTTACTTTAAAACTTTTCCTTTTTCTTTTGATTTGCTTTTTGCAGAGTTTTATATTAACGTTTATTTTTCTCTCCAAGGTCTTGTAAAATATTTACATTTTGTTGAGCTGATTTTTTTTTTTTTGTGATGAAAGCATAAATAAATGTCACACAAATGACTGATATCACTGCTACTGTTGCTTATATTTTCTAAATTTGTTTACATTGTTACTTGTTGCTCTTCTACAATTTATCATTTGTTTTCTTTGCCTCCTCTTTGTAAGGGGGAAAAAGCTGTAAAGAAAATTTAATAAAAAAGTTTCAGTTAAAAAAAAAAATATCACAATAAATTAAGTTTAGTTTAAAGTACAAATTTTTATAATAAAAAAATTTTAGGTAATTTTTATACCCTTTACCAACAAAAATGGTAAAAGGGTATATATAGGTTTGTCATTCCGTTTGTAATTTCTATAATATCAATAAGCGATCCATATAATATATATATTCTGGATCCTTATGCATAGGGAAGACGAATAAGCGATGTCCGTCTGTCCGTCTGTCCGTCTGTCCGTCTGTCCGTCTGTCCGTCTGTCCGTCTGTCCGTCTGTCCGTCTGTCCGTCTGTCCGTCTGTCCGTCTGTCCGTCTGTCCGTCTGTCCGTCTGTCCGTCTGTCTGTACGTGAAATCGGTTTTCCGAAGCTCCCAGAAGAGCTAGAGACTTCGTTCTTGGACTGGTGTGTCAGAAATTTTCCAAAATAGATTGGTATTGAAATTCAGCAAAATCGGGCAGACGATTGCAGAGCTGGAAAACTTAAACTTCATTTTGCCATATAAAAGTAACTCCCGAAAACAAATTTTTATTTTTTTTTTAATAAATGTACATATTTTACACTTCAGTACGACTAAAATTGAAATTTTAAATAAAAACAAGTAAGAGTGCTATATTCGGCTGTGCCGAATCTTATATACCCTTTACCAACGTACGTACATACATATATATAGTATACAGACACATACATACATATTTGTTTTCATCTTGGGAGCTTTAATTTTAATTTTTCAAATTTCATACGCTAAACTTTTCTTTCAGAAGCATAAAATATATTCAATTTATAAAGAAAACGAAAAAAATTTTTAGACCTATTTAATTTTACATAACACAAAAAGTGTGAGTTTTCCAACCCTGTAGTCATAATTTTGGATTTTTCTGATTATTGATACCAATCTAGTTCTTTAAAAAATACATAAAATATGTTAAGTGAACAAAGCAAAAACGAAATAAGGAAAAACTTAGTTTCATTTAATTCCTTTAATATTAAAAAATTCAGTAAAGTGCGACTTTGAATCGCGCACGAAAGGCAGGCTATTTTGCTTTTTCGAAGATTTTTTCAGTTTAAACGATTTTTTCAGTGTTGTCGCTTTTTTCTCGTTTCGGCGATTTTTTTCTGTTTTTGGAGGTTTTTTTCTTTTTGGCGATTTTTTTCTGTTTTTGGGCTTTTCTTCATTTTGGAGATTTTTTTTCAGTTTGGAGATTTTTTTTTTCAGTTTGGCGATTTTTTTTGGTTTTTTTTTCATTTTGGCGATTTTTTTCTGTTTTTTGGGGTTTTTTTCGTTTTGGCGATTTATTTCATTTTGGCGATTTTTTTCATTTTGGCGATTTTTTTTCAGTTTGGCGATTTTTTCTGTTTTTTAGGTTTTTTTTCGTTTTGGCATTATTTTTTTATTTTGGCGATTTTTTTTCATTTTGGCGATTTTTTTTCATTTTGGCGATTTTTTTTCATTTTGGCGATTTTTTTTTTCATTTTAGCAATTTTTTCGTTTTATGCGATTTATTTTAGTCTTAGAAATTTTTTTAATTTGGTGCTTTTTTTCGTTTTGGCGATTTTTTTTTGTTTTTGGCGATTTTTTTCAGTTTGGCGATTTTGTAATTTTTATATTTTTTTGTTTTACCGTTTTTGAAAATTTCAAGAGTTTTGCTCTTATGGTTTCCAAGATACAGCAGTTGTCAAAATTGCATAGTCAAAAGTGCATTAACTGATGGAACACCCTTTAATTTAAATTTTTGGAAATTTTAGTGTTAATTTTTGTAGTCTGTATAAAAAGTGTATATACATATAATTGTATGTATATTACATGGGATTTTAACATTTTTCGTTGCTCGTTTTGGAACACCCTTTAATTTCCAATTCTCATGTATTTGTTGTTGTAGCGGCCAAAGGTCTACACACTGTGTCCAAATTTCAGGTCTGTAGCTCGTACGGTTCTCGAGAAAATACTAATATAGTTTTAGACATAGTTAATTTTACATAACACAAAAAGTTACAGTTTTCCAACCCTGGAAACGTTTTTTTAATTTTTTTATATTTTTTTAATTTAAAATACCAGTTGTAATCGTACTGATGTGTAAAATAAGTTTATTTATTAAAAAAAATAAAAATTTGTTTTCGGTAGTTACTTTTATATGGCAAAATGAAGTTTACGTTTTCCAGCTCTGCAATCGTCTGTCCGATTTTGCTGAATTTCAATACCAATCTATTTTGGAAAATTTCTGACACACCAGTCCAAGAACGAAGTCTCTAGCTTTTCTGGGAGCTTCGGAAAACCGATTTCACGTACAGACAGACGGACAGACGGACAGACGGACAGACGGACAGACGGACAGACGGACAGACGGACAGACGGACATCGCTTATTCGTCTTCCCTATGCATAAGGATCCAGAATATATATATTTTATGTGTCGCTTATTGATATTATAGAAATTACAAACGGAATGACAAACCTATATATACCCTTTTACCATTTTTGTTGGTAAAGGGTATAAAAAATACAAAAAAATTAAAAAGACGTTTCCAGGGTTGGAAAACTTTAACTTTTTGTATTATGTAAAATTAACTATGTCTAAAACTATATTAGTATTTTCTCGAGATCCGTAAGAGCTAGAGACCTGAAATTTGGACACAGTATGTAGACCTTTGGCCGCTACAACAACAAATACATGATAATTGGAAATTAAAGGGTGTTCCAATACGAGCAACGAAAAATTTTAAAATCCCATGTAGTATATATACAATTGTACACTTGAAATTTGTAAGGTTAGTGTATTTTTATACAGACTACAAAATTAAAAAAAATTTAAATTAAAGGGTGTTCCATCAGTTAATGCAATTTTGACTATGTAATTTTGACAAATTGCTGTATCTTGGAAACCGTAACAGCAAAACTCTTGAAATTTTCAAAAACGGTAAAACTGAAAAAATAAAAAATTATAAAATCGCCAAACCGAAAAAAATCGCCAAAAACAAGAAAAAATCGCCAAAACGAAAAAAAAGCACCAAATTAAAAAAAATTCTAAGACTTAAATAAATCGCAAAAAATAACGGAAAAATCGCTAAAATGAAAACAAAAATCGCCAAATTAAAGAAAATCGCAAAAATGAAAATCGCCATAATGAAAAAAATCACCAAAACGAAAAAAAACCCTAAAAAACAGAAAAAAATCGCCAAAATGAAAAAAACCCCAAAAATAGAAAAAAAATCGCCAAAATGAAAAAAAACCAAAAACAGAAAAAAAATCGCCAAAACGAAAAAAAGCACCAAATTAAAAAAAAAATTCTAAAACTAAAATAAATCGCAAAAAAACGGAAAAATTGCTAAAATGAAAAAAAATTGCCAAAACGAAAAAAAACCTAAAAAACAGAAAAAAATCGCCAAAATGAAAAAAAATCGCCAAAAAAAGAAAAAACCTAAAAAACAGAAAAAAATCGCTAAAATGAAAAAAATCGCCAAAATGAAAAAATCACCAAAACGAAAAAAACCCTAAAAAACAGAAAAAAATCGCCAAAATGAAAAAAATCGCCAAAAAAAGAAAAAACCTAAATAACAGAAAAAAAATCGCCAAAACGAAAAAAAGCACCAAATTAAAAAAAAATTTCTAAGACTAAAATAAATCGCAAAAAAACGGAAAAATTGCTAAAATGAAAACAGAAATCGCCAAAAATGAAAGAAAATCGCAAAAATGAAAAAAAAATCGCCAAAATGAAAAAAATCACCAAAACGAAAAAGACCCCAAAAAAACAGAAAAAAATCGCCATCGCAAAAAAACGAAAAAATTGCTAAAATGAAAAAAACATCGCCAAAATGAAAAATATCGCTAAAACGAAAAAAAACCTAAAAAACAGAAAAAAATCGCCAAAAAAAGAAAAAAAATCGCCAAAACGAAAAAAAAATAAAAAACAGAAAAAAATCGCCAAAATGAAAAAAAATCGCCAAAATGAAAAAAAAATCGCCAAAATGAAAAAAATCACCAAAACGAAAAAAACATAAAAAAAAGAAAAAAAATTGCCAAAATGAAAAAAAATCGCCAAAATGAAAAAAATCACCAAAACGAAAAAAAACCAAAAAAATCGCGAAAAAAAATAAAAAAACAGAAAAAATCGTCAAAATGAGAAAAATCTTCAAAATGAAAAAAGCCCAACAACAGAAAAAAATCACCAAAATGAAAAAAACCTCCAAAAACAGACAAAATTGCCAAAACGAGAAAATCGTTTTAACTGAAAAAAACTTCAAAAAAGCAAAAAACCTTCCTTTCGTGCGCGATTCAAAGTCGCACTTAACTGATTTTTTTAATATTAAAGGAATTAAATGAAACTAAGTTTTTGCTTATTTCGTTCTTGCTTTTTTCACTTAACATATTTTATGTATTTTTTAAAGAACTAGATTGGTATCAATAATCAGAAAAATCCAAAATTATGACTCCAGGGTTGGAAAACTTACACTTTTTGTGTTATGTAAAATTAAATAGGTCTAAAAATTTTTTTCTTTTTCTTTATAAATTGAATATATTTTATGCTTCTGAAAGAAAAGTTTGGTGTATGAAATTTGAAAAATGAAAATTATAGCTCCGAAGATGGAAACTTTAAAAAAATGATAAATTTTTTCACAAAACAAATATGTATGTACGTGTCTGTATACTATATATATGTACGTACGTTGGTAAAGGGTATATAAGATTCGGCACAGCCGAATATAGCACTCTTACTTGTTCTTTTTAACTTCAATCCAAATAAGTTAAGTTTTGTTTCAATAAACAAAACATTTTATATGTCTTCTTTTTAACGAGTATATGTTATTGTAAGGGACTTATGCCTTAATGTTCGATATAGAAGTTTTTATTTCTTACCCTACGTCTATAGCTGGGATATTTTTATCATGACAAATAAAAAATTCCACATAAAAAAAATTATTTTTGAATATAAAGTTAGACTTTTGTTATGATAAAAATATATCAGGTGTAGACGTAGGGTAATTTATATATTTTAAGCTTAACCCATTAACGCTCGTTGTTTTCGTTTGAAAACAGTTGTTTATATACTGACATAATTGCAGTTAGAAAAATTATAAATATTACACCAATTTTAATTGCCAAATAGTATAGTTTAAGAATAAAAGGTCCTGTTTGAATATTACTCCTACTATCAAATTCTGATATTCTGATATTCCATTAAATTATTTCCAATATCTGACTGAAGAGTTAGATTTAAAAGTGTGGTACTCCTAAATGGACCCAATGTGCCCTTTCCTTCAATGTCACAGCTTATGAATGCTTTGCTTAGATTTTTTAGTTGTAATATATTGCTCCAAATCATATATAATATCGCTAATATGTCTGATAAATGTTCGAAAAGGAGGACTTTGAAAATATATTTAATATTGATCGTACCCTTAAAATTAGTTACGCCAAGCAACACTTTGCTAAATTTAGAAAACGATAAAAGGAATAATTCAGAAAAATTTCATATTGAAATCTATGAAAACAAGCTTAATTTCAGCCATAATTTTGCTTCATATATTTTTCATGTTAATTCAACATGATTTAAAAACAAAATTTTTTCTTTTAACATTCCAGTACTGCTAAATCAAAATGAAGAATAATTTTGCATGAAAGTTGTTTCAAGTTCAAATAACGTGAGTTTGTTACTGAAATAACAGCAAGAAATATGTTGAATCAAAATGTGTTCAGGTTGAAATAATATGAATAGAATTCAATGTAGTCGTTTTGTTTTATTAATAATTTATTTTTAATAATTTCAAATTTAAAAGATATCAATCTTGTTATCAATACATCAATACATCAATGTGAGATCACAAATTTATGAGTGCAATTATTTTACATGGCAGCAATGAAAGCCGATAATTGCATGATTAAACAAGATTATTTTAAACAAAATTGGATGGATATAGAAAAATTTTGAAGTGAAGATTGTTTTTAAATATAAAATATAAAGGATAGGCAAATTTAATTTTAGGAAGTAAATTCGCTTAAAAATACATTTTTTTTGGACAAAAAAATTTTAATAATATCAAGCAAAAATATGAGAATATGATTTCGTGGCAAATGTCTACCTGTAGTACGTTGGCAGACGTCTGCTCTTTTTATAAAATTTTTATCCACATTTTGCTACAAAGATTGGCTTATCTTGTACGAAATGGCCGCAGCGGCGTTAAGGCACAAGAACGAGGCGGCCAATTGACATTGCCAAATTGAAAAATTATGCATCCGCACGCAACTTTCAGAGGCGTCACTTGTTTCTTATTTGTTCACGTAATCATGGTCTTTCAAATGGCAGCTTAGGAAATAATTCAACGCCATTAACTCCCTAGAACGAGGCGGCCAATTGTCATTGCCAAATCGAAAAATTACGCGATTTTGAATTTTCTCATTTAGTAACAGACTTGTTTGGCTGGCTGTGTGGCTTGTGGCGCCATCTTTTTGAAACCAAAGGACACTGATATCATTAATAGCCCATTGTGGCCACAAAAAATTGGTTATCATGGTTTGGTAGCGCAGATAATTCACGGTGATGACGTTTCCTTGCTCATTTTCTAAGAAATACGGAACGATAATGATAACGCCGCTAATTTTACATTATTATGGCCACAACGCTGGTATTGTTTTATTCTATTGTCAGCAACAGTACCGGGAGCCTCGAATTTGGCAATTTAATTAAGCACAACGGTCTCAGAAGGAGCCTGATTACGGGGAAAAACTTTTCGAATTTTACGAAGTGACACAATTTTTGCATATTTTTTGTTAGTAAATTTTTACAATTAATATTCTTAATCAAGAGTTTAGCGTTATTGAATTAACATTTTCTAACTTTTTACTAAATACATGTCAAAGAATGACAGCTCAATTCTTGATATTGCACTATATCAGCTCAAATTCGCCCCAAAATAATTCTTATTAGCTAATTTTATTAACTAAAAAATTTTTAAGTTTTCCAGCCCTGGAATTGTTTTTTTTTATATTGATTTTTAGTTTAAATTTTTTTTGGAAAATATAAATGAAAATAAGATTCGTTTAGTTATTTAATTTAGTATATCAAAAAAAAGTTTAAATTTTCCAACCCTGGAATCGCTTTTTTTATTTTGCTGATTTTAAATGAAAATCTAGTTAGAATAAAATTCTGAGACATCAGTGTACGATTTAGGTCCTAGGACCTTGTGATGGGCTTGGAAACTAGATTTCATTAACAAACAGATGGACAAACATACAGACAGAGATCGTTTATACACTATTCATAAGGACCCGGAATATATGTGTATATACTTTATGGGATTTCATATGCATATAGAAACTTCATATGGAATGATAAATCTTTATGTACCCGTAGCCTTTTTGTTGAAGGGCATAAAAATTGATATCACCCAAACAATTCTCGTATTCTATTTGCACTAAAAAGTTTGTTTATTGGAACAACAACAATTATTGTTAGTGCAATTTGTGCCTTTACAAATTACCACATATCGTCGTTTGGTTTCTGCTTTGCGGCACAGTATATTCAAAATACATTATGTCTGCAGCAAACCAGAAACCAATCGACGATATTTCTTTTGGTGGCCTCTAAATGTAAAATTAAGCCCAAGTCTAACAGAAATAAATAGAAATTAAAAAGTAGCAAATGCTAGTTAAAGTCTTTTGCCAAAGTTCGCTTGAAATTTCTTTATTTTCATAAATTTTTTTTTTATTATTTATCCTAATTTATTACAAAGACATTTTATTTGAATATTTATTATTACAAAACGTGTTTTGTAAACTTAAATTTTTAAGCCAACATCTTAGTTTTTATGATTTTTGTGCACTTTATTTATTCCTCTACTTTACCACATTTACTACTCTTGTGGTAATATTTCCTATGGAGCTCTTAGTTCTACTTTATTTAAATATTTGCCATCATAAAATTAAACATTATTAAAACGTGTACGTGTAATTTTAATTTTATAACCCCTCAAGTTAAGAGTATTTCCCTAACATATTTTAATTTTTTATTTTTTATTTTCCTCTAAAGGAAATAGTTATTTTTTTTCCTTTGCTTGAAATATACACATTAGCTCTATAAAGATTTAAAGCTAAGACCATGGATATTTTGTTATTTTAAAATAAAATTATAAAGTAGGGAAGTAAGTGGTATAAAAATTGTAGTTTTACTGCTGGCGCAAAAAAGAAATGAAGAATTTTTAACGCAAGAGTGTGTGGCAGAATATTGGCGTAATACTTTAAAAATAAATTTCCATAAACATTTGCATGCGTTAGTTAAAAGTCATAATTTTTATGGATTTTTCCTGTCGACAAAAACGTTTTATTTTCAAATTGGCTGTCGCTGGAAATTCGTTTAACAAAACTTAAGAAATTTTTTAAACTATTTCATGAGAAATTTATTTTGCAACAACTACAATGCATGTACAAGGAGAACAAGCTAATGAAAATGCGGCAAGTCCTTAAAAAAGAACCATAAAAACGCATCAAACTTAGTTAGTTTAGGAAAATAGTTTCCTCAATATACTTTCTTAGAATTTTCCAGTAGAAGTCCTTAAGATATTTTACATGTGGTATATTTTACAAATGGAAGATTTGTCGTTTAATTTGACTGAATTCGGGACAGTGATACAAGCAGTGTGCGAGAGTTTCATTATCTTCTAGCAAACTCTGTACATATTTTATCGTCAACAACTTCCAGTTGAGTTTTAGATTAACTCTTTATGTCCTGTGATTGTGTTTACCCAATTTCGAAGCATTGATTTTTTGAAACTTGGAATCGTTTTTGTCTTTTTACTATTTGGGCTTCCTTAGAGAATTTCGGTCATGATTCCAGAAGCATAGTTCTGCCAATATCTGATGTGTTGTTCTATGACTTATTGGTTTAGTTCATGTGTTAAGTTTCGAAAAGGTTTTGCGTTTGTTTTGTCCGATGCTATGAAGTAATAATTCCTTCCTTGAAAGTTTATTTGCCTCTTAGATTCCAGCAACCAAAAGCTTTTCGCTACAATGTTCGTCTATCTGTCTGTGTGTCTGTCACAAGCTTTCAAGAATCGTAATTTGATCGCTAAAGGTTCTTTCAATGGGAGCAACAATAAATGTTCAAAACCTAATGTAATACTCGTATACACACAATTATATATAGATACTTGAAATTTTCAAACTTAGTTTAATTTAGTTAGCTAGTTAGTTATTTTTTATTAAGACTTCAACAATTAACACTAAAATGTAAAAAAAAATCAAAATTAAAGCGTCTTCTATCAGTTAATGTAATTTGGACTATATAATTTTGACAACTTGCTGCATCTTGGAAACCGTAAACATTTTCAAAAACGCTAAAACTAAAAAATTCCAAAATTAAATAAATGCCTAAAGGTAAAATCCTTAAAATTAAAAATAATCGCTGAAATGAAATATATCACCAAATGTAAAATAAATTACTTAAATTAAAAAAAAAAACACCAAAAGCCAAAAAAAAAAACGCCAAAAACGAAAAAAAATCGCTAAAACTTAACAAACCGCGACAATTTGTATACAAAAAAAACCGCAAAACTACAAAAAAACCAAAACAAAATTTTATTTAAATAATTCTTTCTGCCAAAAAAAACCGACTTCAATGCAAAGATCTAATAGAAAAGGATAAGAAGAAGTAAGTGAAATATAAAATTAAGTTTTAATGGGCGTGCCTCCACCCTTTTTAAAATGCAAGATTGAGTGTTACGTCTTGTAAAAATTGGTTAAGTAGAACCATTTAAAATAAAATATTAAATTTTAATGGGGGTGACTCCGCCCATTTTTTTACTTTTACAAATTAGTAGAATATCATAAAATTATATATAAAAAATTGTGGGTGTGTCCCCGCCTATTTTTTACAATGGGAACAATGGAAAGCTATACTTTCTTGTTCAAACAAAAAAAATTTTACAATCGGTCTAGAATGTACCGAGTAACAACCCCAAAAAAAAAATAGTGACGAATTTGTAACCTCCTTTTTTTTGAAGAACGTTAAAAAAGTCTTCCAGATGAGTTGCTTTTATAAGACCAACAATGATTCTGCACAGAAAATATTATGAACAACTTTAGAGCTATGCTCTTTATGCCACGACAGAGGAGCTAGGTCGTTATTTTTGTAACAAAAATAAATTGACACTACTACAGTTATAAATATATTTTTGTTTTGATTTCTTTGTACGAAAATAAACGAAACACAGTGTTCGATTTTGTTTATTTCGTTCTTTGAAGTAAGTGAAACAAAAACAATGAGATCGATTGCTCAATTTGTTTTTGTATTATTTTTGCACGTGAGCACAAACCAGAGAACTCAACCGATCGGCTGTAAGCCGCCTCCAACCACAAATAATATATTATTTTCTTCGTACGCAGCTAGAAAAGAAAATAATGGGAAATAAAGTGAAACGTTTTGAAATATTTGCAGTGAATTTGACATTTTAACATGACATAATTTTGTTGCATTGTTATTTAGCACATTAAGTTTGTTTAATGTATGTAGCTAAGCAGCATAGCTCTAACCGGGTGTTCTAGGACACTTCTCTTCTTTTTCTTTTTTTTTTAACAAACTTGTTTTTGAAACTGATTTTGTGTTATACTATAGTCTTTATTTTGATTTGATTTTATTAAGATTTTATAGATTTTGGCATTTGGTTCTACAACTCCTGTGATAGTTATTTTAGTTATTTAAATAAATAAAATTTGTTTTTCTTTAATGACAAAATTTAAAAACTTTATAAAACAAAATTATTATACGGCAAAATAACACAACCCAATAATAAAATATTATAATGTAAAAGTCATTTGTAAACAACAGCTTATAACTGACGAAAAAAAAAACAGAAAAAGGTTGGTGAATAAAAAAAATATTCGTGTATATTTTAAGGATAAATATTTCTATTAGAAAGCAAAACAAAGAATAAAAAAAAAAATTACAAAGTAGTGTGAGTATATTTATATGTATAAGAAAAACCATCTATGTTTGTAGTTTAACTATTCCACCAACTCCATAAATTTTAAACATAAGCACACACACACTCTTGCCATGTCATTTTAGGTTACACCACCACTGTAAAGAAAAATTTACTTAAGTACACTGAAAAAAAAACGTACAAAACATCTTACAAAACATTTTGTTATTTGGAACTGCCAAATGTGTCAAGTCAAATGTGCGAAAAGAATTAGAGTTCTGGACACAAAAAATATTGTTTTTTTAAATTATGGCGCTATCACCAAAGATAGAGTTATTTACGAAGTTTATGCAATTTTGTGGCCAAACAGAAAAACATGATGGCTTGTACTAGTGGCAACGTGTGACACTTGCGATATTGTTCTTTTCATACCAAAAAATATATTGCAAATGACATTTAAAAGTAACAACAACAAAAATGTCAAAAGTGTTGAAAGCATTACAGTATAATATAATTTAAGAAATTAATAATAAAAAAAAAAAGTTACAACCTTTTCGCCTAAAATCTATTTTTATAATGTGTACGAACGTTTTGTTAGTTCTGCGAAAGCAGTAATTGAGAGAGTAATTTTTGTAAAGTTTTACTTAAATTATTCTCAGTGTACTTATGCATGTTTTTAATATACAAACGTGTAAGAGAAAATATCTCTTAACAATTTTTTTCATGACTGGCAAAAATAAAATATTGCTGTACAAATATAAATTATACATATCTACACATACATATGTATGTTATTTTTTTTTTATAAAAAGCTGTAAATAGTTTATGGCAAGACATCTTTATCCTTTAGAATTTCAAATTTATTTCGCTTTGCTATTTTTTGATAACGAAAAAAAGTTTCTGTAGAAAAAGTGTCGGGACTTTTTGCCGCCAAGTTTGTTTAAAGCTTACACTAACTAATCTTTAAAATGTAAACATTTATATTTCCAAATAATTTTGTTATAAAAATAAAATATTTTTTGTATCAAATGTACGCTATTAAAATCTTATAAGAATAATCTCCATAAAATTTTTAAGCTGCAGCTGTCAAAACAACTGTGAAGCATTTGATTACTTGAAGTCTCTATAACATTTTTCATCAGCCTACATAAATTTCTTTTGTATTTTGTATTAAAAAAAATACTAATAAACATATTCATATAATATTAATATAGCATTATAAGACATTAATAATATACTGTTGTAAATAAACCATATCACTCATTTACTCAAACAACGTCATAACTCAAAAATTGGAATTTTTTAGTTAATAATGCAGAATCAATTCTCATATCATTATTTATATTCCTGAGGGAAAAATAAAATTTTCTTTTTCCATTAAATCTTTCTGCGGGCCATAGTTTGTATCTAATTTATTTCTTGCTTCCAAGAGTGATAAGTCAGTATAAGTATCTTCGGTGTTGGAAGTCTGTGAGTAAAAATCATCTTCATCATTGTCATAATCATTAAATAAGACGGTATTATCAAATATTGTTCCTTTTGAAAGTTTTTTTAACTTGTCTCTATCTTGACTGATAGTTTCTCAGGCTTTAAACTTGTATTATTTTCACCTTCTGTCTCGATTTTACTTTCTTCTTCGTCGGGAATTATTACAATATTTTGAGAACTTTTTATGAATACTCTATGAGGTTCTGTTAAAGCATCAAATGTATCTCTTAGTTGCTCACCAGTTTTTATACTACGAAGCTTTTTCTTCAAGACAGTTCTTGTCAACACAAACTGTTTTAAAATTTTCTCATCCATGTTTAATAATAGCAGATAAGAGGTATCAGCTTTAAGATCAGGTATCAGCTTATCAGGTACCTGGTCTGGTTTTGAGATCAGCTTATCAGGTATCAGATCAGGTTATCAGGTACCTGTGCATCGTTTCTGTAAGGGATCTGAGAACTTTTCGAGTCGAAAAAATTGTTATCATCCTGTGAAACAAAGGACGAGTAAGAAAAAAAAACTGTATTTGTTGATATTTTTTGTAAGTTTATAAAAGTTTTTGTGTGAGTAACCCTGTGAAAAATAGAACAACCAATATAATTATTTAAGTTTTCTCGATGCGAGAACTTCTAACAAGTTATAGAAACGGGGCACTGGTCTGGTTTTCAGTTCAGGTTTTCAGGTATCAGATCGTTGTCTGGCAAACTACTATTTTTCTGAGTTATGACGTTCTTTGAGTAAACGAGCGATACCTTATTTAAAAATTCATAAACTGCCTTAGGGCAAGCACACATTCGGGTATGTTCTGTATTCCACGTGAAATTAAAAGGTGTGGAATTGCTATAGAATTGTTGCTGGAAATATGTACAGTGGAATCTCTATTGAGCGGACACTGAAGGGACCATTGAAATGTGTCCGTACAAGGGAACTGTCCGGTCAAGAGAAAACTAAACATTTAAATGGAGCGCTGCTGGGACCTGTCAAAAGTGTCCGCCAACAGGGGGTGTCCGCCTATAGGAAGTGTCCGTTAAGGGAGATTCCACTGTATTTATAACAACAATTCTGTGGAAATTCCACACCTTTTAATTTCACGTGGAATACAGAACATACCCGATTATCTCCAAAAAAAAAAAAACTAAACTTAAGCAACGTGCTTAAGAATACACACGAATCTTCGTTTGAACGCTAACTTTAAATTTGCTTAACAAAAGCGATTAATTTTGTAAACAAGATTATGTTAAACGATACGCTTTACGAAATTCAAATGCTAAGCAAAAGCAATGAAAGAAAGGAATTTTTTTTTGTTTTAATTTAATTCTGGTGTTGTGGGTGTGATCCCTAAAAAACAAACAGATTTAAATATTTTTACTTTAAAATATATTTTTGTTGCTTGTATTTTTGGGAACATTGCTTTTATTAAGCGATATATAAGAACATTATTAGAAAACAGTGCATGCAAGTGCTGTTCAACTAAGCTTTAACGACTGTTTCACCATAATGAAAGAAAACTTTCGACTGACAATTTAACATTGAAAACAACAATAAAATATGGAAATTTGTTTTTATTGTCAATATAAATTTTAAGTTTTCTTTCGTTATTGTGAAACATGTCATTAATATTTAGTTTTTAGGGTTCCAAAGGTTCTGTCCATCTGTCTGTCCCTCTATCTGTCTGTCTGTGACAGGCTGTTTTCTTTAAAACTTTAAGAACTACGCATCTGAAATATTTACAGAATATGCAAAACTTTGTCGCTACACTAAAAACTATATGACAGTCAAAGATTACAGGATTTTCTAAAGGCTGAAATCCTTATTAGTTTACAAAAAATTATATAAAGATACTTGAAATTTTCATAGATAATGTATTTTTAAGCAGACCTAAGAAGAAAGAGAGGTAACTTAGGACACCCGCTTATAGCTATGCTGCTTAGCTAGATAAAACAAACTTAATGTGTTAAATAACAATGAAAAAAAAGATATATTATATGATGATGTCAAATTCGCCGCAAATATTTCAAACGTTTAGATTTATTTCCCCTTAATTTTTTTTTCAAGTGGCGCACAATTAATTTAATGTATTGTTTGTGGCCGTTGGCGGCTGTTAGCCGGCTTAAATCGGTTCAGCTTCGTTTTCTTGTTTGTACTCATGTGCAAAAACAAAATAAAATCAAATTAAGCAATCTTTCTCATTGTTTTTGTTTTGTTTTTGTTTCACTCAGTTCAAAGAAGGAAACAAAACAAAATCAAACAATTTGTTTCGTTTATTTTCATACTCTGGTTTAAGTACAAATAAGTAAAAAAAACTAAATTTATAACTGTAATAGTGTGGATTATTTTTGTTACGAAAATCATGTTCTAACTCCTGTATCGCGCAATAAATAGCATAGCTATAAAATTAAAACTAAGCAGTTTTCTATCATTTAATATAATTTTGACTGTGTAATATTGACAACATGTATCTGTGAAACCATAAGAAGCAAACACTTGAAATGTTCAAAAACTTCCAAGTTAAAAACAAAATCGCTAAAGGCCATAAAAGTTGCCAAAATAAAAAAAAAAAAACGCTGAAACTAAAACAAATCGCTAAAGCTAAAATAAATCGTAAAAAACTAAAAAAGCCGCCAAAAACCGAAAAAAAGTTTACCGTGTACTTAAAATTTATATGTTAAAAGATATTCGATTATAAAGGCTAAAGGTCATATATGATTGCTTATGTAGTGCCCATAGTGAAGCCTTCGTGTGCCTGCGAAAGTCTTACTTTGCTGAATTTATTTATATATAAAAATGAGAAGTCTTATTGTAAGACCCTCAGTTTGTATGAATTTTTTTGCATATAAAGGGTGTTTTTTTTATAGGGTGACACAAGTTTAAATTATAATAAAACAAGGAAATATATTTTTAATATCAATGAAATGGGCTCTATTGGAAAGAGCATTTTATGAAATTAATGTTTAAATATAATTTCTGCTATGTGGCCGCTACGGCTGGCGTATAGAAGGCGCTTTCTAGAACACCAATTTTCAACAACTTTTCGCAGCACTTGCGGCCGCATTTGGCTGATAAGTCTTCAAATGTTGATTTCCAGGTGTTCAATTGTTTGAAATTTATCGACGTAGTCAAGTGATTTAATATAAATCCAAAGAAAATAATCCAATGGATTTAAATAACTCAATCTTGGTGGCCAATTAGTTTTGCCATTACGTCAAATTATTTTTTTTATTAAAAGTTTCTTGGAGTAAATCAATTGTAGTGCCCGCTGTGTGGCATGTGGCTTCTTCCTGTTGGAACCACATTTTGCCAAGATCAATGCCCCTTACTTAAGGTACGAAAAAATTTCGAATCATGTTCCTATACCGTTCACCATTGACGGTAACATTCTGACCATCATCGTTTTTGAAGACATATAGGCCAATGACTCCGCCAGCCCATAAAGCGCACCAAACAGTAATTTTCTGTAAATGTAATGGTATTTTGGCAACAGTTTGTGAATTCTCCTCATTCCAAATGCATCAATTTTGCTTATTTACGTACCCATTCAAGCAGAAATGGGCTTCATCGGAAAATGGAAGAAGTGCACGATGAGCTTGACGAATAGAACAATTATTTTGATCAAAAATTTCAACAACTTGCATGCCTTGCTCTGGTGTAGGTCGATTCATAATTAAATTTTAAAGCAAACTAAACAAGAAGCAATTATCAGCTGTTAATTGAGTGCTCAATAAAGCAGTGATGCCAACTCAAAGTTGTGACACTCTAAAAAAACATTTACACAAGTATCTGGAGCTTCAAGATAATTGTCGATATAATATTTTGCAACTTCTTACCTGTACCTGGATTCAGTAGCTGTTATTACAATAATCATATCGCTATAATAAATATAACGAAAATTAATAGACTTCGGTATTCCATAACATATTTTAACGATATTTGTTGTCAATTGGCGAAAAACTAAATTAATCACAACATCAACTTCATTGAGTTTTCTATATTATTCTTTGTGCTTTTCGCTTATTTTAACGATTATCGGTTTGCAAAAAGTTACAAAATCCAGGTACTGAACTCATTTAATAATTTAGAATAAGCAAGAGGGCAAAAATTTTGTAATGAACTCGTGATGATGCATAATACTTAAAGATCTGCAAGCAATCCTAATGAATATGAAATTGAAAATACAAAGAAGTATTTCACTTACAGCAAAAAATTTAACTTACCAGTTGTTGTAAAACCATAGTTTTGTATAGGTAAGGCAACAAATTTATGTACCAACAAATATATTACATATATTTTTCTAACAAATGTTTTAAGGATATAAAAATAACAAATACTGCAGACACATTTTAACAAAAAAATGGCCCAAAGTGCTATTTCAGAATTTAAGGATTAAAAAATTTGTACGTGTGTAATCATACTAAAAGAAAACAAATACTTCATAGTCACACACACACACATACACAAGAATTTCCAACAAAAACCTTAAAATATTTTCATGTATAACAACTTAAGTTAAATATAAGAACAATGAATATCGTTGCCTTAATATAGAAAGATCCTAAGTCTTTATTTTTTGTTAAATCGAGCTTTTTGTATATTTCGATAAAAGAACGTCTAATGCATCGTAAAATGCAAGAAACTCTATTTCAAAAAAATTATGATTTAGGACCTTTCTATATTAAGGTAACGATAAATGTTAATGTTTTCTGGGATATGTGTAGCTTAAATTTAAATCTAAATGCAATATTTACACTATACATGTGTTAATGTCTAACAGAGAGTTTTGCTAACAAAACATTCTTAAATATTGTTTTTCCTCTGCAGAAAGGAAACGACAACGGAAACGGATGTAACATGTTTTCTCTTACAATTTAGTTTGTTTATTTATTGTTTTATTTTAAATCTTTATAGCAAAAGTACATATATATGTATATAGTTTAGAACATAGTTTCCATATATAAGAGAAGTGTTAAGAATAATAGTCTTAAGGCTGAAAAAATTTATAAAAAATAAAGAAATACTAGAATAAATAAATAAAATTCCAAATGTAATTAAGGCTGAAGAAACAAACGTCTTACACTTGTCGGCAGGAAATTTAAAATATTTATAAATAAAGTAGATATTATGTTGTAATAAATATTAGATGGATATTAGAGTAACTTGTCTTATAAATTTTCATAAATTCAAACGTATATCGTATTAATGTATTAATGGCATAGTTTTTACTTATTGTTTGTAAAGTAGTTACAGCTTATGTCATGTATGACATTTGTTTAAATTGCGGTCTATTCAAAAAAACATTTTGTTTAGTTCATTATACATCTACTGCTAAAAAAATAAGTGCAACTTTGACTTGCACACGAAGGGTAATACTCGTACTATACGAACTTTAGTCTATGTAATACAATATCTTAACTGAAGTAGAAATGTATAAAAAAAAGAAAAGGGCATCCGCTTATAGCTATGCTGCTTAGCTATATGAAACAAACTTAATGTGCTAAATAACAATGCAATAAAATTATATTATATGATGTTGTCAAATTCACCCCAGATATTTTAAAACGGTGCGATTTATTTCCCATTATTTTTTTTAGCGGGGTATGATTAAATTAATGTATTGTTTGTGGCCGGTACAGGCTGTTAGGTGACTTATAGCTGATCAGCAGTGTTCTCTGGTTTGTGCTCATTAAGTACAAAGAAAGAAAACAAAACAAAAATAAATTATAGCTGCAATAGTGTCGACTATTTTTTGTTACGAAAATCACGTTCTAATCTCTGTATGGTGTCATAAATAGCCTAGCTATAAAAACTTGAGTAAACTTTAGGTTTTATTTGGCGATTTTAAGTTTCAACGAATTATTTTTATTTTGGTGCTTCTTTTCGTTTTTGGGATTTGTCCAGTTTTGTAGCTTGTTTTTTATTTTTGGCATATATTTTTGTTTTTAGCTTTTTTTTCGTTATTTGCTGTTGGTTTCTTTTTTTGGTTTGGGATTTTTGTTTGTGTTTGGCGAATTTTTCGTTTTGGCGATTTTTTAGTTTTAGCAATTTTTCTATATGGGGATTTTTAAGTGTGAAATATATTTCTTGTAGTGGAAAAAGTTTTACATATTCTGTGAAAATTCCTGTGACAGACAGACGTACATCGTAGTGAAAGCATTAAGGTTCCTTTTGATCTTTAGTATACCTTATAATGCATATAAATCAACACAACAAATCTAACAGATTTTAATTAAAACCTTTACCGAAACCTAAACCACATACACACCAAGTTTTAATGACATATCCGAAACGAAAACCATTAACTGAAATTTTTCTTAAGCTACAACCAAACAATTGCAATATAGCTAATTCACACACCTTTTTTTAGTACATTGCTTTATTGTTTAGTACAATTTTGGAGAAAAAAAATCATAGTTGCATCACTAAGTTCTACTAGATTTTGACCAAAACTACTTCTGAATTTGATTTTGTTTTATATCAGATATATAGAAGATTTTACTCGAGCTCTCGTAAGTACTAGATTTTGCTTAGATCTAAATGCACAATTATTTATTTTTGGTATTGATTCACTTTTCATTACGACGTCTAAAGCAATAACTTTTTAATAAATACAACTAACAATTTCCTGACTTCTTTAAGTTTTGTTAAATATTAAAGGCAAGAATTGTACGCATCCTTATTTGGCAAACATTTTATTGTCTAGCGCTTCAAAAGTAATTCAATTTAAAGCATTATCTTTGTTTTATTGTTTTTTAATAATAAATATTTTCATAATACTCTCATTCATTCATTCACAACCTTTTAAGCATCTATTAAAATATTGAGCATAAATGAATATTAATGAAATCCTTTAAAGTATTCACATGCAGCATCAGGCATCATCATCATCGTCATCATGATTTAACTCTATGGTGGAATTGTAGATACTGCATATGACTATTGAATTCAATTTAAATGTTATTATATTTTCTTTATTTATTCAGTACGTATTTTAAAAATATCTTAACTAATGGATTTGAATAAATGTTTTTATAGCATACATTTATTATAAAATTATAATATAAACATTTAAAGAAAAATAAAAAGTTTTATGGGATGGCTTATCGCCAATATTACAGAACGTTTTAATTACAAAGCAAGTAAATATTTGGAAATATTTAAGATAAAATTAAAAAAAACGCCAAAAATAAAAAAAAGCAAAAAACCGGGAAAATTCCGTAAACGAAAAAAACTCCAAAACCAAAAAAAAAAAAAGCGCTAGGACTAAGAAATCACCACAAACCGAAAAAGTTTACCGCTTAGTTAAAATTTAGAAAAAGAAGAGATATAGCCTAGGACAACCGTTTATAGCTATGCTACTTAGCTTTTGAGTTGAGTTTAATATTTGCTCAGTGATTAAAAGAAATTAATATAAAAAGGGTTTTCTATCAGTTAATGTAATTTTGACAACTTGCTGTATCTTGAAAACCGTATCAGGCAAAATCTTGAAATTTTCAAAAACGCTAAAACTCAAAAATCCCAAAATTAAATAATTGCGAAAAACTGCTATTTTTCGAATGGAAAAAGTGCCAAAAACTTAAAAAGCTTGAGAGCTTTTAAAATAAATGGCTAAAAACCAAAAAATCGCCAAAACCAAAAAAAAATGCCGAAACTAAAAAACGCAAAAAACCGAAAAAAGTCCCAGAAACGTAAAAGCACCAAAAATAAAAAAATGCGCAAAAAAAATATAAAAACCAAAAAATTTCAAAAACGAAAAAAAAAACGCTTAAACCAAGAAAAAGCGCAAAGACTAAAAAATCGCCATAAGCCGAAAAAGTTTACCACGTAGTTAAAATTAAAAAAAAGAAGAGAATTATCCTAGGACACCTGCTTAAAGCTATGCTGCTTACCCAAAAAAAAGCTAAAACCATAAAAACCAAAAAGTTTACAAGGTAGTTAAAATTATAAAAAACAGAAGACAGGTGTCCTAGTAAACCAGATTATAGCTATGCTGCTTAGCTATATAAAAATACTTAATGTGTTAAATAACAATGCAATAAAATTTCAAAACATTTCCATTTATTTTTTAAGTTATTTTCTTTTCTTTTTTTTCCACGCACACTGTCGCGAAGGCGGCCAAAAATGAACAAAAATTGTTTTGAATTAAAACGAACAAATTACTCTGTTGCATGTGCAATATTCTAGTTAAGTAAAATAAAAAAGAATTTTTTAAAAAAGTAATACTTTTTACATAGTTTTGATGATTCAAAGTCAACAGTTTTTGGCCAGTATGCAACTATATCATAAAATGGTACAGACACATGCAAACTTTAACAGGTTAATTAAAAACTATTTTAGATATTGCACTACAACTTCCAATAAAACATAAAGGGGATATTGTTATAATATTGCTACAATACATTTTTTCTATATTCTGTAACTCATATGCGATGTGTGGTCGCTTTTAATGTAAATTTAAAGAAAGCCATCTGTGAGTGAAAAAGTACGAGTTAAGTGGTCTATAGAGGAAAAATATAAAAAAATATATTTTTCATACTTTCATATTATATTTCTACAAGTAAGTACATTTAAAATTTTTTGTACTTTTGTCTACCTTTCTCCCCCTAACAATTTAATTTTCCAATATTTTTTAAGTTAGAATTTGTATATTTTCAGTATATTATTTAGTTCCAGGACATTTGGGAAGGATACTAGTCCTTGAAATTTAAATGACCAAATTGTACATATGATTTATATTAAATATTGTGTCTAGTTAAACATTTAACTCACTATAAGTGAATACAATTTCTTTTGATGCTTTTTCTTTTTTTTAAACAGGACATTTTTTGAGGTATGCGTATCCTTTCTCTGAATTGAACGAAATTTTTACGAAGCATTAAATGTGTCAAAATTAGTGTCTTTACACAATTTCATTAAGTTACAATTATTTTTCTCACTGTTAATTTTTTATTTCAGGATATATTTGGGAAGGACGTGAATCCTTGGAAATTAAATAGCCAAATCTTTTGTGTGATTATATTTTACCAATTAAAACATATGTGCCGAATTTCATTTCTTTTCGATAAGTCCTTCTATTTTTGGACGCTCGTTCTATGAACTCACGACACTGTGCGGCGTATGATTAAATTTAATTATCGTTTATGGATGTGTTTTCTGGATGTGTTTTCTGGCTTGTGCTCATGTGCAAAAACAATACAAAAACAAACTGAGCAATCTTTCTCATTGTTTTTTGTTTGTTTTTGTTTCACTCAATACAAATAACGAAACATAATAAAATCAAACAATTTGTTTCGTTTATTTTCTTACTCTGGTTGTAAGTACGACTACAAAGAAATCAAAACAAAAATAAATTTATAACTCTACTAGTGTCGATTATTTTTGCTACGCAAATCATATGCTGGCTCCTGTGTCGAGACATAAATAGCATAGCTTTAAAAAAAATCTTCATCAGGTAAGCTATACGATTATATAGGCTTCACTTCATATAGCATTACATACTATACATATATCCGTACGGAACTCTTCATGTGCATAATTTTCAGTGGCGTAATTTTTCAGGCTTTGTGGCTGTTGAAATTATCAATAACCTTGCTATTGGCTTAATTTTTACATAATTTAGAAACTCTCATAAATTTCTTATTATAACAAATTTTTCATATACTTTCTTAAATAATAACAGTTGGATGTGCGTTCAAGAGCTTAATGTAATTGTCAGTTGATACTACTTGAGGTTTGTTATAAAACTCTATTACTGACATTTAATTTGCAAAAAAAAGAAACAATATTATTCTAATATTTACACTTGCATATTTAAATACATATAATCATATATTGTATTTAAATGATGTGCGAGAATAGTTTCCAATTTACCTGTCAAATAAAACAATGTATTATTTTGTTATAGATTAAATTTGAATCTGGTAGAACAGTTGCACAAATAAGAAAGTTTACAAGGCGAAACAAGCATATATTGAGTTAGAAGTTTAAGAATTTTGTATATAAATAGTTTCTAGTGAAAACTTTTTCCTTGTACTTGCAAATTCAGAGACTTATTAAACAAATTGTTGTACATTTTAATAAGACTTGTTACACTACAATTGCTTTTGTTTTTCTTAAGCTCCTGTCCGACAAACAACTGACATGCCTGCATGCTACCAACATACATACATATTAATATTATAATTCGTATTTGTAATTTAAAACAAATATACTTTGGATTTGTTATGATTTTAAATGTGATTTCTTAAAACCACACAGTGTTTGCTGTTACACAAGTAAAATTCATTTATTTATGCTTTTCTCTTTTACATTTATATGGAAATTTTGTAAACCACATATAAATGTAAATACAAGGATTTCGTAAGTACTTACAATTATTTTATATGCAAGCATTGCAGATAACAATAATCTTCTATGATTATGCTTGTTGCAATTTACATGCTCAATTTTTGTTTTAACAAAATATCCTTAAACAATAATTTGATTTCAGTTGTGGAAAAGTATTAAAAAAGAAATAAAATATCAAGAAAAAAAAAATTTTAAGACTATGAGATAACAAGATGTTAAAAAATCTTTTTCGTTTATTTTCTTACTTTGGTTTTAAGTACAAGGAAATCAAAATAAAAAAAATTAATTTATAGCTGTAAAAGTGTCGATTTTTTTTGTTACGAGAATCACGTCCTAGCTCCTGTATCGCGCAATAAATAGCATAGCTATACAAATTACACCATACGTACTCATACTGCACACATTAGCGGTCGGAAGTGTATTAACAAAGTTTGTCTTACAATTGTTCATAGCACTGTCAATTTGACATAAAGTTGACAACTAGCATTGTTAAAAAAAAGTTGCTTTGTGGAATGTTGTTCTTTGGACAACAGATGTTGTTGACTTTTTAATGTAATTTTTCCCTCAGTGTATGAAATCTAGGGCCATTTTCTTTTCTAGAAAAAGTGCAACATTATTTAACTCTTTATTAAGTCAAATAAAATTAAGTTTTTGTTTAAAGTAAAAATTTACGCTTGTAAAGGGTGATACAATACTTTCTAATAAAATATATATATTAAAAAAATATTTTGTTTCGAATTTTTGTTGTAAAGTGCAATAAATGTCAAATTTTTTTCTAGAAAAGAAAACCCCATAAAAGAACAAAAAATATTGAATATATTGGCCCATACTCATAGTCAAAACAAAGTATACTTTAAGAGATTAAAACCAGTATTTTTAATGGTAATACTGGTTTTAAACTCTTAAAATCTACTTTGTTTATGACTATGATTATGCGCCATTAATTTTTTTTTATACACACCCTTATTCAGGGTTTGCTTAATCTCTCACAATTTTCAGAACTTGTATGCAAAATAAAATAAAAGTATTCAAAATTTGGCTTACAAAGCGATACGAACTTTAGCCTGATCAAATCATAAATATAGAAACAAATGAAGTTCGAACAATAATAATTAAATTGAAATTTATTTGCTGGTGGTTAAGCATTGTTTATATATTTCATTGGTGCTTAGCCAAATCACCAAATAGTTTTTAGAAGCCTGTGAATAAGATAATAGGTTTGTGACTGATATGTATGTAATATGTGCTTGAAGTCTACTGATGATTTGGCTAAGCACCAATGAAATATATAGACAATGCTTAACCACCAGCAAATAAATTAATAGTCAAATAAATTCAGTAAAGTGCGACTTTGACTCGAACAAGGATGGTTCCGTACATGCGGTTTTGAGAATTTTTTATAATGTGGCTTTTTTGCTTTTTTGAAGTTTTTTTTCATTTTAAACGATTTTTTCAGTTTTGTTGCTTTTTTCTCGTTTTGGCGATATTTTTCTGTTTTGGGTTTTTTTTTGCAATTTTTCTTTTTTTGAGGCTTTTTTATTTTAGCGATTTGTTTCCATTTTGGCGATTTTTTTCTGGTTTTGCGGATTTTTTCATTTTGGCGATTTTTTTAATTTTGGGAATTTGTGTTGTTTTTGGGGTTTTTTTCACTTTAGCGTTTTTTTCATTTTGGTGATTTTTTTCTTTTTCTGGGTTTTTTTTTCATTTTGGCGATTTTTTTCATTTTGGAGTTTTTTTTATTTTGGCGATTTTTTCCGGTTTTTCGGGATTTATTTTAGTCTTAGAATTTTTTTTTTTAATTTTGTTTTTGGCGTTTTTTGTGTATGTACACCTTTGGTGTACGGAACACCAAAAATTTTGTTTTATATAGAACAAAAAATAAGCAAATTAATTAATTAATATGTGCATTATTAGTAGAGAGCAAACGACAATGGCAAGACTGTTGTAAATTTAGAGATGGTAAAATTGATCATTAATTACAAAAAAAGCTTTCAGCAAATTGAAATACGATGAATAAAAACAATTCACATATTCCAGTTGCAATAATGGCTGAGTATATAAAGCAGAAATCTACATCAAGTGACAAACACCACACACAGTGGACCAAACACAAAAGAACACTGATGATGAAGGTTTAGTGGCCTTCGAAAACAGCTAGTTGTTCCGTTCTACTATGTGTTTGGCAGAATAGTTACAACTAACTTTGGTGTTGTTTGTTCATTAATAATTATCACATGTAATTTGGCTCACAAAACGATACAAACTTTAGCCTGATCAAATTTTAAATATTCAAAATGTTTTTTTTTGTTTTCATTTCGCAAACTTTACCAAAATCTGTAGTTGCCAGCAAAATTTTGAAAGCATAAATGATTCCCACATTTCCTCATTAATTATTTCTAAAAAAACTGTAAATGAAACTTAGAGATTTAATTCTTTCAAATGTTGCTTACAGTCAGTTCACAATAAGTTGCATTTCTTTTTTATTTTCATAACAATTTGTTCTTAAGGTTATAGGGCCAATCCCACGATGTGGACAACGTTCGACTTGTCGCACACTTGCGTTCAAAACAAAAACAAATTTTAATATTTTTATTGTTGTTTCAAATGTAAGTGTGCGGCGACAAGTCAAACGTTGTCGACATTGTGGGACAGGGCCTTAGTTTCTTCTACATTTTAATGTAAAACTTTGAGTACAAAAATCTTTTAAATTTAAATTTAAACAAAATTCTACATTAAAAAGTACATGACGACGAGCAACGACAAATGCCAGTAGAAGTAAAGACAAACATATGCCTTTACATAAGCACTTGTTTAAAATTTCTAACTACAATAAGAATGTGTGTGTGGCAAAAAATATTTGTAGACTTTTTGAATACAACTGCAACTTGTCTCATCCTTATCCATTCATTTACTTTTGCATATTCTACAGCATGTACAGTGCTCTGGTCAACAGACAATGACTGCCAACTGAAGTGTAACATTTACATAGCTTTCCCTCTCTCTCTCTCTCTTTTTTGTTGTTGTTGTTGTTTGTTATTACTGTTGTTGTTTCTTATTACTGCCAGAGTAGTTTTTTAACAGTTGCAGTTGTTTGTTTTGTTAACATATGTTGAAGAAGATAGAATAGAAAGTTTTGAATATGCATATGAAAGATGTTTAAGGTAACAACCCAGCGATGAGATTTACTCGTAGTTGCAAGTTTCTTGATAGACATAAGCTGCAGATAAAACATATTAACTACTAGGCCAGAGATAATGATAAGTTGATGCATGTACATAGTGTAATAATTAGAGTAATATTACAAGGATCTACAGTGGGACTTTATCGACCAACTATTTGTGATATCTTACTAACTACAAAACGACTGCATATTGTTTAAATTTGAACCACTTAGATATGAAATATAAGAGTTTAAATTATTATTACTTATTTGAAGATAGTACGATCTACAAGTTCATTGTTAAAACCAGTTCAAACCATTTAAATCCATCTTTTTATACATAATTTACATTATGTATTTTTCTTTTATTCAGTTGCATTATTTTTTTTTTAATTTTTCAATAGGGAGCATGAAAAGGATAGCAGATAAAAACAAATTTCCCAAAATTATTCAAAGTTTCATGGTATGTAATTTTTTAAACATTACGGTCATCCATAGTACTGCAGCTAGTAAATAGAAATAGTTTCGTGACAAAATTCATAATGTAAATTAAGTATTAGTCCAGTATTGTTCCGACGTTACGTCAATGCAATAGCAAAATGTTGTGGCGCACTCACGCCTACTTTTGCAAATAAGAATGATCCCATCCACTTTTCTAAATGCAAGATAACTATTGCCACTTTCAAAGCTCAAGTAGTGTGTTAAGTTTCGTTAGCAACTGTCAAGTAGAAGAACATTAAATATTATATTAAGTTTATGTGGGCATGGTTCAGCCCACTTTTTGAAACACAATAGTATGGCACGTTATGAGTCCAAACTTTTGGCTAAGTCTCGGGGGGATGGAATAGGTAGAAGATCATATATGTATTTAATTCTTAAAATTAATGGGTGTGGTCTTGCCCACTTTTTTAAATGCAAGATTTTAGGCTGTGTAGCAATTTTAGTGAGAATCAGTTGTATAGGAAATATAATATTAAATTTTAATGGGCGTGGCTTTGCCCATTTCTTTTACTTAAAGATTACCTTATTGCAAAAGACTAAAGCGTGTGCTAAGATTCCGATAAGTAAAATAGATAAGATTTAAGGAAAAAAATTCAATAATTTATAATAAATTATATACAGTCGAACTTCCATAACTCGAATCACCATTATCCCAAAAAAAAAAAACTTCGACTTACGGAGACTTCGAGTTACAGAATTGTATGTGATTTGTTCTTTCAACGCTACTGCCAAGCAAACTAGTGCGAATTAGAGAAAATTCGAGTTAGAGAAGTTCGAGTTATGGAAGTTCGACTGTGCTAATCCATGTTGTAAGAAAATGTTTACTGGGTAATCATATGAGAATATGTTACAGCTATTGTCTGTGCTTGCGTATGTGTGATTTTGCTCGCATTTATTTGTTTTGTTTGTGAAATGTAGAAATTTGCATTTAAAGTTTGTTTGTCCAAGTAAAGAGAAAACTAAAAATGAAAAAAAAAATATATTATGAGTAGCAGTATAAGTTGCAGTTGTTCTTGTTATTTGCTTTATGCAGCAGCATGTTTTAAAGTTCTTTTCTGTAACACATTTTAAATGAAAAAATAATTTTTTATATAAAAATTTAAGTTTTTTAAAAAAAACTTTACTAAAATATCATTTGAAAGTAAAGAAATAGATAATAAGTTTAAATTCTTACGCATAAAAAGTATTTCCATACAAAATTTATTTAGAGTTTTGGAATAAAAAATCTAAAGCTAATGGATTTTCTTTTATAAAAAAGAGAACATCGCATTTAAAGACTTTACAAGCGTAAATTTTTACTTTAAACGAACGCTAAATTGCTTTTTCATATTAAAAAACTTAAAAAATATTGCGCTTTTTCCAGAAGAAAAAATACTTATCAAATCCTTTATTTCAAGCAGATTGAGCTTTATGGTGTTGTTGACCCATTAAACTGAATAAAAGTATTTATGTCATGGCTGGATGTCACAAACATTTTTGATGATGGCTTTAGAATGGCACAACCAACAAATAAATTTAGTCAACCATCAGTCAAACATTGAAAACAGCAACATAAAGCACAATTATTTTAAATAAAAAGAAACTTAAATATATGAAAAATTTTTTCATTACATTATTTAATTTTAATTAAAAGTCACAACAAAGCAGGTTGTTCTTCAAAAAAAAAATTTAAAAAATATTTCTGAAATCTTTTTTTGAAAGTCTGTGAATAAGATAAGAAGTGTGGTTGAAGTCTACTCACATTTTGTCAAAGTGACAATAAAATGCATAATGACAATGCTTAACTACCAGCAAAAAATTTCACTTTATGTTTTTCTTTATATTTTTTCTTCTTCTCAGATGGATATTTTTAGTGTTGTTATATAAACGAGTACGTTAGGAATTTCTTAAACAAAAAACATTTAGTTTTATAAATTTCTTTTAAAATATTTGAAAATAATCAAAAAGAATTAAAAAGTAATATTTGAAAGTAGTCGGATTACTTTTTGATTACTTTTGATTATTTTGTAGTAATTTCAATTAATTCAGATTACTTTTCGATTATAAGTAATCGTAATCAATTATTTATTAAAAATTCTTTTCAAGGCAATTATATAATCATTACAATTCTCTTTAAAATGTAATCTAATTGTTTACTAATCGTAATCGAAATTTAACAGCTCTGATGCAGACCACCGAGAGAAACACGAGAGAAATGTATTCGCGGATATGTATTTATTTGTATAAGAAGCCAATTGATGTTCTACACGCTAGTGTCACTTTGGGCAGCTAAAATGTAAACAATGTGACGCTCAAAATAGAAAGGGACCTAAGGGTAAAAACCGGTTTTGTTCAGGAGAGCCATTTTAAAGATTTAAATACGTGTATCTTTGGTGTACCATTTTTGAAAGCGACACATCTCATGACGTCAGAAACGTGTTGGTCAACCTTGAAAATGCACGTAGGTCGTCCCTACCTCTTGTTTTGTTTAGTTGGTTTTTATTGTTTTCTACCTAGCGCGCTGTTTCCATGAGTTTAATTCAATTTTGCTCGCGTTTTTTCGAATCCAGGTTTATTTTCTGATATTATTAATTGTGAATTATAATAAATACTCATTTATAATTCTTTTAAATCGTGAATATCACTCTGTTAGTACGAACTTTTTTTCACAAAACCTTAGAATCGTCGACTTCAATTTCATAAAACGCGCATATCTCAGAGAGGGAATACTTTTGGGTCATGGAATCGGTCTCATTCGATGCTCAGATGTTGTCCACATCAAAAAAATAAAAAGTGAAAATTGATTTTTTTACCCTTAAGTCCCTTTCTCTATGCGCTGTCACATATAATGACAAAGATGCCTAGTAGACTTTTTTTGTGCTAATGCTGCGCCTTATTTTCAAAATACTGGAGTTATTCGATGTTTGATGCAAATGGTCTTACGTAAGTACAAACACAAAATATTGTAGTTTTTCTTTGAATTGTATGTGTATTTAGTTGTTGGATTTTAAAGAAAAAATTTGAATTAAACACTGAATACCACCAATCTTCTTTAGAACTGCTACCAGCTTATAAGAGAAAAGTTTCGTTTATTATATTTTATTAAATTTCATAAAAAAAATTTCAATATATAAATTATTAGGTTAAATTTTTATGAAATTTTATTTTGTACTGAAATTTAATAAATATAATAGCTCTCTTTTAATACCAAAAATATTTTAAAGGTAGCAAGTGAAAAATAATAAACAATAATGGCAATTAAATAGTTTATTGACACGAAAAATTGTGAGAATTTAATTAAAATACATGTTAAAGCCAAGAGCAGCAAGCGAAATCAACTTGTTTTTTTTTATACTTATTGCAGTGAATTTTGCAATAAGAAAAAAATATTTACATGAAACACATTTTACACAATGCAATTAAAATTTTTTATATCAATATACAACGTTAAAAGCGAACGCAGATACATACACCCAAGGGCACAAGGAGGTGGGTTGAATCAACGTTTGTACTCGTATGTGCATAAAAATTAAATACAAGTACTACAAGCAATATATATATATATATAAACATGTATACATATGTACATATCGTCAGCTAAAATACAAAAGGGCGCAAGTATACTTTTTTATTTTTTACAGGAGAAGCAAAAAGCCTTATAGGCTTAAGACAAGTTGTTTGCTAGGGGCCAAATTGAATAATGAATGCAATTGGTATTTATATCGTGCCACAACCGCCAAAATAGCTTAAGCGAGATAATTTTCGAACCTCATTTTTTCACCAAAATCTATTATTTGCGATCGTAAATAGTCGATTTTCGTAAAAAAACGATGTCCAAAAAATGTGTCGCTTAAGCTATTTTAGCGGTTATGGCTTGATATGTGAGTAAAATTTTAAGAAAATATGTATTCGTATGTATGTATTACATCATAATCAATCAAAAAGTCTATTTTGAATATTTTGGTTGTTACAACCTTTTTGGATTTTAGGTGATGATATGTATGTATGTATAATATAATAGAGGAGTTAAAGGTAAAACTTCATTACTTGCTTATGACTGCTGAGTTAAAAAATACAAAATAAAATTAAAATAAGGGTTAATGGCAAAAAAAAAAATCTAAAGCAACAAACTCCATTACGGCCACGGGGTTTCTTTTTTTGCTTTTGGCTGGCAGAGCTATAATCGCATACGTGTAGGAATTAAATGAACTGTGGAAAGCAAATTATGCTTTACACTAGCTTACAAAATTTTTATATTGCATAACATAAAATTAAGTACACTACAGCCCCGTTTAACGCCTGTGCTATTTGCATCGTTTGAACTTGCAAATATGTATATAAAAGAAAGTGGTGTTAGTTTGTCCTCTTTCACACACGTCAGGTTTACCTGAGCATTTTTTGTTCAATTTTCTTTTGAACCTGCATTTGCGTTTATACACAACGTCAAGTTTGTTTCATCAAGTTTCATCAATTTGCGCTGTCGTAGAGTATTACGAATGACAAAACAAAACGAAAAAGTAAACTTGACTGCTACGGTCAAGTCTGTACCCCTCTCCATTCTCTTTTCCTCTCTCTACTAAAAAATCAAGACTTGGCGAGTCAGACCTGACGTGTGTGAAAGGGGACTTACACAATTCATAATTCAAGAACGGATGAACCGATTTGGCTGCAAATTGGTGGAGAGGTATCTTAGAACCAGGAGACGGACATAAGGTACTTTTTTTTCCAGTTTGACCAGGAGGGTGATAGGGGGAAATTTCAGCCCCTCCGAAACCTTCAAACCGAGTTTAATAAAATTTAGAACATAGATAGATCTACGTCTAAAGAGTCACAGAGGCTGTCTGAATTTTTAAAATTAGGAAAAGGAGGGCGTTTGGGGGAAATTTCTGCCCCTCAAACCGATTATAATGAAATTTAGAACAAAGAGAGATCTGCGTTTAAAAAGTCACATATAAGAGTTTAAATAGGCTCTGTACATTTTCAAAACTAGACCACGGAGGGCGTTATGGGGGAAATTTCTGTCCCTCCCAAACGTTCAAACTGATTTTAATACAATGAAGAACATAGATAGATCTGCGTCTAAAGAGCCACAAAGGCTAAATTTAAAACTATGAAAAGGAGGGCGAAAGGGGGAGATTTCTGTCCCTCCAAAACATTCAAACCGATGGTAATAAAATTTTGAACCTAGATGGATCTGCATCTAAGAACTTACAGAGACTATGTACATTTTCAAAGCAAGAACCAGAAGGGCGAAGGGGAGCGGAGGGGGGAAATTTCTGCTCCTCCGCAACATTGCAACCCATTTTGATGAAATTCAAAACATAAATCTGCGTCTAGAAAGTCACAAAATGACCATAGATATCTTGTAAAAAAGGACCACGGGGAAGTATGGGGATAATTTCGGAGTCTCAACTCAATATTAGTGAAATTTAAAATAAAGATACCCCTTCATTTAGAAGCAGACATACTCTATGTACCTTCTCGAAAGTAAAACGAGCAAGGGGCCAGGCATGAGTTCTGCTCCTCCGAAACGTTGAAATCGATTTTAATGAAATTTAAAGCATAGAAGAAGACATAGTCTATGTACCTTCTTTCTGCTCCTTTAAAACTTTCAAATCGATGTAAATGCAATTAAGAAGATGATGGGGTTAAATTTTAAAGTCGATCGGGGTAGCGAAGCACTCCGATGAATTTCTTATATAAAATAAAAAATATTTTTAAGTTTTGATTTATGACCAAGTTCTATAATTAAACTGTCTGTCGGGCTGGGGCTGTCCAACGAGCTACTTTGATCAAATATTTGTCTCCAAATTTGAATAAAACGAAAAATTATTTAATTTTTATTTTTGTTTAAAATATTTTTATTTTTTTATTTTTTATTTCAGTTATTCATCATATAAATGTATACTGCATTTTTAAGTGCCTGCATTAATTGGTAAGTGAAAATTTTTCAGTTTAATATATCAATTTTAAGTGAAATAGTGAAAATGCTTTAAAAAAACATCGGGGCAAATTACGGCACTTGTTTTTGGACGAAATTATGAAATATTTGAATAGAGTTTATGTAGAAATATTTTAAAATTTTAAATCGTATCGAATACCGTAATTTGCCTCCTGACCTAAAACCATTATATCTTCCACCCAAAAAGACACAAAAACCTTGATTCGCCTCACGTTTTTAAAATATTATTAGTTTATTACCTCTTACAAATTTTGTTTATGTGGGTTCGATTTGAGCAATAAAAAATTTGTTTTAAATTAAAGTACACAGCGAAAATAATTCCAAGAAAATAATTAACAATTCTCTTTTTTGAGATTAGAAGAAAATAATTTAAAAATTGTTTCATAAAAAACATATTTCTGTTTACCAAATAAGAGTATGTAAGACTCTTTTTCACAAAAAATTAAAATTTTATTTTACTGAATATACAATTTTCTTATTCAAATATTAAAATCCCTTTTCTCTCAGTGTATAATTACTCAAAATCTTTTATTAGTTAAACTGCAGACTTGGCTTAGTTAATATGCCATTTAAAATTTATTTGAGCAATTCTGTTTTACTAACCATTTAAAATATTAAACTAAATGTTTACTACGCAGGTGTCAGATAATTTCTGCTTCGGCACCAAAGCTCATAAGGCAAATACTATTTTATTGTACATTTCCGGTAAACAATTTTTTTTATTTTTAGTCTACTTAAACACATATTTTGTTATCATAGCACCTGTTTTAATGTTTTCCATGTATTTATGTGAAAGTAGCTAAGATTTCCGTTCCCATATAATATAAATGCTTTTAGCAGCAAAGGGACAGCAACATTTAAATGTAAAAAGCGCTAGTAAGAGCCATAATGACCAGCATTACTTTTGCTGGTAATAAAAAGTTATTTATGTTTGCCTATTACTGAAGCAGTTGGTCCTTAAAAATCAGCAAAGACTACAGACTGAGTGGGTGGTCCCTTGTTGATAAAATTTCTGCAGAGCGTAGAGCAGAAGCAAACAGATTTATGTGGCTCGTGATAGCTTGTTTGACTGTTTTGAATATTAAAGTGTCTGGTGGGAATATATGTATACAAATAGAAATAATTAACAAGGATAAAATGCTGTTGGAAAAATTATTCTTAAACAAAATTTTAGTTAATTCTCTAAAGTATTTTAGTAAAATTTATAAATGCGTACAAAGTTGACTCAAAATTGTTGCATAAAATACAGAGTTACTTTGTTATTAAAATTTATGTGTAAAGTTAAATAAATTTAGTAGAGTGGGACTTTGACTCGCTGAGTACGAAGACTACATATGTAATACTATAGTGTTTAGTTTTCATGGTTTTTATTGGGTATCTTCGATAATATTTTTTATTAATGTCGAATTATTTTCTAGAAAATGTGCAAACTTTTTTAACTTCTTATTAAGAAAAATGCAATTTAAAGTTCGCTTAAAACAAAAATTTTCGCTCATAAAGGATAATACAATAATTTTTAATAAACTCTCTATTTAAAAAAATTATTTAATTGCGAATTTTTGATTGAAAAGTGCAATAAATGTAACATTATTTTTTATAAAAGAAAATACCATAAGCCCGCACAACATGCTATTAAAATATAACTGTAATCCAAAATGTTTTGGGTCAATATTCATTATCCCTCTTTCAAACTAACCTAACTTAATAACTATATAAACTTTTTGATCTTGGCACTTTTTCTTTATGGCGATATTGTCGGGTTTTGGTGATTGTAGTATTGAGGGTTTTTTTTAGATTTGGGCGTTGTCGTTGGGCGTTTAGGCGAATTTTTTCGGCCTTAAGCGATTTTTGTCGTTGTTTTACAAACATAAATAGTTTAAGTTTTAGCGATTTTTGTAGTTTTTGCACTTGGTTTTTATTTTGGCGCTTTTTTCGACTCATGGCGATTTTTCGACCTTTAGCGATTTTTTTTTTCATTTTAGCGGTTTTTTTAATTTTAGCGGTTTTTTTTATTTTACGTGATATTTTTAATTTAAGCGAATTTTTCATTTCATGATTTTTCGTTTCGGCGATTTTTGGCGATTTTTTTACAACACATATTTTTTTAGCGCGTTTTTAATTTTGCTGCTTTTTCCATTTTGGCAATTCTCTTTTAGGTTTTGGCGATCTATTTTACCTTGGTGATTATTTTGCAATTTAGCGATTTTTTTCCTTTATTTTCGTTTAAGCGGTTTTTTCAATTTTAGAATTTCTCTTTTTGGCGATTTTTTAGGTTTTTGTCGATTTTGATTTTGTGTTTTTCTTTCTTGGCGATATTTTTTAACTTGTTGATCATTTTGCATTTTAGAGATTTTTTTGCTTTGTCGTAATATTTTTTTCAATTTTAGAATATCCCGTTATGGCGATTTTGTTTTTGTTTTTTTTTTTGAAATACATATTTTAACTTTAGCGGTTTTTTTAGTTTTGGCACTGGTTCTCTATTGGCGATTTTTTTTCAGTCTTGTTGATTTTTTTTAGTTTTTTGTCGACCTGGTTTACTTTGGTCTTTTTTTTGCATTTTCGCAATTTTTTTTCTTTATTGTGATATTATTCATTTAAACGTTTTTTTCAATTTTGGGATTTCTTGTTTTGGCGATATTTTCTATTTTTGACGATTTTGCTTATGTTTTTTACAATACATATTTTTTTTGTATTAGCGATTTTTTAGCTCTGGCGCTTTTTTAATTTGACGATTTTTTTTTGGATTTTGGTAATTTTTTTACAATTTTGGCGACTTTGTTAATATTTTTGCATTTTAGCGATTTTTTCCCATTTTAGAGATATTTTCATTTAAGCGATTTTTTCATTTTGGTACTTCTCGTTTTGAAGATTTTTTTTCGGTTTTTGGCGATATTGTTTATTTATGTTGTTTTACAATACATATTCTTAGTTTTGGCGATTTCTTAGTTTTGCTTTTTAGCGATTTTAGCGATTTTAGCGGTGATTTTTTAATTTCTTGGCAATTTTTTTCGCTTTTCTAATTTTTTTCTTGCATTCTTGCGATTTTTTTCCTTTTTTGTAATATTTTTCATTTAAGCGATTTTTTAAATTTTGGTATTTACCGTTTTGATGACTTTTTCGGTTTTAGGAGATTTTGTTTTTGTATTTTTGGCAACACATATTTTAAGTTTTAGCAATTTTTTATTTTTGGTACTATTTAAGCGTTTTTTAAGTTTTTGGCGATTTTTTTTCAGTTTTTAGCGACTTATAACTTAACTTTGGTTTTTTTTGCACTTCAGTGAATTTTTTCCCAATCCGTGATATTTCTCATTTTTGAATTTCTCGTTTTGGTGAAATTTTTCGGTTTTTGGCAATCTTGCTTACGTTTTTTTACAATACATATTTTTAGTTAGCGATTTTTCAGTTTTGGTGCTTATTTTATTTAAGCGATTTTTTATGCTTTTGGCGAATTTTTTAGTTTCTTGGCAACCATTTTATGATATGATAATTTTTTTTTGTATTTAAGCGAATTTTTCCTTTTTCGTAATATTTTTCATTTAAGCGGTTTTTTCAATTTACGGATTTATTGTTTTGGTAATTTTTTTTCGGCTCTTGGCGATCTTGTTTATGTTTAGCCAGTTTTTCAAAAAAGCAAGAAATTTTTTCATTTTAGTGATTCCTTTTCAGTTTTTGGCTTTATTTTTTGTTTTTTGGCGATTTTTTTACTTAGGTGATCTCTTTTCTTATTTTGCATTTTAGAAATATTTTTTTTATTCTCTTAATATTTTTCATTTAAGCGGTTTTTTTTCATATTGAGATTTCTTTCTTTCTTTCTTTTGGTTTTTTGCGATTTTGTTTTGTTATTTTCAGTTTCCGCTATATTTGAGTTTTGGCGCTTTTTTAAATTTTAGCGGTTTTTGCGGGTTTTTTATGACTTATTCCATTTTTGAGAATTACTTTATTTTTTTTATACTTTTTTTTAAGCGTTTTTTTCCAAATTGGGGATTTTTCATTTCGGCATCTTTTTAATTTTAAAATTTCTCAGTTTTTTCAAATAACTTATTTTTGTTTTAAGAAGTTCAATTTGAAATTATCTTTTCAAATACAATTTCAAACAATGCAACAAGCAACAAATATCTTAAGTCATACAAAATTTGTACTCATCATAAACAAAATTACTTAATCTTGTTTGTCATCCTTGTTAAAATGTATTATTTAAATCAATACCTCTTGCTTTGGATAACAAAGTCTTAAAATACCCAAATACCTACCATAAGCTTCTTAATTAACCTACGAAAATAATTTTCTCTACAGGATTGAAAATAAAAAAAAATATTTTCACTTCCAGTAAAATTTGCTGCAGACACAAACAAACATTACCATCAAAAAAATATTGTCAAAGGCTTTTAATGTTAGACCAAAATTAAGGCTTGTATAAGAATCTTCTGAAAATGGAAATGGCAAAAACTAAAGCAAAAGATTAATCACTTTAAATATCATTTGCAGATATTTAGGCCAAACAATATACAGAGTGACGAAGAAAAAAAGTAATAGGAAGATATTGAAAAAAAAAGAAAATTTAATGAAAAATTAGAAACGCTACTTTTAGCTTCATGGAAGTTAGTTGACTATTATCGGTATGGCAACAAATTGAATTCTGAATTTTTTGAGAATAATTTTTGTAAATATTGTTTTGAAAAATATAAATTTTTAACAAGATCAATTTCCTAATCGGGCTAAAATTTAGTATTTTCAATGCTTATAGACTGAAATATTTTTATTAATTAATGTAATTTTCTTAACGAAGACAATAAGGGTTACACCAAACTTCTAAGGGGGGGGGATGGTGGGAAATACCAGAATTTTTCTACGCCGCCATGCATTTCATCAGCACCCTAAGACAAGAGCCTAAAATTTTAACTAGAGAGAAATAGCGTTAAGAAAAACACCAGAGAGAAGAAATATTTAATTGGAAGATTGGAGATTTCTTGAATTTTTTTCCTTTATAAAACGTTTCCGGATAACAATTAGAATACGTCTGATTCTCTCGGACGTCGCTTTACTAATTATATTTAGACGCTAGCTGCTTTTATGTTTCTAAAACTGACTCTTATGTGATTTTTTGTCTATGGGATTTTTTTTTGATTTTTGGCATTTTTTTCATTTTGGCGATTTTGTCGTTTCTAGCGATTTTTTTAGTCTTGACCTTTTTTTTTAGTTTCCGCGTTGTTTTTTCCGTTTCTCCGTTTTGGAAATTTTATTAAGGATTTAGGCAATTTCGTTTATAATACAAAGTTTAGTTTAGCGATTTTTAGGCGTTTGGATTTTTGTTTGGCCCTTTTTTATTTCAGGCGATTTTTTCGTTTTTATTTGGCGTTTTTTCGTTTTGGCGATTGTACCATTTTTTTGACGATTATTTTTAGTATTGACGTTTATTTTTAGTTTCCGAGTTTTTTTCTGCGATTTCTTCCGGATTTTGGCAATTTTGTTTATAATACAAATTTTAGTTTTAGCGATTTTTAAGTTTTGGTTTTTTTTCGTTTTGGCGATTTTTTGGCTTTTCACGATTCGCTTAGTATAGATGTTTTATTTTAGTTTCCACGTTTTTTTTCGTTTTGGCGATTTTTTTACGGATTTTAGCGATTTTTAAGTTTTGGCATTTTTTTGTTTTGACGATTTTTTTATTATAGATGTTTTATTTAAGTTTCTGCGTTTTTTCTTGGTTTGGCGTTTTTTTTAGGGATTTTGGCGATTTTGCTTATAATACAAATTTTAATTTTAGCGATTTTTTAGTTTTGGCATTTTTTTTATCGTTTTGGCGATTTTTTCGGGTTTTTTTTTGTGATTTTTGAATTTGCAACTTTCAGCGGATATTCGATTGTTATATGCGAATTTTCGGTGTCCCGGAAGCAACAACGAACTCTTCAGAGATGAAAATGGGTTTCATCACTCATAATAATTTTCGATGAAGATTTGCCGTAAAGAGTCGAAAGAATTATACCGGGTTCTTTTGCAGAATAGCGGTTCATGTTTTATTAACGTATATTTTGTATCTGTTGGCTGCACAAATATAAAAAAATAAACCGACATTTACCTCCATTTGCAATAATTATAATATCTTTCTTTAAGGTGATTAAGTTTGCATCACCCTATAACTTTTTAAATAATAAAATAACATCTTCCTCTAAGAAGATTAATTTAGCATCACCTTTAACTTTTTAATAGATATTCTTCATATTCCCTTTAGCTTAATAAGAAACTTAATAAACATTAATTTCAAATGCATCCTAATGGCAAAATGCAGGTATTTTTAATATTTTTTTCAATTACTATGCATCATTCATTTTTGCATAACAAAAAAAAAATACATTAACATGCAGTACATAGTATTTTTAATGTGAAAAATCATCTTTAGTAGTTAAAATGAAATTTGTATTTGCTTACTTCAGGCTTATAAATGCATATGGATATACGAGTATTAGGTATACATAAATTCACTTACCCATACAAAAGCAATTGCTAAGTAATAAATTAACACATACCATCACTCTCTGTTGTAGTCTATAAACCCTTTTGCTTAGTTATATAAACATTTATAAGCTTTCTGTTTATTAGCCATCACTTAAGCAAACACGCACACTTTAGAAATATGAATACACAAAAGGATAAAGGCAATAAAAATAGGAAAAAAAACTAAGTACATACGAGTAATGGATAATATTATACTCAGCAGGCCAGACAAATTGAGAATGTACTAGAACAAGTATAGACAAATATAAAAATTTACATACATAAACATATGCAAGTGCCATTCAAATATACACTTGCTAGTGTGTAGCTGTATATGGTTGCAGAAAATGCCAAGAGCTCTTTACATAATATATGTACATGTAATGAAAATATTTTGGAAGAGAGTTGTGTTATATTATATTAAATAAGTATTTAAAGTCTTGAGAGTCTGAACTTCAGATCGAGCAAACTGACTAGAATAAGTAAGAAGAACAATTTTGTAGTTTACATTTTCAATAACGATATGCTTAGCATCCTCCTTTCCTTGAACAGTGTCCAAGATTTTTTTTATTTGTATTTTTTCTTCTAAAATTTTATATACTAAGAATTTTGTTATAAAGCAAAATGCAAAAGAGCAAGATAATAAAAAAAAATAAATATCTCGGCAAAGTAGATATTTAAAATTTGACGTATACTTAACGACAAATATTTAATATATAAAATATTAAGTATACGTCACAGGTGCTTGTATGTTGACTTATGGAGTGCTAACGTGTAATGCTATGTTTAGACGACGAGTTGAATCACCTGCTTCGCTCTCTGAATCATGTTTATGAATCATGCTGTTTAGACTACGCATTCGTGCTTCGTGTGCATCGTGCCAATTTAGTGCTTTTCGTACTAGATTTAGAGTTTTTTAATTCATAACAGTGCGGAATTTTTCAAATTGTTGCTTTAAAAAGAAATTAGTGCCTTTTTTTGGTGCTTTTCACCTTTGATTTTAGTGCGTTTTACAAATCTACTAAATATTAATTTGTTAAAGTGTGGTGGCTTTATATTCACTTTCAAAAACTATCTGCTTTCGCCCCTTTTAGACATGCAAAATTTCCTTTGCAGAATGTTAACTCAGGAAGAAAAACTTTATCTTTCATAGTGAGAAAAAATAATATATTTCTAGCAATTACAGAGGATACCATACACGTTATAAAATAACTTAATTACAATAATTTAATTACTAACCACTGAGGGAAGCAATGTATTGCTTTCTTGATAACGAAAGCTTTCAAAAATGCTTCTGAAAAGTACTAACGTAAGGCTCTCAACAAAGTGGACAAAAGTAAAAAAATGTACACCAGTAACTTTTGCATCTGAGTACACAAAAACTACACATTATTGCTTCTGTAAAACGAATTAGTAAAGCAAAAAATGAACGGCTTTTTGGAAACTGAATGCATTGCTTCTAGCTGGCTTACAAAAACTCTTCTGGGAAGCGGTAATTTTTGCTGGGATGGTGAAATTGAAGAAATAGAACGAAGTATCAGAAATTTAAGGATACATAAATAGAAAAATTTGCTCAAAACTGATCAATTTTGCATTGAAGTTTATAATTATAGAAATTCAACTAATCATAATCCATTTCTAATACTGCCAATATTTCCTCTTAAACAATTAACATTACCATGTTCAAATGTTGTAGTAGAAATGACTATTAGCGCTTATAACTATTTTAAAAGTAAGTTAGAAATACAATAATGATTTTATAAATCAAATTGTTTCATTCATATAAAATACGGTCTGAAAAGAAAAGGCTTATGTTGTTCAGAATGTAACATACTGAACCATGTTCATGTAAAAATTAATTCAGACGAAACACCTAAAAATCTAATTGTTTTATTAAAACAGTTTTATGGCCAGAGGAAAAAGATGAAACTGCATTTCTTGAAACGAGGACTATAATTCTCGTTGATCATCTTTTGTTAAAATAGTACACCATAATTGGAGTGTCTTCCCAAATGAACTTCAATTATTTTCCTACTCATATTCTACTTATAAGCAAAATCGAAATATGGCTCGATATAATTGAAATTATTACAAAAACCTATGAAATGTAGTAAATTTAAAATTGTAGTTAACTTAAATTTTAAAATTCAATACATTTATAATTAGCCATGTGGGCTTTCTCTGCATTGAAAATAAATAGATAAATATAGAAAAATAAATAAAAATATATTTATGTACATACATACATATGTACATATGTATATACGAGTACTTATTTCATTTAGTGCTTTTTTATGAACACACAGTGCTTTTTGCTCTGAAAACGTTGGCATCACTGTTCGCGTGGCATTTTTTTTTTATGTATATTCACACAAACATACGTATAATACGCACGTATATACATGCATACACTAAGAATACATACTTTACATAAATTCGACTCATGCGAAATCTTGTTTTTGAAGGCATCTCTATATTTTCTTCTTATTTTTCCTTTGTATATTATTCATAACTTAATTAAATTTATTTATATTAAACTCACATCTATGTTTTTTGGTTTGTTTTTATTTGTTTACAAACACACACATACACATATACTTATTTTGTTTTGATAGCTAGTTCAGATAAAGTGGCGATTAACTGCGATAAAAGTTAGAGAAGATACCAATTTTACGTGCTTCGCAAGTAGATTCATATTGAATCTACTTGATTCGCTCTCATAATTTTGTATGGCGAAGCAAGTGGATTCGGTCATGATTGGGGCGTGAAGCATGAATAGAGAGCGAAGCACGTACCGTCTAAACATAGTATAACCGTTTCTGAAATTTTAACGTATACTTACTGAAACATCTTTAATATATAAAATATTAAGTATACGTCACAGGTGCTTATATGTTGATTTATGGAGTGCTAAACTGTTGCCGTTTCTGAAATTTACTTTATTTAAATTTCTGTTTCGAATTAAAAAAATTATATAAAAAATAAATTAAAGTAGGCGAATCCAACACAATATCGTCAAATTTAAAAAAAAAATTATTTCGCATTAAAAATATTTTTGTTGCCTAGAATTTCTAAATAACTCCGAAACCGTTAAAAATCGAAAAAAAATATAGGAGCTTGTCTTAAAGGTAATTTTATTTTGCAGCCATCTGTTTTTAATATATTAAAATTGAACTAACCTTTATCGACTTATATTAGAATAAGTCTGCGTGACGGCCTTGTTTAGGCGCTCATATCATCGCTGTTTTAACTAACTGACCTAACTGACATCGTTTTGAAAAATGAGTTAAGTCCACTATATGACTTTGCGAGCAATAATAGACCTTGACCACAATTTTTATGACTGTAAACATTACTGTCGAGCCTATACCAATAAAAATATTTCAGACGTTTCCGTAAGAATACATGTAGAAAACAATCATAAAAGCTCCTCTCCTGCAAAATTTGCAAACTCTCAGTTAGGTCAGTTAGTTAAAACAGCGACGATATTAGCCACAACCCATTAACAAAATTTGTACGTGATGGAAAAAACTGGATATGTATTTGAATTTAGTACATTAATGATGACCCAATATAACACATATTTTTATTTGAAACTAATTTTTTTTTGCAGAACAGTGTTATTTTAGTACTTATAGTAATGTATGTACTTGACATATGCAATGTAGAGACGAACGTTTGTGGGATTTTTTAAGGACGTTTTTCTAGTGAATTGAATGAGTTTCGAAAATTACTAAACAAGTTTTCTGTTTGCATTAAGGAAACTGTACGTTGAATTTTTAATTAAAACTTTTTTGACGGCAATATTTTTGAGAAACAAAAATATTATAATATTTATATTTATATTTTATTTTTTTTAAAACTTTTTTTTTAGTCTTAAAACAAGATTAGTTATTATATGTGCAACAAATAAGAAATAACAATTTTTTATGGAAAGTTCTTGCAGTTAGCTTGATGTCTAACCTATTAAAATGTGAAAAATATTTTCATGATTGATAAGTACAATTACAAATATGTTATTAGATATTTAGTTTGAAAAATAATCAAAGAGCATTTTATTAAAAAGCGAAGAATTTTCAAATTTTTTTTGATGTGTAAACATCTATACGCTAGGGGGTAAAAATCCTTTTCACAAAACAATCACAAATTTTGAGTAAGATGTTATCAAATCTGTGTCAACGAATTTTAAAGCATACGCTTAGGAGCAATTATTAATTAATTTTAATAGAAATTGCTTGTGAAGTGTAATAGTGCTGCCAGTGGGGATAATTTGGTTAAAAAGTTGAAAAATATAAAATAAATAAAATAAAAATAAAAATAAATATAAACTTTTAAATAAAAGAACGTTTTAAATGTCAAATATTTGTTTAAAAGATATAAAGCAGTCCTTATAAAAAAGTTATAATATTATATTATAACATATCTTTATTACGAACTGTTGCCTTACACTGAAGCTGCTGCACGACAATTGGGTAACATTCTCCATCTCATGCCAATTATTATGGATGGAGATTTTAATACAAATTTTGCAAACCCACAGTCGCAAGCTTTATCAAAATTTTTATTTCACGTTTTCCACTTGCATATTAGCAATTCTCCACAAACCCCCACAACTAATAATTCCACTACTATACATGCAGTTTTCCATACAGTAGAGTCAAAAACTTATATATCTTATTTTAGTTACCATAAGCCAATATTAAAAAAAAAATCATTACTAGATGTTTACACATCTCCCCTGTGATCGGACTCACATTGCTTTTTTTTTTGTAGAATTTGATAGTTTTTATTATTGTTGTTGTCAAATCCGTATTTATTTATTTTTTTGAGTGTATGAATTTATTTGATAAACTATTTGAGTTATTTTTTGAGTTATACTGTAAAAACTCTTTGTATTGATAAATATTATTATTATTGAAGTAAAGAATAAAGTTGTCAAAAGTCAGCTTCGTAGCCTATTTTTTTTTCTGTATATAGTTACTCTTCTTTATCCTTTTTTTTATAAAGAAATTATTGCAATAACAGCTTCACTTTAATATTTAAATTTATTTTTTCATCTTCAAGCCTCTACCCTTCACTTTGCAATACATATTAAAGCAATACCTTTGAATTTTAATTTTCATGTATAAATAGCATTTTTTTTTTGCACCAGCCCATAGTCGTGATAATAAAAGTAAGACTTAATTGTTTGACCTCTTTGGCAGCATACCGAAAACAATAAAAATTTACTCGAGCATTTCGCATGACCCAACTGATAGTTTCGCCGCCTACACTACACTACACAAACTATTGAAACGAGCTCCCTTGAAGGTGGCAATATATTAAATGTGTAAATGGAAAAAAGTAGGCTATCACAGAAGAAAACAGAAATATATGAAATATTTTACTTTTTCTTTTTTCTTCGTGCAAGATAAAAATGGAAATTTTATGTGTGACATGTTGTGGTTCATGTATATTTCTTGTTGCATATCCTTGTACTTTTTCCAATTGTCTACTGCTTGTGCTTGTTTCATATTTTCTGGCTGTTGCATTTTGTGTACAATTGTTGTGTTTTCTTTTTTTTTTTTTGTTTAAGCACAGTTGAGTGGCAAGAAAATATTTTCCACTTTGTTGTGTTGCAGGAACAGAATTTTTTTCAGTTTGAGCTTGCAGTTGTATGAGAAATAAAAGTTTATGTCACATGTTGTCGACAGATGTTTATAATGTTTGGTTGAGTAAGAAATTATGTCGTTCTTTTGTTGTTGTTGTTCTTCTTTGTTTTTGGTTTCTCTGCAATTGCAATAAACTTCAGCAGTTAATGCACAAGCAAGCAAAGAATTTATGCGTGTATTTTGCATTTTCTCTTATTGGATATGTTGCCTTCGTCATTGAGTTGCAAACTGTTTATATGGTCCTGACAAAGATTATAAAAAAACAAGTAAGAGTGCTATATTCGGCTGTGCCGAATCTTATATACCCTTTACCAACGTACGTACATATATATATTTTTTGTAAGAAAATTTATAATTTTTTAAAGTTTCCATCTATGGAGCTATAATTTTCATTTTTCAAATTTCATACGCCAAACTTTTCTTTCAGAAGCATAAAATATATTCAATTTATAAAGAAAAAGAAAAAAAATTTTAGACCTATTTAATTTTACATAACCCAAAAAGTGTGAGTTTTCCAACCCTGGAGTCATAATTTTGGATTTTTCTGATTATTGATACCAATCTAGATCTTTAAAAAATACATACAAAAACGAAATAAGAAAGAACCTAGTTTCATTTAATTCCTTTAATATTAAAAAATTCAGTAAAGTGCGACTTTGAATCGCGCACGAAAGGTAGGCTTTTTTGTTTTTTTGAATTTTTTTTCAGCTTAAACGATTTTTTCAGTTTTGTCGCTTTTTTCTCGTTTTGGCGATTTTTTTCTGTTTTTGGAGGTTTTTTTCATTTTGGCGATATTTTTCTGTTTTTGGGCTTTTCTTCATTTTGGAGATTTTTCCCATTTTGACGATTTTTTTTCATTTTGGCGATTTTTTTTTTGTTTTTGGGTTGATCGCCTGAATAGGCGATTTTTTTCTTTTTTTTTTGTTTTTTTTTTAATTTTGGCGATTTTTTTGGGGTTTTTTTCGTTTTGGCGATTTTTTTTCATTTTGGCGATTTTTTTTCCTTTTGGTGATTTTTGTCTGTTTTTAGGTTTTTTTTTTCGTTTTGGCGATTTTTTTCATTTTGGCGATTTTTTTTCATTTTGGCGATTTTCTTTCATTTAAACGATTTTTTTTTGTTTTTATTTTTATTTAGGCGATTTTTTTGTTTTTTTTTCATTTTGGCGATTTTTTTTTCATTTTGGCGATTTTTGTCTGTTTTTTAGGTTTTTTTTCGTTTTGGCGATTTTTTTCATTTTGGCGATTTTTTTTTTCGTTTTGGCAATTTTTTCTTTGTTTTTGGCGATTTTTTCCTGTTTTGGGTTTTTTTTCATTTTGGCGACTTTTTTCTGTTTTTTTGGGTTTTTTTCGTTTTGGCGGTTTTTTTTTCATCTTGGCGATTTTTTCATTTTAGCGATTTTCTTTCATTTTGGCGATTTTTTTTTTACATTTTAGCAATTCTTCCGTTTTATGCGATTTATTTTAGCTTTAGAAATTTTTTTTTAATTTGGTGCTTTTTTTCGTTTTGGCGATTTTTTTTGTTTTTGGCGATTTTTTTCGTTTTGGCGATTTAATAATTTTTTGTTTTTTTAGTTTTACCGTTTTTGAAAATTTCAAGAGTTTTGCTCTTACGGTTTCCAAGATACAGCAAGTTGTAAAAATTGCATAGTCAAAATTGCATTAACTGATGGAACACCCTTTAATTTAAAATTTTGGAAATTTTAGTGTTAATTTTTGTAGTCTGTATAAAAAGTGTATATACATATAATTGTATGTATATTACATGGGATTTTAACATTTTTCGTTGCTCGTTTTGGAACACCCTTTAATTTCCAATTCTCATGTATTTGTTGTTGTAGCGGCCAAAGGTCTACACACTGTGGCCAAATTTCAGGTCTGTAGCTCTTACGGTTCTCGAGAAAATACTAATATAGTTTTAGACATAGTTAATTTTACATAATACAAAAAGTTAAAGTTTTCCAACCCTGGAAATGTCTTTTTAATTTTTTTCATATTTTTTTAATTTAAAATTCCAATTTTAGTCATACTGAAATGTAAAATAAATTTATTTATTAAAAAAAATAAAAATTTGTTTTCGGTAGTTACTTTTATATGGCAAAATAAAGTTTAAGTTTTCCAGCTCTGCAATGGTCTGCTCGATTTTGCTGAATTTCAATACCAATCTATTTTGGAAAATTTCTGACACACCAGTCCAAGAACGAAGTCTCTAGCTTTTCTGGGAGCTTCGGAAAACCGATTTCACGTACAGACAGACGGACAGACGGACAGACGGACAGACGGACAGACGGACAGACGGACAGACGGACAGACGGACAGACGGACAGACGGACATCGCTTATTCGTCTTCCCTATGCATAAGGATCCAGAAAATATATATTTTATGTGTCGCTTATTGATATTATAGAAATTACAAACGGAATGACAAACCTATATATACCCTTTTACCATTTTTGTTCGTAAAGGGTATAAATATATGTTTGCACGTATTCCTACCCTAATATAGTATGGCCCTAACTGGATTTTTTTAAATTAGAGATTTTTGCATTTTTTCGGAGCATAGGGCCTCAATACATGAGATGTTCTTGCATCGAAATATACAAAAGAATCGATTTAAAAAACAATAATGATTTAAGGCCTTTCTGTGTTAAGGTTATGAGTGACATGTATCAGTGATCGGCAATGAATAGTTTTTTTTTTTTTGCTATTCATACTGACTCATGAAATTCGAAATATAAGTGAGTAGACATCATTTAACCCTTTGACACGGGAATTAATTCTGGCCATTGAAAATTCATTAAAAAAAAGAAGTGAACAAATTCATTGTAAGGTGAAACATACATAAAAAGTAGGATAGCAATATGTTTTTATACGAGTACAAGAAAAAATATGCAAAAATTGAACTCACATTTGTTTTGAAATTTTACAACCTCTTAAGAATTTAAACAACAACAAAACAAAAAACCGATAACTTTAAGTTAATTTTATATAGGCTAAAATTCAAATCAGTTACGGGTTGATAAAATCAACGTACATTATAATGTACGCCACTCGTCAAAGGGTTAAACTCAACTACTTTGATTTACGCATACTAACAATGACATTGAATTATAAATACCCTGCAAATAACGCATCTAGTCCATACGTGCATGTTTTAACTACTCCATAAAAGACCACGACTATTACAAAACTAAGCAAAACGTATGGATAAAACATAGTCGATTTAACATTGCGAAATCCTAGGGATAAACCACATGGCCCAAATTTGCACTACATGGGATCACCCCCAAAACTACCCCACATGGAATAGTTATAGACTATTCGCATACAATTTATAAGTGCCTACCAAGAACGATCATAAACGTTTAAATACGATCACGTATCGCACAGCATTGAATGCTTGTGTGAAAACAACATGATCCATGGCTGCACTATATGGCACCATGATGTAACTAGCCTGTTTCAAGTAAATTGCATGGTATATGTTTAAATAAACATGAATGCGACGTCAACATCATAATCATACCACACTCACATTCATAAATGTCCTGAGTTAGATTTCTAATTTCAGGAAACTACTTATACTAATCACATTGATTCAGCTCACTCAACTCAAGTATGTATGTTTATTTAAAAGTTAAAAAGTCATTAAACAGTTTGCAAGTAGCATACAATAGTAGGAAATAGCGCTGTTTTTCAATTCGTTGAACTTTAATGTTCATATGCGAAGTTTGCATAGTGAATCATACTTATTTTGCCTATTCCATAGAGGCATTGAGTTAAGAAGAGTAGAAATCAACAACGTTATAAATGTTGCTAAGTATGAGTTCGAAGCGCACTTCAAACTTTCGAATGAATATGATTCATAGACAACATTACAACAAGTATGAGTGCGCATAAGTACAATAAATTATAAGTTATGATTCACTTTTTCACTACTCTTTGCTGTGCTCTGATATGTATGTTAGTAGTTTGTATAGTTACTGAACAGCAGCATGATTACTATTCATTTTTAATTACGTTAAGGTTGATTAGGACTAGTCATAGAGTTGGATCTAATTAATTAGAATTTTGAATTTTTTTTTGCAGTACTTTTTGGGCTGTAAAATGAAAATAGGAAAAAAGTTTAGATACATTATCTAGACTCTTGTTTTTAAAGCAAAAGAGCTTTTCCAAACATTAACGAGTAAAATTTTCATTTAAATTTTATTGTCTTTCAAAGTGAATGGCATCTTCTGACATGTGAACTAAAAAAATCTAATTTATTTCTGTTTTCATATAATTTTTTTCCCAAGTAGTCTGTCTAAGTTATGGAAATAGAGGTTTACTTGTGTCCTGCTTCACAATAACGAAAGAAAACTTTCGACTGAAAATTTATATTGAAAACATTTATAAAATATGAAATGTTCTTATTGTTGTCAATATAAGTTCGAAGTCGAAAGTTATTGTGAAACAGGCGATTAGTTTAAAATGTGGTTACTACCCAGCCAAAAACTTTTCCTACAAGAATGCAAAAAAGTGTATGTACTCCTCAGTCGTAAGTGCTTACAATTTGACTGAATAACCCATTATTTTTGTTTGAGAAGTTCAAAAAGTATGCGGTACCCTATACTTTTTGCCTACAAACATACAAAAGTTAATAGATTACTGATTGCCTAAGAGTACTCAAAATTTAATGGGTTATTTTTTGCTTACAAATATGCAAAATTTTATAGATTAATTTTTGCTTAAACTTATTCTTAATTAATTTGCTAGTTTTTATAATTAAAATAATTTTCACGATCAATAAATTTTTCTCTAGATATATTTCCTTATTAACTGGAAAGCACTACAATAAGTACTTTCACGTAATGATATAAATAAGTTCTTATTTTATTCATTACAGGGCAGTCATTATTATGCACATAAAATAATTACATAAGTAAGTATCAGTCATTACTTTGTAAGCCATTAAAAGAGTACTACCCATTACAAAATTTCGAAAATTTTTTGCTGGGTATATTACGAACTCTCTTAAAAATTTTATTTTATTTTATTTTTATAAATTTTCTAGAAAAAATATTTCTATTGGTAATATCAGTTAAAGATAAAATAATTAGTGCTTTAAAATTCCTCAAGATACAAGAATCCCGGTTTGTACATAAAGTGCACATTCTACTGAAAATATATACGGAAAACAAAATAAATTTTCATATATTTGAAATATTTTTTTATTATTTTATTATTTATTATTTGAAACATAATTATAAAAAAAAATTATTTTCTTTCATGTCATTCTAACCGCAACATAATCATGTATTTATATTTGTGAGAAAAAAGAACATCATTATTATTTATTTACACATACAGTAGAATATTGCTATAATGAACTAAAATGCAATGCAAACTTTTTTTAAAGTAGCACTCAGGCAATGAATGCCTACTGCTATTCTTAAGTGTTACATTCTTTAAGAATCGTAAAACTTGCTTTTTTATTAGCCTTCTTTTAAACAGTTTTCATTTTAGCCGTAATCGTTTGTATTGCTGCATGTTTAAAAAACTTAATATTATAACCACATAATTAATACATGTCCTGTATTAAGTGACCGATTGTTAAATACAGATAATTTTATTAGCAAACAAAAAAAAAAACTAAATTAAAAGCCATCATTATTTGAATCAATAAATGTCAATTGAGTTGAATTTTGCAGGTATTCATATGAGTGAATGACAAGTATAGAAATATGAAAAAATAAAATTTAAAATAAAAAAAAAACATGATTAAAAAAAAATCCATTCAATTTAAAAAATTTAATTAAAGCTGCAGTTGACACAAAATTTATTATTTGTTTACTTGATATAATGGAAAAATTTACCAAACATTTTCTTGTTTAAAAATTTTAAAAATAAAATTATTAAATTTTAAAACATTCAAATGTAATGAAAATATTCATATTTTAGCAATTAATGCCCTAATTCTGTTCGACAATTGTGTGTCGTCTTGTCGCTAGACGAAAAAAGTCGCAATAGTGATTCTTTAAGAAAATAATTATTTATTGTCTATGCTAAGAGGTTTGTGTATATGCTAATTACTATTACTCCAAGCCATTGTATGCAACAGATAATTTTTTTATATATTTTTTTAAATTATTTTTTAATACAATAATTGAAATTTAATTTTTAATACTTTAATTTAATTTTTGTGTTTCAAAAACAGGATAATAATATTTTCATTATCATCTACAATAACCATTTATGAAGAAAATGAGTTATAGGGCATTTACACCAGCACAAAATCTAGCAGATTTTAATTAAAATCTTTATGAAAATCTATACCACTTACACCAATTTTTTTTTTTGCATTTATAAAGATTTTGTATCCAAAACAAAACCTATTATAGTGCATTTACACTGCTTCGAAATCTAGTGCTTTCGAGATTTCCAGCTAAATCAAGCTGCTTTTTTCCCGATTTCCCATACAAAACGAAATCTAATTTTTCATTAGATTTGTAGGAAATCTAATAAAAATCTAATGTTTTTATTTATTCTTTACTACTCTGTACAACAAAAGGTGAGTGAATTAGCTACGGTCTACTTAAAAAAGTGTGTGGATTGGCTACATTTCGGTTGTGTGGTTGTAGTTTTGGAAACAATTCAGTTGATGGGTTTTGTTTTGGATAAAGATTTTAATTAAAATATGCTAGATTTTCTGCTGATGTAAATGCCCTATTAACTGAAAAATTTCCAAAACTACAACCAAACAATTGCAATGTAGCCAATTCAAACACTTTTTTAAGGAGACCGTAGCTAATTCATACACCTTTTATATAAATATGTTGTACAGGGTGGTAAAAAAATAAAAATATTGGATTTTAATTAGATTTCCTACAAATCTAATGACAAAATAAAGCAAAAAAATTTAGCTCGAAAGCTCATAAGTACTACATTTCGACACAACTTAATGCCCCTATTAAACTACTGTCTCGAAATCTGGAACTAACAAATTTTCGAGCTTAATCTAACTGCTTTTTAAAAGATTCGCCATATCAAATGAAATCTAGTTTGTCAGTAGATTTGTAGAAAATATATTAAAAATTTTATATAATTTTTTGACTACCCTGTACAACATCAATATATAAAAAATCGTAATGTGTGTGTTTGTTCCTAACTCATGATCTCTGGAACTATAAAAGGTGTGGAGCTGAAATTTTCAACAAAGGTTTTGTTGAATACATGGTAGGATTTCATTTTATTTTTGACCCAACGAGTGACCACAGTGTGGAGTATTTTGTAGTTAAAAAAAAAAAATAATTGATATTGGGACAACGTTTGCCGAGCTCAGCTAGTATTTATATAAAAGGTGATTGAATTATGTAGTCGCTGTAAAGTTTTCTGTTGAAGGTGTGTGAATGAGCTAAGTCAAAAGTTTTTGGATTACAAAATTTTAGACAAAGGATTTTGTCTTTGATATGCAAAGTGGAAAAGTGCCCAAAGCTTAGTGTAAATGATATAGACTTTGATAATGAATCTCTCTTAATTTCCATTAAGATTCTAAATCAAATCTACAAGATTTCGAGACAATTAAAATACAGTAGAAGAAGAATTAGGGCGGTTTTGTTTGAAATGGTTTTTGAGTGTTTGTAATTTAAATTCACTAAGGGCCAAATTTTGTAAAACGAAAATGTTAAGCGATGAAAACTTTTATATGGATAAATATAAATTACAAAAACAAAATACATAAAAAATTTGTCAAAAATTTACAAATGTATTTACCATAGATGCATCAATAATTGTATACACAATCATTTCTCATATTCCATTTCATTGCAAATTTACGTTAAACAGCTGATGTCAATAACAATCTCTGCCCCAGTATATAGACATGGGTGCTGATGAAGTGCGTGGCTGCACCGAAAATAATAAAGTCACATTAATTAATAAAAAATATTTCATTCAATAAGAATTGAAATTACTAAACTTAAGCCTGATTAAAAATTAATTCTAATTAAACGTTTTTGTTTTACAAAATTAGGCCCTAAATCATTTTCTTTAAGAATGGTTGTTGTCTTGGATAATGGAAAATTAAGAAAATACCATTCATTGCCATGTTTTGAAGCATACACAAAACATGAATATTTAAAAAAAAAAATGTGTTGGATATAATGGTTTGGAACTAAAGCGTAAAGCATATGTGACGCGCAAAATAGAAAGGGACCTAAGGGTAAAAACCGTTTTTGTTCAGGAGAGCCATTTTAAAGATTTAAATACGTAGACCATCACTGAGCGTGTTGGTATTGGTCTCATTTCAAAGCGACACATCTCATGACGTCAGGAACGTGTTTTTACTGTTTTCTACCTAGCGCGCTGTTTCCATGAGTTTGATATTAATTTTGTTCGCGTTTTTTCGAATCCAGGTTTATTTTCTGAAATTATTAATTGTGAATTATAATAAATTCTCATTTATAATTCTTTTAAATCGTGAATATCACTCTGTTAGTACGAAAATTTTTTCACATAACCTTAGAATCGTCGACCTCAATTTCATAAAACGCGCATATCTCTGGGAGGGAACACTTTTGGGGCATGGGATCTGTCTCATTCGATGCTCAGATGTTGTCCACATCAACAAAAAAAAAAGTGAAAACTGATTTTTTTACCCTTAGGTCCCCATCTCTATGCACTGTCATATATACTTAAATCTTCTAGCATAGGCAATAACTAATAAGTGTCTTAAAGAATTAAGGTATTAGGGTATTCGAAAACAAATAATCAAAAATATTTTCAAACAAGTAAGTCTTGAGTCCTCTTACCAAAGTGGGGCATAAATGTAAAAATGATTGTTTTAGCTTTTCTTTTGATATCTCACTTTAAGAAACTAATCCGAAAGCAAAGGTTTGCTTTTGTTAATTGTTGTACTCTGGTTGTTCATTAAGCTTCCCTTATTTTACACCTGAGGTAATCTTATCTCGGTTTAAGGTCAAATAAACTAATTAAATTTAAAATTTTTACTTTTAAATAAGGAATATTAAAGCTACCGGTAGAAATTATGTTTGTTGAACATTTCCACTAGTGGTTATATATTGCATATAAATTTCTACTACCCTAAATAAACTTGAGGACAGTAGTTCTGAAAATTAATTGTTTAAAAGATTTTTTATCATAATATAGTTGTAAAATATATACATATAAGTCATATTGTTCACTGGCTTGTATCCTATTTACACGTGCACACGTATAAACACACATCTACGCCTTAATTTTATACATATACATAAATAATTAGCTTAACACACACACACACGCACACACACGCACACACTTACAAATGTGTTTGTGTAAATTTTCCCACTAAATGTGATTTATTTTATATAATCTAGTTAACAACAAAGGGCTTTATTATATCCTTCTTTATTAGATATACACGTTTTTAATTATATTTATATTAAAAATAATGTGCTGAAAATTAATCCCCAGGCACACATTAATTTACATCAAGGCAATTATGATAATTATGTGTTTAAAATATAATTAGAAAATATTTTTAGATGTTTCTTCTCATTGCATACGTTTATAAAAAAACAAACATTTAAGAGAAATTAAAATTTAAAATTATAAGCATCTTGCCTTAAATCCTTATGGATAGTGTTGCATATATTTTACTTTATATATTGATACTCGTATATAATTTTAAGCCCTGAAAAATAAGGTTGTACGAATTATCGCTCAAGTGCAATTCGCCGCGCAAAACTAAAATGTAGAATGGCCCAAAAATTTTGGTAAATTAATGGGGTAACTGTTGTCGTCTTTGGGTGACCAAACATTTTTAGATATGTAGGTATTGATTTTTTGATAATAAATAATTGCAAAATTTCCCAAAAAATTAAATAACTAAAAAAAAATTTTAGGCGATTCCACTGTGCAATAAATTTTGGGTCATCGCCACCAGCCTCAACGATTCCAATGGGAAATGAAAGAAGACCATTAAGTGAACAGAACTGCCAAAGGGTTTTGAAAAGTTAACTCGAATTTAATTTTTATGGTCTCTTGAATTTGGACCATTTTTGAAAATTTTTTGCACTATGGGCGGGCGTGAGCCAACGGTAGAAAAGTACTTTGGTAAAAGAAATATTTTAATTTTAATTTTTCTGCTGTGCCAAATAATAGCTTTTTTGACAATGTAAAATTTTTACAAATTCGCTTTAGCACAGAAAGAAGCTAATGAAAAAATTTGCTGCGGCGGCGAAGCAAAAAATTTGACTACAAGCTGCCGGCTACCAACAATTTCTTAAAAGGATATTGTTATGTAAAACAATATTCTTGTAGCAAAAATTTTATAAATTTTGTTCGCAAATTGAAATAAACAATGAGTTTTTCACAGTCTAACTACATTTAAGAGCCGTGAAAATTGATGTATTCAGCGACGGCTCCAATTTTCGAAAATGACGGCGCTGGTTTTAGTTTTTATGATACCATGCTTCTTATTTGATGCTTGGGAAAGATTCATCTGTTGTGTCAAAAATTCTACCAGCCCCCAGGGCTAGTGAAATTTTGTTCACCTCAGAAGTGTCAAAAATTTAATTACAATAGTATTTTTCTACCGTTTGGCACAGGCCATATTTAAATAAAAAATTTAAAAATATATAAAAATATTTAATGTTTCATTGAATCTAATGTGGAAAAATATATTTTTTTCCTTCATTTCAACAAATGGTGGGCGGTATTGGAGGCATGGTCAAATATGAAAAAATTATAAATTTTTGATTAAGATGCACTACATGACATTCATTGTCTATTAATCAGAAATAATTTCTTAATCAGACTTAAGTTCAGTAATTTCAATTCTTACCGAATGAAATATTTTTATTAATTAATGTGAGTTTCTAAAGAAGAGAAGAAAAATTAAACTAGACTTTATTAGCTGGGGGAACTACCGATATTTTTCTGTTCAGCCACGCACTTCATCAGCACCCATGTCTATCTTTTTCAGAAAAATTCAAAACTATTCTAGATCAAATGAATCTGAAATTATTTATATAAATTTTGAGAAATCGTTCTGAAAGTTAGTCCAAATTAAAACTTCTCGTTTTTAACGGGTTAATAAACATTTGGTCCTCAGATTCATTTGATCTAGAATAGTTTTACATTTTTCTGAAGAAGACAATGAATATTCAGTAGTGAATTTTAATCCAAAATTTATAATTTCTTTATATTTGACCATGCCTCCAATACCGCCCACCATATGTTGAAATAAAGGAAAAAATATATTTTTCCACATTGGATTCAATGAAACAATAAGTACGCACAGTTAGATTTCATTAAACATTTTTCTATATTTATAAGTTTTTTTTTAAACTTTCACTCATGGTGCAAAAAATTGTCAACAAAAATGTTCCAACTTCAAGAGGACATAAAAGTTAAACTCGATGTAAGTTTTCAAAACCCTTTGGCAGTTCTGTTAACCTAATAGTAGACTTTCATTTTTCATAGGAACTTTCCAGGCTGGTTTTCCTTTTTGCACGGTGTTATTCATTCCAAATTCGGGCTATTGTACGTAATGAACCAGCACCCAAAAACTTCAGGCGATTGGTCATTTTACAATTTTGGGTTATACTACACTTTTTTGGTCAATGGGGCCCAAATGGGTATTTCCTCATAAAGACTAATCACCCAACATTTTTGGATGTTCCTTCGCACTTGGGCGATAATTCGTACATAAAAAAAATATTAGGGGTATGTATGTTTATTAGAGTGGCCGTTAGTTGTATGAAGAATTTTTTTTCGATTTCTTGTACTCTCACCCCCAAAACGGTTCAGTTTTATTTAAAAAATACATAAAAAATTTCATACCGATAAGTTGCGTTTTAGAGGGTGGGCCCGGTCCACAAAGTTGGCCCTCAAGCCCATATATTCAATGTAATTTTTTATTTTTTGGTTTAGTTTTCTCTTGACTATATGTATATGTATGAAATAATTTAATATATACATATGTATATAAGCTCTTATGGTACATGTTTAAAATAAAAAATTTCCATATAAATATAATTTTGTTACATAAAATTTTTGGTATTTTGTTGGCTATTTTCCTCATTATTTTCTAAAATATAAATTTTAGCAAAAAACTTTCTTTGAGACTAATGTTGTTGACTTGAAGTAATAAAATATTGCCATATGTCATATTCTTGTAAAATAAGTTTTTTAAAAGATATTAGTCGTATGCAATGTTGGGCTTGAAGGCCAACTTTGAGGGCCAGACGCACCCCCTAAAACGCAACTTATCGTAATGAAATTTATTTGTATTTTTTTGTTTACATAAAACTGAACTTATTTTGGGGGGGGGGTGAGAGCAGAAGAGATCAAAAAACATAAAATAACGGCCACCCTAATGTATGTATAAGGCCATCAGTGCAAAAATGGTGTAATCCAACTTTTTTTTTGGTTGCTGTTCTGGTGATAAATACGTTCTGATTCTATTATTATATTCTAAAAAAATTTCCAGCTTTAATGTAGCTACAACTTTGCAAATATTCTTAGCTATATATTGATCAGACCAAATAAAAAAAATTGCACAGCTTAAAATCAGTTTCAATTGCCTGTTTGATCAAACAAAAAACAAATAAGTAGACAGATGTCTTAGGACAACCGGTTATAGCTATGCTGCTTAGCTATATAAAACAAACTTAATATGTTAAATAATAATGCAATAAAATTATATTATATGATGATCTTAAACTCGCCGTAAGTATTTCAAAACATTCGCATTTATTTTTCATTATTTTCTCTTTTAGAGGCGCATGATTAAATTAATGTATTGTTTATGGCCGGCGGCGGCTGTTAGCCGGCTTATAGCCGGTCAGCTGTGTGCTCTGGCTTGTGTTCATGTGCAAAAGCAATACAAAAACTAATTAAGCAATCCTTCCATTGTTTTTGTTTTACTCACTTCTAGGAACGAAACAAGACAAAATCAAACAATGTGTTTCGTATATTTCCGTACTCTGGCTTTAAGTACAAAGAAATCAAAACAAAAATAAATGTATAATTGTAATAGTGTTGATTAGTTTTGCTATGAAAATTGCGTCCTAACTCCTGTGTCGTAACATAAATAGCATAGCTATAAAACTAAGCACAATTTTTTTGTGTACAAAATGTACACAAATTTGCTTCGTAAAGAGAATATATTCGTGCAGATGCCTGGTGATACTTGTATGTAAGTTTCAGGACAACTATAGTTTTTTTTTTTAATTTCAGAGCAAAGTATCGCTGTAAGGCACGAAGCTGAACTAAAAATCTTGATGGAAAAACTTGAAAATTTTATACAAAGACAATAGCAGACAAATACTTATAAACATGTACATATGTACAAATTCCAAGTTGTAGGGATGTTGTGGATATGTGTAATGCTTAAATATACACACACATGCATATTTCAACTCCTTTATTGTAAAACACAAGTGTAGATATATGTTTAAAGTAGGAAACACAACAAGATATTTTCTCTTTGTAACTTTGATAAACAGAACAAAAAAAGTTTCGTGCCAAAACTAATTTCAAAGTAATTACGGCAAATACAAAAGTACTGATATTAGTGGAATAAAGAAGCGCAAAAAGAACGCATTATAATAATAAAGGAGAAGAAAAAAGTAACAAGAGTAATAGAAACAGCAATTTTAATAATAACTTTTGCGCAAACTAACAAACTATATAATGCAACACTTCTTGGCAACTGAGAAATATTATTAAAATAAGAGCAACTACTAGAACAGCAAAAAATTCTTAGTTAAGTGTCACTCAGACATATTCGTGCAATATAAAAGTTTGTAGCGGCTGCTGAGACAGCAAATAAATTACTGTGCTGCTTAAGTTTGCATTAAAGAACGTTTTAACTCTGTATGACAACGCTGTAAATAGCAAAGTGAGGTAAATATTTATTATGGCTGACACCTTTTAGGATACCTTAAATTATCTTAAGATACAATCCAAGTGATGGAGATTTATTTAGATTTAAGCTATAGCTGCCGCAATACAAGCTGAAAGTTAAAAACATTTTAATTTATGAGAAATATTTGTTGGTGATAATATTTGCTGCGATCCTTTTACAAACACTGCAGATAAACACAAATGAATATTCATGATTTGATTAGGCCAAAGTTCGTATCGCTGTGCAACCCAAACCATAAAAATAGAAATAAATGAAGTTCGAACAATAATAATAAAACTAACAAATGAATATTATTAATTATTATTATTATTCTATGAAATGTAACAATAAATAAACTCAGTAATTTAGTATGGAGCGATTTGCTTTAGTTTTGCCTATTTTTTATTTTTTTGCTTACGTGGCTGCCTACACGCAGGCATTCAAGTAGAATCTAGATAATTCCTTTTTGAAAGCCGCGTTTTTTTAGTACCGGAGCTTTTTAAATTTTTTGGGAATTTGGTTTCGGATTTTAGGGTTCTTTTAGTTTTGGCGTTCTTTTTAAATTTTTTGTGTTTTTTTCGGTTTTTGGCTATTTATTTTTTAGTTTTGGTGCCTCTTTTCGTATTGGCGATTTTTCCGCTTTTTGGCAATTTTTTTAATTTTGCGATTTTTTCGGTTTTGGCGATTATTTTTGGCTTTTGGCGATTTTTTCCGTTTTGGCGATTTATTTCGTTTAAGCGATTTTTTTTTTCGATTTTTGTCGATTTTATTTATTTTGGCGATTTCTTTAATTAAGGTATTTTTTAGTTTCAGCGTTTTCGAACGTTTCAAGAGTTTGGTTCTTACGGCAGGTCCGCAGCTCTTACGGTCCTCGAAGAAACAGCCCGCTACAGACAGACAGACAGACGGACAAACGTAGCGAAAACAATAGGGTTCCAAAAGGTAAATATAAAAAGAAGAGATACGTCTTAGTACTACAGTCAGTTATAGCTATGCTGCTTAGCTATATTAAACTAACTTGATGTGTTAAATGACAATGCAATAAAATTATATTAAATGATGATGTCAAATTCTCTGCAAATATTTCAAAGTGTTTCCATTTATTTCCCATTATTTTCTTTTCTAGCAGCGTACGATAAAAAAAAAAATATTAGAGGGGACTGTTAGCCGGCTTAAAGCCATTCGGCTTCGTTCTCTGGTTTGTACTCATGTGGAAAAACAATACAAAAACAAATTTAGCAATCCCTCTCATTCTTTTTGTTTCAAACAACGAAACATAATAATTGGTTTCATTTATTTTCGTACTCTGGCTTTAAGTTTAAGGAAATCAAAACAAAAATAGTTTTATAACTGTAATAGTGTAGATTATTTTTGTTATGAAAATCACGTCCTAACTGCTGTGTCGTGACATACATAGCATAGCTATAAAACGTTTGGTGTACGGAAATATTTAGTTACAAGGAACATCATTTTAACTTATTATTTGTTTGTGTGTGTGTGTGTGTGTGTGTCCGCTTAGAACTATGAAACATAAATTTACTGCTATAATTGATACGTAATCTTCAATTGCCTTAAATAGTATTAATTACAAAGCTTTTAAGTAATGATTACTAATCGCAATGATTACTAATTTGATTATCTTTTTTGAAGGGCGAAGAAATGATTGAATTACGATTACATTCAGTTTCGCACGATTACTAATTCATTACGATTATTAATAATGGAAAAGTAATCTGAATTATCTAAAATTACTGAAAATAATCAAAAAGAATCAAAAGTAATCAAAAAATAATCCGATTACTTCTAAGGATTACTTTTGATTCTTTTTGATTATTTATTAGGCATCAAAAGTAATCTTTGAAAGTAGTCGGATTACTTTTTGATTACTTTTGATTCTTTTTGATTATTTTTAGTAATTTTAAGTAATTCAGATTACTTTTCGATTATTATTAATCGTAATCAATTATTTATCAGCAATTCTTTTAAAGGCAATTATATTATCATTACAATTCTTTTTAAATGTAATCTAATTGATTACTAATCGTAATCGAAATTTAACAGCTCTGATTGATTATAATTGTCTAAAAGGTAAGTAAAAAATTTTTTTAATTACTGGAAAGCTTAGATAATCAGACAATGGGGAACTGCAATGGACCGTCAACCATAAAGCTTTGATTGCAAAACTTAAGATTTAATGTATTGCTAAAAGATAAATTATCAACAGTTTGACCCTTAACTACTAAAATTATTTCAAATAAACTGATACGTTAAAAAACAAATTGCTGCTTAGTAAAATACTCTTATTAAATGATATCTTATACCTAAATACATAAATAAATTTAAAAGCTAAACCTGTTTTAAGAATTCTTACAAAAAAAAAATTATTATTGAAATTAAAGATTTAAAACTCAAAAGAGTTGCTCTGAGCCCCTAATAAATAAATTTTATCATTTTATGTATTCTGATGACATCAAGGTTTAACACAATTTGATTGCATCCTTTTAGTAAATCACGTTTAACTTTTGTTTAAAACAATTGTTTTAACGGAAACGGAAATAGAAACGATAAAACAACAAGCAAACAATGATTTTATTTAAACGCTTATTATGAATAAAGTCATTGTTTGTATATACATACATATATGTGCATATACATATATTTCCTTATTTATATAATTTTTCATTCACAATTTTAAATATTTGCTGAAAACATGTTTTATTTGAAATTATTGTTTACAACTTCCTTTTTTGTTGCAAGAACATGAAAATAATTTATTGTAAACGCCAATCAGCTAAAAAAAGTGTGTATGGAACAGATTGTTAGCTTAATAAACTCACACTATGGATATTTATTCGGCCAAAGGAAATATACTCGGGATACTGAGAGTTTTTATTCCCCGTATGTATTTGTGTGTGAAACAAATAGAATAAAAATTGTACTTTGCTAGTTAAAAAATATTAATTATAAAGTTTTGGAGGTTTTATTTAGAATTACTATAACCTTTAAAGAACTGGGAGAAAATTACGGCACGGAATATCCTTAGAAAATTACAAAATATTCCAATAGAGTTTATAGGGAAATATTTTAGGATTTTGAAAGGTACTGAATGCCCTAATTCGCCCACTGGTATTATTACTAAAGTATTTTTCGCTATAAAATAGATTCGCAAGCAAAAATCGTTATCGAATTTATATTTTGTAATTTTCCAGGTAAATTTCTAGGGTAAGACTAGTTAAAAACGTTTTTATCTAAATCTAGTATAAATCGCACTTTCTATCGCTGTTATGCAATCAATTTAAAACTATTGCCATTTTAGCGCTTTACCAATTCACTTTCTTGGCAGCACTGAAGCTTGAAGTTTATGCAAATAAAATACTCTTGTATATACTCATATGTAGCCGAATAAATACTCAGAGTATTTATGTGTATAATAGTAGCTGATGCTATGTAATGGGTGTTTTTTATTGAGGTATAGAACTTTAAGTTGGCATCACTTTTTTAACTGGCGGCCATTTTGTCAGCTGTCAAGTGATTAATATTTAGTTTGGTTTGCCATTTCATCATGAACAGGTTGACAAAAGAACAACGCTTGCAAATCGTGCAAATTTATTTCAAAAATAATGGTTCAGTTCGCGAAGTTTACCGCAAGCTCCGTCCATTTTATGGTCGACATAATCGTCCATCAGAGCAATTAATTCGGTTAACCATGGATCGTTTTCGCACTACGTTTACTCTATGTGATAATACGCATTAAAGTCCTGCACAAGACCATTTATGAGAACTTTCAAGACATGAGGGATTTTTCAAATGCTTTACTACAGCGAAGTCTTCTAAAACAAACGCTAAGCAACACTGTTTGCAAGAATTTGTTTCAGTTATTGCAAGTATAGGAGCAAAGAAGAAAATACTTCGTGACTGAAAAATTTGTGATGCTTGCTTCTTTCTACGCATGGGCGCGTATACAAGCGTGATACATGTACATCCACACACACGTTGTGTGTATGCTCTTCTATTTTTCTGCACACAAACAAACGTTCACATGCATTTACATCAGTTGTGTGCGCTTGCTTAAAAAAAAACCTCCCTTAAACACATAATAGCTTACCATCTACATCTTACACACACACTCAAACGTACAATATGGAAAATAACAAGCATACACGTATCAACACTACTTTGGTGACTGTTTGTTCATAACAAGAAGTCTTGACGACATTGCTTGTTAGCACTCATATACACGCACACAAATGAATCTATGGTGCTTTGATTATTATGCGACAGCATTTATTATTGGTTTAGCATTCTACAGCCACGAGAATATATTTAAAAAACAAGACGTATTTACATTTCAAGACTATTTATGCAGGTCTATAATACGCATCCGCAGAGACGTCGAACAATGCGCACCGAAGAAACAATTGCCGCTGTAGAGCAAAGTGTTGAAGAGGACCCGAATGAATCGATTCGCCACCGTGCACAGCAATTGGAGCTTTGTCCATCAACTTTATGGAAGATTTTGAAGATTTTGAATGTGGATGAGTTGTGGTTTCAACAAGACGGCGCTAAATGCCACACAGCGCACGTCACAATCGATTTATTGAAGGAAACATTCGATGAGCGCATAATTTCGCGGAATGGACCTGTCAATTGGCCACCAAGATCGTGTGATTTGACACCATTGGATTATTTTCTTTGGGGATATGTGAAGTCGCTCGTCTACGCCAACAAACCAGAAACGTTAGGGGACTTGGAAGCCAACATTCGTGGCGTTATTGCCAACATACGGCCCCATATGCTCGAAAAAGTGGTTGAAAATTGGACCTGTAGAATTGGCTTTATTCGAGCCAGCCGCGGCGGCCACATGCCCGAAATCATATTTAAACATTAATGGCATAAAATTATCCTTTCAATAAAGCCAAATTTATGGACATTAAAACGATTTTCTTGTGTTTTATTTCAATTCGAAGTTCTATACCTCTAAAAAAACACCCTGTATATGCAATCAGTTTAAAATTATTGTCAATTTTGCGCTTTACAAATTCACTTTCTTGGCAGCACTGAAGCTTGAAGTTTATGCAAATAAAATACTCCTGTATATACTCATATGTAGCCGCATAACAACTCAGAGTATTTATGTGTGTAATAGTAGCTGATGCTATGTATATGCAATCAGTTTAAAACTATTGTCATTTTAGCGCTTTACCAATTCACTTTCTTGGCAGCACTGAAGCTTGAAGTTTATGCAAATAAAATACTCCTGTATATACTCATATGTAGCCGCATAAATACTCATAGTATTTATGTGTATAATAGTAGCTGTTGCTATGTATAAAGTTAAGTTATAAACATTAGTGCCATTTAATCCATTTTGAAAGAATTATATGAACATACATAGTAGTTGGCTGTATGAATATGTTTGGCGGCCAATATTAAAAGAGTACTTAAAACGATGCTTTATCATTCTCTGATGCATGCATTCTGATATATATGGCGCTTTTTATTAAAAAAAGCTTTTAAAAGAATTTATAGAATTAATGTAAGCATTATTCTACAAATATTAATTTACCTAGCAGAGCCCTTCTCTTAACAAAAAAGAGGAATTAAAAAAAAACTACTGAAAACCCCATTAAATAAATACTCATGTATTAAAAGTTTTGCATATTTTTTTCATACGATTGTAACATAAGCATGCAGCTGATGCTGAAAATTGTACACTACCGCTTCATATTAAATATAAAATATGTTTAACAGCAGCCTCAAGTACTCGCTACGTAAACGTAAATATTTGTTTTTAATTCCAGCACACACGTATGTATTTTAGTTAAATGAATTTCATGGAAGTCTTTGTGCTTTACCATTAAATTGCATACTGCTGAAGCTTAAACGTGCTCCACACTGGTGCATTTTCTATTGTTGTCAAATGATTTATTTTATTTTTATTTATCTTTCTAATACGTGTATTACTGTATTGGTATTTTTTTATGCAAAGAATAGCAAATTATTTAAAGTTCTTTCTAATGTAGATTTGCGCAATTGTTTCACAGCCGCAATTTTTATTTTATTTATAATGCATATAGTTTTATATAGAAGGTATTGTGATGCATTAAACTATTTGCTGCTACTTTTTCCTTCACCAGTGCCGAGTGAAAGCAACAACAGCAAAAACCAAAAACTATTATTCAACTGTTACAACATCCATTTAGCAAAAAACATATTGGTGCAAACCCTCATCAGCTTCAGTAAACGTTTTAACCGTTTAAAATATTTTTCTTTTCTCTTCAATTTATTTATTTTTTTCGAATATTGCAATAAGTTTAACTTTTGCTAGGGAACTGTGGAAAAAAGAACTTTTACATTTTCATTTTAATAGAGACATTTATATATCGATGGCTTAATAGAAGAAGGGCTTAAATGAAACTTTAAATATTTTTTAGGAGAAAAAAAAATTTATAAGAATTTATAAATCTTAGTTATTTAAGGATCATGTAATTATCTGTTGGCCAACAACTAAACGTTAAAAAGCTCAGTTTCGAAAGGAGATACTCCTTTTTTATATTAAGCCATCGATATGTAAACTTTGTTTTTTGTTAAGTTCCCTTTTCCTTCATAAACTTTTTTTACACTTTGACTGCCAGTTAACAATTTTATTATTTTTTTTCTCTATAGACAAATTAAAAATTCATGATTTTAATTGAAGTTTAAACAATGTTGCGTATTACGTAATACGAATTGTGACTCTGTAATGGGGAACATGTTTAAATATTTAAAAAGTTTTAATTGGTTAAATATTGAGAGAGAGAGAGAGAGAGAGAGAGAGAGAGAAAACAGAAAACTCATGTAAGCAAAACTGTTAAAGAGAAAAGTGTTTGACTTTTGGATTTGAAATGTTATAAAGGGTATTTTTTTAGAGTGTTATCAGCGGCAAACCAGTCCCGTATAGAAGGTAGATCCACGCCGACAAAGGCACTCTTCGCTATGCTTGGTTAGCTTCCTGTGGAGTTAATGGCTAGTAAACTGGCCCTACATACGGCCGTTAGACTGAACGCAATAGGCGTATGGAGCTACAGACCATGGGATCACGCTAGCATCCTAAATACAGCAAACAATATACCTGAACTCATTGACTACTCCACTCCCAAACCGTACTTCAATAGAAAATTTAATATTTCTTTGACAGAAGGGTGCTCCCCAATGGACAGAGCCGTGCAGGTTTTCACGGACGGCTCTAAAAGGGGGGGGGGGAGGGGGGAAAGAGTTGGAAGGGGTGTATATATTCCAGATTGTGGAATTGAAATGTCCTTCAGACTCCCGGATCAATGTAGCATACTACAGGCAGAAATATCCGCCATAAAAAAAAGCAACACACTGGTTGAGTTATTATCGGATACATAATAGTAATATCCAAATAATAACGGACAGCCAATCCACGATCAAATCCCCTGCAGGTGTATATTCTACATCATTTCTTGTCCTAGTATACCACACAGTCCTGGATAAACTGGCGCAGCACTCAACCATCACACTATACTGGGTGCGTGGACACGGGACCAATTTAGGCAATCTAGTTGGGATGAACTGGCAAAGAGAGGAACCCTACTCGGTGAAGTCGATATTGAAAATTTCTGTGGGCTCCCTCTCTCGTCCTGCTGGAGACGCTTTGATACTGCCTTTCTAAATTCAGCTCAGGAAAGATGGCACCATGAGCCTACCTGCATTATATCGAGAACCCTTTGGCCTCACCTACAGGCCACTGCACATTCGGAACCCACGCTAAACTTGTGGGTCTTCCGTATAACGATTACTGTTACAGCTGCAATGATGAGGAAGAGGAGGAAAGCATTTCGCATCTTCTCTGCTTCTGCCCTGCTTTGGAGGATCTCTGTCTGCACTTCCTTGGCAGAATATCCTTCAATAGCCTGTCCGAGCTATCGGAAATAAGACTTAGAAACCCAAGTCTATACATTAGGAGCAGTGCTTGGTATGGCCGTTAGCCTTCCCCTATGGCATGTGTATGTACTAGACCCTCTCCTGTCCCACTTGTCATCTCCTTTACTCTCCCTTATTCTACAGAAACTCTCCATCTACATATATTCTTCCTATACTCCCAGTCTTCCCCTTATTCTTACACTTTCAACTTACAGGCAGCACAAAGGGATCATCGTATTGGACCCAAGTGAGCTAGACCCCTGAAATTTTCATTCCCAGTTTTTCACAAATGAATAGCAATAGAAACAGAACGAGATTTTGGTAAATATGTAAACAAAAATGTATTCATTCAGTGTGTATATCAGTGATTGGCAAAGAATTGTTTCTTCGCTGGTTTAAGAAAATTGAACACAATAAATTCAGAAATAATAAGAATAAGATTTTGCAAGAAGTTTTCAAAACAATCATACTAATTCACTACTTTTGTGAATCATATGAATAAACAGAATTTGCAGCAATATCATGGATTTATTAACAATAGTCTTGTAAATATAAATCATGCATTAGCCACTTTAATTTTTTTTAATGCTAAGTGCAAGGTAAATATTTAGTTTTTAAAAAGACAAATTTATGGCATTAGCGGCGTATTCATGCAGATCTCTGGCATGTACTAAGTGTAGCCTATCTCACGATTTTGTTCAATTTCATGCTTTTATTGCTTGAATATATCAGTGATCGGCAATGAGGCGTTTTTTCGTTCTTCATACTAATTTTAAATAAAAGTGAGTAGACATCATTTCAACTCAATTAAGCTGACTTACGCATACTTACGATGGCATTGATTTGTAAGTTTAGGTTGCAACAAATATGAATGTGACGTCGACATCATAGTCATACCATACTCACACTCATAAATCACCTCAGTTTGATTTGTAATTACAGGAAAATAGTTATACTACTCACATTGATTCAGCTCACTCAACTCATGCATGTATGTTTAATCATTAGACAGTTTGCAATTAGTATACAATAGTAGTAAATAGTGTGGTTTTTCAATTCCTGCATAGAAATAAATAAGAACTTTAATGTTCGTATGCGAAGCTTGGATTGTGAATCATACTTATATTTCGTCTTCCATAGGCACTGAGTTGAAGAGAGCCTTAAGCAACAACGTAATAAGTATGAGTTCGATGCGCATTTCAAACTTTCGTGTGAATAAGATTCATAGACAACATTGCAACCAGTATGAGTGCGCATAAGTATAAGGAACTATGTGCCATGATTCAACTCTACTCACTTTTTCACTACTCATTGCTGTTCTCTGCTGCATATTTACAGGAAGCTATTCGTCGTGTTTTTAACCCCTTGATAACTTTGTTCCCGTTTATAAATTTAAAATCGGTTTATATTTAACTTAGTTATGTGTACAAAAAATCGGGTTTTTAACCGTAACTCAAGATTTTGGAGGTGTTTGGAAAATTTCAAATACAGATTGTTGTTCTACTCGACAATACCTACCAGAAAAAATTTAACACTTCGCAGGTATTTTTTTTTTGTCACACTCGTTTAAATCGTTTAACGAAAGTCCTATTAGATATTTTAGTAAAACTATTTTTAAGTGAATTTTGATCATATTTTACTAGCGATACGGAATGCAAAAGAATAGTTTCACATTAGACTGTTATGAAGTGAAAATATGAAATCATTTTGGTTTGTGTAAAACTTACCACATTTTTTAGCAAACTTCTAATCTGAAATAAAGAAAAAAAGTTTTAGTCCTTCAATATCATTGATATTAAAAATTAATAAAAAATTTTAACATGTTTCCGTATAAAGGAATCTATTTTGACTATTTTTTCAGACAAAACATATCGCTCATTTACTCAAAGAACGTCATAACTCCAAAAATTTATTTTTTGAGCTAATGATGCAGAATTATACCTTAGATCATTATTTATATTGTGTAAAAATTTCATACAATTTTCTTGTTTACTCAGGTCTTGAGAGAAAAATTAAATTTTCTCGCTCCATTTAGTTTGTGTGTAAATTGAAAACTTTAGGCTCGTTTTCTGGCGAACTACTTTTTTGAGTTATGACGTTTTTTTTTTTGGTAAATGAGCGATATATATTTGTGTTTGTGCATGTGTATTTTAGTGGATCTGTATTATACTTTCGACAGGTACACCACCAATTTTAGTGGTGAGTCAGTTAAAATTGGCTGTGAGATGCTCAGGTCTTCTTTAAATATCTGGCCAGTTGAGGGAGTTTCCGTTTTTATTTTATTCATTACATTTTCTTTGAAAAATAAGTAAAATTGAATATTAAAATCTGACAGTGATTATCAATATCATTGTGTGCACTTGTCTTACATATACATATAAAAATTAAAGGCAGACTATAGCTGATGATTAATTTATATTAATGTGAAATAAAAATCTAATAAATCATTTGGAACACTTGAAATTGGTGTTAACATGAAATGGATACAATATGCTTTTCGAAAATTTTTACTTACGCAACATACAAAGATATAAAGGGTATTTTTTTTTTTTGGCAGCGGATATAAAAACAGAGATGTATAAAAATATTACTTTATTATGTCATTTATTGCTGATAGCTTGAATGTAGATAGCCCTATAGAACAGTGAACTGCATGCCATACCACAATTGCGGACAAGAAAATCACACACATGCTCTTTCTTATGCTCTTTCATTTAGTCGTCACTGAGAGAAAGCAATGAATGAAGTTGTGCTCGCATGTACGAATTTTCTTTATGGGTTTTTGTTTAGTTTTTTTTTCTTTGAACACACGGAACGAAATTAAAGTTCAAGTTTAGTAAATTTGTACAGCAAAAATAGAGAAAAAAAAATAATAATAATGGAAGCTAAGAAACATTTCGTGATAAAAAATGCTATTGGCAATATGCAAAGCATTTTATGCTATAAAGCATTTAAAAATAATAGGGAAGATAAGAATAGTTTAAAAAGACATTTTTATAGTTTTCACAGAGGTATGAATAAATTGAATGGATTAGATTAAATTTTTTACTTTTTGCTTGAGTTTTTATTAAATTGCTTATTTACAAAAAAAAAAATATTCAAACAATGAATAACCACTGCATGTATTTAAAATTAGAAAACTTTTCTTCAAGTGTAACTTTATTTTACTCTCATTTTTCTCACCCATACAAACATATTTTATTTTGCCGATCATTGCTATAGATTCTATGGTATAGAATAGCTACATCCAAAACTACATACACTGATATTTGCATTTGAGGCAAACAGCTTTGAAAACTCTTAAATTTGTTCTTGTTTCTTTGCAAAGTAAGAGCAAGCATTGGTGTGTGCTGTGTTGTTGTTGTTGTGAATGTTGTACTCTCGTCGGCGTGAAAGCACAAAAAGCTCCTTATAAAAGTTTGCACATTGTGCATATATGGCTTGGACGTAGCTGGTAAAGAACCTTATAGCGATAGTTCTAAGTAAGTCGATTTTTAATCTCTCTCTCTCTCTCTCTGTGTGTCTTCCTCTCACTCTCAATCTCTTTCACTGTCTTTCTGTCTATCATATCCTTGATAAAAAACTTGTTTTTGAGTTAAGTTGAACTTGCAAATAATATCTGGACATACCATCTGTTTATAGTTGTCACTTACTCTCTCATCGGGCTAAGTTTTAGAAAAGTATTAAAGAGCCACAGAGTTCCAAAGTTTCGTTCTTCGTTATTGCTGTGCTATGCTTGTTTCAATGCTTCTTTAAAACTTTGCAATTAAGAAGATGCTATGATTTTCTGCAGTTTTGCAAAACCAAATTATTGAACGATTTAACTTGTTACAAAAATCTGAGTCTTAAAAAAACACCTTAACAATTTCTTCACCATATTAAGGTTAATATAATATTATATATTATTGCTTAAGCTTGTTGAAGTCTTGCGATAATAAGCTGCTCATATGTTGCTTTTCAGTAAATAGCAGCTTGTAACACCCACACATTTATGTTGATGTGTGAGTCAATCAATCAAGACTTTCCAGAATAAATGATAAATGACGCTTTAAAATATATTTAATGAAAATCTTTAAAACAAAATCATTAACAAAAAGCTTTTTTGTAGATTGAGGAGGCAAAGGCATATTATTGCCAGAACTCTTGGAAATTCTTTACACATGCATAAATTCCTAACAGATGCCGTATAAGTGTTATTAATTCGATTAGAACTTCAAAAGTATTTAAATAAAAATAAGCGTGACCTGCTTAAAAAATTTATTTTAATATAGCTAGTGTTGGATTTAAACCTATTCCGCAATTTAACTTATTTTTATTTAGATTTCCATAAAAACAGCTTAAGTGCATTCAAACACAAATAAATTCAGTTAAGACTGACTTTGACACGTACACGAAGGGTTCCGTACCGTCCTTTAGCCTATATAATCGATTAACGTACCTGATAGTACATATTTTTTAAACAAATTTTAAATACACGGTAAAATTTGGGATTTTTGGCGATTTTGGTTTAATTTTGGCGATTTTTCTTAGTTTTGACGCTTTTTGTTAGTGTTTGGGATTTTTTCAGTTTTTGTCGATTTATTTTAGTTTTAGCGATTTTTTTAAGTTATAACGCATTTTTTTTTCTCGTTTTTTGAATTTTTTCGGTCTTTGGCGATTTTTTCTTTTTGGCGATTTTTTCGTTTTTTTCTTGGAACTATTTTCTTTTGGCGATTTTTTTCGTTTTTTTTTTGAACTTTAACTTTAGTTTAAGTGATTTTTTATTGTTTCTGGCGATTGTTTTCGTTTCCTCGATTTTGTGCGGTTCTTGGCGGTTTTTTTTTTAATTTTTAACGACTTTTTTACTTCTATTGAATTTTTTTTTATTTTAGCGTTTTTTTTTTATTTTTTGGCAATTAATTTATTCGTATTCATTCGATTTGTTGAGTTTTGACGTATTTTTTGTTTTGGCGAAGTTTTTTCGTTGAAACGATTTTTTGTTGTTTTACATTATTTATTTAAGCGCTGTTGTTGTTGTGTTTTGCAGTTTTTTAGTTTTAGCGATTTTTTTTTAATTTTTTGTGCTTTTTTTTTTGCCTTTTAGCGATTTATTTTATGCGTTGTGATATATTTCGTTTAAAAGGTTTTTTCGTTTTGGTTAATTTTTTCGGTTTTGACTATTGATTTCGATTGTTTTAATATTTTTTTTTTCAGTTTGCCGCTTTTTTTAGTTTTGGCGATTTTTTTTTTAATTTTTGCTACTTTTTAGTTTTGGTGATTTTTTTTTAATTTGGTGATTTTTGCATTTTCGCAATTTATTTTTTATGGTGATTTTTGGATTTAAGCGATTTTTTTTATGGAGATTTTTTCATTTAAGCGCTTTTTTCATTTTGGCGATTTTCGGCCTCGGGATTTGTTTAATTTTGAGGTTTTTAATTTTAGCAATTTCGAAAATTTCAAGAGTTTTTATTTTACGGTTTCCAAGATACAGCAAGTTGTCAAAATAATATAGTTAAAACTACATTAGTTGATAAAATACCCTTTAATTTTGATTTTTTAAATTTCAGTGTTAATTGGTGTCGTCTGCTTAAAAATACACTAGCTTTTCAAATTGTGTGTATGTTCTATTAAATTTACAAAATTGTTCGTTGCTCGCTTTAGAACACCCTTTAAATTTTAACTGTCATATATTTGTTGATGTAGCGGCCAAAGTTTTATATATTGTGTGAAAAACTTCAGGGCTGCAGGTATCGAAAACAATAGGGTTGCTTTTCACCTTTGGTGTACGGAACCCTAAAAAAAAGTATTTTATAAAATGTCTGTACATTTCCTTTGCTGATCTTTTTTGTAAGATTTTTCACTGACTTAAAAAAAAAATTCGGTATTTATTATATCTCTAGAGCATTTGCTTCATTTTGACCCACTATTAAATTCTCTGTTACGGTGATGAATATTTATACAACTCACATCTATTAAAATTTTACTTTACTTTCTTCATTTATATACGTACATATATTTATTTTTTGTCCTTACACTCTTGATTGTTTTATCATTCTGCGCAAAATATCAGGACTGTCAGTTTGTGTTGCCTTACAAATATAATTATTTTTTTATAACATCTACATTTCAGGCACGCATACCAGCGAAATTGTGCTCATTCACACATACAACAACATTTGCTTGTACCTTCACTAATTTTTTTATATATAATTTATTATATAAAAAAAAATGAATGGTCCAAAGATAAACGAGCACATGATGCTTTTTTGCCCTTGCATGAGCCAAAAAAAAAAAAATTAGATTTAATGCTCACACATGCAGTCATATTTGTATGATATTAAAATTTATTATATATATCGTTGGTCTCAAGTAGAAAGGCCCTAACTCAAATAATTGCAACTTTGCAGGAGAAGGTAAAAACATAATAGAAACTGTACAACTGCTTGTAAAAACGTTATTTTTTACACTATTGCAATAAATTTGTGTGACGAGGTGTTTTTGTGTGAAATGTATTATAATTAGTGCTGGGATACTATCGATATTTTCGGCTATCGATATCTATCGATAGTTCAAATTTCACTATCGATACTATCGATATTACTATCGACTGAATGTTAGTACTTGAGAAAGAAAAATATAACTAATTTTTCATCAGGTTACAGGTAGTTTTTTTATCACTTTATTGAACGTTTATAGTCTTATGTTTATTTTAATATGTACAAATGTATCTACGAACGTTAATTTAGGTGACGGCTTTCCAAAAGTTGTGCTGATGTCAGTTAAAAAATTTTTATAACATCTCACGTATTCAAAACTGCATTTTAAATACTATCGATATCGATATTTTTTCCTATCGATATTTTCGATATTTGAAAACTATCGATATTATCGATAGTACTATCGATAGTATCCCAGCACTAATTAGAATCGCTGAAAAACTCAATTGCGTAAAAAATACGAGTTAGGGCCTTTCTACTTGAGACCATCGATATACAAGTATATACTACATGTATATATTCAAGTTACGGTTTTACGTGTTTGTATAAAGTTTTTTGTCATTCTCAAAATGTCATCGATAAATCTATATCTAAAAGATTGAGCGTAATGAATTTCTACTAAAGTATGCAAAAGCTGTTTAAAAAATTTTTGTTTAACAGAATATTTTTTTGGAGTATATCTATTTTAAGGTACCTGGACAATATTATGAGTAATTTTTTTTAACTTAAAATTGCTTGAATCAACTAAAAAAAGATTCGAAAAGTAACTTTATCGTTTTTTTTTTTTTTTTTTAACACACAACACAACCCGCGAAGCGATTAGCTTGTCTGCGGAAAACACCCAAGGTCTATGGCGGGAATCGACCTCTGGACTGAGAATCTAGCATCGCTACCACTCAGCCACAGGGGTACCCGCATATTAAAGGGGCACTTTAATATACGAGCGCATTTATACCGGATTGGAGCCAGGAATGACAATTAAGGCCGGGCATGCATGAAGGACATGTAGTATTATCTCCTTCTTCCACTTCCTTTGTCATTGTCCAGCCTTCACCCAGCCGAGATCGCGTTATTTTAGAGATGCAACCTTACCGGACATTATCCACCTTAGAGGTATTCACTGGAAAAACTTAAGGAACTACGTAAAAGATAACGACTTCCTATAAGGGTGAAGTTCGTTTGTTATTTTTTATGAAAGCGTACAGCAGGCCCATACGGATAGGAGCGTAATGGCTCCTCTCTTCAACCTAACCTAACTCAACCTACTTTATTTATCTGCAACATACAATCAAAGCAGAATCATTGGCGAAGTTAAATAACCAATAAAAAAGGCTACTTAGCACAGCTTCGGAAATTTAATGCACCTAATTGACACCAGAGGCGCTGCAGACTACAACAGTCAGCCTAAAAATACTCTATTTTTTTTAAAAGTTCAAGAGTGTGTATGTATATCAAATTAGGATTTCAACATGTTACTTTGCTCCTTCAAGAACTTCCTTTAATTTTTGCATGTCATATATATATTGTTTCAGCGGCCAAATTTTTACATATTTTGTGCAAATTTCAGTTCCCTTGCTCTTAGTATTGGCTGCGTTCGTAAATGCATCACTGCGCTGCAAATGGAAATTTAAATGTTCTAAACTAGTAGATAACGCACAAATAAATGTCAAATATGGTGTACACACACAATTACTACTAAAACGTATTATCAGCGAACTTGTATTACATTTTAAATAAATGTTTGCACGCATATGATGCAGAGCAGTGATGCATTTACGAACACATCCATTCTTGAGAAAACAGACCGTGCCTGCTAAAATCGGATATTGGTTCGAGAAGTATCATTGAAGAAAGCTTTAATAAGTTGTTTTGTTTTCTAATGACTTCCAAATTATTAGTCAACTCGATTTTAGTGATTCCATAATTTATTACATACACTTAGGCATTGAATGCCTACTACTATTACCAGGTCTGGCCTTCTTTTAGGAAAGTGATAGAGAAGAAGAAGGTGTTGAAGGAGGTTGAAGAAAAAGCTAGAGGAAAGTTTGATTCTTTTACAGCTCTGCTTTTTGGCACATATTTATGATTAATGCAGTTTTTGCAGCGCCTCTGGTGTCAGTGAGGCACATTAAATTTTCAAACTTGTGCTTGATAGCCATTTGATTGGTTATTTTACTTTGGTGATGGTTCTGCTACACAATATCGAAGAAGGAGGACGCTCTGATGTTACATTAGAATTAGTATCCGCTGGGACAGGAGTAGTTCAGTGACTATGACTTCATCACTTGAAGTTTTATGACAACAATTGATTTAAAACGACACTTATACACATCAGTAAAATGCGTACTGTTTTTATTTTTTTAAAGTCTGTCGGAGATCAGGCTCTAGCGGAGACTAGGGCTATCGGGTTTGAAGTCAACCTGGTAACCAACTTCACCCCCATTTCGAGGTATTACTTCCAATGTATGTATAACAAATTTGTGTTGGCGTGGCCTTCCTTTAAGCTGTTCATAATATTTGAGGCTATAAGCTATTTTTGTATTCGTTTTATTTATTTGTTACTTTAGTTTATTCTTCATATATTTTTCTTCTTATACTTTTATTAAATAATAATAATATTTAATATAATTTCATACATTATTTATTGGATGCAATTTTATGCACTAGTACGCAGATATATTTCTTAACAAATCGCTCTCTTTGTTTTATTGTTTTTTTATTTAAAGTATTTGCAAGTGTTAATGTAAATAAATTTTATAAGCGAATTTTTTGTTCTCTCACATTCATTGTCGTTTATTGATGCTCATAAAAATTGTGGAAAATTACCCCAACTTTTAGTATCATCAATGTCATCTTTATAGTCATAAAATATTGTTAAATGCTTTCCCTCCCGTCCCACCCCCGGAGGGAAGATGGGATGGAGTATAAAAGAATCGTTTTCCTTCCCTTCAAAAGTAATGTATGAAATTGTTATGACTAGCAAAGTAGCTGGATGTGTGAGTGAGTGCGTATGTGTGTGTGTGTGTGTGTGTGTGTGTGCTTTTAATCTTACTTTATATCATGTATCATATGTTGCATCAACAATGACTTTTAACAAGCAATATTTACGTATACACAAGGGTGAAAATGAACATATTCCCATACACATAAAAAAATAAGTAAGTGTTTGTTTTTTATATGTATGTACATATGTATGTATGTATGTATGTATGTATGTGTATGCAAGTAATTTTCTTGCCCTTACTCGTCTGTCAAATGCAATAAATATTTCGTTGAGCACGTTTTTAGCTTGTTGCATTTTGCGTTGCAACACTAACTTGCATTTGTTGCATTTTCTATAAAGATACAAAATATTAACACTTGCTTATAAGTATGTACGTGTATAAAGGATTTGTGTTCGTCATTGTATGTGTAAATATTTATGCATGTGTTGTTGTAGTTATTGTTCTATTTGTTGCTGGTAGTAAAATTTGTTTTCATATAACTGCACAAAGTAATAAATTTTCACGTCCAGTAAGCATTAAGAACGATAATGTACGCATAAATATGGCATTAACAGTGAAGGGTAAAAAAATGTATGCACCAACTGCTAGCGAGTTCCATAAAAGAGTCGTTGCTATAAAACTGCATTGCTTGCATAAGATTAGGATTAACAGGTTGCCGGGGAAAGCAGACTGCTTTTGGCAAAACAATAAAGCTTCCTTTGCATAACCATGAAGGTGAACAAAGGCGGTTAGTGGGCAAGTGCTGAAATTTAGTACACATTCTCAAATACATTTCTCTAAATTATTGTATATTTATTAAATTAAATTAAATAAAATTTGGTTAAATTTTAAGGGCCAATGTTGAATGTAAACCACAATGAAACATCAAGTTCTTTTCTTTATTTCATTTGACATTTCTCAATTTCACAATAAATCAATTTCAACCATGGAAAGATACACAATCGAGCAACGCGTTAAAGTTATTCAGGCTTATTATGAAAATGGGCGTTCAATTCAAAATGCATGTCGTGCACTTCATGATTTTTTCGGTCAGCACAAACCACCAAATGTGCCTACAATCGGAAAAATCGTGCAATAATTTGAGCAAACCGGGTCTGTAAGAGATGTGAAAACACTATTGAATGCTCATACAGCTCGTACTGCAGAAAATATTGCTGCTGTTTGCGATAGTGTGGCTAAGAGGCCGTCCACCTCAACTCATCATCGTGCCCAACAATTGCACCACCCACGCTCGTCGTTGATGAACGTTATGCATAAAGACTTGCATTTAGACGCTTACAAGGTGCAATTGACTCAAGGACTAAAGCCTCTTGAGCATTCCAAACGTCGTCAATGGTCCGAATGGTGGCAAGAAATGGCAACAGTGGATGATAAATTTTTGAAGAAAATCATCTTCAGTGATGAGGCACATTTTCACCTCAGTGGATTCGTCAATAAGCAGAATTGCTATATTTGGGTGAATAATAATCCAAGAGTAATTGTCGAAAAACAAATGCACCCACAAAGAGTGACTCTTTGGTGCAATTTATGGGCTGGTGGCAATATCGGGCAGTATGTTTTTTTTTTTGCAAAATGAGGCCGGTCAGACAGTTGCTGTAAATGATGTTCTCTATCGTGAGATGATAACGAACTTTTTATTGTCCGAATTTGAAGATATGAATGTAGACGATATGTGGTTTTAGCACGACGGTGCCACTTGCCACACAGCTGATGAAACAATGCCTCTTTTGAGCGTAAAATTCAATGGCCTTGTTATCCCACGTGATGGCTAAGATCATGTGATTTTATACCGTTGGACTTCTTTCTTTGGAGTTATTTGAAAGAAAAGGTGTACGTCGATAAGTCAGCAACAATTCAAGAGCTAAAAGATGAGCTAATTTGGCACATTAACGGTATAGAACCTCAATTATGCCTCATCGTCATCGAAAATTAGGACCATGGTGTGAAGGTGTGCCGCCAAGGCCACCTTAAATATTAGGTCCTTTCGTACTGAAGTATTTTAATTTTTTAAAGATAGAAACCAACCTGGCTTACACCGGTTTGAACTCAGATCATGTAAGAATTTAAAAGTCGAACAGACTTAAAATTTAAGCTTCTACACCTAAAATTATTTCTTAATCCAACATCGAGGTCGCAATCTTCTTTAGGGATAACAGCGTAATTTTTTTGGAAAATTTTTATCAATAAAAAAGATTGCGACCTCGATGTTGGATTAAGAAATAATTTTAGGTGTGACCTTTTGCCTGATATTTTGTTCCACACATTAACGGCATAGAACCTCAATTATGCCTCAGCCTTATCAAAAATTTGGACCATCGGATGGAGGTGTGAGGCCGAGGTCGCAGCGGCCATTTGACCAATGTTTTGTTCCATACATAATTGAACCACAGCACACCACAGTTTCCTAAATAATCTGTGTTTTATTTAAAACCAGCATCGGCCCTTAAAATTTAACCACCCTTTAAATGTTTTTCTTTGAGAGAAACGGAATATTGCACAGCACAGACTAGCATATCAGGTATTGGAAAAAGAGTTGTTCATCCATTTTGGTGATATTCGGTTCGATGGTGTCGATCATTTTACTATTTTTGTCGATGGAAAAGCTAATAAATGGTGCAAGTATTGCAAAAACTCTTACACCCAAATCCTTGATTTGAAATACAAATTATTTCTGGGAGTATCACCATTAAAAATAATATGTATTTTAGCTTACGAACGCTTTCATCTTTAATCTTAATAAAAAATTTTATAAATAAAATTTAAGTGAGATTTTTCATTCCTTACAAACCGGAGAGAGCGTCTACAGGCGTTCTTCACTATTTTTTACCTGGCATTCGTTTCTGATGCTTTTTAACCTGTAAACTACGAGGGCGGATCAATAAGTGCAAGACTTTTTTAATGAATCACATTTTTTCTTGCAAAATAAAAATATATTTGTCAACATAATCTCCTTTTAGCTCAATACACTTAGTCCAACGTTTCTCCAGTTTTTGTATCCCTTCCAAAAAATAGGATTTTTTGAGGTCCTTAAAATAGGCATTTGTTTGGTCAATAATTTCATGGTTGGACTTAAATATCTTTCCTCCAAACCATTTCTTTAGGTCTGGAAATAGGAAGTAGTCACTAGGAGCAAAATCCGGAGAATTCGGCGGAGGCACCAACTCATAGCCCCCATTCATAGAGTTTTGCCATAGAGACTGCACACGTGAGCACTCGTGCATTATCTTGACGAAAAAGAACTTTTTTCTTGGCCATATGGGGTCGTTTTCATTTTATATCCTCCATAAATCGGTCTAATATATTGGCACCACATTCACCGTTTATTGGTTTTCCCTTTTGAAGGTAATCGATGTGAATCATACCGAGTGCAGCCCAGAAAATTGTTGCCATCACGCTATTGGCGGACAAACTCACCTTGGCCTTCTTCGGAGTAGGTTCACCTGGAGAAACCCATTGTGTAGACTGCTGCTTAGTCTTTGGAGTACAGCAATGGATCCATGTTTCATCTACAGTTACAAAACTCTGCAAAAACTCATTGGGATTGCGGTTAAGCAACTCCAAGAAATCCTTTGAAGTTGTCACACGTTTACGTTTATGTTCGATTGTGAGCAAACGTGGCACTCATCTTGCAGACAACTTTCTTAATCCCAGCTAGTCATTTAAAATGGAAACCACACTGCCATATAAAATGCTTATGGCATCAATCTTACGCAATTTTACTCTTCGATCGGCCAACACCATATCGTAGATTTTTTTTCTCGAAATTTTCGGATGTACCACAACGAAAGTCAGTAAACCACTTTTTTAACTCGTACAATTTAAATCAATGATGCAGAGTCCCCATAGTATTTATCGAGCTTTTCCTTGGTTTAATTGACGCACTCGCAATTAAATTTTTTTCATTTTTAGAAAAATACATGAGGTTTTATGTATTAAACAGCTGTTAAACGCAAAGTAAATGATGACACTTGCTCAAAATTAGACAGCAGTCTACTAACAGCTGGTACTTGATAAGGACAGTGTTGCATTTCATATAACTATGAGGGAAGTTCGAAGAGTCACAGACTTATTGATCCGCTCTCGTAAAACTATATTCACTTAAAAATAAGTTACTTGCTTCATGCGATAATTTTTACAAGTTGGCCGATTAGAGGGTTGAATGAAAGTTTGATATAAGAAAGGGTCTTTCAGTAAAAGATTTAATTTTTAATAAAATAATCGAATTATTATTTAATTGTTAAAAAGATGTTATGACCTTAATAATGAAAAACAAATGACAAACAATGTTTCACTAACAGATCCTTGAAGATGGGATTAGAAAATATATACATGTCTGAAACTCATGTTATGAACTTTTTAAAGTTGTATCCTTGTGTACCAAATGAAATGTAGAATATCGTGTGATACTTAGCTCTTTGGCACATAGAGTCTCTAAGACATTTTGTGCAAAACATTACAAACAACATTTTGTTGGCATACGTTAACCCTCTAACGTTTCTGAAAATGGGTATAATTGGCAATTCTTTAAAAAAAAATTGTAGCTATGCTTCGTATCATTGACAGTTAACGTAAAAGCATTCGATATGCTTTATTATGGAATGTGAACTGTTGTAAAATTTATGATTTGTTAAGTTTAACTAGTTTAAAAAATAAAAAAAAAGTTTTCTCTTAAACAAGGGTTTTCCTTAAAAAAAATTTGTTAGCAAGTAATTGCAAGAAAAAAATATATCCTTGCTTTGCAGGAAAAATAAACAACAGAAATATATATATATATATATACGTTTTATGTGTCCTAGTAATGTACAACCACTGCCCCACTGCCACATGTCATTTACTAAAGGCCTGCTAATGCTAAAAGCTTATAGCTGTCAAAAATATCTAAGCCACAATCAAGCACAAAGGAATGCTATGTATTTACTTAACACTCACAAACAAAAAAAAACCAACAAAAATTAAAACGTATGTGCTGTGCATTTATATTATATTTAGTTAACCACTAGACCGTAAAGTATCACGTACTGGCCGACCATTTTTTTGTTGTGTTTTGTCTACCCCCCCCCCCCCCCCCCTAAAGCCTTGAGAATATCTACTCTAGTAAATTATTATTAAATTTTATTTTACTTTTACTTATTTGTTATACGAGTAGTTTTTGCGTGTGTGTGTGTGTGTGTGTGTGTAATCCGTGAGTGCGTGTCTTATGTTGTTTGTAAACTTCAGTTTTCTTTTTGTGTGTGTGTTTATTTTGACAGTTCTAATTGATTAAAATATAATATCCAACCAAGTGTAATTTTTGCTGTTAAATTGCACAGTCTATGAACCAAAAGAAAAACGAAGCAGAGTAAAACTTTGAACTTTATTTTTGTTCTCTATTTATGTTACGAAAGTTTCTTACTTCATGCAAGTTTATCTATGTTGGGGGGGGGGGGGGCTTTTGAGACCAAATATATTTATTTGTATTCCTTAACATGGTTTCTAATGATTTGTAACCTAAAACCTTCTAAGCATCTTCTTTTTTGGGTTTTTGTTTCTTTTTGTTTAGAAACTAAATATAGAAAGTTTGATATTTTTGTTTGCCACAAGAGACTGTTGCAGCTGCTACACTGAAAGAAAATCAGAAATCAGTTAAAAATTAACAAAAATCAAATAAGAGTGCTATAATTGGCTGCGCCGAATCCTATATATCCTTCACTGAGGTACGTACGAGTATATTAATTAAGTATCATTTTTGTTCTAGTGCAATTTTTAGTAAGCGAGTTCTTGTTTTTTTTCAACTTAAAAACTTTATTTAAATATTTTATTTTCAATATTAGCAATGGCTGAATATTTTATTCTACACTCTTTATTTAAGAAATGTTTTATATTCACCCTTTTTCCAGTTGTCAACATGAACGTCACATCAATACAATACCAACAAAGTGGGGCTTGTTTACTCGCTTTCTGGATGTTCAAAGCCTAAAATAGTCTTAGTATTTTACCTGCATACCAAGTAAAATAACTTGTTTAATATTTTTCCGTATTTAATAATCTTTGGTGTTGCAAAACTGTTTAGTGTCTCAGTTTAAACACTCCACTGTAAATGGAATATATCGCGGTATTATGTAAACGGTTTACTCCTAATGAATTTTTTAGATTTTGTTCAGCAGAAAGGAACGCTTTCAAGGAAATCAAATAGAACATTTCCTTTAATTTATTTTATAGTTATAACTGATGTTTAGCGAGAAATTTGACTTTTATCTCCATTTACTAAAAATTAATAAGAAGTCATTGCAAGCTGCCAACGAAAGGCCAACGATTTGAAATATAACTATGCTGAGAGAATAATAAGCAACATGGTACAAAGCTTCGTTATACTTAAATTAGATATCCATAAAAAAATATCTTGAGTAGAGATATTCCTAAAACATGAAATATGTTTAAAAAAATACATTTTGTTATTTTTTACAGAATTTTTTTTTCAAGTTCCAACCCTGGAACCATAATTTTGATTTTTCTGCTTCTTAATACTTATTTCTTTCTTTCTAAAATATAGTGTATATTTAAATACCAAAGAAGTAATTAGTTTTATATAAGTAGTTTTATACAATCTAAAAATTTTAAGTTTTCCAGGTCTGCAGCTAAGTCTTTTATTATTTTTTTAATATTTTATACCAAACTATTTCTGTCTAAAAAACTAAGTATATTTAATTTGTAAACCAAAAGAAAAATATTAATTTAAAATAGCTAGTTTCATATACAAAAAAAAAAAAACAAATAAATTTTCCAACCCTGGAATAAATTTTTTAAGGTTTTTCTGATTCTTTATACCAATCTGATTTAAGTACCAAAGAAATAATTAGTTTTATATAATTAGTTTTATATAGCAGAAAAAGTTTAAGTTTTCCAGGCCTGGAGCAATGTTTTTTATTTTATTAATTCTTTATATCAAACTATTTCTTTCTAAAACATTATGTAATATTTAATTTGTTAACAAAAAGAAAAGCATTAATTTGACCTAGTTACTTTCATATACATAAAAATAAATAAATTTTCCAACCCTGGAATAACTTTATTAACATTCTGATGATTTCTTATACAAAAAAATATATACATGTATGTTAAGTGAACAAAGAAAAATAGGAAATAGCAAAACAATTATTTTTATTTAGTTACTTTTATATCCAAAAAAGTAAAACTTTTCCAGCTCTGGAGATGGTGTTTTTTGTTTTCTAATTTTCTATATCAAACTTTCTTTTTAAAACATAAAATTTATTTAACTTATAAAGAAAAAGAAAAAAATTAGTTAGACCTAGTAACTTTTATATATCATAAAAAGTGTAAGCTTCCCAACCCTGGAATCATTGTTTTAGTTTTTACTGATTTCTTACACTTATCGATTTCTTTTAAGAATATTAGTGATGTTTAATTTATAGAGCAAAAGGAAAAATGATATTTAGTATCTAAGTTATTTTTATATAGCAAAAAGACGTTTTCAGGGTTGGAAAACTTAACCCTGCAAATGTCTTTTTGACTTTTTTGTTTATTTCATATAGCAATTTTATTCGTACTGAAATATAAAAGAAGTGTATTTAACAAAAAGACAAAAATTAGTTTTAGCTAGTTAATTTTGGACGGCAAAATAAAGTTTAAGTTTTCCAGCTCTGAAACTGTTGGAACGATATTGCTGATTTTCAATACCAATATATTTCGGATCATTTGTAATACACCAATTCAAGTGCAAAGTCTCTTATCATTTCTGGGAGTTTCGGAAAACCGATTTGACGTGCAGACAGACAGACGAACGTACGGACGTACAGACGGACAGGATATTTAAACTTTAAGGGTCACATATTCATATCGTAAAAATTACACACGGAATAACAAACATTCGCCAATTTTGGTTAAGGGTATAAAAGAATTTATTGCATTTTTTTAACCGACTTCAAAAAAAGAGGAGGTTAACAATTCGTCTATAAATTTTTTTTGAGGGTGAAGATATCACGTTACAGTTTGGACCGGTTGTAAAAATGATATCTTTGTCTGATAGGGTGTAGCTTTTCGTTGGTATCATTGTAGAAAAATGGGAGGGGAAATGCCCAAAATTTTGTTTGTTTAATTTTATGATATTCTACTTATTTGGTTGCTACGAAACACATAAAACATCTTTGGTTGTAATTACACAATTTGAAAGTTGAAAAAATGGGCGGAGTTACGCATATTAAAATTTTATTTTAAGTGGTTCTACTTTACCGATTTTTACAGACTTAACACGTCCCCTGAGCTCTGAAAAACACTCAATCTTGCTTTAAAAAAGTGGGCGGAGGCACGCCCATTACAATTTTATTTTATATTTCACGTACTTCTTCTTATCTTCTTCTATCAGATCTCTGCATTGAAGTCAGTTTTTTTGGCAGAAATAATTATTATAAGATTGTATTGCTGATTTTGATGAAGTGTTCTGAATGTTTCATTTAGTTTTTAGAACTCAAAGAAGCTTATGTTAAAAAAAATATATCCAAAAATTTGTGTTTCATTTCAAGAGTCACGTATTTAGAGGCCCTCTGAAAACCTGGAAATAAAGTTTTAGTGATTGATTAAACTGAAGCCATGGAACTATTGTTACTTCAGTTCTTTAGCTTTTCGTTCTGTGTAGCATAAGTTTTGTATGTTTTTGACATCTAATTATATTTTAAATGTATTTGTTGCCACAAACCTTATTATTTCTTAATATTTTGCCACAAATTATGAAATTGTGTTGTTTGCTTGTTTTCAGCTCCTTGATTTCTCTTTTAGGATTCTAGCTGAAAAAAAATTTGTGTCAAATAGAAAAGATTTCTTTATTGCGGTTAAAGTGACAAATAACTTTACCAAACAACATTTTTAGCATTTAATTGGGTGAAAATTTTTTGGATTTATTTAAAGTTTTAATTTCAAATTCATATTTTAAGCCTGCTACGGAGTTCATACGGAATTTCAAGTTCTCATACAAACTCTATGTAAAAAAAATTACAGAAATTCGGGTTGGTAAGTTTCATAAAGAAATCTCCATTTATTAGTACGGACTTTCAAAAGAAAATTACACAAAATGTTTGAAATCTATTGCCTATTTTAGGGATTTATAAATATAAGTGGAGACTTTTTTCAGTCAACTGATACAAAAATTAATGTTCAAACAATTGTTTGGTCACGGAATTTTTGACATTTCTAATTTTCATTAAATTGTAATTATATTTTAGTGTTTTTGTGTGTTTTAGATTTTGTAAATAGCCCAATTCACAATCTTGTGCAAGTGGTCTTGCGTCATTACTATACCATTTTGCACATGCAACGATGCAAGACCATTTGCACAAGATTGTGAATTGGGCTAATATGTACAACCAATTTGATCATTTTGAAATTTGTATGAAAAAATATTTTTTCAAACGAATTTTCATTATTTTGCATACAAATTTGAAATTTTTAGAAACGAAATCCTTTTACAAAACCTGCCTACAAAGCTCCCAAAAACTGTTAAAAGATAATTCTTTTCAACATAAAAACTAAAAGGTAGATTTTGTAAATTCAAACGAATTTTTCGTTTTGAAATTTGTATGGAAAAAATAATTTTTGAAGCGAATTTTCGTTTTTTTTCATACAAATTTGAAACGTTTAGAAACGAAATTTTTTACAAAATCTGACTATAAAAATATTATTTGCTAAACAATTTTTTTTTAAGAAAATAAATATTATCAACTTGAAGCAGTTTTGATTTAATGAAGATACGAAGTAAACTCACTTCATATTTAAGTTGAACTTTAATATTTATAATTCCAAATTATTATTTTACTTATTCAGTAAAAGAATATTTCATTTTTACATTTAATTACCTCACTTTTTAATACATTTTTGATTACTTCAGGTGAAGGAGAAGAAATATGGAAAATCACATATCGAAATAACTTATTTGTTTCAATATTTGCTTAAGCAAATGATAAAATACAAAGTCCTCCTGCAATTTATTCACTTTTTTTTTAAATAATTTTCAACTCACACATCACATCATATTTACTTCATTCATCTTTTAGAAATATCATTCATCTTCTTTTGCCCCCTTTATTTTTTTGTTGTTTTCTTGTTTTTATTTAAACACAATTTTCCTTATTTATTGCTTAAGAATATTTTATCTTTTCTTAGCAGAAGAGAAAATGTTTTATATATTTGTTGACAAAATCTTATTGCCATAGTTTAGTTATTTATTAAATTTTATTTGAAAAAAAGAAATATTCTCTCTATTTAATTATAAATAAACTTCTTGGACAATATTAAATAAACTTTCTTTATGCTGTTGAAGGTTATTACAAAAAAAAACCACTTCCATACAAAGATCTAATAGAAAATTTTCAAAAAGAATTTATGAGACCCAACTGGAAGAAAACTCTTCCTTTTGTTGGTTAAGAGGAAGTGCGATAAGTATAAAATTAAAATTTTTAGGAGCGTGCCTCCACCCATTATTTTAAAATGCAAGACTGTGTGTTTTGCAGAGTTAGGGGCATGTGCTAAGTTTCATAAAAATTGGTTAAGTAGAACCATTTAAAAGAAAATATCAAATTCCGCTCATTTTTCTAAATGGAAGATTGTGTCTGCCTTAGAGCTCAAGGTGTGTTTCAAGCACAATTTTAATGGGCGTAGCCCCACCTTTTTTTCAACTTTTAAAATTTTGTTATTACAAGAACCGCAGGTGTTTGTCAGGTTTCTAATTAGTTGAATAATTAGAATATCATAAAATCAATTAAAAAATTAAAATCAATTTATTTTACCATGGGACCAATTTGGAAGCTATACCCTCTCGGACAAAGAAAAGTTTTACAATCAGTCTAAAATGTACCGAGTTATGATGACAAAGTAACAATGTAAAAAAAAAATAAAAATATAGAATAAATTGATAACCTTCTCTTATTTTGCCCGACTGTGCAACGCAAAGAAGGGTATTGTTTATATCAGTCTATGTGTGTACGTATGTATGTATGTATGTAGGTATACATATATAAACCGAACGCATGGACCGATCTTGATGACTCTTATGTCTTAATCCCGGGAATGTCACTAAAGACATGTCAGCTATGAAAATTCAATATGGCGGCCAACAGACGCCATTTTGTAAAGAAAAAAAAAATAAAAAATTCTCCAAACTATACCAAAATGGGTGTCATTCAACAGGTATTTCAAAATCATCTTTAGGGTTCTCTTATGGTTTTCCATTTTGAAATACCATTTAGGATAATTAAGGGTTCAAGGTTGGTTGCAGTTGGGTTTTTTGATTTTTTTTTTTATAAATACTAGTTTAAAGTCGGTTAATAAAGACCTTATATAAAAAATGTTTACAAGAAAGTAATAGAAATAATTCAGTAAAAAAGGGAAGTTTAAAAAAAGTTAAGAAAAACTATAGAATGCAGCTTAGAAGAAGTAAAACTTTGGATTTAATTTTTGAAAAATATTCTAAACACTCCAGATTGTTCTTGAAACCCTATTCTTTGGGTTTAAAAATTTCAAAAACAAGTTTGATAACCAAATATAAAAAAACGTGTACTGATATATATTTTTTTATTAGCTTGGGAAGTAAAAATAAATATTAGCATTCTTTATTGTTTTTTATTACTTTCACCCATAAAATCGAATCAAAAATAAACAAAAAGTAAAAATACTTTTTCAATTACAAATTGTTACAGACAATTGAATATTTGGCAGCACATTTAACATCTTGCCGCACCGAAAATGTCTTCAAATCGTTGGACAATTTTTCCAATTAAAAAAAAAAAGAAAATAAAACAACTTTTTTCTTGTTGTTTTCGTTCATGTTTCAGCGATTTCTCATATAAATACTTTTTCTTGCTTTGAAGTTTTAATGCCAAAACATGTAAACAATTAGAGAAAATTTAATTACCCGCATACCAATGATGCCAATTTTTATGGGCGCCCCAAAAAATATAATGAAACGAAGGAAAAAGTCAAACAAAAAGAGGTTGTTTTTTTTTTATTGCCATCAAATAGATCGAAAGGAAAGCAAATAAACAAGAGCAAAAAAAAGGGATATAAATTTCAGCATTAAGTTAAAGGAAGTGCATAGACAAGCAAAGAAACTTTGAATAAAAAAATAAAAAATGTCTCTTTCTTACTTTCTGTCAAATGGTTAAAAAGGAATAGAAGAAATAAAATATATAAATATATAGATTTTTTAATCTTTGAGCAGTAAAAGGAAATTCAATCAGTAGAAATATAAAAAATTTATCTGCCAAGAAACACGTTCATAATACAGAAGAAAAGTGTTTTCCTTCAATAAAAATTCAATTTCCGTCAAAGAGCAGATGTTGTTGTCCTTCCCCGTTGTCGTCAATGTTTGTGTGTGTGTGTGTGTGTGTGTGTGTGTGTGTTTGTGTGAGTTTTCAGCAAATTTACACAAAAAAACTTTTATGAGAATTAAACTGAAATATTGTTTTTATTTCTTCTCAGTATTAACAAGGCATAGAAAAGTAAGGGAAGGGAAAAATTTTTTTTATTGTGAATTGTTGTAAGTTGCTTGGTAAGCTTTAGAACTATTATTAAAGAGTCTTGAAAATTTTATTCATTTTACTAAATAAGGATTTTAAGTAAGACTTATATGTGTCATAATTATTTTTCAATGAAACCCAAAAAGAGTTAAGTGCAGCAAACTTAATTAAAATCCAGCTATCTCTTGATGAATATCATTGTTGTATATAAATGTTCAAGGATGTAATAAACATCACCATATTTAATGCTTTGAGTATAATAATGGTACATCTATTAATGGTGTTAATTCATTAGAACAAAACCAAAAAAAGAAATGTAGATTTTATAAGATCAAATGCATGTCAAATAAGTAAACAACTTAACTCAAAGTAAAGTTGATAAATCCCGGCACTTTTTTGAAACATGATTGACATAATGATTGTAGGCAGAAAAGCATTTTTGCCTAGACATTTAGAACAGCTTGCATGTAAAAAGAAAATACAATACAATAAATTTTGCAAGTAGATCAGGAATTTAAGCTTTTTTAAATTATTACATTTAGATGATAAGAAATACAGCCAAAGTTTACAAAAAAATGTAATAATACTTAATATTTTACATGAAAATATAAACACTTTGAGGAAGGAAAATTTATTTGAACGGCCTGTCCCACGATGTCATCAGAAATCGTTCGACCGCATACTTATATTGAAAACAACAAGAGTTTTCTAATGTTGTTGTTGTTTGCAGTACAAGTTGTCCATCGAACGATCTCTGGTGACATCGTGGGACAGGCCGAAAGTCTTGAAAAATATATGGAAGTGCAATTTTTGTTAAGGTAATGATAATTTGTAATCAAACACTTAATTTACTTTACCTTCAACATTTCAAATTCAACTAGTTTTGCTTAAAATGTAATAAAGGATAAATATAAAATTTAAAGTATGCCATTTTTATATAAATTATTATAAAACGTTTATTTTAAATATTTTGCTGCTTTGTTTTAATGATTTTCCTATTTCTTTTGCATAACTAATAAATCTGCGGAAGAACTAAAAAATGCTTAAGTCTAGATAAGCTTATTTTAAGTTAGGGAACTTCTGTAAGCTTCATATTCAAAAGTTCCTCTGGGAAAACTTATGGAGTTTTCTTAGACCAATTAATAAACTTGTATAGATATATGTGTTGGAGTTTCTTGTTAAATCAAAAATTTTTAAATCAATACTGTTAGGAAATTTACGTTTTAATAAAGTTTAACGGCAATAAGATTCTTTGGCTGCAGCTGAACTTTGTGGCAAAGATAATAAATTTTGTAGGAAATATTTATTACTTGTCATTTTTGTGCATAAAACTTAATATATGAACGTTAAAAAAATTTAAAAATAAAAAAAGTGATTTCAAAGTTTAGTAAGTTAAATATAAAAAAAATCATATGCATTATTTAAGAAAAAAAGTTACAAAAATTAAAAAAAAAAATATTCGCTTCCCAACATTGAAAACAAAAATACCAAATCTGGCCAGAAGTAACCAAAAACGGCAGCTCTGACCACAACAGCTTATCATACGTATGATTGATGTATGCAACATATTAATTTAATATTAAGTATACCGCCGAAAAGTATGCTTTGATTTATTTTATTTTATTTTACATTATATAAATAGGAAAGCGTATTATTAATATTTAAGCCTGGTACGGAGTTCATACGGAATTTCAGGTTCTCATACAAACTGTATGTAAAAAAAATTACGAAAATTCAGGTTGGTAAATTTCATAAAGAAATTTCCATTTGCTAGTACGGACTTTCAACAGAAAAATACACACAATTTTTGAAATTTATTGCCTATCTTAGGGATTTATAAATATAAGTGGAGACTTTTTTTAAGTCAACTGAAACAAAAATTAATGTTCTGACAGTTGTTTGGTCACGGAATTTTTGACGTTTCTAATTTTAATCAAATTGTTATTAATTTCTAGTGTTTTTGTGCGTTGTAAATTCATAAATAAACGAATTTTTGTGCATGCAAATATAATTCTACACCAAAGGCTACACTATTATTTTTCCGTGTAGAAATAAATGTAAATTTACAAACCTGAAATTCCGTAAGAACTCCGTACCGGGCTTAACAATTAACAAAAACACTAGAAATTAATTACAATTTGATGAAAATTAGAAACGTCAAAAATTCCGTCACCAAACAATTATTTGAATATTAATTTTTGTATCAGTTGACTGAAAAAAGTCTCCATTTATGTACATAAATCCCTAAGATAGGCAATAGATTAAAAAAATTGTGTGTATTTTTCTGTTGAAAGCCCGTACTAGCAAATGGAAATTTCTTTATGAAACTTACCAACCTGAATTTCCATTAATTTTGTTACATACATAAATTCTGTATGAACTCCGTACTGAAATTATAGTTATTTTTGATCATAAGCATTCAAAGTATTTATGTAAATGTTTTCATAATATAGTTTCTATTTTAATAAATAAATTACTTTAATACCCAGCAATAGAACTTGCCGTAGGACGAGTATAATCGGATCAATCAATTGAAATTTCATGCATAACATATCGTAAAATTTTTTACTTAGAAACATATTCAAACAAACGTTTAACCAAATTAATGGTTGAAAGTACTACAATCTATAGCAAATATGCTACAAGGCATAGCAAATATAGCAAGGCTCAGGAATATTTCCCTTTCATATCCTGCTTTTCCTGCTATCTGTTTGTAATAGAAAATTTTTGTTTTTTTTTTCTTTCTGCTGAGTATGCAGGACATTTCTTTCTCTTAAGAATTTTTCTTCTTATTTTACTGCCATTTTCATAACTTTATTGTATTACATGACGAAGATAAAAATAAAACGAAATTAGATATTGAAAAAGAAAAACATAAAATCTTTTTAACATAAAAAGTCATGTCGCCAACATTTTCATCGTTTTCAATTACTTTGTAAGCCTTGTCTTGTCAACGTCATTATCATTGACAGCGCAATCATGTTTCTAGAATAGCAGAGAATAATGAAACCTTTTAACATTCTAACGATAAGGCAACTAAAAATGTTGCACGCAAAAGTGAATAAGTGTTATCTCTTAAGCTATTTTAAGCATCATTTAAAGCGTTGTCTTTAGCAAATTAGAATGGCTAAAGTAATTTTCTAAGAGAAAGTAACAATATGCAAAAAAAAAATATTCTTTCTTCGTGCTTATACGGAACAAAGTATTGTGAAGTTTTAAGTGAACAGTTCATGCCGAAAAAATAAGGCCAAAAAATAAAAAATTTTAACAGTTTTAGTATTTGATTGTGTCTGTAAATTAAAAATTTGTCAATGGCTTGTTTGAATTAAATATCATATTTACTCAATTCACAATCTCTTGTGGGAGTTGTAGTTCGTACAAACCTTGTTGGTAGTTTCTATGTAAGCATTTGCTTATAAAGTATTTTTGTGATTGAATTTACAAACAATTCATGTACAAACTACGACACCAACCTTAGACTGTGAATGAGCAAATATTTTATAACATAAATTCCTCTTTCGAAGTGGGGACTGATTAAAATCAAATAATTTTAAATAATTTTAAATTTAATGTAACATCAGAGCGCCCTCCTTCCTTGTGTAAAATAATCAGTAAAATGGCTACAAGACACAGCTTCAAAAAATTAATACGCCCCATTTAACATCAGAGAGGCGCTGCAACACTGCATTATTAAAAACGTGCGAAAGGCAGAGTTGTAAGAGAATGAAGCTTTCCTCTATCTCTTCTTTCACGACCTGTCTTCTCTCTCACTATCCCTTTCCTAAAGAAGGTAACACCTAGTATTAGCAGTAGGCATTAATTGCCTGAGTGTTAATTCTCTTTATAAAAAAAAAAAAAAATAATTTTTAAGTTTATTAGAAATATTTGACAAAACCAAACTACCCTTTTAAATTCAATAAAAGTTAATAATTTTTTAGGAAATAATAAAAAAAGTTGAAAATGAATGAAAATATCTTTGTGTAACAAACTTTATCTGGCAACTAAAGCATGAAATAATCAGCTAAATAAGCTAAAAGCAGAAAAGTTACAGAAGTAAAATAAGCCGTATACATTGTATAACTTGTCAATGTTCCAATTTCTAACTTTTACTGCAATTTATTATTGGTATTTTTTTTTGCTCTGCTCTTTTGTTTACTTTTTCTCATTTATTCTTTATTCAGCAATTGGAAATTGTTTTCCCATGTAATTTTTCATTATTATGTTGTTTCAATAAGAATTAAACAAAAAAAAAAAGCAGAGGCAGGACCATATTTACTGCAGCTGTTGTTCCGGTTATTTCTACATTAATATTTGCACAATAATGAATGAATGACTTGATGAACGACTGAACAAATGAAACAGCTATGATTGCAAGCTGAGTTGTGTATATGAATTTTTTCGCGTACGGCCGATTAATGGACCATGGCTTCGGTATTGTGAAAAATAATATTAAAATTTTTTAGTTTTCAAGGACAGCCGAGCTTTTATACAAAATAAAGTTTTAAAATACAAAATAAAGTTTTAAAAGTCTATTTAGATGATTTTTTAAGACTCATATTAAATCGCGTTAGACTGTTAGGTTACCATAAAAATTAGTACATGTTATTTATATGATTTTTAAGGACTGATACTAGAAGGTGCCCAGATTTCAGAATACTGCAGAAATCATGTAATTAAAAATATCGGAATTTGTTAAACTAAATTGCGGCATAGTGTATGCGTGGAACATATAACCAAACCTTTTTTTAAAGCTCTCAAGGGCTCAAGTAAAATTGATCTAAGAATGTCACGGCCACTGAGAAACCACTTTAACAGCCTTGGAGTTAAAAGTAATAGCAGCTGCAGTTTCTGTGATTAGTATGAATACCTTCTCTTAGCTGCTCTAGAGTCATTCAAGTTGGCCTTAGCCTTTACTGTCTGAGATTGCAGGGAGTTGAGTATTAAAGTCTTTATTAAGTCTATAGCCATCTATAGTAGTTAGGACCATACGATGATGGATGATGACTTTTATAAGAAGAACAAAAATTTCTTGTTACCAACAGCTGATGCTAAGGAAACATCTCTGGTCCAGTAGATTAACACTAGTGCTTGGTGCTATAGAAAAATGAGGCGTTTTCCCGAGCTGAGCAAAAAGATTATATTGAATGAAGCTGAGCTATGTGGCAGAGAATTATTTTTTATTTGACAGTGTTGTTGATTAAACGCAATATAAACGTAAATAACAATGTTAAAATTAATCAAAAAAATTGGTTTTAAAGTTTAACAAGGTAAATATAAAATATAGTAACATGGGTGATTTTAGAAAAAATAGTTAAAATAAATTAAAAAAAAATATTTGCATCTTTGCATTGAAAAAATCACTAGTTTCGCTAGAAATAACTAAAGACGGCAGCTCTGAACATGAGAGCACACTATACGTATGATTGTTAGTTAGTTAGTTAGTTGTTTTATTGAGACTTCATTTTTTTTCATATTACAGGGTTGTTCCAACATACATATTGTGCAAACTTAAAACTATAAAGTATTATTTTAATAACATAACTTTGTTTCGAATATGCTTCGTGCTTATAAAAATTGAATGGACATTTTTTAGTTTTTAAATAAAATTAACATAGATTAACATAGTGTTTGCTCCCGGCACTTGTCATTGCTAGTAAAGATTTGTTTACAATAAATAAACTTAATATATATAAAAAAAAACAAAACACTTAAAACTAAATCTTAAACTAAAAACTAAGGCTACGAGTTCACAAATTAAAAAAAAAAAAACAAAAGAAAAAGAAAAGAAAATAATAATATGTACAAATTAAATTACCCTCTGTGAATACCGGGAGTATTATTTAAATAAAAGTTTTGACCGACAAAACCATTGAAATTCTCTTGCAAAATCCCAATGCAAGAAATATATTGCGTATTTGACCAACTGAAATATTGCTCACTGGATAAAATATCTTGAATAACATTGCCTTCAAAGTAGGACAATTTTTCAACAAAACCCCTCAGCAGCTCAAAAGCATACTGAGATATTGGAGATAATTTGGCATTATCATAAATAAATTTATTTGAAAATCTTTTATTTAAATATTGGTAATTCTTTTCTATGCATTTTCGCACAATATGCCGTTCGAAAATCTCCATTTTCTTCATAATTGTCTTTGAGATGCTGAACCATATTGGAAATGCATAGAGAAGAATTGGTCTAATACTAACCTTATACAGAAGTAGCTTTGTCCTGACTGGTAAATATTTACTGTTAAATAGTTTTCCAAATGCTCCTTTGACACGATTTGCTTTATTCAGATTATATAGAACGTGACTGTTAAATTTCATTAGTTTATTAAAATTGACCCCAAGGTTTCTTGCTATCTTTAAATTTTATTTCATTACCATTTAATACTAATTTAAGATCTTTGCTTTCCGGCACGACAGTATACTTACACTTTCCAGAAGCATTCCGCAAGCAAATAGCAGAACTCTTTGCAACGTTTATTTTAATCCCCCAATAAGAATAAAATTCGTCAACTACCCTTAGGTGTGAAGAAACACGTTGAAGTGCGTTTTGAGGAGACTCATCATGTGCATATAAAAGGGAGTCATCAGCATATAATATACTGTATGAGTTATTGTACTCATGAGGGAAATCATGTATGAAAATATTGTACAGATGGGGTGCCAACACAGAGCATTGTGGTACACCACAAGAAACGCTACCTTGACTAGATAACTTATTGCAAGTCTGCACACAAAATTTCCTGCCATCAAAAAAGCTTTGAAACAGTTTTATAATAGACGGATCAAATCCGATATTTACCATTTTAAATAAAATGCCGTCATGAAATGCCTTGTCAAAAGCTTTTTCAATGTCAAGGGATATCGCCACAGTGCACTGACGTTCCCTTAAATTTTGTATGACATCAGTGTGAAACCTCAAAAGAGCATGAACCGTGGAATTTCCTTTTTTGAAACCAAATTGCGTTTGTGGAATATATACATCACCAATACCTAAATCCATTTTATCCCGTATAATTCTCTCAAACATTTTTCCTAAATTAGAAATTAAAGATATTGGCCTTAGATTATTTATTTCAATGCTACCTTTTATTTTGTGAATTGGTACTACCTTTGCTATCTTCCAAGCAGAAGGAAAGTAGCAATTATTCAACGAGTTGTTAAACAAAATTGTCAAGTACTCAAAAGCCTTAACTGGAAATTTTTTTATGAGGAAGTTAGAAATTCTATCCAAACCACAAGATTTTTCGCTATTAAGCACTTTGGTTATGTCCAGAACAGAGTTCAAAACAATAAATTTAGAGTTCCCTAAATCGTTCAGTGAAGTATTAGTATCACTAAATATATACAACATGAGATGCGTAAAGAACCGAATCATTAATTCTTTCACGTCTTCCATGTCCGAAACATCTCTTCCAGGTGGTGAACTCTGAAAAAGGCTTGTGAAATAGTCCTTCAAAACGTTCAATTTCCTATCATCTTCTGCAATTTTAACTCCGCCAACAGAAATATCTTTCACACCAGAGCGATTCCTATTTCCAATAATCCTAAAAATGTCCTTATATGCACGCGGCCCTGGTACTATATCCTTCAACTTGTTATTGAAGATAGTTGCCTTTTCCTGTTCAATCTGTTCCTTTATTATGATTTTAATCAGATCAATTTGCTTAGAAATTAATAAATATTAAAGTCCTTGCAAATATCAATTTCAATTCTTTCTGCCAGCCATATTTCGCTCTAAGCATCCTTTTAAGTTTTTCTGAAGCCAGGAACTTCCTATTTTTATTCTCCACATTTTGGGAATGCATATGCGATACAAAATTAACAGAAGTACTGAACTCATTCAAAAAATAATCTATTTCTTCATTAGATAAGTTTCTTGTTTTCGAAGGGAAATGATTAAGTATCTCATATATGATGTCATTTTTAAACGCATTCCAATCTGTCTCTTTATAACTTCCGGAACTCTCAAAACAAAGTTAAAGTCTGATATTGATATATTTAAAGCTAAAGGGGTATGATCAGAGAAAGTGGGTAGTGTATTCGTACTATAGTTGCGCTGATAACTATTTAAAATATTGTTGCTAAGTATAAAATGGTCCAAGTGTGATGAGCCTCCAGGATAAGTTGGAAATGTGTCGCAAACTCTCGTCACTGAAAATGATTCATTTTCAAGCCATGATGAAAGCACTTCACCATTAAAATTGTTAATCGAATCTCCCCACGAAATATTTTTTGCATTTAAATCACCACCTAATATAAGCCCACTATAGTTGTGTGAGAAATCCAAAATTGAAGATAGTCCGTCACATATACGTATGATTGATGTATGCAACATATTAATTTAATATTAAGTATACTGCCGAAAAGTATGCTTTGATTTGTTTTATTTTACTTTATATCAATATGGAAGCGTATGATTAATATTTACAGTCAGAATTGTGCGAAAAAGCAGTTAAAATTCCAATACAAAGTTAAAAAAATACATGATACATATACCCCCGTATTGCATATGTCGAGTCGAATATTCTTCTACGTGAATTTTGTATTGGATTAAACAAAGCTTGTATAAGGTTTCTTTATTCTAGAACACAATTCTCGTAGACGAATATTCGACTCGACGTACGCAATACGGGTGATCATGATTTTTGATTAATAGGCAGAATTTGAAAAAAATTTTGTTCCTAAACGTTTCAAATTTGTATGAAAAAAAACGAAAATATATTTCAAATAAATAATGTAAGTAATGGAAACTAGTGCTGATGAAGTGCTTGGTGGCACAGAAAAATTAAGCATTTTAGCGCGCTAAAGTTGACGGCCTGTCCCACGATCTCAACAGAAATTGTTCGATCAATAACTTGTATTGCAAACAATAACAACTTTCTAATGTTATTGTTGTTTGCAATACAAATTAACGAATGAACGAATTCTGGTGACATCGTGGGACAGGCCGTAAGATTAACTTTTTCTGTCTTCCTTAGAAAATAACATTAATTAATATAAAGATGTTATGCTCTAATAATAAATAAAAAGTAACTGAATCTGATTTTAAAATTTATAAAAGTTGTTTCGTATGCTGAGCTTAGTAGCTAAACTTCCGTTTCGACTTTGACTTCGGCATGTTTTTAATAAAATAATTTCGGCCGGACACTAGTATTTTTATTTGTATTGGAAATTCTTGTTTGATTATTAACTTTTGCTTCAATTGCTGCTTAAACTAATATTGAACAAATGAGCAACATATTAATTTTATTTATTGACTTTTGTTTCGTATTTGCCATATTAAGCGTATTTGAGTTTTTCAATAACAAGAATATTGATTAATATATAGCAGGAAATTTTTTAATTTCATATTTAATTGTTGACATGTTGAGATTTTATGCAATTACTGGAAACAAACTTTGTAGAGGGCAAATTTTAACTTGATTGTGATTCTTGCTATTGTAATTTTTAATTGAATAGTGTTATAAAATTTTAAAGTTTTATTATTATTTATTTTTGTTTTCATTTTTAATTGAATTAGAGTGAACTTTAAGTTTAAACTTTTTTAACCCACTTATAATCCCAAATTATTACTTTACTTATTCAGTAAAATAATTTTTTAAAAGAAATAAATTGAAATTGATTATTGAGGGGCTTAGCTGGATCACTGTTGCTAATGCAGATCATCAGAAAGAATTTTAATCAGGAATACTTTCTTAATTAAGCTTAAGTTCAGTATGTTTAACTCTTATTGCATAATTTTTAATAATAATTAATGTGACTTGCTAAGGAAGAGAAGAAGAATGAAAATATGTCAGCATTATACTAATATTAGTATTTTATTTTATAATAATTGCAAATATTGAATTTAAGCCCGATTAAGAAAGTATTCCTGATTTGTTAATTATCTACTTTATTAATTGAACTTACCAATATTTTTAAAAGCGTTGTTTTATCTTTCGCAATTGATCTAAAAAGAAAAAAGTCAAATATTTCAATGATGATATCGTGTAGTTTACCAAAAAAAAAAAATGTATATTAAGTTATGAATTTTGTAGATCATACCGAGCCATACTCGTTAAAAACCCTTACCAAACACATATTTTGAAACTCGTTTATTTACGAAAATTAATTATTTAAGAACGCAAATAATGGCTTTTGGTAAAAAAAATAATTTAAAATTATGTCGCTCCAGGTTTTTTGACGGTTATGGCACGATATATTATATGACTTTAGATGAGGATGACCGCAATGGACAGATTGTAGTTCTTTTAGTCAACTTTTAATCAAAGTTCTCAATTTAAGTTAGTACTAGCATTAACTTATTTTCAATATATCCATTAAATGACAAAAATTAATCTCATTGAGTAACTATAGCAACATTTTATTTTAATATAATGCTGGTGAAAATGCATACGAATTAAAAAAAAAAAATTGTTGTTGGTTAAACAAACCTTTTCAAACGAATACATTTATTTAAACATACATACATATATGTATGTACATATGTATATGTAAATGTATTATCAGTCTTTATCAAATCTTTTTTCTATCCCTTCTTTTTAAAGATGAGCCTGCACAAAATGCTAAAATATTTAAAAGTTTTATAAAGCTATTGCTGTTGGGGACAATGATGACAAATGACAGTTTAGCACAATACACCACCCACCACTATCTCTATTCAATATTCAATATGTGATAATTTACTTTCGAGTACTATTGCGAGATTATTTTGATGGGGCGCTCTTCTATGTGTTTGTTTATCATCGAATAAATGAAAATTTTTTTTTGGATGGTGGTGATACGTTAAAAGTGCATAAGTTGATTGAGTTATAAATACTAATAAAAACAAAAAACATTGTATGAAATTTTACTTGTACTTGCTAATCAACGTCTGTGGATAATGATGTTTTTTTCATAGCTGCATGAGAACTATCAACATCGACAAAAATGCTTGGAATATGAAATGAAGAAATAAAATCGAGTTGACATTTCTGTTCATGAATCGTTTCAAGCAAGATGAAATCCTAAAATGTGTGGAAATTTACTTTGAAATAACTAAATCTGCTAGCAAAGTACAAAGAGTACTTCATTAATTTTTTGGTCAACATAGTCGGCCTGGTGAGCAAGAAATTTGTGCAGTTGTTGATGGGTTTTGCACCAATTTTACTCATCTTGATTTAAAGCCAGCAACAAATCAAAAAAATGCACGTAAGGAAGAAAATGTAGATTTGGAAATGTCAATTACTACAGTCAAGGTGAAGGGCAAGTTCTAGCAAAACATGCTGTTTGTTTCCAAAAATTAGAAGCTACCCATCAACGACATTTTGTTCCAAAAAGATGGCGCAGCTTGCCAAACAGCACGCTTAATAATCAATCTTATGAGAAAAAAAAATTGATAACAACCTTATATCCAGAAGTTGTCCTTTTGACTGGTCTCTGTATTACTCTTTTATGCGTCTATGTTAACTATAAAGACTTGGAAGTCAATTTCGAAGCCACTATTGATGTCACACATATAGATTTATTGGCAAAAGTAGTAAGAAATTGAATTGATCAAATGGAAAATGTTACTCATACCCACGGACGAAATATGCCGAAAGTCATATTAAAAAAGCGAATCCCATAGAACTTTATGCCAGATTATAATAAAAAAAAATGTCATCTGAACAATATTTCTGTGTTGTATTATCATTCTTAGTTCTCATACCCAAAGACGGCAGCTCTGAACATGAAAGCACTTCATACCATGATATAAATATAGAAGGTACTTCCATTCTCTCATTTTTTCTTGACATTCACCTTCTGACAAGTATAGGTATTCTAAAGTTTCCAGTAAAATCATGCTACCGTATTAATTTAATATGTCCCCTCTGTTTCCTATTTGTCTGAAAATTTTATTGAAAAATTATTTCAGAAATTTTTTTTATAGGTTCAAACAATTTAAAAAAAAATTGTGATGCTAAATGTTTTATTATCTTGAAAAACAATGAAATGCATTGTTGTGTTAAGGAAAGCGAAAATGAGCTGCATATTACAAACTGTGGACGGACAAAATATCATTGTAAATTTATGAATGTAGCATTCTTTGAGTTCTCTACATTATCTGGTCTCCGCTGACAGTGTCTAAGAGCCTGCAAAATCTGTGAAATAGACTTGCCAAAATTATCTGATCGGTTATTTAAGTAATTTTTTAGTAAAACATGTTACAATCAACAACAAGCGAATTATATAGATTAAACAAGATGTACTATCATCAATATTTGTTAAACTTAATGAAAATTCATTGTCAATTAAAATACTTAATTTAGGCAGAAAACTTAAAAAGATACGCCAAGTTATTACATAACCACTTTTTTTTCGCAACTTTTGTTAAGATGATTACACATTTTTGTAAAAATTTTATGGGGGAAGACTTATATTTTTTACGATATGGGAACCTGTTTTTATTTCCCTCAAAAAACACATTTCAAAAATACTTATTTTTTAAAAACAAAGAGAGAATGGAAGTACCTTCTATATTTATATGATGCTTCATACGTATGATTGATGTATGCAACATATAAATTTAATATTAAGTATGCCACCGAAAAGTATGCTTTGATTTATTGTTTTTTTAAATTATTTCAATATGGAAGCGTATGATTAATATTTACAGTCAGAATTTTGCGAAAAGGAATACAAAATACAATACAAAAATAAATTATTATGCGTGGCTGCACAGAAAAATATCGGTATTTCCCCCAGCTAATAAAATGTCTAAGTTTAATTTTTCTTCTCTTCTTTAGAAACTCACATTAATTAATAAAATATTTCATTCAATAAGAATTGAAATTACTGAATTTAAGCCTGACTAGAAATTATTTCTGATTAAAATTCACTAGAGTTCAATTAAATCTAAAAATGTCTCAATTAATTATAATTATAATAATAATAATAATTAATTATAATAAAATTTAATTTTATATTTCACATGCTTATATTTGAGCGAATTTTAGGAAACTTGGCTCACACCCGGCATTTACAAAAGAGGCATAAACTTGCATTCAAAAAAATTTAACGGGGTCTTGTCTATTAAAATTTAATATTTTATTTGACGTGCTTATTCTTAAGAAGATTTTACAAAACTTGACATACCCCTTAAACTCCTAACAACATATAATCTTTTATGATAAAAAGTGGGCGGGCACGCCTATTAATTTCTAATATTGTATTTATTTCACTGAAGCAATTTTAGATTTTTCACTTCACTAAAGCAATTTTACGAAACTAGGCACACACCTTGAGATTTAAAAAAAAACACAATTTTGCATTAAAAATATTGGGCGGGGCCACGCCCATTTACATTCAATATAATATATCACTTCATTGTACTTAACCAACTTTAGCTACACTTGGCACACACCATGACCTCTTAAAAAGACACACTATTGCACTAAAAAATTGGGCAAAGCCACGCCCAATAAAACTTAATATTATATTTTACTTGCATCTATATTATCGATTTTTACGAAATTTGGCATACACCACCTTGAGGTCGAAAAAATACTAGACTATGCGCCTAAAAAACTAGTAATAAATTATATGTCCCTCTACTTATTCGATTCCCACGAAACTTGACAAGGAGCTTAAAGAAATGGGCGGGACCATACCCACTAAAAATTAATACAATGTATTCCGTGCTTCTACCTGACCTATTAAAAAACAAACACTTGGCGCTCACCTTGAGCTCTGAAAGGGAAGCAATGTTGAATATAGACAAGTGGGTGTACACTAATACTCGTATTTACCCTAAAAATATAAACTTGGCACTAAAGATTTTAAAATAAAACTTAAAATTAAATGAAAGCGTTTTCAACAATAAGCACTAAAAAGTTAAAACTAAATCAGTTCCAATTAAATAAAATAGTTTTATATGTGTTATCAATAATGATATTTAAAGTCGGTGACAATAGCATTGATTTGATATAGACATATAATTAAACATAGGCTTTGCTTACTTGATTGGCTATGAATGCCAAGAGTATTAGAGAGAATAGATATAAAAATCTAAATATGTTTTAACTTTTAATCGCCTATTTTTGCAGCCGATTTTATATTTTGAAGTTTTATTTTTTGGTTTTTTTGTTGACCTAACATCTATAAATAGTAAATTGTAATAACCATTTTCAAAAAATTAACTTAAGCCCAAATCTATGCTACAGAAATCATTGGAAATAAAAGTTTTGTTATGAACACAAGCTTTGTGTGACTTTTCTTTCTCATTTTGCAACTGATTTTTCGTGTACCTGCAATTATCGAGTTAGACTGTTATTGCTTGTGACCACACATAGATACAGACTTGCCGACAAATTTGAAATAAAGTTGTATAGAACTCAATTTGAGTTATTTGCTATTGAATGAAAATTTGTTTGTCCTGTTTTTGCATATTTAGGAATTTTTTGTGATAGAATTTTTTTTTTCGCAACTATTACTCGTAGTTTTGCTATTTAAGGGAAATATGTTTTTTTATATATTTTGTAATATTTTTTTTGTAAATATAAAACTAGTACAACAAATTCTTGTAAAGGTTTGAGTTAGTTACATTTTGTCCTTTAGCCTCGAAACATTTAAATGAGATGAGTAGAGTTTTTTGGAATATTTTTTCATGTATAATTTTATATATTTTTTAACAGTATTTCAAAATACTTTTTATTTAAGCTCTTTAAAACGAAAGATCTATATTTTATATTTTTTTCAATTATTATATTTTCCCTGCTGAAATTGATTTTTATAAAAAAAAAATAATATTTGCTCTATCCAAGTATTTATGAAAAGTACATATATAGAATACTTGATAGTTGCAATTTCAAATTCTGTAGTTTCGCTTCCATTTTAATTTCCCAGTTCAATTTTCCATAAGCATTTGTAATATCAACAGCTGAGGCCAGAAGGAGAAAAATATTTGCTGCCAAGATATTGTTTTCTATACGTATATTCAAACCGTGAGTGAGGGTTTTTCTTTTTTATTTATTTTTTTTTTCTTTCAGACGGTTAAATTTTATTTTGTATTTTAATTTTTTTTTCTACTACTGCAATCGTTTACCTCTCAGCTTGTTTTAAGCAAACTTTTAAAATAAAATGTTGTAGTCTTGTATACAAATATGTACAGAAGAAAAAAAGAACAAAATGCAGCAAATGATTCTGCATATGAAACAATCAACTGCATTGAAGTTCACTACGAAAAGATTAATGGTTTACTGCCACAGCATACCTTTTTGACACTTTCTTATGATTTATGGGTATTTGGTTTCATATGAAAATATTAAAGTATATTTAAAAAAAAATATATATACATATATATTAAGCTATTCATGAATGAGGAAAAAAGTTATAAAAACAATTAAAAAACAGTAAAAAAATCCTATAAGTTACCTAAGTTTTCAGACGATCGTATCTCTCTAATAATTTCAAAGAATTGGGCTTCCTTCATGTGAAAAAAATTGCAGTTAAACCTTATATATTATTGTTGCTAATGAGCAGTTATTATTAAAGGTCCACTTTAAGAAAGTATATATTTAAGATAAGATAGCTTTTTAAAGCAGGGGACAGATACATTTTCAGGTTTATTGCCTCAAATTAAACACCATCTTGTACTACATTTTGAACTGTGTGATCCTTACGTTGCTTGAATTAAATAGCTTTTAGAACTTTGTTCCAAATGTGTTAGTCGTTAAGGTCAGTCAGTAAATATTATGTTGCTACAAAAATTTGCTTAGCCTCACTTAATGCACCAACAGTCTGCCCTTTTTTTAAATAGAAATTTTTTAATTCTTCTAATCTTACCATTTATAAATTTAAAAGATATCAAATACATATTAAATAAATATTTATTGCAATTTTTTAATATATTTGATTGCTAAAAATATAAAATTGCTTTAGCCTTAAATTAAATTATTCACTGTAAGCATTTGTATTTAAATTCAATATTTCTTATTTTAAGAAATTACATGTTCAAGTTCGAGTATGTACACATAAATATTTCTTAAGAAATGTTTTCTTTCGAAGTAAATTTATTCTTATTTTTTTTTTCAAGTTTCTTGCTTTTCTATCAAGTAGCAAATAAATTGATAGAGATAAATGTTGCAATTTGTGTTTAAAAAAATGAATTTTATTTTTCATGTTGCCAATGATGCACACTCAATATGAGAAGGGATTTTTGCAAGAGATCATAAACTTTAAACTAAATAACCTTAAGATAGACCCACCCATATGCATTTTACTTCTTTACTTAGTTAAGCAAGAATATATAAATATGGCAAGAAGAATATGGTAAAAGCTATATTCATATTTCTTATTTTTATTGGCTTTGCAGTAAATCTAGTTGAAAATTGAAAAGGATTGAATATATATGAATGTACAAAAATATTTATTCCATTTAGAAGTTACAAAAATGTAATATATAGTGAGGATAATTTTTAAATAAGTATCTTATACATTTAAGTCTAAAATAATTTATTTGTTTCATGTCCATATTCAAATTTGATACTAAAATTTAAACTAAATTAATAACAGTTTAAAATCCTTACTTTTTTCAAGAAAATTTAGCTAATGCTTTGAATTTATTTATGATGATTTCATTTGCGTAAGTTAATACGCAGATTTTTGTTATTATTTCGTTTCATCTTGCGTATTGTGTTGATTTTAAATATCATTAAATTAAAATAAATTAAATATGATTTTATAATAATCATCAACACCATCACCGTCATCATCATAGTGAACAGACAAATATCTTCGTCATGCTTATCATCATCATAAACATTGCCATCACCAATCATCATCATCATCAATAATAACATTAACTATCATCATACCTAACACCACCAAAATATTCATAATGATTACCGTAATCACCAATCTTCATCATCATTATCATCATCAACAGCGATATTACTGACATCATCATCAATATTTTCAATATCATAATCATGATCAACACCATCCAATATCTTCATCATGATCATAATCATCACAAACATCGCCATCATTATCATCATCGCCATCACCAATCATCATCCTCCTTATAACCATCAATATTATCATCATTGTCATCATGATTAACATCCTCAATGTCTTCATCAATCTCTTCATCATAATCATCATCACAATCATCATCACCATCATCATCACCATCATCATTATCAATATCGTTAATCACCATTACCATCAACATTACAATCATCATCACCATCACCCTCAATATCACATCATCATCGCCATCATCATTTTCGTTGATCACCATCACCATCACCATCACCATCACCATCACCATCACCATCACCATCACCATCACCATCACCATGACCATTACCGTCACCTTCACCTTCACCATCACCATCACCATCACCATCACCATCACTATCACCATCACCATCACCATCACCATCACCATGACCATTACCGTCACCTTCACCTTCACCATCACCATCACCATCACCATCACCATCACCATCACCATCACCATCTCCATCACCATCTCCATTATCATCATCATAACCTTCCTCATCATCCTCATCACCCTCATCATCCTTATCATCCTCATCATCCTCATCATCCTCATCATTTCATCATCCTCATCATCATTGTTAGCTCGTTGACTACAAAGCCGATGGTCCTGGGTTCGCGCACGGTATTCAACAGTCATTAAATAACAACACCATGTTGCACATTTGATGTCCCTTTGTATCAGTTGTAGTAGGAAAAGTTAAGTTATACGAGTACTAAATCTAATGTAACATCAGCGTGCCCTCCTCCGTTGTATAGCAGAATCGTCGGCGAAATAAAATAGCCAATGAAATTGATACTAAGCACAGCTTCAAAATATATATATATATATATATATATATATATATATATATATATATATATAATACGCCTCATTTAACACCACAGACGCTGAAAGACTGCACTATTAAAAAAACGCGCTAAAAGCAGAGTTGTAAAGGAATGAAGTTTTCCTCTATCTCTTCCTTCTCCACCTATCTTCTTTATTACTTACCCTTTCCAAAAGAAGGTAACACCTAATAATAGTAGTAAGCTTTCATTGCCTGAGTGTTACTTCTCTTAAAATAGAATCATCATCATCATCGTCAACATTATCATCACTTCGCTTAATATCATCATTATCATCATCAACATCTTCATCATCATCATCATAATCATACATATCATATTATCGTCTTTTACTTTATACCTTTAACTCAACACAAAATAATCCATCAAAATACTTTCAAGCTATTGCTTGGCTAAAGATAAATAAATACCTTAACCACCGAACCAATTTAATTGAATTTACTCTTCACTCGCTTGTACAGCAAAATGTCTTAATAAATCTCTCATACCTAAAATAAATACAACTCCTTGCCCTTTTTCCCACTCCTCTGCGAACAGAAATATTTACTTGAGATACACTTCATTGTACGCAATTTTGTATAAACGAATTGTTAGTCGTCATTTAGGAAGATTGATACTCAATATAGTAAATCATATGGTCATCATTTATTCCAATCGAATAGTTGTTTGCATGTATGTGTCTATGTGTGTGTGTGTGTTTGTGTGAATTAATAAGTATTGGTTTTCAATTACTGATTAGTTTCATTAACGATAAATTGATGTTCTTTTGTGTATCTATTTGGTTTATTAGCAAATATTTTGTCTGCTTCAACACTTTTCTTACATCGTTGCTTTCATATTGGTCATTGTTTGTTATCTTTGTAATTGACATGAAGCAAGTCCTTGCACACACACACACACACACATACAACTATTCTTTTGTTAGAACAAAAGTGTAAATTAAGTTTATAATTCCACTTGTGTATAAGTGGATTGACAGTTTTAAAATTAAACATTTTGTTAATAAGGTGCAAATGAATGAAGGTATTTTTTTTCTAAACAATTTTTAGATGAATTAACATTAGATAATACATTTGTGGGAAGGTCAAAGTTAGTGTAATTGGATAAGCTTTTAACTTAAAGTAGTGAAGCAATTTTTTAATCTTATTATGTTAATTTAATTAATAAAATTTTGTACTTGTTTCAACATTGTTACATTAAATTTTTAAAAAAATTGTGTATAAAATTACATAAATGATATTGATAATTCAGCCACCTCTTTCCCAGGTAAGAAAAATCTTATCAAAGCTAAAATAAGGATTGCTTATAAGGCAAAGGAATACATAAGCAAATATAGGAAAATTTGGTTCTTAGCCATACAAACAAACACACACACTCTTAATACTAAAACTTGCACATGTGAAAACTTTTTGAAACTAGAAAACCAGCATTTCAAATTGATTTCTATTACCAAAAAAAATTAATAAATTTACTTGACTGACAGTTGGCCGTAGATACGAAAAAATATTGAATGCTAAAAATATGAAATGCAAGTGAACTAAATAAACGAACAGGCAAACAGGGCAGATAATACAACAACGTCTTAGTAGACAGAGAGACAGTATAACAGACACTTAACTGAAAAGTGTATCAGTTAGTCAGTTTAATGTTTTTTATCTTTATACTTTTCACAATTTTCTGCAGTTTAAGTTAAAAAAAAAATTAAAACATTTTCTTTTCGTAGACTCCAACCATTAGACATACATGTATGTACAAAGAAACACACTGCTTAAATATATAGTCATGTGTATGTATCGTTACCTTAATACAGAAAGGATATAAACTATTATTTTACTTAAATCGAGAGTCTTGCATTTTTCTACAATTTGATGTGTTTTTCTATCGATCAATTGCAAAAATTTAATATGTAAGGGCCTTTCTATATTAAGGTAACGATATTCAAGTATGTATATTCATTCCTTTAGCAACGAACGTAAATGCAGAAACTGAAAAAATAAGCATTTTTCATAATTGAAAGAGTTGTTAAAAAAACTGTGCAAAACTGTTAAGCAATAAGAAGAAGTAGTAGTAGAAGAAGATGATGAAGAAGAAGAAGAAGAAGAAGAAGTAGAAGAAAGAAGAAAGATAACAAATCGAAAAAAATTATGTTTATAGAACTTAACATCTCTTGTTGATAAGAGTGAATTGCTGCCTCTCAGTCAAACTGTCACATACAGTGGGGCTGATAAGAAAAAAATTTTGTATTAAAATTATACTTTTTTTAAACAAGGTAAAGATAAAAAATTCAAATAAATCTCAACAGCTTTTCATAGTTAAAAAAATATATATAATAGAGAAAAATTAATTACATCAATTACGTTTTAGTTAAAAAAAAATTAAATTTCCATCACAAAACTTTCATGTGAGTCTTGTTGTTGTTGTAAGAAGTGTTGATTAGAAAACAATTTTTTTTGTGCGGGCAGCTCTCAAGTTCTAGAATTAGGGGGCAAATTTTTGAAAAAAAAAATAAAACTATTAAAATTTTTAAATAAATGTAATATTTTTATTGGTTTTTAGTTCTTCTAAATTATAAATAAACGACATATCACAGTCTTATGTTATTATTTTCATCCAAAACCAGACTCTTAATTGTAAAATATTTACCCACGACTTTAGTTTTCTTTTTAAGCCTACACTCAGGGAAAAGCGGCAATTTAAAAACAAAAACACGTCACATTAATTCAATAATTCGAAACATTATAGAAAATGTATATTGAGATACTTTAAAATAAATAAAATTGATAAATTTATACTATAAATTTATATTTTCCATATTGAAATAAGGAATTACAACATGACTAGACTTTTGTTAATGTTTTTTATTAATTCAAAATGGTTTTTATTGATTTTAAGCTGTTTTTTTCTCTGGGTGTATAACTTTACGATAAAGATCTTGGGGTTATTTTAAAACAAAAATAGTTTCATCAGAAATAATTTCTTAATCAGGCTTAAGTTCAGTAATTTCAGCTCTTACCGAATGAAAGATGTTTTATTAATTAATGTGAGTTTCTAAAGAAGAGAAGAAAAATTAAACTAGACCGATAATGCCGATATTTTTCTGTGCAGCCACGCACTTTGTCAGCACCCATGTCTGTCTACTGGGGTAGAAATTATTATTAACATCAGCTATGTAACGTAAATTTTCTATGAAATGGAATATGAGAATTAATTGTGTATACATTTGTAAGTATCACTATTCATTTTCTGTTTTTCCATTTTCTATTTAGGTTAGCACGAATTTATATCACTCTACCTTCTTTAGAAACTCACATTAATAAATAAAAATATTTCATTCGGAAAGAATTGAAATTACTGCACTAAAGCCTGATTAAGAAATTATTTCTGATTAAAATTCACTACAGTTCAATTAAGTCTAAAAAACTGTCTCACCTCCCAATTTTTGATGTAAGCTAGAAATTGAGCTGATCTTTGGTCTTTCCTTTTGAAGCGCTGCTTGTTTCAGTTTAAAAGTCCTGATGTTCACATTTCAGTTTTAAATGTCTCATTGATGTTTAAGAGGCAAAACACTATGATTTTGAGATGTTTTACCATACACAGACTTGTTTTATGATATGATGGTGATGGAATAATATATTATATTATAAATCTTTGCAGTGATGTGAAAGTTATTTAAAACAAATTAAATAATTCCAAAGAAATCATATTGCTTTGTAAAGGCTTATATTTTGATTTAAAAAAAATAAATCTGCCTTGTGAACAGTTGAAATTCATTTAGAAAGACTGTATTCTTTAATAGAAAAAAACCTGCAAAAAAATTATTAAAACCAATTTGTTTTTTTTTTAATTTTTAACAACACATAACTCATTCTGAGAGCCAATTTCATCACCTGTATTTTAATATAAATTCATAATTAAAAGTTGATTTTCATTAATTTTTGTATGGAAAAATTACCTTTAAATATGAATTGATATTTAAATAAGTTGGCAGAAAAGGCTCTTAGACATCTCAAATACAATATTAATGGTTGTTTTAAATTTTTAAAACACTTAAAAATATGAGTATATAAGTCATTATATAACATATATTTTTGAAATGAAACCCACTGTATACCGGATTATCTTTATTTTTGTACTGCTTGTGGGTTATTTGTGGTTGCATGTATGCATCCCTATGATATCTCAATTAATTTTTGTATGATGACAAAGAAGATTGACAACAATTCGTATTTTAAAGAAATGCAGAAAAACGTTTTGTATTATCGATAATTTATAATATTATAATTTTCAATGCAAATATTTTATAACAAGCCAACAAGGGACATTGCGTGGAAAATTGTTTAAAAGTTTTGCTTTAGTTATGCAAAATTACAATAAAATTTTTTAGTTTTGTGAGTTTTCAAATAAAATGATAAGTACGAGAATATTTTTTATTTATTTTGTATAAAAGGAAACCCGAAAATTTTTTATTCGCATGTATTAGAAAATTATTGGAAAAATACTTTTTCTTAAACATAAAAATTATTAACAATGTTGTGAATTCATAGTAACTTTTCACAAGAAAATAGTTAGGAAAATATGGTTGTGTTAAAACTAAAACTTTTGTGCAAAAAAGAAATAAAAAAACAAAATAATTATTAGAGGAAGCTCAGAAATATACGTTTTTGAAAACTTAGCATATAGTCTTAAATCTAAACACTTTCTAGAATTATAATTTTTAGTGGGCTGACTACATAACGTATAGTAACTTTTATGCATTGACTTTTAATTTAAAGATAAATAAAATATTTTTTTTCGGTAATTTAATGTTATATAAAAAGAACTTTCGTTTTTTCAGCTATAAAATAAACGAAATTTTATTTATTTTTTAACCTAAAACAGTGTTATTTTTACCTTTTATCACTTTATTCTAAAATGATCCATAAAAATGTATTACATAAATAGTTGTCCTGCTAAATTATATCAACGTGCATACTGTTGTAATCATTGCGGACAAGCAGCACCACTAGGAACATTATAAAATGTTTACAAGCACGGCATAGTGCAAGAACGTTTATATATCGTTTGTCACTCAGCAAAAGATAAAGAGTAGTAACATATATATATATATAAGTAAATAGTTTTGCTTATTCTCAGAGTATGGGTATTTAGTCGGACAAAAGAAAATATATAAACATGATACTCGGGATATTTATTAATTTTTTTCCACCGTAAAAATACGTTTTTATATATGAAGTGGAATGTAGAATATGTTTTGGCTGTTTAAAAATATGCTTTTTGTGTGGGTAAGTAAAATAGCCCTGTATATACGCATGCGCTGTATATACGCATGATTAATATTCAGAGTATTTTTATACTCATGCGTATGATTGCAGCTTATACAGTCTTTAGGTTTTAGTTATTATCGTTTGTGCTGCATAATTTAAAAAAATGTTAATAGTTATACGTATTCGGTTTAAATTTAATTTCCGTGTTTGCCAAAAAAATAGTTTTTTTTGGATGGCGTAAAAAATAAATTGTTTCTTTTAAATATAATGAAGAGTATTTCCCAAACAAGAGTGGTTAAAAATAGAATAAAGGTATTTTCGTAATCAGTGGACAAATATTCAAACGGATAACTCATCCTTTTGTATTTTAGGTCAAAAAAATTATAATAAATAATAGCTTTAAGAGTTAAACTAAAAATACACGATTTTTAATATCCTTGCAATAGCAGTGGGATATCCTGATATAGTCAGTCAATGTAACTATATCCAGTCCATTCTAATCAAAGAATCTGTATGAAGATTAATAATACAGAAAGTATTTTAATGCTTGGAGGACCATCCGTGAATAATACTAAAAGTGGTGTAAATTATTTAAATGCTACATATATACAACTATTTTTTAAAAACTATACATATTTATATTAAAAATGACGGACTTTATTGATTTGTAAAAATGTATGTCATATAATTGGGACACAGTTAAGCTGAAATAAATATATAAGGTTATACAGGCATAAAAAAATTTTCAAACTCATTATGCCCAGTATTGATTAAGAGCTCTTTTTCTTGGAACAGAATACAACAAAAGAAAAATTATATAGCTTAATGCCTTATCAAGCGATAATCTAACTTAGTTTTAAGTCATAACAAGATTTTTCGTACAATGCCGATCAAGTCCAAATAAAAAATTCAAATAATTATATTGGGTAAATATGGAAAGGCAGAGTTTTATTATTAAAGCTATAGAGAAATTCGTACAAATTACATTCATAAGTATAATGTATGATATCATGCACAACTGTGAATTAAGTATAGAAGAAATAAGATGATTTCGTTTATTATATAATTTTTTTTCCTAGAATTTAATGTTTTCTCCTTTGTAATATTATCCATTCAACTTAGACTTGAGCACGAAATTACTTTAATTCCCTTATTATATTTTTTGAAGCCGTAATAAAAACATGAAGTAAAAATATATTTCCCTTTATGTTCACTGCTTTAGGTAAATTTATATATAAAATATATGTTAAATATCTTATATAAAATTTTAATACTCAAAATTATTACTGCATACATTTGCTGTCTTTTATACAAATTTCCAACGTAATGAAAGTAAAAAAAAAAAATAAAAACAAATATTGTTGCATTGTGTCCTTATGTTGCTGCACACATGCATACAGAGAAAATATTTCATCGAAAGTAAACAAACCAAGTATACAAACTCAAAAAAAAAAATTCTTTTGTGTATAAAAAAAAAATATTTTTAATTATCATAATTGAATATGTTGCAACACATTTGCTTTTTTGTAATTTGTACATATTATACTTAAATTTATCTGCAATTATACTTAAGTTGTTAAAAGAAAATGCACAAAGGTTGGAATAATAAGCTTTAAAAAATATCATTACATAAATTACATTGAAAAAGTTTGAAGTTACTTGGTACGTATGAGTAATATATTTCAATTAAAATAAATAAATATTAATCATACGCCCCAGGTATAGAAAATATTGTCGTATAATTTTGTGTACGAAAGACAAAAGGTGATTTGAGTGAATAATGCCTACTCACTGCGTGATAGCACGTGATAAAATTATAGCAAGTATCAATAAATACTATCACTTAAGCATGCATAAACGTGACTTTACAAAATGCCGTGGATATAACGTGGATGAATGATTGAATTAATTTAAGAGGGCTTCAGAGAGCGTTATGTATGAGTGAGGCATTAGAGTAAACATGAACAGCAAGTGAGTAAGGTTCTTTTTAATTATTTTTTGACAATTATTTAAGCAAATATTGTTGTTTTTTTTAATTTCAACTGAAATAAAAAGTTTAAAATTTTTTTGTTTACCATACATTGTTCAAATGTAGCAAACATGAAAAATTCAACGCATTTCTCTCCATTTGAAAAACTGTGAATTTTATATGATAAACAACAACCATTTCCTTTTTTAATTTCTGCAGTTTTGTTTTTGTTTTCTAAAGTCGACGTTTATTCCAAAATAGATACCATTACTTTTTTTATTATCAAAGTGGGGTTTTAATTAATTTTATCTTTAAAATTGTTTCAATAATAAATAGAATGTATATAATCTAAGCTATTTAAGCTTTAATATAACATATAATTTTTTTTTGTGAAATTACATATTCATTTGAATTTAATAACATTGTGGCTTAATTTTTTTAAAACTAATTCTTTAATATTTAATTAAACAAAAGTGGCTTTTTTTGAACTAAAGTAGCTATTAGTTTGCAACAATTATATTGTTTAACCAGATTTATGTTTACTAGAAAATAATAATTAAAACTTTATAAAATTAATTGAAAAATCCGTTGCAATATATTATAGAGTTCATCAGTTTCAGGTGGGCAAAAGCTGGACAATGACAAAGGAAGTGCTTCATTGTCTCCATGTCCTTTACGCATTCATTGTCATTCGTGACTCTAATCCGGTGAAAATGCCCTCATATATTAGAGTGCTCCATTAAGATGCCAATCAGTTTTTCTAGTTTGAGCTTGTTGACTTTCAATAGTACCCTTGTTTTGTTTTCGTCCAGGTCACGCCATAGAACCTTGGTTAGATTACCCACACTATCACAATTTTATCGTTTTTGTGGGCGATATTCACCCAATTTTTTGACTCAATCTTCGTTTCGACAGAAAAAAAAACTTCAACAACTCGTGCAAATGTAAAATATTTTTATAAACATTTATTTTCTGTCCAGTTAAACTTCCGCTCGTTTTGCTGTTGCGAGCACTATATGTCGATAATTACCAACATATTTTTATATAAAAAGTGCATACTATGGATTCCAACGACATGCGGTTGCAACAGGATGGCGGTACGTCTACATTTAAACCATATTGGCCATTATGCATGTGAGGGAATGGTAATCTCACGAGGACACGTGGTCAAAGAAACCACACGATTTAACGTTACAATTTATCACAAAATACCCAATTGGGTCTCCTAGCGGTATAACACCACCCTTCCTGACGTAGGATTATTAAAGGTTTCCTTGTGGGATTTTCTTAAGTCTTAACTGTATGCAAATAAACCAAAAAATACAAAGGCTCTCAAATCCAACTTAACTCATTCCATTGATCATAATCAGTCTAGCTTATGTACCAGTCTCTTATTATATTAGACATGTGTAACTCACGTTACCCAATAAAGCAGCAGGACATATTTCTGACTTGTTTTATCCTTTTTTGGATGGCACTAATAGACCTTATAACAGAATGAAAAGTTGAAAGAATGGATCTTCTGTGCCATAGATCTATAAATTAAAACAAATCAAGTCCTGTATGAACCTCCTTATGAAAGTCATCACAGAGATTGGAGAAGATCCCCTAATATCATCTGAGCACAGAAACTTAGAATTACAAACACATATTCTACTGTTACATAAGACAATATACTCGCAAAAAATGTGTGCAGGTGACTCGTCATCTTCTAAGCATAAACGACCAAAGAGTAAACGAACTTGGTTACTTTTCTACAGAGAATAGTTTAGTCCAAAGTGACCAGAAAGAAAACCACTAGCAAGGCATAAATCATTCTTCTTGAGGTTGAGGATACCAGTAAATGAAAATAGCTGCATTAATTCGTTGGCTTGCTTTAAAACTCATTTCTTAGTCACATTTCTCTTGCGGTCAAAGTATCATCTCTTTTGATCAGATATGTTACAGTTGACCGACTTACGCCACAAGATGGCTCTGAGCCTACAAACAGACTAGGAGAGGTCCTCCTGACCAGTTCATCCACTTCCTCGTTCCTCAGATCACCGTTGTGTCCACGTATCCATTAAAAGGAAATATTTTTCTATATGGAGAGCTTTCGCATGAAAGGAGGGACTTAAGAGCGGTCTAGTTATCGCAAAAGAGAACTATGTACACGCTTTTAATCTTTTTTTTTTTAATTAATTTCAGAACATAACAGACCTTTCAAATGATTGAACAAATTTTGATAATATTTCAGAAATATATACGAGTAGTATAAGTTACACTTAAGCATGGGAAGCACTTATTGAACGACTTGCTAATGTTTTGACTTAAAAACTTATCGTAATGAAACAGATATAATATAAAATCAGTACTTACAAAGGAGTAGAACATTTGTACAATATATTTTTTTTAATTACCTTTAACAGTTATATGTTTGTCGCCAGAAAAATATCCGTTTTCCAAGGCCCCTACACTTTCAACGAACACAAAAGAACAGTGATGATGAAGGTGTAGTGGCCTTCGAAAACAGCTAGTTGTACCGTTCTACTAAGTGTTTTTTAGAATATCTACAATTAACTTTGATGTTATTTGTTCATTAATAATTATCACAATGAATTTGGCCTACAAGGCGATACAAACTTTTGCCTTTATTTTTTTGTAACTTTTGAGTATAAAGAATATTTTTCGAAAAATTACACATTAAAAATATTTTTCTTCAGGGAAAGGTAATTAAACATTTTACTGAAATTCTGTTCTGTAATAAGAATATTATTTAGCAGTTAATGTATTTTAATGTGAAAAAAGAGTATTTGAAAAAGCGCTCTCAAGAAATCTAAACTTCTTTCATAAGACACAACAAGTGAGTCGAAAAGAAAACAACATTATTTATTAAACAGTGTAATTTGTGCCAATGACACATTGATCTCACATTTGTTAATTAAAATTATATTAAAAAAGGAACTTATAATTACAGAAAATACATATATCCCATTAAGTGCTAAAAGTAATAGAAAATATACTTAAAAAAGAAACTTCAATCAAAGTGCTGTAACCGGATACAAAATATAACTTGTTGTTGCTTTAATTATTTTAAACAAAACTTTTTTTTTTCTAAAGGCCAAGGGGAGTGGGGATACCCAAAAAGGTCTAAATTAATCATTATGTTGTATGAACCAAAAAAAAAACATTTTATTATGAACAAAAAAAAAACACTGTAAAAAGGATATTCAATTCTCTTTTCTCTTTTCCTTTCTTTTTTATGCCAAATAATGCTAACCCATTGTAGCTAAAGCCGAAAATAAAATTTTTTAATATAATGAACGCAGACTAGACCAAACCAAACCGTACCGGACGGATGGCCACAGCATAAAAGGCATATATAGTCCTTTGAACTGACATGATATCGATTGAATTCTTTTTTATAACAAATAATTTTTTGGTTTTCTCATTATCTGTGTTTCGTAAAAGAAAATGTGCAGAGATAATTTAAATCGAATAAAAACAAAAAAGAAATTCAGTTTGCTTTTACAAATTAAATATTCGTTAGGACTGGAATTTTGGTAAATGATAAATTGATGCTGGACATGAAACTAATCTCGAGGTTGAGATGAAAAGCTGCAAGTGTTTTGGTATGCTTTGAATGTAACTTTTTTTCTTTGTTATCATTAATTACTTCTTGATGGTTGGCATAAAACATAGAAATCATTAAAAATTTATTTACTACTGCAAGAGAGAAATTAAAAAAGAGTTGTAATACTAAAGAAACACGTGTAACTTTCAATTTGAATTATTTATGTCCGTAAAATCTACATACCGATAATTTGCTGACAATTTGATTTAAACAACAGATATCTATATAAATGTAGATATATAACTATTTATAGAAATCACAGGCATTCGAATTGGAATAAAGTATTCAAGCTATGAAATAGAATAATTAGAATTGATCAAAAGAAATAGATTGCGAATAAAGTTGTTACAAATGAGTTTGCAAATGCTGACAAATACTGCAAAATTTCTGGCAATTTTAACAGTTTGTCATTGTTTTAGCTCAATTTTGAGGTCTTTATTTTTCTGTAACAATTAAGCTTTACATAAATAAAAATTTATTTTTTGAGTTAAGGATATGGAATTAATTCTCATATCGTTCTTCGTATTCACTTTAAATCCGATATTTATTTAAATATTCAGGTGTTTTGTAAACAACAAATAATTTTTCTCATCACTCTAAAAATAAAAATAAAATATTTTCAAAATCTCAAATTACAATCAGTGTGTGAAACCATACCCAGTCTATTGCAAATGTTTTCTGCAAAAATTAAAACTTTTAGATTTGCTTTCGTATCCTGGCAAATACTTATTTTATTTAAGAATTTCATATTTATGTTGCTATTTATCAACAATTTTTCTAACGTTTAAATTGCTTGTCTATGAATTTCGTTGTGCCATAATTATAAAATATTTTATACTTTATTTATTGCTCATACCAAAAAGTTATAATGATGCTCTCAACCGAGTTTGGGAACATTTTGATGCTCCATATTCTCGTTTGATATGAAAAACCTCAAACTTTGACATGCATACATAATTATTTATAAGTCTTTAACATTTTTCGTCATTTAAATTTTGTTTTATTTTTTTTTTGTTTGTTTTTTATTTTCATAATGATATGCTGCCTTGGTGATGAGCTTTGTAAAATATATTTCTATACATTTGTTTGCAAAAAAAAAATAAAAAATTAATTTTAGTGCATGAATTTCTTAAGACTTTTTTTTACGTATTTAGAGAAAAGTTGTTTTTAGTTGTGGCATTAAAACTCATTTGCTTTTGAAACGTCTAATATTAAGGGAATTTGTTTTTGCTAAAAATATTTGTGTATGTAGTTATTGTAGCTACTTTTTCTTTAATTCCAGGTATTATTAAGAAAAAAAAAATATTATAATATAGATATGTTGTATAAAAACAATTTCGTATAAAAAATATTAAAAAAAAAATTTCTTTTATAATACCTCTACACTAACATTTATAGAGCCTTATTCAGAGATACCTTATAGGAACGTAAACCCATTGGTAAGTAACTTCAAACTGGTTTTTTAATAACCACATCTAATTGATTAAGTGACTTTTTTCCTTGTCGGCAACTCACTATTTTAACATAGATATGTCATAGGCAGTAGTCAATTGGCCAGCTCTGCATGACTTTTAAATTGACTATTAACTACTTATTTTTCAACCAATTTGAGGTCAATTAATATTATAGCAAAATAAATATATACATATGTATATATGCATATATAAGTACGTTTAGAGAAAATCTTCGTATTGAAAAATTATTGAAGGTTGGTCATACATTTGACTTCGATAGGTACGCCCTAGGGGCAGTTAGAGCCCTGCAAGTAAATTTTATACAAATTTCTACTTTGTATGGGTGCCCACTTAAGGAGTCGAGATAGGGTATAGGTATGTTCGGCGGAATTGTTGGAGATAAACAATCGCTTTGGGTCGGTCTTACATTTGACACCCCTGGAAGGCACAATAAAAGCAGAGCAGGTGGCTTTCTTAAAAAAATTATTAAAAAAATATTTTTTTTGATAATAAAAAGGGGACCGGACCACCTTAATGGTTAAAGGTAGACGATATGTTTAGAGGAAATCTTTGTATTGAAAAAATATTGAGGTACGCAATAGGGTTAGTTAGAGCCCTGCGAGTAAATTTTATAAAACTTTCCCCTTTGTAAGGAAGCCCCCTTAAGGAGAGGAGTTAGGCGGTTGGTGTGTTTAAAAAAGATATTGGGGGGGGGGCGAAAATGAATGGGTGCTGATCATACATTTGACCCATGTAGTGGTGACCCCGGGAAAGTTATAAGATTTTTTTGAAAAATTTTTTTTCTTTTACCCTCAACTTTGAGCACGAGGAGGCTACCTTTGTTCGCATATGACCTCCACCATTTTTTGGCTCAAATAAGTTCTTTCCAAACCTCACAAGATGAGGGTTCTTTGCATGTTGAAATCGAAAAGTCGTCCACTATGCCATACCTAATGTACATACATACAAACAAATTGTTTTTATTTTTTTATTTCACTCACTTCAACGAACGAAACAAAACAATTTAAAAAAATTTTTTGCGCCTATTTTCGTACTGTGCCTTTAAGTACAAGGAAATCACAATAAAAATAAATTTATAATTGTAATAGTATCGATTATTTCGTTAAGCAAGATTGTGTCTAAGCTGTTGTGTCGTGGCATAAAGAGCATAGCTCTAATAACTTGGAGTAAACGGGATATAATTTCATAAAGATTTTAATTAAAAATTAAAAGAGGTAATATTTTTTATAAATATTTGAATAAAAACAATACTTTATTTCAATTCATATACAATCAACGATTCTTATTATAGATGGTTTTGGCAAATATCTACGAGATATAAGAAAATTTTGTTTCAATAATGCTAGATTTTTCTTTTTAAGTTTTTTTTATCACATTGCTTGCTTCTTTGGCTGAGTGGTAGTGATGCTATACTCTCAGTTCAGAGGTCGTGGGTTCGATTCCCGCCATAGACCCTGGGTGTTTTCCGCAACACCATCGCGATGTATTTTAAATTAAAAAAAAATTAACTTTATTTATTTAAAATTTTTCTATTATCTTAAATATTTTATTCATTTTGTTACTTGTCTTTTATATGGTTTAAAGTCTATTTTTGCAGCTGTATTATATGCAAAAGATACTGTCTCTGTTGGGAAGATTTTATTTATTACATTTAAAAGTTATTGTTAAGTTTTTTCAAGTAAATCTTGTTGCTTTAGTGCTTTCAAACTGTCATTGTTTGACATGTTTTGGATGATGCAGATGTTCTGTAATAGGCTTCTCGCTACAGGTAAAGGCAAATTATTAAATTTCAAAGTCGCTTAATAAAAAAAGTTTTTAAAAATAATTTAAGCTATTGTGTGTGCTTGATAAAATTGTATGCATATATACATACATACTTGTATTCCTATGGAAGAGTATATAAGCAAAATTTACAACATTTCTAAAAGGGTTTTCAATGTGGTTGCGTTCTGCGAAAAGTGTTTAAAATCGATAATTTTTTGGTATACACTTCACCCCTGTTATGAAACATAAGCTTGGTCACCTGGGAGATTTTTCTTTTGGTGAAAAACTGCGCTTATTTTAAGAAATGATATATCACTATCACAGAGGATATTGGAATGGTCTCCCTGACTTATTCACTGCGTCCTTCTTAAAAGTTCTTTCGTTCTGATACTTAATAACACATTTTCATTTTATACTTTGTAACCTCACACGCTGGGCGATTTTTGTAACTAACAGGTAAAAACTAATATATTTGAAAGAAAATGCTTTAAATAAAACTTGTTATCATTTTAGAGCAATTTTTAATCACCTTTTTAATATATGTGACCTTCTCCGAGAATAGGGACCTAGTGTGTGCAAATGAAGTTTTGAGAAAAACGCATTTAAAAAATAAAACTTTAATGTTTTTCTAATTTTTATCGATTTTGACACATAATCGTTTTTTGACACACTAGGTCCCTTCTGTCGGAGAAGGTCACATATATAAATTTTTTCGAATTGTGTTCTTTAATTCAATGGAACAAATCCTTTCATAAAATTTTGTAAATTAATCAACTTCTTCATTTCACAAAATATAAATTTTCTCTTGTTTGTTTTGATCACTTTGTCCTGCGTCACAAATAATTGTCGCTTTTTTCAAAAATAACTTTCCCCAACTCTAATATCCTCTGTGATGCCTTCTAACACTCAATTGCAATGAAGTTTTGTGCTCGCCTTACTGCGTAATCAAATGCAATCTGCAAAAGGTTTACAGTAAAGTATCCTTTTCATCAGTTTATTTTGGTTTGGCGAAATTTTTCCTTTATATGGCCTTGTACATGGTTTTTGAATTTATTTTAAAATTTAAATATTAAACTTTTAATATAAAAATATTTCAAAAGCTTAAGAACCTTTTTTTCTCAAATGAAAATTTTTTACTTTTTCTCATGTCTGACTAAAAATATTTGTCTCTTTAGTTTCCCCAAATATTTTATATTTTATATTTTATATATATTTATATTTTATTTCCTTTTACTAAAATATTCTAAGACTACTTTTCTGTTTGTAGGTGAAGCATCTTTATTGCTCTTAATTATTGATTTTCCGTACTCCTTCTACCATCCTCAGCAACGTTGTCATGTTTTTGCAGTTGTTTTTAGTTGCTTCAAAATTGGCAAACTATTGCAGCGCCAGTGTCAGCAAAAGTTGCTTTAACTTTAAATTAATGATGCAAAACTTTATAATTAAATTACTCATCTGTGTATATTGAAGGGAAAAAATATGTACATATGTATAGACAGGCTTCACAAGAAAATGTTTTACATATTCAGGATACATGTTCTTGTTTTTTTATTTTTATTTTATTGTAGCGTTGCCTTAAATTTATTGATTTTGTACAATTTTGTATTACTTTTAGGGCCATTATTAGAACTTAAAGTTAGTTAAAAGTAGGATTTTGTCGGAGGTATAAAAACTTTTTCTTCAGTACAATTTTAGCTAAACCTAAAGTGAGCGCTAAGTTAAAGGCAAATGTATACTTCCTAGTAAGTTAAATTAAATTTATAATAATGATAAGTGTTTTATACGTCCGGAAAAATCCTACTTTTGACAAACTTTAAATTGTAATAATGGCCCTTAGTAGAGGTAGTGCATATAAATCAAATTATTTTATTGAAACGTATGTCATAAGTACGTTTGTATGTGTAACTATATATTTGGCATTTATATTATGTATGTTTAGCATTTATCTCCAATTATTGCGTTAAGGACATAAGTCCAAAAAAATTAGTTTAAAATTTTCCATTTGTATAAAACTCAATAATTTTATTAAAAAAATCATCTCGCAAGAGTTTTATAAAAAAAGTATAAAAATATATAGTCTCATTTTTGCGATAAAGCCATAACTCCAAACAATTAGCATAATGTTTCCACATTTATAAGCAAATCAAGCAAGTTATTGAAAAAAAATTTCCCTCAAAAGTTGAGCAGGAAAGTAAAAAATATTTATACAAAATAAAATATCCTTCTCATAAATTATTTGGACTTACGGCTATTGACACCAACAAGGCATTTTTTGAGTTATAACTATGTTGCAATAAGCGAGTGATATATTTGTTAAGATTAATTTAGTTTCTTCAACGAAAAATTATTTAAATTATTAACAAAGCTATTTTTGTAAGCATGCAGTATGTTGATAATTTATAGAAAACATTTTCATCAATTTGTTGAATATTTAAACAATTTAATTAAAATAATATTTGTTAATATATGTATATAAAAGGAAAATATAATAATTTCAATATCTATTATAATTTAAATATTTATTTAATTTAATATTTTACTTCAAACTATTCAGATATTTAGAGTGATTACAGTCAAAGGAGAGCAAGAATTGTTTGTGTAACATCCCAGTAAAAAAAATTGGAAGTAATTCTAAAGGAACTACATTTTCATTGCTTCCAAAAAATCGATATTTTTATTTAAGCCATACAGAACCTTGTAATTCCTCCATAGCTTTAGAAAATACTCACCAGAATTTTGAAAAAAAACGATTTTTTAACGAATTTTATGATCTAGTTTCAGTCTAAAATTTAAAAGTTATTTCCTTAAATTTACACGAAAACATTGTTTCGGGCTTAAATTCGTATAAAAAGAAGCGAATTGTTAAAATAGATAACTGTTTCCTATTTTTCCTAGATGAGAACACAAAAAAGGAAATTTTTCTTAAAATCGCTTCCCATTCAGTGACCATACATCGAAAGAGAGAACTTCTTGCAAAAAAATCATTAGATCGGATCGAAATTTGCACTACTTATAGATCGCAAACTCCAAATTTTCATGACTTTTTTGGAGTGTCTTTTTTTTACTGGGATATAAATGAAACACAACTGCAATTTCTAAAAAATCAACAAACAATGTTGCCAGCTTATCATGTTTGCTTTAAGTGGGTATCACTTATTCTCCTTTCGTCTTAAGCTTAGTAGTATATTTTAATGTGCAAATATTTTTAAGCAGCATTGAACATTTCGATATATATCAACAATATTAAGTAGTCCTTTTCGTTCTTGTAAAAAATAAGTTAATTCGTTTATAGAAAATTTCATTCGCATTTTCTCGTTTAGTTAATTTTTTTTGTAAATTAAAGCAAAATGAAAAAAAAAATTATATTTACTGTTGTTAAGTCACTTGACATTCTAAATAAAATTTTATCGACAGAATTTTATGAGTATAGACAAACTGATATCTATTTTGTTGTTAGGTTAGCTTAGTTAGGGGTGGCAGTCAGAAACCTGGAATCACTTAGACCGTTTTGGTCCATTGTGACACCACGGAGACTCTGCTTATACGGAGTCCCCACCGTCGAACCAACCAGAGCTCAATATAAAGCTACTAATACGTTGAAGTTCAACACTAGCAACGTCAGAAAGTTCCCTGAACTCAAGAGCGCCCATTGTGGCCATTCTCTTCCCTGCAAGTCCAGGACAGTGACAAAGAAAGTGCTCTATGCTCTCCTCTTCACCGATATCCTGGCAGTTACTGCCTACCTATAAGACAGTGTCCGGTTAACACGGACACTAGAATCGAGATTTGTTTCCTATTCTGCAAAATTAAGTAATCCGTAGCTTCCTTATTTAGGTGAGTCCATAACTGCCTTGTGATCACGCAATCATTTCTTGTGACCCGCCTTCTATTTGTTTCATCCTCTGTCTTGCGCCTAAGTCTGAGTTTGCAAGAGAGTAGGGGTAAGCCCACGCACTCCAAATCTTTTGTTGTCACTAGCATTAAAATTATAAAATGTTACAAAAACGTGAACATGACTTCGTTCGTTATTTTAGAGACGAACAGTAATTTATTTACTTATACGTATGAGTAATATATAAATATGATCATATAAAAATATCACTCATACGCTTGTTCGTTGGTTTGTACGGCAAATATGACAAGTCACTTTGCATAAAAAAGCGAACTTACAGCCTGTTTTTCGAAAATGAATAAGTGTATACGTTCGTTAAAATAACGAATGAAATCATGTTTACGTTTTGGTAGCATTTATTAATTTTCATGTGAGTCACAACAAAAGAGCTTTCAGTTTTACACACTCATAAAATTTCTTATGTAAAATTAATTAATAATCGGTCTACATATTTTTTTTCTTTAAGTTACAAAAAAATTAAATTAACGAGAAAATGTGAATGACTTTTTCATAAAATTTAAAATAAATTTAAAATGAATTTTATTTAAAATTTTACATCGAATTTGTTTAATATATTTTATTTTTTTTATTCTTTCACTGCAATAATTTTTTGAGTTTATATTTTTGGTTATAACTAAAAAGCTCTTTTTATGTCAAAGCTAAAGCTTTAGAAAATGTTTTATAAAAATAAAATTTTAAACGTTATCGTTTATAAATAAAACATAAAAACGAAAGGGCTTATGTTTTCGAAAAACAGGCTGTAAGTAATCCGTAGCTTCCTTATTTAGGTGAGTCCATAACTGCCTTGTGATCACGCAATCATTTCTTGTGACCCGCCTTCTATTTGTTTCATCCTCTGTCTTGCGCCTAAGTCTGAGTTTGCAAGAGAGTAGGGGTAAGCCCACGCACTCCAAATCTTTTGTTGTCACTAGCATTAAAATTATAAAATGTTACAAAACGTGAACATGACTTCGTTCGTTATTTTAGAGACGAACAGTAATTTATTTACTTATGCGTATGAGTAATATATAAATATGATCATATTAAAATATCACTCATACGCTTGTTCGTTGGTTTGTACGGCAAATATGACAAGTCACTTTGCATAAAAAAGCGGACTTAGCATCTTTGCCGACTAAGCCAACGATTTATTTATTTCATTAATCAGAACTACAAACATTATGCATACTTATTTATCTTAGCAAGTATCGAAGTGAAACAGACCAAATTTTTGGATGGGATTGAAACCCACAATCTCCGAACTGATACATAGCTTAGCAAGCCACGCAAAAGCCTAACGGGGTACCCACTTACGAAAATATAAACTTGCGAGAGAGACCAAAGTGGTCCTCAAAACATTTCTTTTTATTGTTATTCTTATTCCATACTCCATGCTTAGGAGCTGAAGGTTTCTAGAACTGATTTCCATATATTTCCATTACATGCTATTAATTTTAAATGGTTAATCGATTTGCTGGTTGCGCTTTCCAGGCCAGAGTAGTTTGAGGAGGATCATCGAAGGTCTTACGCATAGTATCCCTAATGCAGCCATATTTTCTATTATTATTTTTTCGCTATTTATGTTCTGTTCTGTTCATTAGATATGGTAGTGGTCCAGCATATTTGAAGGATTTTCTATAGGCACCCGTTTATAAAATTCTGCCATACTATTTTCATTTCTGCACACAGACTTCAATCTGGCATTAAAAATATAGCTCATGTTAGTTTTGCCATTATTGTACACCAAAGTTTGTTTTATGTTTTTAAATAAATCCCAACAAATCCCTATAATTGGTAGATAATAGCAATGAAAAAATTAACTCTTCAAGAACACGTAGCTATCTTAACCACTAATGTTTCATCAAGAAAATGTGCTAAGTGTTGATTACTATGTTTATTGTAATTCTAAAATTTTCAATTAGAAACCAAGTTAACTGGTTTAATGTACTGCACTCTTCCTAAATTGAAAATAACAGGATGCTAGTTTAGTAGATTAGATTTCCTGGAAAAGGCTTCTGCGCAGTCCTATTTTAACACATACGGATTTTTTTTGCTGCGGTATTCTATAAATTCTAGGACTTATGTAGATAAATGTAAAGTGTGGGTGCTTGTAATAGAAAATATTCTTCACCAAAGTGACACAGATCATGTAGTTGCTAAAATAAATTTAACTACTCGATTGAATGAGTTCCGCTATTTCATTTGGACCTCTTACCTAGTAAGCATTATACTAGGCTAGTATTCGAAGCGTCACAAGTTTAATTCCTACTCGAGACTCTAAGTATTTCTATAGACAAGACGAAGTATTTTTTTTTATCTGTGTTTGTTTAAAAAAATATAATTTTTGTCTATATTTGGCCATATATTTTATAGCTAAGGTGTGCCCTTAAATAAAGGCTTTCTGATTTTTTACTCGATCCGTTATATATATATATATATATATAAACTTTTTTTTTGACACTTTGTGTATAAAACATAGTTCTTAGCAAACTATTTAGGCTGATGCCCTAACTCCTGTTTTATTTTCCGAGTGATTTTCATGCAACATTTTCCAGACAATTCGACTTTATGACTTTTCCACAAGGAAATTATATTAAAAAGTTAATTCAATGACTTCAATGAATCTGTGGCAATAAGGAAAAAGTTTTTAAGTCATATTTGACGGTTTGGCAGGAGAACACTTTTAGGCGTTCAAGTCGATTTTCAGAAATTTATTTCTTTTTCAGTTAAATTGGGAAATTCTCGGTTAACCTTTAGTTTTTTAAGCAAACATCGTTCTACGCACCGTAAATAATACATTCAAGTTGGAATATACCAAAGTTTAACCTAAATTAAGCTATTATTCCAAATCAGATAACAAATCTAAAAATGATGAGCCGAAATTCATTTTGCTATAACTTCTTGAAAAATCGCGCAAATAAACTGAGATTTTGTCCAGGGGTAGTTTCAAATATGCAGATTATGGCAGTACGATTAACTCAAAATCAGTTTATCTCGACTTAAGCACTTTTTCCTTTTTGCCACAGAAATAATAATTAGATTACAAAATGCTGTAATTTGTAATAATTTTTAGCTGCGAGATAGAGTGCTATACGGCTACATTTCACATACATGGACTGCTTTCAAAATATTTCCACCTACAAGCCTAGAATATTGAAAAAGTGTTCTGCAGTTCTCAGAAATTTTTATCACGCCATTTGTTAAAAGAACCCCTCAGCAACAATTAATTTAGTTGCTTGAATCCTACGCTGCGAATAAATGGTTTTGTATTACATTTGTCTTTCATTTATAGACATAAATTTACTAACACAGGTGCAATGTAGGCAGGATATTTATACATACATATGTATATAAATATGTATGTGTATTGTATTTATACATATATTTTCAAATTTGTCATCATTTCTTTAAATCTACAAATACTTACATGAAATGATATTAAAATATACTTCAGCATAAAGACCCAAATATACCTGCAAGTAAAAGACAAAAAAAAAAAGAAGATATATAAAAATTAAATTTATTTGCTCTCATTTATTTTAATGAAATAAAATATGTATGTGTGTGTATGTGTGACAAAAATATGACAAAACAAATGTGCTCACATTAGGAACATATTTGATTTTATTTTTATTTTTATTTTTTGTGGGTGTAGGACGAAAAACATGTTTACGTGAACAAATAGAACGTGAAAAAATAAATGTTTTTTTTTATTAAGCACAACTTTTTAAAACTTTATTAGAGAACGTAGCACATTTATTTGAGATAAAAGAAATATGTTGAAAGGAAATTATTTAGCAAAATGAAGCAAAGTTAAATTAAAGTAAAGCAGATAGGAATATACGCTGATAATACTGTTGTAATCTTAAAAAATATATATAATGTTTTTTTTTGTCAGCTTTTTTAAATTGAATAAAAAGTATTTTATTTTGTTTAGCGACATTTTCAACAAAGAATTTTTAAGCAATTTTATGACATGAAAGAATGGAAATAAATAACTATAAGTAAGCACTTGATAAATTGTAAAAAATTGGCTTTCATAATCCAGTGAGCAGTGAAATAATAATATGTAACATTCGATAAACATTTTCAATCTATGATATAGTCTATTATTTATATATGAAGCTGTTTAACCTTAGAAGTATATTTTTGGGCAAATGTTGGCCAAATGTGACCGTACCTTAACACTCTAAATGCCACTGCAGCCAAAAAGGCTCCTCCACACCTAAGAAGACACAACAATGAAAATTATTAAAATACTTGCTGCAACCGCAATAATTTTTTAGAGTTTCCCTCATTCTATGGTAATAAAATTCATTCAAAGGATTTTAAGATATCTTAAAAAATCGGAATTAATCAGTACCAGCTTCAAAATTTTTCTGGATTTATATATAATGACCTTAGCACTGATAACAGCAAGAACGACATATCTTTACGAAACAATGAATTTGCGTCAAAATGGCATCGATTAGTTGCAGCATATTTTTGCATATTATGCTGAAAATGCATATTTTTGCGTAATTTGGTCATATATGCATGTTTTTGCCTCATATTTTGGTACAAACGCATGATTATGTGTGATATTTTCTGAAGAAAGCAAATTTCAAAAAATATTTTTGACAAATTAACTGTTTTTCGGACAATTTCTTTGCTTGAATTGTTGCAGAATTGTAGAACGATTGTACAAGCACACGAACCTACCAATTTTAATGGCAATTATAATCTTGATGATTTCCAGAGAAAATTGCCTGCTATTAAAGCCGAAAATAGTGAAACAATCGTTACACCATATTTAATCTTGTATAAAAATATAATGTAAAATGCTTGTCCACGCACCTTTTGAAAAAAAACAAGTAAGAGTGCTATATTCGGCTGTGCCGAATCTTATATACCCTTTACCAACGTACTTACATACATATATATAGTATACAGACACATACATACATATTTGTTTTCATCTTGGGAGCTTTAATTTTAATTTTTCAAATTTCATTCGCTAAACTTTTCTTTCAGAAGCATAAAATATATTCAATTTATAAAGAAAACGAAAAAAATTTTTAGACCTATTTAATTTTACATAACACAAAAAGTGTGAGTTTTCCAACCCTGGAGTCATAATTTTGGATTTTTCTGATTATTGATACCAATCTAGTTCTTTAAAAAATACATAAAATATGTTAAGTGAACAAAGCAAAAACGAAATAAGGAAAAACTTAGTTTCATTTAATTCCTTTAATATTAAAAAATTCAGTAAAGTGCGACTTTGAATCGCGCACGAAAGGCAGGCTATTTTGCTTTTTCGAAGATTTTTTCAGTTAAAACGATTTTTTCAGTGTTGTCGCTTTTTTCTCGTTTCGGCGATTTTTTTCTGTTTTTGGAGGTTTTTTTCTTTTTGGCGATTTTTTTCTGTTTTTGGGCTTTTCTTCATTTTGGAGATTTTTTTTCAGTTTGGAGATTTTTTTTTCAGTTTGGCGATTTTTTTTTGGTTTTTTTTTCATTTTGGCGATTTTTTTCTGTTTTTTGGGGTTTTTTTCGTTTTGGCGATTTATTTAATTTTGGCGATTTTTTTCATTTTGGCGATTTTTTTTTCATTTTGGCGATTTTTTCTGTTTTGTTAGGTTTTTTTTCGTTTTGGCATTATTTTTTTATTTTGGCGATTTTTTTTCATTTTGGCGATTTTTTTTCATTTTGGCGATTTTTTTTTCATTTTGGCGATTTTTTTTTCATTTTAGCAATTTTTTCGTTTTATGCGATTTATTTTAGTCTTAGAAATTTTTTTTAATTTGGTGCTTTTTTCGTTTTGGCGATTTTTTTTTGTTTTTGGCGATTTTTTTCAGTTTGGCGATTTTGTAATTTTTAGATTTTTTTGTTTTACCGTTTTTGAAAATTTCAAGAGTTTTGCTCTTATGGTTTCCAAGATACAGCAGTTGTCAAAATTGCATAGTCAAAAGTGCATTAACTGATGGAACACCCTTTAATTTAAATTTTTGGAAATTTTAGTGTTAATTTTTGTAGTCTGTATAAAAAGTGTATATACATATAATTGTATGTATATTACATGGGATTTTAACATTTTTCGTTGCTCGTTTTGGAACACCCTTTAATTTCCAATTCTCATGTATTTGTTGTTGTAGCGGCCAAAGGTCTACACACTGTGTCCAAATTTCAGGTCTGTAGCTCGTACGGTTCTCGAGAAAATACTAATATAGTTTTAGACATAGTTAATTTTACATAACACAAAAAGTTACAGTTTTCCAACCCTGGAAACGTTTTTTTAATTTTTTTATATATTTTTAATTTAAAATACCAGTTGTAATCGTACTGATGTGTAAAATAAGTTTATTTATTAAAAAAAATTAAAAATTTGTTTTCGGTAGTTACTTTTATATGGCAAAATGAAGTTTACGTTTTCCAGCTCTGCAATCGTCTGTCCGATTTTGCTGAATTTCAATACCAATCTATTTTGGAAAATTTCTGACACACCAGTCCAAGAACGAAGTCTCTAGCTTTTCTGGGAGCTTCGGAAAACCGATTTCACGTACAGACAGACGGACAGACGGACAGACGGACAGACGGACAGACGGACAGACGGACAGACGGACAGACGGACATCGCTTATTCGTCTTCCCTATGCATAAGGATCCAGAATATATATATTTTATGTGTCGCTTATTGATATTATAGAAATTACAAACGGAATGACAAACCTATATATACCCTTTTACCATTTTTGTTGGTAAAGGGTATAAAAATATATTTTTATATCTTTCGAATAAAACTTTTTAAAATATGTGCATATTTAATTGTTTTAAGTGCATATTTTGAGTTTTGATGTCATATTTTAGGTGCCTAAAATACCTTTTTCAAATGCATGAAGTCCTTGTCCCTGATAATGACCGTGAGGCTCTTAAGTGTATTCAAATATGTTCTAAGGTTGTGTGACAAGGCAATGTTTTGAGCAATTCATTTGTCAAGTCAAAGTGTCTGATAAAACTATTTTGTATTTTAATTTTAACTGAGAAACAACTATTAAAAAAGAGTTTAAAGCTCCGCAGCAGTAAGAGCGTTAATGAACATCTTTTCGTAAACTGACAACACGAATTATAAAAAAAATAGAAGAGAGATATATAAGGATACCTGGCTATAGCTATGGTGCTTAGTTATATAAAATAAATTTCATGTATGACATAGGTTAAGAAGGGTGGTGCCAAAAATGCACCTCCACTCGGAGACCCAATTGAGTTCATTGTGATATGTGTGGCATAACAATGCATAACAATGATTAAGTCAAATTGTCGACAAGTAGTTCAAAACGTTCCATTAATTTCCCATTTTTTTCTTTCTAGCGGCGTAGGCCTAAGCTAATGAACTGTTTAGACGTCTTACAGCCTGTTATATGTGTTCTCTGGCTTAAGGTTATGTACAGAAACAAAAAAAAAGCAAAATAAAATGAGCAATTGTTCTCACTGTTTTTGTTTCAACAAAATCAAACAAAAATAAATTTATAACTGTAACAGTGTTGTTAATTTTTGTTACACAAATCATGTCCTAGCTCCTGTATCGCACGATAAATAGCATAGCTATACTTTTTTTTAAAGCTTTCCATTACTTTCTACCTTTCAGAATATTTCGTAGCGTTAACATCATATTTGTAAAAATATTTAGCGGACATAAAACAACATCATAAATAATTCCTTTTTACTTTAAGCAAACCATTTGACAAATGAGATGTAGTGTAGTGCGAAATATGACAGGCCATAAAAAAGGCGCCGGAGGATTAAAGTTCATTGAGAAAATAACAGGAAACTGAGGCTAAAACAGATAACAGGGATGGTCAGCTATATGTACAAAGTTCGGGGGCCAGGTTTGGGAATTAACGTTTTAAAAAGCAATTTATGGTTTTCTTTGAAAACAATCTAATTTTTATTTTAGCCCCTGTTTCTGTAAAGGCGAACGAACGTTTTTTTTTGTAGATTTATACTTCCCCCCCCCTTTTCTACAATGCGGACGGTTGACTTGACTATAAAATTTGTATGGAAAGCACTAATTTTTCTGAGTGATTTTTATAAAAATTTTTGAGACGAGTCGTCTGCCTGACTTGTGGAAACCGCATATAAAAATAAAAACAAAAACTTGAATTTGTGTTTGTTTCCAATATTAGTATTCGATAGAAACGTTCCTTCGCATTTAGACAAACCGGCCCTAAGTCAGCTTAAATTTAACGTAAATTTTGTTTTCGTAATTTAACCCTTAATATCCTGATATCTAGTTTTTTGTCGAAAAAAATATATGTTATAAAGATAGCGATTCTGAACCAAGTTTGTTCTACGGCCTTCTTTACGTATTTTTTTTTTGTACCGAACTAAGATAAAAAAAATCCTCGTTGGTCCCTACAGGAACCACCACTACAGGATTAAGTAAATTCTATATAAGGGATATAATTTTTAATAAGACTAAAGAAGTTTTATTGCAAAATTAGATGGATTATTAATATATTAATTTTTTTATAAAAGATAAATTTTGGTAAAATTTTGTTAACACAATTTTTCGCTAGAGAAACATTAGTTAAGTGCATATTTTTGGCACGTGATCTTAATTGTTTAATATTGTGCATAAAACCCACTCCAATCGACTTCAAGAGCCGCATGCAGCTCGCGTTATGGCCACCTCTGCTATATTTATACCTTCTATTTGCACAAAACATGAACAAATATTTATTTATTATCTATGTGTGTGTGCACACATACTGGTACGTTTATATTTTGTTAAAAAAAAACTATTGCCTAGAGCAAATCATTTGATATTTAATTTTGTTACCTAATATATGAATTTTTTATCTATCTATGTATGTATGTGTCAGTTCCTAAAATAGAAAAATGTTTTGCCTAAAGGCAACTACATGTTTTATGTTTTTATTGCATGACATATATCATGGCATATTTTTTTTATCAACCCCTGGGAAAGTTTGCTGTTAATCTGTTTATGAAAATTTGTGTTGTTGATAAAAAATATTTAAATAAATTTTTTTTTAGAGTTTCTAGTTGAGAGCTAACATCAGTAAAAAATGTTTGTTTTTTGTTAACGCTTTGGATTATTTATATTTAGGGCTAAATTTATAAAAATTATTAAGGCTTATAAAATGGTCTATAAAACATATTTCTTTTAGAATGTTCGTTTCTTACTGGTTAGATACACTATACTTTTTTGTATTTTTTTTAGTTTCTTAGTTGTTGCATTTCTTGCATTTGCTATTAAAAAAAAATACATGAAATACCGAAGTATTCGTATATTTATATGACATAAAGTCTTCGTTTAATTTGAAAAATTTTACTTGTTTTTATGGCTAGGCATTGTCTATATGCATTTCGTTCCCGCTTATGGAAATCATCAGTAGACATCAACCCTAAAAAAAAAATTTAATTTAGCTAACAAACTTCGTATGTTTATAATAAGACTCTTGAGACGTTATTGAGAATCACAATATACAAACATAGTAAGTTTAAAAATTTCAAAAAAAAATCTTTTAAAAATAAAAAGAAGAATGGTGTCTTAGAATACTCAGTTATAGCTATGCTGTCTAGCTATATAAAGCAAACTTAATGTGCTAAAGCGGCGCATGATTAAATTAATGTATTGTTTGTGGCCTGTGGCGGCTGTTAGCCGGCTTAGAGCTGATCGGCTGTGTTTTCTAATTTGTGCTCATGTGCAAAAACAATACAAGAATAAATTGAGCAATCGTTCTCATTGTTTTTGTTTTATTTTTGTTTCACTCACTTCAAAGAACGAAACAAAATAAAATTAAAGAATTCGTTTTGTTTATTGTCGTACTCTGCTTTTAAGTACAAACAAATCAAAACAAGAATGAATTTATAACTGTAATAGTGTCAATTATTTTTGTTAAAAATGTCAACTGCTAACTCCTTTATCGCACCATAAATAGCATAGCTATTACAAGCATCTTTTTCAACTTAATGAATAATTATTAGTCTTTGTAAGTTATGATGGCAAAAGGACAAACAGAATATTATTTTATAAGTGAAATTAATTTACTAGCAGCTAAGTATTATCCGTATGCATTTCATTGTTGCTTTAGCAAATTTGTCAGTAGACTTCAACCAACTAATTTGTAGAAATACGAGTATGTAGAAAAATTATGTAGATTCGTATCGATTAAAATATATTTGCTTGTTTTGGTATAAGTTTGTAAGCCTACTGCGCTTATTTTTCAGAGAAGTGTACTTTTGAGTATATAAATTTTGAGAACAAAAAAAATGAAATTTATCATCGAAAAATTGTGAAAAACGAAAATTTTAAAGGTAAAAATTAGACTGTATGAGCTACTAGGGTGCCTAGAAATATTAAGTTTATATTGATATGTTTACAAAAATTGCTCCAGTCTACTGTACCTATTTTTTTTTGTTATCATAAAATTAGGAGTCTTTGTAAGTTATTCTGAAAAAATTAAAAAAAAACATTTGTTTACTTTTGCAAAAACATGCACCAAGAAATAATTCTTTTTTCATAAAATGATATAAGATTGATTAAAATAAACTATTAGCAACATTATTGTCATATAAAGTAAAGCACTATCCCCAATTCTGAATTAGCTTTGTTTTAAATTAGATGACACCATATTTTGAGGGCACACTGATTTTCGCAATCCTTGGAGGCCCATCAAAAAATGGTCACCAAAACCGCCAAACTGAGTATAGAGTTTTACTACTCCCTGGCGGTACTATCGAACCCTTGGTAGTGCTGGCAAGGCTCTTCGAAATTTTCACTACAGCACTCTGAGTATTCTTAACATATTGTTTTTTTTTAATGTGTCCAAGCTAAATTTTATCTGAAGCTTTAGAAAAGTAATAAAACCAATAAAAGCATACTCAAAAAATTTAAAAAATTTAATCTTGGTCTATTAAAAAATAATATTATTAATAAAAATGTATTGAATAATTTTTTGGCCTTGTTAAAAATCAAGCAATTTGAGTTTGACAACCAGCACACTGAATTGGCAATGCTGCCATTTAATTTTTTATATTTTCCAAAAAAAAAAAACACTAAAAGTTATGGCCTATTGAATTCTTTAATTTTATTTTTATTTTATAACTATACTGGTATATGAGCTATTTTATTATTTTACTTCAATTTTATTTTTCACATTTTTATATATATATGTATGTATATACATACGTACTTTAAATATTTTTTTTAGCTTTTTCCCTCATCAACTATTTGCATATATTCAATATTTTTTTTTTGTCATATGCTGTTCATATGAACAAGCTAAAAGCGTTAAAAAAACAGAAAAAAAACTTTCAGGACATTATAAATATTTGCTGTTGGCACCATATTTGCAAATTTTTAATTTAAACAAAAACTCTTTTATTAAAAAAAACAGATATTTTGCCCGCGTGTATGTAAATGAAGTTGATTCAATTACTGCAGGAAAACACATGATGCGCACAAAAATAAAATCTAGAGAAAAAAAAAATCAAAATAATATAAAAATTATAAGCTATAAATTAAAAAAAAAATCGGCGCTTTAGTCATTTAAAATGAGACGCTTGAAAACTTTTCAATACCACATATATTGTCGTATCTAATGGGATTATAGTGAAAAGTTGTATGTAAAACTAAGGGCATTCACTCGAACAATGTTGGATTAAATATTTTACAAACTTTATACTGCATTTGCATTTTCTCGAAATCTAGTATATATGGTTTTAAATCCTTATCAAAATCCAGTTATATCGTTGTAATAGTTTTTACAATTTTTCCTAATTATTTACAGTAGTTATTTGGCAAAGTTGTAGCTACGGCAAATTTTTAAAATTTTTGTGAACATACTAGCCCTACGGTCAATGACCGGGTACCCGGGTACCTTCTCCAATTTAAAAATACTCGTATTTCTATAATAATAAAGATATAATGATGAAACTTAAGATCGTCGCGATTTAAACGTTTATAAATATTACAGAAAAAGATAATTTCAATAGTCTTAACTTGGTCTATGTTTAAAATTGTAACAAAGTTGATACCGACGACAGTCAATGACCGGGTACCCCCATACCCCAATTTTCAATACTCCGGTACCCCCGGTACCTCCATACATTTACAATAGAGATGTTATATAACGTAACCTACTTTTCACATAAAAATATCGATCAGCTGTTTCTTACGTTGCAGTTACATTCCATTACAGTCGGCCCTTTTTTCTAGTGTTTGCGTTATTGAAGCGTATTAAACGTATCAATGGCCATAATCTGTTAGTACTAACCCAACCCCCATGTCACACTATTTTCACCTACCTACTGACTATATAGCAATATTTGTTAAATCAAACAAAAAAAACATATTTAAATCAAATGATTTTGAATTAAAAAAACGAAAAAAAGTACAGAAAGGTACCCGGGAACACGGTCATTGAACAACGTATATTTTTTTTGGTTATTGACCGTAGGGCTTATATACTCTGAACATGTCTATGCATCCTAATAGGTCATGCAAAGTACTTTTTAACTCAAAAAATTTATTTTTTTTTATAATTTTTCGATGCTAAGAAAATCTAATTTTCAAAATTGTATAATCAAGTGCAAATTTTTCTCTTCAGTTTCAGTAACACTTTGTGCAAAATAATTAATTTTTTCAAGCGCACTGTTTTTTAATTAGAGGAAGGAATATTTTGTTTTAACTTTTTCAGCGTCAAGGACTAATAAGACTGGGTGACAAAAATAATTTCCTATATAGCGTTCCCATTTTTCTAAAAGGTATTGTCGAGCATAAAAGCAATCTATATTTGAAATTTTTTCAACACACCAAAACCTTGAGTTACGGGTAAGAAACCGGGTTTTTGTACCCGTATGCACTAATTAACCTCTAACTGAGTTGAGTATCAAACGAAATTAAATTTATGAACGGATTTAAAAAGGACAGTAATTCTAAGGTTTGTGTAAAAAAATTACTTAGAAATTCGACTGAATTGTTAAATATTTTGTTAGAACAGATTGTTGTTTAACGCTTAACAATAGGTAACAGAAAAGTAGGAACATGTCACAGCTATTTGGTTTTTATTAATATTTGTCACACAGTGTAATTTTTCATTATTCATTTTTGACAAAACAATAACAAAAGCTTTAAGTAGTAAATATTTAAATGTTGTACCCAAATAATGCAGCAATAACAAAACAATTTACAAAATGCAACAAAGGTAAAGTTTCCAAAATTTGTCCAGCCTTACAGCAGCTACAACTTGGCCAAATGTTTTTAGTCAAAAATTAGGAGGCACAAAAAGTGAAAAAAATTCCCTAATTTTTGCAACAACAAAGTACACGAATAAATTTTTTTTGTTGCATAAAATAAAAATGCAGATTGCATAATGCATCTGCATAAAATACAGATTGAATCAAAAGACTTTTGGCTACTTTATTGCCATATATAGTTTAGAACTGGCCAAAAACTGATGACACCATTCTATATACTGTCCAGGCCGTGTGTTTGCCCAAAAGTCTTCATTTAGTGCATAGTCCTCGTCCATACAGTGAAACATTTGCTGCAAAACATTTGAGTTTGTCGACGGGAGGGGAAGGAGGAATGGCAAAGGGTACTTTGTTTCATGTATACGAAGTTCTTGTTGAGTACGTCATTCTCGCCTCATTCTCATAAGAAATATATGATAAGATGTATTAAGCTGCAAAACAAAAATTTCACAGTGTGGACACGAATGCAGTTTCAAAAGAGAAAACAAAAATGTTTTGCAGCAATTGTTTCACTGTATGGACGAGGACATAGTATTGTTACGGAAATGGCCGTCGGGTTAATATAAGTGTTACGCAAGAATATTCGAACAGGGCTAATATAAAGAAACATCCAGAAGTATTTAAATAGATAACTAAACGTTCACTCGTATTCACATACAAGCACTATAGCAAACAACTATATACACATGCGTAGCACATACATACGTGATTAAACGTAAACAACCAACAACAACTACAAGCATCTGCTTATTAAGAAGGTATACATAGCTACATGCATACATACATACATGCCTGACAATTCCAACTAAAGGCAGAAATAAAAGTAAACAACCACTTAATGATGTATGCATATACACACGTATGTACATAGTTACCACTTGAACTTAATTACGCGCTTTGTGAACAACATTGAAGATAATGATGATTCGGTCTAGACTTTGCATGAAAATTCTAGTGGTTGTTGTGCGAAGTATAAAAAGGGGTTGACGCATCCAACAGCAGTTCAGTCGCGATCAAAAGTTAGTTGGGAATAAATCAGTTGCGAAGAAGCTCAGTTGCTAATAAGAAGTCTGTTGTTAATCAAGTGAGTTGACAATTAAGTTGTGCGCAGTCCGTGATTTGTGATACAACAGTGAGTTGATATTTGAGTCTGTGCTTTACAATACGTGAGTTGGAAATTGAAGAGACTATAGTACAGTCTATAGTGACAGTTAGAGTCTGTCGTGATTTGAGTTTATTGTGGAGTCCCTTGAGTAAAGAGTAAGGGAGCAGTGGAAGCTGATAAACGTGTGTAAGTGAAGCCAGCGAGTCCTGATTAGTGTATCAACTGTGAGAGTCTGCCATAGAGTTGTTATTGGTGTATCAACTGTGAGTGACGGCAGAGTGAGTCTTGTGTGTGACGTGCAACAGAGAAAGCAGAATTGTGTCAACACTAGCGCAGCCAGTGGTCTGAGACGTGTATATACAACAGCGAAGAAGGCGTAGTGGTAACCAGTTGTGAATATTGAAGTAAACTTTGTGTTTGTATTTAAGCTCTTGAATTGAATTTAGATTAGTGGTATTTATAGATTTAATAAAGATTGTATCATTCTTAACCCTAATTAGTACACTGGGGTCTTTTATTTATTGCGAATCTACGAATCTACGGAAAAGCGTTTTTAACAGAGAATAAAAACGTAACAGTATTATTTATCTGTATAGAATTTTGTCTGAAACAATTTTCTGGATTCAGTTGAAATTTATTTAAATCTATATTAAAATTTTGCAAATAATTTAAAGTCCTTAAGTAGATATTTAAATTTTTTTTAGTTATAAAAAAGAGATATTTCCTATACGAATTCATAATCTTTATTTCCAGCATAGTTAATTAAATTAAATAAAATATTATACATTTCTTCATTTTCTTATATATATTTTTTCTTTTAGATTTTGTTTAAAGATAATCTAAACAACAAGCTGCACAAAATTTTCACTTTTTAAATATTTACTTTTTATCATCGTCTACTTAAACAAACCACTTTTAAATTTTTTTTTCTCTTCCACTCAGTTTGTTATTTTTACCAGCGGCATCCTTACGTTAGTTTTGCTCTTATTAAATTTTTTCTTCTTTTGCTATTTTTTTATAAAATAATATTTTAGCAATTAATTTTATACTGTAAGGCATTTTTAGTTACATTGAGCTACATTTCACCCAGACAAAAAGACCTAAATGCAAAACACACACACACACATGCACGCACACACACACACACACATACACACAACGGCAGATAGTTTTTCCAGTCTTGTTATTAAAGCAAAAAAAGGAAACTCTATAAGTTTACAACAGCGACTTAAAAATCCAGTGACTAGCAAGACGAAATTTTTCTTATGATTTTCTTCAGTTTTTGTTGCCATATTTTTTTTAATATTTTTTATTTGCGCTGTTGCTGTTTCTGAAATGAAACCACTTAAGTGGCTTTAAGTGTTTGAGCGGCTTTTCACATTTCATTATGTAACACGTTGAGCACGTTGGAGAGTAAATCAACGAGCAAAACTGACAAACTCACGTCTGTGTGATGTATTACAGTGTTACAGGCAGTAAAGAGCAAGAATGGAAATAAACACACACACACACACACACACACAAACATAAGAATCTTTACTAAGAAATTGCAAAGAAGCAATTCTCTGATACGTGGGCGTTTAAGTGTTTCATTATTTTTAATAATAAGGATGTTGATACTCCTTTTTGTGGCACATCCTCTTAACAAATACTGAAATTATTCGAAATTTAAGTTTTTAATTCAGTGTTGTTGTTTCTACTTGTTTACTCTCAAAATGAGCTTTAATATAAATCATTATAATTGCAACTGAATACTTGAAAAAGATAAAGCCGGAATAATACAGATGCGAAATATGATGTTATTATTGTGTGCAAAGACTTAAGTTTAAGGTTATATACATATATTTATTCCCATCATTCCAAAGTGGAATATATGGCCATAAGGTTATATATATGTATGTATATCACAAAAGCTGTTGCTTTTAAGGAATATTTCTTGATAAACATAAAACATCTTTATGGCGAAAACAAACAAAAACAAGTTTGAGTGTTATATATCCGCTGTGAAAAATCTAATATACCTTTCACCCAAGTACCTATGGAGTATATACATGCATACATACCAGAGAACAGCAATGAGTAGTGAAAAAGTGAGTAGAGTTGAATCATGACTTAGAATTTCTTGTACTTATGCACACTCATACTTATGAATCATATTCACTCGAAAGTTTGAAGTGCGCATCGAACTCATACTTAGCAACATTAATGACGTTGTTGCTTTCGGCTCTCCTTAACTCAATGTCTCTATAGAAGAGGCAAAATAAATATGATTCATAATGAGAACTTCGCATACGAACATTAAATTTCTCATTATGAGGTTATGTGTTTGCTCTGTTGCTTTTTTGTTGTTGTTTTTTTTTTTGCACGAATTGAAAAGCAACACTATTTACTACTATTGTATACTACTTGCAAACTGTTTAATGACAAAACTTTTTTAAATAAACATACATACATGAGTTGAGTGAGCTGAATCAATGTGAGTAGTATAAGTATTTTTCTGAAATTACAAATCAAACTGAGGTAATTTATGAGCGTGAGTGTGGTATGAGTGTGGTGTCGACGTCGCATTCATATATATTTCAACCTATACTTATAAATGAATGTCATTGTGAGTATACGTAAATCAAGGCAGTTGAGTTTAAATGATGTCTACTCACTTATTCTTAAAAAGTTCATGAGTCAGTATGAATAGCGAAAAAACGCCTAATTGCCGATCACTGATACATACACAAATAAGTGAAAAAAAATATATGAATTATTTTTTTCTCTATTGCATGAATATTTCTTGACTAAAGCACTTGATTCAGAGATTTTATTTTCTACATGAGCAATAATTGAATATTTTATTCTGCTCTTTGTATTTAAGACATTTTTACATTATTAATATTTTCCCTTTTTAAAATGCCTGAGGAAAAATTAATTAGAGATGACTTTAACACATATCAGCAAATTTCTAATGGTAATTTGTAAAGCAACTTGAATCAGCATATACATATATATGTATACAACTTTACCATATTGACCCCAACACCGATAACTGAATTAAATAACTTTTCATATAATGATACTTAAGCAAATATCTATTATAAAACATCTGCAAGCAATCTAATTTAATGATGGACCTGCATTTCTGTGTGTTTAATACGCAACGTATGAGAAAGCTTCGTACGACGAATGAGTGCCAATGTTTATGGTTAAATTAGGTTTTTATAAACAACTTTTAGTACAGGTCTTTCTAATATATAAAATGTTAGCTTAACCCGGTGTTCTTCGCTACCCCTCCCCACCCACAAAAATATAAATATATATATGTATGTATATGGCATAAGTGGTGCAATATGAAAATTTGATTTTGCCACGGCTCCCCCCTCCGCAGACCGAAAATCAAAAATCAGACTTCACAGTGTCATCCACGTGAGTATTCAGAATATTTCCTGAAAATTTCACTAAAATCGGCCCAGCCGTTTTGGAGTCCATACATTACATACATGCATACACACATCCTGTTTTATATACATATATATATATATATATATATATATATATATATATATGTTTAATTAAAAAGAAAAGTAAAACGTTTTATTTATTTATCTATTTTAAATTTTCGAACCCTGGAAATATTCTCTTTTTAATATTTCTGATTTTTAAAAAATATATTTTTATAGCTATGCTATTTATGTCCCGACACAGGAGCTAGAACGTGATTTTTGTAACAAAAATAATTGACACTATTACAGTTATAAATTTACTGTTGTTTTAAGTACGAAAATAAACGGAACAAATTGTTTGATTTTGTTCTTTGAAGTGAGTTCATTAAAAACAAAACAAAAAAATTGAGCAGGATTGCTCAATTTTACGCCACTAGAAATGAAAATAATGGGAAATAAATGGAAAAGTTTTTAAAAATTTTGCAGAGAATTTGACATCCTCACATAACATAATTTTATTTTATTGTTATTTAGCGCATTAAGTTTGTTTTATATATATATAGCTAAGCAGCATAGCTATAACCGGATGTCCTAAGACCACTCTCTTCTATTTTTTTCTTTAATATAGAAAATATGTATTTATTTTTTTAGTTACTTTTATTCACCAAAAAAAATTTTAGTTTTCCAGCTCTGGAGCTGTACTGTTTATTTTTCTGATTTTGTATAACGAAATTTTGTTTCCAAAACATCAATTGGTTTTAATTTCTGAAGAAAAAAACAAAATTAAATTTATCTGGTTACTTTTAATCACAAAAAAAAATTCCAAACCCTGGAATCATTGTTTTAGTTTTTACCGATTTTTTTTTTGCAAAATATTTCTCTCTAAATATAAAACTTGTTTAATATAGAGAGAAGAAGAAATAAATTTGTTTTAGTTATATACCAAAAAAAAAATTAATTAATTTTCCAACCCTAAAATCGTCTTTTCGATATATTTTTAAATTATAATACCAATTTTGTTCTCACTGCAATATAAAATAGGGTTTAAATTTCAAAAAACCAAAAATTAACTTTCGACTAGTTATTTTTATATGTCAAAAAAAAGTTCAAACTTTCCAGCTCTGAAACCATAACTTCGATTTTCTGATACAACAGTTTAAGATTGAAGTCTCTAGCTTTTCTTGTAGCTTCGGAAGACCAGCTAGATTCATCTACAGCCAGATGGCGGTAGGGATAGACAGACGTTGCTTATTCGTCTTCCCTATTAATAAGGACCAAGAATATATGTACATACCTTATGTGTCGCATATTAATATTGTGGAAATTACACATGGAACTACAGCCTTCTTGGGTGAAGTTTATAGTAATTTTGAAGTCCTTTTAACTATTTATGTTCTCTTATTTATATATTTTGTAATTATCCAGCAAAAAATTTGGTGTCAATTGATCCAAACGAACTCGTTCTATGACTTGAGAAAATGGGGGTGCTACCAAAAGTAGGAAGTAGTGTATGTTGAAAAAAAATATATATGTTCTAACTGGTTATATATTCACCACTGTTGTGATGTATCGTCTTGATCTTTTATCAATTTAATTGGTAATCGTTCAAGTACTAAAGTAAACGGCACTGAACAAGTTCGATGTGGTTGGATCCAGGGGGTCTACTCTGTAATTCGAAACGAAAGCAAATGCTTTCGAATTGTAATGTTAATAGCATACAAATTCGAAAGTTTTTTCTTCCGTTTTGAAATACAGAGTAGACCCCCAGGACCTATCAAATAGTGTAAATATAATGTTAATTGCTCCCTCCAATGTGACTCTGGAATAAGTCCCATAACTATACTTAGATACTTAGCTAAGCTTAACTGGTATTTACAATTTTGAAATATAAGTGGCCCTGTGGTCGAGTGGGAAGACTGTTATTCACATGGTTTTCGGTTCAAATCTGAAACAATTTTCACATTAAAAATAAAATGTCATTGCATTTGTAACAACAACAACTACAAATTTAAAAGTGTTCATTGTTACAGTAAAATGTCGGAATGAAATTTATATATAATTTATATTATTCTACACCGAATAGGTACCTATGGGATAGTTCAGTGACAAGTCAAAATGTGCATACAAAGGCCATCTTGTTAGAACTCGGACTCGTCCGTATCACTTGCGGTATCGGTGACGTGACTAGTATTGTATCAGTTCGATTTCCTGCAGGATAATTTATATTATTCTACACCCATTAGGTCCCTATAACATAGTTCAGCAACAGTAACAAGGTATCGCAGTGGAAAATCACAAAGTATCAATTAACACCGTCCTAGGCCATTTCCATGTAAAAGTGACTGGTCCGCTCGGAGTGGTCCCTACCACTTGGGAACCGGTGACGTGACTAGTCTTGTGTCAGTTCCATTTCCTGCAGGGTAATTATACATATATATTTAATTATTTTCTTTTTCAATTACTTTCGTGTTACTTAATATTTATTTCTACATATTTAACTTCTTATTATCCAATTAATTATATAATTTTTACCTTTTGTAGGCATATAAAGATATAAAGTATTATCTAACAGCTTTCATAATATTTAGCTGACATTTCCATTAAATCATTTTGTTAGAATTATATTTTGCCGTACACTCTATCTTCTTCTATTTATTAGGGACAACAAAAAGCTTTTCACACTAACCCAAATAAATATTAATTTATTTCATTCAAATAATAAATCTCATTCTGTTAGACAACAAAAAAAAAAAAAAAAAAAATAAAAAAAAATAAAAAAATTCATGCAAGTTGAAGCTTAAGTATTTCAGTAAATAACCATTAAGCTTTATTCGTTGTTGGGGCTTTTGCTATTGTTGCTGGTGTTCTTTAATAATGCTAAAGTAATAACACTTTTAGCGGAAGTGCCAACAACAACTACAAGCACTGCCAAGAGAGAAATAAAATCTTTAGTGTAATAGTTGTTGTTGTAGCCATTGTTGTTAATAATGCTGTTATTGTTGTAGTCATCATGGTTCTTGTCATCATTATCATTATTTTCATCGTCATGAATAGTCTTAGCAAACAATTGCAGCGCAGCAAAAGTATTTAAATCCTACATTTAGGATTTTTTCTTTTAGCTTCTTAATATGGACACGCTACAGTTTTGCATAATTTTTTGCATTTACTGGTAACATATGCAGTATAATATTATATATTAATTAGTTTTCTTGGAAGGTAGTTTCTTAGGGCTCACTATGCACTGGATAATTATAAGTTTTACATGTAAACTTTTCATTAAAAAGTTGCATTACTTTGAAAATAGTTTCTTGTTTGTACTAGTTTTATCAAATTTAAGTTTCCTATTACTTCAGGACGTTTTACATTCTTTTGTATGAAAAGTTCTTTAAATTCGTCTACTCCCTGTGCTTTTAATTTTTTTACTTAAATTTTCTTAAACACACCCCAGTATTTACTTCAGGATTTGTTTACAACTAACCAGTGCATTATTTAACTTCAACTTGTAAACATACTGTCTGTCTCCTTCATTCCATTTTAGTAAAAGCACAGTGGCACCAATAACTAAAATAATTTTACTTATAAAAAAAATTATACAAAAGTTAATAAGAATTTTTATCTTAACAGTTCATTGCCAGTAAGACCACGGTATCTATACAGAAGATATGTATACTTATATGTATGTATTTATGTGTCACATATGAATGCTTTTCCACAAACTTACAGACAAAATAGAAGCCAAAGACAACGCCGCCAGTTACACTAGATATTGGAATTTTTATTTGTATAACAACTGTGTAAAAAATTTAAATAAATTTATGAAAATGTATTCCTTATATTTGCTCTACTGTTTAAATATATTTTTTGTTTTGTTCACTGTTCTTTTAATTCATTGTTTGTATGCGAATAGTTTTCTCTCTCTCTCTCTCTCTCTCTCTCTCTCACTCTTATGCACTGTGGCTTTTCATATTATGCATTTGTAATGAAAACAATTCTTTTGTTTGGCACAGTTTTTTATTTTCATATATTTTTATCTATAGAATATGAAAAATATAAATACATACATACAAATGTATGTGTATCTATGTTTCTGTTCTCTGCTTTTATTTATATTGTTTAAAATTTTCCTTTCATTATGGTTTTAATTTCAGCCAAAGAACTATTTATTTATTTTGATGAAATTGTTTTCTTTCTGCCAGAATAAATTTTAACGTTCACTTCGTTGAATGTTGTTTCAATTTATCTCACCAGTATTGATCAAATGAAATCTGACCAAAGTTAAAATAAATAAAAGTAGGTCAAAAAAAAATGAAAAATGTTTAAACAAACAAAATAATAATAAAATAACAAAATTTTCCACAGAAAATTCTTGTTATCGTTAAAAAAAAATTTTCTATACTAAAAATTTTCTATTCTAAAAAGTTTCTTTAAAAAATTCTTGTTATCGATAGTAAGAACTTTCTAGGAAAAATTCGATAATCGATAATAAAATTTTCTATAGAAAATTTTTGTAATCGATAATAACATTTTCTATAGAAAATTATCGTTATCCATAGTAAAATTTTCTATAGAAAATTCGATAGCACGAATTTAATAAAAAATATTTTCTATAGAAAATTCTTATGTTTGTTATTGATATATAACATTTTTTCTAGAATATACTTGTTATTGATAACAAAATCTTGTGTAGAAAATTCATGCTATCGATAATAAAAATGTTCTAATGAAAATTCTTGTTATCGATAAAAAAAAATTTTCTTCTGAAAATTCTTATTATCGATAATAAAAATTTTCTATAGAAAATTCTTGTTCTTGCTATCGATAGTAAAATAGAAAATTCTCATGTTTGTTATTGATATATAACATTTTTTCTAGAATATACTTGTTATTGATAACAAAATTTTGTGTAGAAAATTCATGCTATCGATAATAAAAATGTTCTAATGAAAATTCTTGTTATCGATAAAAAAATGTTCTTCTGAAAATTCTTATTATCGATAATAAAAATTTTCTATAGAAAATGCTTGTTCTTGCTATCGATAGTAAAATATTTATAGAAAATTTCTTGTTATCGATAATAAAATTTTTTATAGAAAGTTCTTGTTATCGATAATAAAATTATCCTCAGAAAATTCTTGTTATCGTTAAAAAAAATTGTCTATAGAAAGTTCTTGTTATCGTTAAAAAAATTTGCTACAGAAAATTCTTGTTATCAATAAAAAAAATTTTCTCTAGAAAATTCTTGTTATCGTTAATAAAATTTTCTTTAAAAAATGCTTGTTATCGATATAAAAAATGTTCTGTAGGAAATGCTTGTTATCGTTAATAAAATTTTTTATATAAAATTTCTTCTTTAAGTGCCTTTTAATATGAAAACTAATATATTTTCCACTTTTTTTTAACTTCGGAAATGGTGTTTAAATTTAAAACATTTCATCGGCGGAAAATGACCAAATTATATCAGCAAAATTTACCCGAAATAACGGCCAGTTTTTTTTGCAGCAGCAGATATTATACCAAGAGATATTTATTTATCTTAAGCTACCCTAATTTGTTCATTAAATATATATATCGATGGCTTAATATAAAAAGGGCCTAACTCAATTTTTTTCGAAATCGTGTTTTTAATGTTTTCTGGGCGACAACGTATAATTGCATCCTCCCTGAAGTACGTTACAGTTCAAAATCAAGGACTTATGGCAACTTAAAAAACTATTTCTGCATGTAAATGCTTTGATTTTTCTTCATTTCTTTTGCTTTTCCTGTAAAATATCGAAACTTCGTGTTAGGACTTTTTTATATTAAGCCATCGATATATTTTTTCTATTGATTTGTTTTTTTAATTAAAAATTAATGTTGCGCAAATTTACATAAACACAATTATTTTCTAGTAATAAGCCACTGGTGTACTAGAAGAAAATCTAAGGATACAGCATGTTAAAACAAAGTATTAAAATAAAAAATAATGAAGTAAAAAATATAGAAGAAAAACAATTTAAACGTTATAATAATCCAGCGGGATTAAAAAACGGAAATTTGTTAAGAAACAAGTATTGGCTTATTAACGTGGTGGTATTAACATTACTTTAGTTTAAGGCAAAAAAAAAATTATATAGAAAACAACAAATTGTAGGAAGTATTTAAAGGATTGAGATGTTTTATAATGCTGAAAGTTTTATATAGTGAGTGAGTGCTGAGTACAGTGTGTCAGGGTGTTTGTAAACTCATTTACATGAAGCCACTCTGTGCTTAAATAAATAAATAAATAAATGCTTCGTTGGATATAATTAGAGTATATGAAGTGTATGCCAGCAGTCTAAAAAGTGCTACAATTTCATATAAATATATTACACACAAACACAGACATGATACACAAATACACAAGCACACAGGATACAATAATAGTTAACAAATACATGAATACTGACTGTAGCAGCAAAAATTAACGTTAAGTATGTAATTTCTGGTAAGCACATGGTTGAGCCAAATGAAAAAAAAGCTAAAACATTCTTTAGCCAAATAAAGAGAAAAATATGGCATATAAGGAAGCCCGAATGAGCTCAAAGTAAATTACTTCTAATTGCAAGTGTTTAATTATTTGCTAGTTAAATTTTATTAGCTTTGTGTTTGTATTCTGCTACCCAATACTTATACACTGAGAAAAATTGAAAGTATTATTTAGTTTAACTTAAATACAATTTGGTAATTGCTTTCAAGTCTTATCTGAACTCTTAAGAAGTTTTAATATGTTTTTGACTCACTTAAATAACCCGAAAAAATGTTCAATCTTTAAGATACTTCGTGTTAAAAATCTCAATATTTTTATTTCTTACTTGTTTCTATTCCTTTATTTTTGAAGCTACTTTTATATAAAATATTAACAGCAGCTGCTGAAAGTTATTCTGAAGAATTAATTCTTTCAATGTGGCTGCAGATAAATATATTTGCTTCGTCATACTTTTATTTTAGTTTTATGACTTGTTTTTCTTTTTTCTTTTATTTCTTATTATTGTTTCTCCTTGCTTTTTTGCTTGAGTAATAATTTTAGTTTTGTTTTACTTATGCTGCTTGCTGTATAATGGTTTTCCAGTTAATGGAGCTTAAGCAGGCGCTGCTGAATATTCAAACTTAGTATTTTTGCCATAGTAATATTTTTAATCCTTTTTTGTAATCAGCTTTAAGTATATAAACATGTATAAATTTTTTACAAGAAACCATTTCCAATTAAGTTTTGCCACTTAAATATATAAATAAAATACCAATTTTTCTCTTTATGCAAACTAAATTCTTTTTACAAGTTAATACATTTTAACTTTTTGTTTTAAATTTCTGAAAAATATATTTAATTTGATTTAAATTTTATGACTTTTATATTCATATATGTTTTTATTTAATTATTTATTTTCAATAAATATTATAACTATTTATATTGTAAAAGCTTTTATTTTCAATATTTGCTTGCATATCCAGCTTCTAGCTGCTTACTTATGTATGAGTATTTATAACACTTCTGCTAAGCACTCCTCACTACTCAAGTACACACTCCATGGCGTATGAGTGCTAAGTAATTTATACATTTTCTATGAATATCAATTATACGCTTCACTGTATGTTCAAATCAATTTGCTTTATATGTAGTTATAAAATTAAACGCATTGATTTAGTATTTTATGTGTGTGTGTGATGTTCTTTTAACTACCCTCTAGTAAGACTAGAACCATATGTCTCTATGTCAACACTCTTTTCTCTAGCGACAGTTTCACTAGTTAAAATGTCGACAACTTTCCTTTATGCGCGAATATAGATACGTTCTAGTGTATTTCTGGTGACATTGTCAACGGACGCGTCAATAGTTTGTTTTCTTTTTTTATTATGCTGTGCAGTCAATACCAGACTTGCGAGCCGATCGTCGGCTAGCCGCTGCCACTTTTGATTGGCTTTATCAATTTTTAACAAATGTTTTTAGTTGAATAATACAATTTTGTTTAAGGTCACTTTGAATCTTTGGTTCAAATGTCTCTACATTGCCATAACAGAACTACCTCGTCAATAGTGCTAAAGTCTACTGGTGGATTTTCAATGACAATCCTTTGTTATATGTCAATATGCGATTACATTGGCTGGGGTACACCTGGTCAGTAGTGCTATTGACAATGTCACTAGTAAATCTCTACAATTTTACTATTGACATCGAGCGAGGAAATATCGATATTGTAGACTAGAGCCTCTAAAATTTACTAGTGAATCTTTGGTGACAATGTCGCCATGTGGTCCCAAAAGAATTAATTCGTCAGTAGTGCTACAGTCTACTGGTGGATTTTCAATGACAAACTAATGTTAAATGTCAATAGATGATTACATTGGCTGGGGCACACCTGGTCAGTAGTACTAGTGACAATGTCACTAGTATATTACTACAATTTCACTATTCGCATTTCCTGCAGGGTAGCTAAATATTATTACTTTTACTTGAAAAATATTAAATTTATTAGATTATCAATATAAAGAGAAAGAAAAAGCATCATCAATTTAAAATTTTTGGGAAAATTTTTCCATTAAAAATGTGGGATATTTTTTTCAAATATATATTCATTGTTTAAAAGAATTCTTGCAAACTAATTTAAGTGGAATTTTACATAAAACTTACTTTAAAGTGCTGGTTTTAGATAAATTTTGTAGGATAACTTACTAGTAATTACACACACACACATACGACTGCCAAACATGACTTAAGTCTTCTAAAAGAGATAAATATACCGAAATGACGAGATGAGTGACATCTTGGCTAGTAGGCAGAATGTACTAGTATAGTAGTCGACGGGTGGCAGGTTTGATTCCTGCCGGAGACTATGGGTGTTTCTACAGACAATAGTTTCAGAGTTTATGTTTGATTTAAAAAAAGTACTCAAATGCTCAATATAATCAACCTTTTGCCAAAAAAAGCATTTGCTGAGTAAAAAAAAATCATAGGCAAGTATTAGATTTTTGTTTTCTATAAGGCTCTAGAACAACATTTTTGTACAAAAAACAAGCTTTATAAATCAGCAAATCGGCATACATAAATTGCAGCTTCTGTGATGTGTAAACATCTATACGCTGAAGAGTTAAACTCTTATTCATAATACAATCACAAATTTTGAGTAAGATGTGCGATGCGTTATCAAATCGGTGTGAGCTATGTATGAGTGTATTAGTGCAATCATACGGACAACAGAGAGAAACTTAACAGCTGCATAGAAATACACTCAACTGAATTTTAAAGCATACCTTCAGGAGCAATGTTAATTTTAATGGTAATTGCTTGTGAAGTGTAACAGTGCTGCCAGTGGTGATCGTTTTGTTAAAAATTTTAAAAATATAAAATATAAAATAAATAAAAAACATATATATACACTTTTAAACTTTTAAGAGCGTTTTAAATGTCAAATATTTGCAGTCTTTATAAAGAATTTATAATATTATATTATAACATATCTTCATTACTTACTGTTGCCTTACACAATTTACAAGAACTTTAAAGCATACCTTCAGGAGCAATGTTAATTTTAAAATAAATTACTTGTGAAGTGTAATAGTGTTGCCAGTGGTGATAGTTTTGTTAAAAATTTTAAAAATATAAAATAAATAAAATAAATATAAACTTTTAAATAAAAGAGCGTTTTAAATGTCAAATATTTGTTTAAAAGATATAAAGCAGTCTTTATAAAGAATTTATTATAACACATCTTCATTACGTACTGTTGCCTTACACTGAAGCTGGTGCACGACAATTGGGTAACAATCTCCATATCATGCCAATTATAATGGCTGGAGATTTTAATAGAAATTTTGCAAATCCACAGTCGTAAGCTTTGTCAAAATTTTTATTTGATGTTTTTCACTTGCATATGAGCAATTCTCCACATACCCCCACAACTAATAATTCTACTACTGTAGATGCAGTTTTCCATAGATTTTTAAATACAGTAGAGACAAAAATTGATATAGCTTATTTTAGTTATCATAAGCCAATATTAAAAAAAATTTCATTACTAGATGTTTACACATCTCCCCTGTGATCCGACTCACATTGCTTTTTTTTTATATCTTATCAACACCTTTTGTTTTAAAAAGAAATTAAAATAGGAGTACGTTTTCAATCCTCAAGGCTTAGATTTTATAAACTGCCAGTTCCACCAGAAACCAACTCACTTGGGTCCTGATAGGGCCCATTTTACTGCCTGGTGTTAAAAATAAAATGAAATGAAATAAAATAAAATAAAATAAAATAAAATAAAATAAAATAAAATAAAATAAAATAAAATAAAATAAAACAAAATAAAATTAGTAATAATTTCTCAATCGGGCTTAAGTTCAGTATTTTCCAAAAATTATTCCTGATTAAAATATATTCTTATAATTATTATTTGATAAGGCTAAAGTTTGTATCGTTTTGTGAGCCAAATTACATGTGATAATTATTAATAAAGAAATAACACCAACGTTAATTGCAAATATTCTGGCAAACACGTAAGAGAACGGAAGAACTAGCTGTTTTGCAAGGCCACTAAACCTTCATCATCAGCGTTCTTTTGTGTTTGGTCCACTGTATGTTGTGTCAGTTGATGTAGATTTCTGCTTTATATACTCAGACATTATTGCAAATGGAATATTTGAATTGTTTTGATTCATAGTATTTAATTTGCGGAAAGCTTTTTTCTAATGAAAACTCAATTTTACGATCTCTAAATTTGCAACAGTCTTGCCATTGTCGTTTGTTCCATACTAATTATGCACATGTTAGGTGATTTACTTATTTTTGCTCTACTTAAGATAAACTTTTTTCGTTTGTTACTACGAGTATTAAGTAGTCGTATATTTATTGAATTTTTGCCGCAGGCTAGCAGTGCTATTAATTTTAGTTAATTTCAGGTATTATTCTTCGAACTTCATTCATTCTAGTTCAATAAAATTTAAAATGTCTCAAATAAAATAAAATTTTATTTACCATGCAATTTACTCACACTAAACTAAACAAACTGTGACTTATACGAAAATAGTTGTCTTTTTTATATCGGATATTGATATTTTCCAAGTTTTTGCAAAAATGTATATCCCATGAAAACCCCTAAGAGTGGGACAGCAATAGAGAAGATGCCCTACAGTTTCCCCTTCATTTATGTTACGCGTTTTTCTGCAGAAAACATATATGGAGGATATAATATCCTGGTATTGTGCACCTATGTGGAAAGGTCTTGTTAATACTGAGATATACCATCTAGTCTATGCGATCGGGAAGTGCTTCTACTCTATTTAAGATTTACAAAATTTCAATGGAATACCGACTGGTTGCGAAGTATATGGGTTTGAGGGTTGAATCCCAACTTTGACTAGCCTGTCCTTTATAACATTTCCGAGTACAGGTACCCTGATTAACTTTAGATTGGAAGTATGAAGGTTAAATATTTTTGGAAAAGGATAGTGAAGGAAAAACAGACGCTTTATTGTTTTCATACCTTAGTTGACTTTGGTAGGCGCATTATTTTAAATTATTCTACCATTTGATTAGCGATGTTAAATGATGTGCTTTCCTTATATTTTGAATAAGCCAACCCATTTCTATGTATTATAATTTATTTTTAATCACTACATCTAGATGGAAATGGGATGAAAAATAGTCTTAAGGAGGTCACCTGTCAAATAGGTCAAATGTGAGAAATATATTCTTACATTTGCCGTTATTCGTTATTACAGCTGAAAAAGCTGTATTGAAGAAAAAACAAATCAACAATCGCTTGAAAAGTTGAAGTATCTCAGTGAAATGTTTAAAGTACTAGAAAACTTCCACGATATCCCTCACTTCAAGACGACATTGGAATGTAATTTTCTTTAAAAATATTCCAGTGCTTAAAATTACCTAAGTGGCCTCCAATTGGCCTGGCCTTAGTAATAGTGTTCTGCCCTCGTAACTTTGGATAATCTACCCTTTGATATAAATATATATTATACAGCAAGAACAGCACATTTATTTCATTTAACCATTAACAAGGCAATAAAATTTATATATATATTTTCTAGTGTGATAATAAAACATCAAAAATAAAATACATTAGTTTACCCTAATAAATTAAAGCAGATATAAGAAAATTAATCACGCTTGTATAACATATATAAATAAATTATATTAAGTACAAACAAAATATGTGTATAATGCAAGGTTTTTACATGTTTTACTTCCTTAAATATTTGGTAATAAATTTTTTATTCAAGCTGAAATAAATATAAACTGCCTTATTCATCGTGGCATAACCGCCAAAAAGGCTTAAGCGACCATATGTTCGAACATAGTATTTTTTTTTTAACAAAATCAGTTATTTGCGATCTTAAAAATGACGCTAACAAAATTTTTTCGGTTAAGCTTTTTTTACGGTTATGACTCGTTATAAGAAATATATATTTTTTATAAATGTTGTTATAACCCATCTGAGGTTTTTACGTAAAGAAAACCACACACCAGTGGACCAAACACAAAAGAAGCCTTCGTAAACAGCTAATTGTTCCGTTCTACTACGTGTTTGTCATAATATTTAAAACTAATAATTATTACATATATTTTGAATTTCAAAGCGATATAAGCTTTAGCGTGATCAAGATCATAAATATAGAAACAAATGAAATTCGAATAATAATAATAAAACTAATTAATAATTATCCCATGTAATTTGGCTTAAAAAGCGTTACGAACAGTAGTCTAATTCAAGTCATAAGAATTTAAGAAACAAATACAGTTCGAAAAATAATAATTAATTAAAATTAATAGTCATTGGCTTGTGGCAAAAATCAAGAATAAAAATATACTTAATAGTAACAAACCAAAAAAGTTTGTCTTAAGTAGAACAAAAATAAGCCAATTAACAAACATGTGCATAGTTAGTAAGGAACAAACGACAATGGTAAGACTGTTGTATAATATATATAGAAGATGGTATATACATAGAAGATGGTAGCTTTGAGCCTTCATTACAAAAACACATGAGCAAATTGAAATGCAATGAACCAAACCAATTCACATATTCCATTTGCAATAAAGTTTCGTATATAAGGCAGACATCTACATCAACGGACACCACACACGGTGGACCAAAACACAGAAGAACGCTGATGAGGAAGGTTTAGTGACCTTCGAAAACGGCTGGCTGTTCCGTTCAACTGTGTGTTGTTGTCAGAATATTTACAACTAACTTGATGTTATTTGTTCATTAATAATTATCACATGTAATTTGGCTTAAAAAGCGTTACGAACAGTAACCTAATCAATTCATAAGAATTTAAAAAACTAACTATATTTTTTTTTATTTTCATCACAAAACTTACGATTATCAGTGTTCTTGTGTTTGTTGCACTGTGGGTGTAGTATCAATTGGGGTAACTTCTGCTCCATTTACATAAATATTTTTCAATGCAAATGGAATATGTGAATTGTTTCGATTCTTTGTACTCCGTATGCCAAATATAGCACTCTTACTTAAACATATTTTTTATGACTGGCTATAAAACTAAACAAGAATAAAATAAATATTTTTTTGTATCTCTTGATTTTTTTCATACACATATATGATAAAATTTATTCAATTTAACTGACATATATTTATATTTATTCAATTGGACTGAGAAGAAGTTGATTTCACTATTTGATTGTATTTTAATATTTTCTTTGGTTGTTCGTATGAGAGACCGGAAACTTTTATTTATGTTACTGAATACTTTTGATATCTTAAATTACCCTCCCCCCCCCCCCCAAAAAAAAAATATCAAAATCCTTGTGACGCCAATTCGATACTCTATTATTTTATAAATTTTTATATATAGTATTGTAACTACAAATATGTAAGAATTCTTAAGAATTTGTATAACATTAAAGTTAATTTTTCGTGTCGAGAATTTTGCTTGAGTCTTGAATATGTTCCATTTGATAATACATTAATACAAAATGTTTAATCGATTTGATTTTATAAGCACTTAGATGAGAATTTGAAAAAGAAAATTTATTTGGATTTAAATTAAATTTCATTCCAGTAACTTCTGGTAGCCTTCATCGAATTTGAATATAAAATAACTTCATACTCTGCCTTATGATGAGGTCATAAAGACGTACCGACTACAAACTTGTACAAACCATGTTGTATCATATAAAAGTGTATTTGAAAATACTTTGACAAACAAAATTTGTCAAAACAAAAACAAGTTATTAGTAAAATACTTTTGTTGTTAGAAATTGAATTTGAAATTATCTTTTCAAATACTTTAAACGATACAGCAAGCCATAGGAATTGTACAATTGATTTTAAGTTTAGATTGAATGATAGTATGACATTTTGCCATTAACAAAATAGTTTAAACAATCCATATTTTTATAACAATTTTTTCTTACTCGCTATTAATATTTTTTTTTAAACCAAAATATAAATTACGAATTTTCGTTTAATCCTTTTATTGAAAAAATTTCTTGTGGTGCTTGACTCACAATCTTAGCAAATATTTTTAAGTCTACTTAGAATCATTTATATATTTCTACTTTCATGTTTACCAATTATTTTATGTATAATAGCTTTGGGCTTTAATATGTAGAGGCTCGTGCTTTGAAGCGTGAATATTATTACAATAAACTATTCTTAGATGAGAGTTGTGGCGCCAAAGCAAACAAATTTTCTTTAAAGAAAATATAGAGTTTTTTTTAACATGTATGTATGTATATAAACAAATATTTGCTTAAGCAAAAATATATATAAAAATATGTAATAAAAACATATGTACATACATACATACATTTAAGTATTTTATTTAGTGCGTGCTGTTGCCCATTTTCTTTTTATTTCTTTCTGTCTATAAAATATTCATATGTTTTCCGGGTTTCATGCGTATGTATATGTATTTGACTTTTATATACGAAAGCAACATGAAATGTTCTTTCAAGGCCAATGTCTTCAATTTCTTTTGTAAAAGTCTTGATAGTAATTCTAAGAAACAGGGTTCTACTCGTCGCTTGCGATAATCAGCTGATTCGATCACGTTTTTTTTAGTTTGAGATTATGGCATTCGATATCGAACCATATTAATATATTGTTCGATAGCGAATGCCATAATCTCAAACTGAAAAAAAGTGATCGAATCAGCTCACTATCGAAAGCGCTGAGTAGACCCTAGTTTCAGAATTTAACCGACAATATATGTACATATTTTTTGCTTTAGTGTTTTAACACCTAAAATTACAACCTGGGGTCCAATCTTCTTTTTCGACAACGATTTTGAGATTATCGCATACAATATCGAAAAATTTTATTAAACTATTTTTTTGAGCTTTAGGTCTGTTTGTATTTGTGCTTTATTCGTTCAATATTTCGTTAAGCTTCGGTTAACTTCTTCAGGATGTATATTATTTTTGTTTTCATAAAAAGCAAAACAATATTGAGCCCTTTTTTCAATTTTATCGTAAGCGACATGTTATTGAAAATGAACTTTTTTATTGAAATTACAATTTTATGGTCCTACTCATAGTTTAGAATTATCAAAATTGCAAAATTGTTGATAACTTTTAAGATACAGACTGTAGAATTTTATCGTAAGCGCCAATTTACGTACAAAAACAAATTTGAATATTTAAAAAAAAAACATTCTCCTGAAAAATTTAGTTTTTGTTTAGCTACAAGTGTAATGAATTCAGTGACCAAATTATGGCATTCGATATAGATCAAACTTTTTTAAAATAAAACAATCTTCTTTATAAATGAGTGTATTTGTTGTTGCAGTTTTTTTTTACTTCTTATAACACTTATTTTACAAACTGTTCAACAGCTGTTTTTGTTTGTTTAAAAAACTAAGAAATATATTTTATAAATGAGTATTTTAAATTTATGGAACTACTTAAGCTTGGAAATCAAATAAATAAAACCACATTAAAAACTAAACTGTACTCATCGGCAGATGGATTTCAGTAATTTTTTTTCTGCTCCTAGACGTCAATGAAAATATTTTCGTTGTTTTAGTAGCAAAAGTTAATTATTTTTTAAATAATTTTTTATTGTAATTGTGTCTGCATCTATTTTTATATAGAAATGCAAATCTTTCAATCGTGATCTCTTCTTATTAACTGACATAAGCATTACCAGCTGATTTTGGTCATTTTAACTTGGCAGCACTGAATTTAGTACAGCGATTACAAGGTTGCCAGTACAAAATAGGTTTAAAGTTGTTTTTAATAAAATAATTTTGTGTGGAAAAGCCAGTAGTGAGATTCACTAACTTTTAACGATAAGAGAATCGTAATTTTTGTTTTTACCTTTTGTCGCCTACAATAACGATTGTGTGATTCTGTAACAACCACTTGGTGGATTTCATGGTAGAAAATTCTGGAATGGCAGCAGGAAGGTTTAAAAAGTTACATGGAAGAGTGGAGTGCGGAACTAAGTGGAAACTATTGGACGAGACTATAAGAGAGACGGTAAGATCCATAAACATAGAGCTTGAAGGAAAATTAATATTAGCCAGTACATTGGCCAGTACAACGACCCCAGTGTGTAAATAAAAATAGTTTATCAAAAAGTTCTAAAAATAGTTACATTTATTTTAAGGAGATCCAAGTTCTTATATCCCAAATATTCAAAAACTATTTGTAATACAAAACATACAGCACATAAATTATAGTAGCTAAAATACTGAATAGCAAATTTGCTAAACTTTCGTTATTATTATTTTAAAGTTGCGGTTATCGTGAAGAAATGTTAGTGATTCGCACTTCAAGTTTTCACATTAGGTTTTAAACATTATCAGCTGTTTCTGGTAATTTTAACTTGGCAGCACTGAAATTAGTGCAGTGAAAACAATGTTACCAACACAAAAAAGGTTTTAAATTATTTTTACACAGTCGTAATTTAACTCTGGGTGGGAGAACACCTATTTCGCGTCGTCGTAGTTATTTTTTAAATGCGGCCAGGCATTTTGTTGTTGTCTTGCTTTCGAGAATTTTGCGGCTGTCGCATTGTTAATGTTTTTTCCTTGATTAACCGTAATTAATTGCGGCTCTTTCTGGAATTTTTCATTGGCATATGCAATCGTTTTTTTGTGTGCTATGTATGCATATGTATTATGTATAACTGTTCGTGATTTGTTACACTTTTGAAGAATTTTTATACGGCTTTTACTGTGACTTATGTATAACCAAACTTTTTGATGACGCGTGACACTACAAGAAATTTGATAAAACTTAACGATTTGTTGAAGAATCTGGTGGAGACCAAATAGAATACTCAATTTAAGAGCAATTTGTTGGAGAACCTGGTGGAGACCAAATAGAACACTCAAATGTGCCGTACTAATTTGACAGAGGAGATTTATAAAACTTTTTAATACTTGGGGACTAACTTATTTGATATTGGAAAAAACTGGTGGAGACTGGATTAAAAGCATTTTGTTGAAGAACCTGGTGGAGTACCATATATAACTCAAATGTAGGGAATACTGACTGGTGGAGACCATTTTTTGTTGAAGAACCTGGTGGAGTACCATATATTACTCCAACTTAAAGAAGACTAACTGGTGGAGACCATTCATACTCTAGGAGTGGACTCTTGGATTCTCTACTTCCTATGTGAAGGCGTGGGTCGAATGGGGCCTTGAGAAAGCTTCTATTTTTTGTAGAACCTGGCACTTTGCTCTCAGTAGCTAGCCAAATTATACCAAACCCAAAAAAAAAAAAAATTATTTTTAACAAAATATGTTTGTGTGCTTTTATTATTTATTTTATTATTTTATTAGCTTTCACAATTGGTTTTAAACCAATCAATATTTATTAAAACCATGTCAGTGTGAAAACAATATACGATAAATAAATTAGTTATTTATAACTCAGGGATGGAAGAGGAAAAAATTTGGTTAGTTTGTTCATGTGCCTGCTTTTCTGCAAAAAGAAAAGTTCTTGTTTTAATGCCAGTTCAAGTGAAACATTTCAATGCATGCACCCCGTTGCACTTTAAAGTTGTTCTACTACATTTGACTTTAATCCGCATATTAATATTGAACTTATAATTGCAGCATATAAATTCCTTTCACCATCTTACGGCTAATTTGCCCATTTTGCAAGTATTTAATTAAGTTTTATAGTTTTTTTGCTTCTGTTTATTTTAATTTTACAATTTTATTTTACAATGCTGGTTGGAATTCATATTAGACCTGTATTGAACTCTTACAAAAATTCGATTAAGTATTCTTGTAGTCAGATATTAGGAAAAGGCTTAAATTTTAACAACCTTGTTTATGAAAATTATTAAGGCTTTATAAAGGGGTTTTAAGACAGATGTTTACGTAAAATTTTTCTTATTAAGCCTTTATAAACCCTTAATAATTTTTATAAATAAAACTGCTAGTTAAATAAACAATAATGTTTTAGACATTTTTTATTCGACATATTGTCATGAGCCCATTCCAATCCGAAATTTAATTGCCGGTGGTTCAGCGTTGTCTATATGCATTTCTTTGTTGCTGTAACAATTTATCAGTAGATTTCAAGCAGACATTTTGAACAGCCACAGTCGCGCTGAACTACCGGCAAGTGAATTTCAGATTGGAATAATAATAAATTTTCTAAATAAATACTAATTGTATTTATTTTGATTATAAAGAATATCTTCATTTATAATTTTATAAATATTTGATAAAACTTATTATTTTATACAATTGGATAGCTGGGAGGCTTACAAAATTTTAATTAAGTTTCCAATTCACTTGATTTTAAGAGAAAATTAATTATTTCTTGTAATTATTTCACTTAAATACAATTCGGTGGCTACACCGTTACTCATGTATTAACAATTGGCTTATTAAGACGCCTGATGTCAAGAGAGTTTTCAAAACATAAACCAAAACTGTTAGAGCATTTGAAGTCTGCTCATCCTTTTGTAGCTTCCAGTCTCTTTAAAAATCACAGATAAGTTCATTGTAATCAAAGCAGGTACTTATGATTGTGCCAGGACAACATTAAATTAAATTCATGTTGTTTCAACTTGAAATAACTTTGATTCACCAAAACTCTTTGTGCTACAACGTAAATTCGATACTGAAAAATTAACATTACTCTAACCTGAAATAATTTTGATTCAACATGATTCTTAATTTTGATTTAGCAGTACAGAAATGTTAAGTCAACATGAAATAAAGTTATTTTAACATGATTTTTTTACGATTACTGTAAATCATGTTGAATTAACATGAAACACATATGAAACAAAATCATTGCCGAAAAGAGATATATTAACCTTGTTTACGTAGATTTTAATTTGAAATCTTCCTGTGTCTCTGAACCCTGGTATGTTAAACATTTCTTCAAACATGTTTTCCTTTAATCGGGCGCATGGGGTCATAAGAGATTAATATCGTAAAACTAACATATAAAGTATTTAAAAAACTCTCTCGCTCTGTGCTGCTTCAAATTTCTAATGTTTCAGATTAAACATACTAATAACTAATTGATATATTGCCTGAGATTCCATGCTCCATTAATTGTTTGATTTTTTTTAATGCGCCTAATTAAAGATAAACAATTGTTGTCATCTGATAGCTTTAAATTATTTAGATCCAAAATATTTCACACTTTTTTAATAGCTCTCAATATTACATACAAATTATACTGTTGCTAAAGAACAATGCCAGTGTGGGGTGTTGTGCAAATACCAACTTTAAATGAATTCAAGTGCCTCGCTTTAAATTAAAATCTACCAACTGCCAGGTTGTCTGCAATAAACTCCAGTCCAACTGCCACAAATATTGTCTATTTATGTATTCTCAAAGATTTGCCTTTGCTGACTGCTTTTCTTTTTTTTTATTGAAGTTGTTGGGTGTTTCTCAATATCTTTTAGAATGTCACTTCATGTTGGTTTTTAATGAGTCTGTTATTTGATTTTTGTTATTGTTAGAATTTCTTTCGACTGCTGTTAATACTAGTGCTCTCGCTTGTTAAACTTTTCTCTTTAATTTTATTAGATTTTCCTTACTTGCTGTTGCTGCCTTTACTAGAAGTGCCTTGTTAATTCCTGCTTTTTACATGCATACACATATTTTTGTGTGACAAGTATAAGCATTTCAATACAAGTGTATATTCATGTTTACATATGTATATGTAGATATATTTACATATACTAAATACATACATTTGTACGTCTGTATATGTATTTCATTAATATTGAATACAAGTCTTCGTTATCAGCTACGAAGCTTTTGTTGTCAGTTTGTGCAGATGATAGTTTAAATAGAGCACACAGAGTTTCAGGAGCATTATGTGCTGGCTTAAATTGAGGTGGAGGTGGAGGAGGGGTGGGCGGTCTTAATTATTTAATCTTAAATATACTCCTTGTTTACAATTTTCCATTATTCCAGGAGACTCTTTAAAAACTGTTATTTGAAGCAAAATAATTTAAGCTAACAGTTAAGGACTATTCCCAGTCAATCCTAGGATATAATAAATTTTTTATATATTTAATATATTTGTGATATAATCAGTAACATAAAAACATTTTAATCAGCTGGGCTGAGCTTGATGACATCAAATTAAATGTCTAAACTAGTTGCCTGGTCATGGTAGCGATAATTTTTCCAAGGTCTCCATTATTTAGTTTTTAAGTCCTTATTTAAAAAAAAAGCGCTGCACACTCTTGATTCTATCTAAATTCATGATTTAATACTATTTAAAAAAACACTAAACTTTTTAGAATAAAGTCTTTTAAAAACTAAAGTTACTCAAATCACAATCAAAGTAGCTGCAAATTTTTGTTTAATTAATTATTTCCTAGATACTTTACATATTTTATGTTAATTTGCATGTTGCAAAAACATTCAAGAATCAGTGACCACAGAAAGTTATTTTGAAAAGAAAATTTACCTTATTTTTATGGTTAAGCAATTTTGTATATGCATTTTGTTCCCGCTTTTGAAAATAATGAGTAGACTTCAAGCCAAACAATTTTTTAATTTAGCTAACAAACTTTTTATATTTATAGTAAGACTCTTAATACCACATTGAGAATCACAATTTATCATAATTTTATATATTCGTACTTGAATATTTTCGGCCCTCTTCTGTATGTTGAATCCGTGTGAATTTCTCGTTTTCGAAAAATTAATAATGGTCCTGCCAACGTCTTCAATATAATACACGTTGATTTTCCTTAAGTTATGATTTTTGGGAAGCGATATAATCAAAGAATTGAAAAAATTCCAAAAAAAAAAATATATCTATTGGCAGAGTTAGTTTTCTAAAATCGTGCGGTTTCAAATCTATCTGTTTTTGCAACAGGGCCATTTATTATATTAACTTCGTTTTTGATTTTTTAATAAACCAACAATTCTCACTCATAGGACTTAAACGATTTACGCTCACCCATACACATATAATTTGTATGTGTGTATGCCCCGACGCTAAAGACGACTCACACAAATAGGAACTCTTGCAGTTCTCTGATGCATAAATGAATGAATTAATTAAAAGGGAAAGACAGGACACTGCTACCAAAGTAGATATATTATATACCTTGCCAGGTGCTAGAGGACCTCATCTAGAACTACTCTCCTAATGGATCTCAAGATTGCCAGTGTGTCTAGTGTTGGCAAATCCCAATCCTAAAATTGGTGCTTGCCCGATTCGATAAATCTTCTGTGGCATAACGCTTCACAGTCCTTTAGAATATGATCTGGAGTTTCATCGTCGCAATCTCAGAATCTGCACAGGCTGTTACTCTCAATGCCAAGTCTGTTGAGGTATTTTTACAGTCTGCAATGGCCTGTGAGGAAGCCTGTGATCAAGGATATTAGAGCTATAAAACGATTTTGGTTGTACGTTCCAATCATTAGCTTTGCATGCCTCAATCCAGGGAGTCTTGATCTCCGTCGATATATATTCCCGCATTGTGTCCAATCCAAGTCCGAAAAACGGTTTTGGTCCAACCATGGGTGTACTATCCCCGCCCCCTTCTGGCAATTTTGTCTGCATTTTAATTTTCTGCCAACCCAGATTTTCAAAGAATCCAGCAGAGTGTGACCTTATTCATGCTGCTTAGCTGAGATTTAGCTTAATGCGGCATTCCCAAGCTAACTTAGAGGTAAACTCATATGAGCTGAGTACTTTGATGGCAGCCTGGCTATACAAACTGATGGCTATATCTCTTCGTCGGTAGCACCTGTCAAGATTAAATTGTGTGCATCTCTCAATCACATAAATATCCGATTGAAAAATGGTAGGAGACTATCCCAAGTACTCGTGGTAGTTACTGCTTGGTCCTACGACTGCCACACCAGAACGTGTCGGCGTTCTGAAGCCATCAGTATACCACATGATGGTGCCAGTTCCCAAGAAATACTAAGGTGCAATGTATTGCCCCCCAATCCCCCTTGGCCAAAAAAGTTTCAAACCTCTTGTCTTGCAACCTTAGTACCTTGAAGAATGGGAACTAAGTTGGTTCTAAAAGGGTGCAAGGGGTCGATGGTTAGCGTCTTTCCTAAACCGTGAGATAAGGCCGTAATGGCAGGTGCTCACGATAATCTGAAACACATCTGTCAAAGTTATACATTTTATTCATCATGCCAGATGATTGCGCAAGTAGTGGAAATCGTCTTGCCAGAGATTATTGCTACCATTGGCTAATTAGACAGTATTTGATGCATGGTATACACAAAAACTTTTGTTTCTCATCGTATAATATAACCATATCTAAAACATATTTTTCTCTTTCTCTCTCTTACTATTACTCCTCTTACTAGTTCAAAATAATGTGCGTAGTTTGTATGTCAGGAGACGATCAACTAAACTCAACAAAACACATAAACATTTTTATGATGCCTTTGTCAATATATAGAATAACAAAAATCAAATAACAAATAAAATAAAATTACCACATTAAATTAAATTCATGTCGTTTCAACGTGACATAACTTTGATTCGAGATACTTCACAGTGTTATTTCTGTTGTGTATATTAGACAATTTGACAAACAAATGTTTTCAATAAAAATACAGATGCCCGTAGAGTTAGCCAAAAATAAAACGAAAGAATTTACTTTTTGGAATTATATTTAATGAAAGATTATAAAAAGAAAAATGGATTACAAAATTATTAAAACTAAACTCAAAAGGAAGAGAAAAAGGCAAGAAGGTAAAAAGGAAAAGAAAAAAGAGCAAAAGAAAAAAGAAAGATGCCAGATTCAAATTTAGAAAGTGAATAATCCCAACAATTTCAATATCAAATTTACGTTGTTTCAACTTTTAATAACTTTGATTCAATATAATTCATGATTTTAATTTAACAGTACATAATCGAATCTTAAATCAACATGAAATAATTTTAATTCAAAAGAAATTATATTCTTTGGGGATTACTGTAACATGATTTAATAAAAAAAATATACTCTTATGTATTATTATTTACTTTAACGCAGTTTATGTCCAGCACTGGTCGGGCCTAATTTTATAATAAGATTTAAGATTTGAATACTTATTTTTAATTCATTTTTGAGGATACAATAAATAAATACATGAAAAGAATTTTCAATTAACATGAAACATATATGAAGCAAAAGTGTTACTAAAACATGTTAAATTAACTTTGATTTTGCAGATTTTAATATATAAAATATTTTTGTGTGGTATAATCGTTATAAACTTAAGCTTATGCATACGTTCAAGGGAATTCTTGAACGTATGCATAAGTTTCTTTTTCTTTAAGAAAATGTTTCTTAGATTTAATTTGTTTAACATTTTTAACGCTAAAAATAACACAGCATAAGCAACTTTTTTATATAATACTAAAGACTTCTTTTGCTTTTTATACATAAAACGTCTGAATGTTTCCAAAAACTTTAAGGCTGACAATAAACATTTGTGCGTAGGCTTCGAGTAAACGTAAATAATTGGAATTTTTCTCCATAGCAAGTGATTAAATTGTTGTGCCACCCAATTAAGTCTTTTAAAAGTATTTTGATAAAATACTTATGAAAATACGAAAAGTTTAAAAATTTCCATTTTATCAGCCATCAGATTCAACTCCTTCCTTATATTGTCGAGTACATGTTTATTAAAATATGCAGCAACTAAGCAAAGTATTAAGTTCGTTTTATTGGTTTGTAACGCAACTTGGTATAGATACATACATACATGTTGCTCATTTAGTTCAACAATGTACTAACTCAATATAAATAGGATTATAGAAGACAAGTTTAGAGTTTTCAATTGACAAACGGCATGATGGCATAAAATTTATTTTTCTCTTTAGAATTGAGTATACGAAATATTTATGCTAAGCAAAAAATTAGACATTACCATCAGAACTACTTGCAATATAATGACTTACTTTTCTGATTACCAAATTTCATTACTCGCTTACAAATCACATTACATAAAATTTAAAAAAAAATATGTAGAATTTGATTGAGGAGAAAAATGATTCTATTAGACTTCATAGATTACGTGAATATGTTTTCAGATAAAAAAGTGTAAGTATGTCTAAATAATCGATTATTTATATTATATTATATTTTTGTTATATATTATTATTTTGTATATGTCATTGGTAATCCAGTAGGGAAGAGCTTCCACCAAAAATGCTTAATTCCAACCCCGATTACCTTTTTTTGATTTTTTTTTTTTGCAAGGGATGACGTTTTTATACAATCTTTATTACAACATGAGGATAAATTAATGCAGAATTAATTCTCATAAATTGTTTATCTAATTTTTCGACCTAAAGCTTAAAAAAATAGTTTTATTAATTCTCATATTATTATTAATCAAAAATCGCATATTTATAGTTATGATATTTTTCAAATAAATGAGCTATATGTGTAAGTATGTGCAAATATAGATTGTCCCCTATAGTTTTGCTAGCATAACAACATTTTCAATACATTTAGCAGCCATCGTTATTTCGGTTTTATCCTTTGCTCGTGTCCCTAATTAATGGGGATTTTTCTTAACTTAATTTGTATTGTATTGTTATCGTGCTTTTGCATCTCTTTAATATTTGTTCAAGGATAATTAAACATTCTAGTGTATAAAAGAGCAAATATGTACATATGTATGTAATTATTTGTTTGTGTTAATACGAAGTTGGGGTAAACAAATGTAACTTACAAGTGTATGTGGCATGTGTATGTATGTGTGTGTGTATGCGTGTATGAGTGCGTGTATGTGTGTGAGTGTGTGTGTGTACTTAGATGTTTTCCTATTTCAAAGCAACACTGATTACAAAATTATCTCAGTAAGTTGAGAGGCGTTAAAATTAAAGAGATATTTAGAAAATAAAGTAGTTTCAATGGGTTGGTTATTAAAGCACAAGGATACAATTTGTTATGTAGTAAAATATTATTTTATATGTTTTTAATCTTTAAGGTAATAGCATTTTTTATTGGCTATAAAAAAAGACACAAAATGTAGAAAGAAGAAGACTTATAATTTGTTCATATTTCTTAATTTAGTGAAAGTCTTACAATACTCGTGTCTACTCTATAATTTCGTATCAATGGTAATTTTAAAATACAAAAATTATGTTCTTTTATAAAACTACTCAAATCAGTCTGTCTATCGCAGACTATCTTCTCCAAAGCTATAGACCTGAAATTTTTACAGAATATACAAAATTTGGCCAAAAGCGCCAAAAAAGCTTAAGCTACATAATTTTCCAAGCTCATATTTTGACCAAAATCTATCATTAGTGAACGTAAATAATTGATTTTCATCAAAACAGCCAGGTCCAAAATATGTGTGGGTTAATCTTTTTTGGCGTTTACGGCTCGAAATGACAGATAAAAAAATATAGAGTGTTCTAAAATCCCATGTTATATACAGACAATTATTAATAGTTACTAGAAATTTTCAGAAATAGTGTTTTTTTCGCAGACTTCACTAATTATCACTGAAATGTAAAAATCAAAATTAAAGAGTATTCAATAAGTTAATTTAATTTTATAAATTTTTGTATGTTAGAAACCGTAAAAGGTAAACTCTTAAAATTTTATAAGAACGTTAAAAACTAGAAAAAAAAATTAAAAAAATGCCAGAGCGTAAATTCGCCAAAACTAGAAAAAAACGCTTAAAGGAAAAATATCACCAAAAATAAAGTAAATCGCTTAAATGCAAAAAAATCACAAAAGCTAAAATGGTTGTCAAAAACCTAAAAAATCGCCAAAAACCGAAAAAATTGCCATAATGAAAAACGCCATATTTAAAAAAATCGTTTAAACTAAAAATGTGTGCCTTAAAATAAAAATTAGCGTCAAAAAGAAAAAAGCTTAAAAACTAAAAAATCGCTTAAACTAAAAATTTATGCTGTAAAATAAACTAAAACTAGCGCCAAGATGAAAAAAGAGTCAAAACTGAAAAAATGTAAGTTTAAAATTTTTAAACGCACAAATAATCCCTTTACCTTTAAAGGTTCCCTGATGATCTGCATTAGTAACAGTGAAATGCGCATAGGATCCAGCTAAACCCCTCAATAATCAATTTCAATGTATTTTTAATAAAAAAAATATTTTACTTAATAAGTAAAATAATAATTTGGGATTATTAGTGCGTTTAAAAATCTTAAACTTAAATTTTAACAATCCCCATAAAAACACTAACTTAATAAATCGCTAAAGCAAAAAACGCAGCTAAAACCAAAAATATTTCTAATAAAAAAACTAAAAAAAAATTCTATAATAACAAAAATTAAAAATTTTAAAAACCCCCGATATATTTAGAAAAGATGTGACATCTTCTAAACGGCTGAACCAATTTTCTTCAAACATAGTTAAGAACCTTCTCGATCAAGTCACCTTTCAAGCAGAGAAAACTAAATCAAAATCGGTCCAGCCGTTTGGGCTGTACGTGGACACGGACAGATACACAGATACACAGACACACACTACAAACTTATAACACCTCTTTTTTTGGTCGAGGATTAAAAACCAAAATAAATCGCCAAAATAAAAAAAGCATCTATACAAAAAAAATTTCGCCAAAACCCGAAAAAATCGCAAAAACAAAAAAAAACCGCCAAAAACTAAAAATGTCATTACTAAAAAAACTCGCTAAAACCCAAAAATCGCAAAAACGAAAAAGTATCAAAATAAATAAGCTTCACAACTAGGGATAGGATTTTCACGTAACTATATATATTCTGTCGTACGACCTACGATCAATGTAAAAAAATATCTATATAAATACATATACTTACATATATCTTGGTGGTTTTTGATTAGTTGTTAGATTGGGAGCAAGGTTGAAGGCTGTTGGATACTATATTTCATTAACAAAAATTTTAAAATCAAAAAACTTAAGCACGGAATTGGCATTTGTGCACACAGAGTATGACTTTCCTGTTGATACTACAACCCAGTTAAAGGGTTTCGATTCCTTAACTTGTATTAATTAAGGATACGGTAAAAAAAAATGTGTGTTCTGAAAGGCAGAATAAGTGAAGAGTTTAAGAATAAACTAGATAAAGTTACACAAAATAAAAGTATGGTCTTAAAGAAAATGCAACAAATTTCCATCATTCGTGATCATTTTGTAGCATAATCATCGACGAACTAAAATAACAAACTAAATGGCTAATAAGCACAGCTTTGAAATTTAATACGCCTGATTGGCACCAGAGGCGCTGCAACACGGCATTATTAAGAACCCGCAAAAAACCAGTGTTATAAAATAATTAAGGTTTCCTCTAGCTCTTCCTTCGCACATGTGTGTTCTCTATTAGTTGTGCTCCACCGAGCATTCTTAAAAAATTTAGTTAGATACTGAATATATATATTTTGAATATCCCCCATTCATTCAAATGGAGAATATTCCATTTTATTTTAAGGTTTAATAAGTATTGTTTTGCTGTACATGTCACTGTTTTGCGATTGCGTGTAATTCTTCATACAAAACCGTACAAAGTAATGTTAACTCTTGTTTTGCTTCATTTCTATAAGAAATTAATATTTAATAAAAAAAAACAATGTGAGTCCGATCACAGGGGAGATGTGTAAACATCTAGTAATGAAATTTTTTTTAATATTGGCTTATGATAACTAAAATAATCTATATCAATTTTTGTCTCTACTGTATTTAAAAATCTATGGAAAACTGCATCTATACTAGTAGAATTATTAGTTGTGGGGGTATGTGGAGAATTGCTCATATGCAAGTGGAAAAATTCAAATAAAAATGTTTACAAAGCTCTGCGAATGTGGGTTTGCAAAATTTGTATTAAAATCTCCACCCATAATAACTGGCATGTTATGGAGATTGTTACCCAATTGTCGTGCACCAGCTTCAGTGTAAGGCAACCGTACGTAATGAAGATATGTTATAATATAGTATTATAAATTCTTTATAAAGACTGCTATATATCTTTTAAACGAATATTTGACATTTAAAACGCTCTTTAATTTAAAAGTTTATATTTATTTTATTTATTTTATATTTTTCAACTTTTTAACAAAATTATTCCCACTGGCAACACTATTACACTTCACAAGCAATTTCTATTAAAATTATCATTGCTCCTGAAGGTATGCTTTAAAATTGGGTTGAGTGTATTTCTATGCAGCTGTTAAGTTTCTCTGTTGTCCGTATGATTACACTAATACACTCATACATAGCTCACACCGATTTGATAACGCATCACACATCTTACTCAAAATTTGTGAATATATTGTGAAAAAGATTTTTAACCCCTAGCGTATAGATGTTTACACATCAAAAACTCGCTGTCGTAAGAAAAATTCAACGGCGACTGTTAAGCAAAAACATCATCACCCAGAAACAGCCGCCGATTACATGTTTTTATATAAAATTATTAAACACTAAAATAAAATATATGAAACGTTTATATTAAATACACTTGAATTCCTTATGTTAAAAATATTACGGCGCCGGCTTCTTGGTCGGCATTAAACGATCGATTTATTTCTCTCGAAAGTAAGAAAATTAAATTTGAAGCATTAATTTTTGTCACAACAACAATATACAGCACTAGAAGCTGCTTTTTGAAAGTAAAATTAAGAAAAGTGCTATATGCGGCACAAAATTTTTTTTTACTTTTACAATAAAGTAATATTAACTTCTTAATTCATGCGTGAAAGTTCACAAAAGTTAACATATTTCTTCAAAACATGTGCCAAAAGCAGGGGTGCAAATGCAAAAGAAATCCATTGGGTATATTTTGAGGAAACTTCATGTAAACCTACTGTGTCATTTTTATCCACTCCAATTTTGTGGTGTATATGGGCTTAACCATTCAGAGGCGACAAGATATTCCTTCTCCTTAAAAAATTAAATTAAACTGAAAGTTCCAAAACAGTAAATAAATACATATTTCATTAGTTTTAAATATATGTATATATTTTTTTATTTTTAATGTATATTTTATATACATACATCAAATGCGATTTTAAATGCATAAAAATCCCATATCTAGTCTAGACTTTTTTATAATTTGATTATTGGAGTGAATAGGAGTAAGTAAAGAAAGAAAGTCAGATATCTTGGCAAATAAAGTTCTGAATTAGAAATAAGTTTACCGATAATATTCTCACAATAAAAGCAACAATAGGTTACTTGCCTCACTCTGGGAAAATAAGATTTTAAAAAATTGCACTACGGCAACATTGATTTAGGGTATTTCAAATCTGTTGTGATGTAAGAGATACAATTTTTTATTAAGAACAAATTTCACACTTTGAAACTAGATATTGGGCCAAAGTTATTGCATTAAAATAATATTAACAATTGCCTGTACTTAATGGATTTATGAGGATTAAATGGTTTGCTGTATATCTGCAACATCGTGTCACAAAGGGTTATTATTTTATTTATGATTTATATTGATATTATAGTTAAATAAAATAATATTATATGAGGGATTGAAGCACCAGCTACTAAGATTATCTACTCATATTTATTTTACTTGTTTATATTTCCAAGAATCTTATATACTCGTACCAATAGAGATTTTTGGTGGCTTTTTCATTACAATTTTTCATGGAAATATTATATACATATATTATGCACACTTAATGATAACTTTCACATCAATGGTTTTTATATGAAGCTAAATATATGTGTGCATTATATAATTTTATTTATACATAAATTTATTAAATAATGCATGTGCATCAGTTTTATACAATTGAACTAAAAGAATCCATATACATATTCATGTTATACACATATTATAGCAAAACAAAATAAAGTTTTATAAATAATTAAACTGCTCACAAACTTAAATTTCATTTAACAAAAATAATGCAGGTAATTTTATTTTATATGGTAGAATTTATGCATAAATTAAATGCATTCAAAATTTTTTTTCTTTACAAAATTTTAATTGCGCCATATGACATTAAATTAATTTGTGGAAAAGTAATTTAAATAGTTTTTTTTTAGTTTTTTTTTAACAAGTTCGCACTACTGTTTACGAAAATTTAAATCATTATGCGAAATTAGTTTATAAATCTTGTTATTATTATTATAATTATTAGCTTATTATTTAATTTTTAGCTTAAAGCTTAAGCTCTAAATAAGCAATGTTGCCAGCAACGTGGGAAACAGAGAATAAAAAAGACTTTTAAGACTTAAACAATTTTAACAAAAATATTCAGAGCATGACATTACTATTTTAAGACTGTTTAAGGTTTTTAATTAAAAGTATAGTTCTATTTTTATTTTTTATTATGATAATAGAGTTTCATATAATTTTTCTACTTAATGCTAGAAAAACAACTGGGACGAACGACGAATATTTCGGTGCGAACTTTCGTCATAAAAAATAAAACACATTTGCGCATATAAAAATGAACACAACACCACCGTAGAACGAAATTCGTCGTGTGTGACGAACTCTGAGAAAGGTTTATTTCTATTTTGTACGCCGACAAACGATGAAGAAACAAATTTCTCTCTCTCTTTGCAAATACAATAACCAACTTTATCAATTATGACAGCAGAATTCGGTGAGTAAATTCGTCATATCGACGAGTTCGTCAACTTGAACGAGATTTGTCGTTCGTCCCAATTGTATTTATAGAATAAGTCTGAAATTTTTTAGGAAAATGAGTAAAAATATATATGATTCGGTTGACCTTGTAAGAAATCCCTGAAATTGTTTGAGGGGGTAAAATGTATTGCCTTAACTTTAAAGTCCCTGGCCAAATTATTAGACTCACTGTATTTAATTTTTTAGTAATTTGTTGTTTCCTAAGTGTTTTTATGCAATAATGGTACATCCAGAGAAAAAACTGCTTAAAATCAATAAAACATATATTGAATTAATAAAAAACATTAACGTAAGTCTAGTTATGTTGAAATTTCTTATTTCGATATGGGAAAATATTAATTAACAGTATTAATTTATTAATTTTATTTATTTTTAAGTATCTCTCTATAGATTTTCTATGATATTGAAAATTATTGAATTAATGTGACGTGTTCTTATCTTTAAGTTGCAGTTTTTCCCTGAGTGTATATTTAAACTACAATATTATTGATTTTTATTTAAAGAATTGTTGTAGACTACATATGTGACAGCGCATAGAGAAAGGGACCTAAGGGTAAAAAAATCAATTTTAATTTTTTGTTTTTTTTATGTGAACAACATCTGAGCATCGAATGAGACCAATCCCATGCCCCAAAAAAGTTCCTTCCCAGAGATATGCGTGTTTTATGAAATAGAAGTCGACGATTCTAAGGTTATGTGAACAAATTTTCGTACTAACAGAGTGATATTCACGATTTAAAAAAATTATAAATGAGAATTCGAAAAAACGCGAACAAAATTAATATCAAACTCATGGAAACAGCGCGCTAGGTAGAACAGTAAAAACCAACTACACAAAACAAGAGGTAGGGACAACCTACGCGCGTTTTAAAGCTTGACCAATACGTTCCTGACGTCACGAGATGTGTCGCTTTCAAATGAGACCAATACCAACACGCTCAGTGATGATATACCAAAGATACACGTATTTAAATCTTTAAAATGGTTCTCCTGAACAAAACCGGTTTTTACCCTTAGGTCCCTTTCTATTTTGCGCGTCACATATTAAAGTGCACCTTATTTTTGAAATTCTGATTTTGTTACGGGACTCCTTGTCATTTTATTTTGTTATGTGAAATAAAATTCAGTAAAATTTTTATGCAAATCGGATAATATTTAAGGGGTGCTACCTAGTTTTCATGTTTTATACTATCGTTACCCTACAATCCTATATAGCAAGGGTGGCCAAAGCACGGGCCGCTGGTTATCTACTTGTGGCCCGCGGAACATATGCACACATTTTTTTCTTTTAGTGTACATAAAACCACAAAAAGAACATTCCAACACATTTGCAGAAATGTCGTGAATAATGAAAAATCGTGATCGTGAAGCAGCTCTCGTGTTAACTCCAGTCTTGCAACATCTTGGCCACAATCCATATGAGTGCAATGTTAATCCATCTTTTATTTGTCGGGAGCATATCAAGTATCGACAGAAGATTGCCAAAGGGTTAAAGCAAGAACTTAAACCAGGAGTTACTTAATGCATTCATTGGGATGGGAAGATGCTTGAAGACATCACTGGAAAAGAATCAGTGGATCGTCTTCCAACTTTAGTATGTGGAACAAGAGTTCAGCAACTTCTTGCTATCTCAAAATTGCCAGCAGCAACAGGTGAAGCTGCAACTACTGCTATGCACAACGCTCCTCTACTGTGGGGACTGTGTGAATAAGTGACATGTATGAGTTTTGACACAACATCTGTCCATACTGGAGTATGGAATGGAGCATGCGTCCTCCTTCAGCAAAAGATGGTAAAAGATGTATTGTGGTTAGCATGCCGTCATCATATACTTGAGATTATGCTGAAGGCTGTGGTTCTGACATTACTTGGCACTTCAAGTGGTCCCGACATACTTATCTTCCAGAAGTTTTAGAAACAATGGAAATTTATTGATACTACAAAGTATCAAACATCTCGGTCCGATGATGTTAAAGTTAGTGCACTGGCTGACGAGAGGATTATATTTGCAAAGAATCAGTTACAGGAATTTTAACCTCGTCATGATTACAAGGAACTTCTGAACTTGGTTATTGTATTTTTGGGTGGCGCACTCGTACACGTGAAAGAGATTTCCTTCAGATGGATGGCGAAAGCCATTTATGCATTAAAAATTTGGATGTTTAGAGGTCAGTTAAAACTAACAAAGAAAGAGGAAAAAGGATTGCTAGAAATCTGCATTTTCACTGTTCGACTGTATATTACTGCTTGGTACTAAGCTCCAGGAGCAACACTTGCAATAAGACTTGATCTGCAGCTTCTAAAGGATATTGATGCATACACATCCCAAAATGCACTTATTTCTCAAGTTGATCTCAAGAAATTCATGGGTCATCTCTGGTATTTATCAGAAGAACTTATTGCACTAGCCTTCTTTGATGATAAATTGTCTTCTGATACGAAGCATAAGATGGTGCGTGCCATAAATAATGTGACAGATCAGCTTCCAGTTAAACGTGCTATTGTGGATGCCGCTGTGATACCGACGAAAGAACTAAAGGACTTTGTAGCATTCAATACTCTCCAGTTTTTAAAATCATAGGTATTTCGTAAAAGTTTCTTGAGAAAGATGTTGAGATGTGGATCGAAGATGAAGAATAACAAGCAGTAAAATGCACCACTCGGCACATGAAGGTTCTCAATGACATTGCAGAATGGGGTGTGGACTTAATGGATGACTACAACAAGCTGCTCACAAACGACGAAGAGCGAAAGCAATTTCTGTTGCTGGTTTTACAAAAATACAGGCAAAGGTTCCCTGATAGAAAGAAGTCAACTCTCACTGAGGGAGTGTAGATGGTGTGTTAGGAACTTATTATGGCAAATTGTCACAAAAAGCACTTTAAACACACATATTACTGTAATCTGGCACGTATTTCCTATGTATCTGTATAGAATGTATATAGCAAAACTTTCAAGTGTGGTAGCACCCCCTAAATGTTCATAAAATTCCTGAAAATTTTTTGTGATTTTTTTTCTCATCTAAATGAACCATTTACCTTAAGTTTTCAAAAAAAAAAATATTTTTAGCTCAAATAGGGAGCACCTTACTGCATATTTGTATTTATTTTTAACACATATGGCAACACTGTGTTAGTAAAGTGATACATCTACGTAAGCAAGTACAAGATCGGAATAGAGTCAGGCACGGGCGTGTTTCCGTGGCTTTATGGACTGTAAAAAGCCACAGAAACACCGCCGTACCTGACTCGATTCCATTCGCGACTAATATAGGCTTGTAGGTACTTGCTTACGTTTATGTGTCACTTTGTCAAAGCAGTATTGCCAGATGTTAAAAATAAACACAATGAGGGTGGCGTTGGCTGAAGTAGTTAGCACGTTGACTACAAAACCGAAGGTCCTGGGTTCAATCCCTGTATCCAACAGTCATTAAATAACAACGCCACGCATTTTGCTGATGTGCATTAGTGTCTCTTTGTATCAGTTGTTGTAGAAAAGTTCAAAAGATGAAGGCATAGTCACTGGTCACTGAACTATACCGACTTTAGCATATACTAATCCTAATGTAACATCAGAGCGCCCTCCTTCTTTGTGTAGCAGAATCATCGGCGTAGTAAAATAACCAATAAAATGGCTACTAAACACAGCTTCAAAAAATTAATACGCCTCATTTTAACATCAGAAGCGCTGCAACCCTGCATTATTAAAAACGAGCAAAATTTTTCCCTGAGGGCTTTTTTCCCGGGGAAATTTTAATTTATAATCAGAAGAAGGATGAAAGGGAAAAACATTCCAGGTGACTTGTTACTCATAATCGGGCTGTATGTTTCATGCAGATCTTACCCAGCTGGAAAACTCAGAAAACCTTATTAAAGACCTGTTTAGGAACTTTTTGATTGAATTTCAATTATTATCTAACTGCTAAAAAAAAATACCTAATAGAGAATATTTTGTATAAAATATAAAATACACCTGCCACATTCCCTTCAATAAGAAATGAGAAGAGAAGGGGAAACATATTTTGTTTTAGTTTCTTTTTACCCATTATTTGAAGACCTTTCAGAAACGATGGCAATAGAAGCGAGAGCAAAACAGCTGTTTCGCAATGACAATAAGTGTGAAAAAGATATGCGTATGTAATGGACTGAGCAGTCCTTGTGCATCCAAAATAAGAAGTACAGAGGCCCTCTAGAAGTTATATTTACTCCTTTTTCTCCTGCGGTTTGAATTTGTATATTCTTGCATGTATGCATATGTTTGTATGTGTAAATGCATGTCAGTATGTTTAACAATTTAATTTGCATTCTAAAGCAATAAATTAGTGTTATTATTTTAATATTTTTTTTTGCCAAATTAAACTATTTTTTTGTATCCACACTACTTTGTGAAAATAAATTAAAATGCACTTGTATGCTTATGTTTGTTTAATTTAACATAATTGATCTATTTAATGGAAAATATACATGTTCATATGTGTGTATTTATCTATTTAAAAATAAACAATCGTAGTTTGTTATATTTCCTACTATTAATTTAGTTTAATAAAATTTAAGGGGAAAAACAAAACACAGTAGAAAATCAAAATTTTTAATTAAAAAGTAAATACTAAACCATAAAATTCATAAAATTTAAACTTAACAGCCTTATTTATAAAACTTATTGAGGCTTTATAAAGGGTTTTTAAAACAAATTTTTATACAAGCCTTTAAAATTAACTTATGACAATATGTCGAATAATAAATGTTTTAAATTCTAAGTTTGAAATATATTTTATATAAACATTTTTAGTACAAACTCTTATTAAAATGGATTACAAATACATTTAATTTTTTTTTAAGAATATGGGGCTAAAAAATAACTTAGAATGTTTTTGCCCCAAATAAATGAAATTATAAACGATTCATTACTGCAAATAGAAGATTTGTTGTAGATTTGTATATTATGTATGATCAGGGATGGAAAATGCATTTTTATACCCTTTACCAACAAAAATGGTAAAAGGGTATATATAGGTTTGTCATTCCGTTTGTAATTTCTATAATATCCCAGTAAAAAAAATTGGAAGTCATTCTAAAGGAAGTACATTTTCATTGCTTCCAAAAAATCGATATTTTTAATTTGCCGATAGTTAGCAGAAAACCAAGTAGAAGTTTATTTTAGCCATACAAAACCTTGTAATTCCCCTCTAGTTTTAGAAATTACTCACCAGAATTTTTAAAAAATCGTTTTTTTTAAGAAACTTATGAACTAATTTTGGTCTAAAATTTTTAAGTTATTTGCCTAAATTTACATGAAAATACTGTTTCGCGTTTAATTTCCTATAAAAAGAAACTAATTGTTAAAATAGGTAACTATTAACCATTTTTCCTAGATGAAAATATTATCAAAAGAACACAAAAAAGGACATTTTTCTTAAAATCGCTTCCAATTCGGTGACCAGGCAGCGAAAAAGAGAACTTCTTGCAATGACAACCCTATGTAAAAATCATTAGATCGGATCGAAATTTGCACTACTTCCAGATCGCAAACTCTACATTTTCATGACTTTTTTGGAGTGTCTTTTTTTACTGGGATCAATAAGCGACCCATAAAATATATATATTCTGGATCCTTATGCATAGGGAAGACGAATAAGCGATGTCCGTCTGTCCGTCTGTCCGTCTGTCCGTCTGTCCGTCTGTCCGTCTGTCCGTCTGTCCGTCTGTCCATCTGTCCGTCTGTCCGTCTGTCCGTCTGTCCGTCTGTCTGTACGTGAAATCGGTTTTCCGAAGCTCCCAGAAAAGCTAGAGACTTCGTTCTTGGACTGGTGTGTCAGAAATTTTCCAAAATAGATTGGTATTGAAATTCAACAAAATCGAGCAGACGATTGCAGAGCTGGAAAACTTAAACTTTATTTTGCCATATAAAAGTAAATACCAAAAACAAATTTTTATTTTTTTTAATAAATAAACTTATTTTACACTTCAGTACGACTCAAATTGGTATTTTAAATTAAAAAAATATGAAAAAAATTAAAAAGACGTTTCCAGGGTTGGAATACTTTAACTTTTTGTGTTATGTAAAATTAACTATGTCTGAAACTATATTAGTATTTTCTCGAGAACTGTAAGAGCTACAGACCTGAAATTTGGACACAGTGTGTAGACCTTTGACCGCTACAACAACAAATACATGAGAATTGGAAATTAAAGGGTGTTTCAAAACGAGCAACGAAACATTTTAAAATCCCATGTAATATACATACAATTATATGTATGTATATACACTTGAAATTTGTAAGGTTAGTGTATTTTTATACAAACTACAAAAATTAACACTAAAATTTCCAAAAATTTTAATTAAAGGGTGTTCCATCAGTTAATGCAATTTTGACAACTTGCTGTATCTTGGAAACCGTAAGAGCAAAACTCTTGAAATTTTCAAAAACGGTAAAATTAAAAAAACAAAAAATTATAAAATCGCCAAACCGAAAAAAATCGCCAAAAACAAAAAAAAAATCGCTAAAACGAAAAAAAACACCAAATCACAAAAAAAATTTCTAAGACTAAAATAAATCGCATAAAACGGAAAAATTGCTAAAATGAAAAAAAAATCGCCAAAATGAAAGAAAATCGCCAAAATGAAAAAAAAATCGAAAAAAACAGAAAAATCGCCAAAATGAAAAAAAATCTCCGAAATGAAAAAAATCGCCAAAACGAAAAAAAACACCAAATTACAAAAAAAATTTCTAAGACTTAAATAAATCGCATAAAACGGAAAAATTGCTAAAATGAAAAAAAATCGAAAAAAAGGAAAAAAATCGCCAAAACGAAAAAAAACCTAAGAACAGAAAAAATCGTCAAAATGAAAAAAAAATCGCCAAAATGAAAAAAAAACGCCATATGAAAAAAAATCGCCAAAATGAAAAAAATCGCCAAAACGAAAAAAAAACCTAAAAAACAGAAAAATCGCCAAAATGAAAAAAAATCTCCGAAATGAAAAAAATCGCCAAAACGAAAAAAAACCTAAAAAATCGCCAAAATGAAAAAAAAATCGCCTAAATGAAAAAAATCGCCATAACGAAAAAATACCCCAAAAACAGAAAAAATCGCCAAAATGAAAAAACCAAAAAAAAAGAAAAAAAATCGCCTAAATAAAAAAAACCCAAAAACAGAAAAAAATCGCCAAAAGGAAAAAAAATCGTCAAAATGAGAAAAATAGCCAAAATGAAGAAAAGCCCAACAACAGAAAAAAATCGCCAAAAATTAAAAAAACCTCCAAAAACAGAAAAAAACGCCAAAACGAGAAAAAAGCGACAAAACTGAAAAAATTGTTTAAACTGAAAAAAACTTCAAAAAAGCAAAGCCTACCTTTCGTGCGCGAGTCAAAGTCGCACTTTACTGAATTTTTTAATATTAAAGGAATTAAATGAAACTAAGTTTTTCCTTATTTCGTTTTTGCTTTGTTCACTTACCATATTTTATGTATTTTTTTAAAAACTAGATTGGTATCAATAATCAGAAAAATCCAAAATTATGACTCCAGGGTTGGAAAACTCACACTTTTGTGTTATGTAAAATTAAATAGGTCTAAAATTTTTTATCTTTTTCTTTATAAATTGAATATATTTTATGCTTCTGAAAGAAAAGTTTGGCGTCTGAAATTTGAAAAATGAAAATTACAGCTCCAAAGATGGAAACTTTTAAAAAATTATAAATTTTTTCACAAAACAAATATGTATGTATGTGTCTGTATACTATATATATGTACGTACGTTGGTAAAGGGTATATAAGATTCGGCACAGACGAATATAGCACTCTTACTTGTTTATAATGCAAAAAAAAACATAAACATTTTTTTTTTAAACAAATATACAATACATTATACTACAGCAATAAATAGCATCAATTGTAATAAAACCGCAAAATCCAAAATAAAAATCACCAAAAAAGAAACAAGCGCCGAACGGAATACTTCGTGTGCGAGTCCAAGTTGCGCTTTACAAAATTTATTTTAAGGGTGGCGTTGGGTGAAGTTATTGGCAATTTGACAACAAAACCGAAGGTCTTGGGTTCAAGCCCGATTCTGGCAGTTATTAATAACAGCTGCACGCATCTTTGTGATAAGCAATAGTGTCCCTTTGTATAAGTTGTTTTAGGTAAGTTCAATTAAAGAAGGCATAGACACTGGTCACTGAACTATTCCTGCTTCAGCGGATACTATTCCTAACGTAACTTCGGAGCGCCCTCCTTGTGTGTATCGTGTAGCAAAATCATTGGCAAAGTAAAATAACCAATCAAATGGCTACTAACACAGCTTTTAAAAATTTAATACGCCTCACTGACACCAGAGGCGCTGCAATACTGCATTATTAAAAACGTGCAAAAAGCAGCTGTCTTCGCTATCACTATCCCTTTCCTAAAAGAAGGTAACACCTGGTAATAGTAGTAGGTATTCATTGCCTGAGTGTAACTTCTTCTTAAAAAAAATTTGTCTAATGTGATTAAAAATAGGCAGTGATACATTAATACACAAAATTTATTTCTTATTTATATATTTAAGCTCAGTGGGTTATAAGCTCTTGAGCTTAAGGTTAAGCTTAGGACAATTTCTATTTCCCTTAAGGTTAAGAACCGTAAATTTTTGTTTTACTTATCATAAAACATTACATTAAGAAGCTACGGAAAAATGGAAAAAAAGATTCCATAAAATACAGGGTGGGCCAGAAGTCACGCTTCCGTGTAAAAATTTAATAACTTTTTTGTTTATTATTATTTTTTATTGGTGTTTTTAGATTTTATTCATCGAACCGTGTTACAGCACCATGCAGAATGCAGAAAAAAAGTGGTAAAATTTTACTTTTAAAATAGGCATTACATTTTACGCGCAGGCGTGACTTTTAGCCCACCCTCTATATTTTTTTCTTTTTAACCGACTTCCGACGTTAACAATTCATCTCTATTTTTTTTTTATTTGTGTAGGTTCATAATTCGGTGCATTTTAGACTGATTGTAAAATTTTTTTTGTTATCTGAGAGAGTATAGCTTCCCATGGGTCCCATTTAAAAAAAGTAGGCGGGGTCACGCCCACAATTTTTTAAATTTGATTTTGTGATCCTCTACTCATTTGATTGCTGCGAAACCTAGCAAACATCTTTGGTTTTTGTAATTACAAAATTTTTAAGTTGAAAAAATGGGCAGGGCTACGCCCATTAAAATGTATTTTAACATTACACGTGGTTCTACTAAACCGATTTTTACGAAACTTAGCACACACCTTGAACTCTAAAATAAACATAATTTGCTTTAAAAAAATGGGCGGGGTCACGCCCATTAAAATTTTATATTATATTTCACAGGGTTCTATTTCACCGATTTTTACGAAACTTGGCACAAACCCTAAACTTTAATAAAAACACAATCTTGCGTTCAAAAAAAGGGCGGGGCACGCCTATTAAATTTTAGTATAATATTTCATTAGCTTGTACTTAACCAATATTTACGAAACTTGGCACACACCTTGAACTCTTAAAAATACACAATCTTGTTAAAAAAAGGGGAGTAGCCACGCCCCATAAAATGTAGTACTTAATTTCACGTGTTTTTGCTTAATCGATTTTTACGAAACTTGGCACACACCTTGAACTCTTAAAAATACACAATCTTGTTTTAAAAAAGTAGGCGTAGCCACGCACCATAAAATTTAATACTATATTTCGCGTGTTTTTGCTTAATCGATTTTTACGAAACTGGAACATATTTCTAAATAAAAAAAGATACTTACAAATAAAACTTTTTTGAATTGACCAGAACTCAAAATTATGCACTAAAAAGGTAAAAATAAAACTTAAAAAAAAAATTAAACCGACTTCAAAAATAAGCACTAAAAAGCTACAAATAATATAGATCAAGTTAAATAAAAGATTTTTATATACGTTACCTACAGTGCCGTTTGAAGTTGGTTCCAGCAATATTGGTAACTAAGCACATACATATGTAAATAAAAATTACTTGCAGTTTTTTTACCGGGCATGTTCCTATGTGTTTAGTACCAGTATTACTGGCACCAACTTCAAATGGCACTGTAGGTAACATATATAAAGAAATCTTTTATTTACCTAGATCTATATTATTTGTAGCTTTTTAGTGCTTATTTTTGAAGTCGGTTTAATTTTTTTTTAAGTTTTATTAAGTTTTGTTTTATATATTTCTCCGAGATATTCCACTTTTTTGTCGCGTGCGAGAGCAAGCAATTAATTTTGTATTTTTTAACAATGTGACTAGATTTTTCTTAAAAGTTTACCTAACGTAGAGCTTCTGAAGGCCTACACAAATATATGAAGATGCAAAAAAAAAGTTTCGGTTTCTTTGAAAAAAAGACCAGCATATTTGCTTGGTGTCGCACGCTACAAAAAAATTGAATTCCTGTAGAAATGCCTGTATCTATGGTTTGTTTCTAACACTAAAAGATAAAAAATAAATTATAAATTAGATAGAAAATTTTTTTTATTATAATCAGCCTTATTATGAACTCCACATGTGAAAATTTCCGAATAAAATTTTTAGTTTACATGCATTTTAATTTCGTATCAAATGTTTGATAAAAATAAAGCTGAAAATAAAAAAAGTGAAAATATACTAAACTTACATTAAGGAAAAGCTTTTGTTTTCTTCTTATAACTTCAAAAGTCCTTTTCAAAGTGATTTCTGATATCCGCTGATTTTTATGAACTTGAAAATTCTATCGGAAGCAAAAAATGTCACCAATATATGTAGGAAGTTTCAGGAAAGGCTAACCTATTCCCATACGTTTTTAAATAGTCAATTTGTGGCAATGAGGAAAAAGTGCTTGAGTCATATTTTATTGTTTAGCAGGAAAGCACTTTTAAGCATTTAAGTAGATTTTCAGAAATTTATATCTTTTGCAGTTAAATTGGGAAATTTTCTGCTATAAGTAACACTTTTAAGTTAAAATAAACCAAAATATAAACTAAATTAAGCCATTGTTCCAATTAAGATTAGAAGTCTAAGAAATCTAGGCCGCAAGACATAATGCTTATAAATCTTTTAAAAATCGCACAATTTATTTGAAATTTTGTCCCGCGGTACTTTCAAGTATCTAGATTACGCAGGTACCATTAAATCAAAATTAGCTTATCTCGACTTAAGCACTTTTTTCCTCTTTGCCACATGTATTAAAATTCAGTTCTTCAAGCCATTTTATTTGTTAAAAGCATATTCACAGCCAATCATAATTTAATACTGGCATTACTCCAAAAATATATGCAATTTATTAAAATGGCTTCAAAATTCAATAATAATTTTATTTATGCTAAAATATGTTATTATTTAAAATCACTAAGTTTAAGCAATAAATCCCAAAAATTTATATTAAATAAAAAAAAAAACTTTCTAACTTACCACAAAACAGCAGCTATAGAAATCACCGACCATGACAACACGACAGGATTAAATGGTGATAATTGATTGGCAATATTTTATTACTCGTACCAACACAAAAGCGTGTAATAAGATTAACAGCAATAAATGCAATCAACAACCATACACAATAAACGAACAACAAGTTACATAAAATTTGATATTGCAAGTGCACAACATATTTCTAATAGACTCTCGTAAACACACACAAAAAATGTTTTCGCTTGTAAATTTTAACCACCAACATGAAAATTTATCGAATGTGGCCTTTAGAGCAGCATTTCAAATGTTATGCCCAACATATCATACATGTACAGGAATTTATTTAGTTTATAGTTTAATGCTTATTATTTTTAGAAAAAAAAAAACATAAAAAACCAGATATTTTTGTTAATTGGCCGAATTTTGAAAAAGGAGATTTTTTTTTTTGGATTTCTTAAAACTGAAATTTTAATTGTATTTAATGGAAAAAATTTGATTGCTTGCAAAAAATCATATAAAAATTTTAGGCAAATCCAAATACACAACTTGTGCTGCTCTGTTGTTTTTTTTTTACTTTAATTCCTTAATTCAGAGTAACGTTTTGTTAATTAGTGATTTGTTATAGTTATTTCTTTTGTTCGAACTTCATTTCGAATTTCGCAAACACTTTTAGCAGCACATCCGTAGCACACAACTCGCGTTTCATAACTGGTCAAGTAAACTTTGTTTAGCAAAATTCTTTTGAGAAAAACTGCTTGCAGCCACGCTTTCATTTATTTATTTTTTTTTATCAGTGTAAATGCTGCTTTAAGTTTTAAAGTACTGTTGATTTGTTTTTTTATTTTGCAAAAGCCAAATTTTAGTCTTAAGTGGATTTTTGTACAATATCCTTTTCAAGTTTTTATAAATTTTCCTTTGTTTAACTGGAGTCACCACCCGACCACCTACAACACACAATGACGACTGAAAGAGTCTAAAGATAGTGACGATTTAACGTATGGCTCATTACCAGAAGTGTAATACGAGTAAGACAAACTCACACACACACGCACACACACACACACACACACACACACACACACACACACACACACACGTGCCCAAACTAAAAGACACACTCTTGTTGCAGAATGTGGAACAAAACGAATCGTCATCAAATACGATGTGAAAATTTGTGTTGAACTAATATTAAACAGCAAGCAAAGGCGATGCCGACAACAACGACTGCTGTGATGATGGTGCTGATGATGACGACGACCTTAAACGAAGTGTTTGCTTAAACAGAAATGAGAGAATTTTTTTTTGTAACCTGTTTTTTCCCAAACAATTTTTTGCAAAAAGGCGCAAGAGTATGAGCTAATAGCTGGCCAGGAAAGCCAGCATCATCCAAAGAGTGTGTCAGTAAGTCGTTTTGCAACACACACACACACACGTATATAGCCGAAAGCAGCAGCACACTGGCAAATACACGACATATCAAAAAAATAACAGCTATAACTAGTTCATTGGAGAGGTAGGAAATACATATTGAAAACACTTCAAGCACCAACGGAAATGAAATGCTACAGCATCCATTAAACACTCAAGGCGCTCTCTCATGCTCTCTGCTTTTACTCGTATAATGTTCTCTTTTAACTATTAACACCAGTTTTTATATTTTTCATGGTATCATCTGCAAAATGTTTACTTTTGCCAGCGCCCGTAAGTCTGTTATCGACAATAATTCCCGGACAAATAAAATTCCTTTAGTAAATGATTGTATTAAATTTCTGTTCCACTACGTTTCACTAGAGCAAGAGTCATTGCCTTCGTTTACGAAAAACATCTCTCAAAATTCCCTTACATATTTTCATACCACAATTGTGTTTTTTTCTCTTTCTTCAAAACATTTACCAACTAAAAAACACAAACTAGTCTAATTTTAAATATTTACTATGAACTATTTTACTGGCTTAAAGTCTATGGCGTACTGAACCTAACAAGTAATGGCAAATTCCTTTGAACTCTCCAACAGCATACGGAGCATATACAAGTACTTCAAAGTGGTACACAATGGAATTGAAATATCTATTTCCGCTGGCAAGTATGCTATAAAAATATATTTTCATTAAATTAAAAAAATAGTATTTTTAGGGATGTGTCTCTGATCTGAAATAAGAGTGTGTGTCTGTGTGTGCTTTTATCTAGGCTTATTTTATTTTCTTATTTAAAATTTTAAAGACATTATCATGGTTTTAAATTAACAGTCGTGTCATAAAAAATTATTGTATTTTTAGCCCCACCATATCACATCGATCGAAGAGAAATTTTTAAAATTATTTGCGATAATTTCTTTCACATCTAAATTTCTTTTATTTGAGTTACTGTTGTGAAAGCGATAACAATCTAATACTTTGCCTCATATAGATTTAATTTGAAAATGTTATTGAATTTCTTTAAAGATTTAATTGATATGTAAAGTTTTGGAAGACATGTTACACTTTATTTCAGATGTAAGAGATAAATAAACACAGGAAAGTTTAATGCTCCACAAAATATTATGTATTAAGAATTTTAATACATGAAATTTAAAATATATGTATATTGCAAATTCCTGGGTGACGCACGCTACATTCATTCAGTTTCAGTTGGGCAAAAAATAAGTAATAAATGGAGATATTCGATATATATCCACACTGATGTGATGGCATTTATACTATCCCTGCAGAAAATTTGGTGACAATTGAACCAAGCGTACTCGTCGTAGGACTTGATAAAATGGGAGTGTTAAAAAAAGGAGGGCGTAGTGTATGGTGAAAAGAAGATGTATCGTGTAAGTGGTTACATATTCACCATTTTCGTGATGTATCTAATATAAATATTGAAAAATGCCAAAATCTCGATTTAAAAAAATGATTTAGGCGGTTTTTATATTAAGGTAACTATATTGTTTAATATTTTCTATACGCTGAATTACGTTAATGATAATGCCAATTTAGCAGAAAATGTCCAAATTCTTAAAAAAAATTGGAATTATATAAAATCGACCATAAAGTAATTGAGAATTACCAAACATCTTAACAGCTAAAAAGCTTCAACAGACATTACAGCATGCTCGTTCTAGTCATTGGGACTCGTTCTAGTATTGTAACTGAGTCCAGGACCTATCAAATAATATAATAATCTATTATCCGCCAGCATTGACTCCCAAAAAGAGTTTGTATCCTTCGGAAAATGCCAAGTTGAAAATTTGACAATACGAGTTCAAATTCATGCTTTTCAGAAATAGATTCAAATTTCATATTTCAAAAGTATATTAAAAGTTTACAATCTAGACTGAGGATTGAATTTCTGAGTTAATTTAAGCTTCATTTGTGTTCGCTAGAATCAATGTGGTGTTTCCACGTAAGCCGGGTAAATGTTACTTGAACACATTTTTGTTCGTTTACTTTTATTCTCCATTAGTTCATCCATAGTTCAATAGGGCACTATTACGAATATTTTATAGTATATGTACTACGAATATTTTTTTGTTTGCTTAGTATGTCTATATAAGAAAGACTCCGGTAGTGCATGTTTTATGTATTACGAATATATTTTATATATTTTTTTTTGGTTTAGTATATATATATAAGAAAGACTTTGGTGTGAAAGACAGTGAATCGATATAAATGGACCGTCAAGTCACTCTGGAACAAGTCCCGTAGCTAGACTTAGATATTAACCTAAGTTTAACAGGTGTTTATACTTTTGAAATATGAGTGCCTCTGTGGTCGAGTGGGTAGTGTGCGAGCCTGTTGTCAGTTCGAGTCCAAAAAAAAAATTATAATTGAATTTGTAACAATTAAAACAAAAATTATAAGTTTTCATTGTTTGAGTTGAGTGTCCGGGTGACCGATGACGTTTTTCAAAAAGTGGCACCTAAAGGGGATTTATCAAAAAAAAAAAAAGGTGCAAAATTAAAAAAACCAGAAAACTAATTTTTTTTGTATTAGTATATTATTCTACATCGAATAGCTTACTGTGGGATAGTTTAGTGATAAGTCAAAAGGCGTATACAAAGTATCAATTAACCCCATCCTAGGCCATCCCCATGTAAAAGTGACTGGTCCGCTTCATAGGAAGTGTTAGAATATTAGAACTCGGACTGGTCCCTATCACTTAAAGCCAGATCACGTGACAGTCTTGTGTCAGTTCCATTTCCTGCAGGGCTATTTAAAACAGAATATTAAGCGGAATCAATCATATAATATAAAGATATAAGCAAATATCAGCGAGGTTTTTATAAATGATATTAAAAATATATGTGACACGGAATTAAGTTCTGAAGAAAAGTGACAAGTTAAGTTTAATGAGCCTGAAAGCTTTTCTGGCCTTAAACTCTTTACTCGGGATGTTGCTGGGGTTGCTGATTATGAATCTGGAGTTATATTTCGAAAGTTTAAAATAATTGATCCTATATGGCAGACTACTTTTTGTAATACTATTGGATTTGCTAGAAAGTCATCACGCAGGGGTTTTCGGTATCTCTGGTTACATATCTAAGCTCAGGATTTCAAAATTCAAACTGTCACAATTTGTAAAACTTAAAGCTATTTACTCTGACGTTTCGTTATTTACTTTATTTAATAGCAGTTATAAATCTGCTATTCGTATCATTAAAAACATCGGACATTTTGTCCCTACCACGTCAAAATTATCCAATCAGCAAAATTCGTTTCTTAGATTTGTTTTCTTGGTAACTTAGTTTATACGATATGCCTCGTTTTAAAAAGCTGAAATTTTCATGTACGATAGATAGCTCAATAGGAAATATTTTAAGTCTGACACTTTGAGGAATAAGCCGACCTTAAATTTACATTTCACGGGTCTTTGCACTATTTCGAAAAGTACAAATTTGCATATTTGATAGTTTGACATGGTAGGAATAATATATCTATTATAATCGTGGATCTTTAATTTTCTAAAGACCCCAAAAACTTACAAAAAAAACTGGTCCCTCCATATTTGATCCGCCTTTATGAATTTTAAAAGTCCGACTTTAAATTCATAATCAGCGACCACAACAGTCTTTGAGTAATGATTTAAAAACAAACCTTTTCCTCCATTTGGATCCCCAATTTTGGAGTTTTAAAATCTAATACCAGATTCGTAATCAGCGGTCCACTCAGTGATGAGATCAATTGCAGAAAAATTTGTCAAATCGGATACTTTTTTACTTTTATTTTTGTGAAAAAAGTATTTTGAAGCTAATTTATAATTTATACACAAACTAATGCAGCTAGAAAACTGTAGTAGACCGTGTTGTCTACTATAAGAATCACCAATAGAATAAAAATCTATTTTTTCGACCCATAACTCTTCATGTCACATATCTTTTTTAGAGGAGCATAATATAAAGTTGAACTTGGGAAATGATATACGAACAAGGATTTAGGTAATAAATTTTGAGTTCGTGACCGCTATTACAGATTTGAGTTTCAAGATTGACAAATCGGTTTGTAAGGTTGGTCCTTTTCTAAAAGGATTTACTTGCACATTACTCCTTATTAAATCAGCCAATTTCGATGACAAACCCACGCATATCCTTGAGCTTAAGCCGGTGATATAAAATAAGGCCCAAGAAAGTAACGCCTAAACAAGAAATAAAATAAGCCCCAATGAAATAAGCCAAACAAAAATTTAATTAAATAAGCCCCAGAAAAAAATATATTTAAAAACATCCAATAAAAATGCCATAAGGCACAGTTAAAAAAGTGCTTATTTTGCTTGTTTTGCAGGAGAGCAAAGTCGATTTTCAGAAATGTATTGCTTTTGCAGTTAAATTGGGAAATTCTCTGTTAGCCTTTATTTTTTTAAGCAAACATCATTTTACACACTATATGTAAAACATTTAAGTTAAAATATATGAAAGTTTAACCTAAATTAAGCTCTTATTCCAAATGAGATTAGAAATCTAAAAATGATAAGTCGCAAGTTATAGTGCTATAATTTCCTGAAAAATCTCTCAAATTTATCGATATTTTCGAATATGCAGATTACGGAAATACCATTAACTTAAAATCAGCTTATCTCGACTTAAGTACTTTTTCCTTTTTGCCACACAAATAATAAGCAACCAAATTCAATATAAAATAAAACCACAAAAAAAAATTAAATAAGCCCGAAGGAAATTTAAAATGAAATAAAGCCCAAAATGGATGAAATAATACCTTACTGGGCATTATTTAATCTTTTTATATGGGAGTTATTTTTTTTGGACCTTATTTCATAGCGCCTGCGATATTATTTAGTTTTATGTAATTCTGTGGCACTGTATTCATGCGACACATTCCACATACTGTAGTATTTATTGCATAATCACAAGGTCGGTGAACGTCCAAAGTGCTAGTCGGTCACCTACGGATTCTTTCTCTAAACAAGAAGTGATCAAGTCTCCCCTCACGACCCTTAATTGCTTTTGCCTTGGAAATGCTTCTTCATAAAGACCTCAAAACCTTGCAAGCCACCTAACTAACGCTGGAACAATTCGGTCCTTTAGAAATCCACATATCTAATTGTCTAAAATATAGGTTTACGTTCTAACAAAACTTCTCTTACGCTTTTATTCAACATAGATCTTAATCTTTTCAATTCGCCAACACTGTCAATTCGATCAAAATTTATGCCTGAATCAAAAGGGGTTGTAATAGTACTTAGTGGTTACGCTTGTGTGGGCAAATGTTTGCCAACTGTGTCTGACAAACAAACATCGAAGTCGAGCTTTGGGAAAGTCCTTAATTTGCTTTGTAGTCAATGCACCAACTACTTCAGCCAGCAGCGCCAAAGAGTGTCTCTTTCAGTATTAGAAGTTTAACTCACTGCCTAACTTTGATTTAAAAATAGATCTGAGTTTATTAATATAAATATGAAATATAAAATATAAAATATATAAAATATAAAATATAAAATATAAAATATAAAATATAAAATATAAAATATAAAATATAAAATATAAAATATAAAATATAAAATATAAAATATAAAATATAAAATATAAAATATAAAATATAAAATATAAAATATAAAATATAAAATATAAAATATAAAATATAAAATATAAAATATAAAATATAAAATATAAAATATAAAATATAAAATATAAAATATAAAATATAAAATATAAAATATAAAATATAAAATATAAAATATAAAATATAAAATATAAAATATAAAATATAAAATATAAAATATAAAATATAAAATATAAAATATAAAATATAAAATATAAAATATAAAATATAAAATATAAAATATAAAATATAAAATATAAAATATAAAATATAAAATATAAAATATAAAATATAAAATATAAAATATAAAATATAAAATATAAAATATAAAATATAAAATATAAAATATAAAATATAAAATATAAAATATAAAATATAAAATATAAAATATAAAATATAAAATATAAAATATAAAATATAAAATATAAAATATAAAATATAAAATATAAAATATAAAATATAAAATATAAAATATAAAATATAAAATATAAAATATAAAATATAAAATATAAAATATAAAATATAAAATATAAAATATAAAATATAAAATATAAAATATAAAATATAAAATATAAAATATAAAATATAAAATATAAAATATAAAACATAAAATATAAAATATAAAATATAAAATATAAAATATAAAATATAAAATATAAAATATAAAATATAAAATATAAAATATAAAATATAAAATATAAAATATAAAATATAAAATATAAAATATAAAATATAAAATATAAAATATAAAATATAAAATATAAAATATAAAATATAAAATATAAAATATAAAATATAAAATATAAAATATAAAATATAAAATATAAAATATAAAATATAAAATATAAAATATAAAATATAAAATATAAAATATAAAATATAAAATATAAAATATAAAATATAAAATATAAAATATAAAATATAAAATATAAAATATAAAATATAAAATATAAAATATAAAATATAAAATATAAAATATAAAATATAAAATATAAAATATAAAATATAAAATATAAAATATAAAATATAAAATATAAAATATAAAATATAAAATATAAAATATAAAATATAAAATATAAAATATAAAATATAAAATATAAAATATAAAATATAAAATATAAAATATAAAATATAAAATATAAAATATAAAATATAAAATATAAAATATAAAATATAAAATATAAAATATAAAATATAAAATATAAAATATAAAATATAAAATATAAAATATAAAATATAAAATATAAAATATAAAATATAAAATATAAAATATAAAATATAAAATATAAAATATAAAATATAAAATATAAAATATAAAATATAAAATATAAAATATAAAATATAAAATATAAAATATAAAATATAAAATATAAAATATAAAATATAAAATATAAAATATAAAATATAAAATATAAAATATAAAATATAAAATATAAAATATAAAATATAAAATATAAAAGACCAATATCATCAAAAACCTTTAGAGAATGTAAAATTGTTCAAAAGTCTGTATTTATTCAATTAAAAAGTTCGCAAGTCTTGAGTCATATAAATTAAAATTCATTTTTTTATCCTTTATCCTTAGCTTTAATATCAATAGGTAATGCTGAGAGGTGATGAAAGTAAGCGTTGCAAAAAAGCAACACAAGGCCTTAAGCATATCGTTATTTTAACGCATTTTATATAAGTTAGGTTTATATAAGGTTAAGTCCTTAGCTGCATGCCTACAAGAGTAAAAAGCCTATGATGCCAGTTACAGGCATGAATTCGCTAGAAAATTGTTAACCTGTTATAATGGGTGTTTTTTATTGAGGTATAGAACTTTAAGTTGGCATCACTTTTTTAACTGGCGGCCATTTTGTCAGCTGTCAAGTGATTAATATTTAGTTTGGTTTGCCATTTATTTCATCATGAACAGGTTGACAAAAGAACAACGCTTGCAAATCGTGCAAATTTATTTCGAAAATAATGGTTCAGTTCGCGAAGTTTACCGCAAGCTCCGTCCATTTTATGGTCGACATAATCGTTCATCAGAGAAATTAATTCGGTTAACCATGGATCGTTTTCGCACTACGTTTACTCTATGTGATAATACGCATCCGCAGAGACGTCGAACAGTGCGCACCGAAGAAACAATTGCCGCTGTAGAGCAAAGTGTTGAAGAGGACCCGAATGAATCGATTCGCCACCGTGCACAGCAATTGGAGCTGATAACCGACTATTTTGTTCCCGAATTGGATGGCATGAATGTGGATGAGTTGTGGTTCCAACAAGACGGCGCTACATGCCACACAGCGCACGTCACAATCGATTTATTGAAGGAAACATTCGATGAGCGCATAATTTCGCGGAATGGACCTGTCAATTGGCCACCAAGATCGCGTGATTTGACACCATTGGATTATTTTCTTTGGGGATATGTGAAGTCGCTCGTCTACGCCAACAAACCAGAAACGTTAGGGGACTTGGAAGCCAACATTCGTGGCGTTATTGCCAACATACGGCCCCATATGCTCGAAAAAGTGGTTGAAAATTGGACCTGTAGAATTGGCTTTATTCGAGCCAGCCGCGGCGGCCACATGCCCGAAATCATATTTAAACATTAATGGCATAAAATTATCCTTCCAATAAGGCCAAATTGATGGACATTAAAACGATTTTCTTGTGTTTTATTTCAATTCGAAGTTCTATACCTCTAAAAAAACACCCTGTACATTAAGCTGCTTTGAGTAATATGCACTTTTTCTTGTAGGGATATTTTAAACCTGAGTTCGTTACTTTTAAAGCAAAATATCCCTAATGAAGGAAGAAACCAACAAAACTGTTAATATATATTTTTCTTTTATTTAAGTTTCGAAAAAATTAAGTTTAAAATATTTAATAAAAACTAAAATTTCTTTTAATACGCCCCTGCCCTCCTCTGCTATCTAACATGTTTCATTTTGCAAACTTCTCATGTTTCATTCACCAATCTCTTACAGGATATATTTCGTTTGCCACTGCATACCAAAAAGAGCAGATGCCCAAAGAAATTATTAAAGCGCATGAGTGAAACATGTTACATAAAATTCCTTAACAAGCTTAATATTTTACAAGTTAAAGCTCAGTTGCCATTACATTATCCTAATGGTAACAAGTCTTAAGGGTTAATGGGGCCAATATGATTGAAGATTTACAAAAATTACGTTACTTTATGGCAAAAAAGCATAATGTAATAAATTATAAGGATAATGTTACACTGGCAATGGCCTTTGGCCGAAGAAATTTTACTTTTTTTACAGGTTTTTTTTTTTGTAAAGAAGAAAAAGGGGTGTAGATAATTGTGTTTATACAATTTTTGTTATATATTATTAAAAAGCCAAAAAAAATTTTTTTATAAAGGGTGGTTAAACTTTAAGGGCTGATGTCAAGGCAAAGTTAATCAACATGTTCACGTCTACAATAAAACGTAGGCAAATTTGTATTCAAAGCACACTGTCATTAATCACTGATGTGAAAAACAAATTATATATAAAATAAATCATATTATCGCAACTCAATATATGGTTAAATTAGTTAATAAAAAAATAAGAAAAACAAAAGGAATAGAAAAGAGCAAGAAAGAGTTTTAAAAAAATTAACCATTTAATTGTTGAGCCTGCAAACGTTATGTTCTTTTTTTAATTTTGCTTACTTTAAGTATTTTTGTGAAATGAATGTGACCTTTTTTTTATAACGTTCGTTGGCATAAACATTTCCTTTTTGGCCGCATTTAAAACTTTTCGTGTTGAAGCAAAATTTTATTGAAATACCAAAGAAAAAAAAAAACAGGCAGACTCAGCAAGCAGTGTTACGTCCTTTTTTCCCGCTGGGTCTCCATATGTGGTACAACCAATTATTCATATTTAAGTAACACCGTCATCATCATCTTCCGCTACGTGAAAATCTACCATACATATTGTCATTTACATTGTCATGGTCTTAGTTGTTAAACATGACAATATTGCAGTGAGGTAGTGAGTGAGTGGTATGCATTTGCGAGGATTGTATTATAAGTTTTAGGCAAAAACTTCAACACTTTATCTTAATCTAAATTCCCTTTTTTTCAGGCAAAGATTTTAAACTTCAACATGCTCTCCTGAGGGTGGCGTTGACTACAACACGAAGGTCGTATTTTCAAACCCTATCTCTGACAGTCATTAAAAAATAACAACATCTTGCATTTTTTTGATGTACATTAATAATAATCCTTTGTATCAGTTGTTGTGTGAAAAGTTCTAGTGATGCAGGCATAAAGCACTGGTCACTAAAAACTACACCGGCTTAAGTGGATGCTAGTCCTAATGTAATATCAGACCGCCCTCCTTTGTCGATATTGTATAGCAGAATCATCGGCGAAGTAACCAATAAAATGGCTACTGAACACAGCTTTGCCTCATTCACCACCAGATGCGCTGCAACACTGCAAATAAGCGTTAAAAAAAAGCAGAGTTGTAAAAGAATGAAGCTTTCTTCTATCTCTTCCCTCACGACCTGTCTTCCCTATGACCCTCTTCCACTATCTTTTCTTCAGCACACAGGTACCACAAAGGGATCATTGTATTGGACCCAAGTGAGCTGAACTCTAAATTTCACCCTTGCTTACCTAACCTATGCTCTCCTGAAAACTTGCCAAAAACAAGTTAAGCTGTTTTTCCTTGGTGTCACAGATATTTTTGATAACTTTAAGCACCACCCTCTGATATGAGACGCCCGTCCACTTGCACACATGAGGTTTTTTGGTGATCATTTGTTAAAAAAGGTACTTAATATTCTGTACATTTACATGGTCATTTATTAAACTCTGATAAGAAATTCCTCCTCAGCATGTGCGAGCAAGTGAGTTCCTGTTTTTGTACTCACATACATTTATAATTTTACGAGTATTTCTATATGTGACGCGCACAATAGAAAGGGACCTAAGAGTAAAAACCGGTTTTGTTCAGGAGAGCCATTTTAAAGATTTAAATACGTGTATCTTTGGTGTACCATCACTCACTGTGTTGGTATTGGTCTCATTTGAAAGCGACACATCTCATGACGTCAGGAACGTATTGGTCAAGCTTAAAAACGCGCGTAGGTTGTCCCTACCTCTTGTTTTGTGTAGTTGGTTTTTACTGTTTTCTACCTAGCGCGCTGTTTCCATGAGTTTGATATCAATTTTGCTCGCGTTTTTTCGAATCCAGGCTTATTTTCTGAAATTATTAATTGTGAATTATAATGAATACTCATTTGTAGTTCTTTTAAATCGTGAATATCACTCTGTTAGTACGAAAATTTTTTCACATAACCTTAGAATCGTCGACTTCAATTGCATAAAATGCGCATACCTCTGAGAGGGAACACTTTTGGGGCTTGGGATCGGTCTCATTCGATGCTCAGATGTTGTGCACATCAAAAAAAAAAACAAACAAAAAATTAAAATTGATTTGTTTACCCTTAGGGCCCTTTCTCTATGCGCTGTCACATATATATTTTTATACAAAACGAAGTCAATGTTAATTTTTTTTTCACGTGCACGTATATAGTATAGAGACGTGTGAGTATTTTATTAAAAGATTTTTTCCTCCTTGCTTTTTTCTTTTGGCAGTAGTGACATGTGAATAAATTTATTTTTACTTTATTTTAGACATCAACTTAATTTACAGGAAAGTTTTTGTGATTTTTCTTAAATTAAAGCAATTTTTGATTGAGACTATTTTACGAAAAATATAACAAAGTTATTAGTTTTATTGTTTAATAAAAAAATAATGAGCTCTTTAAAATAAGTTTTAAAATTCCATTTTTGGTTTGTTCGTATGTTTTAAGAAGCCAAATTGCATGTGCTAGCTTTAGGAAAACAAAATAGTCTAATAGTGCATTTACACTGTTTCGAAATCTAGTACTTTCGAGATTTCGAGCTAAGTCAAGCTGCTTTTTTCCAGATTTCCCATACAAAACTAAATCTAATTTTTCAGTAGATTTGTAGGAAATATAATAAAAATCTAGTGTTTTATTTATTCTTTACTAGGCTGTACAACAAAAGGTGAGTGAATTAGCTACGCTCTGCTTTAAAAAGTGTGTGAATTGGCTACAATGCAGTTGGTTGGTTGTAGTTTTGGAAACAAATCAGTTGATGAGTTTTGTTTATGATAAAAAAATCTTGATTAAATAAAAAAAAAGGTGGTGTAAACGGTATAGATTTTCATAAAGATTTTAATCAAAATATGCTAGATTTTGTGCTGATGTAAATGCCTTATAAAGTTAATTGTAAACATTCTGATAAGCAGTAGCAAATCACAAACTAAAAAGGTTTGTGGATTGGCCACAGTGCAGTTCTGCACAAAATCTAGCATATTTGTTTAAAAATCTTAATAAAAATCAATACCGTTTACACCAGCCTTTTTTCCACATTTATAAAGATTTTTTTATCCAGAAGAAAACCCATCAACTGATTTGTTTCCAAAACTACAACCAAACAACTGCATTGTAGCGAATTCACAGACTTTTTTTAAGCATACGGTAGCTAATTCACTCACCTTTTGCTGTACAGGGTAGTAAAGAATAAATAAAAACATTAGATTTCCTACAAATCGACTGTAAAACTAGATTTCGTTTTGCATAGGAAATCTGGAAAAGCAGTTTGCTTTAGCTCGAAATTTCGAATATGCTAGATTTCGAGACAGTGTAAATGCACTGTTAGGAACATTTTTAGTTAATGGACTTTTTTTTTTAAATAAATCTTGATAAAAGTCAAAAAAGAAATGCTGTAGATGGTAGAGATTTTCATTTATATTTTAGTTAAAATCTGATAGATTTTGTTTAGGTGTAAATGCCCTATTAAACTTTTTAAATATAATTTTATGATCCTATTTTTTGATATATGCGTATTTATTTCAGCAACTAATTTTTTTTTTTTGTCCATTTAGTCTACTGCTGTTTGTTTTTAGCTACTGGCTACACTGGTCGCTTGTAGCATATCTAAAGTAACAAAACCCATACGAATGATGAACGAAGACAATAGAAAGTGTGAGTGTTGTAATAATATTTTGCCATAGACTACGGCGTTGACTAAACTTCATTCAATTGGTTGCTGCTAATGGCGTGAGAGACAGGATGTTTTTGAAAGTTTTACTGGAGGTGTTCCCCTGTTTATTGTTGTTACTACGAGTAGTATTACCTAAACATAACAAAACAAACTGATGAATGACCGTAAATACTGTGTGAAAGTGTGATGAAAAGGTTTTGTTAAAAAGAAAATTTTTTAATGTTGGTATAGCATGTCTATTTGTCCAGTGTTAGCTAATATATGTTTGTGTGTATATAAGCGTTCATATGCCCATGCACGTATGTTTGTGTGTGTGTGTGTGTGTGTTTGGTTGTAGGAATTTTCATGTGGTTGAAATAAATGTTTATAGCAGAATATTTATTAAGGTTTGTTTATTCGAAAGTAAAATGAAAATTTCTTTAGGAGGCGAGTTAATATTTCTAGTAAATTAGTTTTAATACATTTTATTTGTGTGCAACAAGGAGGACATGGACTTTTGTACAACTAAAAATTGATTTTAAGAGCTTAAAAAATGCTTATGAAAATTAAAATATATACAAAAATATGCATTTGCTTTCCATAGCCACCAAAAATATAATAATATGGAAACATTTTTTAATTATTTTTTAAATTTATGCTACAACTACTGCTACTTTTATTAAAGATATGCTACTAATGGCATGATATAGAAACTATTACATTATTTGCGTTACAAAATTAATCAAGACTATTACAGCTATAAATTTATTTTTGTTATGATTTCCTTGTTCTTAAAACCAGAGTACGAAAATAAACGATACAAATTGTTTGATTTTGTTCTGTTTCGTTCTTTGAAGTGAGTGAAACAAAAACAAACAAAAAAAAAAACAAACAAAAAACCACTAAAAGGATTGCTCAATTTGTTTTTGTAGTGTTTTTGCACATGAACACAAGCTAGACAACCCAGCCAACTAGTAAGCTGGCTAACAGCCTCCTAATCCTTTAATCCTACTCTGCCGGAAAAGAAAAGAAAATAATGGGAAAGAAATGGAAACGTTTTGAAATATGTGCGGCGAATTTCACATCATCATATAACATAATTTTATTGCATTGCTATTTAACATATTAAGTTTGTTTTGTTTAGCTAAGCAGCATAGCTATAACAGGTTGTGCTAAGACATCTCGCTTCTTTTTTTAGTAAAACTAGCTTTAATAGGACGCAGTAAGGTATTGTATATCCAAAAACTGCGTTCAATTTCTACTGAAATTAAGGCAGCATATTTTAATTATGGTTTTATCTAACAGTAAAAGTTCTTTCTTTAAATTATTTGAGCCTTATTTTTACAAAAAAAGGAAACATCGGAAACTGTAAATAAAATGAGCTTTGTTCACATTGAAACATTTGACCCAATTAGCTTACAAGACACTCAACTTAAACCTAAGTACCGGACAAAATAACAAAGACATATGATAGCCCATATTGTTTTCCATAGTATTACTCATATTTTGTCTGCATTTTGACTTTTTGCATTGTAAACTTTGCAATGTATTTTAATGGAATTTACTTGTTAACTTTAAAAAATATTATTTGAATATAATGAGGTTAACTCATTCTTTATAGCATTTTATTATAACTTTCTCAATTTTTTTGAATATGGTTAAAACTGCAGAAATATGCATTTATTGACAAAATAAGCAAAAATATGCACTTTTCAACAAAATATGCAAAAATATGCTACCTTTTATATATCACGAAAAAAATTAATTTGCGTAAAAGTCCGAGCCTTGATAATAAGTATATATGTACTTATGTATACGTATAGTTACATCGAATATGCATAAAAACCAAAAAAATTATTCAAAAATAGTTTTGGTTTACAATATGTTTTATATATAAAACCGCATAGTATATAAAAAGTTATCAAATTTTATGCTGCAGTTGGCTATAACATCACAAAATTTTATAAATATTAAAGCTTACCAACTCCACTGCTGCCTTGATCATCTATCTTCGGATTGCAAAACTACACTTGGGTTAGCCTTCGCATAAAGAAGAACATGTGCGTGTTTAGATGTTGTATATACAATGTGTCCATTTTGATTTCTTTACAATGTATTCTATTTTGGCTTGCGTGTAGTCTTGATTCACTTTTCCATTTCACATTTGTTTGTGCTATTGAGACTTTCTTTTCACTCTTTCCGCAACAATCGTTAATAATTGTTGCAATGTCAAGTTAACAGGATGCTGAACAAATTGTTATTGCAAGTGTTTTTTGTTTTGTGTGCAAACAACATTTTTACTTTTCAAAGTTTGACATGTCAGAGACATCAAGTCGTCCAAATTTAACAAACTCACTTAATAATTGTGTTTATTTTTTTAGCTTTTATGTGAACAATTTTTTGTAGATGAAAAAAGTTAGTAACTGAATAAAGTTCCTTGGTACGATTTTTTTAAAGTCACTTTAATAAATCAGTAAAGTTTGATTTTGTGGCATTTGGGTTCCTTTTGAGATGTTATAGGGGATATTAGTTAAATTTAATTAATTTTTTAACAATTAAATGAAGTAATTTTGGAAAATTTAGGAAAATTGTTCATAGTTTATTTTTTGAATAAAATTTTTGAGCTTACGAGTTAATAAAAATACTGATATTCTAGCCTTCTAGTAATTAATCATTTGTATATATTTAAAATACTCTTAGGGCCATTATTAAAACCTAAAGTTAGTTAAAAATCGGATTTTGGTAGACGTATAAAATGCTATTCATTATTATAAATTGCATTTAACTTACCAGAAAGGATACATTTGCCTTAACTTTAGCGCTAGCTTTAGGTTAAGCTAAAATTATAATGATGAAAAACTTTTTATACGTCCGATAAAATCTTACTTTTAACAAACTTTAAGTTGTACTAATGGACCTTAACAGTTTTTAATGTATACGACTAGAACCAAAGCAAGTTTTGAAAGCAAAATATCTTAAAAAACGCAATGAAATATTTTAGAAAGCATCCGTTCTGGCAAGGGTCAGAAAAAAAAAATTTAAAACTATTTTCTCTACAAATAAAATTAGAAAAAAAAAATTCTTAAAAATATTTCTCAACGAACCCATACTTAATCTTATTTCTTTCTCTAAATAAATTTCAGTTTCAGGTTTTCACTTAAAGTATAAAGAAGAAATCAAACTACTTCCAAAAAATCTAAATATATTAAAAATGTTTGTCACTGTATTGTTACTCCCAGTGTATATAAATATTTTATAAGATAGAGTGCAAAAAATTGTAGAAAAAATTTTGCTTAAAAAAATTTGAAATATGCTAAATAAAACTTAAAGATCCGCCGCTTCCTCCTTATCAATCTAATTCACTAATCTGATTAAAATAAGATCGCCTAAAAATTTCAAAATTTATTTCCAATCACCTTTTTTCAGAAATGTGCTACTCTACACTATAACTAATAGAAACCCCACGTTGCGGAAAATCTGATGCCATTTTAAGGCATAAGACACACACATTTGAATATGCGTGAAATAATTTTGGTTCATTATGATTCATTTTAGTATAAAATTTTTGTTGTTTCAACTGGAAATAACTTTGATTCAACATGAATCTTCATTTTAATTTAGCAGTGCCAAAATGTTATCTCAACATTAAATCAATTTTTTTCAAAAGAAAATATTATCCTTGAAGATAACTTTAAATCATGTTGAATTAACATTTAATATAAATGAAGTTTTCGTAGATTTTAATATGAAAGTTTTCTATGTAAGTATATGTATATAGTTATATGTGTGTGTTTATTTATTTACATATTTTTATATATACATATATATTAGTCTAAGTAAAATATATTATTGATTTGGTTTATCTTTTCTTCCGTATTATAGTTTTCTTTCGATTTTATTTTAATTTATATTCCCTAAAGCATTTTGTTGCCATTTGTTAGTCTATTTTATATACATATCTATACGAACATTTAAAGTGTTTGTACTGTTGCATGCCGCAGGATGCCATCCTTCATTTTACTATTATTTATGTGCTGATCGTTAATCATTGACATCGATGCATAATAAGGAAATTTATGAGAAATTTATGTGGAAATGAGTTAATTTCCTAGTTTGCATAGACAAGAATCTTGTTGCATTATCTAAGAAAGTTATAAAAATGAAATTTTGTTGCCGATTTTGTAAACATAAAAAAAATTAACTTGTTTAAAATAGAAAACAAATTATATAAAAACAATAATATGCGTTATGTACAGGGACTGGGGTTTCATGCAAACGCAAGTTTTTTCCCTCAATCCTGATAATAGCATATTTAATCTTGTGTAAAAATTTAATGTAAAATGCTTGTTCACGCACCTTTTGAAAAAAAAAATATTTTTATATCTTTTTTTAGTTATATGTAAATTGAAAACTTTTCTTTAGAATAAAATTTTTTCAAATGTGTGCATATTTTATTGTTTTAAGTGCATATTTTGAGTTTTTGATGTCATATTTTTGGTGCATAAAACACCTTTTTTAAATTCATGAAGTTCTTGTCCCTGGTTATGTACAACTAGAACAAAAAATGTATACGCATAAATTTAAAAAAGAAAATTCTTAGCAGCATTAATTGAAGATTTGAATGAGTGAGCTTGTATGCGAATCGTTCAGCTTTAGGCTAAGGAAAGCTCTAAAATTTAAACATTTTTTCAGCTACTGTCAACCACATTAACATGCTCATTTATTTCTCTAATGACTAATAAAAATAAAAATTTTATCATTAAAGTATGACCGCAATGCCTGTTTATAAATAATTAAATCTGACAATGGAGCAATGGCAGCAAATAAGAACGTTAGGAGACCTACTTGAGTTATTTATATATGTCTGTATGTATGTATGTATATTGTCTTAAGTCTAAGACGTATTCAACTCTCAACTGATTTACAACTTTATTCTTGAAATAAATTTGCTTTATTTTTCACTCCATACATAATATTGCTTTTAAAATTACTCTCTCGCTGCTTCTCCAAATGTCTGCTGTTCCTCCAGCATTAGTAAGCAGCTTGTTGCCACTAATATTTGGAATTGGTAGTTACTGTAATGCCGGCAAATGTCACAAATAATAATAAATTATGTATGTCAATAATTTCATTGATTTGTTTTCATAATGACATTACGTGCCATATTTACTCTGACGTGTCCAAGCTATAGAGATATTTTTTGCGTCTTAACTCAAATAAATAAATTGGTTGTCTTTCTCAATTTGTTGTGAATTTTATAGAATATTTTTTAGTAGATATAGTATATGTATATAAAAGATATATTTATTTATATACCCACTCGACTAGGGCAATAATATAAATAAATAACGATATCAATAGTAGTGAATTTAAGCAGCAAATAATAAGCATATCTTAGCTAAAGTATAAGAAAATATTTAAATAATTATATTAGTAGAGCTCAAAAATATACGTGTCAACCTTTATGCTTACATCTGCTCATGGTTTATTGGTTGCTTTACGTGGCTGCCTACTACATGCAGGCATTCAAGTAGAATCTAGATGATCCCTTTTTGAAAGGACTACTATACTCACCGGAGTCAACCTATCGTTATTAGATCCAACCCGTTGCGTTGAGATATCTGATAAGATCACTCAACCCGATTTCACATAAATTTAAAAGATCCTCTAGTACATGCCTGCCTAAAAATTTGGATCTCCAGAGATGCAAAGCTGGACATTCCCAAAGCAAGTGAAATATTGTCTCTTCTTTGCTTTCTTCTCGACAACTTCGGTAGAACTAATTATGGGACAGACCTATCTTACTAGCATGTATGCTGACCGTCCAGTGCCTCGTCATGACTGAAACTAGCCTCGAGATAACCCTACGGTTCCTATTTGTTAATTGTATTATACGCCTATTATTGTAGCAAGGACATATTTTCTTAGCAACCTTACATAGTGCTTGAGTATACCGCTTTTGATAGCACCAAGCGGCATGACTACCGATATGGTATTGGAGGCATTCATAGCAGAGTCAGCTCGTTCGCCCGTTTGTTACTTAAAAAATTGTTATGTGCTGGAACCCAGATGAGGATGAGATCAGCCTGACCACCCAGTCTAAATAGTAAGCTCTTACACTGCCCTACAAGAATAGATGAAGTGATATGTGATCTTATGGCGGTGCTCGTTTGACGACAAAGATACCAACTAGCCAATTCCCTTACCGCTAAAATTTCAGCCTGAAACAGCTCAGTTCAACTTTGGCTAAAAAATTAAAAAAATTGGCAGCTCAGTTCAATTTTGTTCGTACAAATTTTAAAATCAAGCCAATTCAAGCTGAGAGTTATTTTGTAAAAAATATTTTCTCTCTCTCCAGCAGAGAGACGTCAAGCTACATTTAGAAAAAATGTTGTCCGCACAAAAATTTTGTTCGGAAACAACAGGTGAATCCAGCTTTAGGCACCAGTATAGAGTTTTTGTAGTAGGAAGATTACTTTTCCATAGACAAATAAATAAATAAATAAGATATAGTACTTAATTTGCTTAAAATACTTATAAATATTTTGAGCAAAGACAAAATTTTAATTAAATTTATTTAATGAATAAATATTCTTTTGTGCTAAAAAAAAAATATCAGGTGCATAACAAACCAAAATAACTTTTTGCTTTGACATTTAAATTTACTTGAATATAAAGCTTTTGGGAAAATAAATTTCTAAAGAGCTCTCAAATATTCTATTTACTAATTCTCAAAATGGTTTTATGAAGGCTCATGACGGCATGTATTTCAAACCATTTATCAAATTTTTCTTTAGAATATAACAGAAAAGGGCATGATTAGAGAGTAACATATTAAGGCTGATTTACAAGCTTTTTGTCATATCATTATCAATCTAATGCTTAAATAATTGGAATTTGTGTCTTGTGATTTCTTCAATAAAAGCTAAACCCTTTTTTGAGCTTGAAACAGAAATGACTTTTTGAAAACAAAAAGGAGATGAAAAAACTGCCGAGTACAATGAATTTGAAGTTTATCAATTACATTATTTTGCTACGCTATTACTTTATTAAACTTTACTTATGCTTGTGTCTGTTACTTGTGAGATATCATAAAAATGTAAAAAAAAACTTAAATAATAACACTGTAATTAAAATTTTATTATTCGAAATGACACAAAAATACAGTGGTATACTTAGATTTAAAATAGAAGAACAAAATCGAGGGATATTCCATTTGTAATTTTGTGTGGTCTCTCAAGCGATTTGTTGGTGTTTTAAGGAAAATCTCTTTTGAAATGATTTAAGGTTTTGTGTTTTTGTTAAAATTTAACTGTTATGATGACGGCCTTCCATTTTCTGGCTAGAATAGTTAAAATATTTTTAATGTGTGGTACTATTTAAGCCAATTTAAAAAAAAAATTATTATTTTTTTATACGAGTATTCGGAACAAAAACAATTTTTTCTAGTAGTACTAATTGGCTTTTTGACCACTTGGTCAATAATATCTTTTTGGACTTTGTCTGACAAAACCTCCTCCAGCTCGTATGTGCTTTGTTCTAATGTTAAATAAAATATATATGTATATAATGCAAAATATGTTATTATTTATTAATTTTTGTAACTTATAATAAGTGACCTAATAATTATTAAGTTCTGTCCAGTGTTACAAGTACTTAACACCAGTGTTCCTCACTTTCTACCCTACACAAATATATTTTTTTACACTTGAATAATAAAATTTTATATGTTTATTACAGACCTACATATGTTAATTCTGTTTAAAATAATTTACATATAAATAGTTAACAACCTTACTTTCTTTGTGTAGTCATATTTAATTATATTTTTTTAAGATTTACACTTCATTAAACAACCATACCAAACCTCAATAAGGGCAGAAAAACCTCCGTAATAATTTACAGCTGTACGATGAGTATTGAATTTATTTAACTTTATTTTAATTTCCTTTGAATTATTGCACACAAATAATAAGAAATATATAAAATAAATACAGATGACAAAAAAACTATTTACTCTCTTATTATTTCAGTATGATATCACATGAAATATTTTGTGCATAGGATAACATTGCATTTACTGTATTCCGCTCAACTTTGTTTTTTCCAGCCTTTATATGCTCAGTGTCGGTGATTGCATGGCTAAACGTTATGAGCAATACCATCATACCGAATACCTGCGCTAGCAATATAAGTATTTCGGCGAGTTGTGAACTCAGAGCGGGAAATATCAGTGCGTTTCTTCAAAAGTTGTTGAACTTAATTTTGCAGACAATCCAGTTGTGAAATACTTGGACTTTCGATGTAACAAACATGCAATTTGAATGGTTTCTTCAATAGTCGAAGTAAAAATTGATGATCACCTTTTTTTTCGAAAAGGTATACTTTAGTTTGATACATTTTGACCTATATATCTTTTATACACAAACACAGAATGATCACTTTTGTTGTGCACCCTGTAAATATCGTTGATCAATCTCTTTGTGTTCTTACTACACAGTGTCATAAATAATATTTTCTTCTAAATTGTCACCATTTTTCCGGGCAATTAATATGCAATCTCTAATATAGTTGTGATGGATGTCGTGTATATATCCACCAGAGTTGTTTGATATCATCTTCTCCCGATGCAAAGTCCGGGGATGGTGACTGTATAATAATTGCATCTACTTTATTTTCTTCAGTGTCTATTTCTCTAAAATATTCTGAAATTTTATCTGAATTGAATATAAAAATATACACATTCATTTTTTTCAGTGTACTGGACAAGAGCGCCATACGGCACTTTGAATTTTGAGACTTTTTTCGTAAATTCAACATAGGCAACTTTATCAAATTTTAATAATTAAAGATCTAATGTTGTGAGCTTATGAGAAACATATAATCCTTACAAGAAATGATTGCGTGATCACAAGGCAGTTATGCACTCATCTAGATAGCAAAATACGGCTCCTTTAATCTTGAAGAATAGCAAACAAATCTCGATTTTGGTTTCCGTGCCAACCGGACACTGTCTCAAAGGTAGGCATGCACAAAGCTTAAGGGTTGAATAAAACGATTTTTGCCGTAGCTGCCAGGATATCGATGAAGAGGAAAGTGTAAAACACTTTTTTTGTCGCCTGGATTTGCAAGAAAGAAATTGGCCACAATCTGCGCTCTTGAGTTAAGGGAACTTTCTGACGTTTCTAGTGTTGAATTGCAACATATTAATAGCTATTTAATGAGCTCTGGTTGGTTCGACGATGGGGACTCCACATAAACAGAGTCTCCGTGGTATCACAATGGACCAAAACGGTCTAAGTGCCATCCCTACCTAACCTAACCTACTATATTTCTTGTGCACGAAATAAATATTTAGCTTTTACCTCCGACTAGTCATGACATTACAATATTGTGCAGAAAAAAAAACATGCACTTCAAAAAATCGTGCTGTAATACCAACACCTTCTATGCGACTGCATTCATATGCATATGAGGTGATTCACAACAAACAAAATAATGACGGTATATAAAATGAACAATATACCTCAATTATTTTTAGATTAATTTTGAACATTATACAAATTTGAGTGCCGTATGGCACTCTTGTCCATTAATGGGTTAACTTAAATAGTGATCTGTACATTTATTAGTAATTGAAAAATTTTGTTAAAGATTTTAATTTGACTCACAAAATAATATTTTTGCGACAATAATTCAGAATTAAACCGCATATTGTTATTCATATTGTGTAAAAATTTCATACATAAATATATCTTTGATACTCAACTACTGAGAGAAAAATAAAAACAAAATCCCTTAAGTTGTGTGTAAATTGAAATCTTTAAACTCATTTGCTGTTAACGTAGTTATTTTGAGTTAGTACTTTGTTTTAGTAATCGAGCGGCATGTACTTATATAATTTCTTAAGTGATTGTGGCGTATGAGTAATTTTTTTTATTAATTGTGCTGCTCAAAAGTATGCTATAGATTTTATGTCTTCAACGGTATAGCAATCAAACGGTGAGCCGTGGCGTATGATTAACCTAAAATATACACACGCAAACCTAAACTATTGCACTTTATATTTAACATCATGTATATTATATATATATTTATATTATGTGAATTTTATATATTATAGTTTCAATATATGAATAAATAAGATATTAATTAAATTTTATAAAAAAGTATATGTACATATTTGCCCATAATTATAAAATTGGTCTAAATCATGTGTATTTTTGCTTCGAAATATTAAATAAATCTTAAAAAAACTTCAACAAATGTTTAATAAATATTAAATAAACTTATGTGTTAATTAATACTAGTAAAGTTCTAAACTAAAATATAGCATAACATACAATTTTGCTTTATTCTAATGTAATCTATTAAATACCTTGAAACAATAAAAAAAATCTTATATAAAACGAATACACAGTAAATTTAATTGAACCAGAGTGAATTTTAATCAGGAATAATTTTTTTATTGGCCTTAAGTTCAGTATTTTCAATGTTTATTGAATGAAATAGTCTAGTTTAATTTTTATTCTCTTCTTATTTATAAATACTTCATTCAATAAGATTTGAAAGTACTGAGCTTAAGCCAGATTAAGAATTTTTTTTTTTGGTTATATAAAACTTTTATTAACACACAACCATTTTTTTTAGAGTAACTAAAATATAGGAAACAATCATTTAACAGAAATATCTAAATTTCAAAGTTTAAACTAATTGCCCTAATGCCAAAACTAAAAATCATCTATAAAAATCATCACCCAACTAATTATGCCTAAAATCGTTTCAATAAAAAAATTTATTTTACAATATGTCATACCATTAACAAAATTTTATTTGATGATTTGATATACATATGTCTGAACAAAAAAAAAATAAATACTTTGAAAATTGTTTTATTTCCAGTAAAGTCATGTAATAATATAAATTTGAAATTCCCTTCTTTCCTTTCGACTGAGTGCAACAAAAAAGGAAAGATTTTATGGATGAATTGCATTTCCCTTAAAATAACAATGACAAAAGCAATGCGCTGTTAGTTTTTTTAATTCGATTTTCTTGAAAATCTTTTATAGTTGCATAAGTGTTTGTTTAATCTCTCGCATAAATTTTCAGATTTATTGCACACAACAATAACAGCAAGAGAGTAAAAGAGATTTAGGAATCAATTGATTTTATGGAGTTTTAAGTGGCAGAGTTTAAGTCAATAAAGTACGGAGAAGAAAATAAGTAAAATGTACAGTTGAGTCGGTTGAGTGATTTGAGACAAATAACGATTGCATAATCTTGATTACATAAAGTTTAATCTTAAACTTTGGGTGAAATTATTTGTCAGAATCTAAGATGAATTAATGTAGAAGTACATAAGTGGTGTTTTTATAATTTTCTAAACATATGGTCAAGTTGTGTAAAACTAAGCTAAATTTATTTCAGCTATAGAAAGTTTAAGTAAATATCTTTTTTAAAAAAGAATTATGTTAGTAGAAGAGTTAAATGTCCAGCTGTGCATCATTGCATCTTTCAGATTTATCTGAAATATCTCAGTAGTTATAATGTGGGGCAATGGGGTCACTTTTTTTAGTACAAGAGTCTGCTCATGCCTGGATGGGAATGTCATGCATTTAAATTATGTTTCTTGCTTCATATATTTTATGAGCATTTATTTATAATATGAGCTTTCCAGCCTTGGATGGGAATGTACATGTTAACTGATAAGAACACATACGCAATCTGTATCTGGTTTGTATCTGGTTTGATACTCTGATACAAATCAGATATAAACCAGATACAGATCAGATACAGATCAGATATAAACCAGATACAGACCAGATACAGATAAACAGTTAACGCGTATGTGTTCTTATCAGTTAACATCTACATTTCCATCCAGGGCTGGAAAACTCATATTATAAATAAATGCTCATAAAATATATGAAGCAAGAAACATAATTTAAATGCATGACATTCCCATCCAGGCATGAGCAGACTTTTGTACTGAAAAAGTGACCCCGAACCAGCATAAAACCCCTACTTATCTCAACGCAACGGGTTGAATCTAGTAACGATCACTGTATCCGAACTTAGATATGGTTTTAGATGGGTTTATACCGTGGTTCTTACAAAAAGAAATCATATAGATTCTACTCGAATGCCTGCGTGTAGTGGGCAGCTACATAAACCAACCAAATCCAGGACAAATACGCTCACATCGAGTTCGATTAATTGCAGCATCCATTTTCCATTTTCTTCCAACTACTACAGGCAACAAGCCATCTCTAGCACTTTTTAATAGTAATAGTTCAGCTGCTTGCATCCAAAAATTCCATAACATAATCTTACTTATATTTTTTCTAGCTATTTTTTTGTATTATTTTTTTACTATTCGGGTTAATGATCCTGCACAACTACCTTCCTTTGAACTTCAAAATCTTTTTATCTGCTTACAATTTAAGTGCGTGTGTGCTGCTACTTTAAGAGTCCATTGAAAAACTATTGTCACTTATATTGAGTTTATTTTGTGTGTATTAAATCTAGTAGAAAAATATACAATAGTAAAATAAATGAAATAAAACTTTTAAGCACGTTACCAAAATCAACAACTACAATGACAAAAGTTAAAAAATTTACAACATTAAGAAAGATAAGAAAATATATACAATTGTTAAACATTGACAATTTCCTTCTTTATATTGAGGGTGAAAATGGCAAATCAATAAAAGCAAATTGTAGCGCAGAGTAATAAAATCCACAACTTATTTTGTATCCTCAATTCAAATGGTCACAACAAGAGAAATAACAAAAAAAAAGCAAGAGAAAAATCAAAACTAAACACATCGACTACAGATTTTGTGTCTGTAAATAGATTTCTAAAATATGAACACTCGTTATCAAACTATTTAATAGTGAGTTGGGTTTTAATATAAGATTTTATTGCTAGTTTCTTATTCTACATCTCAGTGCTTGTATGACCTACTGACGTAATGATTTTTTCAAGCAATTTAAAAATAATTGTTTTTTCTGATCCATCAAGGAAAAGCATTAAGTTTTTTCTATAATTTCAGAAAACTTTTGTTGACTTTAAATATGTTTATTGTATAGAATTTAATGTTGTTTGTGAATCTACAAGCCACTGATATGAGGAATTCATTGTCCTTTCTTAATAAAGCAAAAGTTTATTTCATGCTATTAAAGGCTAAAAACACGTGAATAAATAGTCTTCTCTTGTTACAGACGTTGATGTAATACACAGTGTTTGTTGAGACACTTTGCTTTATAATATGTCAGTAGTTATATAAATCAGAGATAATTTTTTTCGCAGTAAAAGTCCTTTAAAAAAAAATTAGATCAACAATGACAGCAGACATATTGAATGACTTTGTCGTATAAATTTATTCTAATCTGGGGGTCGATTCTGTTTCTGTGAAATCGTGAAAATGAAAAATAAAATATCACTTCATTGAAAATGCGATTCTGATTTTAGTTTTTTATGAAAACTACCTGTCAAGTGAAGTGAATATGATAAATTTTTTATCACTTCATTTTTATCATAAATTCAGAATCGACCCCCTGCTGGCTTTTAAATTGTTTTAAAAGGGAATTTTAATTTTTTTTAATATTCCATTCAATAAAGAGGCAAAAAAAATTATATGCTTTAATTTTTAACAATTGATATTCGCTTTATTTTGCGATCTTCGGTTTTATTCTTTCAGCAACAGGATGCCATGAAGCCACCAGCGTGTAAGATGCATTTAATGCTGAAGTTCTATCAATTTAAATGGATTTTTTTGGATTGTATAGTAATATTGTTTACTAAGAAACCCGTCAAAAATAAGCCCCATCACTGAGCACACAAAGTCGCCTATAAGCTGCGCAAATTAATGACTGATTCTTGAAGTAACCATGGACAATTTTGTAGCCTTGTTCAAGCGTTTGTCTAGTCGTGATTATATGCCAGATTATGCTGATCATTAATCTCAAAAACTAATCGCAGTATGAGAATTATTTTCCTAACTTCTTTCAGGCTTAGATTAGCTTGAAGTCTCAGAAGGGGCCTGCAAATAATGTTTTAAATATTTTTGGTTTACAGTGCCACTCTCCAAGGAACAAGACTTTGAATAAATACTTTTCAGGCATAAGAGCAAAAAAATATGTTGTAAGAAAAATAAATTAAATTCAATGAAACTAAAGCTAAAGTACAATTATAAAGTCACAGCCTTTTTACGTTACTGTTTTATCTGACTGATATTCAAAAAAGTGAAAGTATAATAACTGTGAAAAAGCTAACAAAAAGGATACAACATATATATTTCTTGAATTATAATCATCAGCCACCAAACCCTTTGGCTGCAGCATTAAACTTATAAAAAAGTCAAAGCTGAAACAAAAGGTTGCTAAAATCAACTATGGTTCATAGATGTGTAAAAAGTGCCTCATAAAGGGTTTTAGGAAAATTCAGCTATTTTATTTTATAAGTCTTTATTGATATTCTATTATAGTGGAAAAAAAAACTAAAGTGACAAATAGACGAAAAAATAAGTTTACTTGTGCTTCAAGTTTAATGTAGCGGCAAAGGGTAGTCTTTTAAAAATTAACTAAATGAGGCATATGACTATTTTTGAAATTACGAGTATGCAGCCTTAGTGATACCTTGTAAAGTATAACTTATTTGGCAAACTACGCACTGCCTGATAATTTCATATTTTACTTGCTATATCTGTAGATTGTTAGAAATCCTTTTGGAACAATTTGCCAAGCAATTAAGTTAAGCAATGTCAATAATAGTAATTTGATTATATTTATATACTTACACATACAGAACTCACATTTAGTCTTAATATCTGTTGAGAATATTGATATTGTTTGTTTTTCCGACACGATTAAAAAGTTTTTATAATACCTTTTTTATGATAGAGTGATAACAGCAAAAATAGTTATGGTTTACATAAGGTTTACAAAATAAATTTGTTTGTTGAACGTTATATAAAACAAACTAATTTTTTTTCAGCATAAGGCCTTATACGACGGTTACTTTTTATATTTTGGGACTAGCAAGTAATAACAAAAATTTTGAAATGAAAATACTTTTTTTGTTTTTTGTAATATTTTCCTTGATGATCAATAATGATGATCGATCATTCATTTGTCATAGCAGTTTTTCCATTCGTCTTGAGACACCTCCAGAACATGGTTTTTGAATGCTACAACTGCTTAATCGGCGCTTTGTTAATCATGCAGTTTAGTTTTGGTATTCGGGAACAAGAAGAAGTCATTGGCTACCATTTATACGGAGGATGTGTCATCAATTCGATATTTTGACTGCTCAAAAATTCACTTGTTTGACGAGATGTGTGATAGCTCGCATTGTCATGATGAAGAATGATTCGTCTTTGGAGGTTAGTTTAACGAATTTCTCCGAAGACTTCAGGCAAATAAATACTCGTATACCATTCGTGAATGGTAACACTTAGCTCATGTCTGATTTGACAGATAATTAGTTTTATCCTTCCGCTGAACGAATATGGTTGAAAAACGCTGGGAAATATTACTTACAGAAGATGCCGATTTTGCCAAAAAAAATCATCTTTTCAGATGAAGCTAATTTTGATCTTGGCGCGTATGTAAACAAGCAAAGTTGTCGCATTTAGGGCACAGAAAACCCACACGCATACATTGAAAAGCCAATGCACCCAAAACAAGTCACTGTTTGGTGCGGACTTTGGCCCAGAGGCGTAATTGGGCCATTTTTCGAAAATGGGCAAGGAGTGGCCGTTACAGTCAATGGCGATCGTTATCGGGCCATGTTGAATAAAAATTGAAGAGGAGGATATTGGCAACATTTGTTTTCAACAACACGGCGCTACGTGCCACACAGCCGAAGCTACACTCGATGTTTTGCATAGCATTTTCAAAAAAAAAAAGTTATCTGGCGGACCCTTTACATTGACCCAGCAAAACAGTGGCCAGATGGCCCAATCGATCCAAGAAACAGGTGACCATTTGATTCCCTGTGCTTCTTCCACGAACAACTTTTAGCTCGTCTTGGAATACCCACACGGACGATTGCTGTTTTGTTTCCGGCTCATAAGCTAATATCCCTGATTCGTCACCTAACACGATAACTTTTAACTTGTCTTTTAAAGTATGACGGTTGAACTTTTTAATAATTTCCTTACACCACTTGAAGCGAGCCTTTTTTTAGCATTGGATAAATTATGGGTTATCCAAAGAGAACCCATTTTTTTACAACTAATAGGGCATTTACACCCGCACAAAATCTAGAACATTTTAATTAAAATCTTTTACACCAAGTTTTTTTTTTATTTATAAAGACTTTTTTATCCAAAACATAACCCATTAACTAAACGATTTCAAAAACTACAACCAAACAATTGCAATGCAGCCAATTCACACACCTTTTCAAGCAGACCATAGCTAATTCAATCATCTTTTATAGCGAAAATAAAATAAATATATTAGATTTTATTTAGATTTCCTACAAATCTACTCACAAACTAGATTTTGTTTGGTATGGGAAATCTAAAACAAAGCGGCTAGATTTAGCTCAAAATCTCGTAAGTACTAGATTTTAAGATAATGTAAATGCCCTATAAGTGCTCATGCAAAATCAAATGCATTGAAGTAAAACTAATGTGCAAGGATGTTTCTATCTCACAATATATCACATGACGATCTTGCACTATGAGTCACGCACTGCATCGATGTTTTGTGACACAACAACCTATTTTGGACTACCTTCATGGAATTCAATTCACTATACCATCGATATGCTGTGGTTTTCGATGGCAATTTATCGCCATACAAAAAACTGTGTTCATCCACACATTTATTTTTGAGATAATCCACGTCGATAATTGTGAAAAATAATCCAACGAAAACCTTCTCTTGAAATGAAAATATTTTTTATCAAGTTGATTTTCTGAGCTCGCTGTAACAAAACAAATAGTACTTATAGCATACTAGGCTAAAAAATTTCAGACTTTATTCTGGCGATGCCAGATCTTAGCTATTGCCAGTTCACGAAATGTAAACAGTAGCCCTCGTATGTACCAATGCTTTTTAGTCACAAGATTTTTTTAATTAAAAATAATAATTATAAGTCAGTGACTTTTTGAATGAAACACAGTTTTTATTGCAAAACAAAAATTTATTTTCCAACCTAATCTCCTTTTAACTCAATACACTTAGTTCAACGTTTCTCTAGTTTTTGTATCCCTTCCAAAAAATAGAATTTTTCAAGGTACTTAAAATTGGCATTTGTTTGGTCAATCCTTTCATCGTTGTAGCTAAATCTCTTTCCAACAAGCCATTTGGTTAGGTTTGGAAATAAAAAGTAGTCACTAGGGGCTAAATGCGGAGAATATGGTGGATGGGGTACCAATTTGTAGCCCAGTTCATAGACTTTTGCCATTGAGACTGCACACGTGTGCACTCGTGCATTATCTGGATAAAAAAGAACTTTCTTCTTGGCCATATGTGGTTGTTTTATTTGTAAATCATCAATAATAATAAGTCTAATAAGTTGGCATAATATTTTCCGCTTATTTTTTTTTGCCCATTGATGTTAATTGATGTGGATTATGTCGCGTGCATACCAAAATATTTTTGCCATCAGCTTATTGGTCGACAAACTCACCTTAGTCGGAGCAGGTTCACCTTCGGAGCAGGTTCACCCGGAGAAACCCACAGCTATAAAACGCCGAAAAAACTCATTCGGATTGCGGTTAAACAATTCCAAACAATCCTTTGAATTTATCACACATTTACGTTTATGGTAAATTGAGAGCAAACGTGGCACTCATCTTGCAGACAACTTGCTTAAATCCAGCTGATCATTTAAAATTGAAAACACACTGCCATATGAAATGCCTATGACATCAATAATCTCACGCACTTTTACTCTCCGATCGGCCAACACCATCTCGTGGATTTTTTTTTGAAATTTTCGGGTGTACTGACCTCAATTGGCCGTCCAAAACGTTCAGCGTCATTTGTACTTGTGCAACCACAATGAAAGTCAGTAAACTACCTTTTTACCATTGAAATCTATGGTGCAGAGTTCCTATAGTATTTATCAAGGTTTTTCTTCGTTTGATGGACGGTTTTTTTTCGCAAAAAATAATGTTTAATGAGCCTTCGAAATTTAATTTTTTTCCATTTTAAAAAAAAATACATGAGGTTGTATGTTTTGCACAGCTGTTTAACTTTAAGTAAATGATGACACTTCCTCAAAATTTTACAGTAGTCTATTAACAGATATTAGTCAATTTACAGGTGGTACGTAATGGGAACAGTGTTGCATTTCATATAACTTCGAGGAAAGTTCGAAAAGTCATGGACTTATTGATCCGCCCTCGTAAAATTTACTCTTAAAGCCAATTTAGTGTCTTAAATTAATGCATTTCTACTCACTTATATCAAAAAACACTGTCCTATAAATATCTCTTTTTTTTCTTTTATAGTGCTTAACAATTTTATTTTTCAAACTTAGATTTTCATTTCCAAATTTGTAATGGCTTGAAATGTGATAAATTCAGTTCCTATTTCAAAGAGATAAGCATGCAATTTTTGTGTGTGACCATTCTACCAAAAAATTAAAAAACAAAAAACAAAACAGCAAATCAAAGTTATCCAACAAAACTGAAAACGGAAGTAACCATTTAAAACATTTTCCATCACACATTCATTCGGTTACCTTTATTTGTTTGTACTTTGGCTGTCAGTGTAGCACACGCACATACACTGAAAACATTAAGTTTGAACAAAAAGCCTCCCTGCCATATACATACAGTTAGACTTGCGAATACTAACACTCACATAAAGTCCAAAGCACATAGAAAATTTATAGAGCGAAAATCAGAACATTATTTAGTCACAACCTGTATTTAGGGACTTAAAATGCTCAATGCAGTGCCTGATTTTCACTTTGCACTCAAACATTTAGGCAGTTATTTTTAGTTTTCGCCTTAAATAGTTTGGCTCTGAATAAATGTTAGCATATTTTTTATATATATTCATAAGTAAATTCATGGAAATATTTTTATTTTTCATTCATCAAAAAAAAATATTTCCGTACGAACAACAAAACTTTTTATGAATTAGGGAGATATTTTTTAAATCTGTAAGTTGCTTCCTTTTTTGTAATTTTGTACAATTTAAAGTTCTATCAGGACATGGGGAAAAAGACTGCTCAGGAAATCCTGCACTTCAATTTGAAGTAGCTGACAATTTGGCTTACAAAATATGGAACTATATGTAGCCAAATAGAGAGCAGTTGGTGAAAACACTGCTCAAGTCGCACCTCAAAAAGGCCTCAAATGAAAAAGCCTTTTGCTTATAACGTATGGTAAGATGTATGTAAGTATGTGTCTCCTAAAGGTTCCTTTGGCAAGTTTTAATGTGCACGAAGCATGAAATTGCGCGGCGCTTAGGGAAAACCTAACATACAAAAAAAAAAAAAAATATAACTCTAAATGTACATATGTATATCTACACAAATGAAATTTGTTCACTCTTCTGTTAGAAAGAAACAAAAATTAGAACGAAGCAGCAACAACAAAGCTCAAATACCTTCACATTTATTATACATATTCTCCCCAAATTTGAACAGCTTCAGTCAATGACTGACAGGCAGCTATCACTTTTTGTCAACGACCCCTAAACACATTCTATTTAAATTTATCAGTCTCTGCTTCTGCCACAGACATATTTTGTGTACCTTGTGTTGGAATATTTAGAATAGAAAATAAATTGGGTGCGTGTATTTATATAACAATATAAAAAAACAAAAATAGCATGTGTGAATAGCATTAGAGTGTGTGTGGTGTGTGTGTGTGTGTGTAAGCGTGTGTGTGCATGTTTATATGAGAATTAACAGCATTTAAGGAGTTTTTAATAAACCGCGCACACACACGCACACGCATGAACAAATACATATTCATTGGCTGTGTATTTGGTTTGATTAGCTAATAAACTCAACAAATTGTTTGTTAATGGGGAAACAAACAAAAGACAATAGACTTTAGTTAAAAATTTAATAAATAATATTATTTTGTGTTAATCTACTAATACACACATACCTAAGAAAGTTTGACAACTAGAGCCATTAAATTTTATTGCATACCCAAAAGTAGTATGAAGTACATAAATGTATGATGGATGCTCTGTTATCTTTTGTAAGGATAAAAGTAACGGTATTATTATTTTTTTGTTCCATTAATTTTATAATTTTATGATAGATACATTTGTACACAAAAGCAATTTTTAAAAACATCCCAGCAAAAAATTTTCGAAATTTTGTAATGGGTAGTACTCTTTTAATGGCTTACAAAGTAATGACTGATACTTATTTATGTAATTATTTTATGTGCATAATAATGACTGCCCTGTAATGAATAAAATAAGAACTTATTTATATCATTACGTGAAAGTACTTATTGTAGTGCTTTCCAGTTAATAAGGAAATATATCTAGAGAAAAATTTATTGATCGTGAAAATTATTTTAATTAGAAAAACTAGCAAATTAATTTAGAATAAGTTTAAGCAAAATTTAATCTATAAAATTTTGCAGATTTGTAAGCAAAAAATAACCCATTAAATTTTGAGTACTTTTAGGCAATCAGTAATCTATTAACTTTTTTATGTTTGTAGGCAAAAAGTATAGGGTACCGCACACTTTTTGAACTTCTCAAACAAAAATAATGGGTTATTCAGTCAAATTGTAAGTACTTACGACTGAGGAGTACATACACTTTTTTGCATTCTAGTAGGCAAAGTTTTTTGCTGGGATATGACTGAAATTTCAAATTTATTTAAAAAGCATTCGAGTAAAATTTGAATTTGTATGACTCCATAAAAAAAGCATATTTCCAAGGCAAATTATTTTCAGGCAGAGCTGTTAAATTTCGATTACGATTACATTTTGAAAAGAATTGTATTGATTATATAATTGCCTTCAAAGGCAATTGTGAACTTCACAAATGTCGACAGTTATTAGTTAGACAGTTTCAAATAGCCAGAAATTGTCCACTACCCCTCCTCGAGCTCCCTTTCTTAAAAACTTGTATAACCATATGCTTTTCTAGACTCAGATTTATCTTTAATTCTAATTTCATCAAATTTGGATATATCGGATATATACATATTAGTTTCAAGGAGAATTAAATTTCCCCTTACCTCCCCGTATGCTCCTACTTTAAAAAAAAATTATAAAATATGTCTTATTGTAGAATTTCATAAAAATTGGATAGATAGTTTCAAAGAGAAAGAAATTTCCCCTTACATCCCCTCGTGATCCTTTAAAAAAAATGTATAGCTATGTATTCTATTGGATTCAGATCTATCTACGTTTTAAATTCATCAGAAGCGCTTAGATAGTTTCTAAGAGGCACACATTTTCCACTACCTCCCTCGTGTTCTTAGTTTAAAAAAATAAAACATATAACCTTTGTGTTCTTCTAGGCTTAGATGTATCTATGTTTTAAATTTCATCAAAATCGTTTTCTGGGCTTAGCTGTTAAAGCGCATAGGGTGCGCCTGTGGCGGAGTGGTAGTGATGCTAGCCTCTCAGTCCAGAGGTCATGGGTTCGATTCCTACCATAGACCCTGATTGTTTTCCGCAGACAAGCTAATCGCTTTGTGGGTTGTGTTTGTATTAAAGAAAAAGTAAAAAAAAAAACTATAAATTAAGCCAACTTCAGCTATCACTGCCACGAAACTTTTTGCAAATGCACAAACCATATTGGAAATTACAAAATGCTTGGATTTCCTCGGCCATTTTTCCGGAAAATTACGGCAGCACTAAAACTCTAAAACATCCGCAGTGACAGCACCATTATTACAGTTGTTACTACTATTTGTAACCAGTGCCTCGTTTCTGTAAGGAATGTGAGAACTTTTCGAATCGAAAAAATTTTTATTATCCTGTGAAACACAGGGTGAGTAAGAAAAAAACTATATTTGTTGATATTTTTTGTAAGTTTATATAAGTTTTTATGAGAGTAACCCTGTGTAAAATAGGACAACAAATATAATTATTTAATTTTTCTCGATGCGAGGGCTTCTCACAAGTTACAGAAATGGGGTACAGTATTTGCTAGTATTTTTTAATTTTCAAAAAATATTTGTATTACACGCATGGCGGGCCACAAGGAACTTACGTTCCAAAAAATAAAATAATTAAGAGCAATTGACAGCACTTAGTATAAATTTGGCTTAGAACATTCAAACATCTCAATAAAATACAGCAATATTTCAAATTTCTATCTTTTGTAGGAGTCAAGCGCTTGCCAGTACACAGCATAACTATATACATATTTAAAATTTTGTCTTTATAGATTTAAATTAAGCAGACTTCAACCCAAAAATTTTCGAAATTATCTTTATACTTCAAATATTTATAGCAAGACTATTAAAATATTATTGAGTATCACACATACAAACATAACAAATTGAAAGGCTTCAAATAAGAGCCTTTACGAAACAAACTTATTTAACACAATCTTGTATCCAATTTTTTTATTTTCGACCCAATATGTATCACTCATAATCAAATTTTCAATAAATTTGATTCTGTTGATTCTATTATTCTGGCTCTTTGTTCAGTTGTGAATCTCTCATTTATTCTCCAAGTGTTATTTATATAATTTGAAAAAATAAATAAAATAAAAATACGTATATAAACGAAAAAGTTATTAAACTTTTAAGGCCCATGGTAAATTTTGGCCCACCCTGTAATTTATATACATACGATTATAATTTATATATACATATGTATATAAATTCATAATCAGGCATAATAATGTCTTCTTATTTGCGTCTTTATTACACATCTTTTCAACCGAATAGAATCAAAGGAATATAAGTTGAATTATCTGGGAAACATAAACGTGCGGAAAGCTTAATGAAGCAATGCTTACGTGTACTTAATAATCATAATGTTGTTGCATTAATACATACATATGTATTATATAAGTGTAAATTATTAGCAATACAATATGTATGTAAGTATGTAAATGGCAAATATTTTACACAGCAAGCTCACGGTTGGCTTGTTAAGTAATTACAGCTACACACATACATTTATAAAGTATTTAATATCCATGTATGGAAATTTACACAGAGAAAATTAAGCGGCTTGCTATATATAACCTTACTTGATAAATTCGATCAAATGAATATCTATTTGTTACATAAATTTAATAGCTGAGCATAGAAAACTTTATTTTACCCTCACTTGTTGGGTCAAAAACAAAACAAAACCTTACCGGCTATTGACCCGAACCAGTGTTGCCTTTATAGCTCTTGAGATCATAAATTACTTAGAAATACACACAACGATTTTATTTATAAAGTTAAAAGTGTCGTTTTGTGGTTGTGTCTCAGTGTAACTCACATTTGGTTGTGGAACAATGGAGTAGATATAAGATTAGAATATATGCTGTTGGATAAATTTTAAGTGATAAATTATGCAGCGCATATGTATGTAAAGCACAAGTCAAGACTAAATTTCCTATAGATATGACAATTATGGGGCCATGAAAATGGTGGTGATGCTTTTGATGATATCGTCGCTTATATATTATGAAAATATTACTTATTTTATATATGTATTAGCAGAGATATATTCATATGTTATAACATTTCTATGAGTTAAAGCTATTCCATATATTTGACAAATATTTCATTATTTTCTTGCGTAAATATTTAAATAAACTTACAACAACGTGTTGATTGCTTTAACTTATATTGTTTTACAGAAAAGTAAATAAAGTAAAACAAAAACCCAAGCCTAGATAAGATTAAAAGTGCATCGCCAAAAAAAACTAAAGAAGTCCTGCCACAAATGCTTAATATCTAATTTTAACTATTTTCGAGGCGACAACATTAACTACATAATGTAATAAATAAATATTTTTTTAACATGAAATGCCGAAATATATTTATTTGACTTAAAGTCCTTATTTATTTAATTTGAAAATTTTTGCTTGTTCTTATGGTTAAGCAGTTGTCCAATGTGCCAGCTAATTGTAAACAGCTGGTGGAAAATAAAAATGATGCACAGTCGAATGTAGATGCTCATTTTGTAAAGAGTTTTGTTTGCGGCTTTCAAACTTATTATGTTTGTATATTGTGTTTCACAATATAGTACGAGAACCAAGAGTCTTACTATAAGCATACAAAGTTTGTTAGCTAAATTAAAAAAAAATTTGGGTTGAAGTCTACCCATGAGTTCGAAAATTGCTTATCCATAAAAACTTTTTTTTTTTTTTTTAATACATGATTTTTTATTTATTGTATCTTCATATATGAACTAACAATAAGTATTCAAATCTTAAATATAAAAATATAATTAGGCCCGACCAGTGTCGGACATAAGCTTAGTAGTAGTTATATATAATACATACATAAGTATTTATAATCAAAAGAAAAAAAAATTATAAAAAATAAAAGAATTTTCAGGAAGTCCCATCTAGAGTGCTGTGAATAAGAGCCCTTGTATCCCTCTTTTTTAGGCGGATGTGTCCAGTAAAGTTCAAAATATTACGGGCAAGCGGATTAGGATGTGACTCGAGTTTTGTTAAATATTTGCCAGCGTTTTTTGCAATTTCTTCAGTCACTAGTGGCATATTTAAGTCACGATGTACATATATTTGAATTTTTTATGTACCATGGAGCCGATGTTATTAACCGTAAAATTTTGTTTTGCCTTCGTTGGATTCTCTCGACGTTAGAAGCTGAAGCAGTACCCCATAGCTGAATTCCGTAGCACCATATAGGTTTTAAGAGCGACTTGTATATTAAAAGTTTACAATCTAGGGTGAGGGTTGAGTTTCTACCAACCAGCCAATGTATCTGAGTTAGTTTAAGTTTCATTTGCGTTAGCTTGGAGTCAATGTGGTATTTCCATGTGAGCCTTCGATCAAGATGTATACCAAGGTATTTCACATGTAAGTTTTGAGGAACAATTTGATTATTGATTGTAACGGGGGAACAACTGTCTTTTCTTAAGGTAAATGTTACCTGAGCACACTTCTGTTCGTTTACCTTTATTCTCCACATGTTTAACCATAGTTCTAGCTGAGTAATATGTTGCTGAAGATATCGGGATGCCTCGTGAGGGTTTTCATGCATACTAAGGCAGGCTGTATCATCGGCAAATGTAGATGTGTGAATCTTACTGCTCAATGGCATATCACAAGTATAAATCAAATAAAAAACTGGCCCCAGTATACTCCCCTGTGGCACACCGGATGAGATTATTTTAGGCGTACTCATAAAGTTTCCTTCTACAACAGTGAACTTCCGGGCAATAATGTAACTTTCCAGCAGATTTAGAATGTTTATTGGTAGGTAAGTCTTTAATTTTAAAATTAGGCCTTCATGCCACACTTTATCAAATGCCTGAGAAACATCAATGAACAGCGCAGAGCAATACTTTTTTTCTTCAAAAGTTTTTCTTATAAATTGAACCAATCTATGAGTTTGTTCAATGGTGCTATGCTGATTTCTAAAACCAAATTGGTGGTCCGGTATGCACCCACTACTAACTAGAATTGGGGACAATTTTGTCATGAGCAGTTTTTCGAAAAGCTTTGACATTGTTGACAGTAAACTTATTGGCCTATATGACTCAGCTTTGGTAAGATCTTTGCCCGGCTTTGGAATTATTTTAACCTTGGCAAGCTTCCAGCTGTTTGGATAATACTCCAGTCGTAAAATAGCGTTAAAATTTAATAACAGTATTCTAATTGCAATACGAGGCAACTTTATTAGCATCTGGTTACTAATTCCATCAAAACCCGGAGCTTTCTTTGGGTTGAGTTCAGAAATTAGTTTTTGTACATCACGCGTCTTAAACTTTATTTGTTGAGGGGGTAGAGCGACTACATTTGGCAAATCAATTACACCAGTACAAGTGTTTGGGGTAAATACGTATTTTAAATGGGCAGCAAATATGTTACCTTTTTCAGTATCGCTTCTTGCCCAAGTTCCTGTAGATGTGCGCAGATGTGGTTTAAACTCAACTGGTGTTTTAAGCTTTCTAGCAGCGCGCCATAAAGAGTAATTAGATGCTGGTGTGACATCAAGACCTTCCAAATAATTTTTAAGAGATGCAGTTTTTTCAAATACAAGCAACTCTTGGAGTCGTTTAGTACACTCTTTAAATCTGATTTTAAGTTGGGGTGATCTGTGCTGTTGCCATTCTCTTCTAGCTCTTCTTTTTTCACTTACGAGACGTTCAATATCCGTAGAATAAATAATCCATAAGACAACCAAAATTTAAATTTTTTTTTAACTAAAATTTCCCCTAATATTCTGAACACACCCGTATATAATTCATCAAAGTGCGACTTTGACTCTTACACGAAGCTTTCCGTATGGCGCTTGTTTCTTCCTTTGACAGTTTTTTTAGTTTTGGTGTTGTTTTGGCGATTTTTGCAGTTCTTGGCGTTTTTTTTTTTTGTTTTGGCGATTTGCTTCAGTTTTGGCGAATTTTTTTTTTTTTTGTTTTTTGCAACACATATTTTTATTTTAAGCGTTTTTGTAGTCTTGACGATTTTTATCGTTTTGGCGATTTTTTCGGTTTTTGTTTTTTAGTTTAAGCGATTTTTGAATTTTAGCGGTTTTTTTCGTTTTCGCAATTTCTTCTGGTTTTTGGCGAATTTTTTAGTTTTGTGGAAACCTTTTTACTTTTGTTGATTTGTCTTGGATTTCAGCGACTTACTGCCAGTTTATAGAAGCCATGTAAAAATTCTGGGCTGTGTATTTATATTGAAAACTAAAACAAATTTGAGTGCTTTGTTTTTGCTTTCAATATAAATAGGCAGACGAGAATTTTTACATGGTTTCTGTAAACTGGCCATTAGTCTTTTTTTGGTAATTTTTAAGTATTGATGCTTTATTAGTTTTGGCGTTTGTTTTTTCTTTTTGGTGATTTTTTTTACATTTTTGCGAAACAAATATTCGTATTCTTAGTCTTATGGTAGAATTAGTTGATTCGTGTCGTGTTACTTTTGAAGTGGTCGTATTGTTAAATTCTGGATGTTAGTTAGTAAAAACGTGAGGTTGCCAGCTAATCAGCTGTTATTGTATTTCTTTTTGCTTTATACATGTATGTGATATATCGTCCCTACCATGTCAAACGATATGTAAGAGAGAAATTGACGTAAAATCTATTTTCTGTAGATTTCTACCGCACATACGTTACGATACATATTAAATAAACAGGAACAAGTTTTATTTATTTTACATATTTTATCAGCTGATCCGCCAACATACGATACGAATCTACTTATACTACCACTAGCCAATTTTTTAGTTTTGGAGACTTATTTCCATTTTTAGCAATTTTTTTGCTTTATAGCGACCATTTCGTTTTAGCATTTTAGCGATTTAGTTTATGTTTTCTGATATTTTTCATTTAAGCGCTTTTTGCGTTTCTTCGATTTTTCCTTTCGAAATTTTTTTCAAATTTTGAGATTTTTTAGTTTTAGCGTTTCTAAAAATTTTCAAAGTTATATAAACTGATAGAATACCGATAAGCTATGAAGTTTTAAATTCACTATAAATTGGTATTGTCTGTATAAAAATATGTAGATATTTATGTATATATATATATATATATATATATATATATATATATATATATATATATATATATATATATATATATATATATATATATATACATATGTATATATAATTGTGTGTATATTACATTAGGAATTCAATATGTTTCGTTGCTCGCTTTAGAACACCCTTCAGTTTGTAACTGTCATATATTTGCTCTTATAGCAGCCAAAGTTTTACATATTCTGTGAAAATTTCAGATACGTAGCTCTTAAGGTTCTCAGCAAAATAGCCTAAAACAGAAAGGAAGATAGTGTACGAAACAAAATTTTGATAAAGAAAAAACTAAAACCTTTCAGCAAATTAAAACACATTTTCTGTTCACCAAAAATATCCACCCTTTTTCTCTGAAACAATTACAAAAGATAACATAATGGCGGCATATATACGCCACGCATATTAAAAAACTATTAAATAACACCAAGAATGGCATCTTAAAATCAAATACTTACTTGATTTTACCAAAAATGGCTAAAATGCTATTTAATAAAGCTCTCTTCTACCACGTCTATTAAATAAGTACTTTTTACACAAGAAATTGTTATGCATTACATAAAAAAAAAAATTAAATAAAATAATCGGATATAGTATAAAGAAACGTTAAATATGTGTGTGCACAAACTGTTGTAAGTCTTTCGTTTCTTTCGTGCAAGTTAGTAGGAATGTGTGTGTGTGTGTGTAGTAAGTAATTTGCATACCGGATCAATCTTGAAAAATTAATGGCTTCCCAGACAGATAACGCTATACCGCAAAAAAGGAAGCAACAACAGTAACCAACCAACTGTTATATGCAGCACTCAACCCAAAGAAAAGGAAAATAGAGTAAATAGATGAATGGATAAAAAAAACACAGGAAGTGCTATATAGAAGAAAATGGGAAAAATTAAACAATAAATATCAGCAGTATCAGCAGCACCATGTGCAAGACTTCAAATGGTATGGTTAAAATGTACGCATAACCCACGAATACGGCAGGCAGCTTGCAACAAATTGAGCATAGAAAATTGTGAAAAAAAATATATAAAACAACAACCGCCAACTGCAACAACAACACATGACATTAAACAACAGGATGTTTAAATAGTATTAACTGTGTTATTAGGTTAAAATGAATTCGAAACTCAGTGTAAAGAAAACGTAAAACTTAAAAACTAAATTGTTCTATGCTAATTTATAATATTTTATGTCTGAAAATAAAATGATCCAGCTACTAACGATTTAGTAAAGCAACAATAAAATGCTTAACCACTATCAAATATATTTCACTTATAGAAGAATATTTTAGAAATATTGTCTTGCATGACAAGACAATATATCTAATATAAATGTTATTTCTAAAAATTAACATTGCACACTGTTTTCATTTTTATTGCCTTATCTGCGCCATTGTGCATCTTAATCCTTGTACAAACACTTGGTTACACGTTGCACAATCGCGATAATGGAAAACAGAATATTAAATTTGTAGCAACAGCTCCACTGTGATGACAATATCAATATAGAAGTTGACACAAGTAGTGAAGATTGCAAACACTTGTAAGAGAAGATGTATTAGTATTAGGATATATGTGTGTGAGAGAGAAGTGTATGTGTGTGTTTGTGCCAAAATAGCTTTTATACGAAAACTTGATGTGCAAGGCAATTATTTGCAAAATTTCCTACTTTATTCTCAATATGTTTTAAAATTCGAATACATGTTTTTTATGCCGACATTGATGATCTTCATTTGCATATAAAAGTATTTGCCATAAATTGAAAATTGTATCCTTACACCGAAAGAATTTTGCTTCATAAGCCCAATGAAGCAATTTTATTAAAAAATTTTCACAAATCTAATGATAATTTCACAAATCCAATGAAAATTTCATGAATATTGTGAAAGAATTTCATTAGAATTGCTTCGTTGGTATTCTGGTTTCGTAAGAATATTTTATTGGATGTATGACTATAATATTTTCTAATTATTAAGAAACCCCTTTGTATTTAAGCTACTTCATTCTTTTCATGAAACTATTTAATTGTTTCGATGAAGTTATAGTACTGCATTAATTACACTGTTAAATAAATTTGATGAAGTTTTCAATAAAATAATTTTGACGAAACTGATTTCATTAATCCAACGAAGCGTGACGTTGGTTGAATTTAAATAAATTTTTCATTAGATTAATGTCTAAATTCATAATATTTAGGCCAAAAATTCTTCTTTTCTTCGTATACACACGAATAAAAACACGCGTATATAGAACTTTCTCACAATACTGGTTTATATTATAAAGCAGACTAGTAAATTCGATTTGGTATCTTTTGTTTGAACTGTATATTTTTTTTGACATTTGAAAGATTTTGTAAATAAATAAATAAATTAAACTTTTTGCCAGTGAGGCATGGGCAATCTAATGAGATCAAAATAGTTTGGTCGTTTTTGCATTTTGCTCTCTTCCCTGTCACAGGTATTTAAAAAAAAATGAGAACTTTAGATGATAATACAACACAGAAATATGAATAGAATGAATTTTTTTATAATCTGGTATATGGTTTGCTGGTGGGTTTACGTGGTTGCCTACTACACACAGGCATTCAAGTAGACTCTAGATGATTCCTTTTCGAAAGGACCAATACACACTCATCGGTGTCAAGATATCTGATAAGGTCAATCTGAAAGATCGTCTAGTACATGACTTCTTCTTCTCTGCTTTCTTTGCGACAACTTCGGCAGAACTCATTATAAAACAGACTTATCCTACTAGCATGTATGTCGATCATCCAGTGACCCCTTATGACTGCAACGAGCCTCGAGATGTCCTTTAAGAACGCAACATACAAAATTAGTCATAAAATTTTAAAAATTGTCATCTCTGCAATATATGTTTGGAAAATATTTTCCTTTTCTCGTATACTCATAATAATAAATCAATAATATTTTGCCGAAAATCTCTTAAGTAAGCCCTGTCTTGTACCATAACCACCTCAGGAGCTTAAGCGACATAATTTTTGTCAAAAAAAAAAACGAAGTGCATAGTTTTTTTTTAAGTTATTATGTATTTAATTAAACTGAGTTTTTAATCAATATCTTCCATTTACTTAAACAACGGCATATTTAAAAAACCGTATTTTTTTCGACTAAAAAAGTAGTTCCATCAAGAAAAAAAAAATTATTTTCCAGAACGAAAAAAAGAAATTATTTCCTACAATAAACAACATAACTACTTCTCAAAAATCGATTATTTTAGTCTCACGTGCTTGGACACGGCCAGACACACAGATCCATAGATACACAGACACACACTACAAACTTATAACACGCCTTCTTTGGTCGGGGGTTAAAAATTAAAAAAATTGTTTTGTTAGAGCATTCAAAAGCATAGCCTTTTTGGTAATACATTTTTCAAAATTAAGGAAAAAATTAAAATACACATGATAATAGGTTTGTTCATTTACTAAAAATTGTTACGAATTTGTAACAATTGCTACTGGAAAGTATTCATTACCTCAAAACGTTTGCAAGGAGAGAGCGTCAAAGGAGAGAAAAAAAATTGAGAGCCAAAAGAAATTCCTACAAATTGTTACTAGAAAAATTTTTACTGGCAAGAATTATCCAAACACCTGTTGTGTATTTTCTTGTCAAAACTGAAAAATTTGACATTTCTTTGTTAAAAAAAACATGTGTACGTATGTAAAAAGAAAGCAAGTTTTCTTAATTTTTTAATCTTTCTTATTTCATTAAATTCAATTTTAATGGCAAATAATTTTGTTTGTTTCTCATACATGATCAGAGATGTAAAGTGGCATTTTTGTATTTGTTAATGAATAAAACTAAAAAACTATGAAAAATGCATAAAAAAATAGTAAAAATACATGAAACTTTGTAAAGAAAAAAAAAAAGTAAATTTCAAATATTATCAAACAAAATACATCAGAAAATGTACAATTTTATCATGATTTCCATCCATGGTTCTGATATGAATAAAATTTTCTTGCAAATATTTTTGCAAGTAAAGCCTTCATTTACTTTTTCATATTTAGGAGAGTAATTTTGTAAATTTCTGCCTTAATCTCTCGTTGCTAGTTTTTTCTGGGAAAGTAAATGAACAGAGCTGTCTCACGCACCGCGTTAGTAAAAAAAAATACACAACGTGTGCTCACGAAGCAGTTTCGTCGTTAACTAATAGTAGGGCATATGCAATGTGGCAGCTACTCGAAATTGCAACAAAAAATTATAACAGGGAATAATGTTATTAAAATTTTTTAACTCAGCCGGTCTCACAGACCAAAAGGACACCATTGGCGGCGGGTTAAAATCATTAAATTGGTAATCCAGTAAGGTACAGCTTCCACCAAAAATGCTTAATTCCAAATTTGGTTACCTTTTTTAAGATTTTTTGCTTGTTTGTTTGTTGTTTGTTCTCTATTCAGTTTCCATTATTTTCAACTGCCTTATTTGCTATTATTTGATCCACTCGACTCTGAAAACTTTAATATTGTTTACGGTCTGTTCCACGATGTCATTAGCTATCGTTCGATTGAATATTTATATTGAAAACAACAACAAATTTCCTAATTTTATTGTTGTTTGCAATACAAGTTGTCGATGGAACGATTTTTGGTGACATCGTGGGACAGGCCGTTAGTCATAAAATAATTTTGCTTTTAGTAATATTTGCCAATTTTAATTCATCTTGAGTTAAACATTTTCAGACTTACTACATATGTGCACACCGAAAAATTTCAACTTAAAATCTACTTAAACAAGGTTAATCTAATATTTTTCGGCAATCATTTTGCTTCATATGAGTTTCATGTTAATCTAACATGAGTTATAGTAATTGTCAAAGAAAATTTTTCCTTTTGAAATAACTTTATTTCACGTTTATTTAACATTTACCTACTGTTAAAATGAAAATGAAGAATCATGTTGAATCAAAGTTATTGGAAGTTGGAACAACATGAATTTAATTTAATGTAGTGTAATTGTATTTTATTAATTATTTAACTTACATGTGGTTAACATAGACATCAGTAAAATGTTTGTATATAAATTAGCTTCCCCGAACCAGATTTGAACTCGGAACTCATTGCATGGTAGTGAATATGCTTACCCCTGCAGCCACAACAACTTTAAATATCTAAGTATTATATTATATAATATATTATATTAAAGTATCTAAAGAACACACTAAATATGTACCATCTTGAATTACATGTTAATTTAACATTATTTCATTGATCATTTAACATACAATTTATTTGAAAAGTTTTAGTTTTAGTTAAAAAAAAACAAATGCTTTCACTTGAAAACTTTTAGTTAAAAAAATAAACAAAATACTTTGAGTTGACTCCAGGGTTCGAATCTGCGATCCATCGACTGCAAGACTAGTACACTGCCTACCAGCCAGCAGCAGTTTGTCAGCTGTTTACAAACATCAAAATAAAACAACTCACACAACTAAGCACAAAAGTGTATTGCAGCTATGAGCAAAGCAAATAAACACCAACACACTCAAACAACATATTATTTCTTGTAAATTTAATGTGATTTGAACGAAGTTGAATCAAACTTTTTTCATGTTGATTTTACATTGATATATATTTTTTCTGTGTATACATACTTGCTTACATTAATTGCTGTTTATTTCTTAAAAGGACATACATTGACACTTTGCATCCTTTTTTTTAAATATTCATATAATGAATTTTCTGCTATAATATAAAATAGAAAATGCCTTTTTGGATCTTCTCTCTTCTCTGTATTCTTGCATTATTACCAACCATAAAGCACATTCTCTTTTCTGCACCAATTTGCCATCTGTTAATCAAAGACAAACAAACTTTATGCAAATGGCATGAGAACTGTTGACTTTTCAACTCTACCACGCCTTCTTCAATTTGCTTTTTTCATTCAGTCTCACATAATTTTACTCAAAACTGCACTTGTTCTTGACTGTTTTGCATAAATGTACACGCACACATACACACGCAAATGGGAAATCAACAAAGAAATCATCTGCAGTTAATTTTTTCGTTGGCATTACATTGCAATAAGCAGCAATCGTTTGTTTGACGTTAATGTTGCTACGAGTAATTTCCTTTTTTTTCTGGAAATTATTTGAACTCATGTAAAATTGCGTGTACTTTTCCTTTTAACAATGCATGGCTCTGTTGACTTTTCTTCTTAATAGTTTCAGTTTTTTTTTTTGTATTTTGTATTGTTTGCTTATGCATGTAATAAGATTAACCTTAACATTTCTTATTATTTTACTTTAAATTTTTCATATGGTTTCATGGTATTTATGTAAATTTTAATTTTCTGCTTGGCATTGTTACAATGAATGCGCATGCCTTAAATATTTAAAAGTGGCGCAAGTTTTGCTTTTTTTTAACTATTTGTGATATGGAAAGATATGTCTAAAATATTGATAAGACAGTCAGTACTAGATGCCAGTGATGGGAAATGAGATTTGCATTTCGGTGCCAAAAAAAAAAAATTTTTAAGTACTTTTTTGATGCCGAAGTACCAAAAATTATTATTATTATGTTTTATTAAAATTTTATTAACAAAAAATTATATAAAACTCATTTACACAGAAATACAAAAAGCAACACAAAACATATACATTACATATCGATGGCTTAATATAAAAAGGGCATATCTAAATTTTTTCGAAATTAAGGACTTTGCCACAAGTCCTTAAAAAATTATTTCTACATGTAAATGCCTTAGTTTTTCTCTAGTTCTTTCCTTCTCCTATAAAGTATCAAAAATTCGAGTTTCGGCTTTTTTAAAATGTATGTTCATATTAGCCCAATTCAGAATCTTCTTAAAATTATCTTTCATCGTACCATGTGCAAACTTGTATCATATATTGATACCCACCACTTAACAAATCTTAGTGGTGAGTATCAATATACTATACCATTTAGCACATACTACAAGACCAAGACCATTTGCAGCAGACTGTGAATTGGGCTATTGTTTTGCTTATGTCTTCTTTATAATAAACTTCTTTAGAGAAAGGTAAGCTCAAAAGGCTTTGCAGTTTAATGTTGTTATAATTTTTAACATTAAATATTATCCAAAACACCAGCTTAACTATCTAGCAATATAAATTAAAAATAGCGATTATTTATTATATTTTATCTTTGACGAACAACTGCCACTAAAGAGTAGTTAAGCAAAACCGAATTTCCACACTCATTTAAATTAATTACAATAATTTAAAACTTAATTCCCTTTCGATTATCAATTTTCATTTATTTCTATTACTTTCATTAAATTTATTTCCCTTATTTAGCACACACTAAACCATTTTAATGAAATAAATTTTTTGACCTAAATACATTAATTATTTAACAACACAAAATGGGTGGAGTTCCACTAAAGGCAACATACAAGTATTCAGCAACAACAATAGGAAATACTATATACTATAATATATACTATAGTAGTAATACACAGTGAAACTTAAAAACTACGAACTTATTGGAACAAAAAAAGATTTTATATTCAAATAGTTAACTACGTACCACAATTAAATAGAAATGCAAACAAATTCAATAAATTATTTGTGCAAATGAATTAAATATATTTTTTCTGGTCTTATAAAACGAAATTTTACTGTAGCTTTAAACAGTTGTAAATGCAATAAATATATGTTCTATAGAATCATGATTTAATGATTCAATTTAAAGACAACTTGCATAAATTACTGCTTTAGAATATTAAATGATTCTTATTGAAATATGAGCACTCGTAATATGCATAATTTATGGCTGTTTGTATGTTTGTGTGTATTTTGGAGTATATTTGCGCAAACATATATAGACGAACGGGCAATTCACTTGTATAAGAGCAAAACATAAATACTTACCGACATAAGATTCCAAATATTCGTAGAAAGATTTATACTTGACGCAATGCAAGCACAAATAGCAAATATTTATGTATCTCACACATAAACTTACAATATGATGAACATAATTAAGTGGGCTTGCTACCAAAAGCAGAATATACTCGTACAGGGTATTAGTCATGGTGAAAATGGCTAAAATATTAGCGTGTTTTGTTGTATTTTTTCAGACATCTACAGAGGCTAGACCTTAATTAATCAGATTAGTTTTCCTTTTAAACTGTATGAGTTGAAAGAAAAACAGCGAGAAAGCAAAAGCATATATTTTCACATTTTTATTTCATACAATTTAAACAGTTAAAGTTTGAAAAGAATTTTTTTCTGAACTTAACTTTTAAAGGCATATTTCTGTATAAGCACAGCAAAAGCTTTAAAGAATAGGAAAGTTATTTTTAAAGGGGTTTTCTTACAAACATTACTTGTTGCAAATCGCACATATTGCACAAATACTTTACATTTTAAAATAGATTCTATTGGATTTTGTTGTTTAGGGCATCATTTTAAAAATTTGCAAATACTACTAGCTGGAATAGGTTTTTTAAAACGATAATTTATTGCAGAGTGTCTTATCCAAAACCAGGTTTAAAAAAAGTGCTTTTGAAATACTAATACAAAGGCATGAAAGGAATTTTTACATAACTTCTCTTTTTTTAATAGTTACTTGTTTTAAAATGAGTTTTCCTTAGAGGTACTTTTTCAAAATATAATTTTTTAAAGTTTAGTTAATTTGTTTAAAAAAAAGCTACATCATCATTATATGGACATATTCATGTAGAGAAATTTATGTGTATATATAAATTTTTTCGAGGGTGGATCAATAAGTCCGCGACTTTTTGAATGAAACACAGTTTTTTTTTGCAAAACAAAAACTTATTTTTCAACAAAATCTCCTTTTAACTCAATACACTTAGTTCAAAGTTTCATCAGTTTTTGTAACTCTTCCAAAAAATAAGATTTTTCGAGGTCCTTAAAATAGGCCTTTGTTTGTGGAATGATTCGTTGCTGGAGTCAAATCTCTATCCGACGAGCTATTTCTTCAAGTTTGGGAATAAGAAATAGCAACTTGGGGCTAAATCTGAAGAAAATAGTGGATAAGGGAGCAATTCGTGGAGATTGGCCATGGAAACTGCACAAGCGTTTGTGGTCGATTGTAAGCAAACTCGGCACCCATCTTGCAGACAACTTTCTTAGGTCCCGCCACACTGCCATATGAAATGCCTATGGCATCAATAATCTCACCCACTTTTAGTCTTCAATCGGCCAACACCATATCGTGGATTTTTTAAAACATTTTTGGGTGTACTGGCCTAAATTGGCCGTCCAGAACATTCAGCGTCATTTGTACTTGTGCAGAGACAACGAAGGTCAGTAAACCACTTTTTTACCATTGAAATCGATGGTGCAGGGTCCCTATAGTATTTATCGAGCCTCTCCTTGGTTTGATTGACGATGTTTTTTTTCGCAATAAATAATGTTTAATGAGCTCTCGAAATTCACTTTTTTCAATTTTTAGAAAAATACACGCGAGGTTGTATGTCTTGAACAGCTCTTAAACGTAAAGTAAGTGACAACACTTGCCCAAAATTTGACAATAGTCTATTAACAGGTGGTACTTGATTGAAATAGTGTTGCATTTCATATAACTACGAGGGAAGTATGAAAAGTCACGGACTTATTGATCCGCCTTCGTACATTTATGGGCATATAGAACCATCGTTGTCAAAAGATGCTTATAAATGTAATAACTGATACACAAATACACACACTCATGCATGACTTTGTTTTATAATCATATTTTAAACAACATATACTTTGCATGTGCAAACATGGTTGGGTGATTTTTCTGGTGAGTTTGTGTTCTTAATCAAATCTCTGTTGAAATGGCAGACAGTAAAAAATGTATCAAAATAATATTTGCTATATTATATTTGCTCATTTGACAGTCCACTAAAAAATTTCTAAAAACAAAAATATTTTACAAATAAGTTGTTTATCTTTCTTTTTAACCGACAAAAACAAGAAGAAGTTAACAATTCGTCTCTATTTTTTTTGGGTTTGTTACTTCAATGTTCCGAGTTACATTTTAGACCGATTGTAAAAGTTCTTTTTTTTTGTCTGAGAGAGTATAATTTCCCTTTGGTCCCATTGGAAAAATGGATAAGTAGGCGGGGCCACGCCCCCAGTTTGGTTATTTAATTTTATGATATTCTATTTTTTTGATTGCTGCGAAACCTATAAAACAACTTTGGTTCTTGTAATTACGAAATTTTAAAGTTGAAAAAATGGGCGGGGTTACGCCCATTCAAATTTATTGTAATATTTCACGCGGTTCTATTTAACCGATTTTTATGAAACTTACCACACAGCTTGAGCTCTAAAATAGACACAATCCTGAACTTAAAAAATGGGCAGAGTCATGCCCATTAAAATTTAATATTTTATTTTAAGTGGTTCTACTTTACCGATTTTTACAAGACTTAACACGCACCCTGAGCTTTGAAAAATACACAATGTTACAATTAAAAAATGGGCGAAGGCATGCCCATTAAAATTTAATTTTATATTTCACGTACTTCTTCTTAACGTCTTCTATCAGATCTTTGCATTGAAGCCGGACTTTTTTTGCTTAAAAAATTTTATTTGTCTTTGAAATGGCAGTTAATTTAAAGGAAAAAATTTCCCACAAAACAACTCCAAATTTTACTTGACTGCAAGAAACTTCACTACAATCGCTTCGCTCGTTATTCTAATAAACGTATACATTCATTGAGTTTCGAAGAACAGGCGTTAAAATCTATATTTTTTTTAATATTGTATTTTGCCCATTAAACCAAAAATATCACCCTTTATGTGGACATATATTTTCATTTGAATATTATGAAATATATGTATGTATGTACACAATATATGTATATGTATATATGTATACACTTATTTCCATAAACTGGGTAAACTCATACATACTCGTATGTGCACATATGTATAAAAAATATATATAAAAGTACTTAGAGTTGTTAAAGTACCCGTAAGTATTAAAATATAGTCGCTCATTTATTTTTTTTATGACTGATGCTCCTCTTGAAATATTTCAAGTATTTAAAATGTTGATGGCCGTTAAAGATAACAGCTTATGCATAAATATATATGTATGTTTTTATGCATGTGTGTATGTGTGTATATACAAGCACACGACCACAATGTCTGTGTACAGCAAGGCAGCATGATTAAAATTCATATATTTGAGTTACTTATAGACATGTTGGCCAAGCATGTCATCTACTAAAAAGTGGAAAAAAATATTATAAATACATATTTACTAGACAACAGTTGAACAGTTTTAAGACTTGAAGCGAAATTTGGGTAAGGATTCCAACAAAAAAAAAATGTTAAAACTGCAATATATCCCATGCCCCTTTTGAGGGGCATGGGATATATTGTGATTTTCGAAAAAATCTATAGCTAAATATTTTCAACTTTTTTAAGAGTCTTATTGATAATTTCTAAATATTGCAATAAGTAGCAAGATTACTATTATATATTGCACTCATTCGGCTTGTAGCTGTATCATAGAATGTTCAGAGGATGTCCTTAGAATGAACTTGATTATCTTAGGCCTACAGTTGTGAGTTCAATATATTATTAAAATATGTTTTACATTTTTGAAAATAATAATAATAAAGTGTTTTATATGCTCAGGATCAGGTTTTGTTCCCTTATAATTTCCTCCGATCCCTTTCAAGCTAAGAAAAAATGGAAAAAAGTCGAGTTGAGCCATATAAAAGTATTTAATTAAAAAAACACTTAATAACAACTTCAAGAGGTCATAAAAACTGTGGGCTTGTTTGAACAGCAAATAAAATACTTAAATTTTTACCTGTGGCACGATTCAGTAGCATTTAACGATCCGACAATCGTAATTTTTGTCTATACATTTTGTCGCTTGCAAGAACGATTGTGTGATTCTGTAACTTCTTCTTAACGATAGTACTCAGCTGATATTTTGTGTTGATTTTTGTCGATAAAATTAACAGCACATACATTTTTGTTACTTAAATAACGATACAGCTGACATTAATCTACAGCGAATATTCTTCAAAATGTTACTGAATCGAAAATTCGATAACATTTTTCTTGAAATTGTTTTAACGATGCGATTATCGTTAAAAAAAAAGTTAGTGAATCGCAGTACTGAGGTGTTATACATATTTAAGTATATATTTTAAGATTAATAAATCAAAAAGGTATTCATATTATACACCGTTGGATAGGGACTTACATGTTCTACTGTGATAACTTAGAAAATATGAAGAAAATATTTAAAGCATAGAAAATGAGATCAACAATTTAGGCGAAAATAAAAAATTTAGAAAATTTAGTTTTAGAAACAAAATTTTATTTTATATGTTTCGAAAAGTCTTGAAGGTATATGAATACATATGTTTTTAGTTTGCAAAACTAAATGTACTCGTATACTATTGAATTGTATTAAAATATTTCTTAATATATAATTTTATAAAACTTTTTCTTATTGGGAAAAAATTTTCACAAAAAAATTTTATAATTTTTAAAAAAATCTCCTCTCCTGCCTACATTTATGTGTAAGATATCAAAACGTTCCTACAACTTACAAGAAGCCTATCTATCTATCTATCTATCTATCTATATATATAAAACAGGATGTGTGTATGTATGTAACGCAGGGAATCTTCAGAATATTCAGGCGGGTGACACTGTGAAGTTTGATTTTCGGTCTTCGGGCGGAGGGGCGTATTTATAATAAGGTATATATAATAAGAGAGCAAAAAATTTAACAAAAACAATGTGCAATTTTTTTGCCAAATTCAAAAATTAGATGTATGAAGGGTGGAAGAAATGGATGTAGGATGCTAAAGCAAAAATTTATAAAGCTAATTTCACAGACTTTCTTAAGACCTCTCTTCTTAGAAATAATCAAAGTTTGTATTAAATACTTGATAATTTTTTTAAATATTACAAAAAATTCAGAGTAATTTTTTCTCAAAATATATAAAAAAATTTCACATTTTTCAAAAATCCTAATTGCAAAATTATTCCTTGCTAACATTTTTGAGATATCATATGAATTTTAAAAACAACAAAACAAAACAATTTTTGCTAGAAAATAAAATATTTATGTATTATAGATCCAAGGAAGTCAAGGTCAAAAAATTAAAAAATAAGAAGAGAGGTGACTTAGGACACTTGTCCTAAGTTATATATAACAAATTTCATTTGTGAAATAACAATGCAATAAAATTATATTATATGATGATGTTAAATTCTCTGCAAATATTCCAAAACTGTCGATTATTTTTGTTACGAAAATCACGTCCTAACTCCTGTATCGCGAAATAATTAGCAAAGCTATAAAACTAAAAAATTGTTTCAAATAAAATAACTTTAAATACTGTACAGCTGGATTAACCCATTGTTTCCGAACAAAATTTTTGTCCGGACAAAATTTTTTATATGTAGTCTGACGTCTCTCTTCTTAATAGAGAGAGAGAGAGAGAGAGAGAGAGAGAGAGAGAGATATTGAAAATATTTTTTTCGAACAACTCTTAGCTTGAATTGGTTTAATTTTATATTTTTTCCGGACAAAATACAAGCATGTCTCCTTTTTTTGTCCTCTAAGCATGTCTTATTTTTGCCTCTCAACGTTGATTGTCCCGCTAAAAAAAATTAATATGATCGGTCAACATTTGCAAAAGTTCCAGGCTCCTAAAAATTTCGACACCCGCAGTTTCCAACTTTGATGCTCTTTGGACCAGGCTGCCTGTAAATATATTACCTAAAAATTTTGACACTTCTTCTTTTCAAAACAGTTGCTTTTATCAAAAAAAAAATTATGGACTTCATACCACTTTTTTTTTATTTTGCGCCACTGTTCCACGGTATAGTGTTATCTTAGCTCAAACATTGTAGGTTAGACATCATTAATATGGTTTACTTCATGTTTGTTCTTTGGCGGGATTTTTTGTATTTGATTTTTTGCTATTTTATCACCATGGTTTCAATATATTGCTATTTGCGAACTGGTCCTCCTGCTCTTGGCTGTATTTTAATAATATCCTTTAGAAATGTATGCCATAATATAAACTAATACAAAATTTCTAAAAAAAATTACTTGTACTCATATAGACACTTACGTCAATACATACTTACATCATAAAAAAAAAATTACTCTGTCAGTCATGTGAGTAAATTTTCTATGTATAGGACATTTCTCAAAAGATACTATAATAACACGAGATTACAAAATATTTCCTACGTAATACATGTACATCTATATAGAAGACTATATGAAATGATTTTGTATTATATTTACACTGCTTTCCAGTGTATAACATAATGTTGTGTTTGCACTTGTGTGTGTGTGTGTGTGTGTGTATGTGTGTGCACATAAGGATGTTGTGTTTTATATTTACATTGAAAATAAAAAAATAAAACTTCTTTATATATGTCAATGCTGCTGGCCAGCTTATACTCATATGCCCATATTGACTTTAAGTTTATTTAGCAACATGGCCCTCTTTTTGTACGACCAACACTTGACCAGTTTTGCAAATCACTTTGTATAAATGGTCAGCTGGAGTTGATAACAAAAATCTGTGTCGGTCTCATAAACACACACACTCACACACAAATGTAAAATATATTATATGCGATAAAAAAAATAAAACCTTCAACTATTTTTATATAACCATTATTATTTGTAGATTTAAGGCAATATGTCAGAAGTATGTCTATGCCTGGAAACGTTTTGTTTGCCTCCACTGCAAACTCGGCATATTTTCTAATATTTGACTTTTATTGATATAAAAGAAAAGTTATACAAATTGTTAAATGTAGTCTATGCAAAATATAGAAAATACATTTATTAAAGTGCTTATGGAATATTGTATAATTTGTTGGATCTTTGCCAAGATTTTGCAGCATTAAAAGATTATAAATAGTAAGTCTAGAATTAAATATTGATGTTTAGTTTTTTAAAAAGTTTGTTGCTTTTAATTTGACCAATTTGTGTAAAATTTTGGGAATTTATTTTTCCTTTTTATTTTTAATAAAGTTAAGAAAAAACTGAAAACTTGAAAAAATCTATTAATGCACTGCTGACTGTTTTATCATGGTAATATTTTTAACTACTAAAAAATATATATATTGGTTCCTATGGCACCTGATAAGGAGCATAGGATCTCAAAAAATACAATAATAACACACACAAAAAAAAAACATTATTGTGCATATATTATTTTTATCAAGAGTTGTGATAAAAAAAAACATATAAAAGAATAAAAGCATAATATTATGAAAATCAAATTCCAGCCAATTAAAACATAAACATTAATCACCCTTATTCCAGTTATCAACCTTGTCGTCACTTCAATGCAATACCAAAAAATTGCTCCTTGTGGTCCTTGTCTACCCGTTGTCAAAAACAACTGACTGGTTTTGACAGACTCATGCTACTTTATAGAGCTTAGGTAATAGCAATAGACTATCATTAGCACAAAATTGCTCTCGGGAGCGGTTATACAAGCCCAAATTGTTTAGTATTATATTGACATGACGGCGATGTTGACAACTGGAATTAGGGTGAAAAGATCTAATAAAAATGTTCCTTAGCTATTTTTTTAAATATTTTGTAAGAAACTGGAAAGCTTTCAGGTCATTGATATCTATAGAAATGCTCTCGGGAGCGGTTATAAAAGCTCAAATTGTTTGGTATTATACTGATATGACGTCGATGTTGACAACTGGAATAAGGGTGAATATTAACCATTTGATCTAATAAAAATGCTCGTCAGCTATTTTTTTTGTAATATTTTGTAAGAAACTGGAAAGCTTTCAGGTCATTGATATTTAAAGAAGTGTAAGAAAAATCTGTCCTTATATCAGCTACACACATACTTTGACATTTGCATTTGAGGTAAACAGCTTTGAAAGCTCTTACGATTTGCTCTTGTTTCTTTGCAAAGTAAGCAGCAGGCCTTGTTGTTGCCGGGATCTGATTGGCTGTTGTGCTGTCGTTGGTGTGAAAGCACAAACAAAGCTCTTTTGTAAAAGCTTACACATTGTGCTTATAGCTGGCACATAGTTGCTTTATGTACTTGGACATTTATTTTTTTCCCTCGCCAGCAGAAACAATTTTTCAAGATCTGACTTCGTCATATACCTTATCATTGCTCACATGATTAATATGATTAGTAGAAATAAAATTTATATAGGATTTTTCATTGAAAAAGAGACTTCAGCAAGAATGAATGAATTTAAAATTTTAGGAGAGACATAGACCCTAAAACCGAAAAAATCTCTTGTATCTCTTGCCAGGTAATGGATTGCCTCATCTAGACTCATCATCAGGAGTCTCAATGTTGTGATTTATTTTTTTAATACTTATTCTTCTTCATAGTTCCTTGTAATGTATTGTGGAGTAGGGATATAACTTTTCCATTCGCGATGGAGTTTTGAAAATTTTTAATTTTCTTTTTGTTTAAGAAAAATTAATAATATGTTTATTTAAAAGCAAAAAATAAAAAAAAACACCGTATAAAACAATGAACATCGAAATAATTTTAGAGCATGTAAAATAATATGTTTGCTAGTTCAAGTCCGTGCTTTAAGGTACGGTCGCACTTGACAAACATTTGCTCAAAAAAGCGTAACCAGTAAATACTAATGCAAAATTTTTTGCTTCAGACACGTGTTTATTAAGTTAATTAGTTTCGTATTTAACAAATAGACAAAATTATAGAATACAATATTATTGGAAACTATTGAACTTAATAAACACGTGTCTGAATCAAAAGATTTCTCATTAGTATTTACTGGTTACGTTTTTTTGGGCAAATGTTTGTCAAGTGTGACCGTACCTTTAAGTGTTCCAAAATGTCTTTCATTCCAATTGGTGCGTGAGTTTTTTTGAGTTATACCCCTAGTGTGAAGTCTTATCGTCATAATTACAGAATCTGCACCGATTCTTATTTTCAATTCTAACCCTATTGTGGTATCTTTACAACTTGTGATGGCCTGTGAGGAAACTAGTGGTAATTTCTAGATTATTTTTTGTTAATATGTCCTGAATATAATAAGGACATATCAGAGAACTGCAGTAGTTGATTCACTTTCGCTCCCCAATCACTTTTACAATGCTTTTGTGTTGCTATATATTGCTTGCAGAGTTAGCTATCTATTAACTGACTGTCAGAAGGGGTTTTAAGAAGTTTTCAAAACAATCATACTGATTCATTGTTTTGAGTAAATCATATGAATGAATAGAAATTGCAAGCAGTGTCATGCATTTATTAACAACAGTGTCATTGATATGTATCATGCAATAGCATGAAATGTTAAGTGCTAGCTTAATATTCATTTTAGCAAATGCAAAATTATGCTGTTTGATTCGTAATCATGTAGATCTCTGAAATGTATTTAGATTTAAACTTATACCTTCTTATGAATGGTGCATTCAGGAACTTAAATCCATATTATTTCTTAAATTATACTGCGAAATAGGTTGCTTTACTTTGAAAAATGTTCCACAATAAAAAAATTATTATATTTTCTTAGTTAGTTTAATTATATTTCTTCGAGCTTTATTTGCTTCTTTATATAATTTTGATTCGGCTAAAGTTCATATTTTTATGTAGCCAAATAACATGTGATAGCTTTTAATAAAAAAAATAACAACAAACTTAGTTGTAAATATTCTGACAATTAAAGCAGAATGGAACAACATAGTGTCAATTGACAAAAATTTCAGCTTTATATTCATATTGGTCAGTGCAATTAAAATATGTGAATTGGTATGATTCATAGTATTATAATTTGCTGAAAGCTTTTTAATAATTATCAATAATATTCTATTGTTATTTGTTCTCCACTTAATATGCAGTTGCACGATAATTTTCTATATTTAGTATACTTAAGACATGACAAGACAATTAAAATAAAACGAAAAATATTATTATTATATATGTAGTATATATTATTTTATTATATATTATTATTATATATACATATGTATTATATATTGTTATATGTGATAAATTTATCTGATAATGGAAGTTGTTAATATAATATTTAAAGAACACAATTTCTTAATATCAACTAAAACAATTTATTCTAATTCTAAAAACAGTAAGGACTGTTAAGCAAATAAGTTCAATTTATACAAGCAATCACTAAAAATAACAAATAAAGATTTTATGTAAAACATTCGGTAAAATTAAAGTATTTTTCACATAAAAAGTTCATCAGCATGTCATTCCTGCCAAACAACAGCCGCACCAATAAAACTGTTTTACAAAATTGATGAATGAATAGGATGTGATTGGTAGGCTGATGTCTTTCAAATACGAGTAAATTTGGAGTTCATTTTTACGAAAAGTGCTTGGCAAACTAAGAAATGCAATACGTAGAACCACATAAACCGAAAATAGAACAAACTTAGTTATCAAACAAACATACATATGTTCATATGTACCCGAATATAGATTTAACTACTCCAGCAATCAAATAGAAACTGAAAGATACGCTTTATTATGAGGACTAGGATCATGCAAAACAGTGAAAATATATTTTATTTATGAAAAAATATCAATTTATTTTTAGTATAATTACTAAAGTATAATTGCAAGAGTTTTGGGGCATAGTTTCTATCTTAGTATTAAAGAGTCCCGCATTTCAGCAACTTCTACAAGTTTTATAAGGGAGAGAAAGATTGGTATCTCCTACCAACCCGTTTCTGTATTAAACTATTTTTATATGAAATGTCTTACTTGCTCGGACAAATAGCTTCTCCTTATGCATGCTAGATTCATAACATTTGTGTGTTTTTAATCAGAATTCTCTAATATATATATATATGAGTTGAATGAAACTTTAAGTCAATGAAACTCTCACTTGTTTACGTTATTGAATCAATGTAATCGAGAGAGAAAGCAGTTTTCAAAAATTCAAATTAAATAGATTTATATACCTTATACAAATGATTGGTATCCATTAACAATAAACGTGGTTGCTCTTCACTGAAACTCATTTAGAAGATATTATATTTTTTGTTACTTTTTATTGGAATCATATTAATAGTTTCTGAGTATTTGTTTGTGAAATATTATATAAAATATTAATTTATTTTAAACAATCATCGATGCCATTATTTAAAATAATAGCATTTTGCCAATATCCGCTAACAATTTGTTCAATGGTACTCATTTTAATAGTTTAATTTTTTCATGACTATAGTGAATAAGTCCAGCTGAATTTAGAAGTTGGCTTGAGCTATAAGTATTCCAAAGGCTGCTGTGATTTTTTAATTATTTCTGTAGAACTACGGCTTAAGAAAATCTTACAAACACGAGTGTAATGGTCGGCCCTGAGTACAATACCAAGCTTAAGGCTGCTAGAAATGCTTAGAGACAGAATGAACTGTGAGGATCGACAAGAGATTCAGTGTCACAATTCGAGCAAGGACATAAAAATCTCTATATCCTTGAGCAAATGGCATAGTAAATTTCAGCTAAAAGTGCAAGCAATCACCAAATGTGTTAACATTAATTTAAGTAGAGGCAATAGAGGCGCATATATAGATATCTTTTTCGATAGTCAGGCAGCTGTTCCGCCTGCTTTAATGGGAATTCCGTTCCAGGGTTATTTTAGAGTGCTTTGACTCGCAACAAAAGCTATCCATATGGAACAAGGTTTTCATTTACTGGATAAGTGGCCACAGTGGTTCGTTTATGGGCCCAGGACCGTTTTGTTGCGTAAGTCGGTCGACTGTATCATCTTTGATGAAAGGAGCTAATACTTCAACCGCTAAGACCGACTTCTGATTTCTTCTAGTTTAAGGTAGGCCAAATCTCTAATGGAACCATTTGCATAAGGTAGCATCTTGAACCACAACAGGAAGAATTGATGGCTTGTTAGTGGTTTTCTTTCTGATCGCTTTGAATTGAACTATGCTTTGTGGAAAAATAACCAAAATCCTTCACCCTTGTGTCGTTTTGGCACACATTCTTTGCAAGTGTATTGTCTTATGCAACAGTTAAAGGCGTGTTTTTCATTCGAAATTTCCGTGTTCTTGGAACCATTCAGAAAACATATGTCGTTTTCTGTGGTCATCTGCTTTCAGCTCTTGAATTAGCTGATTTTACTTTAGTGCAGCTCAAAGTTACCAGACAAAATCTACCAAGTTGTTGTCTGCAAGAAGTGAAGCTCTTGTAAGCGACGTGAAATTCAGTGCACAGTTTTGAGGATAGTTAAGAAGTTTTGTCTACGTGTCGACGACGTACAAGTAGTGAAAGACTATTTAATGGACCAGTGGAGTAAAATTTAAGTACCCTACTACCTAGAGTCCTCTTGGTGGGATAATTACGGCAACTTTAAAATGGGCAGCGTGAGTGGAACGCTGTTGAACTCTTTGAACAACTGAAAACTAATTCGACATATGTTCCCTGGCCGTTATGAACTGTCGAAGTTTGAAAGCTCCTCTTAAAATACCCTTTGTATAAACATATGGATGCCATTGACAAAATCTTTAGTTGTTGTCCTTAAGAAGTTTGGGTTAAAAAGCACTAAACTTTTTTTTTAAAGAATAATATAATAATACACAGAGAAAACAGTGCCTACTAAATACCTCATAAAATAAAACAAAATTAATAAGATATCTCTATGGTTTTTTTCAATAAGGAAATCTTATTAATTTCATAGGGAAAACCTTTTTGAAAAAATCAAGAAGAAATCTTCTAGTTTTTATTTTTTTAAATAAAAAAAAATTGCGATTTTATTCTCTGTACTTATGTATTTTCATTTAAATTCTATACCATATACATATGAATGTATATATGTAGTATATTGTAGATGATATTTATTTATACATACACATTATGTTATATTCTTAACTAACTTACTCATCAAGTATTGAACCAGCAAACTTCTAACTGATAGACGAGCACTCTAACCAATATGCTAACAATCAACCTGAATAACCATTGCAATTATTGCGCAAACATTCTTATACAAAAATGAAAAAGATCATGAAAAAATTGTCTCTATGTCTATTTATAGATAAGAAATAATAAAACACCTCATAAAATGAAAAAAATTTCCTTATTAAAATAATAAATAAGATGTTTTACACATAATCATATAGGAACCTAATAAAAGCAAGCAGAAACCCTTTTTAAAGCAAGTAAGAGTGCTATATTCGGCTGTGCCGAATCTTATATACCCTTTACCAACGTACGTACATATATATAGTATACAGACACGTACATACATATTTGTTTTGTGAAAAAATTTATCATTTTTTTAAAGTTTCCATCTTTGGAGCTATAATTTTCATTTTTCAAATTTCATACACCAAACTTTTCTTTCAGAAGCATAAAATATATTCAATTTATAAAGAAAAAGAAAAAAAAAACAAAAAGTGTAAGTTTTCCAACCCTGGAGTCATAATTTTGGATTTTCTGATTATTGTTACCAATCTAGTTCTTTAAAAAATGCATAAAATATGTTAAGTGAAAAAAGCAAGAACGAAATAAGCAAAAACTTAGTTTCATTTAATTCCTTTAATACTAAAAAAATCAGTTAAGTGCGACTTTGAATCGCGCACGAAAGGAAGGTTTTTTGCTTTTTTTAAAATTTTTTTCAGTTAAAACGATTTTTTCAGTTTTGTCGCTTTTTTCTCGTTTTGGCGATTTTGTCTGTTTTTGGAGATTTTTCTCATTTTGACGATTTTTTCGGTTTTTTTTTTTGTTTTTTTCGCGATTTTTTTTTGGCGATTTTTTTGTTTTTTTTTCGTTTTGGTGATTTTTTTCATTTTGGCGATTTTTTTTCATTTTGGCAATTTTTTTCTTTTTTTTCTGTTTTTTTTCGTTTTGGTGATTTTTTTTTCATTTTGGCGATTTTTTTTTCATTTTGGAGATTTTTTTCTGTTTTTTAGTTTTTTTTCGTTTTGGCGATTTATTTTTTGGCGATTTTTTTTCATTTTGGCGATTTTTTTCTGTTTTTTTGGGTTTTTTTCGTTTTGGCGATTTTTTTTCATTTTGACGATTTTTTTCTGTTTTTTAGGGTTTTTTTCTGTTTTTTAGGGTTTTTTTCGTTTTGGCGATTTTTTTTCATTTTGACGATTTTTTTCTGTTTTTTAGGGTTTTTTTTCGTTTTGGTGATTTTTTCATTTTGGCGATTTTTTTTTCATTTTGGCGATTTTTTTCTGTTTTTTTTCGTTTTGGCGATTTTTTTTTCATTTAAGCATTTTTCCGTTTTTTTGCGATTTATTTTAGTTTTATAATTTTTTTTTTTAATTTGGTGCTTTTTTTCGTTTTGGCGATTTTTTCTTGTTTTTGGCGATTTTTTTCGGTTTGGAGATTTTATAATTTTTTATTTTTTCAGTTTTACCGTTTTTGAAAATTTCAAGAGTTTTGCTCTTACGGTTTCCAAGATACAGCAAATTGTCAAAATTACATAGTCAAAATTGCATTAACTGATGGAACACCCTTTAATTTAAATTTTTTTAAATTTTTGTGTTAATTTTTGTAGTCTGTATAAAAATACACTAACCTTACAAATTTCAAGTGTATATACATACAATTGTATATATACTACATGGGATTTTAAAATTTTTCGTTGCTCGTTTTGGAACACCCTTTAATTTCCAATTATCATGTATTTGTTGTTGTAGCGGCCAAAGGTCTACATACTGTGTCCAAATTTCAGGTCTGTAGCTCTTACGGTTCTCGAGAAAATACTAATATAGTTTTAGACATAGTTAATTTTACATAACACAAAAAGTTAAAGTTTTCCAACCCTGGAAACGTCTTTTTAATTTTTTTGTATTTTTTTAATTTAAAATTCCAATTTTAGTCGTACTGAAGTGTAAAATATGTACATTTATTAAAAAAAAATAAAAATTTGTTTTCGGGAGTTACTTTTATATGGCAAAATGAAGTTTAAGTTTTCCAGCTCTGCAATCGTCTGCCCGATTTTGCTGAATTTCAATACCAATCTATTTTGGAAAATTTCTGACACATCAGTCCAAGAACGAAGTCTCTAGCTCTTCTGGGAGCTTCGGAAAACCGATTTCACGTACAGACAGACGGACAGACGGACAGACGGACAGACGGACAGACGGACAGACGGACAGACGGACAGACGGACAGACGGACAGACGGACAGACGGACATCGCTTATTCGTCTTCCCTATGCATAAGGATCCAGAATATATATATTTTATGGGTCGCTTATTGATATTATAGAAATTACAAACGGAATGACAAACCTATATACCCTTTTACCATTTTTGTTGGTAAAGGGTATAAAAAAATAAAAATTTGTTTTCGGGAGTTACTTTTATATGGCAAAATGAAGTTTAAGTTTTCCAGCTCTGCAATCGTCTGCCCGATTTTGCTGAATTTCAATACCAATCTATTTTGGAAAATTTCTGACACATCAGTCCAAGAACGAAGTCTCTAGCTCTTCTGGGAGCTTCGGAAAACCGATTTCACGTACAGACAGACGGACAGACGGACAGACGGACAGACGGACAGACGGACAGACGGACAGACGGACAGACGGACAGACGGACAGACGGACAGACGGACATCGCTTATTCGTCTTCCCTATGCATAAGGATCCAGAATATATATATTTTATGGGTCGCTTATTGATATTATAGAAATTACAAACGGAATGACAAACCTATATATACCCTTTTACCATTTTTGTTGGTAAAGGGTATAAAAATCAATAAGGCAACCTAATAAAATCAATAAGATATCCCTATAGTTAACAATTTATAAGAAAACCTAATAGAATCAAGAAGTTTTTCTCTATGGATTGTTTTTTTGGTGCCAAAAATAACGGAAATTGAGTAAAAAAGTTATGAATGATAAGATTTCTTCTTGATTTTATGTGGTTTTCTTCTTGATAAAATTAATGAGGCTTACCACATAAAAACAATAAGGAATCTCTATGAAAAAATCTTCGCTTCTTTCTGCTGTGATACCCCTTAGCCTAAATACGTTAAATAGAGAACATTTTCTTGGTCCTATGAAGCAGTTTTTTCTCTGTGTATTTTTAAGGAATTAATTTTTTTACTGTACAGAAACTATCTCTATATTCGAATTAAACTATTTGTTAAAGCTTTAAGCAACTTCAGTGATCTTCTTCAGAGTATTTCTTATTTTTTTTGTTTTGTTTTATGTATATGTATATAATTCTTTCTTTTGCCTTTTCTCCTTTCAAAAGAAAAAATTAAATATCAAAATAATAAAAAATAAGAAATATCCTGAAGAAGTTAGCTGAAGGTTAATAAAATATCGAACTAAGAAATAAAGATATAAACATATTAAAAACTTTGCATGAATAGTGAATTTCAATATATAAAAAAGGTCTTAAAATTAAATAAAAAATTTGATATTTCGAAATTCTTTAGAAAATATTAAGACTTGGAAAACTCTAAAGTATTTTTAATTTAACTTAGTCCTGTCCTTATGTTTTCTAAATAAACTCTTTCTCATTTTAAAGTTTAACAGCAACAGCCATCTCACATTTGTCGATAAATATAAAATCAAATTTACAACTTACACCAAATCTTTGTTTTCTTAAGCAAATAATTTTTCTTTCTCATATTGGTTTTTTTCCCACACAAGTAAAATTTAAATTTTATTTACTTTCTAAATCACACAAACAGATGCCTGTTATTTCACTTTGATTTACTTTTTACGACAAAAATACGTAAATTTTTATTTTTTCGCTAAAACAAAAAAATAATTTGTAGGCAGGTAAGAAGTTTGATTTCATTAAGATGTTTTTTGTTTGAAATCCTTCCAAATGAAAAAAGTGTTTATAAATGAATTTTTGTTTTATTCCTTCGTTTATTTCTTCTGACATTTAAAAAAAAAATAAAGTGAATAAAAATGCAATAAAAAGGAAGCGAAATCACATTTTATTCACACACTTGAAAATAAAAAAGACAATTTCAATTCAATTGTATGTTTAATTTTATATTCATAGAGTATGTTCGTCAACAGCAGCAGGAGCAGCAGCCTGGTCTTGTTCGCCTGCCACCTTCTTAAATATTCCAATTTGAGCAAATGTCTTATACTTCTTTTGTTTGTTTTTTTTTACTTTTTTTAACACAAACACTAAAATTCTTGCACTATGGAATAGTTTACAAATGCTTAAGTTGCAATAAACTTAATAAAGTTGGCCCTGAGCTACGGGTTCAACGAACAGTTGGGTCAAGAAAAATGGCACTCTTTCTGTTTGTTAGGAAAATTATTTAAAATAAAGCTATGCTTAGAAACTTTAGCATAACTAATGTTACCATCCGTCCCGATTTCGGCGGGACAGTCCCAATTTCCGGTTCACCGTAACGGTGTCCCGGAAGGAGAATGGGAAATGGGAAATGGGAAATTTCCTGTAACATAATAAACATGTTTGGAAATGTAAAAAAGTTAATAAATTTTGTTCTGTACGTTATTATTTTGCGGTGTCCCGGTCGGAGTCCCGCTTTGAGTTACAGAAAAAATGTCACGTTAAGCATAACTGGAGTGAGTACAAAGAAGTTATTCCGAATTGTTTATTCATAAGAATTACTTTATTAAACCCCGACCAAAAAAAAGGGATGTTATAAGTTTGTAAGGTGTGTGTCTGTACGAGTCAACGTATAGACCAATCGGTTAGACCAATTTTGAATTAATTTAGTTTTTTTTTTTTTGTTTCAAAGGTGACTTGATCAAAAGGCTTCTTAGCTACATTGCAAGAAAATCGGTCCAGCCATTTAGAAGATATCACATCTTCTCTTAATATATCCGGGGTTTTTTAATTTTTGCTTTAACTAACTATATGAACATTTTTAATTTTAACATTTTACTCTATATATATTTGTATGTTTGTAGGTTTTGTACATTTGTATACTGAAGTTTCCAAATGATAACTAAAACAAAAGAAATTCCTGCAAACTTAAATCCAATGTACGTGAACAGGAAAAATTGTACTTACTTAGCGAGATTTGATGCTTAAACTTTCTTTTTGCCGTTAAATTGTGAATTGGAGAAAAGTGTACGAGCAAAAAATAGAGATAGTTGGAATAAAATTGCCATACATTTGTTTCTTATTTTTATATATTTCTTTCATTTGATTCAAAAGAGATGAGGAAAAACTTTGAAGCGCCTACGTGACGCAAAAGATTTTAAATTGTCTGCCTCATCTTGTCTTAGCATGAAATGTAGCGTCTCTGCTCTGCTCTGTTCTGTTTTGTTCTGTTCATTTTCCTTCATTTGTGAAATTTAAAATTAGTTTTCTTTATACACCTTATTTGGGCGCATGTAAGGCAGAAGGTATTTAGCTTGGCCTAAAAATTTAAGAAGAGTTGGTGTTAAGCATTTTTGGGTGTTCCTATCATCCATTCCTATTCGTTAGCAAAAAAAAAAAAAATATAATTATAAAAAAGAAATAAATAAGGGACTCCCTTAAATCCTACAAAAAAAAATAAATAACACAATAAATCTACGTGTCAGCTTTAAGTTTATTTGCTGTTCCTCTTTTTATTATCTTCTTAATTTTTATTTATTTTTTCCTATTTTATTTCAACCTGACCAGAACATTTTAAGTCTTTGCTTTTATTTTTTTTGCTTATAATGTTTGTTGCAAGAAATACTCGTAAATGGTGCAAAACGACAATCGCTTCTTGTCACTCTGTCATACTGTTTATATAGAAAGTTTATACAATGCGATTATTGGATTTAGGTTTGGATTTGAAACTGAGACTATAATGCTTTTAATTTGTTTAAATTTGACAAGTTTTTTTTTTAATTTTATTTGGAAAAATACATTGCAGGTTTTAAGAAAATAAAAACTTACTAAAATTCTAATTTGTATTCAATGATGTGATTACATAGGAAAAAAATAGTGAGAAAATTAAGTTTTTTTTATAATAAGAAAAACGAACTATTACATATGAAAAAATGCTTTATTATTTTTTTAATTTAAGAAAACTTTAATACTTTTCAATGCTGCCTATTTATAGCAAAAAAAAATAACTTCCAACACTGAAAGCAAACTGTTCATGCCAGCTATGAATTATTGCATTGAATCAATGAATTCTGTCATTAATAAAGAGCAAACGTAAGATTGCATTGTATTAATTAAGAATGTTCATTAAGTTTCATATAAAACACTTCATTGGTTTCGTGAAACTCTTTCATTCTAAAAATTAAATAATCCCATTACACAAATGAAATGAATATTAAAATTAGAAAAAATTTAACTTCGTAATATCAACGAAAACATTTTCGTAAATACTATGAAAGATAAAAAATTAACGAATGCATTCAGTAAATGAAAATTATCATTCTATTAATGAAACCTTTCATTCATATGATGAAGAAGTATAAATTAAGCCTCGTCATTAGCTGAATGAACAATTTTTCTTTCAGTGAACTTTCTCGTGGAAGCTTTGCTTACTGGAAAAATTCTGCTTGATGATAGCTTGCCCTATTCACAGTGAACAGCAATTTGTAACGTGTCAAAGTCTCATATTTTTTATTTAATACTTTGTATTCAGAGTTTTAAGTATACATACCAGGAATTATAAAGCATTTATACAATTCATACAACGATTTTAACAACGCTCCTCCTTATAGAATACTCTCCATCTCTCCCCCTCCCTACCCCACTCTGTATCTCTCTCTTTCTATCTCTCTCACTCTCTTTCTCCCTCAGATCATTACACGACGCTTTTCCTTACAGAATACTGTGTCTCTCTCTCCCTCTCTCTCTCTCTCTCTGCTCATTACACAATATTGACTCATATCACAACAGCGTCGCCAACTCTGCTCGGTTTTGTATAAGTTTCTAAACCTACTACTTAATTTCTATTTGTGTTTTCCAAAAATATTATTATTATTTATTCTCTAATTGTTTTTGAAAACCAGTGCATAAGATAAGATTTTTGGGACTATTCAAAATGTGTGGTTGAAGTCTGCTGACAATTTGTTACAGCAACAATGAAATGCATATAGGCAATGCTGAACCACCAGCAAATAAATTTCAAATATTTTTAAAAATTTTTATCTAGACTATATAAATGCTTTAGATACATGCCTGGTTCCAGCAGCCATAGGGATTGGTTTTTATTGCCTGCAGACCTCTAAGTATTACATTTTTTTGCAGTTTTGAAGATCTATTGAATTGTTTTTTTATTTTCCTTAACAATTGAACATGGGTGTGGAATAGTGATGATCTACTGCTAGAAACTTCATGTGTCAATCGAAACCTCCTCCTTCCTACCTGCATTTTTACTGGTTGGAAAACCTGTTAGATTTGTTCTAGTAGATTAACTAGGAACTAGAAAAGAAAGGCTATCGATAGTGTCAATATCATAAATTTTCGATATTTCAAAAATTTGTATCGATATTTCGACTCAAGACTATCAAAACTTAGAAAATTTTTGATATATCGACGATACTATTGTGGTAGTATCAAACGTCTTGCATAATTTATTGATTTACACTAAAAACTCACATCAAAATATTTTTTAAATAAAAGAAAACAAAACAGAACTTTATTTCTATGTTCAATAAATAGCAATACTAAAACAATTTACAATTTTTGCTTTAATGAATAAAAAATATCGATTTTTTTCAAGTTTTAATCGATTGCAGATTAAAAACATTGATAGTCACAAAAAAAAAAAATAACTATCGAAGGTATTAGTACTGCCAGCAATAGTTTTCCACCTCTATTGAAAAAATTTTCCATCGTTTATAATTATAATTTTAAATGCGTTAAAAACTTCATAAAACTTGCATATTATCCTTGTGCAAAAGTGATAGCGATGCTACCATCTCAGTCCAGAGGTCGTGGGTTCGATTTCCGCCATAGACACTGTGTGTTTTCCGCAGACAAGCTAATCGCTCCGTGGATTGTGTTTATTAAAAAAAGGACACGCTTATCGTCTCTGCTTCTTCTGCGAAGCAAGAATATATAATTTGTATTTTGTTGTTTTAATCTTATTTATAATTAGGATGTACAATTGGAGGATTTAAATGATAGTCTTAAGTGTCATATCATCATAATATCTTAAATACTTGATTGAAAGCAAAAAATCAGCGAATAATGTTTTGTCGTACACTTTAAGTCTTCATCAATATTGATGCAACATATTTGGCATGAACAATTTTTTTAAAATGCACAATATATTTTATACCAAAAAATTTGTAAAATCCTGAACTTGCCTCAACAAACACGACAGGAAGGTTGATATCGATTCGCAATTCATTGGTGAAGTTTCTCTCGTTTGAGGTGTTACCAGTTGGTATTTATAGAATTTCTGGGATCTTGGAGACTTAAAAAAAATATTGTTCATGTGTAGGGAAGAATACCTTTTAAACCATATACACAGAAAAAACTAAATTCCATTGAATAAGCAAATATTTGGTATGAATGCGGTCCTACAAAAAATTTTGTAAATTCTGATAACAATTTTATAAAAAAACTAAAATTCATCAAGTTCGCCTGAGAGAATTTGTTATTTAAGTGTGTTGGTGTTTATCGTGCTTGTCGATAAGTACAATGTAAGTACAATGTTTTTTTTTTTATTTTGATTAATCGAATTGCATATCGAGCCTTATTTTCCATTTTATCGTAAGCGACAAAAATAAAATTTTTCAGGAGAAGGTTTTTTTCAAATATTCAAATTTGTTTTTGTACGTAAATTGTCGCTTACGATAAAATTCTACAGCCTGTATTTTCAAAGTTATCAATAATTTTGCCATTTTGATAATTCTAAGCCATGAGTAGACCCATAAAATTTTAATTTCAATAAAAAAGTACATTTTCGATAACATGTCGCTTAGGATACAATCGAAAAGAAAGGTCGATATATCGTAAGCGTCAAAAATTAAATTGTTCAGGAGAAAGTTTTTATAATGTTCTAATTTTTTTTACATACGTAAATTGTCGCTTATCAACAGTTTTGGCATCTTGGTAATTCTATGATAGGGGAAAGCTCATAAAATTTTAATTTCAATTAAAAAAAGTATATTTTTGATCAAATGTCTCCATATGTATATGCCCACAAGTAGCAAAGTATGGTCGTAGTATCTTTCTTCTCTATATAGTTTTTTTGGCACCAACAATTTACTGGAACAATAAAAAGTTTTAATGAAACGTAATTTTGTTTCAAACAACCATTTATTTGAAACTTTTTTAGGAATAATTTTTTCTGTGTATTCCTTTCGAAAATACTTTGTGGCCTATTATGGTCGAACTTTGTTTGAAGCGCGTCATCCTTGTTTTTAATGAATAAGTAAGGAAAATTGACTTACATACATATCAAATAATGTAACATTATTAATGCAACATGTTTTTTAGGAAACAAAACAGATACTTTCTTTATGCCTTGAGATTTATGCACAACGCAATAGTTCTTTATCAAAAAAAAAAAAAAAAGAACAAACGTTTTCTTTGCATTTAATTATAATACAAATTGAACACAATATTTGAAACCAAAATTTCACTACAATAAGAAAAAAAAAACTAGAAAACTAAATGATTTAGCTAATTAATTTTTTTATTTAAAAACTTTATGTGAAATAAGCGAATCTGTTCATATACATAATTATCAACCAAAATAATGCTAAGCCTTTAAAAGCTCTCTAAAAGTTTTACAATGTAAAATAAGGCAGGCATATAATTATATAATGCTCGAATAAATACATTGGTTTCATTTTAAAAACACATACTACTCGTATAATAGCACACACAAAAAAAAAACTTATTTTACAACCCAATTGTTAGATCGTAAAAGTGCATCAGCAATTTCGCACAATCCGCCATATACAAGAGACCAATTTTCACACAAACACACACACATATACACTCATACACACGGGTACACATATTCTACAAAAGTAGCAGAATAGCACATATGCATACACAAATATGTTTTACAACTATACACTACATAAATTTTAACTTAAACTTATAGTGCAAACATTTGTTTTAAACTAAAAAATTACAAGGTGATTTTATAACCATCATTTTGAGTCATCAACATCAACATCATCATCATCAGTAGCATCATCCGCCATTCCTGCAAACGGCAGCTAAATGACTGGTAAAAGAAAAAGCAACAATAGCACACGCAAAGAAAAGATATGGTTGAAAAATGGTTGAGAAAACAATATTATGTTCTCTGAAACAAATTTGCGGTCGTTGAAAACTAGTTATTGTTATTTGAAACATTAATTTCGTTACGATAAACACAGTAATGTTTGAATTAAATAATTACATTATTATATTCATAGAAAGTGCGATATGATTAGAGTTTAACAATATAGTTTTGTTAAAAATTTATGACTACAATATAATTTGTATTATTGTGTAAAAATAATATGATGTAAATAACAATATAATGTTATCCAAAACCATACTATGTTAAGTTTTAAAAAAAATATTTTTCAGAAACATCTTCTGTCAGTTCAGTGTTTTGTTTGAAGCTATGGGTAGTGCGCGCGTGGTGTTAAATAAATAAAAAAAAACGTATAAACAAAAGAGTAGATAAATAAAAATAATATGCCCATATATATGTATGTATATCTCTTTAAACAGATGTGTCTGTATTTCGTGTATATACATATACATTTCTACACATACATAAATACATACATTTTATTTCAACAATATTAATTTATTTTTATTTCGGATTTATCGCACAGCTGTTTTAAACAAAAGATTTGCCAATAAATATAGGATTAAAAACAAAATATTATTATTGCATAAAATAATACTATGGTCATATTTAACAATAATATTTTAATATTAAAATATGGTGTGGTAAGTCTCAATTATATTTTAGTCTCATCTAACAATAGTGTTGTCTAATTTACAATAATAAGACAAGGTATAACAAAGTTAAGTGTTTTTGTAGATAATATTATTATTAACTGAGAAAATAATATTATTTAAACGTTGCTTTTCCATTGACAATAATATGATTTGACTGCAACCATATAATTCAATCATAGTATGTTGCTGTTTGATTATGGTTACCTCAACCATATTTTTTCTTTGCGTGCACTGGCAGTAATATTATATGCAGCAGCATCATGTGTTCCTTGGGAGAAGTACAAAAGATCATTCACATATTTCTGCCTTCGTTCGTCATGTAACATGATGTGTTGATGTCATAAACAAAAAAATATTGTAGATTGCTGCCGAAAATACAACAAACGGTTGCAAGGAGAAAACAAAATTGTATATACTCATTCTACCAAAAATACACATTGGGGATGATAAATTGTATAAATCGTTCAGTGCAAGCGGGCGTGTAAAATTTACCATAAAACTGACATAAAAAAGAACTTATTTCCATTTACTCAACATACCCTGGAGAGGCACTCGCAGTATGTTTTACACAAGTCTACTTAACATATGCTGAAGACGTACTTTTGTAGCTGATGATGGTGATGATGATTTCAAATGAAATGATGGCAAATACTGGCGGAGTGTATGTAAATGATAATGAAAGCAAACAAACGCAAATATATTTTGCACAAAATTGAGGAGTTTTCTTTTTCTGTAAGTTTTTAATTCTAGCTTAGAAAATAAATGCTGTCAAGTGGTAGAATTGAAAAGTAGCTAAACAAGTTCTTAAGAAATCATCATTAAATATAAAATAAAAACAAAATATCTTATAACGAGAAATAGTTTGTTGATGTAATACACTCCTCAGCCTCAGGTTGGGCCTTAAAGAAATTATCAAACTGATGCCTGTTTAGTGCTGCACTCTGCATCACATTCATCTCAATCAAGCCCTGTGATAACAACACATCAAAGCATCAAATATAGAATGCGGATAAAGTTTTTAGTTTTAATTTTACTAAATCCCCAGCCAAGACTCCTCTCCACGATTTGCATGCATCTCAAGCCGATACTTTAGCAAACTTTTTATGATAAAGTGCTTGTGTTAAAGAAAATGAAATAAAAGTTTTTATGATGATGCTTTATTATTAGCGGGAGTGAAAAACAGTCAATAGTGTTAGTGGCACAATAAGAAATTCCTCTTTATAGGCAAAGGGAGAAAACGCGTCTATAAAGCGGCTACACCAGGTTATTATAATGTGCTGCAACACAGCAGTCATTATGATTGAGTGAGTAGGTTTCTTTTGCTGATGTTACAATTTAAATATAACTAGTTAATAAATCTTATGTTTCTTGCCACACAGCTTTGGAATGCAAGCTATCATCATAATCACAAGAGGTTCGTCTCTTTTATAATGGCTTTGTAGTTTCCCTGCAGGAAATGGAACTGACACAAGACTTGTCACGTGACCGGTCCCCAAGTGATAGGAACCAGTCCGAGTTCTAACACTTCCTATGAAGCGGACTAGTCACTTTTACATGGGGATGGCCTAGGATGGGGTTAATTGATACTTTGTATGCACCTTGTGACTTGTCACTGAACTATCCCATAGGGACCTATTCGATGTATAATAATATAAATTATTTATAAATAAAATTTCGACATTTAACTGTAACAATTAACGCTTATATATTTTTTTATTGTTACATATGCAATGACATTTTTTTTTAATTTTATTTTTAATCTGAAAATTTTTTGAGATTCGAACCGACAACATCGTGCATGACAGGCTGGCACACTACCCACTCGACCACAGGGCCACTCATATTTCAAAAGCATAAATAACATTTAAGCTTGGGTTAATATCTAAGTAAGGTTACGGGAATGATCCCAGAGTCACATTGAAGGGAGCAATTAACATTATATTTACACTATTTGATAGGTCCTGTGTTCGACCACATCGAACATGTTCAGTGCAGTTTACTACAATACTAGACCGAGTCCGAATTAAATTGGCTCAAGATCAAGACGATACACCACGAAAATGGTCAATATGCCACCATTTAAACGATATGACTTTTTTCACCATACACTACTACGTACTTTTGATAACACCCACATTATCTCCAGTTATAGGACGAGTACATTTGGATCAATTGTCACCAAATTTTCTGCAGGGTTATTATACTCGTACCATTTTTCATAAGCTCAAACAATTCATGTTGAATTTAATGCATCAGTTAAGCTTTAGCTGAACTGTGTTTGTATACGGAAAACTTTAAGAAGATTGTTGGCATAAGTATGAATTAAAGTTATTTGAAATATGTTTAACCAAAAGCTTCAAGTTAAATAAACTTTTCGCCTTCTGTGAGCCTGTCTATTGGATTTTCATTTTACATGTTTTTTTTATTCTTTAGCTAATATCTGGCAATGAAACATACTCTGTGCAATACTTCTTTTAGTGTTTTGAGAAGTGTACTAACGTAAAATTTTTAAAAAATAATTTAAAGTAAAATAATATAAAAGCGCTATATATGTGACGCGCAAAATAGAAAGGGACCTAAGGGTAAAAACCGGTTTTGTTCAGGAGAGCCATTTTAAAGATTTAAATACGTGTCTCTTTGGTGTACCATCACTGAGCGTGTTGGTATTGGTCTGATTTGAAAGCGACACATCTCATGACGTCAGGAACGTGTTGGTTAACCTTGAAAACGCGCATAGGTCGTCCTTACCTCTTGTTTTGTGTAGTTGGTTCTTACTGTTTTCTACCTAGTGCGCTGTTTTCATGAGTTTGATATCAATTTTGCGACTTCAATTTCATAAAACGCGCATATCTCTAGAAGGCAACACTTTTGGGGCATGGGATCGGTATCATTCGATGCTCAGATGTTGTCCACATCAAAAAATAAAAATAAAAAATAAGTGAAAATTGATTTTTTTTTACCCTTAGGTCCCATACACAGAAAAAAGTATTCACCAATTAATATTTTCAATTAAAAATTTATTGAAATCAATTAAATTTTTAATTGTATTTATTAATATTATCAAATTGTTGATAGGTGAAAATTTAATTAATTTTTTAACTGATATTACAAATATTTTAATTAATATTACAAAATCATTCATATTACTCTTTTGTGTGTATATTAATATAAAAATGTTTAAGTCTAATAAAAAGAAATAGAGCAAATAAATTAATTTTATAAATTTTGAAGCAGTATTTATGTGACATGATACTTACAACAAAAAATTTCACTATACTTTTACTAAATTTATATTAAATTTGAATTACTTTAGCGGGCATGACTTCCCTTGATAAATACAAATTGCTGCACCCACTATATTTCAGCCAACCCACTATATGAAATGCCAACAGCAACCCTTAGATTAAAATTTAAAATTTTTCTATTTGGATTTCATTTCAATCCATTGTTAAATAAGAAAAACTACTACTCTATAAATACTTTTAATTTAGTTTCTATTTTAATACTCATACAACTGCTCAAACAAACGCTTGTACTTTGGCGAACACAGACAAATGTGCTCTCATGTATAGATATAATAAATGTGTACTACAAAAGGAATATTGTATGTATTCCATGGGCGCTAAACTTAAATTGGAACTGCTTCCGGCATCTTTAAATGCCTGTAGTCACGCACTAAACTTTTACCTTGATCCATGTGTCTGTTTCTTTTTTATTTTTTTTTCTTAAGTATGTAATTTTTTTATTATTTTTTTTTCTTGCAAGTGGTGGCAATTTTTCGTTAGTGCTTACCACTGCCAGAGTTGAATTTCTCATTAGTGTTGCATAAGTAAACTTTTATTGTCTGGTTGTTGCAAACCAAGTTTTTGTGAATTCTCATACCATTTGTGCTTATTTGGAAGTGAATCTATTTTGATTAAAAAAATAGAAATTACCCGTTAAAGTTTAACAAACTGAGTCAGCAGTTAATGAAAGAAACTCAAAACAAAAAAAAAACAAGCCTAACAATAATTAAATTCTTAAGCCTAGAATACTAAACATGTTTAGCAAACGTTGCACAGTGGCGTGAATTAAAAAAAAAGTGGTAAAAAGTCCGCAACTTTTGAACTAGTTAACCGATTTCGATGAAACCAACTGTTTTGGAAAGTACAAGTGTTGAAATTTTTAGAAAGAATATTTTGAGGCACCCTGTTGTAAGACAGGGTAGCTCCAAACAGCCTCAAAGTGGGAAAGTGCGGGTATCGAAATTCTTTCGGAGCTTGTAACTTTTGTAAATAGGGACCGATTTCAATAATTTTTTCAGCGGGACAATCTACGTTAAGAAATAAAAATAAAACATGCTGAGAGTACCATTTCATCTCTTTCAGTTTCCAAGTTATTTGACTTGAAAAATTTATTTTTTAATTTTTGGCCCTAACTTTTTTTATTCGTTAGTACATAACTTCTTTATTACTTGGCGAAAATCAGTATGTTTTAATGTTTTTGAAAGAAAACTTCATTACAATTCATATAAAAAAAAAATTTTTTTGATATCTCAAAAATTGTAGCAAGGAATAATTTTGCAATTTGGATTTTTAAAAATTATGAAAAAATTTGGTATATTTTGTGAAAAAAGTATTCTTAATTTTTTTGGAATATTTTAAAAAATTATTAAGTATTTGATAAAAACTTTGATTGTTTCTGAGAAAGGAGACATTGAGAAAGGCTGTGAAATAAATTTTGGAGATTGTTGTTGGTGCACCCTACATTCAGCATTGGTCGAAAACTAGCAATTTTTTTTCAAAAAATCCGATTTTCGGATGTGGCAAAAAAATTGCACGGTCGTTTTTGTAAATTTTTTGGTTTTTTATTATAAATAAATTTGTTGTTAGTAGCCTGTAAGAAACTTTCGACATCCTACACATAAATGTAGGCAGGAGAGGAGATTTTCTAAAAATTCTAAAATTTTTCTAACACAATTTTTCCCAATAAGAAAAAAGTATTATAAAATTATAAATTGGGAATCATTTTAATTTTTATCAATAGCATACATTTAGTTTTGCAAACTGAAAAAAAATTATTCTCCTACCTTCAATACTTTTTAAAATATTCGAAATCCAATTTTGAATAAAAATTTTAATTTTCTACATTTTTTATTTTTGTCTAAGTTATTGATCTTATTTTCTTTACTGCAAATGTTTCTTAATTTTTTCTATGTTATTACAATAGTAGATATAATTATCTATTCAACGGTATATAATATGTATTCCTTTGCCATTATATCAGTTTTAAAATGTATACACAAATATAACACCTCAGGTAACAATTTACGTGTATATCTGATACTCAAACAAACCCACATTTTTTATGAACTCTTGAAGCTGTTATTAAATACTTTTTTTTTACTTAAATACAATAAAATATAAGAATTTATATACATAAATATAAGTATATTTATATACCTACAAGGACAAAGGTTCCTGCGCGCACATCTCTAATATGGATATGGTTTTACCTGATATTTGTATCGGTTTTGTATTCGTAGCTTGTAAAATAGCTATATATTTAAGCTGCGATGCATTTAATGTCATTATTTCAGTTATAGCTATCATGGAGATAACAATTAAAAATAAATCGCTCTGCAAATTAATGTGGGAAAACCTCACTGATGGGAGTACTCGGTTGGACAAGGTAGACCAAATGATGTACACAATATCTACTACATATGGTTTATCTGTAAACACCGGTTTATGGAAAAAACTTGATTTTTTTTTTAATTATATGAAAAGAAGATACGTGAATGCAATAAATCAATTTCTAAATTTCAGAATAAAAATCAGGATTGGTTAGATATGGGACTATCTACGAAAATATACCCAAAGAAGTTTGGTCGGCCAAATAAAGATTACGATAACGTTCGACGCAGGAGCAAAAGGATTAAACAAGATGACTTGATATTAGTTTGTCAAACCTTCTTCATAATACAGGATCAAGACTGATCGCTACTTTTGACGAAAGAGACTTAGATACATGTAATAATTCCGAACTAACACTAATATACAAATGGTGATGTGATGGATCATCTGGATTTTCAGAATATAGACAGCCCAGTGCATACGATAATGACTTTTCCAAAGTTTTAATGGCATCGTTAGTACCATTAAGGCTTCGACTACATAATGAAATGCCTTCAACAAGTAAAAATGCATTTAAAGATATGTGGGTAAATACTACTCCAGGCTCAAAGTCTTTATGCCGACCAATACATTTTGAATACATCAAGGAAAACAAAGAAACAACTCAAAATCTGGTTGATGGTATAAAACATGAAATTTCTAATATGGAACCTATTGACGTTCATATATTAGGACGAGTAATAACAATATCTTTTAGACCTTATTTAACAATGATAGATGGAAAAGTTGCAAATGCAATAACCGATACAAAATCTTATTTGATTTGTAATATATGCGGAAAGAAAGATTCTGATTTTAAGGACATTGAGTATTATACTCCAACTAATGAAGATGCCCTTAAGCTTGGAATATCACCACTTCATGCTCAGATTCGATTCATGGAGTACATTTTACGACAACAAGTATCGCAGTGTACCAGAACATCAGAACGCTCCAGTTGCGAATAATTCTGCTTTAAAGCAGATACAGTTGGAAGAAAAGAAAAGAATTCAAGATGAGTTTATGAAACGTGGATTAATCATTGACAAACCTTTATATGGCTATGGAAACTCCAATAATGGCAACACTGCTAGGCGATTTTTTGATGACCCTGAAACCACATCTTCTATAACTGGTTTTAGTTTTAATCTCATAAGACGTTTCAAAATAATACTGGCCGTCATAAATAGCAAAAAGTTAATTAATAAGGACAAGTTTGAAAAATATTCAAAAGACACTCTGATTCTAATAAATGAATTATATCCATGAAAATCAATAACTCCAACCGTACATAAAGTGCTAGCGTATACAAAAGAACAAATAGAAAAAACATTATTCCTCTGGGGGAACTAACCGAAGAAGCACAGGAAGTTAGAAATAGAGATGTTAAGCAATATCGACTTTTCAATACACGTAAATGCTCTAATGCATCATTTGCATACAAGGCATAAGAATGAAATGGTTGCCAAAAATAAGTATTGAAATCGAGAAGGACGATCCCGAAGCAGAGGAAATTAATAGCTTGCTAGGCCATGATGTCTCAGATACATATGTACATTGTACATATATCTCTTGATACATAAGTATTTATATTCATACAAACAAATATCTGATATCATGGCAAAAAGTCTCTGGAATTCTCTGTCAAATTATATTCAAAACTTAGGCAATTTATATGCGTTTAAAAAGGAGCTACATAAAAAATTTTTCGTAATTTAATGTTCTAATGTTAAATTAACTACTAATTTTTTTTTAAAAAATAAATAACTCAATCTATTTGTCCTTGTAGGTATATAAATATACTTATATTTATGTATATAAATTCTTATATTTTATTGTATTTAAGTAAAAAAAAGTATTTAATAACAGCTTCAAGAGTTCATAAAAAATGTGGGTTTGTTTGAGTATCAGATATACACGTAAATTGTTACCTGAGGTGTTATATTTGTGTATACATTTTAAAACTGATATAATGGCAAAGGAATACATATTATATACCGTTGAATAGATAATTATATCTACTATTGTAATAACATAGAAAAAATTAAGAAACATTTGCAGTAAAGAAAATAAGATCAATAATTTAGACAAAAATAAAAAATGTAGAAAATTAAAATTTTTAATCAAAATTGGATTTCGAATATTTTAAAAAGTATTGAAGGTAGGAGAATAATTTTTTTTCAGTTTGCAAAACTAAATGTATGCTATTGATAAAAATTAAAATGATTCCCAATTTATAATTTTATAATACTTTTTTCTTATTGGGAAAAATTGTGTTAGAAAAATTTTAGAATTTTTAGAAAATCTCCTCTCCTGCCTACATTTATGTGTAGGATGTCGAAAGTTTCTTACAGGCTACTAACAACAAATTTATTTATAATAAAAAACCAAAAAATTTACAAAAACGACCGTGCAATTTTTTTGCCACATCCGAAAATCGGATTTTTTGAAAAAAAATTGCTAGTTTTCGACCAATGCTGAATGTAGGGTGCACCAACAACAATCTCCAAAATTTATTTCACAGCCTTTCTCAATGTCTCCTTTCTCAGAAACAATCAAAGTTTTTATCAAATACTTAATAATTTTTTAAAATATTCCAAAAAAATTAAGAATACTTTTTTCACAAAATATACCAAATTTTTTCATAATTTTTAAAAATCCAAATTGCAAAATTATTCCTTGCTACAATTTTTGAGATATCAAAAAAATTTTTTTTTTATATGAATTGTAATGAAGTTTTCTTTCAAAAACATTAAAACATACTGATTTTTGCCAAGTAATAAAGAAGTTATGTACTAACGAATAAAAAAAGTTAGGGCCAAAAATTAAAAAATAAATTTTTCAAGTCAAATAACTTGGAAACTGAAAGAGATGAAATGGTACTCTCAGCATGTTTTATTTTTATTTCTTAACGTAGATTGTCCCGCTGAAAAAATTATTGAAATCGGTCCCTATTTACAAAAGTTACAAGCTCCGAAAGAATTTCGATACCCGCACTTTCCCACTTTGAGGCTGTTTGGAGCTACCCTGTCTTACAACAGGGTGCCTCAAAATATTCTTTCTAAAAATTTCAACACTTGTACTTTCCAAAACAGTTGGTTTCATCGAAATCGGTTAACTAGTTCAATAGTTGCGGACTTTTTACCACTTTTTTTTTAATTCACGCCACTGTGCGTTGTTATTAATGATCTATGATTCGGCAATGTCTATTTTTAACCAGCTTTGCTTAATTGCAACACAGTAAGTCAAAGAAAACTCTGCAAAAATTTAAAGTTGCAAAAAAAAATGCAGGAAGAACTTTTCGATATTTTGGAATGGGTAAAGAAAACTAGCCTATAAAGTAGTGAGTAATATTTATCTATAAAATTTTTTTTGAATACGTAATAATGTATTCTCTATTCTATTCCAGTTATTAATAAAATATGTAATGCTTGAAATTAATAGAGTTTAGGAATTAACTCTCCATAAACCCATCATTTTTGAGGTTTGAGGAAACTTGGGAAGAAATTCAAAAAATTAATCATGCCAATATTTAGGGTGCTAATAAATATGTTTATGCAAAAAATAAAAATATAATTATAATAACAGCAATAAAAGCAAAAATTTTCTAAATCCATAGGAAAAAAGTATACATGCAGGCATTAAATACATGAAAAATACGTGCAAAATGTTCGAGGTCGTCAACTTGTTTGAAAATTCTGTGATTTTCGGTACCAAGCCGTCAACAAATGGCATCAGAATATGGTCTAATATGTTCTTTTTATGGGCAATATGACCCATTGAATTCCCATAATGAAGCCCCTGACATCCACTAGTTTACACTTCCCGATATCAGTAATACTCTAATGGAAACGCCTCCTCCTCCTCCTCCTCCTCTTCATCCCGCATATCCTAGATAAAACTGGAGTGCACTGAGCAGCGACCAGTCAACGCACCTTTCATGACTTGTATCGCCTTCCTATCCATGTCCAGTAGCAGTTTCGATCTTCCTGAATCAATTTTTGGCCCTCGAGACTCTACAACCCTACAACTTTGCCATGAACTGTTCATCCTGCTTTCTACCCAATTACTGAGTTCCCTATAGTAGTGACCTATCCATAATTTCACCCGATCTGTCACACATTTTCCCATCTAACGCCAACCCTATTCTTGCCAGCTCATCGTCAGCTTCATTTCCCTCAACACTGATGTGACCAGGTACCCAACACAGTCTGTCACTATATTTGTGCATAAGCAAGTTGAGGGCTCTCCTACAGTCACTAACAAGTTTCAATTTGACATTGTGTCCCTCCAAAGCTTTTAGCACTGCCTGGCTGTCGACGTAGTATACATATTAACTTTTTACCTTCAGCTACATTTCTGGCCACCAGTTCCGTGGGCCTGAGAATCGCCAAGACCTCAGCTTGGAAAACGCTGCATTCATTCGGAAGTCTGAAAAAACTACAAACGTTCGTTCCCAAGATAAAGAAACCAGCCCCTGTGCCTTTTTCCCCCTCCCTTCCCTGTGTTAAGTACATAAAAATTGCTATTATCTCATCAATAAACACAAGACTTAAACAAATTTTAAGATTATAAAATATATTGTTATATTTTACAATTTTAAAATTTTAGATTAAATAAAATATTCCTTTTTCAAAAGTTTCTTCATTTCCAATTTAAATAGCCCAAGCTAAGATATAATTTTTTTAACTTGCTTTCTTTTCACTGTTATTTTATTAGAGAAAATATTAAAGACTTTCTTTTATTTCTTTGACTAAACTATGAATAATTCCAATTGTGTGATTGTGTCCTTGCTTTATGCTGTTTGAAGGCTAAATCAAACACAGAAGAAAATTGTTTGCTTTGCATTTTCTATATAGTTATATTTTCTTTTTATTTCCATGTATTTAGCTGTGTGTTCCACATTTGAGTTTGCATTTTCGCCTGCTTTATGTTAACCAGAACTTTATGTTATTTTGCTGGTTGTTAAGTTGTTGGCCTAGAATTAGCGCTGTTTGTAGTTCTAGTTTGCAATTTAAAAGTTTTTGCATTGCATGTTTTTAATTTATGTAGGAAAAAAAAAGACTTTTTTATATGTGTTCTTTTAATTGTTCACCTTTTTTTTGTTTGTATATTTTTCTTAAGAAACACCCATATTTAATTTTGCTCAAATAACGTTTTGCTAAAGACATAATTTATGACCTTTTTTGCGAGGAAATTTTTCGTTGAGCTGAACATACAGCAATGGCTGTAATAAGAGTTTTATTGGTTCAAACAAATGCAGTCAATATAATATTAATTAAAATTTTAATGTCTTGTGTGTGTAGTATAAATTAAAATAAATTGAAAATTATATGAGTATAAATACATATTTATACTTAGGTGAGCTTATTTGTACACGTACAAGAAAAAATAAAGCATATGACGAAATATAAGCGAAATTGTATGAAATAAATTTTATGCTGCAGAAAATTTAAAAATAAATGTTCCCTCAATATGGATTTTTATTTTAATATGTAATAATGCTGCCAAAAAAAACAGACTTCAATGTAAAGTTTAGATAGACCATTTTCGAAACAAGTTTATGCGGTATAAAATTAAATTTTAATGGGCGTACCTCCGCCCCATTTTTTAAATGCAAGATTTTGTGTTTTTCGGAGCTCAGGATGTGTGTTAAATTTTGTAAGAATCAGTACAGTAGAACCACTTAAAATATTTTATTAAATTTTAATGGGCATAGCCCCACTCATTTTTTTCAACTCTAAAATTGTGAAATTACAAGAACCAAAGGTGTTTGCTTGGTTTCGCAGCAACTAAATAATTAGAATATCATAAAATCAAATTAAAAAAATTGTGGGCGTGTCCCCGCTCATTTTGTTTTACAATGGGATAATGAAAAGCTTTACCTTCTCAGACAATAAAAAAAATTTTAAAATCGGTCTAGTATGGAATGTGATCGTTGTTTAAAGCTTAAGGTTGTCATTAGAGAGGTTTATTGGGTATTATTTTCATTATTATTTCTTGAGGTTTCGGTAATGAGATGGTATAAGATAAGCAGCTGATTTGGCTACCGCATACAATCTTGGAACTGGGGCTGACAGCATGGCCTCCAGGCGGGCTGCCTTAGAAGCCTTATATAAGGTTTATATAGCTAGCCGCTTGTTACAAGATCCGACGCCCGCTTCTAGCCGCCTCTAACATTAGAAATAGTTGCTTGAAATATGTGGCTATTGGTTATTTGAAGACGCCAATTACTCGTCTTAACGTTCTAAGTATCGCAGGCACTCAAAATTTTGTTAGGAATCCAGCGCCACCCGGAAATCCTCTGAGGCTCTCCACTCGGAACAGCTACTCCGCAAAATCTACGGAGCTTTTCACTATCCGCAACCTGTGGACGTGCGCGGTAGCTTCAGCTCTGCTTCCTTATAGGAACTTTAGGAAGTTCCTTGTAGGAAGTAAGGATCTAATATTTATATATAATATGAACCGAGTTATGAAGTTAAACCTAACAAAACAAAAATAGAGACGAATCGATAACATACTTCTTTTTTTGAAGTCGGTTAAAAATATAGTAGTTTTAAGCGAAATCTTGTTATATCACCAATTCGCATATTTGCTCTATGCTCTCGCTAATTTTGCAAATTTCATTTCAGATATCTTTATAAAGTTCTTAGTCAGTTAGAATAAATAAATAAATAAGTTCAAAGCCGAGATCCCACTATCGGCGCAATGTGCCAATCTTCGTCGGGTCATTGCTCGCTCATACGGCTCTCGAGCTAACAACCTGTGATAGACAGACAGATGGACAGACGGACATCGTAGCAAAAAAATAGAGTTTATTTTCACCTTTGGTTTAGGGAACTCTAAAAATGAGTTAAGCCGCTTATGGCTTCAAAATACACCAAAAGTATAATATGACAACTTCTTCATTTTCAGTTTAAGGATATTGTTGGGAATTAATGGGTATACCCAAGTATTAATGGCTCCAATCTAATCAATAAATTAACTTTTATCTTTTTGTTTTGTATTCATTAAATTAACCCCACCTTGTTTTTATTTAAATTTAAGTAAACCTGAAAGAGTTCTTAAGATGAAAAAACTGTAACTAAGGTTGTAGCCAACACTTTTTTACAATCATTCAATGATATTAGATTTGCGTGTTAAGTCTTATAAAGAAGACAAATAAATAATCGTGTAATTAAAGCCTTTTTAGCCTTTAGCACAAGTAAATAATTGCATGAAGTGCCAAGAAAAAAACACACAAAAAAGTAAGGGTTTCCTTTTTAAGGAAGACGCCATTTTACTTATCCCGGCATATATTAAATGAAGTCAAATATAAATTTAACACCTTTAAGGCAAAATCAGGGTGTATTAAATAAATTTAGTATATGCACACACACACATACTCTAACTGTAACTGTTTTTACATCCGTACATATAAGCTTGTATACATACATACAAACGTACCAACACAAACATGCTTCCACCGTCTTGTTTAATTGCACCTGTGTACCGACTGTCTGTGAACATTTAGTTATCTTGTCGTTTTTCCTAGCATTCATTTCATTTTGATGGGTTTGGATTAACTTTTTACAACTTGACAAGTACAAAAAGAAAATAGTTCCACTTTGCTGGAATATTTCCATTCATTTGTGTAAGAACTTCACTGCGATGTTCAGTGTGAATGTTGTTCGGAAAAACGTTGTGCATTTTATTTGACTACCTTATGATTTTATTACTGTAAAGACAGGAATTCTTAGAGAACTTTACGGAAATTATATTCGACTAGATATGCAAAACAAAAATGTGCCAAAGGTTTTTGTTATTACTTTCACCTCCAAGTTTCCAAGTTCTAGTTTTTTTTTCTTAGTTTTTCAATTGATTTATCTTAGAGTTATATTAAATTTATACAGCGAAATAATTCATAAAACACTTTTTCACTTCTTGCCAATAAGGGCGGTGTGGAGACGATTGCTATAGACAAATTATATAGTATGAATACTTAAAGTATTTGTAACAAATATGTCCCTGCACGCATAGCAAATTATATGATTCTCATGCAGGTTTGAGCAAATAATAGAAAACTATCCAGTTTTAATTTCTGGAAAACATGTTTCAGCTTTTCATTTCTTATTAATTCGAATGAAAAGTAACACTTGTTATCAGGCCTTTCATCAAGAACGTTCTATCTCTAAATTTAAATGAACCAAAGTATGTGAAATAACATCTTAACTCAGACTTAACATGGTTATAAGTTTACATGTTTATAAATGATGATTCCGTGGCGCCTTGAAACTACTGAACTCTTTTAAATTCCCTAGCACTTTTTGTTCTAATATACCCAATTTTATATATAAAAACTTTCTCTTTAAAAATGCTCAATTTAATCCCATTCAAACCACTGTGTTTTTCCTTTTTCTTATGACTTTTTTTCCATTTCCCTGCTGTCTTCTACATTCTAGCATTTAAAGTATTTGTTAGTTTATTTGTTTGCATTTGTATTTGTTACCTTGATTCTTATTTTTGTTACAAATTTACTCAAAAAACAGTTGGAGTATGTGCGAGCATTCCAACTATTTTAAGTGAAGCAATTGCAATTATTTTTCTTCAAATATAAACACAAATGAGATTTGTATTCGTAATTATAAATTAACTTAAAGTGATTAAATAAAAGCTTTTATTCATTAGCTATAACTTTTTTTTTTGCAATTGTTGTAGACGTGTACATACAAGTTTTTTATTTAGAATGATAAAAATATTAAAGGGGTTGCAAAAATTAGCTTTGCATTATATAAACCGGTATTTGGTTCATATTTTTGCTGATTCTCGATATATTTATATGTGTCCTTAAACCTAGAGATTCTTTTTTTTAGCTTCCTTACTAAAAGTTTAAGCAAAATCATTTAGCTTTATATAGATAGATCCATTGGCTCTTTAACTACGAGGAATTTATAGTAGATTAAAGAAAAATTGTGCAATATTCTTTAGCATAGTTGAAAATCTATATTCGAAAATGAAATAAAACTCTCATAATAAGATGCTATGGCTCATTCTTGGTTGCTAAATACAAAACAACACAGGTTCCGGCCAATACGCGGTAGGTTTTTGTTTTATTTTTGACTCAACAAGTGACCACTGTGTGGATTAATTTGTAGTTAAAAAAAATTATTAAGGGTAAGACAACGCTTCAGATTTTCAAATTTGAGTCCTCTATATATTCCATATATGTTGTGTCATCCATATATAAACGCCCGACAGTGGCACAAGTAATGTACTAATATTTTATATCCTTCCTGGCAAGCTCTGCACATAATATCATCAGCAAGTCCCACGCGAGTAAGGTAAATCAAAAACTTTGAATGCGTCGGCTCTCAAAGGATCTCTGCTGTCTTTTCTCTATTTGAATTCACGTAGAAAATTTAGTCCACTCTTCCGCCCATATCTCATGTGTTGTTCTCTATGCCAATGATTATGTTTGTATTGGAATTTTTGGCGTTTCCAAGTGAGATGTTATTTAGCTACATGCTACTTGGTTTTTTCTTCAGAGGGCTGGTATGAGCTCACTTAATTTCTGCAATGACGGACTTTTAGGTTTTTTTGATTTTTTAAGGCTTTCCCTACCATCCGCAAGGGTATGGTTTGAAAGCCTGTTGTCAATATCCTTTAGACATTTGGTACCTTTTGTAAAATCTATGCTCTATCTGATGATTAATTTTGTGATCCGGTAGACGCATGAGTTTATGTACACTTTGACTCATTATTAATTTCATACACATCTGTCTACAGGACAATACTACACTAAGAAAATAAATTATGATCTAAATTTAAGAACAAAATTCTTGAGTTTAGATTGCAGAAATCTTAATACTTCAATCCTGAAATTTGTTCAGTAAGATTGACGTTCTTAAATTTAAGCAAAAATTCTTAATTTATAAAATGAATGTATTAAATTCAAGGACATGGTCTTAAACTTTAAGAACGCATTCTTCAAATCAAGAATGTAACCTTAATTTTAGAATTGTATTCTTGGGATATTATCTTAATTAAAGATTTTTATTAAGAACAAAATCTTGAATACAGTCTTAAATGCGATCTTAAAAATATTTAAGATTTTATTCTTGAATCAAGAATTTTCGCATTTTGAGCTTAAAATCTTGATGATTTTAGCACGTTTTTTTCCTTAGTGTAGGATTATTGCTTATTTTAGGATTATTCTTTTAACCCTCTTGTAAGTCATTTACTTGTTGTTGTCAACGTTTCTCAATATTTAATCAGAACTATAATTGACATGAATGATATAACGTTTTTTTACAACCTTAATTGATGTTGTCCTTCTTGCACCATAGATTTCTATACAACACTGCCCCTGTATTTTTCTAAGGACATCCATTTCACTTATGATGTGTACGTTATAATCGATTGTAATACACTCGTATTAAGCGAGTGTGCCTTCTTGAGATTTATGTATATCCTATTCGGAACTAATTGCGCTTTTGCAAAAGGATTAAGCTCTGAGCTTTAATTGTTTACCAGTACTGTATATATGGGGTTTTTTTTTAATATTTTTCAATCAAGTTTCACTCTTATAAACAGCTGATTTTGCATTCACAATGCAAGTTTGTTAGATGCAGGTTTTAACTCACAGGCTGTGTAATAACTTTGCTTAAAATAAAATATGTATATCTCCTGCAGAAATGCGCAGCTGTTACCGATCATTTTAACTTGGCAGCACTGATTCTAGCAGAGCGAAAACAGGGTTGCATTTCATGAAACCAACTTAAAACCAATTCAAAAATGCTTTTAAGTTGGTTTTAACAAAAACAATTTGTATGGTAAAACCAGGTTTTAATAGTTGGTTTTAACGTTAAAACCAACTTTTATTAAAACCTATTATTAAAACCTATTAGTTTCAAAAACATGTTTGTTAAAAGTAACCTGCCATATTTTTATTTTTTTTTTGTTGGAGAAATACAAATCTTAAAATGTTTGCCTTCTCGTGAATTAACAAATATGTTCACGGTTAGCACAAAGACCTCGTTATCTACTCCAGTAAGTCCAATAAGTATCTTAAGACCTCTAGAAACTCTCTCTCTTTTCGAGTGTTTTTATCTCATTAACATCCCCATATCGCCTGAAGTATAGACAAGCTTAATTTCTACTCCAATAGAATCCTTAGTAGCCTGTTTACGGTACTAACACATATTAAGGGATATAATAGCCTCGCTGAGGTGGTTTCTGACAATATAGATTGCATATTTTACATTGCTATTTATCGATTTGTTATCAAGTATATAAAATATACAAGCATATATTCCTTGATCCAACTCAAAGATAAGGTTAAAGATAAGGTCTATATGAATGCATATATTTAGGGTATAAATGCCCAAGTCAAAAAAAAAACTTTCAATATAATAGACATATTCTTACAATGCTGTCTTAATAGACGAAGGGCAAATTACCACATACGATATCGTTTAAAAATTCTATATAAACACATATTTATATTTCGACGCAGAGATCCATATGACTTAGACCACTTTCATAATTAAATAGGAAAAATAGGGACGCATAAAATCTTTCTTTTGTTCTGAAATGATTTTTTATTTTAACATATGCAGTTATATCAAATAAAAAAAATTAAAGATATTAAAATTTTCTTTATAAAAGTGCAACAAAAAAGTCATGATGTATTCGAAAAATTAATCCAATTAATCGGTAAAAATAATTTAGACATTTCAGATACGAGTATTATAAAAAACAAATAGTTTTTGCTATCGAATCCAGTCCCCCGTTTCTGTAACTTGTGAGAAGTTCTCGCATCGAGAAAACGAAATAATTATATTCGTTGTCATATTTTAGACACAGGGTTACTCACATAAAAACTTAAATAAACTTACAAAAAATATCAACAAATACATCCTGTGTTACACAGGATGACTAGAGAGTCCTAACATTCCTTACAGAAACGAACCACAGATATTATTTTAATATTTGGTACACAGAAAAAAGTATTCACCAATTAATATTTTCAATTAAGGATTTAATTGATTGAATTAAATTTTTTATTGTATTTATTAATTTGAGTGGAAAAACTTAATTAATATTATCAAATTGTTTACATGTGAAAATTTAATTAATTTTTTAATTGATATTATAAATATTTTAATTCATATTACAAAATCATTCATATTACTTTTTTGTGTGTAGAAGTTCCTTTTATTTTAATTACTTCATTGAACGCACAAGATTGGCACAATTATCTGGCTGAATAAAATACCAAGCTTCTTGAATTTTATCTAACCTTGTTTTTTAGAATTCCCCTTGGATGCTCCATGGGATTCAAGTCCAGAGATTGAGATGGCCACTCCATAAAGGGTACTTGATTTTGTTCAAACCACGATTTCACACTTTGGGCGGAGTACTTAGAATTGGTATCTGGCATAAACTCTCTACAGCTGTCATGTTTTCTTGTATTCAGAAAATTGGACCAGCGCCAGACGGAGAAAAACAACCCAAAATCATTAATGAACCACTACTGTGTTTCACAGTCTTTTTTGTGTACTTTGGGTCAAACTTACTATTGGCAGGGTGACGTACGAGTACAAACAATTTCCCATCTGATCGAAACAAATTGATCTTTGTTATGCACATTATTCCAATTTTTACGGTTGAGCAAACTGCAAAATTTTTTGGTAGATTTTTCTTGCTAAGAAGAGGTACTTTTCTTGCACTGCGACCCATAAGACCAGCCTCTCGTAGTATGGTTCTTATTGTACGGGTTATTACTGGAGCAGCTAACTTACTTTTAAGGTCATTTGCTAAAGCAAAGAGGTTCTTTTTTCAATACTGAACTTCCTGCCTCTGGTTTTGATGGTTGTTTTTGAGTGAATTACACTAAACACTTTGTTTCTGAAGCCTTCAGATTTTTTGACAAGTGTTCCGATTCTAATTTTAGAATCACTTTTTTCAAAGGTAGGACAGCCCCACGGCCCATTTTTTCCTGTTATTCGGAATAAATTCAACTCAAAAATAAAATATAAATATATCTTATTTTATTTAATTTAGTCAGTTCTTATTAACGTTTGCAACCTTTATGATTTTTTTTCTAAAAATTTTAAAGCTTTTTAATTTTAACACGCTTTTAAGAATTTTGTCCCTATTAATATTTCCTTATTAATTTCTTCTAAAAAGCAAACTAATTTCTGAAAGAATTTGACAGTGAGTTGCATCAATAAAAGCTCAGCACAAAAAACTTTTTGATATATTATTCGGAATTAAGGTACCGTCCTTACTATTTTTTCCATAAAGTACAAAAAAAAATTTAAAAAAGGATATTTTTATTATATTATTGGTCTGTTTGGCTTCACTAGAACCGTTCCTCATTTGCTTTCTTTTAAGAAATGTTTGAGATTTTAGCGTATAAAATTCAAACTCTAATCCTGCTAATTGCCTTAAGTTTTAAAAAAATATATTAAAACTTCTTTCTGTTGCTGAAAGTCAACAACAACAACATTAATATATTTCACTAAATAATTTCCTAAATGCATTAACGTGTTGTTGTAAAAGTTTTTAAATAAGAACCTGCGTCACAATTATTGTCCACCCTTAACTTTTTTTTTTTTTTTTGCGTCGCGGATTCATTAAGCCAACCTGTTCTAGAACAAATTAATTTGAAAACTTTACATGTCAGAGCAGCAAACCAACAATGTCACAGTGCAGTTATTCTTTTATTCTTGTAAAACTAAAACTGGTAATAAATAGAAAATTTTTGGTTTGTTTGTTTGTTTTTTTTTGCAAATATAAAAAGTTAAGTTTACGACCATTCAGCAGCTATAACTTTAATGCTGACATTGAATAATTATTGCAAACGGAAATTAAAATCGTTAACGGAAATTGATTTCTTATTGAGCCACATTCTGTGCAGATGCTTTATGGGTGTTTTAAAACTGGTAAATCGCTGTTGAAATTGTTTGTGTTTATGTTGTTATAGTTGCGTTATTACTTGTTATTCTCATTTTACTGCTGGTGTTCTGTTCTGTTCTGGTTGTTGTTATTGTTGCTATAAAGTTTCAAAAGTTGGTTGGCTCTTACAACATCCATTCACATGTGTTTATATGTGTGTGTGTATGTATGATGATTGTATGCAAACACATATACATACATACATACCAACACCATATTGTGTCTCAGTCAGTGTGCATATTTGCTTTAGCAAGTTTGTGTGTATTTTGCAATAAAGACAATTTGGGGCAGAGCAGAAGAGGTTGAGTTGTTTTTTTTTTTTTTTGCAAGAGAAATAAATCGTTTTTAATTGGTTTCATTGTCTGTTTTAAAGTGCAAACAGGTAAATGTTGTTAAATTAAATAAATGAGTAGATTGCAGTGATTGCTGTATGTGCAAGAAAAATGATTGGAACAATAAACGTTTATTACGAGTATTTGTTTGGACATGATTTCAAATTAAAACACTTGCTTGTGTTATTTTTGAATGAGTTTAAAAATTTCAAAGCGATTCCAAGTTAATTTTTTTTTTGTAAATTTTAATGACTCGTTTCAATAAAGAGTTGATGGAAGCATCTATAAAGGTTACTGCGAAAATTATACAGAGTTGAAGCTTAAAATCCTTAAAGGTATTAAGATTTGTATGACTGATTTTACTGATTTTACTGTATTTCAAACCAAACCTGAAGCATATTATCAGGGTTATTTTTGGAGTAAAAAGGAGGCCACCTACCTCAAAAGGGAATTTCATAAACAGAGCAACCAGAGCCTATGGAGGTGATTGCTGCTAAAGAAGTTAGTGCGTTGACTACAAAGCAAATGACGGTCTTCAAAAGCCCGAGTTCGATTTCCAACCAGACTTAAGGCTAACAAATCAGTGCAACCTAATTTCTATTTCTAAAATCATTTTAGACCAGCAAACCTATAAAGTAGTACAGTATTTAAACCATCTGTAAATGCATAAAATTTATCGTTTAAGCTTACAATACAGGCCATATAGTTTTGTTACTTACAGACCATATGGTTCGCATTAAAAGTGCTATTAGACGTGACATGGCCATAATGCCATAGCCATAACCAAACCACGATTCAATTGGTTTCTGTGGTAATGGCTATGGCGTTATGGCAAGTCACGTATAATCAAATACAGTGTTGGCCATTAGTTTGGTTGGAACAGCTGCTTTCTATGGCTATGGTTATGTCACGTCTGCTGGCACTTTAAAAGAGCACTCCTCAACATTTTCCAAGCCTCTAATTTTTCTTCAGATCTTGTTCGATCTGTTTTCTTATACTCTTTTATTCTTTTATACTATACTTCTTTGCGACCTTTAATTAAAATTTTTTGAATATTTTTGTCTTTTTGATTGTGCAAAGAAGAACGAATAGCCAGCTGCAAAACAGCTGTTTTTTACATGTATTCTAGTGCTGCTATAATCTTATTTTTAAAACTACACCTAAGGTATGGTTCAATGATTTTCTCCTGTTAAGTTTAAACCACATATAAATTTAAGTTTAGTTCAATTTAACTAGCGTTTAAACTGTCACTGATTTATTAATCCTTATGCCGGCCATACATTACACAAGCTCTCAAGTCTGGCACTGCGTAAACTAAGCTTGTGGCACACACTATTCACGTAAACTGTGCATTTTTTATTTTAATTCGCCATAATGCTGGTGATTTTTTGTATAATTCTAGGAACTCTTAAAAAATCACTACACAACTGTACAGTTTTCAAACTTCAGTTCACTACGTAAATAGCACTCCCATACACTACACAAACGCACTGTAGAATGCAAGACTTGTGCAGTGAACTTGTGTAGTGTATGGCCGGCATTAGTCATATTAACATCAAATATTTTCTGCTTAAAATAGTTTCCATGTTAATTCATACCTTAACATATTCCTCTGACAAAATGTACTAAGTATGATTCGTAGGCAAAATAAAATAATTTACTAAATGGCTACATAGCTTGAAGTAATGCGTCTACTTAGCAACAGAGGCGCTGCAAAGATGCCATAAAATATTAATAAAATTCATAGCAGCAAAGGAAACTAAAAAGGTGTTAAGCTTGTCTTCTCTCAATGTTCCAGTCAGTTATACTTGCGCCAACCCCCTTATACACTCAGTGTATTTGGACCAAAGTGAGTTAAATACGTATATTCTCTTCTCAGCAACCTGCCTAACCTTACCTTACATAAAAGTTTCGCCTGGTACCTTAAGGATCACTAAGCCACGAGAATTTTTTTACGGAAAAGTTTCATTATTGTATTATTCCGAAGGTTAAAAAATTTACGGCCTTATTTATACAAATTATTAAGGCTTTATAAAGGGGTTTTAAGAACAAATTTTCATAAAAAATTTTTCTTATTAACCCTTTATAAATCCTTAATAATTTTCATAAATAAGGCTGTCAGTATTTAAGCATCTCATACACTTTTCAATTCAATTGTCAATTGAGTCTTTCAATTGAGTTGATTCTTGGCCACACACTTCATAAACTGAATTGAAAGATTTTCATTCAACTGCCAAACTTATATTTTTTTCACAATTACAAATTTAAAAATTTAAAACTTCTAATGCATTCATTCATTAAGTTTTATTTTTTATTTAAAATTCTATGAAATTACATACAGTTTTAAAAATACATAACTTTTTTTATAAATAAAATAAGACTACAAACATAAATTTTGACAGCTAATCAGGAGACTCAAACACACACACCACAATCGAATTGAAAGATTAGTAAATCAATTAGTAGTCAACATGAAAAATCTAAATTTTTTGATTTTACCTCAACCAACTCGACAACTGCCAAACTAATCAATTGACAGAGCCAAACACGCTTTGATTTGGACAACAACCGACTCAATTGAAAATTGAATTTAATCGTTTATGGGGTGCTTAAGGAAAATTTTTTTAAAAGAAAAAAAAAATTAATTCTTATTTGAGAACCGAAGCAAATCACACACTTTTAGAGAAAACAGAATTTCGTTTCGTTTATTAAATAAATCTTTCTTTTTTCTAAAATGAATATTTTTTAGCTGTTGCATCAAGGCAAAATGACAAAACATACGTTCTTCATACATCTCATAGCCAACGTTCATATAAATATAATATTTATTTTAAAATAAAATCACAAGGTTATTAATATAACTTGCAAAGTTTTTATTCATTTTTGCAAAGCTAATCTTCCCTATAGGGAGCAATATTTTCACTCACAACCATAAAAAGAAATAAATTGTTTTAGAATGGCATTATAAATTAAAATTTACTTTATCTATCTCTCTTACTCCCTGGCCACTGTTTAATTTTCTAGTGAAAGCAAAAAAAAAAAAAAAAAGAATGAACAAACATTAAAACATATCAAAAGCTGTGTTTTTAAGCAAGCGATAAATTTAAATTTATTTGTTGTCATGCAATTGATAACATAACTTTCTTCAAGTTTCTACATCGTTAACTACGGATACAGTCAAAGTTTTATGTTTTAGCAAAAAAATAAAAAATAAAAACAAATAAAAAGTCCAAATTTTTCTATCAATTTGTTCGTACTACTTTGCTATGAAAATCAAATTGCAAGGCAAGTTTTATTTTGCAGCACTGCACAAATACTTAATGCGGGTTGTGAGCAATAAGACACATTCCAGCTATATAAAATATTTAACAAGTGTACGTTAGTTTTTGTCACAAGTTGCGGCCAAGCGTAACGTGAAGGCGAATTATGCCTTTTTTTGGAATTTCAGTTATTTTCCTCGTTTTTTGCTTTCTTTAAAAGCTTGAGCAAAAAAAAAAATAAATGTTACGCTTAACAGAAGACGCAATAAGAGAATAAAAAAATTCTCAGACATTAAATAAAAAAAAAAAATATTTTCTCATGATATTTTGCAAGAAAACTGTGCACTTGAACAAATTATTTAATTTAAAATAAGTTTTTTTGAGATTAAGGTATTCAAAAATTGTTCAACACTTTATTTCTACAACCTAGAGGGTCGACTTTAGCATACAATTTAAATGGAAAGCACTTATTTTTTTGAGTGATTTTCATTAACATTTTCCAGACGAGTCACCTGCCTGACTTGTATAAACTGCAAACAAAAATTTTGAAACATAAATCTCGGTGCTATCTTAATCTCTATTAAGTGGCCTGGAAATACTTTAATAAATACGTCCATCAGGGCATTATATCGCTCATTTACTTCAATAGTGTCATAACTCAAATAATGTTTTTTTGGAGTTAATTATGCAAAATAATTCAGCATTTTGTATTTTATCTTGTGTAAAAATTTCATATAAATAGCTTGCACTACCACCTCGTGAGAGAAGAAGGGTTTTTTATATCTTCATTGCGTTATATGTAAATGAAAAACTTTAAACGCGATTTCTGCAAAACTAGTTTTTTTTTTAGTTGTGCCTCTATTGAAATAAATGAGCGACATGCATGTGAATGTCATACTCGTATGCAGGTCGCTAAAAAGGAGACGTAAAAATAAACACGTTAATCACCATTCATGTTTGGCTTCGTAGCGCCATCTATTTTCAAAAGGCTCACAAACAAATGAATATTTGTTTTCTAACCAGGGTTGGAAATGATCAAATAATCAGCCATGGAATAAAAATTAAAACTTTTCGAGTTTCATCAATTATTGCTGACAACACGTACATGGAGCCGAAAAAACACGAGTACATTTGATTGTCTACAGGGCACTAGAGTTTTTTTTAATATGTCTTATTTTCTAAGTAACTCAGCTAATTTTAACTCACTTTATGGTATTATTTCCTTTCTGAAATTATCTTCGTATTTATTTTCAAGATGTTGACATGGGTCCAGCCCTGTTCGCTAAGTGAATGTAAAAATATAACTTTTGCACCAGATCAATACTACGTGGACACTTATTTTGAAATATTGAATCTAATTTAAAATTTTTTCTTTAAGTGTTGCAATCAGTGTTGCCAAAAACAAACACAAAATTCAATACATGTTTAATACTTTCTTAAATTGCTTATAATAGAAGTATCTCTTATCTTGTTTTTTTTTAATCCTTCAGCCCAATTACAAATAAAAATTCCCTGTGAGTTTTTTCACTATAAATTTTTGTCGTATTATGAATGAAAACTTCCTTGCAAAAGATTCGATATGGGAAAAAAGTTGTTATTCTCCCGAAATATTTCACTTGAAAAACAGAAGGAAGTTTCTATAAGAATTTTATAAGAAATCCTATTTCCCTGGAACTGCCTGGCAACTGTAGCTCGTTAAAAATATTTCAATATTTTACCACTGAAATATTGCGCCAACCATTAAACTTTTCATGCAGAGATGGGTTCAGAAGTTTAAAGAGCTCAACAGTATAGTTTGAAAATCAAAAAAGGATAACCAAGATTATCTAGAATGGTAAAAAGGGTCGAAAACCAGTCTGTGTTTTACGCCTACTTATGCAATGCGTTGTTATAAAAGTAGTAAAATAGGTTAAAAGGGAAGAGATTCGATGGAGTAGTGTCTATGGACATTCAATTTAAACTTTCTCATGGTGGTAGTGACAGGAAAGACTTCTGCAGGTAGTTGGTTCCACATACGAACAGTGCGGCTAAAAAAGAAATTCTCTCTGTAATGTGCAATTCGATTTATTAGCACATCGACCACAAAAGGATGTACTCTGAATGAGGCACGTGTTGTGCGTGTTTCAGGAACAAGTTCCCTTATTAACGTTCTAAGTAACGATAGAATAACAAAATGCACCCCAAATTGCGTTGATGCTCCAATCAGAGCTGTAAAAAATTGCAATCAATTGTGATTGCAATCAAATTGATTTCAGCCATACTGATTTCATTCTTTTGATTTCAAAATAATTTCAGATTTCAAAATGAAATCATTACAAGATTGCAATCTTTCGTGATTGCAATCATTTTGAAATCATTGATTGCAATCAATTTAATTGCAATCAATTTGATTGCAATCAAATTTTTGTTGAAATCATCAACAATTTCAATCAATTTGCCTGAAATCAAATCTAAAAAGGTAGCATTCAATAAAATATTGTAAAGTGCTTACGAATGTTGAGCTTAAGCTTGTGGTTTTGACCTTTGTGTCCCGAAAATGCACGGGCTATAGGATCTTCCATAGTATTAGTGGAAAGCCCAAGATTTTAGTGGAAACCACTAAATTTGTGGTGGAAACCTACAAATTTTAATGCAAATCTTAGCGGAAAAGTGAAAATAAAAATTTTAATTTCGTGCCTTTATTGGGAAAAGTGATAACAAACATAACATTAAAAAAAACAATGTGGAAAATAGTTCAGTTTTCATGAATTTGAGCATTTTTTCCAATAGATAGCTGTCTGTTTGCTTTTAATAGGAGTAGCTTTTCAAAGTTGCTATCTGAAAGTGATCCACAACGGTGAGAATTTAGCAACGTTGCAAACAAAAATAATTATGATGGTAAAGGTGCGTTAAACCTCATAGATGTGGATTTCAAAGTCGGATACCGATTAAGCAAAATTCAAAAAGGGACGGAAAGTTTTTTATGTTTCAAGGAAAGGCAAAATAAAATAACTTAAAAAGTAACTTAAATTCAAGGAACACGTTTGTGATGTGTTCAAACAATAAAACAAGCCAAAAGATAGTGTATTTATTAACGATTTCTTGAAATTTCAGTACAAGGTCCCAGCGGACCTTTTCACACGTTCCCGTACTAAACACATTTAAATCTCAATAGAAACTAAACTATTGGTCAAATCGCTTTGAAAGTTTTTAATCGATTCTAGATAAAATTTCCTTAGAATACATGTGAGGGTCGGGTATACCTCCCATGGACCATCAAGGAGTATTTTCAGTTTGAAAATGTAAAAGGTCCCTAGTAATGTTCAGTAATTTTAATTTTAAATCAGTGACGTGAAATCAAGTGTTTGCAATTAAATTGATTGCAATCTTTTACAGCTCTTGCTCCAATGAATCAATACAGTTGGATACCCTACTGTCACCGATGAGCTTCTTTGCCCTTCTTTCATGTACCCGATTGAGCAGCCCCAATATAGACTTTGAAGCGCCGGCCCATACATGAGAGTTGTATTCCATTTTTGGTCGGATATAAGTTGTATAAATAGTAAGAATATCAGATAGGGTGAAGTATCGCTTTCAACGTTTCAAAAATACGAAGTACTTGAATGCATCTTTTGCAACTTAAAAAATGTGTTCAGTTCACACGTCACACTGAATGTTAATGCAAAGAACGTCAAGAATTTTTGATTCCTTAATATTTATACCCCCATAGTTATAGAGGCAGCAGTATTTACAGTCGGTTTTCTGTTTGTGACGATCCAAATTTTTCAATTAGAATAAAAGCAAGGAGAGCTTTTTATCACTTACGAACATCTCGTTTTCAGCTGATTTTCATCTCATCAAGCATATAAATAAAGGTGTGTTCATATTTTGACCAAAAAAGCACAACCACTAAATTCTAATGAAGAACCTATTGAATTCGACACCTTTTCATTATGTTAAATAACTTCCAATCATGTTGGATTCTATAACATTGTCTGTAAGTTATGTCGGAATACACTTAACATTTGAATACGCGTTTGAATTGAATAGTTTTTCCTTACAATTTAGTGGCTATGATATTTTGGAAAAATTTTTGCCAGATGTGAACGTAGCGTAAGATGAATAACTGTTAAGGGAGTCCAAACATTTTTTAATCCAATTTGGCTGCATGACCTAGTGGACTGCACTATTTTGAGATGTATGTGTAGTTTTAATAAAGTAGGACGGTACAAAGTCACAACACATCCAATACTTCTGTACTTTTCTGTTAACTTGATCTCCAGAAGAGGTGGCATGAATGGGCTTCCAATCAAACGCTTCCACTAGAACTAAAAATAACAGCATTAAATTTAAGCTTATTTTCCCACCACTGATGGCTTTCTGTTTTCTGGGAGTCCACTTTCTTAACTTAATGTATCCAAACATACGATATTTTGTTAGAAAAAATAAAACAAATGTAAAATTGCTTTGGAAAATACTAAAACAGCAACACTGATTGCCATTTGAAGATGTGTTTGCCTAGCACGGTCATAAATTACCACGTAACAGCGTCTTCAAATAAAAGCTTTTAGAGAAAAAAAAAGCATTCTTTACAAAATAAAACTTCACATTTATCCCACACATTACATCAGCGGTTGTCAAAATAGTACTTAGCGACCCTCCTCCAATAAGGCGGCAACTATAACTTTACAGAAATCTTTTATAAGTTTAAACAAATATACGTGATTCCTTTAATGCAACATAGTCATTCATAACTTATAAAAATTTACGGATAAAATATATTTGAAATATGCAATTTAGAGTTCGACCGATTAATCGGCCTCGGCTTTGGCTTTCGGCCAAAAGTTGGTAATCGGCCAGCATTCGGCCTATGGAAAAAATCGGCCGATTAGCCGAAGCCGAATATTTTTCATTCCAAGCTTGAAAAATAAAATTATGTTTGGTCGTTGCTCGCCGACAGTTTCTATTGTGTTTAACGTTTTGAAAGGGTTGCTTTGAAATACAACCCTGTTGCTTTCTATTTTCTTTTACTTGGACGTTCTTGTGAGTGATCATATGAAGAAGCAATCTAGAAATTGTTTTGTTTTTATTTTTCTTGTTATGTATCCAATAGATATTACAGCTATTTCAGTGATCTCAAAAAAGCAAAGTTTTTCTTAATTCATATAAAACATAAGTATCATTTTTAAAATTTAAAACTTCGGCTTTGGTTTTGGTTTTGGCCGAAGTTCGGCTTCGGCCAAAAAAACGCCTTCGGTCGATCTCTAGTCTTAGTGTTTGTAATCACCAACTTTTATTGGAGACAGTTCTGCCCAAAACAGTTTGCCACCCTCTGCCTCACTCAACGGAAATAAACGATTTGGCACTATTATAGTTTTATATACATAATTTTGGTTTCTAGCGTCTGCTATTTTTTAAATAATTCAAAATTTAATATGGAATAGTACATTCGCCACTGTTTTTTTTTCCCTCTCTTTCTTATTATTACCGCCTGCATCTGTTGGTTATTTGTTCAACACTTGCCACCAAAAAACTAAGAAAAAAATAGTTATGCAACTAAACTGGTATATGTTGTATAGCTCTGTACGAGAGAACTTCTTGTTTATTTATTCATACTCGTATTGTGCGGTGTGTCACCACGTACACAAACGCACACACACACACATACATACATACACATTCACATGCTATTTGCGGTAACTCGTGTTTAGCTGGTGAAAATTCTTTGCAATTTCCTGCTTTTGGTGCTTCTTCAATCTTTTGTTAGTGATGTTTTATTTTAAAAGAAGTGTGTTTGTTGTTGACAGGGGTGACAATCAGAGATGTTTTAGCACTACTTCTATTCTGCTACTCAGAGCTCTTCGTGTGTGTATTTCTACACCCAGAGAAATAACAGCTTAAAATCAATAAAAACTATATCCAATTAACAAGAAACATTAACGAAAGTCTAGTTATGTTGAAATTTCTTATTTCAATATGGAAAAATATTAATTTCAATATACATTTTCTGTTATATTGAAAACTATTGAACTAATGTGACACGTTTTTATTTTTAAGCTGCAGCTTTTCTCTGAGTGTACTTGCAGAAGTAACGTTCTTTTTTTTTCTTTTTTTTTTTGTTACGATGCGTTAGTTTTTGTATTTTGGGTTAAGGCAAGACTTTTTTATATCTCTAAAATCTTTATGCCTTGAAACCAAGAAGAGTCTTAAATTTTTCACAAAATGTATAATGAAGACATTAACTAATTTTGTTTAAATTAAACACAGATATATTTAAATTTATAGCATAAGTATGAAACTAAAAATTTACCCTGCACCGATTGAAAGAAAATTAAAAAGGTAAATTTTTAATAATATTTTGAACACACTTCAATTCTAAGAGTAGGAAGTAAAATATGGGAATTTCTAAAACTCTTAGTTATAATCTAAAGATGCGCTACTTCCGTTACACATTCTTTAGATTTCATTATTTTCTAATGGTACAAAAAGCAAAACTACTCGCACATATGCTCAAAACAACAACAGCTATACAATTGTCTAATTTTTTGTTCACTGCGGTTGCAGGGTGTTCGCAATATTTTAAACATAGTTAAGTGGATATTAACTCTAAACAGGTGCTGATACAACATAAACTCTTATTTTAAGTGGCCAGCTTGAATGTTTCTGGTTTTTATTATTTTATGTTGGCTCTTTGCTTTACTCCCTCGCTTGCTAAGTGCTATTAAATCTTTGCTAAAGCAAAATATAAGTAGAGCTGCTGTTAAGTACGAGTATTTTAGCTGGATGCGGGTAAATTTAAAATTAATTTTTTACCTCTAAACTACTATGTAGAGTAAGATCTTTGGAAGAAGGGTTGAATAAATAGTGTTTTATGTTTAAATAACATAAAATTGCTGTATTCATGTCTAAAGCCATAAACTTGTTTAATATTTAATATACTTTAACACTAAATTTTATATTTTTGAGTTGATTAAATTCAGTTATTTATAGTCAGCATAAAAAAAAATTTTTTTGATAAAATTGTGAGTGCATGAAAATAAGTTGATTTTAAGTTTGGACGAAGCAAACATTGTATGAAATGGAGTAGTAATTATTATAATTTTTAGACGAACTTGCAAGGTTCGTAAACGAAATTTTTAAAATGATTTAAGAGAAATTTAAATAGATTATATTTTAAACAGGTTTTCCCAATTTATTTATTATTTGAAAATAATTTTTCTTGTCTAAAAGTTACTAAAATTATTCATTCTATAATATTGAAACCTTTAATGTATCAAATAAACCATTTCTTGGACTGAAATAGGTGCCTAAGAGAGAAGTAATTGGTCACACCCGATGAAACATGATTTCTTAAGGTGCAAGTTTTCCTCGTGATCGAAAATCATTCAATTCGTAAAAACACACGATTCGCATCTTTGCATGTCAATCAATATTTTTTTTTTTTTTTTTTTAAATAGTTCATAAATGAATATTGTATTCGTTTGCCTACGTGCATCAATGGCACTTAAGCTAAATATATAGATAATATTTTATATATGCGATATATACGAGTAATTTGATAGTGGCGGTACGGGACCAAAATGTGACAATACTTGTTGTAATTCAAAAATATAAAGTAAATAATTAAAAAAAAAAATTCTGTAAAGTGCGACTTTGATTCTCATACAAAACGTTCCGTATGGCACTTGTTTATTTTTGGCGTCTTTTTTCGTTTTGTCAATTTTCTTAGTTTTTACACTTTTTTCTTCGTTTAAGCTATTTTTTCGGTTTTAGCATTTTTTTAGTTTTTTGCCGATCCTTTTACGTTTGTTTGCATTCAAGCGATCTATTTTAATTTCAGTGGAATTATTCATTTCACCAAAATAAAAATTTTTTTCCTTTCGTCATTGGTTTTCCTTGTTTGGAATTATTTAGTTTTTGCGCCTTTTTCATGTTTGGCGATTTTTTAAGTTTTGGTAATTTTGTTCGTTTTGGTGAGGTTTTCTGGTTTTTGGCGATTTGTTCATTTGGGCGATTTTTAAGTTTTAGCGCTTTTAAAAATTTCAAGAGTTTGCCGTATACAGTTTCCGAGGTATAGCAAATCATCAAAATTAAATAAACAAAGTTAACATTAACTTTAATATTAATTTTTTAAATTTCAGTACATAAAAAAAATATACTAACTTTGAACATTTTAAGTGTCCATATATAACTGTCTGCATATTACATTAGGAATTCATATATTTTAACACCCTTTAACTGTCACGTATTATTGTTATTGTAGCGTTTAAAGTTTTATATATGCTATGCAAATTCCAAGTGACAGATATTCCAATGGGACAGACATCCAGCAGACAGACAGACAGACAGACTGACGCACGCACACTTTAGCGAAAACAATAGGGTTACTTTTCACCCTTGGTGTACGACACCCTAAAAAATCTGCAGTTCCCAAGGATGTTAAGCTTAAAAACGTTTAATAATTCGTAGACACTGAGAAAACACGATTTCTGCTCAAAATGGTTATCAGAAGGCTGTGACGGGTGTGATTTTACAAATCTTTGTTTCTACAGATTTATTAATTTCAGAGTATGTTCAATAAAATCTACCGTAGAATGCACATAATAATTTTTTACAAGTAAATATTTCAGTCTCTTTGATTTCAATAAATACTTACTGCCTACACTGAAAGAATTTTTGGCCTAAATTCTATGAATTCGACATTAATCTAATGAAAAATTCATTAAATCCCAACCAACGTTACGCTTCGTTGGATTAATGAAATCAGTTTGGTCAAAATTATTTTATTGAAAACTTCATCATCAAATTTATTTAACAGTGTAATTAATGCAGTGCTATAACTTTATCGAAACAATAAAATAATTTAATGACAAGAATGAAATAACTTAAGTATAAAGGGGTTTCTTAATAATTAGAAAATATTGTTGTCATAAATCCAATAAAATATTCTTACGAAACCAGAATACCAACGAAGCAATTCTAATGAAATTCTTTAACAATATTGATGAAATTTTCATTGGATTTGTGAAATTATCATTAGATTTGTGAAAAAATTTTAATGAAATTGTTTCATTGGACTTATGAAGCGAAATTATTTCGGTGTAGAGAAAAAAAACAAATTTGACTTAAAAAAACTTTTTCGAAAATGTAATATGCTGGTGTCACTTTGTATGAAAACTCGAAAAGTTTGAAAACATTATTTCGATTCTTGTGTTAATTGGAGGCACCAGAGACTCTGAAGGAACTCCGTTGAAGAGGCGATTAATAATAGAGATTTTTATAGACTGAAAAGAAGGTTAATTTTAGCTACATTTATTGACTTTTTTAATGAACACTGTGACTTAAACTTCTAATTTTAGAAAGAAGAAAAACTGCTTAAGGCTTCATATTTTATGATTTCAAATACAGTTTGTCCTGAGCAAAACAAAAAATACTATATAAATTTAATATATCTGACAACAAACCAAACAACAATTCATAATTATATTTTTTAAACAAAACTTTATAAGTATGTGTTAAGTTTCCCTCTTTCAAAAGAAACCCAAATATAATTTTGCCAACCACACCTTACCACATACTCACACGACTCAATTTATTATGAATTCAAACTGTCAGCACTGCATGTAGTACTCATATATATTTACAATGTCACAGCTTAAAAATGTACTTGTTCATTGAAAATACTTGTAGAAATGTACAAACATGTGCGTGTGTTATAAATATTGAATCCCATATGAAATACTCTCCACCTACCACAAGTGTATTAAAATAAAACCTCAAAATTCAATTCAATTGTTTATGTTCCATGTTGATGTTGTTTTTATTATGCTGTTGTTGTTGTTGTTGTTGTTATCCTTGTGAGACCACAACTAATTCTCACACAATTCAATTCAATACAACACAAAGCAATTCAAACTTAACAAAATGCATACACTGAGAAAATTAAATCGTAAAATCAAAGAAAATACACTTTGTTGCAAAGACTTTTATTGGTCAGATTGTGCCCAAAGACAAAACAACTTTACCGGAAAGGCGCAAAGTTCTTTAGATTCCCATGAAATATATACTTAAAATCGAAGACTTAAAATCTTGTGGCAAGGATTTACGTCTTTGGAAACACTTAAAAAAGTCCTTAAACTAAGGAAAAAGTATTTTGGCACAAAGACTTTCATTCGTTAGTCTTAAGACTTGAATTTTTGATTTTAAGTACAATTTTCATTGTAACAAAGACGTAATTTTAACATTATTACAAAGAAATGCAATTAAATTCAACGAAATAATTCTTTGAAATACTAAAGACTGATATGTAGGAACAAAGGCAATTTTCTTTGAAATCTTCTATAGAAATGTTTTAAAAAATTAAAATTTTTCTGCAAAATAAAATATTTAATGAAACCAAACACAGCATTTTTATAAAATTTTTTTATTTCAGTTTAATGTAATAAAAATAAAAAAATAGTTCATATACAGCATAACTTTACTTAACTAATTAAAATCTAACAACATTTTTATACTTTGACTTTAATACTGACTCTAGACATTTTTAATGTTAAAAGAGTTATAATACATTTTTTTATTTAAGTTTAATACAATAAAAATAAAAAATATTTCATATACATAGTTCACTTTTCACCTACTAATAGTTATAAGTATTTTGAAAAAGGTCAAGCGCTGCCACGACGATAGAGCGTTTTTTTATTTTATTTTTTTTATATTTTTATAATAATATATATTTTATATTGTTATTATAATATATTTAAAAAAAACACAACACTTCAATTTACATATATTAAAATTACATATTAAATCACTTGACGAAAAAGAAGAAAAAATGACAAGGCGCATATGCACAATTCAGCGTTCCTATCGACTGACTTACAATTAATGACAACCACGAAACAATTCTTTTTATTTTTTACATAAACGTAAAAAAAATTAACTTTGAAGACTAAATTATTTAAAGATACAGACTTTATCTTTATTTTTTTTTAACCGCTCTTGTTTACCGATGCAAGCCAACATGTGTGAACAAGCAAAAATGTTCACTTATGCATTGAAGACAAAATTCTTTAAAGTTACAGACTTTGTATTTGTAGCAAGGATGCTTAGCTTTAAAAAAATAAAGAAAAGTCTTTAATTTTAAATACGTTTTTCAATCCCTTATTAGCAAAGAAATTAATCGTTGTAGCAAATATTTTATCTTTACGGAAAATATAATTTCTTTGATTAAGCTTCAAAGAATTGTAGTCGTTTGTGTTGAAGACGCACTATTTGCTGGTTTAAAGAATAAATCATTGATGCAAGGATTTTTTCCTTCTAACAAAGATATTTTCGTTACAATTTTACAAAGACGTTTTTTCTTTGATTTTAAAGCTTTTAATTTTCTCAGTGTACTTGTTCTAAATAAAATACATTCATACATCAGAACATAGAATCCAATACCCACAGAACTGTTTAAATTCCAAAAGATAGACACACACACACACACACAAGCAAACATATTTACCGAACATGTGTGCCATGCCTGATATGTAGTGCTAAAAAACAAAGTGTCCTGCAAAGACGATACCGATAAAAATTATTTAAGTTTTTATTTTACTGGTTATTATTTAATGTTGAGAGAGAAATTGATATGCATGTTATGTATATAATTCTATTATATATATCACACACTAAATCATAAAGAGTCACAACTAAAAAAATTTAATTTCAGATGCTGAGTAGTTGCAAAGAACTGTTGATACTGTACAAATGACGCAAGTATGTGACATAAAAACAACCATAAGGGTATTTTATATTCTTCAAGAAGACTGTTTGCAAAAGAAATTGTTGCGGTCGTTATAGATTTATTCAATTAACTGGTTTATAAAAAAGCAAAAGCACTTTTATAATTTTGAGTTGTGACTCTTTATGATTTAGTGTGCGATATGTAAAGTGTGGTTAAATTTTAAGGGCCGATGTTGATTTTGAACAAAACACAAATTATTTAAGAAATTATCGTCATTTATTTTTATTATGATAATATGGTGTGATTTAATTACGTGGGGAACAAAATATTGGCCAAATGGACGCCGCGACCTCGTCGGCACACCTCTATCCGATGGTCCAAATTTTCGATAGCGCTCAGGCATAATTGAGGTTATATGCTGTTAATATTCCGAATTATCTCATCCTTTAGCTCTTGAATTATTTGTTAGCTTATTGACGTACACCTTTTCTTTCAAATAACCCAAAAGAAAGAAGTCCAACGATTTCAAATCACATGATCTTGGCGGCCAATTGACATCGCCACCACAAGAGATAACACGGCCATTGAATTTGTCGCGCAAGACAAGAGCCATTGTTTCGTTAGATCTGTGGCAAGTGGTACCTTCCTAGTGAAGCCACATATCATTCACATCCATATTTTTCAATTGGGGCCATAACTGCCTGACGGCCTCATTTTGGAAAAAAAATAGGGCCCGATGATGCCGCCAGCCCATAAACCTCACAGTTAATCTTTGTGAGTGCATTTGTTTTTCAACAATCACTCTTGGATTATTATTCGCCAAAATGCGACAAATTCTGCCTATTGACGAGTTCACTGAGGTGAAAATGTGCCTCATCATCGGCCCTTAAAATTTAACCACCCTTTATATACTTCTATAGATATATTTATAATTCTTCGCCAATATTATAAAGGGGTGTAAAGTTTGTATATTTGTGTTTTAGTATTATTATATCAGTGGCAAAAAGGAAAAAGTGCTTAAGTCGAGATAAGCAAATTTTGAGTTAATGGTACGTCCGTAATCTGCATATTTGAAATTATACCTAGTCAAAATCTTAATTTATTATTGCGATTTTTCATGAAGTTATAGCACTATTACTTCCGACCTATTTTCTTATACTTCTAATCTCATTTGGAATAATAGCTTAAATAAGGTTATAATTTGGCATATTTCAACTAAAATGCGTTACTTATAGTGTGTAAAACGATGATTGGTTAAAAAAATAAAAGTTAGCAGAGAATTTCCTAATTTAACTGTAAAAGAAATAAATTTCTGAAAATCGACTTGAACGCTTAAAAGTGCTCTCCTGTAAAACAGTAAAATATGGCTTAAGCACTTTTTCCTTGTTGCCACAGATATGTATGTTTGTTTGTTAGAGGAAATCTCCGGAGTCACCAATCGGCTTTCTTAAATTTTTTCAGAAATATGTATAGTTGAGCATCGTAACGGACAAAGGCTATATATTGTGCTGTTAACCCAATTTATCAAATAAATATATATTTATTATTATTTAAGCAAGATATCTAGTTTAAATGCGAAGGATATATTTAGGTGTGTCAACTCGTGCGTAGTTTCCTTAATATACATATCCAATTCGTAAACTCAAACAACGCATAACTAAAAAAAACCAGTTTGCTAGAAAACGAATTAAAATTCTCAATTTAAATACAAATATGTACACACATATTTTTTTTTTACAAACACAACACGTGAAGCGATTAGCTTGTTTGCAGAAATACCCAGGTTTTATGGCGGGAATCGAACCCACGACCTCTGGAGTGACAGGCTAGCATCGCTACCACTCAGCCACAGGGGCACCCTGGAAAATAAAACTTTATTTTTCTCTCAAGAGTTGAATAAACAAGATATTTTTATGAAATTTTAACACATGTCCTTCATGTCCTTGAAGATTAATTCCGCATCACTAACTGAAAAGTTCCATACTTTTAGTTATGACGTTGTTTGAGTAAATAAGCGATATATTCTGGGTCCTTATGAATGGGAAAGACGAATAAGCGATTTCCGTCTCAACCGGCTGACCGTCTGTCTGTGCGTGAAACCAGTTTTCTGTAGCTCCCAGAGACTTAGCTCTTATTCTGGTGTGTCAGAAATGGTCTAACACAGCTTGATATTGAAAATCAGCAAAATTGAAAAGACGATTTCAGAGCTGGATAATCGAAATTTTCTGTTATACATATTATTATTATATTATATTTTTATAGCTCAACAAGAGTTAAATTGGTATTCCAAATCAAAAAATAAGTAACTGAAGAGATGATTCCAGGATTGGAATACTTTATTTTTCTTTTTCTTACTGAAACTAATTTTTTTCTCTCTACAAATTAAACATATTTTTTATTTTTCAAAGAAAAAGATTGATAAAAGAAAATAGAAAATCTTAAAATGATGTTTCCAGGGTTGGAAATTTTGCACTTGCTTATGCATCCAAAAGTAACTTAGTCAAATTAATTGAATTATTTTTCTTTATAAATTAGCGACATGAAGTTAGCATAAGTGGCAAAATTGAACATGATCTTAAAGAGTTTTGCCATGAAACTTTACATTAAAAATCATGCTAGGACTTAGAGATGGGTTAAAATGAGATAATGCGATCATTTTTAATGTCAAATTGTATGGAGGAACACTTGTTTAAATTTCGTCACTTATGCTAACTTCAAGCCAATTTTTGCTTATACTTAGGGCCAAAGATATAGTTTATGTCTTAAAAAAACACAGTTTGGTATAAATATTAAAAAAAAACTCAGCGCCAGAGCTGCAAAATTTAAACTTTTTTAGGTTTGTAAAAGTAATTCAATAAAGTCATTTTGTTTTTGTCTTTGTTAATTAAATATATGTTTTACTTTATAAAGCAGTAAATTAGTATTAAAAAATCAGAAAAATCAAAAATATGGTTTCACGATTGGAAAAACTTAATTTTTTTTACATATAAATGTAGCTAAATAATTGAGCTTAAGATCTGTTCTTTTTTACTTTTTATAAAAATGTTAATTATTTAGTTATTTTCCAATATTTCGCTGTCACATGGGTAGCTTCTTGATGCCTATGCTGTAAGCTTGGCTTGGTATAAAATTTTTTTGAATTACCTTGCATCAAACTAATAAACGACTTTCTTGCAGATAAAAAAAATATATCAAAAATAAAATATTCACTTCCGTTGTGAAAAACCGTAAAGACTTGAAAGCTAATTACTTGAAACGTTTTGTTTAATTCAAAGGGACATTATAATAAACTCTTATCTGCAACTAAATTTTAATAAGAAGAGATATCAAAGAATGCATTCATATTATTTTATTTCAAATAGGAAAATGGAAAATAGTACATAATACATAATAATTATAAAAAGCTTGGAAATAGTTTTACTCAAAAGCTAGTTTTTTGTAGTTTCTAAGTAATTAACTCATTATTAAATTTTATTTATTTATTTATTTACTTGATATTAAGATTATATAAAATATAACGCTAATATATACATTGATAGCACTGGCTGCTAAGGCCATCAGCTATTAAATTTTTTAATTCAGCATTACAGCATTATTGATCTCATGATAAACATCAAAATTAAAAAATATGATGAAAAGGGCTGAAAGATCCGTCAAAGTATTAGCTCTGTGACTTTGCTAACATCGATGTATCCCAGCAAAAACATAATCGAGATTTAGAAGGAATTGCTTATTAATAAAAGTCTCTATTGCATTTTTATAGCTTCTTATTCTGTTGTGTAGTTTAATATTACACAAAAATAAGCGCTTCGCAAGCGCGGAAAAGCACACAGTGCATCCCGTCTGCCTTACGAGGATGCAGTAACGCAAACGAATGACGAAATTTAGCACAAATGCTACGACTTCAGTCGGCTGTTTATACTCAAACTCTCAAAGTTTTTTATAGATCATCCTCTCTCGCTTAGCTGTATTCAAATTTAGATGCCCAGTAAAAAAAGACACTCCAAAAAAGTCATGAAAATGTAGAGTTTGCGATCTGGAAGTAGTGCAAATTTCGATCCGATCTAATGATTTTTACATGGGGTTGTCATTGCAAGAAGTTCTCTTTTTCGCTGCCTGGTCACCGATTTGGAAGCGATTTTAAGAAAAATTTCCTTTTTTGTGGTCTATGATAATATTTTCGTCTAGGAAAAATGGCTAATAGTTACCTATTTTAACAATTAGTTTCTTTTTATAGGAATTTAAACGCGAAACAGTAATTTAATGTAAATTTAAGCAAATAACTTTAAAATTTTAAACCAAAATTAGTTCATAAGTTTCTTCAAAAAAATCGATTTTTTAAAAATTCTGCTGAGTAATTTCTAAAACTAGAGAGGAATTACAAGGTTTTGTATGACTAAAATAAACTTCTACTTGGTTTTCTGCTAACTATCGGCAAATTAAAAATATCGATTTTTTGGAAGCAATGAAAATGTACTTCCTTTAGAATGACTTCCAATTTTTTTTACTGGGTGCGAATGAAATTTTAGTTGGAGTTTTTATTTTTTATTTTTTATTTTTTAATTGAATCGTGCACGAAAATAAATATGTGCTTCGGTAGTTCAGTGGGTAGTGTTCCAGCCTAACATACGGAAATCCTGAGATCGACTCCTGATAAGGACATGCTTCCAGGTAGTCGAATATTTTTGCTGAATTCAGGTCACTCCGGCAGGCATGAAAAAATCACATTTTAGATCGACGTGGCAGAGCTTCATGCAAAGTTTCATGCATCGGGTAAGCCCTTGCCTACCAAAAGAGCATTTATAAAGGTGCTTCCAGCGAAGCACCATTTTTTGCTGGGATGCATTTTTGTAAACATTACTTAGTCACAAAAAATTATATGGCATCGGAAGCGATATAATAAATTTTAGATTTCTATATTTATTTTAAACCTTACAAAATCAAAAGATTGTATACTTTTACAAAATCACCAACATTCTTCTCACTCTGCTTTTTAAAAACAAATCAAATAACTCATAATAAGTATGAGTTTTGTCTCAATCCTTTAGGGCTTAATGCTTTTGGCGTCGTCTGAAGAAACATCATCACAAGAATTAAACCACTGCTGCCTTATATTTTATAGCGTGAAGAATAGTGGAAATTTAAATGAAAGATAAAAAAAGAAGTGAGCAAAGAAATTCATTAACTTTGTCTGTTGGTTGGCCGGCCGGTCTGCCGGCTTTCCAGATTATATGAATAAAGCATTGTCTTTCCTTGTATTGCAACACCATCAACTATAAAGATGCCATCATCCATTGTCCTGGCGAATGATAAACAGCGAATTAAAATTGTTTGTTTTTTTTTTTTGTCTTATTTTATTCTCTCCATTTCATCATTGTTGCCGACTTCTTTATAGTGTTGCCTTTTTAACCGCTCCACTTATAGCATCAGCATAAATTAAGTTAAAAAGTGAATTGACAAAGGACATACATACATACATACATACATATATTTTTGGCTTATCCTTACACTTTTCATGGCCCAAAGTTAATCAACATTCCATTAATTAATGTGTTAAATTTCACAATTCAACAACAAAGGAAAGAGAAATCAAATTTTAAGAAATTGTTGCATAAGAATGAAACTTCTTTTTATTTTAAATTGAAAATAGAAAATGTTAAAATAAATTTCTTAGTATTCAATTACATTTTTTAATATAGCTAAAGCGCCAATAATGAAAGTACCCACTGCTGTAACAAGAAGAGAGAATCGGTGGTTTTTAAGCTTTATGGGAAATTATGTAAATTAGTTAAAAGCATTTTACAGTATTAAAATTAAGTATTTATTTCAATAATGAGCGAAAGAAAGCAACCAGCAGAAAGCAGATTTCAATACAAGCAATACAAACACTAGCCAGCAAAAAATTACACATTACCATCAAAACTACTTGCCATATAATGACTTACTTTTCTGATTACCAAATTTCATTACTCGCTTACAAATCGCATTTCCTAAAATTTAAAAAAATTATGTACAAGTTGCTAATTGAGTAGAATAATTTTTTTAGATTAAATAGATTACGTAAGCAAGTGGCCAAATAAAAAAGTAGGTACTTCTCAAGAATTGATTATTTTAGTCTCACGCCTTGTTAAAAACATTAAGTTGGTAATCCAGTAAGGAACAGCTTCCACCAAAAATTATTAATTCCAAACCCGATTAACTTTTTGAAAATTGTTTGCTGGGTACATTGTATGTAATTGTCTGTGTATATGTGTGTGTGTGTTTGTTTGAGTAGAGAAGAAACATAAATAACAAGTTTTATTCTTGATTTCCCTTCTTTAGTCGATGGGTAAGTATTTTCTTCATTTTGTTTTTAAGTCTTATTTAAGCTCATTGAGGATTGATTTCAATTAAACGTCAAAAGGCACCAATAAAATTAATAGTGGTTTTAATGAGCATTGTTGCTTCTTTTTATTTCACCCTTTTTTCTCCCTCCCTCTCTCTTCCTCCCTCTTCTTACAGTTAAAATATTTTCATCATAAATTATCAAGAATCGTGTTACTTTTTCTAAAGGAGAAATTAAGACACTTTTGCAAAAGCAGCTTCTCGCCTGTCGAAGTTGCAAATTTTGAACAATGAAATTGGCTCATTAGTGGATATTGCCAAGGCTTAGCAATGGTTTCCTTAGCGGTGAAATAAAATTACAGCGGAAATATTCTGCTGGCTTACAGAATATAATTGTGAATGAAATTTAAGGTATATTGTAAAATGAATAATTTTTAAATGAAATATTCCTAACAGGTTTCTTGCTGTTAGACTTAAAACAAAAAAAAAAATCAATTTAACAAACATTAGTGAAAATATTGCAAAAAAGATTTTAATAGTATCTGCAGAGAATAGAAAATAATCATTTAAGTTGAACTTAGAAAACTTAAGTACATATTATATCGTAATTGAAAGTTGCAGTAGTTAAAATGCTACATACACGCAAAGAAAAGATATGGTTGTAAAATGGTTGAGAAAACAATATTATGTTCTCTGAAACAAATGTGTTGTCGTTGAAAACTAGTTATTGTTATTTTAAACATTAATTTTGTTAAAATAAACACAGTAATGTTTGAATTTAATAATTGTATTATTATATTCATTGAAAGTGCGATATGGTTAGAGTTTAACAATATAGTTTTGTTAAAAATGTATGACTACAATATAATTTGTATTATTGTGTAAAAATAATATGATCTAAATTACAATATAATGTTATTCAAAACCATACTATATTAAGTTTTAAAAAAAATCTTTTTCAGAAACATTTTCTGTCAGTTCAGTGTTTCGTTTGAAGTTATGGGTAGTGCACGCGTAGTGCTAAATAAATAAAACAATTATAAACAAAAGGGTAGATAAATAAAAATATAATGCCCATATATATGTATGTATGTATATCTCTTTAAACAGATGTGTCTGTATTTCGTGTATACACATATATGTAAGTATACATTTCTCCACATACATACATACATACATACATGCATTTTATTTCAATAATATTAATTTATTTTTATTTCGGATTTACCGCACAGCTGTTTTAAACAAAAGATTTGCCAATAAATATATGATTAAAAAACAAAATATTATTATTACATAAAATAATACTATGGTCGTATTGAACAATATTATTATAATATTAGAACATGGTATGGTACGTCTTAGTTATATTTTAGTCACATCTAACAATAGTGTTGTCTTATTTACAATAATAAGATAAGGTATAACAAAGCTAATTGTTTTTGTAGATAATATTAACATTAACTCAGAAAATAATATTATCTAAACTTTGCTTTTCCATTGACAATAATATGATTTGACTGCAACCATATAATTCAATCATAGTAAGTTGCTGTTTGATTATGGTTACCTCAAACATACTTTTTCTTTGCGTGTATGCAAAGAAAGGATCACATGAAAGTAGAATCATTCGTTAGAGCGCTCATATATTTTTGTGATAGCATTAATACTTTCAAAAAACATTTGTCTGCTTAAGTCGACTCAAGCAATTATTCCCTTTTGCCACAGATATTATTATTACAAATGCATAATTAGTCTGCGAGTTTTTTTGGTACAAAATAGTGTCAAAATCTAGTGAACATGGACATTGAACGTATTCACAACAATAAAAAACTTAATGAGTTTTTCTCAGTTGCTCTGCCGGCGTCATATTCAAGTCATGCTCAAGTCTATGGCTGGTGCAGACAAAGGTTAAGGAGCCTGCAATAATGTCAAATGATTTGCAGTCTTGTTGCAATTGATAACATGAAACAGCTGGATATTGATCGCACTGTAGGTAAAATCTCAAACCACAGGCGTAATGATTAATTTCTAGCCATTGCCAATGTATCTAAGGTATCAGTTAGAAGAACAACATCAGAAGTAACACCATCGCCGCAACTCTCAACATTCTATATTAAAACTCTGCTTAGAGTTATGGAAAAAACATTTTGCAGAACTATTCTATTAAAATCTCGGGTAAAGGTCCTAATAATACATTTAGAAGTGTTGGAAACTTTCTTTGAAATAAAGTCAGTATGGAGCCAGAACGGTGGATTCAAATTAAATCAAACCAAAACCCAGCTGAAAGATATAAAATGCCTAAATTTGTTGCACCTAGAATGAAAATATAAACACTAAAACTAATAACTAGAGCCAGATATCTTTGAATCAGATAGAATAATAAAGTAAACAGGAAGTTGAGTACTCAATCTAGAATTACAAAAATGCAAAAAAAAACTGTAGTAAAATGACCCCTCCCTCCCCCTCGCCATGCCGCAATTTGAGTAAAACAAATCATATTTCTTCTAATTGTTTTCTCTTCTATAGACTGCTGTTTGGATTTCAGCACTGTGAAATATGAACGTATTGAGAGAAATACCACAGTACGTCTTAAGACTGTAAAGTCATGGAAAAACAACAACTATAGCCATGCAAAGATTCTCAGTACTTACAATATGAACAGTTTGCTGAATACCCAATTACTGAACCTTTCATAGATCTAACCCAGCAAAAAATGGTGCTTCGCTGGAAGCACCTATATAAGTGCTCTTTTGGTAGGCAAGCGCTTACCCGATGCATGAAATTTTGCATGATTTTTATATGGGATTCCTCGCAAAGAAGCTCTGCCACGTCAATCTAAAATGTGATTCTTTCAAGCCTGCCGGAGTGACCTGAATTCAGCAAAAATATTCGACTACCTGGAAGCATGTCTTTATCAGGATTCGATCCCAGGATTTTTCTATGTTAGGCTAGACGTCTTAGTGTTTGTGTTAAATTTCATTATTTGCTTACGTTATTGCATCCTCGTAAGGCAGAGCGGATGCACTGCGTGCTTTTCCGCGCTTCAAATGCGTTTATTTTTGTGTTATATTAAAATACACAACAGAAAACGAAGCTATAAAAATGCAATAGAGAGTTTTATTAATAAGCAGTTGATTCTTAATCTCGATTATTTTTTTGCTGAGAAGTTTTGTACCGAACCTATTTGATCGATCACTGTGTGAACATTGTATAATCCTTCCAGTAAATGCCATATTTTAAAACATTTGATGGGGTTGAGTGCGGTGGACACTCATATCATAAATTTAAAACAATTCCACAAAATATCAAAATACTGCAGTATATCTAAAATAAAATTACGTCCAGCATATTTAGTATCTTTCGATGTCATGCACACATAATCACATTTTCACCATTAGATCCCTACAAAATATATACAAAACATCAGACTTTCCAATAATGTTGGGTATTTTTGCAGGAGATAGCGTGATATATATACCATTTAACTTTATATGGGCTATTTTATGACCATAACCGATTGGATACCAAAGTCACTAGCACTCAAGAACTATTTAAGATGATTTGGGAGGTAAGAACTTGCTCCGCAAGTTTGGAGCAAGATAATAAAACACAAATTTCAACAAATTGCGAACAAATGATAAGAAAACCCCTCAACTGTAAAGAGAACAAAAAATCTGACCCTAAAGAAAACCAAAGAGAACGTGAATTGTCATAAATCTTTAACGGATTCCAACTAAGAAACTTCATATCGTTAACAACCGGTCACTAACTATTTGGAGCACACGGCCAAAGGCTTATAATCCCTTATAATAACTTTGCAAAAGTTTAGAAACATAAAATATTTTATCAAAGACTGCTAACGAATAATAACTGTATTAGTCATAATTATATGCACAGGCTTCAAAGTTTCTTAAACAAGCAATCAAACACTATGGTTAGAGCTTAAGAACAGCCCAGTCATTTGCGTATCACAAGAGAACCTAGTGAAGGACCTAGTTAGCTTTTTTTAAAGCAACTGCCAATGCAAGACAATTTAATATTACCTAAAATAATAACCATACATCTTTCCAATTTATATTATAAAATGAAATAATGATGATGTAAAATATATTAAACTTTGCCAAAAGCTCTTAACGCAAAAACCAAAATATTCTATGAAGGTACAAAAAATCTTCAATAATATTAAAGAAGAAAAAAAAATCAAACAATAAAAATAATTATTTGCTAAAGAGGAGACAGAAACAGCCAAGAAAAACATAAAAATATCCAATAAAATTAAATCTTCTTATTTATTTTGTAAAAATTCAAAAATACGAGTAGCAGCATGTTTTGGGAGGGGGGGGGGGGGTGGGGGCGGCAATGGAGTAAAGAAAACAAAATATCGCATATAAACACATTTTCATATTGAATTATAAGTACGTTATTGCATTTAGAAAGCAATTCAATTTGTATTGAAAATATTATTTTAAACCACATACAGCATTTGCACAGCAATTTATACACATTGTGTTATATATGTGTATGGGAGTATGTATGTGTAGGTGTGTGTATGTGTGAATGTATAACAACTACACTTGCGGAAACACTCAAATTACTTACAGCCATTTACATACGATACCCTTGCATATTGATATGAAATTTGTATATCGATGCTGTATTATATTGCCAAGTTAGGAAGAGGCCATGATAAATATTATTACTTTATTAAAAAAATGCGAAAAAAATTAAATCTATGGAGGGAAATGTGTATTTTAAAGCGTTAGGCACATTCACGACAGCAGGCTACCGACGACGAGCTAGCGTGTATATGAAAACTATGATTTTTACGACAATACAGCTATACGACTGACTACATCAACGCGGTTGCAGCTGTCCTGTCGCCAAATTAGAATAAGTTAAATTTTTGTTGGCGACAATGCCGACAACATAAAAATAAAAATAAATAAAAATGTGTAAGCAGCAGAGCCGTAATAGAAAGAAGCTTTCCTCTATCTCTTTCTTTAGCATTTGTCTTCTCGATCACAATCCTTTTGCCAAGCAGCAAAGACTCATTTCCTGAGTGTTTTAGCTTTTTACTAAAATAAAAAATGAAAACAATATAGTGCTTCCAATATAGTAAACAAGTGAAATGAATAACAGCTTAAAATTATTAAATATTATTTAACAGAAAGAACATCTCAAAATTCTTTTACAGAAATAATTTTTTTGGTGTTATAAGTATATTTAAAATAATAAAAATTTTAAAATACCAGGCGCAGTTGACTCTGATACCTCATGGACTAGAAGATATAAGATCAAGTCATCTTTCAAGAACACTCTCAATCAAGTTATCTTTTTAACAAAAAAAAGCTAATACGCGGACACACTCCAAGCTTAAAACACCCCTATTTTTGGTCTAAGAGGTTACTAAGTAATTTTATTTTTTATAAAAGTAAGTTATTTGAAAGTTTCCCCGCGTTATTTGTATTTATACTTCAATGTCAGCTGCTTCTGATGCTGCTGCTTGTTTCCAAAATAATAAAGTGTATTCAGAAGCCTGCTGCCGTGATTATATGTTATGCATGAGCAGTGATGAGAAAAATTTAAATTTTATTAAGTGAGTGAATTTGTGTGCACAAGCCATGGTAAAATAATACAGGTAACCTCGAAGCGCCAGCTGTTTTGTTTCGTGATGTGATCTGCCAAATGTTGTTTATATTTTACCAATACATGCGCACAGTGGCTTCCCACTTGACCTGAGATGCGATAAATACGAATACTCACTAAAGCGAAGAAATTTTTAAACAAAATTGTCCGATACTTGTTTGAGGCATGACAGCACTGTAAGTTGAAAAATAAAATAAGAACACACACTTATGTACATATGTATAATTATTGAACAGTAAAAAACTTGCAACTATAGCATAGTGGATGTGTGCTAGTCTGTTAGAATGGAGGTATCATGTTCAAATCCTGCAGCGTATAAGTTAGGGTGTTAAAAAAAAGTTATATCAAATAAGTGAGTTAAAATAAATAAATTAAAAAATAAAAATACTTTTTACTTTTTCTGCTGCCTTTTTGCGATATCGAAATTAGTTCGGTATTCTCTCACTTTTGATATTGCTGGCGAAATTTGAGATTGAATATTTTTTGGGACAAAACTGAGCGACTGCTGAACTTTTTTCGATTCATTTTTGAGTGTCACTCTGGATAGTTTTACACGATAAATGTTCGAGATATATCAGAAATCGATATCATTAAGGAAAGCCGTGGTCAACTAGTTATTTGCAAAGCTTGTTTGTATTAGTATAGCTTTAAAATCCAGTTAACCACGGCTTCGGATATGTCTGGAACATGTATCATGGAACAAGCATTGCTATTCCTAAGAAATACATGTAAAACTTAATCAGATTTCATAAAAGAATAAATAATTTGTTCTGGTAACTTGTTGAAATTTTTTTTCACTCCACTGTTTTTACCATTAACAAGAATTTAAAAAATATTACAGCTTGAAATTTTATTTTTTTTCCAATGTAAGTGTAAAATAAGTTGAACGTTGTCAGCATCGTCCTACAGCACGGCTGTTCAAGCTGACAGCAGAGTGCGCAACATCAATCGCCTTATTATACAAATTAATACACCCACGCGAATACATTTCTTTCTGTGTTCTCTCTGTTTCCACATATGTCTTAAAGTAAAGCATCAGCATCAAGTGTATATGACCTTTATTATAAGGGCACCATTTTTTCCTTAAAAGGTTCACAATTTCTATATAAGAACCCTACTTTCAAAAAATAAAAGCTGCCTGGGCACCCTAACAGTCATCTAATGCTTACACCTTAAAGATCCTACCATCATGTAAAAAACAAAACTAACATTGCTTCGAATTTATATTGCAATAATTTCAATTGTAACAATATCTTTTCTTCCATTTCTTGCCTGACGCCCACTCTTTCTTGCTGCTCTCCAAATATATTTTTCTTTTACTTGGCAATTTCCCATAGATTTTAAGGTGATTTCATTTGTAATATATTGTTTTTTTTAATTTTTTTATGCATTTTAAATCGATTTCTATGTATGCTGTACTAAATATGTAAGTTTGCTTCTTGTGTTTCTTCCACACTCCTCAATATATACGAGTAGTAAATATCATTTGCCAAATAATATGTCCTGAGATTGTGTCATATTATTTATTGGCTTTTTCGTTACCAAGTTTGAAAAATGAAAGGATAACATAGTAAGTTATTGGCTTTTTATTTTACCACCCCCCACCCCCCTCTCCTAAACACATTTTCCCCAACTGTAGTCTTATGACAAGTATAATTTTTAACCGAAAATTGTGTGACTGCAGAGCATTTGCTAGCGCGTGTGAGTATATGTTTGTGTGTGCATGTGTCTGTGTGTTCGACAATTTTACGAATTACCCATCAAAATGTTTTATTGGCCGGCAATCAATTTATTTTGCGTTTGAAAACTAATAAAGGTGAAAAAAGAACGTACAGACGCTATTCAGTAATCGAAAAGAAGAGAAAAAAATACATGTAACAATACGTGATAAATTATTTTATAAGAACAGATGAAAAATAATGATTGAAGAAAATTATGTATTTGTCGGATTGCAGTAATTTGTTAAACTAATGGCTGTGATGTGTTTCACTAGGGAGCCAGAATGTATTAACCTTGGTGAGTAGTTCTTTTCTTTTCACATTATTATTATTAAACGATTCTAAATTGCATTAATTTTTTACAATAATCTTCTTATGATTTATATAAGAGCAGTTTGATGATTTCGTGATTTTCTGCATGAAATAAAATGTTACTTTAAAAAGAAAAGTATTTTACAATTCAGTAGCCAGTAAGCTTTATACATTTCCGTCTATCTACTTTTTTTATGCCCTAATTCTGTTCGACGATTGTATCGTCTTATCAATGGACGAAAAAAAAACAGTTTTTATTCTTTAAAAACAATTATTATTTATTGAGTATGCTAGAAGGTTCGTGTATTCGGTTTATGATTTTGTTCCAAACATTATATCCAACACATATTTTTTCATGTATTTCTCAAACTATTGTATAATACTTTAATAGGTCATTTACATCAGAACAAAATCTATCATATTTTGACTAAAATCTTTATGAAAATCTATACCGTTTACATTACACTTTTTTTTTACATTTATCAAGATTTTTTATCCAAAACAAAACTCATCAACTGATTTGTTTCCAAAACCACAACCAAATAATTGCAATGTAGCCAATTGACACACTTTTTTAAGCAGACTGTAGCTAATTCACTCACCTTTTGTTATACAGGATAGTAAAGAATAAATAAAAACATCAGATTCTTATTAGATTTCCTACAAATCTACTGAAAATTTTGATTTCATTTTGTATGGGAAATCTGGAAAAAGCAGCTTGATTTAGCTTGAAATCCCGAAAGAACTAGATTTCGAGACAGTGTAAATGCACTTTAATTGAAATGTTGTGTTTTAAAAACAACCAAATTTGAAGACAATATAATTAAGAGAATTCAAAGACAAGAACTGAGAAGCATTTTGGAACTAAAAGGTCATAAATCTTCTTACTGAATTAGGGCAATAGTTACCTCCAAATAAAACAAATTGTTAAGACCTTCAAAAAAGCGTTTGTTTCATTGATGACCTCTTTGTCTGATTTAATTTGGTAGTCAGACCCAGTCAGTTTTTAAAATTTGAAACAAAAAGTAGTTGCAAAGCGGCTAAATATGGAGAGCATAGTGGCCCAGATCATATTTTTTTCCAAAATTACTGCACAAGTGTGCACCTGTGAAGTGTTCTAATAAATATTATAACACTTTTTTTTCTAGATACGATCACTTTTGCCTTAACTTAATATTACATGTGTCCGATATCTTCAAAAATATTTGTTATATATATATATATGGGTCCTTATAAGGAGCATAGGGCCTCTGAGGTTTCGTTAATCTTTGCTTAACTTAAGATGAGTAGCTTATTGGGCTTCTGCACTCGATCTTGGATCCTGGGCTGCCAGTACGTCTGCAGGAACAGTTGACAGATGTGTTTCAGATTATCATGAGCACCTGTCTTTACGGCCTTATCTCACGGTAGTCTAAGCACCGGGTGTAGGTTGGACGCTCACCATCGCCCCCATGCACCCTTAGAATGCACCAATATGCCGCACTCCACGAGCACATAGGTTGCAATCTTTGATCATATTAGTTATCTCTGTACTGCGCCAAGTATCTTGCTGAGGTACTTAGAGCTATCTTAAGTCTTTGCCGTAATGACTTAGTTACTATCTCTTATATGGCAACAGCACCTAGAATTGTGTCTGGCTGACCGCGTCAAACCAACCACTAGCATTGATGTAACACTAGAAAGTCAAGACTACTCTCCCAGCAATTTTGTTAGCAACCAACAGCCACCGTACGGTTCTCCAAGTTCCCACGCCGCGAATGCAGTCCATACATTAACAGCGAGGTCAACAGGAGAATTTCTCACCATTGCCGGCACAGCTCAACCACTCATCAGGGCCAGACATATGCGTGTGCCGCTAACAATCCAGTGCCTACTCTACATCGCTCAACATCATCTCTTTAACCCCGTAGGCTAGGAAGAAATCGATTTTCAGCAAAGAATCCTGACAAACTTCTTGAGCAACCTTGCTGTCGGGGCACCAGAGACAAGCATATGGTCATACCTCGGAGTTCACCGCTATCATCTTTTGGTAACGCTGCACCTGATTGACATAATAGCCCTGTTTCCTTTTATAAGTATGTGCACATCCGTTGCTCTGTTGCTAGAGATTGGGTAGCAAAACATTACTTCTATGGGTAAAGCACCAAAGGTACGTCAACGGAAATAGCCACATTACCCCAGCTGGGGCTCAGGGATCGCCATACCCGTGATCTAGCATAGATCCCCCTGGGGTTAAGACAGTTAACAGTGAAGACTTATCCACCACTGTTTGCGAGAGTTATACCGCCCATGGTCGGTCGTCAGAGGTTCGTCAGCTAATAACAGGGTATGATACATGTAGGGGAGGTTTGCAGTTGTGTAGAAGAGGCTATGGGGCGCATATTTACACCATTAATGCCCTTGATAATGAAAAATAATAATATTATTACCCAAGAAACACAAGAATCAAATGAAAATATTATACGATATTTTAAAAAAGATATGAAAACATATTTGTTGAATATAGTTGTTTGAAACAAAACCTTCTAGCAAAGACAATAAATAGGAACTGTCTTAAAGAATGCCTGAAACTATTTGTCGTCCATAGACAAGACACAATGAAATCCAATATCTGATCGCATTGCCTTGTGAAAATTGCCAAGCAGTGTTTTGAAATGGTCGAGTTTACGTTTCAATATAAAAAATTGCGGCACCCTGCGTGGGGATAATTTTTTCGTCTTCAAGTATAAAAGCAAAATGTGATGGACTTGGCTCAGTAGAGGTGTCTTTAGTCTCCACATTCTCACGCAAATTCATTCTCAGTATATTCTATATCACTCTATGGACTTATCGACAATTTTTGGCGTGACGGCCTCTTTTGGGCAACCTGAACATTTGGCTCGATTTTTGATGGCCTGACCACTTTTTAGTGTCAATAGAATTTATCAAGTCTTTCTTTAGTTTCGCTAGTGGTTTTTGTGTAAAAAATAGTACATAATCGGCACTAAAAATTCACTTTTTCCATTTCTATTAAAATTAATGAACTTTTTTACTTGCAATGGCTGCCGCAAATAAACTACCAGACGCAGCTTCCGACAGCAGGCGATTCAAAAGTTACTTATCTGAAAAAACAAAATGTTATGCACTTATTACACTGCCATCGTATGATAAAACATGGTCTGCAGGATAAAATATGTTTTATCCAATTCGTGCCAATATTTAGAAAAAAATTTAAATCAGATAAATATCAGCTTCAGGTAATCGCTCGATGCACAATGGGGATTTCGGAAATAAAAATTGGAATTAATTCAAAAATTAAATTCTTTAAATCCAAACAATACTAATGCAGCTTAAGGTTTATTTAATTTGTTTAGCTCTACCATATTTTGTTAAATATTATTAGCAAGAAATTCGGAGTTTCTGAAAAGTTGAAAAAAATCCGTAATTTTTGCAAAAAAAATGTGCGTGAAAAAGTTACTTTTTTGGCATAAAAGAATCTTGCTATATACAGCTTAAAGCAAGCACCAATTATAAATTAGATATTGGCCTTAATTTGATGATACAGTCTTTTGAGGGCGCACTGATTTTCGAAATCCTTGCGCTAAGGGAAAAAACATGCATAAATCAAGATTTTACGCTCAAAATCAAATCATTTCAATTCAAGAATAAATTCTTAATTTTTTTTAAATGTGAAAAGTTTTGATATTGATTGATTTTAATAATTTATTTAAAGGCAAATTTTGTAAATAGAAACGTTTTTTTCGTTTTGAAAATTGTATGGAAAAAATATTTTTTGAAACGAATTTTCGTTATTTTTCATACAAATTTGAAACGTTTAGAAACGAAATTTTATACAAAATCTGCCTATTATTTAACATACTATACAAAGTAAATTTGCATAAAATGGTGTTGCACAAATATGGGCGGAGTAACTAAGACCATATGCCCAAGATGTTATTAACAGTAGTTTAAAAAGTTTTGTGACTGACTGTTCACGACATATGCCTTCACATAGATAGTAGCAACTTGGTTTTTAAAGAAATTTCACAAAAAACCGCAAGACTAAAAGGTTATCCGTGGCAGATCAGTCAACCAGTGAGAGCGAGACGAAAAGCTCTCGAAGGCCAAACAACACACACAAGCCTGACCGCACTTAAGAAATAATTACCATGACACGAGAGATGTTCTCCGATTGATTCAAGAATAAAATCTTAATTTTTTTTTAAGATCGCATTTTAGATTGTTATCTTGAATAAAATCTCATTTTAAGATCGAGTTGTATATTTTGTTTTTAATAAAAATCTTAAATTAACATCATATTCTTCAAAATTTAAGAACATAATTTTAAAATTAAGATTACATTCTTGATTTTAAGAATGCGTTCTTAAGGTTTAAGATCACGTTCTTGAATTTAAAAAATTCATGCTATAAATTAAAACTTTATGCTTAAAGTTGAGAACGTCAATCTTACTGACCAAATTTCAAGATTGAAATATTAAGATATCAGCAATCTAAAATAAATTAAAATAAAAGCCACAGATAATAAATATAACTCTAAGTAAAACACTCTACATGTAAAAGAAAATTTTTTAAGCCACAAATTTAAATATATCATGTGTACGAAAGCATCATTGACCAAAAGGTTATTTCACTCATATCCCGACAAAATGGCGCCGGCAAATCTTATTATCCTTACAATCAAACATTAAAAATTTACCGTCACACTAAATTAGGTTTTGCTTATATGGTTTTGGCTTAAGTCTCAGCAAATAAAAATGTTATATTTGGAACCAGTTTTTTTATTTCATTCACATATTGTTTGTCCCAAGTAAATCTATTTTAAAATGCACAGAGATATTAACTTTAACAATGGCGTATGTATTATGTACTCGTACCTTCAACCACAACAAAAATATAACGACAGGGGGGAAAAAGTACCAAAAATCCTTAAATCTTTGGCCATTCTTATAATTTACATTGTTTAGCGTTTACGTGTGTGTCTGTGTGTGTGCGTGTGTATGCATGTGTGTGTAAGGCTCCCATCCAAACAGTTATTTTTCTGATATTTACTGTTTATATAGATGTCGTTGCCAAAATCTACCTTTCATGGAGTTTGTTTGTTTTTTTTTTTTCTATATGTATGAATGTAGATATTTTTTATTTTATTTTGGCTGATACTGACTACATACGGCTTTAAGCTGCAATTTGTTTGGCACTCTTAAGCCAATATATAGTCCAGATTGTGTTCATTTATTTTTGCTTTTTTATTTTCAGCAAACAAATTGTATATAGAAAATCCCTAACTTTGCCAAAAGACCTGTAAGCGGTGTAGTCGTCATCATTATTGTCGTTAGTTCTACTCGCTTAAGTAATTCAGTTCGTATGGAGAGAAGAAGAAGAAAAAAACATTTTGTGGGCAAACCGTTTGCACAATGGGTATGTAAAGAAATTATTTATTATTGTTACTATTATTTTTCTTTTGAATTTATTATAATTAAAATTACAATAAATTAAACAAAGACAAAAGCATTAGCTACTATTGGCTATATAGGCTTTTGTCAGAGTAAATGAGTAAAATTTTTACCATATTTCTGAGAGAATATTGAATGATTTTTGTGGCTAACCTATTAAACGAAATTTTGGCATATACAAAAATGTTCTGGTCTTTTTACAAGTTGTGACACTGAAATCGTAAAAAAAAATCTGCTGCAATATCAGACTTTTTCCAAAACATGCAATTGATGTTAAATGTTGAAGCCAAAGCTAAAAGATAGTAGCAAAATAAGAATCACAGCTCTTGAAGCAACTCATTTGTTATTGTTTTATATTTTGTATGCGAAAATCTTAAATCATAAAATATTCAGTCGATCATACGCAGAACCTTCCGACAAATGTCTTAACAGTAGGAAATTTGTAGTTTGTGCTGCTATAAAGGGTTTTTTTTTATAGAGTTATCAAACTTTAAGTTGACAACACTTTTTTAACTGGCGGCCATTTTGTCAGCTCTCAAGTGATTTATGTTTAGTTTTGTTTGGCATTTCAACAGAAATAGACTGACGCCTGAATAATGATTCCAAATTATGGTTTTGTTCGAAATACGTATCGCGCATCACGTAAATTTTTTGGTCAAAATAATCGTCCATTGAAGCAATTAAATCGATTAACTATGGAACGTTTTTACAGCAGGTTTACTCTTCAATATAATGCGCAGCCACACAGATGTAATAGATTTAGTACAGAAGAAGTCATTGCTCCTGTAGAGCGCAGCGGAGAGGAAAACCCGAATCACTCAATCCGCCAACGTGATGACTTCTTCATATAACAATTGAACAACCACAATATGCAGGAGCTGTGGTTTCAACAAGATGGCGCAACATGTCACTTAGCTCGTGCCATAATTGATTCATTGAAGGAAACGTTTGCAAACCGCATAGTTTTACGTTTCGAACCCGTAAATTGACTTTCAAGATCGTGCAATTTATTGCCGCTTAACTATTTTCTGTAGGTATATGTTAAATCGTTAGTCTACACCACTGAATCAATTTACTATTTGGAGGACAAAGTTGTTATAAAAAGTCATCGAAAATTGGACCTCCGGAATAAATTAAGTGCGAGCCAGCCGCGGCGGTCATATACCAGAAGTCATATTTAAATTATAATGTCAAACGATTATCTTTGGAATAAAGTAAATTGTATGTCAATTTAAAACATTCCTATCTGTTTTAATCCATTACAAAAAAATTAATAGAATAAATTATTTCAATACTGTCTTTCGAAAATAAAAAGACAATGAGCAACCAGTGCGAGAAACTAAATTTTCTTCTTACAATATGAGGATTAATGTGATGTTAATAGCAAAATGTGTAGAAAAGCCGTTTCAGAAAATGAACTCAAGAAGCGGGAATCTTAGACAACCTGACTGACTGATGTTCTGGTAAATTTTCAGGGATCTTCTGAAAGCAGACAGATTCAAATGCTCGTTTGCTCAAATTTTTCGTTTAGACTTGAATCCAACTGGCTCAGTAGTTAATTTTTAATACAAACCTATGACCAAACCCATGAAATTTCACTGGGTTTAATGATGGATTTGTGCCAAGGACAGTGTTGTTAGATATGACGAATTTACGTCATTTAGACCATTTTTTAGAACAAATTTCCCGAAAAGACAATTGACGACTTTCTTTCAAATATTCCCCATATTTTTACCATTTGTTGAAATAAGTATTTGGTAACATAAATATGCCATCAAGGACTTGCAGAAAAAAAATATTTGAATCCAATAACAGAATTATGAAACATTTTAATTTAATAACAGCATCAGTTATTTTAAATATGGGCTCTGAAATTTTGTCTTTACTAAAAAGTTTTCCAAATCTAATGTCTAAAGAAAAATATGAAGACGTTGAGAATGAAATACGAGAACTTGGATTTTTAACTTTCAACATAATGAGCTATGTAAATAAATATATTTTGGGAAAGAGTTAAATCAATTAATTTAATTTAATTTGATTTTGTTAATAACATATTAAGGGTTGGAAAAATGTAATTTTGTAATTTAAAATTCAACTTTTGGTGGAATTTTTTTTCCTGTGTTTGTTGTAAAAAAAAATTACATTTTTCCATTTTTCCAATAGAAAAAAACTGAAATGAATACCTTTATTAGGTTTGTTCATTTACTAAAAAATTTTTATGAATTTGTTACAATTGTTGCTGGAAAGTGCTCATTAACTCAAAAAGTTAGCAAAAAATTTCCTACAAATTATGTGTTTTGTTGTCAAATTAATTATTTAAAAAATATCTGAAAAAGGAAAACTTAAAAATGTGCATTTCTTTGTTAAAAAAAAATATAAATACATATGTATGCAAAAAGAAAGCATATTTGCTTAATCTATTGTTTTTCTTTCAATAAGCCACATAAATTAAATTTTATTGTGAAAGAAGTCTGTTTGATTCTCATATCTGATCTGAGATATGGAAGGTCGCATTATTGTATTTGTTAATGGAATCAAATTAAAAAACTATCAAAGATGCATAAAAATATTAAATAACAGATGAAACTGTGTAAAGTATTCCATATTAAATGTCAATATAAAAAAAATCAATTTAAAATATTATCAAACAAAATACATCATGATTTCCATCCATGGTTCTGATATGAATAAAATTTTCTTGCAAATTTTTTCCAAGTAAAGCGTTCATTTACTTTTTTATTATTAGGAGAGTAATTTTGTAAATTTCTGCCTTACTCTCTCGTTGTTAGTTTCTGCTCGGAAAGTAAATGAACAGACCTATTATTAACTTTGCCAAACTCATTAGCTATATCGTCTTTGACAATATAGTCGACGAACTGTTTGTTGTTACATAAAATAGTCTTTTATTTTTAATATCTTGCATTAGTAGCTAGTGCTATTTAAATATTATATTAGTCTTATATTTATATAAGTTTTAATATCATGTAAATAATAAATAATAATAAAAAATTTTTATGAATTTGTTACAATTGTTGCTGGAAAGTGCTCATTAACTCAAAAAGTTAGCAAAAAATTTCCTACAAATTATGTGTTTTGTTGTCAAATTAATTATTTAAAAAATATCTGAAAAAGGAAAACTTAAAAATGTGCATTTCTTTGTTAAAAAAAAATATAAATACATATGTATGCAAAAAGAAAGCATATTTGCTTAATCTATTGTTTTTCTTTCAATAAGCCACATAAATTAAATTTTATTGTGAAAGAAGTCTGTTTGATTCTCATATCTGATCTGAGATATGGAAGGTCGCATTATTGTATTTGTTAATGGAATCAAATTAAAAAACTATCAAAGATGCATAAAAATATTAAATAACAGATGAAACTGTGTAAAGTATTCCATATTAAATGTCAATATAAAAAAAATCAATTTAAAATATTATCAAACAAAATACATCATGATTTCCATCCATGGTTCTGATATGAATAAAATTTTCTTGCAAATTTTTTCCAAGTAAGGCGTTCATTTACTTTTTCATTATTAGGAGAGTAATTTTGTAAATTTCTGCCTTACTCTCTCGTTGTTAGTTTCTGCTCGGAAAGTAAATGAACAGACCTATTATTAACTTTGCCAAACTCATTAGCTATATCGTCTTTGACAATATAGTCGACGAACTGTTTGTTGTTACATAAAATAGTCTTTTATTTTTAATATCTTGCATTAGTAGCTAGTGCTATTTAAATATTATATTAGTCTTATATTTATATAAGTTTTAATATCATGTAAATAATAAATAATAATAAAAAATTTTTATGAATTTGTTACAATTGTTGCTGGAAAGTGCTCATTAACTCAAAAAGTTAGCAAAAAATTTCCTACAAATTATGTGTTTTGTTGTCAAATTAATTATTTAAAAAATATCTGAAAAAGGAAAACTTAAAAATGTGCATTTCTTTGTTAAAAAAAAATATAAATACATATGTATGCAAAAAGAAAGCATATTTGCTTAATCTATTGTTTTTCTTTCAATAAGCCACATAAATTAAATTTTATTGTGAAAGAAGTCTGTTTGATTCTCATATCTGATCTGAGATATGGAAGGTCGCATTATTGTATTTGTTAATGGAATCAAATTAAAAAACTATCAAAGATGCATAAAAATATTAAATAACAGATGAAACTGTGTAAAGTATTCCATATTAAATGTCAATATAAAAAAAATCAATTTAAAATATTATCAAACAAAATACATCATGATTTCCATCCATGGTTCTGATATGAATAAAATTTTCTTGCAAATTTTTTCCAAGTAAGGCGTTCATTTACTTTTTCATTATTAGGAGAGTAATTTTGTAAATTTCTGCCTTACTCTCTCGTTGTTAGTTTCTGCTCGGAAAGTAAATGAACAGACCTATTATTAACTTTGCCAAACTCATTAGCTATATCGTCTTTGACAATATAGTCGACGAACTGTTTGTTGTTACATAAAATAGTCTTTTATTTTTAATATCTTGCATTAGTAGCTTAATAAAATGGATAATTCTTGTATGAAGACTTGTTTTGAAAATTGTGACATTTTCTGAGATTTTATTTTTAAAATTGAACGGTTCTTGGAAAAAAATTTCTAAGAATTGTCCAAGACTAATCTAGTGAATGAGTTCAAGTCAATTTTTGTTGCACGAATAAAACTATTAAAACTTAATAATAAATACACATCCCTTATAAATTGCTTAAGTACTCTTATTTACTTGCTGCATAAGTAAAGGACACCACTCTTCCTCCCCATGGTGCCTTTTTCTCTAACACGAAAAAAAAACCAAATGAAGAAATCTAACAAAACGTCAATAGCAAAACAAACAATAAAAAAGAGGGAAAATACAACAATATATAAAGACTCTGCCATTCAAAAGGATCTGACTTTTAAACGATGATTACTACAATTGTTTGACAACAAAAGCAGTATTAGGGTTTGTATTCGTAGTCGCTGTAGTCAATTTGATGCTAGTGCACATAATCTTCACAATACAATTGCAAGAGGATCATGTTTTGCGCAAGTATTTGTGTAATTTGGTAAATATTTTTTGTTCTTCCAAAAAGTCTTGGTATTTGTGTAAGTGTGTAATGAACACGTTTGTATAGGTAAAACATACATACATATACACACGTATACAAATATATATATATAAACTCATGATGTGCGTGTGCTTTTCTTGCTGTGTATACACTTGTACTCTTGCACAACACAACTGAATAAATTTCAATGCAGATTTTGGCAACAGCATTTATTGAAGTTGGCCAACACAATTGTTTTACCAATTTTTAGTCTTGCAAATATTTGGCAAGGCTATTGTGTCTGTGTCTTGAAAGTTTGTTGTTCATTTGTATTTTTTTGTTATATTCTGCTGCAGTTTTTTTTATTGTTCCTTTTTTTTAGTGAATTTGCAAAAGGTATGTTTACTTTTCTATAACATTTTAATGGATGTTGTACTATTTACTTTCATACTTTATTAGTATGACATTGTTTAAATCGAGAAGTCTTCACAATTATAGAAAACTGATTGCAGTAGCCAGGGTTGTCAGATTTTTTCCATTCTATTTCGCCAAGTTAGTTTTTAAAATCGCCAAAATCAAATTTATATAATTTGTCTTAAGTAAAAAGTGCTTAAGTCATATATCACTGTTTTACTTAAGCATTCAAGCCAATTTTAAGAAATTAAGCTGATCGAAAATTATTATACGAATACTCTATTTATTTACTACAGCATCAGCGCAAAACGGGATGTCTCTCCTTGTTATATCGCTACTAGAATGGAATGTGTTGTTATAAAAGTAGAAAAAATTGTTCCCGGAGTCCGTACATTAAAAGCACACACTTTTTTAAGTAGATTTGTTAGTCAATTGTACTATTCATTAGAGAGAAAACTAATTTTCTTAGACGTAATATTCGTTAATGAAATAAACTACATACAGATTTGTTTCAAATTCAATATATCCGGAAGCACTTTCTCTAATTTCCTCACCCCAACCTTTATTTTTCTAACAGTTCAACTATAATTAACTAAAGGCACACAAATGTAGATTAGAAAAACATGCAATGTCTGTAACTCCTTAGTTCAGGCAACAGCAGCTTGAAGTAAGTATAATCAGGCAGCTAAAGAAGTGGTTGTAAATCAGAGATAACGTATCAAATGTTATATTTTCAATGTGTCATTTATGGGTAAGCAATCTATAGACTTTATATGGACCCATAACAAATAGCTCACCGGTACTATACCATATGATTTTGGAATTTATTTTATTGCTCTGTTACGTGTCACTTCGCCAAGGTGAGATGACAAGTGGTCACTAAGATCTTGCGATTTAACACTTTTCGATTATCTTTTCTGAAGGTACGAGAAAACTAAGGTCTAAACAAATGGCCCAAAATCATTTTAAGACCTCAATAATGGAATTTGTGAAACTATCGAGGGCATGAATGATGCCCTAATTCTGTTCGACGAATGCATTGTCTTGTCTATGGACGAAAAAAGAAGCAGTCTTGATTCTTTAAAACGGTTATTATTTATTGTCTATGCTAAAAGGTTCGTGTATTTGCTTTATGATTTTGTTATAAACATTATATCCAACACATATTTTTTCATATATTTTTCAAACTATTTTATATCAATTTAATTGAATTTTTATGTTTTAAAAACATGGCAATAATATTTATATTTTTCATTGTCAAAGACAAAAACAATTTTTGAAAAAAAAAATTTAGAGACTTCAAAGACAAGAAGTCTGAAGCATTTTCAAACAAAAACGTCCTAAATCTTCTTAGGGCATGAATTAGGGCATGAATGAAGGAATTAATTAAGCTAACGGAAAACACAGGACATTACGACCAAAGTAGATTCATTGTATCCCTTTACAGGTACTAGAGCACCTTATCTAGACCTATACTCTATTCAAAAATCTCAAGATTGCAAGTGCGCTTAGTGATGGCAATTCTTAATCTTCCTTGCACATTTTGCTATATCTTTTGTGGCATAATGCTTCACAGTTCAGATGTTGCTCTCAATGCCAAGTACGTTGAGGTGTTTCTTCAGTCTGCAATGGCCTGTGAGGAAGCCTGTGAGCATTCTCAGATTGTTTTTACTCACGGACATGAGCGATATGAAACAATTTTGGTTATACGTTCCAATTTTTAGCTTCTCAAGCTTCAATCCAGGGAGATTGAGCCAGAGGTGTTCTCCATTACTCTTGATCTCCATCGATATATCTTCCTGGTTTTTGTCCAATCCAAGTCCGCATGTACGAGGACAAACAGATGCAAATGTGCGAATGGGTGATACAAAATTTCATGCAAATAATATCGTCCTGACATTTCATCTAAAAATATACGCTATTTAAAAATCAAAATAAAATCTCTCATTTTCAGACCCTTTACAAAACTTTATTAAATCTGCTCGTGCTGAAAGCGTTCAAGTAGTTCAGATCCTTTACAATATTTTATCAAATCTGCTCGCTGAGAGCGTTCAAGTAGTTCATTCCAGTATTTAAAATCTTCACGTGCTTAAAGCATTTAAATAGTTCGTTCTAGCATTTAAAACTTTTGAGGAGAAATCATTATTCTTTTTCTTATTTATTTGAATTAAATTGCTGCACAAAAAATTATTTCTTTTGAAAAAAATTCAATGTCTACCCATTTCACACACAAATGTACATAAATACTCACACTCTATGGTTCGCACATAAAAACATTTAAAACATTCCTAAACAATCACTTTACATACTCGTACATACACAAAATTAAAACTACCTTGTGATGTCTACTTATTCGAGTTGAAATTTATTCGAAGAGAAATTCTTAAACTGTTTGTTGAAAATTATTAGAATACCAATACAATACAATACAATTGTCAATTGTTGAATATAGAATTTATTTCAGTTGTGTTATGGATGTCCGTATTGTCAGAATTTTTAAGATTACTCATTTGCGCAAAGTGGTGTCAACATTTACGAGTGTGTTCCAAAATATTTGGTAGCCGTTTTCCGTTTTTTATACTATGTGAGCTACAATCATATGCATGAGTATAAAAATATTCTAGGCATTAATCGGCTATACGTGCATACACACAGGACTTTTGTTATTAACATCCGCACATAAAGCGTCTTTATAAACAAACACAAATTCCATTAAATTTTATATTCTCCTTACCGTATATAGGTAGCGAATAATGCATAAATATCCAGAGTATGATGCGTATATTTTTCCCCATTCAATATTCATAGACTGAATAAAAGTATAATTATACTATAAGTATGAGAGAGAGAGAACCAATGCGCTTGATAAGCGTATGCCTTTCTTTTTTTACTTGCAGCGTACTTTAATTTTTCGCATAAACGATGTTGAAATGCTTCTACATGTTGAAATCAGCTATAGTCATAGTTGCTTGAGAGAAAATATGCAGGCGTACGAATTGTATGCGCTACAATGTTACTAAATTAAGACTATTAACTTATGTAAATTTTTGGAGTATACATTATCATTATCTGGTTCGTATACTCGTTCAGTAACGTGCTGCTCTTTTTCCTCTTTCCCACTCAAACTTGCTTTTCGAGTAGAGTTCGAGCTTTGTTGTGGCTTGTTCGTTCTGATATCCATATTTTTCTTTGTATTTTGTGATTGAAGCTTATTGTACGTCTTTGAAAGCTACACGTTTCTTCCCATGTGATGTTTGTCAACGGTATGTTTAAGTTTAGCTTAGCAGGATGCTGGTAGGGAAGGATGAAATTTAGAGTCCAGCTCACTTGGGTTCAATATAATGATCCCTTTGTGTTATCTGTTAGTTGAAGAAAAGATAGTGAGAGTAGGTGATAGGGGAAGGATAGTGACAAAAAAGATGGTGGTTAAGAAAGAAATAGATAAAACCTTAATTTTTTTACAACTCTGCTTTTTTGCACGCCTTTTTGATAATGCACTGTTGCAGCTCCTTCTGGTGCCAAATAAGGCATATTAAATTTTGAAGTTGTGTTTAGTAGCCATTTTATTGATTATTTTACTTCGCCAACTATTCTGCTACACAACGAAGGAGGGCGCTCTGATGTACATTAGGATTATTATCTGATGAAGTCCGAATAGTTTTTAGTGACCAGTGCCTTACGCCTGCATCACTAGAACTTTTCCCACAACAACGGATACAAAGAGCACTAATGCATATCAGAAAATTGCGTGGTGTTATTTTTAATGACTGTCGGACACTAGCCTCGAACCTAGGACCTTCGGTTTTGTAGTCAGCGTGCTAACTACTTCAGCCAACGCTAACCTCTTTGTCAACGGTAGACATGCATTTATTGGGATTCGAATTTCGTCGTTTTTTCCGGTTTGTAGCTTTGTAGTAGAAAATTTTAGAACAAATTTAACTACATACTCGTATATTCGCATACTTCTTGTTCGAATCCAAACTCTAACACTACTACAACAACTACAAGCAACTAGCAAAAACATCATAAACAACAACTACAATAAGGAAATAAAATTGTTGTACTATTTTCGCCATTAATTGTTTTGTTTAAACTGATTTTTCATTGCAAAACAAAAACAAAAGGAACAAAAAATAATAAATAGAAGAAAAAAAAATGCCAGCTGTTCTTCAAAAACAATGTCGGCTGAAACTCATCTAGACTCTCGCCTGGGTGTTTAGTTGTCAGTGCCAATGTAGCTGCTGCTGCTCTGCATGTGTGCTTGTGACTACTTCTTCTCTGGCCCATTTCAGCGCAGACTTGTATGCAGAGTACAGCCTTTGTTTCATGTCCTAATTGCCTTTGTGTTAGAGTATTTTAGCAATTATTTGCGATTCTCCATTGCTCTTTGGCAGCAGATTCAATTTATTTATGTTTATTTAATTTTTTTTTTTTGCATTTTTATTATTTTCTTAATTGTTTGTGCTTAAATTTTCGACATGAGAGAGAATACAAATGGCTGCTATGGAAACTTATTGCATTTAGTGTTTGAAAAAGATGTTAATTTGGGTATCAGGTAAAATTTCTTATAAAAGTACAGAGAAGCGGTGCATTATAAAAAAAAATATTTAAATCTGCAAATTGTTTTATAAACATTCTAATTTTTTTTTTAAATTTTAAATAGCTTAATATTAATATAAAGGTTTAAACATTTTTTAAAAGCTGGATCTTTTCAATCTTCAATTTCAATTACTTGCTCCTACAGTTTCAATTTATTTTACAATTTCTGTTCAGATAATGTTTGAAGAATGCAATTTATTTAAATTCTAAACCCATTAAAGATTACAATATGACTGGTAAGTAGTCAAATAAACTAAAGCTAAGAGTTTGCTTTTCAAAGTAAAATTGAAAATATAAATTTACAAAAATAATGTTACATGTTTCTTCGTCAACGTGAGCATGGAATTACATACCAATAGCAATCAGTGAGATTCATTTATTTGGTGCTGGTGAATCTTGTTTGTTTCCTACATGTTGCAAAGAAAAATATAAAAGCAATTGGCTAAATATAAATATAATTCAAATGTAAAGCACATTACAAATATGATCAAAGAAACTATCTTGAAAGGAACTGGCATCTTCTCTACTTTTCTCCTGCTCTGGAAGACCTATGTCTACAATTCCTTGGCAGATTATCCTTCACTAGCCTATCCAAGTTATGGGAAATAAAACTCAAAAATCTGAGTTCTTATATTAGCAGCTGCTGACTCCCTCCAATGGCGTGTGAACAGGAGTGGTCCTTTCCCGACCGCCTCTCTGCTCACTGCTAGCAACTAATCATCTCCATTCTATATCTACCTCATTCACTTTTCTCCTTCCTACTGGCCTCTCCGATTTATTACCTTCAGGCAATATATTAAGCGAGTATAAACTTTCTTTTGGAAATCTCAGTGTCTCAATGGCTCAATGTCATCGTCTCACTGCAATAAGGTCATAATTAATAAACCAAAATTCCTTTAACCCTTATTTAATGCCGGTATAGGCTTTTAAGGTCTTATAACCTCTGCAGCATAGTGCAATCATGTCTTTCTTTTTCACATATTTAAAAAATAAGGCCACTTTGGTAGGTTACTTATGATGTTATTGCAGTGAAGCAAGGAAAATCGGCTTCTTGTGTCGATAGTGGGATATCGGCTTAAGCATTTGAAATAAATAGAATTGAAAATATACCATGAATTGCATAAAAACTTAACCAAAATTTTGAATTACTTTGCGGGTTTTCTTAAAGATATTAATGGTTTGAAATATGTATAGTTTTTCAACCGAAATGCACAAATAAGAAATAAGGTCCTGATTCCTGCTCATAGCATGCATTTTCATTTCATTCTTGTTTTTTTTTTGTTGAACACAAAGAAAATAGTACAAAAACCGGAAATGCTACACACGAATTGCTGGCTGCCAACGTACATTTGTGTACCACTCGCAATGGCAAAACGTAACCCAACACGTATTAGTGCTAAACTCATACACTTAAAATGGCACAACACAGCACACACACACACACACACACACTCTTTTATAAACGTGAAAAATGGAAAACGAGACAATAACAACACCAAGACCATGTGTGAAATATCTCGTCTTTCTTCAAACAAACACATGTACTGCCATAAACAAACACCGACACTAACAAACAACTTGAGCAACAACGACTTTTGAATGCAAAATTCAATTGTGAAATTTAAAAAAAACACACACACATTTACATATAAACTAACACTTTCCTTAGCCAATAGGAAAATGACAAAAAAAATTAAGGAAATTGAATTTTCGACTTTAGAAATTGCAATGTGCTGGTGAAAGAAACTTTGTTAGAGGTTTGAGGCCTTAACTTCCCTCTGTTGTTGTCGCTGGCAAAACATTTGTATCAGAAGATTTTTGCATACAAAATACCATCAGCGGAAATGAAATTTCACCAAACATTAGAAATACAACAAAAGGAACAATAATATTATTTGCAACTAAATAAAATATATTTAACTAAATAAATGAATTGTATTGTGTGCTCATTGCCTAAAGCATGACTTCAGCTTATAACTGCCAAGAAGTTTTAACCCATTTAGAAAGTTTAGTAGAAGTTTTGTATGTGTGTGTGTATAACAACTAGCCGTAAACTTATTTAATCCTTTTTTATGGTTATTAAAGTATTTATGTATTTTAAACAATTATAATTCTCTTAATTACGGCCAAAATTAGTGTTTTAGTGGGGCATGAAAATAAATTAGGCACTTAGGAAAGAAAATTTGTTTATTATGCTAATTTAGCAAACATTCGTGCTAGTCCAAAAGCCATAATTATTAAATTTAGTTCATTAGTATGTTACTTAAAATCTTCTTAGCACGTTTATTTTATATATTCACATAGTACACGAAGGGAGCAACTTGTGAACAGCAAACATAAATAAAAAACAATCGTAACTTTTGAACACATTAAGTATCCACATTATTACAGCAAACTGTAAAAAAATATTAAGAAACCCCTTTTCAGCATATTTGTCTACAAAGGACATTTTTTCATTTGCAAGATTCTTGCGATAAAAAATTTATTATACATTGCTGGCAGAAATTTTACTTTTTCAAATAACATAATTGCTATTTGAATCTTATGGCACCTTAAAAAGTTATTAAATCAGAGTTTTACTCAATTTTCACCAAACTGCCCGAGAGACTTTCAACTTTAGTGTTCCTTGAAATGCAAAGACTAACAGGCGCGCAAACTAGAGTATAAAGTATACACACTTTAAAAATTTGTCACAAAAATTGGTTGTGGGTCGAAAAAATTTGGTTTTTAAAGGTTGCAGAAAATGTGAAATAAAAATCCCCAAAAAAGCTTATGCAGTCTAAGCATATACTATGTACAGCGAGTTTAAAAAACGAAATAAAACTATAAATTTAATTTCAAAAAGGCTTAACTGGCAACACTGACTCTTATTATAATGAAAATTTTATATTTAATTTAAAACAAGCTTAACTGGCAACACTAATTCTTATTAAAATTAAAATAATAAATCTAATTTCAAAAAAGCTTAACTGGCAACACTGACTCTCGTTAAAATAATAATATTAAATTTAATTTCACAAAAGCTTAACTTGCAACACCGGCTTAAGATCCAAAATTAAAATTTTTAATTTAATTTCATATTTAACTGGAAACACTGACTCTTATTAAATAAAGCTATTAAATTTAATTTCAAAAACAGCTTAACTGGCAACACTGACTCTTATTTATATGAAAATTTTTAATTTACGCTTAACTGGCAACACTAATTCTTATTAAAATGAAAATATTAAATTTAATTTAAAACAAGTAAGAGTGCTATATTCGGCTGTGCCGAATCTTATATACCCTTTACCAACGTACGTACATATATATAGTATACAGACACGTACATACATATTTGTTTTGTGAAAAAATTTATAATTTTTTAAAGTTTCCATCTTTGGAGCTATAATTTTCATTTTTCAAATTTCATACACCAAACTTTTCTTTCAGAAGCATAAAATATATTCAATTTATAAAGAAAAAGAAAAAAATTTTTAGACCTATTTAATTTTACATAACACAAAAAGTGTAAGTTTTCCAACCCTGGAGTCATAATTTTGGATTTTTCTGATTATTGATACCAATCTAGTTCTTTAAAAACTACATAAAATATGTTAAGTGAAAAAAGCAAGAACGAAATAAGCAAAAACTTAGTTTCATTTAATTCCTTTAATATTAAAAAAAATCAGTTAAGTGCGACCTTGAATCGCGCACGAAAGGAAGGTTTTTTGCTTTTTTGAAGTTTTTTTCAGTTAAAACGATTTTTTCAGTTTTGTCGCTTTTTTCTCGTTTTGGCGATTTTGTCTGTTTTTGGAGGTTTTTTTCATTTTGGCGATTTTTTTCTGTTGTTGGGCTTTTCTTCATTTTGGAGATTTTTCTCATTTTGACGATTTTTCTGTTTTTTGGGTTTTTTCGCGATTTTTTTGGCGATTTTTTTGTTTTTTTTTTCGTTTTGGTGATTTTTTTCATTTTGGCGATTTTTTTTCATTTTGGCAATTTATTTCTTTTTTTTATGTTTTTTTTCGTTTTGGTGATTTTTTTCATTTTGGCGATTTTTTTTTCATTTTGGCGATTTTTTTCATTTTGGCGATTTTTTTCTGTTTTTAATTTTTTTTTTTCGTTTTGGCGATTTTTTTTCTTTTTTTGGCGATTTTTTTTCATTTTGGCGATTTTTTTCTGTTTTTTAGGTTTTTTTTCGTTTTGGCGATATTTTTCATTTTGGCGATTTTTTTCATTTTAGCAATTTTTTCGTTTTTTTGCGATTTATTTTAGTCTTAGAAATTTTCTTTTAATTTAGTGCTTTTTTTCATTTTGGCGATTTTTTTCTGTTTTTTGGGGTTTTTTTCGTTTTGGCGATTTTTTTCATTTTGGCGATTTTTTTTTCATTTTGGCGATTTTTTCTGTTTTTTTTAGGTTTTTTTCGTTTTGGTGATTTTTTTCATTATGGCGATTTTCATTTTGGCGATTTTCTTTCATTTTGGCGATTTTTGTTTTCATTTTAGCAATTTTTCCGTTTGTTTTTGCGATTTATTTTAGTCTTAGAATTTTTTTTTAATTTGGTGCTTTATTTCGTTTTGGCGATTTTTTCTTGTTTTTGGCTATTTTTTTCGGTTTGGCGATTTTTTTTTCATTTTGGCGATTTTTTTTCATTTTGGCGATTTTTTTCTGTTTTTTGGGGTTTATTTCGTTTTGGCGATTTTTTTCATTTTGGCGATTTTTGTTTTCATTTTAGCAATTTTTCCGTTTTTTTGCGATTTATTTTAGTCTTAGAAATTTTTTTTAATTTGGTGCTTTTTTTCGTTTTGGCGATTTTTTTTCTGTTATTTAGGTTTTTTCTTTTTTTTGGCGATTTTTTTCATTTTGGCGATTTTTTTCTGTTTTTAAGGGGTTTTTTCGTTTTGGCGATTTTTTTTCATTTTGACGATTTTTTTCTGTTTTTTTAGGGTTTTTTTTCGTTTTGGTGATTTTTTCATTTTGGCGATTTTTTTTCATTTTGGCGATTTTTTTCTGTTTTTTAGGTTTTTTTTTCGTTTTGGCGATTTTTTTCATTTTAGCAATTTTTCCGTTTTTTGCGATTTATTTTAGTTTTAAAATTTTTTTTTAATTTGGTGCTTTTTTTCGTTTTGGCGATTTTTTTTTCTGTTTTTGGCTTTTTTTCATTTTGGCGATTTTTTGTTTTTTGGGGTTTTTTTCGTTTTGGCGATTTTTTTAATTTTGGCGATTTTTTTTTCATTTTGGCGATTTTTTCTGTTTTTTAGGGTTTTTTTGTTTTGGTGATTTTTTTCATTATGGCGATTTTCATTTTGGCGATTTTCTTTCATTTTGGCGATTTTTGTTTTCATTTTAGCAATTTTTCCGTTTGTTTTTGCGATTTATTTTAGTCTTAGAATTTTTTTTTAATTTGGTGCTTTTTTTCGTTTTGGCGATTTTTTCTTGTTTTTGGCGATTTTTTTCGGTTTGGCGATTTTATAATTTTTTATTTTTTCAGTTTTACCGTTTTTGAAAATTTCAAGAGTTTTGCTCTTACGGTTTCCAAGATACAGCAAATAGTCAAAATTACATAGTCAAAATTGCATTAACTGATGGAACACCCTTTAATTTAAATTTTTTTAAATTTTAGTGTTAAGTTTTGTAGTCTGAATAAAAATACACTAACCTTACACATTTCAAGTGTATATACATACATACATACAATTGTATGTATATTACATGGGATTTTAACATTTTTCGTTGCTCGTTTTGGAACACCCTTTAATTTCCAATTCTCATGTATTTGTTGTTGTAGCGGCCAAAGGTCTACATACTGTGTCCAAATTTCAGGTCTGTAGCTCTTACGGTTCTCGAGAAAATACTAATATAGTTTTAGACATAGTTAATTTTACATAACACAAAAAGTTAAAGTTTTCCAACCCTGGAAACGTCTTTTTAATTTTTTTGTATTTTTTTAATTTAAGATTCCAATTTTAGTCGTACTGAAGTGTAAAATATGTACATTTATTAAAAAAAAATAAAAATTTGTTTTCGGGAGTTACTTTTATATGGCAAAATGAAGTTTAAGTTTTCCAGCTCTGCAATCGTCTGCCCGATTTTGCTGAATTTCAATACCAATCTATTTTGGAAAATTTCTGACACACCAGTCCAAGAACGAAGTCTCTAGCTCTTCTGGGAGCTTCGGAAAACCGATTTCACGTACAGACAGACGGACAGACGGACAGACGGACATCGCTTATTCGTCTTCCCTATGCATAAGGATCCAGAATATATATATTTTATGGATCGCTTATTGATATTATAGAAATTACAAACGGAATGACAAACCAATATATACCCTTTTACCATTTTTGTTGGTAAAGGGTATAAAGAGCTTAACTGACTCACATTAATATAATAATATTACATTTAATTTCAAAATAGCTTAGCTTGTAACACGGGCTCTTATTAAAATTTTAACTTAAGCCTAACTGGCAACACTGACTCCCATTAAAATGAATATATTAAATTTAATTAAATAAAAAGCTTATCTAGCAACACTGAATCTTATTAATATGAAAATTTTTAATTTACGCTTAAGTTTCAACACTAAATCTTACTAAAATGAAAATATTAAATTTAATTTAAAAATAGCTTAACTGGCAACACTGAATCTCATTAAAATAATAATATTAAATATAATTTCAAAAAAGCTTAATTGGCAACACTGACTCTTATTAAAATGCAAATGTTTAACTTAAGCCTAACTGGTAACAGTGACTCTTATTAAAATGAAAATATTAAATTTAATTTCAAAAAAGCTTAACTGGCAACACTGACTCTTATTAAAATGAGCACGTTACGAGTGTCAATTAGGGTTTCTAATTTCCCGGACTTTTTCAATTCCCGGGAATCGAGAAGTAAAATGTTTTATTCCCGGGAATTCCCGGGAATTTCAAAAACATGAATTAAATTAAATGACCTCAGTAAAAAATATAATTTTATGAAAAAATATACAACACACAAAAAAGTAATATGAATAATTTTGTAATGTCAGTTAAAATATTTGTAATATCAATTAAAAAATTAATTAAATTTCACCTATAAACAATTTGATAATATTAATTAAGTTTTTCTACTCATATTAATTAATACAATTAAAAATGTAATTGAATCAATTAAATTCTTAATTGAAAACATTAAGAGAAATACTATTTCATATAAAGACTTCTTAAGTTGAAAATATTTCGTAACGCTTCAAGTTGTTGTATTCACCTCGGAAGCCTCTATTACATATGCTTCCATGCTTATATTATGCAAGTACTAAAACAACGAACAGCAATGTAAAAAAAACCAAATCCAAAAACGTATATATTAAATTCCCGAAAATTCCCGTTGAATATTTCCCGGGATTTGTAAAAAAATAATTCCCGGGAATTCCCGGGATTTTTTTCCCGCGTAGAAACTCTAGTGTCAATAAGTCAAACGCATATAAACTCATCCTGTATCTCTAAACGTTGTCAATGTGCATATTTATAAAGTTGAAAAACATAATCGAATTTATTGTAGAATTCACTGAAAATGGCATTTTATCTTTAGCAAAACATATAAAACAGGAATAGAAGTAACTTGATATACACAATACTTTTCATGTTATGCTTGCGTTTCAGTATTTATTCAAATTTTACTTAATTTGCATATTTCAAGATTATCAGAGTTTAAGCCAATTACCTTAAATACTGAAAGGGGAGAATAAACGAAACTATACAAGCAAAGCTAAAGAAGTAAATTAAAAAAAAATTTAAACGAGCTATTTAATGAATTTTAATAAATACAAGCTACTTTAAAGCTTCTTTTACTATTGAGCTGTACATGTTTTACAAAATAAAAAGTACAGAAAAAAGTGTATTATGAATAAAAAAGTTCTAGGATTTAAAAAAAAAAGTAATATGTTTAGGAAATATTAGCTTGAAGGACATAGAACAGCTTAACCAACCTGTATTTGGTAAAATTGTTTGGTAAAATTAATTTATTATCGTATAAAAATGAAATAATCTTTTAAACTTTTATTTCATATGTTTTAATATGTTGTGTTAAGAGAAAGAGAGAGAGAGAGAGAGAGGGAGACTCTATGAGAGTATTTGTATGTACTCGTAGTTTATTCTTCTTGCAATTGGGACATTCAAAAGGTAATCTTAAAACTAAATATGTATATGTTTTAAAATAATAAGACGAAGAGATATGACTGGTATGAGCAATCCCTTATAATTTACAATTATAAATATTATACTAATTCTAACTCTCTATCTCTCTCTCATTTCCGTTGCCAGCCTGTTTCGTTTATACTCGAAGCTATGCCCGAAGAATAAACATAGCTAAAGAAGTCTTATATTATTGTTGTATCGTAAGCAATAAGTCATACAATACACATATTCTTTACGGTACAACAAAAATTTTTTAGCAATGCTAAATTTTTTAAACCATGCCAAATCCTATGCATACCATTTGAATCCCCCAATTGATACACAGCAGGAAAAAGTTCAGGAATACAGGAAGTTCAAGAAGTGCACTCACACTTGAGAAATGTTACACTCCATAGCCTAATAGGCCTACAGCAACTCTTGATCATGTTACCACTTTTGTTACCCAAAAAGTTCCCACACACATTTTGAAATCGATACATGCCAAGCTCGTTTTTTTAGATTCAGGAGTGCAACTAACGTTGAGTAAAGTTGTCTGACTTGGGATCTTACGAACAATACTTCTTTGATTTTAGCGACACTAAGCCGAGGAATTTTAGTTTTTAAAAATTTAAATCCATTACCTTCCTTCCTTCCTTGTCCATCGCTTTCACGAACTGCATTATCAAACCGAGTTTGATGTGGGGAGGTGGCATATAAATAGTTTACTTCGGTACTAGTGGATCGTGGGCAATATTTTTGTGGTCGGGAGATAAACTTTCTAACAGTGACCAGTTTCGTATAATGTAATATTTGTCTCGGCCTCGGATATCACACTCACATAAAGAGCAGAAGATTTTTGTGAATCAGGATTATAAGCCCATAAGTAGAGCAACAACTTTTAAGTCAGTATAAATTTTCCAATTATAATCATGATAACTTAAATACTTTATCAAGGTTTCGTTTAACGTTTTCGAAGGTCTCTTTCATATCTACAGAATTTGCAACTGGGACTGATGATAACTGATTTCCATTGACCAACAATACAAGTTTTCAACAGTCTCTACTTATCAGAGTCACAAAGTGCCTTCAGTTCTGTCATTAATTCATTTAAATCAGGACAGAACACTTACTTTTATCCTCGGAAATAAATAATTTTAAGGTTGACTGTCTGGTCCTCTGAGAAGAGCTTTTTACTCCATTTTCTAGGAGATTCCACTGCTGGAATCGAGACCTAAGTAGCTGAGATTTACTATTAGACAATTACAAATCCCTAAAGAGAGCATTCAATTCCGAATGAATGACGAATTGAGGTTGTCGATGGGCTAAATCAACTTGAAAATCCTCATAATCTTTGCACGTTTCATTTGATGGTCCAGGCTGAATCTCAGAGTCTTCAAAATCTGTTTCTGGTTCTAGCTTATAGGTCTTTATGGGGACTGGAATTGGCAAAGATTCGTTGTGAGGAACTGCTCATAAAGCTGAAGGAATGTTCGAATGTTCAATAGTGTGCTTACTTCTTCCAGAGAACCCGTTGATAGAAGTGATACAATAGTAAGAATCCGTGAGATGACACTTGGGCACAGCAAATGATAATGGTTTACGGGTTCCTTTAAGCCATTCAGTCGAGCTACTGTTACAGAAAGTGCAGCAAATTTTTGGGAGACCAGTGCTTGTCTTGATCGCCAAAGTAGATTTTATAAGCAGTTTTAAGAAGCTGGGAAGGTATATTTCAATAGTAAAACAAATTTCTTACTTAATTTCAATTCACAGTGAAAAAATGACAAACGTTTTACTCAATTTAGACAATATAAGAGCACCGAATCCTCATGCACAACACCGAGATATTCATTTTATGCTCACTAGAAATGGATTTCAGTGCATTGAAGCTAGATAAAATTGGTAGTGCAGAGCTATAGAAAAATTTAACAGCTAAAATAAGTTTTATACATTCTAAATTGAATTAAGGGCCATAAAACCATGGAAATTAGTGCGGGGAGAACACTCGAAAATGGTGTGTGAAGGGAAAAAACTGAGATCATAATCTGATTTAGGAGGTCAATTTACATAAGAATCAGCTGAGACGGTATCAGGGCTCCCTCCTTCCTCTTTTATTTTTTGAAGAACAGTGTAATCCCAAATTATGATTTTACTTATTCAGTAAATTTTTTTATTAAAAATACATTGATATTGATTATTGTGGGGATAGTTTGACATGGTAGGGTTGATATATTTTTTTAAAGAAGCCTGATGCTATAACATAAAATAATTTAAATTACATTAAAGTTTATTTAATATAATAAATAAATATTTTGACGGTATTATAATACAGTTCATGTTAATTGCTGCTGAATGTGAAACATAGCGCCTGGTATCTAACAAATTTAAATATCCCTAACATTATTCAAACAAATATATTCAAAAACAAATTAAAAAAAAAGTTTTTTGTGTATGTGCAACTGTGGCAATAGCCAGCCATCTGTTGTAAGTAACAAATTAAATTCTTTTTCTGCCACATGGTGCCGTAAATTTACTTGAGTTTCCTTTTCAATACGTTTGTATTAAAAAAAAATTTTTTACAAAACCTTAACAATAACAATAAATGTAATTTGGGTAATAATGACCCAAAAGCATATACAAAATAGCAAATGAATGAAATGAGAATGAATGAATGAGTAAGAAAAGAAGGTTTCTGTTGCTTTCCGTTTTTAAAAAATTATCGTTTTTCGAAACAAGTCAGCATCATTCTTTATAAACTTTTATATTAGCACATAAAATAATATTTTTTCTTCTTTTTTAAGGAAAATTTCAAACAAAAAAACTACCTATTTTCTCCTTATCCTAGAAAACATTTGTGTAGACATGCTTGTGTGGCACATTTTTCCTTTTTTGTTTGGGGAGTTTTTTAATTTGTTTTCTGTTTTTTTTTAATTTGAGGGCAACTAGTTCAATATTCAATATTAAAAACTTTTTCTATTTATTTTTGGGCCTGTTTCTGGCTCGTTTTCAGTAAGTTAAAACAATAACTTATGACCGAGGCTGTTGGCATTTTCCATCTCATGCTACTTGCTTTAAGTTGGCATTTATAGTTCAGCAAAGGCAATGTAAGTTTCATAGAAATTTTCCTTTGTTGTAATAAATATTTAAAACGTGTCACAAAATTGTACTGCCTGATTGGTATCAAATTTATAAACGATTGTTAGTAGAAAATGTCTTTCTTGTTATAAGCAAGGAATTCAATTTATAAAGGGTTGTTAGTAGAAAATGTCTTTCTTGTTATAAGCAAGGAATTCAAACGGTAGTCTAATGTAATGACACTTCGTAGCAGCAATATATATTTTTTTTTAAATTAAGTTTTTGGGCATATAGTCTTATGCCCTAATTCAGTAAGAAGATTTAGGACGTTTTTGTTTGAAAATGCTTCTGAGTTCTTGTCTTTGAAGTCTCTAAATTATTTTCTTCAAAAATGGTTGTTGTCTTTGACAATGAAAAATATAAATATTATTACCATGTTTTTTAAACATAAAAATTCAATTAAATTATTATGCAAAAGTTTGAAAAATATATGAAAAAATATGTGTTGGATATAATGTTTAGAACAAAATCATAAAGCAAATACACGAACCTTCTAGCATAGACAATAAATAATAATCGTTTTAAAGAATCAAAACTGCTTCTTTTTTTCGTCCATAGACAAGACGATACATTCGTCGAACAGAATTAGGGCATTAGTTACTCCGCCCATATTTGTGCAAATTTACTTTCTATAGTATGTTAAATAAATAAATAAATTTAAGGTGTAATAATATTCGTTACTAACCACTTACTTTAATGTATCCAATTTTACCAAAAAATTCCTTGTAATAATCTCAACAGCAATAAATAAAACAAAGCAGGCACCATTATCATACAATACACTCGAAGAAGTATATTCACTTAATTCAAAATATGTAAATTTTATTATGGTAATAAATTTTGCTTACTAGTATTTATCATTATTAATTATAAGCATCTCTTGAAATAACTCAATTAAATTAACTTCCAAATAGCTTTTATGGCTGATTTTATGAGTGTATTATCAGTAATGGTTGGTGCCAAGGCAAAACTCAATTGGAATAAAAGCTAATAACTGAAAACATAAGTTAATAAAATTTACACGAATGAATTTTATGTTTCAGCTTGAGTTTTTTACCAATTTAGTTTTACATTTTATTTTGCTATTAATTGTTTCATACAGCAATTTTAAACTTTTTTAAATTGATTACATTTCACTTGATAATTCGGCTGTATATTTTAAAATTAATTTAAAAAATGTTTCCATAAGAATTTCTTTTTTTATTAATAAATCAATTTCTGTATCTTTGCACAAGTGTATGAAAACAAAATTAATTAAACAACTGGCCTTTACTGCAAGTTTTATGGCATTATTTTTTTTTTCTTATAACAAGAAAAGAAAACATATTTTTTTTCTAGTCATTACCTCTATAAGCGCCCAAAGTATTAATAGCACGAAAGACTTAAGCACATATAATATAAAAGTTTCTTAACTTAAATATTAAAATAGCGAGAGGCAAATTTATTTAAAGAAATTATGAATAGTAATTCATTATAATTACCCAAATACAAATATTTCTTTTATATGGCCTCACCCAATTTCTTGTGAAGCTCAACTTTACATATTTCTTTATATAATGAACAGCTGAGGGATTTTGTTTCGCTGAGAAATCTTACAGCAATATAGAAATCTTCGTTTCAATTATTTAATAGACATGAAAAACATCTATAGATGAAATGAAGTAATATTTTTTTCACTTGTATTAAATTTTTAAACAGTTAATGTCTTATTCACAAAAAATATTTTTGATTTATAAGAAATCAATAAAACAGTTTTAGGGCTATGCTCTTTATGTCAGACACAGGACAGTGGTTGACATCCATATTTACCTCCATAATAAAGCAAGCCACAGACCTTGCGACTGTTGGTACAACATGAACAAGTTGTGTATAAGATTGTAAAGTGTGTGGGGTCGTCGCATGAACTTGTGTATCGGTTGTACGAAAGATTAAAAAGATTAGATTTTTTGGCAAGTTGTATAGACAGGTTGTAAAATTTAGGAGTTTGTTGTACAACTTCATTTCATTTTGTTCTTATTTTCGTTGTGGTCATATGAAAAACATCGCGCTCGAATTCAAATTTGCGTATAAAATGGAAAATTCAACAGAAATAAGTGATTTTATTTAATTGTATAAAAGTTTGCGCGGAAGAATTGCTTTTGTATATGCATCGGAACTGACACCCACGTGCAATTTTTATAGTCCATTGGCTCACTTTCTTTTAATATTTCCAAAAGTTTGTTCTTAGCATACGTTTTTTTTTATATAAATCACTCCTGTAACCAAATTCTTTTTTTCTGTCCTTTTTTACGTTCTTCTTCTTTTTGTCACCAAAAAAACCATCCATTACAATACGCGATATAACACCCGATGTTTACTCCATGTTTACTCCAAAAAAAAAATTAAGAAATAAAGTTATGCTCTAATGTTGTACACGTTGTTGTAAAGTTTGTAGGCAAAACACACAACTTGTTAATCCAACGTGTTGTACCAACGGTCGCAAGGTGTATGCCTTGCATATAAGCAAAGTACCTCCTATACGTATGAGTGTTATTTTCAACCCACTCTCAAAAAATTATGCACAAAAGTATGCAATAGAAAATATAAATTATTACTGTGCTACCATAATTAAAACTGGTAGGGGTGGCGTATGTTTGATATTTGCGTTGCATATTAATAATACGCAACGGGCACACAGAATACTGTGTTAAAAAAATTTTAAAAAACAAAATGCATATCGAGCCTTATTTTCGATTTTATCGTAAGCGTCAATTTACATACATAAATATATATATATGAATATTTTAAAAAAATATTCTCCTGCAAACTTTAATTTTTGTCGCTCACGATTAAATCGAAAATAGGGCTCGATAAGGTTTTTTTTTTGCTTTGTTTTGAATTTAAAAGCTTTTTTTGAGGCTTTTCGACTTTACATTGCGTTTTACTTTTCTATTTAACCAATGTTTTACTACAATTCCTGACACTAAGAGAACTGTACATCGTTTTAAGGTTTTACTATAACGAGCCTTGAGTGCAACATTATCATAAGCGACATCCGGTCAAATATGTTTTATTTGAAAACTTAAGATTTCATGACATAGCTTATAATTCTAAATTGACAAAATATCATAATTGCTTATATTTTATCGTAAGTAGATGTTTACATTTAAATAAAAATAAACTTATCGTAAGGGCATTGCTACACGTTCAATATTATTGAAAGCGATACAGTATCGCGATATTTATTGAACGTGTAGCATGCAGTATTGTTGGATCGCGATCCATATCGCAGAAGGGCCTAAATAAAATGTAACCCAGATCGCGGATCGCGTGATAAATATTGAACGTGTCGCATTTTAATGATATAAGATCGCGATATTTTAATAAGAAGTGAAATAAAACAAATCAAATAAAAGACGCAGTGCAAAAAACTTAATAAATAAAAATTAAAAAAGTGTATAACATTTGTGTAAAGTTTGTTTTAATAGAGGGTGATGGCAGAAGATAGTGCAAGCGAGTGGGTTCTGCCGGTGGAATCGGAATCAACGACTGAAAAAATTACTTTGAGACTTTATTTTTAATTTGGTGGCATTGCCGGAGTTGTTGGCTTCGTCGGCTAAAGCTTATTCTAGCCTGTTTTTTTGTGGTTTTCTCGCGATATAAACTATTAGATGAAATCAAATGAAAATTTATTCACCTACCGCAGAAGTGTTAACGATTTTATTAGTTAATAAGAATTTGAATAAAAATGAACTTGGACTGTGTAGTGTAGCCACTCAAAAAAAAAAATTTTTTAATTTTTTGACATTTCTCCTGATTTTCGGTAGTAAAATAATTCTTTCTGCCAAAAAACCGACTTACAGAGATCTCATAAAATATGATAAGAAGAACTACGTGTAATATAAAATTAAATTTTAATGGGCGTACCTCAGCCCATTTTTTAAATGCAAGTTTGTGTATTTTTCAGAGGTCAGGGTGTGTATTAGGTCTTGTAAAAATCGGTAAAGTATAACCGTTTAAAATAAAATATTAAATTTTAATGGCAGTGACTCCGTCTATTTTTTTTAATAGAGGATTGTGTCTATTTTAGAGCTCAAGGTGTGTGGTAAGTTTCGTAAAAATCGGTTAAGTAGAACTGCGTGAAATATTATAATAAATTTTAGTGGGCGTAACTCCACCCATTTTTTCAACTTTTTCGCAGCAATCAAATAAGCAGAATATCATAAAGTTAAATTTAAAAAAATTTGAGCGTGTTCCAACCCATGTTTTTTACAATGGGACCAAAGGGAACCTATACCCTTTTAGACAAAAAAATTATTTTTACAATCGGTCTAAAATGTACTGAGTTATAAAGTAACCCCCCAAAAATTGAGACGCATTGTTAACCTCCTCCTTCTTTTGAAGTCTGTTAAAAATAAAACTATTTGGCACCTTCTGAGTGGGCATAACTAATTTCTAATTCGAGTACAAATCCTATAGGCTAATCCTACTAAATTATACTGATTTTCAAAATTGGAAGACATACTCCACATAACATTAAAATAAAATTTAATAATTTACGATCAGTTAACTTTGACAAAAATAAGTTTTGCGAACAATTGAAGTATGGATACAATGATGATAAAATCAAAGAGTTAAACCTTAATTTAGTAAAGCACTCAACAAAAAATACGGTCCTTGAAAATGGAACGGAATTTCTTTGTTCACAAAAATTAAAAATATCAGTACAAAAATTTAAAGATTTGTGGACATTATGTGACAAAGGAATAATCCCTGAAAGATATCATCAAGAATACGTTAATATGAAAAGTGATGATAAAATGGAAGATGTACTACCAGAGAGTGACGATGATGAGGATTGCATTTAACTTTTAGTATACTTAAATATATAATACACTTTTTTTTAATATTACATATACAAGCCTAACATAAATATTAATAAAACACCTTATAATATTCAAATCATAATGCTGTTTTTGCTTTTGGCAACCTAATTATAATCAGATTAAAACTAAACCGAAATGTACTAATTTATTTTTCTATTAAATAAAAAAATATAAAAAAATATCGTAAGGGAAAAAATTTTTTCAATTCCTCCATTAATATGCAAAAAAAATTATCATAAGTGCCATAGCTAGTGTTGTTTTTGCTCCCACTCACTGACTAGGACAAAATTATTACAAACTGCATTAAAACATTTTAAATTTTATCCATACATTTGGAAATAATCGGAAAAAAACCTTCTCCTGTAAAGTTTGGTTATTGTCGTTTACGATAATGTTGCGCTCAAGGCTCGATAATATCACCTAAAGTGTCGAATTGTTAGTGGAATTTTCTTATATCTTGCATAAATTTTATATTTATATTCCATAAACACTGACAATTTTAACAATGTGAATTTTAACATAAGTTTGCATAAGTTGAAATTTTTAAGTGTTACTCATGCAATTCTTTTTTATCTTATTTATAAAAAAAATACCAAAATAAAACGACAGTAAGAAGCCATTTATGTACAACAATGTGTAAATAAATGCATGTTCTATAGTGATAATATAAATAATGTGTAGAAAAGAAGTGTGAAAAAATAGTAAAATATAATAATATCTATAATTTTTATGTAAATAAGTCAAATTTTGAATACATGTAAGAAGAGGTAATGGGGTAATTCAAGCGACCAGTTTAAGCTTTTCAAATCTCTCTTTTAGTACTTTATGTGAAATATTATGTGCAAATTTATTGTCCTTTAAAATCGTTTAATATATGCTTGCCTTTCAATTCTATGCTGCATGTGTGTTTAACCTAATTATCAAAACAGACCTTAGCAGCTAAAATATGATTAAGAGTAAATTTCAAAATTATTAAAAATTTATGCATGAAAGCTACAAAGAAAGTAAATTTATAATATTTTATGTTGATATATAAAAGTATATATGTATATATAAAAGTGTTACAAAGTAACTGGATTATTTATGCAAAATATGCCATACATACATAGATTTTTTTTTATCGAAGATATACTTTTTTAATACATTTTTGTAATCAGTAAATATCAATTTAAGCAAAAAGTTAAAATGTAGCAGGCCTTACTGCTAAAAAAACTAATTTGAAAATTTAAATATGTCACTCAAAATATTCAGAAAAATACTTTTCGCTTCTTAAGTAGGCGGAAAACTTTAGCCTGGACTAAATTCCATTAGTATTAAAAATTCCTATACTAGGGTGACAGTATGTTGATACGTTTAAAGTTATTTAAATTAAAATGCATTCATTCTAGCAATTTATTGTCGAGTATGCTATTTTTCAAATATACATGGCCAAAAGCAGTAATTGTTATTGCTTAAGTGTGTACGTATGTATTATCTGCTGTTGTTTAGTTTTTCATTAAAAACCACCCACATGGAAAATATACTACAATTTCTCTATATTCAAATATACAACAAAAGTACACTGAATGAATAAATGAATGAATGAACGAACGAACGAGTGAATGAATGAAAAGCACCAAGCTATATATTCTTTTATTTTTACTTTTTGGTGAAACGGAAAAATAAATTAAAAAAAAACAACTCTAAATATATAGAAACCACAGTTGATTGTTATTGTCGTTGTGTGGGGACTACAAAACTGAAAACTCCTTTAGTTGTCCCTGCAAAAAAAAAACAAAAATGCTGTCTGTTTCACTGTGGGAAGCATGTAATCAGTTGTATGTTTATATATGCTCTATGAGTATAAAATATATAGAAAATAAGTTTCTAAAGAAAAGTAGAAAGGAGGACAAAGCAAAAACACTAATATAAGTGCAAAAAAGAATATTGCTATTTTGCATGAAAGCTTAAGCATCTGCACACAATGTTCTTTGCAGCCATAAAAAAAATTAAATAAACTAACTGTTCAACTTACTTTAACTAAAAACTCAGAAATTAATGAAAAGATTCACTCAAAACAATGTTGGGTTAGATCAGCATACTTGACTCTTTTTCTCTCCCCCTCCCCCATTACTGTTATAAGCCACACACAGTGGTAAATGTTAACATCAGCAACTGTGACAGGTGAATTTCTGACGTTTTTAATTTAATTTCAATACAAAAACACACATATTCAAGAGATGCTGAATTTAAGACAGTATATAGTAAAATTTTAAAGAGGCTACTAGGGTTTTGAAAAAGTTCATTATATGTGAACCGGTCTATGAAAAGGTGGCTTATGACTCAAAGACAAAATTTCGAGAAATCAGCTGTTAAAAATAAACAATGCATTTCGTCAGTTTCTCGGTAGTTGTTCCCCTCCGTTCTGTTTCTGTTGCTCTTTTCCGTTATAAAGTAGTGAAATTTTGAGAGGGAAAAAACTGTATACGATTCTTGTTGTTAAAATTTCATTAATTTGCAATTTTTCCTTTTTCACTCTAGAAAATTTTCTCGAGTTTCAATAAAATCTTGTTTTTCTTTCATTTGTGCTCTTCTTTCTCTACATTTTTAGTACATTTCTAAGCAGGTTAAGATTTTCTGCTTTTTACCATGTCAAAGAGCGTTGCAAAAACTATCCGACCCAAAAAAAAATGAAAAATAATTTGTTGAGTCATAAACCACCTTTTCATAGACCGGGTCACATATGTGACAGCGCACAGAGAAAGGGACCTAAGAGTAAAAAAATCAATTTTCACTTTTTTTTTTGATGTGGACAACATCTGAGCATCGAATGAGACCGATCTTATATCCCAAAAGTGTTCCCTCCCAGAGATATGCGCGTTTAATGAAATTGAAGTCGACTATTCTAAGGTTATGTGAAAAAATTTTCGTACTAACAGAGTGATATTCACGATTTAAAAGAATTATAAATGAGTATTTATTATAATTCACAAATAATAATTTCAGAAAATAAACCTGGTTTCGAAAAAACGCGAGCAAAATTGATATCAAACTCATGGTAGAAAACAGTAAAAACCAACTACACAAAACAAGTAGTAGGGATGACCTACACACGTTTTGAATGTTGACCAACACGTTCCTGACGTTATGAGATGTGTCGCTTTCAAATTAGACCAATACCAACACGCTCAGTGATGGTACACCAAAGATACACGTATTTAAATCTTTAAAATGGCTCTCCTGAACAAAACCGGTTTTTACTCTTAGGTCCCTTTCTATTTTGCTCGTCACATATAATGAAAGCAGCATTATTATCTTTTCAGAAATTTAAGTTAGAAATTGTACTAATAATGATCTCGCCGAGCCAAGAAGTTGTCTTGAATAAATATTAATATGCATATTAAAATGTAAAAATAAAATCATTAATTATCTGCTCAATACAGGGTGTTTACAAGCCACCTTAACCTGCCCGAAAAAAGTAGCAATAAATTTTGAGAACGTATCTTTTCTAATGGAAAATTATTCAAATTAAGACACAAACATTTCTTATATTCTTCCTTAATAGTCTAATATTTTTAGCTCTCTATATTATAAAATTGTATATACAAATATATATAAATTACAATAAACTTTTTAGCATTATAAAAGCACAGGTTTTCCAACAACAGTTACATTTTGATGGATTATACCTATAATATACTTGACATAAATAAATCATTTTACTGCAGGTCTGACTCACTGGCTGGCTGACATAAATTTCTACTTTTCTTGTTTTATTTTCCACTTCACTTCATTTGTTTTCCAGTTCGTTTGTTTGTCACAAATTTTCCATTTTAATAAAAAACAAATTTTTTTGTTGTTGCTTTGCTCAGTTGTGTTGCATGGCAAATGTGACAAATGACAAATATTTGTGTCTGTTTCTTATTGATGATTTTGCTATTGACCATTGAACTAATGACATTTTAAATTTTAATTAAATCAAAATTGCAGGAAGTTTTTAATTAGCCTTACAGCTAAATGTTTTAATTTTCTTAAGGCTTAAATAAAAGTTTTGGCAAATTTAAAGTAATATCTTGTATATTTATTATTAATCAAAATAATAATCGATAACTACTTAAATGATTTAAAGTTTTCATTTTAAATTCTGGGCGCTAATTTGACTGATTTTATAATTTATTAAGCATGAAATTCTTTCTAAAGTTTTTGTTGCCTCTTCGAAAATTCTGCTATGCTACAGTTCCACTTACCGTATTAAAGAAATAAAGTTAAAATGAAAAGTAGTACAGCTAAAATAAATTTATTTAATGAAAATCCGATACGCAATCAACAATTTTTTGTTAGGCAGACCAAAAAAGACTTTATATTTTTAGCTTCCTTTCGCTATCTTCCTACTAAAATTAAAATTGTTGCTGGTTTAATAGTGTAACATGTTTTTTGTTTTCTTAGCTTTAAAGCTGAGAAGAAAAAAATTAAGCTCAAGCTACAGAGGACTCTCGACAGTTTGATATAATTTCAGCATTCGCTGAAGTAGTTGGAACGTTGACTACAAAAACCGCAGAACCTTCGGCTCAAGCCTGGTATCAAATAGTCATTAAAATAACAAAACCACTTTTTTCTGATATTCATTAGTGACCCTTTGTATTAGTTGTTGTAGGAAAATTCAAGTGATGAAGACAAAGTCACTGGTCACTGAACTATACCGATTTCAGCAGATACTAATCCTAATGTAACAACAGAGTGCCCCCTTTCGTTGTGTAGCATAAATTATTGGCAAAGTAAAATAACCAATCAAATGGCCTAAAAAAAATTAATACACCTCATTGACACCAGAGGCGCTGCAATACAGCATTATTAAAAACGTGCAAAAAGTAGGGTTGTATATCTTGCATTACCATCTGTCTCCTCTATCACCATTCCTTTCCTAAAGAAGGTAACACCTTGTAATAGCAGTAGGCATTCACTGCCTGAGTGTTACTTTACTTCTCTTTAAAAAAATTAAAATGAGAGTTATAACTCTTATTAGATATGTGACATGGGCTTAAGAAAAATTAAAAGACTGTAATACTCTGGTATATAACAAGAGCTCGAAATTTTTCACTTTGATATTTTTAATTCTATTTCAAATTTAAAAACATTTTTAGCATTCCAAAAAATTATTTACCTCTGATTTGATATAAAATAATTTCAGTTTAAAATTATTTTCACGTGAAATAACCAACAGTACCAATTCCTAGAAATCTTTTTATCTATTGAGTAGTTTACCTAAGAAATACTTCAAATGTTGGAGGGAATTAATTAACTATATTCCAAATTATCCAGAGTATACTGTAAAATATACCAGCATACTATGGGAGCTCTTCTCAATGTATGTAGGTAACATTGTTTAACTTTTTATAAAAATTGTTCAAGATAATAAAATTTCACCAGCAGAAACATCTAAACTGTGTAAATAAGTTCACATACACACACACACACACTTTTTTTACTATAGTAGAGTAACATGTTAACACGCATACACCCTTAACCATGAAACGAGCAGCAGTAACAGCAGCGAATGTATCTTATATTCTGGGAAGAAAGCTTTAAATTTTTTGGCGTATTACTCAAAGTCAAATAAAATAAATTAGAAAAGCACTGATAAAATGCCAACAAAAGTACAGAGGACGAAAAATGTGAACAAAAATAAAAATCTAACAAAAAAAAATAAAATAAATAAAACTGATAAAAACAATGAAGACGAAGAGCAAGTTGTTGTTTTATTTTAAATATAACTTTTTTTTTAACATATTAGTTCCACAGGCATTAACGCTTTCAATGCCAAGCCAACAAGGCTATAATTTGAAAGAAAATTTAACACAACAGTAAACAGGCTGGTAGGAGATGAAAAAAAATCTCACTTTCCCAGTGACACTTTGTACAAGTTCAGCAGTTACTAAAACAATGACAAAGTCTCAAGCGAACATGTTGATATACATAAATGAGATTTGTAGCAACATTGTTGACATTATGATGAAAATCTTTTATTTGTAGCAAAGTAACTTTATGTTCAGAAGGAAAAACTAAGTCGAAAAGTGAAAATGTCATTCGATGGCAGAGAGTAAGATAAAAAAATACCCTACAAGTTTCTTTTATTTACCTTTTTTTTAATTTATTATCTTGATTATTTATCACAAATAATGGAAAAGAAAAAACAAAAGAACCCAAAAATTTTTTAAGCATATTTAGATGTTTGGGTGTAGCATGAAAAAATAATTGCTTTTTTAAGATTTATTGAGGTGATGAGGTGGGCAGAGCTTAACATTACCTTGACCATACAAGGTGCAAATAAAAAAAGACACTTATGATCCTGAGGATATTATAAGGACAGCAGACCGGCTTAGTGGAACAAATGTAAACCGTTGGCTTATCATTTGATTAAAAGCTAATCAAATGCTTAGATATATGTATGTTTATTTATTCAAAGGTGCTACATTTCTCAGTAGAAGTGAAATATGGTGACTATAGTTTTAATTTTTTTTTTTCTAATGTCCAACTATGATTTCATTGTCATACAATAAGCAGACTCACCGGTGTAAATAAAGAATGAGAAACAGCTGTCAAAAAGGTGCCATTTTTAACAAAATTCAAGGCTTTCCAGTGAAAGTGAAAAGCTGCAGTCTTTATAAATTAAAAAACATCAGCAAATAACTATTTTATTTTGTTACATTATGTGCAATATTAAACTATTTTGTAATCAATGCTAAGCAAACTGGTTGTGTGGTGATTTTGAGCGCTGTGCTCTGACATAAAATTACACAGATCTAATGGATAAGAACTTAAGATTATATAAAACATAAAATTCGCAATTGTCTAGTGAAATAGGATACATAAAATATGTAAATATTTTGTGCACAATTGCAATAAATGATTAGTAGATATTAGGTTAGGTTAGCAGGCTGCTGGTGAAGAATGAAAATTTAGGGGTCCAGCTCACTTGGGTCCAAAACGATGGATCCCTTTGTGCTGTGTGTAAGTTGAATGTAGTAGAATAAGAGTGAGACTGGGAGTATAGGGCGGATATAGATGAAAAGTTTCTGTAGACTAAGAGAGAGTAAAGGAATCTCTAGTACATACACATGCCATGGGGGAAGGCTAACGGCCATATCAGCCGCTGCTCCTAATGCATAGACTTAGGTTTCTAAGTTCTATTTCCGATAGCTCGGACAGGCTATTGAAGGATATTCTGCCAAGGAAGTGCAGACGGAGATCTTCCAAAGCAGGGCAGAACCAGAGAAGATACGAAATTCTTTCCTCCTCTTCCTCATCATTTCAGCTGTAACAGTAATCATTATACGGAAGACCCATACGTTTAGCGTGGGTTCCAAAAGTGCAGTGGCCGATAAGTGTGGCCAAGTGCTTCCTGGTGAAGCTAATGAGGTTTTCGGTTCTGTTGATGTTTAGGCGAGGCCAAAGGGATATCAATATAATACAGGTAGTAGATATTGCTTGTACATAATATGTAGGACATTGGAAAGTTAAGACACTTGCGTATTTCTCATACAATCGCATCTAAAAGTAACTTAAAAAAGAATAAATAAACCTATACATGCTTTCAAAATCACTTGTAAGCAAAGTACTACACTTAAAGAAAAATTATTCATTCCGATAATAAGGCTGCTTGATTGATATTTCCTTAGCACGTGAATGAAATGTTGCTTTAATAATAAATTGTAAATTTCACTTGCTGAATGAAATTTCTCTCTTTCTGATGCAATGAAAAAATTCATAGCTAGCACGAAGATTTTTCTTTCAGTGTACATTAACTAAATGCAAACATATTCAACTAACATCAATAAATAGCGGCTGGTAGCAGCAACAATAGCATTCACAATCAAATAAAGACAAAAGAACAATAACTGATAACATTTAATGGATGTTTTGAAATAAACATAAACACACTTGTAAACTTAAAATCTCACACAAAATTTTTTTATTATACAATAATAAAAATATAAAAATCTGAACTCTCTAAAACCTTTTTAGCACAGATTGTGAATGAGTAAAATCACGAGAAGAAACAAAATTACGTTTAAAAAAGTCTACAGGCGATGAAGATATTAAAATATTAATGTTTTACATAAATCAGCACAAGATATGCATGGAAGTGTGTACGTGACATAAAATAATATATATTTAGATGTGTATATATTTAGTATGTTTTACACATCCAAAAAAAATTCTAACATCTCTTTCCAGCAAAATCATTCCATTATACAAACAAGTAGATGCTGAAGTTTTAAGTGTTTTTGTTGGAAGAAAAAGGGGAACATAATTTCAAGCTAAAATTTGAAGTAATAAAAGTAACCGCACAATTATTTTTATCTACCAAATATAATGTTAGGGAAAAACTTTTTTAACTTCAAGCTTTTAATGTTTTTCATTTACATCTTTGTTTCCTTGCTACAGGTGAAAAGAAGACTATTTATACAGGGTGGCACACAATCAAGGTCATAATTTGAATGGGCTGCAATCTTTGCAAATGCTCCCCAGTTTCACTGTACTTTCACATTTATGATGAAAATTTATAATCCGACATCACAAGTGGTTGCAAACTAATGGTGCAAATATTGTATATTTAGGATATAAGCTACATTCGACAATAACACAACAACAAATCATGTGAAATTGAAATTTCCTACAATCATACCTATCGTATTGTATGCAGCACAAAAAGCAATAGCAGACTCGGAATTTAAAACAGCTGTCTTTTGTTTTCTTTATAAATCCAAAGCAATCAAACTCCCGCGTTGGCAAAGTTTCAAGGCGGAAGTGCTGCCACTAATACTACCTCGAAACTCGAAACTAAGGTAAGTCTGAGAATGTTTAATGAATACTGTCCAAATTTATAAGAGCTTTAAGTTCAAACTCTCATCGCATGAGAAAAATTAGTAAAAAAAAATTAATGCTTTTATTACTTGGCTGTTTTAATGGTGATACTGATGTTCAAATTTTGAGTGTGGCCTAGCTTAAATCGACTTTATTTATTTATTAGAAACAATAATATAAAAAAATAACAAATTACATTAATAATTTTTTATGATCCAAAGTCTCTATTTGGCCTTATCTGCAAAAAATTATATTACTTTATGTCACTTCATTAATTTTACGTCACCCTGTACAAAAAAAAATTATCTTTATATAAAATGGAATATTAGAATGTGTGCTTGTTTGCTCATACCTTATAGGAGAGCTGACTTCTAAGCCAATATTCATGAAAATTTCGACTGGGACTCGTTCCACAAAGTTTTTAACAGTTTTTATAATATAAACAAGCAAAACTTCGCCACTTGTTGACCAATTTTCAAAATTATGTTTGCATATGGAAAAGGCTACTAAATTTTACTAAAAGCCGGGGGTACGAAATCTGGCCGCCAAAAATATATTTACAAATTACTTTGTCCTTTGTGGACCAATTTTAAAAATTATTTTTGCATATGGAAAAGGTCAACAATTTTTTTCCTTTTTTTTTGTAATCTGGAGGAGGAGGGAGATGGCCCAAATTGCTCACCCCCAAAAATTGATTATCAAATAACTTCGTCATTTGTGCACCAAAATGGAAATGGTTTTCACACATGGAGGAGGTCTACTAAGAAAGGGGAAAAATTTGCCCGCCAAAAAATTGATTATTAAATTATTTTGCCGTATGTGAACTAATTTTCAAAATTATTTTCTTATATTTAAAGGATCATTACTTTTTTTCAAATTGTGGAAGGGGAATTAAAATGCCCATCCCAAGAATTGATTATCAAATTACTTTTTCGTTTGGTAACCAGTTTTCAAAATCCTTTTTCCATATGGAAAAGACCCACGATTTTTTTTTTATAATGTGGGAGGGGAAGGCAAACTGCCCGCCCCAAAATCTAATTATCAAATAAACTTATCATTTGAATCAATTTAAGAAAAAATATTGTTTTGCATATTGACAATATTCTCACATATTTTTAAATTTAAATCAAAAAAATTGTTTTGCATCTTAAAAATATTCTCACATATTTTTTTGGAAACGGGGCGAGGCGTGGAAAGTGCCACCCCAAAAATTTAAATTCAAATATTTCTGCCTTTTGTGGACTAATTTTCAAAATTCATTTTGCATATAGAAAAGGACCACTGAATTGTTTTATATTGTTTTTAAAACTGTGGTAAGGGAAAGCAAAGTGCCCGCCGCTTGTGAACAATTTTTTAAAGTTCTTTTTGCATATGGAAAAGGTCCACGAATTTTTTTTTAATTGTGGAAGGAGGAAGCTAACTGCTTGCCCAAAAATCTGATTATCAAATAAACTTATCATTTGAATCAATTTCAAAAAAAATATTGTTTTTCATATTGACAATATTCTCACATATTTTTTGGAAATGGGGTGGGGCGTGGAAAGTTCTACCCCGACAATTTTGTCTCCAATATATTTGTCATTTGTGGAAAAATTTTCAAAACTCATTTTGCATGTGGAAAATGTTCACTACAATTATTTTTTGAAGTTAAGGGAGGGGATGGTGGTTAAATGGCCACCTTTAAAAAGTAAATTTCGTCGTTTGTTAACCACTTTCCCACATTCTTTTCTCATATGGAAAAATTTCGCAAGCATTTTTAATAATTAAGGGGTTCATTTATATTTATCAACATATTTGCACTAAATAAATTTTTCTCTTCATACATTATTTCTTTTAACTCAATATATTTTTACAAGCTTTTATTTAGTTTAACCTGTTGTCCGTTGTCTGTCTGTAATCAAATCTTGCAAATTAAATTTGATCCGCTTTCCTGTTTCCTATAGTGCTGAAATTTTTCATGCATGTATAAATCGGATGACAATGCAATATTATTATGACATAAAGTTGATCTGATGATGGCGGATAATGTTTTTGGATATTTAACCTTTTAGCTCATTTTATTAACAAATAATAAAAGCTTGTTAAAAAAGGTTTGTTTTTTCTCTGTAGTATTCTTTATAAATGAAAATATACGAAGTTACAAATTATGTGAACTGTTACTAAAATATCAAATGACTTTATTGCAGTCTTGTCAGAGAAGTAATATCTTCTTTTTGAAAACTCTTCAGAAAATCAAATTTTCTTAAATGAAACTTGCATCAACTGAGTCAACTGACACCAGCCACAGTGGACCCAACACCAGAGCACTAATGAAGCTGTGGCGCCTCTCAAATATACAAACATGTTCCATTCTGCTTGGATTTATCAAAACATTTACAATTATTTTGGGTGTTATTTGTTCCTTAAAAGTTATCACATATTACTTGGCTTATAAAGCGATACAAACTTTACTCTATCAAATCATATATATGGAAATTTTTTCAATGTTACAGATACTGAATATGAACAAAAATGTGACTTGTTTTTTTGGTTAAGCAACGTCAATATGTACAATAAATACACTTAGTATATATTTAATATTTAAACAAATTTCAAGCTTATCCCAAAGTAGAAGAATCTCTTACTGTTTACCCAATAAATCCATGAAAATCATGATCCAATTACTATAAAAGAGAAATATACACATGCAAGTTTGTACACATGCTTTTTAATTAAATCCTTGCAATACCACACACAAATCAATATTTACAATCATATATCTTTGTTCAATGATGTTACTATTGAAATTTTCATTTTAATTTGCTGCCTTCTAGAACTGTTCAAAATTCCTTTTTGTATGCTATTAACCAATTAACGCCAATACAAGCATACATTTACGAAATATCAAAAATAGAAAAAAAACAAGTGTATAGAAAAAAATTTAGTTCGTTAACGAGCACCTGCCCCGTCGTCAAAAAAAAAGAGTATCAGACGTATAAAATCAATGAAGTTTTTTTTTTTTTGTTAATCGACAGGATACACATAAATTTAGCATCAATTGATCTCATACATACATACATATGTATGCATGTATTTATATGTATGTGGAGTTCATACGCAGATACACTGGTGTCAGCAGGGGGTGAAAGCAAACTCGTATCGATAAACTGTAATGGTTAGATGTCGATTGCCAGCCAGTGAAACATGACCAAATGGTTTGTATAACTAACTTTATTAACGAAGCGGAAAGTAGAATCGACACAGTTTTAACACACACTCAGATAAATGGTAAAATACCTACTAGCAAGTACTCACATGCATACACATACACACACACACGTTTACATAAATACATACACATGCACGTTGTTACTGCAAATTCGGATGATGATACACCCGAACATCCGTGGTTTAATTGACATTGGTATTTGGTTTTTTTTTTCTTCTCTCTGTATTTAAAGTTACTTGCCTTAACGTTACTTGAATTTAATGTGCAATATCAGTTTAATCTGATGTTTATAATAACTTAAAATACGAGTACCTCAAAGCTTGAGTCAGACTAGTATTCCATTTGAAAAATAAATTAAAGCCAGTACTTACAAGATTCAGTCTAGCAAACTACCTTATTATTTTACTTAAATTAAAAATTTTTTCTCTTAAAAACACTAGGAATTTCAATAAAGTGCCCTGCCACTGGCCTTATTTGCTTTTTTAACGAACCTTTTGTAAGGGTTTCATGGTGCAATTACAAGCAAATAAATTTGGTTTGCATATCTATGTACGCAATTGTTGGAATGCAATCTAATACCCTGTGTGCTAAAACATGTCCTTTGAAAGCCACTATCAAAACCAAATTTCAATAGTAGTTTGACAACTACAAAATTAAATACAAATAAATGCAGCAGAGAAAAATAAATGGCCATGTTAAGTGATATTTTTTTAAATGTAAGATTTTAACTGGTGGATTTCAATATTTATGCTTCAGTTACTCATTTATTTATTCATTTAAGTAGAATCCAATTTCGTATGTGCAGGAAAAGGATTAATATATAAAATTGATTAGATAACTAATGAGAAAGAGGGCATTTTTTCTAGCTTAGCAGCAACATATATGTAGGTTTATTTGTTTCATTTGCGTTATTAAAAAAATTATTTTAAAAATGCGATATGAGTTCCGATAGATCTTAAGGTGCAATCAGAGGTGCCATAACCATAGCCATAGAAAACAGCCGCACAAACCAAACTAATGGGCAACACTCTATTTGATTATAGGTGACTCGCCATAATGCCACAATTCTCACCATAGAAACCAATTGAATTCTGGTTTGGTTCTGGCTATGGCATTATGGCTATGTCACGTCTAATTTAAGCTTTAAGAATAATTTTTAAGCCAATCAATGAAATAAAAGTGTTAAAAATTATTGAAAAACTATTGAAAGCTAATTCTAAAATGATAGCAATCACATCAAATCTTTTGTCGTATTTAAATCTGTTTTGTTTCTTAATTGATTTTCGTGACATTCCTGAATGTTTTTCAAATAGTTAAACAATTGTTATTATTACTTTGCTATTCCATTTTCTGAATTGTGTTGGCGTATACGCCAGCAAGAAAAGATAAGTGAAACCCTCACCTTCAAACCGAATTCCAAACTTTTCAAGTGCCAGCCAGTGTCTGTTGGCATATCGGCTGCAAGTTCAGCAATAGACCTCTAATAAAATACTTGCAAAAGCTCAGACACTTCTTATGTTTAAAACAAACGTAAACTTGATACATATTTAAATTTAACTGGGTAAGAAAATATTTTAATCGGGAATAAGTTATAAATCAAGCTTAAGTTCAGTATTTAAAATTTTTATACAACTAAATATTTCTATAAATTAATGTAATTTTCTACAAAAGAGAAGAAAAAAATATTATTTACAAATGTATTAATTGTATAAACAATTATTTCTTATATTCCATTTCATTAAAAATGCATATGTTAGCAAACAATCTCTGCCCTAATAGATCAAAATGTGTGCGTAGCATTCTTATGCAGAAACGTATATATTTTCAATTAAAGAAAATTGTCTCCAATGTAAGTAGTAGGGAATTGTTCCTCCGGGCGCCGATTAAAATTGTGAAATTTGGGTAATTAAAATTTGAAATTTGAGAATTTCAGTACAAAATTTTAAAATTTGGGTAATTAAAATTTTAAAATTTTAAAATTCTTGGAAATTTGTGAAATTTGATACCCTACGAGGGTGGATCAATAAGTCCGTCCAACTTTTTGTTTACATAAGGAATTTTTTGTTTACATAAGGGGTTTTGTTTGTTTAATACATACGAGGGTGGTTTAATAAGTCCAGTTTTTTATGACCGTGGGAATTTGTATGTGTGTATGTTTGTGGGGTGGATTAAGGGGTTTCATAAGATTAAGATTTCATAAGTATATATGCCGAAGGGAAAATCATGCAATGATTTTTCCTAATACTAATGGGGGTGAAATAGTGAAAATTTATTTTTCTTAGTGCCTACGGCAATATATGAATATTTTTCCTAATGCCTACGGCAATATATGAATATTTTTCCTAATGCCTACGGCAATATATGAATATTTTTCCTAATGCCTACGGCAATATATGAATTTTTTTTCAAATGCCTACGGCAAAACATGATTGTTATTTTTTCCAAATGCCGACGGCAAAACGTAATTATTTTTCCAAATGCCGACGGCAAAACATGATTATTATTTTCTAATACCAAAGGGAAAATTGCCAGTGTTGCCAGAGTGTAGAAATTTGTTATCGTAATACTATATCAGTAATATCAGAGAAAATATTTATTTGTGTGTTCACATGTATGTGAACACCCATACTTGTGTTCACATGTATGTGAACACCCATACTTGTGTGTGGGGGGTCCAGCTTGATAGTCGCGGGTAATTTAATATTTTGTGTATTTGTTTAAGAGATATGTATGTATGTGTATGTATGTATGTATGTATGTATGTATGTATGTGTATGTATGTATGTATATGTATGTATGTGTATGTATGTATGTGTATGTATGTATGTATGTATGTATGTATGTATGTGTACATGTATGAATGTGTGATCGTGGGTATTTGTGCGTGGAATATTTTGTAGAATACATATATATTTTGCAAGGTAATCATTTTCTTTGTCTACGATTATTTTAAAGCAGAAAACTAAGTACAGTCAGCAGCAGAGAAACAAAAAGTAAAATTTATGAATGCTGCAAGGATACTGCTTCTAATTTTAGTATAAATACGCCAACATTTCTAACCAACACATCAGTACGTTATTGTATTTACAAGAAGTGTCATCAGTAATTGTGTTAAAGTGAAATAATAATAAAATAATTAAAAATGAGTTCATCAGGTTATCAGTGTAATACATGTAATAAGGTATACAAATACCAAAAGTCCTTTTTGGAGCATGTTAAAAACCATAGTGTACAGAATCAAGTGGTCGTAAGCCGGGGCATAAATCCAGAGCTACCGCAGACATCTCTTCAAAATCACCAAAATCCATCATCATCATTTATTCATCAACAATATCCTTCTCTTCAGTATCCTCAATATCAGTTGCCATTAAATTTTCAACAATACGGTATACCATGGAATAATCAGTTTTTGGGATACAATTATAATCCCAATGTGATGCAATGGCAGCCTCTTAATTATCATCAACAAGAGTACCAGCATCAACAACAAGATCATCAACAAAAGTACCAGAATCAACAACAAGATCATCAACATCAACATCAAGCTCAACAACAACAACAACAAGCTCAACAACAGGGTGTGGGTATCCTTGGAGGTAATTTATTCGACGATGCTATGGACATAAGCTTACCGGAAAGTGATGGAGAAGTAGAAGAAAGAAGAGAAAAAACTCTGCCAACTCCAATGAATACTTCGCATACTAGAACAGATGAAGTAGAAGCGAATGTGCGATATTATAAAATATCTAAAGCATTCAAAAACCATATTGCCACTTATGCAATTTTAAACAAAAAAGACCAACTTCTGTTGGAAGAATTTGTTGAAGAAAATAAAAATGTTTTTATGGAGCGACTTCAAGTGAATTTAAGTAAGCATTCAATAATTAAATTTCATGTGAGTATTGTGGCGGAGTATATAAAAATTGTTGGAGAAGAATTGGAGTTGTGCATAATATCACATGTAGCCAAAATGAGTTTGCTGACGAGGGCAGATAGCATTGAAGAATTATTCCGTAAGCAGGTTGAGGAGATTTCAACCAAAATGTCCGAATTTGAAGAGCGAGATTCTGGTTGGACTTTGTCACGCATAGTCCGAGCAGAAATTAACATCAACAAATCTTCGCTCGTCAAAGGATCGAACTGGATATCCACACCTAAAAAATTAGCAAGGAGATTTGCTTGCATCAATATACAAAATGATGATGACTATTGTTTCAAGTGGTGTATGATTGCTGCCATGGATATTACCCAATACAATCAAGAACGTTGCAGTTCTTATAATATTCAAGACATTGCTGCAGAGACGATTGTTACGCGAAATGGTGTAGCGTTAAATTTCAAAAATTTACGCTTCCCATTAGAATTAAACAAAATCAAAGAGTTTGAGGTGAACAATCCAGCAATAAGTATTAACGTATTTGGCTATGATGAGGGGGCCAATCAGATTATTGGTCCTTACTATATCACCAAAGACGAGAAAATTAGTCATGTAAACTTGTTGCTTTTGGAAAATGGTGAAGTTCATCACTACATTTTGATAAAGAACATATCAAAGTAAGTTAAAAAATTATACTACACTTTAATTTAATGATACATATACTTCTTTTATATATTTTATAATATATACGTTTTACTCATAAACTTTTATTTTATTTTTTTATCATTCACAGACTTTTGACAAATCAGACTACAAAACACAGAACTAAGTTACACATCTGCAATAGCTGTCTCCAATATACTCATACGGACACCATCATGAATACTCATAAGGAGGAATGTGGGAAGATAGTCACAACTATGCCATCAGGTGAGGATGCCATTCTTAGTTTTAAGGGACATCAACGAAAAATGGATGTCCCTTTTGTTATTTACGCGGACTTTGAATGCGTATTAGAGGATATAAGTAATAGTGTAAGTAGTAAAACAAATTTAATAAAAAAGCACACACCTTGTGCCTTTAGTTATTTTATTAAGTGTATGCATAGTAATAATTTAGATAAGCTTAGAATATATACGGGGGAAGATGCCTCCAAAAAATTTGTAGAATATTTAATTAAGGATTGTGAAGATATATATAATAACTATTTAGTTAACAATAGACAAATGGATACTTTATCCCCTTCAGATACTTATAATTTTTATAGTGCGGTGAATTGCCATATTTGCCAAAAATTTTTAGGCAAAGATCGTGTTAGAGATCACTGCCACATTAGTGGCAAATTTAGAGGCGCAGCCCACAATAAATGTAATTTAAATTACCAAATTCCCAAATTTATACCAGTTTACTTCCACAATTATTCAAATTATGACTCACATCTTTTCATTAAAGAATTAGGTGAAATTTCATTGCAACTGAAAGTACTCCCTCTCAATAAGGAACTTTATATATCCCTCTCCCAATTCTCAGAAATGAGTGATGGCCATAAGCTTGAAATAAGATTTCTTGATACTATACGCTTTATGGCTGAGAGTTTGGAATCATTAGCCTGCAATTTGTCGGATAATGATTTCAGCACTATAAGGTCCTTATTTCAATCAGAAAAAGAATTTCAGCTTATTAAGAAAAAAGGTATTTTCCCATATGAGTACCTAAATTCATTCGAAAAATTAGATGAATGCCAGCTGCCTTCACGCAGTGATTTTTTTAATAAGTTGAATAATAAAGAGTGTTCTTTAGAGGAATACTCACATGCTGTAGAGGTATGGAATACTTTTGGTTGTGAAACAATGAAAGATTACATGGAACTTTACTTAAAAACAGACGTCCTCTTACTGACAGATATTTTCGAGAACTTTAGAAAAGTTTGTAAGGGTATTTATGAGCTCGATCCTTGCCAGTATTATACAGCACCTGGCCTTTCCTGGGATGCAATGCTCAAATATACAAAAATTGAATTAGAATTATTGACAGACATAGACATGTACAATTTTATGAAAAAAGGTATACGTGGGGGGATAGTACAGTGTAGTCAAAGATATTCGAAAGCAAATAATAAATATTTGCAAGATTTCGACAAAGAAAAGCCCTCAGAATTTCTCGTCTATTTAGACGCTAACAATTTGTATGGATGGGCGATGTCGGAATATCTTCCTCATGGTGGGTTCAGATGGTTATCACAAGACGAGTTGAATCTGGATCCAAACAGCATAGCTGATAATGGAACAGACGGTTATATTTATGAGGTTACGTTGGATTATCCCTCTCATTTACACGACTTGCATAATGATCTTCCTTTTTGCGCTGAAAATAAGAAACCTATGCAAGCGAAGTATAGCAAGTTGATAACCGATTTCTCTACAAAGCAATCATATGTGATACACTTTAGAGTTCTAAAACAGTGCTTAGAATATGGCTTAGTTTTAAAGAAAACTCATCGTATTCTAGCATTTAAACAATCTCCATGGTTAAAAGGCTATATTGACCTAAATACCAGACATAGAGCCACTGCTAAAAATGCTTTTGAAAAAAATTTTTTCAAACTACTTAATAATGCAGTGTATGGTAAAACCATGGAAAATGTGGATAAGAGGAGAGATGTTAAAATTGTTAATAGTTGGGAGAGAACGAATCGGAATCATTTGGGTGCCCAAGATTGGATATCAAAACCAAATTTTCATAGTTTATCTATATTTTCTGAAGATCTTGTAGCAATCGAAATGACTAGAGTCAAAACCTGCTACAATAAACCAATTTACTTAGGATTTTGTGTACTCGAGCTGTCAAAATGGAAAATGTATAATTTCCATTACGGGTACATGCAACCTAAGTTTAAGACAAACCTCTCATTAAACTATATGGATACTGACTCTTTTATATATTCAATAAAGACTGATGACTTTTACGCTGACATAAAAAATGACATTCATGAACAATTTGACACATCGGATTATCCTACAGACAATATTTATAATTTCCCAATAGTAAATAAAAAAGTAATTGGTATGATGAAGGATGAAAATTGCGGTAAGATAATGACAGAGTTTGTTGGGCTGCGCTCAAAAATGTATTCATTTAGTGTAGAAAATCAAGATGATATTAAAAAATCGAAGGGGGTAAAGAGAGCCATATTAGATAAATATAGTTTAGCTACATATAAGAATTGCCTATTTAATAAGATTAATGTATATGATAGTATGTTAACATTTAAATCTAAGCTACATCAATTATATACTAGCGAATTAAATAAGGTAGTATTAAGCTATGGAGATGATAAGAGAAAAATTAGATCAAATAATGTAAACACTTATGCATGGTATCATTTTCGTATTAAGGAAACTAACCCTGAATACGAACTTGACATGTTGCTAGATGAGATTGCTAAAATGCAAGAAAATCTTAGTTAATTAGTTAATTTTTAAATTGTATATAAAATCCTATTTATTAAGAAAAAATATTGTATTTGTATCCTATTTATTAAGAAAAATTGTTGTATATAAAATTCTATTTAATAAGAAAAATTATTTTATTGTTGTTAAAATGAATGTAAAAAAGTCTAAGAAATATTATTGTATTTAAATCCTATTTATTAAGAAAAATTGTTGTATATAAAATTCTATTTAATAAGAAAAATTATTTTATTGTTGTTAAAATGAATGTAAAAAAGTCTAAGAAATATTATTGTATTTAAATCCTATTTATTAAGAAAAGTTATTGTAAATAAACTATTGAAAAAAGAATGGAAAATGTGAATGGTTTTTTTATTTCTTTATTGGCTTTACTTCGTTGGATCAAAAAAAATTTTGTTTTTGCTTATTTGCAAATTCTTGTTTTCATGTCGCTTAAACATGCACAGTCTTGTTTTCAGGTCACTTAAACATGCACAGTCTTGTTTTCTTTGAGAGGTTCTGCACAAGAGAAATTGAATTTCACAATATTATGAAATTCAATTAGATATTTTCATAAAGAGAAATAATTTAGATAATCAGATAAAATCCTCATATTTTTTTACTACATACAAGTTTCTGTTATTTTATATTCGAACAGATGATTCCTAGTTTTCCTTTAGAAAAAAATAATACAAATCAAGGAATATTTTTATAATTCAATTTTATTTTATTTTATTATTTATACAATTCAATTTCATTTTTATTTAATTTATTTATAATGATGGAAACATTTCGTAATAGCCAATTATTAGATGTTCTAGTATATTTTTTCGTAAAAAATATATGGTACATCTGCAAGTATCAGGTCCCTCCTCACACTCAGGATGATACCAAGGACAGCTTGGGAAGTGTCCTTCAGTGTTGTCTTCATCTTCCATGACACCATATTCTTCGTTCTCATCCAGCATATTTTGGAAACATTTTATCATCTCCCAATGATCAAAAAGCCTGAAGCTTTCAAAATCTCTTATAAATTGATTAAGAGTACGTCTAATTTGGCTCATTTTATTTGCTGATGAATGAATGATGATGAATGTTGGAAGGTTCCTTTAAGACTAATTTGTTCTGAAAATTTTTAAAATATCTATATGGTCTTTAAAATATCTATACTATCATCTCTATGTCATATTTCTTTTTAGCAGTCTATCTCTCTCTAACCCTTTTCTCTCTATTCCATATTTCTTTTTTACTACTCTATCTCTCTCTAACCGTTTTCTCTCTATAACTATCTCTTTCTGTCTATCACTATCCCCCACTTATTCACTATTTCACCACAATTATTTTCGATTAGCCTTTTTGAAGTCATCATCGCTACTTTTAAGATCATTTCCAGTTAAACATTCAGAGTGACAAGAAGTATCTAAATAAAAAATAAAAAAATGGACTCCACAACAAATCTAATTGCAAAATTTAATGCTCTAAATAACAAAACTTTAATACACGTAAAGGAGCTTGATTCTTCAACGAAATATACTATTCGAAATGTGTTACGTGTAACAACTAAATATGGACCAACCCTAAAAGTTGAAATGAATAAACACATAATGTTCCTGCCCAAACGATATAATATTTTAACTGATGACGATATCAAAGATCTCTCAAGCGGATCATATTGCCTAAGTAGAGAAGGTGAAGAAAACCTAATTGTCGAGAGTGAGCTGAGTGAATTTCTAATTCAAAATTCCCAATTTCCTGTTTGGCAATAATATATTAATTATGTATTTTAAATTATGAATAAAAAGACATTAAAGAGTTTTGTAAAATATAAATTTTTGTGTTTTATTTAATATTTTCAGTTATTTCATAAAGAAATTTAAGACATAAATGTCCACAGGTAAATGTATTGAAATTCTGATGCTGAATATAGTTGTATTTTATATTTGCACCAAGATATTTGACTACTTCCCAAGGAGGTTGTAAGTTTCCAAAGCTGTCGAAATATTCTTTTTCATTGTTGTTTTTATAGTATGCTACCCAATGTGTACCAGGTCCTGTTGATACATCTAAGTTGATTATTCCACATTCAATTTTCTTTGTTCGTTTTGGTAGAGTATTCAACATGAAAACTCCTCTAAAATATGGAATTTTTATAGAGAAACGGTTTAGGTCCACATCAGATAGTGGTCTGTTGGGCAGCATCTTTAAGAGTTTTTTGATTCCTCTTTGTGAACTAAACCATAACCTTTTTTATATGGTTTTAAGTAAAGTCCTTTTCCCACTGCTATAGATTCCATCGCTTTATTATGTCTAGTTGCTTCATCAAGTTGATTTTTTGCATTCTTTGTTGCATTTACAGCTTTAGCTATAGCAGCACCTCCAGTTGTTAGACTACCAATTGCACCCAGAGCAGTTAAAATCGGTATTAGAGGTAAAAAACCACCGATTTTTGGAACACGTATTACACGTGGAACTACAATTTGAGACTTTCTTCCTTTTAATGATTTGTTAATAGTTTTTCGTGCAATTTTAATAGCTGAGTTAATATCTAATGGTTTTTCCTTCTTTAGTATTTTTGTTGCAGCTCTAATTGATGTTCTAAACAGTTTTTTATCATTTGGCTTGTTCTTTTTAACATTTTTCTTTTTCTCCACACCCATACCAAATTTAGTTTTGGTTTTCATTGCGTTAGTAACCATATATGCAAATGATTTTTCTGCAAGACTACTGTCTTTTGCTAAAACTCGATTCCAAGCTGAATTTTCAAGTATTTTATCAGCTTTATGTCTAGTACTTAAATCCTTATTTTTTGAATACGCAATATCGTGATTTTTACAAGCAGAGTCCAATAAGTTAATACCTTTGTCACCTCGATTTAAACGTTTTTGTTGTTTTGTTCCAGGTCCACAGTACTGATTCCCCGGAAGATGAAGCTCAACAGGTAGAGAGTTTATTATTTTATCTACTATACCTCCTCCAACGAAGGTGTTTTTATGACTAAACGTTTTCTGATATCGTATAACCATATTATCTAATTTTTTCTATAATAAGAGGTAACATTTATAAAATGTATTTAGTTACAAAAATGCAGTTAGTGAAACAACATAAAAATATTTTAGTTCGTAATATTGACGATTCAGTCAACATCAGTTCAAAAATAAAGCATAGCCCCCTCTTACCAAATTCTATTCGTGCTCTAATAGTTGGACCATCCAATTGTGGAAAGACTAATGTTATGATTGGCTTACTAGAAAGTCCTAATGGACTCAAGTTTGAAAACATCTATTTATACTCAAAATCTCTATATCAACCCAAATATGAATACCTGAAGAAACTAATTTCACCAATTAAAGGAATGGGATATTATACATTTACAGATAATGAATCAGTTGTTCCACCTGATGAAGCTAAAACTAATTCAATTATGATATTTGATGATGTTGCATGTGAAAAGCAGAATAATATACGTACATATTTTTGTATGGGGCGACATAGGGATGTCGATTCATTCTACTTGTGTCAAACTTATACTAGAATTCCCAAGCATTTAATAAGAGACAATGCCAATGTTATTATAATGTTTAAACAAGATGAGACAAATATGAAGCATGTTTATAGAGATCATGTTGGTGGCGATATGAGTTATGAAAAGTTTCATGAGATTTGTCGAGAGTGTTGGAAGGATAAATATGGATTTTTGGTGATTAGCAAAGATAATGAATTAAATGATGGACGCTACAGAAAGCAATTTGACTATTTCATAACTATATAAACTACTCTTCATAAACATTTACTTTAGTTATTAATCTAACTTTAAGCTTGATACATCTATTTGCTATAACCTCATCTGATACCTGATAAGCTGATCTGAAAACCAGACCAGCTACCTAATAACCTGATTTGATACCTGATAACCTGATCTGAAAACCAGACTAGGTCCTGAAAAGCTGATCTGAAAACCAGACCAGGTCCTGAAAAGCTGATCTGAAAACCAGACCAGGTCCTGAAAAGCTGATCTGAAAACCAGACCAGGTCCTGAAAAGCTGATCTGAAAACCAGACCAGGTCCTGAAAAGCTGATCTGAAAACCAGACCAGGTCCTAAAAAGCTGATCTGAAAACCAGACCAGGTCCTAAAAAGCTGATCTGAAAACCAGACCAGGTCCTGAAAAGCTGATCTGAAAACCAGACCAGATCCTAAAAAGCTGATCTGAAAACCAGACCAGGTCCTGAAAAGCTGATCTGAAAACCAGACCAGCTCCTGAAAAGCTGATCTGAAAACCAGACCAGGTCCTAAAAAGCTGATCTGAAAACCAGACCAGGTCCTAAAAAGCTGATCTGAAAACCAGACCAGGTCCTAAAAAGCTGATCTGAAAACCAGACCAGGTGCTAATAAGCTGATCTAATAGCTGATACCTCATCTAATAGCTGATACCTTTTATTTATTAAACATGGATGAGAAAATTTTAAAACAGTTGGTGTTGACAAGAAATGTCTTGAAGAAAAAGCTTCGTAGTATAAAAACTGGTGAAATAGATACACGTGAACAACTAAGAGATACATTTAAACCTATAACAGAACCACTCAAAGAATTCATAAATAGTTCTAAAAAAATTAAAAGAATTCCCATTAAAGAAGAAAATAAAATGAAGACAGAATTTGAAAATAATACAAGTTTAAAGTCTGAAAAACCATCATTCAAGATAGAGACAAGTACACCAAAGAAACTAGCAGAAGGAACAATATATGATAATACCATATTATTTAACGAAACTAATACTAAAAATGATTATGATGATGATGAAGATGATTTTTACTCACAAACTTCCAATACAGAAGATACTTATACTGATTTATCAGTCTTGGAAGGAAGAAATGAATTAGATACAAACTATGGTCCACATAAAGATTTCAATAATGAATGGAAATTTGGTGATAGTAAACTTACACTTAGTGAACATAAAATACAAGTTGGTGGTCAAATATGGGCTCTAACACCAGGACTATTTTCTCTAATGTTTCATAAAATACCAAAAAATTATGATAAATTTGAACTCGAAATATATAAAAAGATTTTAATTACTACTAATGCATATAGAAGAGACTACAAACCTGATGGTCAAATTAAGGGTACTAGAGGATATAAATATAAACATATTATTAAGAAATTTATTGACGAGAAAAACCAGGATAATTTACCCGAATCAACAGGATCTAAGCCAAAAGGTAGCTACTTAGGTGATGGAATGATGGAATTTAACATCCATAAGCCCAACTATATATACTGGGATGATCCAAATGAGCTAGTAGATCGACTTCGACTACTGCTCGCATCACAAGCTGCAGGTCATAATAATCACAATAACGAGATTGTATCAATTATTGAAGAACTACGTGAAGCTAATATAATACATTAACTTTAATAAAGTATATAAAGCATGTCTGTTGATAAATTTGGACATTATTTAAACGATACTAGCAACATAGTTTCTTTGAAAAATGCACCTAAACTGCTGGGGTTCTTTGTGGATACGAACAACAACATTGATGTCCAAAACAAAAGGATCAAAAATGTTGCAAAAGCTGTGGAGGAAAACGATGTTATCAATAAATTGTTTCTGCAAACTCAAATCGAAAAACTAGAAGAGAAATTATTAGCATACTTTAAGAGAGACAGTACTATAATTCAAGAAAATATTCAAATGCAAATTGAGGATCTACATCGCGAAACAAAATTAGATATAGAAGAAAATTATAAAATTGAAAAAGATATTCTAAAAATTAAAACATCATTTGAAGAACAAATTGAACAGCTTAATGAGAAAATTTATAGATTAGAAAATTACATGTTTGTATCAATAGCTGAAAGTGCTTCAACTAGATCACAACACTCTTCAAAAAATCTCTAAAAACAACTTAATGTCTTCAAAAAGAAATTTAGTAAACGAACTCCATAAGCAAGCACGAAAACATTTTGTGCGTCGCAGAGTTATAATGAAAGGAATAGATGATCTTTGGCAAGCTGATTTAGTTGAAATGGGGAACTATTCAAAAGAAAATAGAAATTATCGATTTTTGCTGACTATTATTGACACATTCTCAAAATTTGCATGGGCAGTACCGCTAAAAACAAAAACTGCACTTGAAACAACTAACGCAATGGAAAATATTTTTGAATTGGGGCGAATACCAAAAAACATACAAACAGATGATGGTAAAGAATTTTTCAACAAACACTTTGAAAAATTAATGCATAAATACAACATTAATCACTACTCAACATATAGCATTATGAAAGCATCAATAGTAGAACGATTTAATAGAACACTAAAAGGAATGATGTGGAAAGAATTTAGCTTTAATGGTTCTTATAAGTGGATTGATATATACAAAGATTTACTTAATACCTACAATAGAAAAGTTCATCGTACCATTAAAATGCCTCCAATTAAAGTCAACTCAACAAATGAGGAAAAGCTGCTAAATACAGTATACAGTCATATGAAAATGTATAAAATGTCAAAATTTAATGTAGGAGATCATGTACGCATAAGCAAATATAAGCATACATTTGAAAAAGGTTATACTCCAAATTGGACTACAGAAATTTTTACAATTACAAGAGTTCAAAATACAAATCCTGCAACATACATATTAGAAGACTATCTTGGTAATCCTATTAAAGGTGGATTCTATACTAACGAACTTTCAAAAACCAGATTTCCAAATACATATCTAGTTGAAAAGGTGCTTAAAATTAAAGGGAAGGAGGTATATGTTAAATGGCTGGGATTTTCTAATCAACACAATTCTTGGATAAGTAAAGATGAAATATTATAGATGGAAGAAAAACTAAATCAACAACAACATCATAGCAAAACAATAATAGCATTAATATTAAGAAACTAATGTTAATTTTAAAATAAGAAAATGAAATAAATATGTAAATTATGCTTATAAACCATACTGTCTACTAAACTTTATTTAATTGTAATCAGTCTGTTATAATGTCAATAACACTTACTCTGAGCTCTAACTCATCAGAATTATCTGCTAGTTACTTTCCTCCTATTGAATTACATGGTGCATATGAGTGTGCTCTAACTGATTTTCATTCATACAACAGTATTCCAAATGTAGACACCTACAACAATATGTTTCATATAGGAGAACATACAATAGAAATACCAATTGGATCTTACGAACTAAATGATATAGTTGATTTTATAGAAGAGCAATACAAACTACTCTGTCCAGCAAATAAGATTTTTATTGAAGCCAATAACAATACAATGCAAGTTAAAGTTAATAGTTCCAAGGATACTGTATATTTTAATAAAGACAATACAATTGGAAAACTTTTAGGATTCAATAGCAAAATCCTAACACCAAACCAATATTATTATTCAGATCTTCCAGTTAATATTTTTAAAGTAAATCTCTTGCGAGTAGAAAGTAGCATCGCTATTAACACATATATGAATAGCTCCAAATCGCATACACTTCATGAATTTCCGATTAATGTGCCTCCAGGCTATAAAATAGATGAGGTTCCAAGAAATCTCATCTATTTACCTGTGAACACCAGAGAGATAAGTTCACTAGCGCTGCGCGTAGTTGATCAACACGGTGATTTAATTAATTTCCGAGGAGAGGAAATTACAATAAGAATACATTTAAGGCCAACTAAATAATGCTAATATACAACACAAATACATTGAAAAATATAGCAGCAAGAACAACATCAACATTAAAGCGACCAGTACAACCAAAAGCACTAACAACATCAAATAAAAATTTTCTAAAGTCCTTGAATTTTAAATTGAAGACAAAATGAGTTCAATAATAGATGTCTTAGATAAGCCCTTGTCTGATGAGAATATAATCAAAAAGGACTATCATACATATGTACCATACTTACAATCTTACAACAATAATGATGAAATTAGAATTTCAATACAAAATCAAGATTTGTACGTGCTACCCAGTGAAAGCTACATTTATGTAGAAGGTTTTGTTGCTGATGATAATAACTCTAAATCTTCTTCATCATCGGACAACTTTATATTAAAAAACAACTTTGTGGCATATCTATTTGATGAAATTCGCTATGAGCTCAATGGAATTGAAATTGATCATACAAGATATTTAGGAGCCACAAGCACCATAAAAAATTTGGTTTCTATGTCACCAACAGAAAGCAACGTGATGCAAAATGCTGGATGGAACAAAATTGACGATGTCACTCTTGTAAATGGCTTTTTCAATTTCTATGTACCTCTAAAAATGCTTCTAGGATTCGCTGAAGACTACAACAAAGTTATACTAAATGGAAAACATGAACTGATACTCTTGCGCAATAAGAACGACGAAGATCTTGTACGCTCGAGTGTTTCTACTAAAAAAGCTAAACTTACAATTTCACTAATCTCATGGAGAATCCCACATGTTCAATTATGCGACTTTAGCAAATTGAATATGATTAAAATTATTAACAATGGTGCTTCTATACCTATGGCATTTCGCAGTTGGGATTGTCATGTCAATCCACAATTAAATATGGGAACTAGCCATATTTGGAATGTTAAACTAGCTGCAAATAGAGAACGCCCTCGTTTTGTATTGATTGCTTTTCAACAAGAAAATAAGTTTGTTCATTGTGATTTGACTAATTTAAAAGTACATTTAAATTCAGTCTCATATCCATATGATGATCTTAACATAAAGTTCAAAAATGAACGATATGCAATTCTATATGATATGTATCTAAGATTTCAACAAAGCTACTATATGAAAGAATCTCAACCGCTTCTAACTGCATCAGAGTTTAAGACAAAAGCTCCTATTATTGTAGTAGATGTCAGTCATCAGAATGAATCACTCAATAATGGACCGATTGATATAAAAATAGAATTTGAAACAGCAACTAATATTGGAGCAAAAACATCAGCTTACTGCATTCTTATTCATGAACGTATAATAGAATATGTACCCATCAAAGGACAAGTGCGAAAAGTCTTATGAATTGACTAATATGGAAAACAACATAATTTTCATAGACGTACAAGGTTTCAAAAATAATTCAAATGATTTCATCGCAAAAGAAGTAGCAATTGTTTTCAACAATTATGAATATAACAATTTCATTATAAAACCCCCATTTGATATCAAATGCTTATCAATAGAAAAGCAAAGAGAAGCAAAGTGGCTAACAAAAAACTATCATCACCTAAGCTGGACTGCTGGATCAGTTTCATTTCAAAGCGTTTGCAATTTTATAAAAGCCAACGCAAGATGTTCTAAAATTTATGTAAAAGGTGAAGAAAAAAGACGATGGTTGGAAAAAATTTTATGTCGAAAAATTTTTAACGTTGAGGATATAGGCTGCATCAACTTTAAACAAATGGAAATCAAGTATCCCGAATATTTTTATTGTAATTATCATAAATTTGGTGCTTGCGCACTAAAAAATGCTATTTTACTAACAAAAGAAATGTCTTGCTTTAATTAAACTTTTTCACTTTTTAAAATATGAATGTATGTATTATTATAAAATTTTATAAAATTTTAAACAATAAATGTATAAAAAATAAAATGAAATAAAATGTGTTTTCTTATTTCAAATAAAAACTACATAAAGGAAAGAGAAGGAAGTGGGGAGAAGGAGAAATTAACTTTTTTGCTTACTTGCAAATTCTTGGTTTTTGTTTCTCTGCTGTTGAGTGTACTTAGTTTGCTGCTTTAAAATAATCGTAGACAAAGAAAATAATTACGTTGCAAAATATATATGTATTCTACAAAATATTCCACGCACAAATACCCACGATCACACATTCATACATGTACACATACATACATACATACATACATACATACATACATACATACACATACATACATACACATACATACATATACATACATACATACACATACATACATACATACATACATACATACATACACATACATACATATCTCTTAAACAAATACACAAAATATTAAATTACCCGCGACTATCAAGCTGGACCCCCCACACACAAGTATGGGTGTTCACATACATGTGAACACAAGTATGGGTGTTCACATACATGTGAACACATAAATAAATATTTTCTCTGATATTACTGATATAGTATTACGATAACAAATTTCTACACTCTGGCAACACTGGCAATTTTCCCTTTGGTATTAGAAAATAATAATCATGTTTTGCCGTCGGCATTTGGAAAAATAATTACGTTTTGCCGTCGGCATTTGGAAAAAATAACAATCATGTTTTGCCGTAGGCATTTGAAAAAAAATTCATATATTGCCGTAGGCATTAGGAAAAATATTCATATATTGCCGTAGGCATTAGGAAAAATATTCATATATTGCCGTAGGCATTAGGAAAAATATTCATATATTGCCGTAGGCACTAAGAAAAATAAATTTTCACTATTTCACCCCCATTAGTATTAGGAAAAATCATTGCATGATTTTCCCTTCGGCATATATACTTATGAAATCTTAATCTTATGAAACCCCTTAATCCACCCCACAAACATACACACATACAAATTCCCACGGTCATAAAAAACTGGACTTATTAAACCACCCTCGTATGTATTAAACAAACAAAACCCCTTATGTAAACAAAAAATTCCTTATGTAAACAAAAAGTTGGACGGACTTATTGATCCACCCTCGTAGGGTATCAAATTTCACAAATTTCCAAGAATTTTAAAATTTTAAAATTTTAATTACCCAAATTTTAAAATTTTGTACTGAAATTCTCAAATTTCAAATTTTAATTACCCAAATTTCACAATTTTAATCGGCGCCCGGAGGAACAATTCCCTACTACTAATGTACACAAAAAAAAAAGATTTATGAAAGTAACTAGACTGTGAAATATTCTAAACTATAGATCTTTCGTGCTTGGTTGTGGGTCAAGTTATCAGAGTATCATTAAAATATGTGAGTGTTGAAAATGTATAATCTTAGAAACCATTAAATTTGTCTAAAGAAACGATCTGATGGTCCGCTCTCTTTGCTGAGGATCGTTTTATACACGCAGTTTAACATTTCAAAGTCTATCGCGAGCATGAAACTATGATATTTTAGCTTTTTTTTTCTTAGTGATTCTTTTAGTTTTGGCGCTTTTTTTATTTGATCAGGTAAGATTTCGATTATATACGCTAAAGTTTGTAAACGAATCATAGTCGCACTTTACTGGCGGCCTGGCTCACGATGTCTATAAAAAATTTTCTTTCGCTTGTTTATATTGAAAACAAAAACAAAATAACAAAATAAAATAACAAAAATTAAAAATTTTAATAACCCTCGATATATCTAGAAAAGATGTTATATCTTCTAAGCGGCTAAACCGATTTTCTTCAGAAATAGTTGAGAACATTCTCGATCAAGTCACCTTTCAAACAGAAAAAAGTAAATTAAAATCGGTCCAGCCGTTTGGGCTGTACGTGGACACGGACAGACACACAGATACACAGATACACAGACACACAGACACACAGACACACACTACAAACTTATAACACCCTTTTTTTTGGTCGGGGGTTAATAAGAAATTTTTTTTTTGTTTTCAATATAAATGAGAGAAAGAAAATTTCTTGTCGTCATCATGACCCGGACAGTGAATTCATTTAAACTTGGAATTTTTCTTTTCATGACAATACCATGTTACTTTAAGGTCCAAATTCACAGTCTATAGTTAGCTAATACTCGTGGTTTAACTAACGATTTTTTATATCAATTTCATGGGTTAAATCACCTTCATTAGTTAACTAAAGAGTGTGAATTTGAACCTAAGTAATTTTTATTTAGCTTTTGTTGAATTGTTGTGGAGTACTGTTGTTTAGGCCGTTTCTTATAAAACTTTTTTATGGTAAGGACACGGAATCAATTTCTGATACTGACCGAACTAGACTTAATTTCTAGTTCAGCTTCTTCTCTTCCTTAAAAAAAAATTAAAAATAAATATTTCTTTATATCAGAATTCAAATTACTGAACTTAATTAATTACTAAAAATATTTTTTTTTATGAGAATTCAAATTACTGCACTTAAACTCGATTAGGCCCCTTTCAGATTAGGCAACTTTAATTGTGCAAGTATAATTTTCATTTCTATTTATTTTGTTTCATTTCTGTATTCATTGTAATTGTGAAAGTGATTTGCAATTTGGTGTATACAATAGAAGTTGAAGAAAAAAATAATTTAGTTAAAGATACACTTGAATATACATAATTGCCAAGTACAAGTAGAGGATTGCCAAGTACAAGCAAGTCTGTACTCAAATCTCGGCAATTCTTTCCTCTTCACACCGACCTTTCCTCTCACACCAACAAACACAAGACTTGCGCAAGTAAAGTTGCCTAATATGAAAGGGGCCTTACGCAATTATTTCTAATCAAAATATAAAATTTTAATTATGTACTTGTTAACTGCAAATTATTTTTCATTTTATTTAAACAAATTACTTAGTTTAATTTCACTAACGTGAGCACAGCAAGTACACATTTTCGATTATGATTTTCTACAAATCATGAAAGTAAAAATTAGCACATAAATTATAAAATTTAAATGCAGTACTTATTCATTCTCCTTCCTTACAAATGTCAAATAATCAATGGTGCAATTCATTTTATTTCTATGCCATCCTAATTTCATCTCTTTTTTTGCAACCAAATGAACTTAAAGGAAATATAGAGTTAAACTTTTAATAATCAACAAAAAAAAAAGGATGGCATAGTCCTTTCTTTCATCTGTCAGACAGACTAACAGTATATCCTCTGCAATGTCTTTTCATTTTCCTGTCTTTCCAATCAGAAAAGAAATAGCAGAAATATTTCATCTTATTTAAAGAAAACTGAGAAAGAGGTGAAAGAGGAAAGTGAATGGCAAATAATGATTTGGCCATTCATTGTATAGATAATGACTTTTAATTTATAGTATATCTATACTATAGTTTTGCTTTAGCAATTCACAGGAGAAGATGTGCGAGGAATATCAATTTTATCCACATGTGTGTATTAAAAGAAGCAGTTATCGGTGCAATTGTAATGGCTTTATCGCTCATTTACTCAAACAACGTCATAAGTAAACAAAAATTTTCGGCCAGAAAACGAGTTTAAAGTTTTCAATTTAGACACAGACTATGCTCGTTATTTCTACCCATGGATATCTATACTGTACAGATATCTATAGTCTGAGTTAAATTTTATTAAATAAACTCGTACTTAAAACCTTAACTCAGGTTATTTATCCGTATATAGAAATTATGGGCATTAGTGGAAATATAAAATTTTATTTTAGTTTCAAGAGTTGGGTAAACAAGATTTGAATAAAATTATTAAACAACAAAAAGAACGATATGAGGATTAATTCTGCTGCATCGTTAGTTCAAAAATTCCATTTTGTTTGAATAAATTAGCGATATAGTACATATAATGTGTCAAGGCACATTCACCAGGTAGTAGCGAAGACGCAGTCGAGCTATTTCTTTTTCAAATTGAACTTCGTTGGAAACTGTAAAATTTGTTTATGAAAAAGAAATTACACAAAAATGTTTAAAAAATGTTAAACATGAAAAATATTTTATTATTAAAATTCTTTGAAAACAAAGTTAAAAATATGAAAAAAACATTTAGGAAATTTATTATTCCACATACGAGTAATGTCATAAGTTTATTTAAATTGAAATTTTCTTGCTGGTGGTTAAGCATTGTCTATATGCATTTCATTGGTGCTTAGCTAAATCATTAATAGACTTCACCCACATATTTTGAACAGTCACAAATCTCTTATGTTATGCACAGACTTTCAAGACTTTGTTTATGTTTTAATGGAATGTTTCACTTCTTCAACAAGTTTTCCACAATAGTCACCAACATATCTTAAATTTCTCTTAACCATAAACAGCTGATATTGTCATACGAATATGCAAATGCAGAAAACTATTTGCACGTGTGTATATTTCTAACGAGTGCGAATGTGTAACTTAAATTTACAAGAATCCTGTTACAGCCCATAACTTATGTAAATTTATTGCTCTTACCCAGATTATTATTTGCTTATAACGCCTCGCTAACATCGCTACGTTCTTCTTTATGTATTGAAATTCAAACGAGATGCTGCTAAACAAACAATTCCACCTAAAATATTCTGCCATGGCCCGTAGCTGTTAAATTCGTACAGGCAGCAAAGCAAGTTGACGATATAGAAATCATTTCATCTAACTAAATGTCATCATAGCCCTTTTAAGTGTGTTTGCTTATTTGTTTATTTATCTGTCTGTCCATCTGCCTGTCACATCTTACGACTGCCGATGTCATTGCCTGAGACCGTGTGTGTGTGTGTGTGTAGAATGCGTGAGAAGATGTGTTTATACTTGTACACTTGTGTGCGTATTTGATTTGAAAATGTTGGCAAATATTTGCACATTTGTTCAATTTGAAAATGATTTATTTGTCGTGGAAGGATAACGAAAATGATATACTTGTCGCTACAAAATTCATAGTGAGATATAAATATATAAAAAAAAATTGGAAAATAAATTCGTCCATTGACGGTTGCTTATAATTGGAGTAAGGAGTGAGATACAAATATGCAGAAAAAATTTGAGAAAAATCTGTCCATTGACGGTTACTATAATTCGAATAACGAGAAGACTATTCGCAGCGTGAATCACCGCTGTTAGTGAATTATGCAGAAAAATCCGAAGCAGTCGATTTCATGACGCTTACTAGAACAACTTGGAGAACTTTTTGTCGTGACTTGTGCTTGCATCTATTTAAAATTCAACTGGCCCATTTACTTTAGATTAATGGTCATAGATGTCGCTGAATGGGCCCTGTAACAGATGGAAACTGACCCTTACTTTTGTCGAAAATTACTTTCAAGTGACGAGGGCCATTTCTTTATGAATGGATGGAAAGACGTCGAGTCTTGCACAAAAACCGATCCACGTTTGATTGTGATGTTAGAAGTTCCAATGTATCCCGAAAAAGTTACTCTTTGGTGTTTAGTTAGGGCTGGGGCCTCATCGGTCCCTATGACTTGGAGAACGACGTTGATTAGAGTTTTACCTACAACGGCGAACACTATTGCTTGATCATTTCCAAAAATAAGGACATCAGTATCATAAGGTTTTAACTGAATAGCTGTATGAACAATATAGCTCGTGCAACATTATGAACGATCGTTTTGAAGGCCGGACTATCTTACGGGGAGTTGATGATGTAAAATAATCAGAAGGCAAATTACGGCATTCGATACGATTCGAAATTTTGAAATATTGAAATATTTCGTAATTTCGTTCGATAACAAGTGTCGGAATTTGCACCCAGACTTTGACTGTGATATAGGGCCTTTTAAGGTGTAAGTAAATACACTGAAATCGTTCTGATCAAAGAAAGTGACACTTGGACCGAAAAGAAAATGTGGCTCACTTCTCAGCTTTAAGGCAGGCCATGTAGTGGCATCCTGAATCTCAACATTAATTATTTACAGCTTGTTACTGAATTTTTCTGCGCTCACTTTGGACTGAACTATCCTCTGTGTAAAAGTAACCAAGTTCATTTGCACGTGTGTAGTTTTCCTGCAGGAAATGGAATTAACACAAGACTAGTCCCCAAGTGATAAAGACCAGTCCGAGTTCTACCACTACCGGACCAGTCACTTTTATATGGACATGGCCTAGGTGAATTGATACTTTATATGAACCTTGTGACTTGTCAGTGAACTAACTCATGAGGACCTACTCGGTGTGGAATAATATGAATTATTTAAAACTGTCATTCCGACCCTTAACTGTAACAATGAAAACTTATAATTTTTCTTATTGTTACAAATGCAATTATATATTTTTTTAAAGAGATTTTTTTTGGGATTTGAACCGACAACCTCTGTCGTGGTAGGGTTGCACATTACCCACTCGACCAAAGAGGCACTCATATTTCAAAAGTATAAATACCTGCTAAGCTAAGGTTAATATCTGAGAATAGTTATGGGACTTGGGACTGGTTCCAGAGTGGCTTGGCGGTAGCATTGGAGGGAACAATGAATATTATGTTTATACTGTTTGATAGGTCCTGGATCCAACCACATTGAACTTTTTCAGTGCCTTTTACTATAATACTAGACCAAATCCCAATATTAAATTGACCAAAGATCACGACTATACATCAGGAATGGTGAATATTGTTACGGAAATGGCCGTCGACAAGATTAATAAGTGTTACGCAAGAATATTCGAACAGGGCCAATATAAAGAAACATCCAGAAGTATTTAAATAGATAACTAAACGTACACTCGTATTCACATACAAGAACTATAGCAAACAAATATATACACATGCGTAGCACATACATACGTGATTAAACGTAAACAACCAACAACAACTACAAGCATCTGCTTATTAAGAAGGTATACATACCCTCTAGTCAGCCTAGAACCATATGTCTCTATGTCAACACTATTTTCTCTAGCGACAATTGCACTAGTTGAAATGTCTACAACTTTCCTTTTATGCGCGAGTAGAGATACGTTAGAGACAACAGTTCTAGTGTATTTCTGGTGACATTGTCAATGAACGTGTCAATAGTTTGTTTTTCTTTTTTATTATGCTATGCAATAATGTTAAAAACTTACGTAGATAAGTATGTATGTCTGTATGTATTTAAGTTTGTTTCCCCAACCCTTATAAAATTGTAGATGAGGGTCACTAAAATGTACTAGTGAATCTTTGGTTCAAATGTCTCCATATGGTCGTAGAAGAATAGTGCTAAAGTCTACTGGTAGATTTTCAATAATAACCCTATGTTATATGTCAATAGGCGATTAAATTGGCTGCGGTACACCGATATTGTAGACTAGAGCAACTAAAATTTACTAGTGAATCTTTGGTGCCAATGACTCCATGTGGTCCCAAAAGAACTACTTAGTCAGTATTGCTACAGTCTAGTGGTGGATTTTCAATGACAAGCTAATGTTAAATGTCAATAGATAATTACATTGGATGGGGTACACCTGGTCAGTAGTACTACTGACAATGTCACTAGTAAATCACTATAATTTCACTATTCGCATTTTCTGCAGGGTAGCTACATGCATACATACATACATGCCTGACAATTCCAACTAAAGGCAGAAATAAAAGTAAACAACCACTTAATGATGTATGCATATACACACGTATGTACATAGTTACCACATAAACTTAATTACGCGCTTTGTAAACAACATTGAAGATAATGATGATTCGGTCTAGACTTTGCATGAAAATTCTAGTGCTTGTTGTGCGAAGTATAAAAAGGGGTTGACGCATCCAACAGCAGTTCAGTCGCGATCAAAAGTTAGTTGGGAATAAGTCAGTTGCGAAGAAGCTCAGTTGCGAATAAGTGCAGTTGCTAATAAGAAGTCTGTTGTTAATCAAGTGAGTTGACAATTAAGTTGTGCGCAGTCCGTGATTTGTAATACATCAGTGAGTTGATATTTGAGTCTGTGCTTTACAATACGTGAGTTGGAAATTGAAGAGACTATAGTACAGTCTATAGTGACAGTTAGAGTCTGTCGTGATTTGAGATTATTGTGGAGTGCCTTGAGTAAAGAGTAAGGGAGCAGTGGAAGCTGATAAACGTGTGTAAGTGAAGCCAGCGAGTCCTGATTAGTGTATCAACTGTGAGAGTCTGCCATAGAGTTGTTATTGGTGTATCAACTGGAAGTGTCGGCAGAGTGAGTCTTGTGTGTGACGAGCGACAGAGAAAACGGAATTGTGTCAACACTAGCGCAGCCAGTGGTCTAAGACGTGCTTATACAACAGCGAGGAAGGAGTAGTGGTAACCAGTTGTGGTAAATTGAAGTAATCTTTGTATTTGTATTTAATCTCTTGTGAATTGAATTTGGATAAGTGGTATTTATTGATTAATAAAGGTTGTATCATTCTTAACCCTAATTAGTACACTGGGGTCTTTTATTTATTGCAAATCTACGAATCTACGGAAAAGCGTTTTTAACAGAGAATAAAAACGTAACAATATATAACCATTTACAGAATATGTCTTTTTTCACCATACACTACTCCTTACTTTTGGTAACACTCCCATTTTCTCAAGTGAGAGGACAAGCACGTTTGGATCAATTGTCACCAAATTTTTGGCAAGTCTATGCTTAGAAGATGACATCATAAATGTATTGCCTTATGTAATAGTAGGAGGCGTGTTTTACATTGGAATTTTTGTATTCAGATGATATTAGGCAGGCTTCTCCAATCTCTGCGCTAATATTTAAAATGGGATTCATACAGTTCTTGAGTAAATCTACAGATCTATGACACACAACATCTATCAGGTGTTGCAGTGCCGGTCTTTGGATCACACCTTTTCCCTATTCTATTCTAAGGCATTTTAAAAATATAAAAATTTCGATGATATTTCACACACACTTTGTTTTATATAAATTCAAAAATAGCAAATGCTTACTGAAAGACCCTTTGTGACTCATGCTGATAATGATGATATTTGTAATGATGACGATGAGGACGCCATCACTTAAACACTTGTTTCAATTTACATATATGTGAAACCGTCACGTCATTTAGTTATCAATAACAACGTATGTTATCTCTTTTAGAGGTGACATGTTATGCAGCACTGAAACATTAAGGATACCAACATTACAGCATCCCTAGAATAATATTTGTACATTAATGCTTGAAGCTCATATCTTTTGTTTGTTTATCAAAATTTCAGCATACGATGGGAACAGACTATGATGTGTAAAGCTTTTAAGAAGGCAAGTGCTGAAGTTTATTTCCAATTTTAAATATTTGCTTATATTGGCGTTTGTATATTCTACTGCAGGTCCTTGAGCTTTCCAAAATTGTTTATATCCAAAAAAAAAAGATTAATAACCCTTGTGTTTGGCAGCGATTTGATATGCGAACAAGAAAAGCAAGAAAGGCAAACAATGTACACACATTATTTTTTTTTTAATGTCAAGCAATCATATAAATCATTTGCTACAATGAATGTTTAAAATCTCAATCCCTTTTTATAATATAATAAATATTGTCAATATTGTTTCATTTAGGTATTTTTAATTAATTTAATTTCATTCGATTGGAATTTCAACTTGTTTAATTAAATTTGTTTACCTAGACTTGCATAAAATAATACGTACCACGTAAAAACAAATTTGAAGTAATTTTTAATTTTTATTGCTTTTAAAGAATCTTTATTAAAATAAATGTAGATCATTAGTATAAAGCAGAATAAAAATTTATATTAGTCATACACAAATTTATTATTTCGTTATACGAGTCTTACAGCCTTATTTATAATGCTTACCCAATAAGCACTCAAAATATTAAAATTCAAGCACTTGAATTGCTCGAATTGAATTCAAGTTCCCATTTTACTGGAGAATGCTATTGAAATAAGGTGTAAATCAAGCATAATTCAACCCTTGAGAATTGATTGTTTGACTTCAATAACCTTTGTTTTGCACTTGATTTCAAGCAAAATTGCTTACTGGGTATTAAGGCTTTATAAAGGTTTTTTAAGAAAAATTTTTTATAAAAATTTCTTTTAAAAACCCCCTTATAAAGCAATAATAAGTTTTATAAATAAGGCTGTTAGATAATAATAAGAACATTGTGTAATATCAATTAAAATATTTGTAATATCAATTAAAAAATTAATTAAATTTTCACATATTTTACAATTTTTCATATTTCACGATAATTGATATTATTAAGTTCTTCCACTCAAATTAATTAATGCAATTAAAATTTTAATTGAATCAGTTAAATTTTTAATTGAAAACATTAATTGGTGAATACGTTTTTCTGTGTAAGTAGCATTGAAAACATTTGCGGCAACTAAACCAAAAAGGTAAAGATTCCTTAAATTATTTACTTAAACGAGATACAGTCTCTAGCCACAAGTTCTTTAAGAATATGCAACAACTAATGTGCTTAATATTTTTTTTTTGATACAAAAGCTAAATAATTTCTTCAAACTATATTCTATTTTGGCATTCGAAATGTGCACGTCCTGTATGCTCAAAGGCAAATAGTATAACACTATATATATATGTGTGTATGTATGTACATATATGTAAATGTTTTTATGAGCCCTTCATACGATGGCTTCCAACAGAAATGGCCACTATTGTTTCCCGATTAGAATTTCATTTCATGCCGTTTACCAAATTCATTCTATTTCCTTATTTCTTTATTGTTGGCATTTAAGTTAAACGTTTTACACAGGCTTGAAAATTTATTGCTTTTGCACGAATTGGGAAAATTAATAAACGTATTTGTGAAACAAAAGATTTGCTTTGCTTCTGGGCAATTTGTTTAATAGTTTCAACATGCGGCAGTGATAGACTCACGTATATGTACAAATATTTTATAGACTTTTTATGTAAATGAGATTTAGGTAATTACCCACGAAACAAAATAAATTAAGCTGCTTTCATAAAGTTATGTAAGAAAAAAATATATTATTTAAAAAAAAGTACATAGCGTTCTCATATAAAATTTTTGGCTTGAAAAAAAGAATATTGTCAATCTTTTTAACAACAAGCTAATTTCTTTTAAACAACACTAAACAATTTTTCAAATTTATTACCTCTTTTGCTTAACATAATGTATGTATTTTTGCTTAAAACATATTTGGTTTTCCTTATTTGCCGCCAAGTTTTTGTATATTTGTATAACACCTGAAAACCCTGCTAAGAACTTTTTATAATATATTAGAGAAGTATGGTGATGTATACATTTCTTTGTGTACATATCACACTTGTTCCTCTAAAAGAGCTCAACTCAAAAATAAAAAAAATTCAGTAGAGGCCAAACACTGTTTAAATATTCACTTACTCTTATATCAATAAAAAAGCCACAACTGCAGATTTTTTGGCAAAAGACTGAAGACAACACATAGAAAAAAATAAGAATGTGAAATCAACATGCAAAAAATTTTGATTCTAAATTATATTAAATTGTTTTTTTTTTTTTTGCTTTCTTCTTCATAGCTACAATGCACCGTTGTGTTCAGTTGTTTGACTTGTTCTTGTCTTCTTGTTACGAAAAACTTTTACTTTAATTTTTAACCCCCGACCAAAAAAAGGGATGTTATAAGTTTGTAGTGTGTGTCTGTGTGTCTGAGTATCTGTGTATCTGTGTGTCTGTCCGTGTCCACGTACAGCCCAAGCGGCTGCACCGATTTTGATTTTGTTTTTTTGTTTGAAAGGTGACTTGATCGAGAACCTTCTCAATTATAAGTTTAACGTTTATTAACGCACTAATAATCCCAAATTATTATTTTACTTAATTAGTAAAATAACTTTTTTATTAAAAATACATTTAAATTGATTATTGAGGGGTTTAGCTGGATCCTATGCGCATTTCACTGTTGCTAATGCAGATCATCAGGGAACCTTTATGTTTGAAGAAAATCAGTCTAGTCCTTTAGAAGATATCACATCTTTTCTGGATATATCGGGGGTTTTTCAAATTTTTAATTTTTACAATATTGAAATTTAAATTTCTTTAAATTTTTAATTTTTGTTATAAATATATTTTATAGTAAACTATCAAATTCAATTAATCAAACAAAAAAGAATATAAATGATTATTGTGGTCAGAAAAGCCAACTAAATTCACAAAACACAAGTTAAATAATTAATAAAATAAAATTAATATTTTAAATTATATTAATTTTAATTCAGCATTGTTCTTCGTGTTATTCCAGTATTGAATTCACGTTGTTTTGGGTTAACCTGATTTTTTCATTTTGATTTAATATTAATGTTATGTTAAATCAAGACGAACTAAAGTTATTACCAAAGGAATAATTTTCTTTGCTCTATTTTAAATCATATTGAATTGACACGAAGCACATATAAAGCAAAATTACTGCCGAAAACGATAATTTAACGATGTTTTTGCAGATTTTAATATGAAATATTTCTGTGTGTAAGAATTGCTAACAAATTACATTGCGTGACAAATTTTTATGAAATCGAAATACCTGGGACATGTTATAACTTTTCTGCTAGATATTGTCGAGTATAACAAAACTGTGTATTTGAAACTTTCCAAACACAGCCAAAATCTTGAGTTACGGGTAAAAAGAACGGATTTTCGTACCCGTAGCCACTTATCAACCTCAATGTAACTTAAATATCAACAAATTTTAAATTCATTCATGGAATTAGAAAGAAGAGACTAAGAGCTTTCGAGTAAATTTCAGATATCTGTCTGTATTTTTTCACCAAATATAATTTTTTTTAGGTTTTTTTCGACACTTTCCCACTTTGGACTCGTTCTTAGGCAATATTTTTGCATTGAAACCATACTGTTTGTAACTTTATTCATAAAACATAATTTATTGAAAGTAATTTGCAGGTTTATTTTAAAAAATTCCATAGGCATTTTTTGAGTTATTAAACATTTTATTAGAGGACTTTTTGTTAAAAAAAACACTACCAGTATGATGTATTTCGCGTTCTATTTATACGCTTTCGGTATATTTAAACTTCTAGGATAATAAAAGTACAATTTAATAGATAAATAACAACAAATAATACAAAATTTGTAAAACAGTGGTCGTCAAACTTTTTTCTTGATAACCACATTTTTCACATTTTTCATGTCTCTACTTATTTTAAAATCAAGTTTTAAGTATATCTCGAATGCTTATAATTATAATTTTACTTTCTCTCTCTCCCTCTTTCTCTCTCCTTATCTCTCTTTCTCATTCTATATCTCTTAAAGTTATTTACCCAAATCGGTTCCAAACACAAAATGATTTATAATATAGTTAACCTAAATTATTTCAATACTTTAGGAGGCTTAAAGATCTTTCGGATATGCAAAAGTGTTCAATTCATTTAAAAAAAATACTCCATACAAAATTGTTTACCAAAGTTCTATTTACAGCTCTACTAGTATTAGAAATAATGCATTTAAAGTTAATTTTTCGCTCATGTACACTCTGCCTTAAATGCGTATTTGAAAAAGGTTGATGATGCGCACAGGGCCAATTGGTCCTTTGCCAATTGCATACAAATTAAAATATATAATTTAACGCGCATTTTATTTGTTCAAGTAACAACGTTCTATGCATGTGTTGACAGTATGTTTATATAAATTGTATAAGTGTGCAGTGTGTGAGAGTGCATGTAACATGAACAAACAATAGCAGACACGTTGAATATCAAATTTTTCCGAGTGCAATTAAATTTTTCAATTAGTATTTAGTAATGTTCCTCTAAAAGAGCTTAAAGTTTTTTTTTTGGGGCAAAGCATACAAGTACGTTTAGACATACACGCACACTAACACAGTATACATGCTTGTAAGCATACTATTAAACATAGTATTAATTCGTATATAAAGTTACAGTGAAGCAAAAGTTTAAAATTTAAGAATTTATACAAGATAGTAAAACTTATTAATGATTTAAATGACTAATTCTGCTTAAATAATTTTTTTAAAATATTTAAATTTAAGGTGATTCAAAATATCATTAGTATTTCACTACTTTATGGTACACACCACAGCTTAAAAAGTATTTAAGTAAATATGTACTGCCGTATTCAGAAAAAGTAATTTTGTTTTGAAAATTGTTTGTTAAACGTTTTGTAAGCATAAATTAGTTTTTTTCTGAATAGGGCCTTTAACAGATATATAAAACTTTAGGAGAACCACTCTTTCGTTAATTTTTTTTATGCACTTACTATAAATTTTAAAGTTCTAACGAATTTTCCAATTAGTTTCACTGAGGCTTACATCTGTTCCAGCCATTCACAGACACATACATACAATCATAACTGAATATTATAGTTGCATGTCCTTTTTATACTTAAATTAGTACACACAAATGTTAATATAAAACCATGTTAAAGGGTGTCCACGTAAATCTAATAGCCATATATTTTTTTTTTAATTTCGTTCAAAAATGAGTTAGTGCTCACGGTACATGGAATAATTTAAAAAGGCAAAACAAAATAGAATATAAAACAATAAAACAGGCTCTTTGCTTTCAGATAACATAGTCTAATTAAAATACCTGTGACGTGATACAATTTTTATGGGAGGTACTGTCGAGTATAACAACAATCTCTATTTGAAAATTTCCAAACACCTCCAAAATCTTGAGTTACTGGTAAAAACCGGTTTTTCGTACCCGTCTATACTAATTAACCTCTAACTAACTTAAATATCCAGGGATTTTAAATTTCTAAACGGATTCAGACTATGACCTTTCGAACCATATATATTTTGTTTCGGTAAATTTCAGAAATATGTGTGTATTTTTTTACCAAACATAATTTTTTCGGTTTTTTTTCGACACTTTTCTACTTCGTATTCATTCTTAGTCAGTATTTTTGTACTGGAACCATACTGTTCTCTGATTTTCTTTATAAAACATAATAGATTAAGAGTAATTCACAGAAATTCATGAGAAGGTGAAACTTTGCTCATTTTACCGCCAAAATATGAACTTTAAATTAAAAGAGAAAAAGTGCGTTGCACCCTTTTCAGAAAAGAACCAACGAAACCATTATTATTATTTTTCTATAACTTTATTAGCTGTTCACTTAACTTCCTGCGTAACTTTAAAATGTAATTTTCAATAGATTAATAGAAAATATTTTGCTGCTGTTTCTCATTTTTATTTATTTATAGTCTTGCACATAAAATATTGAAGATTTATGAATGTTATTCTCTTTTCATGCCATAAAACAGAACAAAATAATATTAAAGAATTTGTGCTAAACTTTTTTCAACCATAAGAAAGGTGTGTGTAAGAAATAAACAAAAGTCCATAAATATGCCAGTGACATTAAGGAAAAAATTTAATTCGAAATATTTTCGAAATAATATATATGTATATAAAAGCATATATGTACATAGTTTTGCTATCAACAAAAATTTCAAAAGGTTGTCAACGAAATTAAGGAAACCTTAAAAGCTTTGAAAGTTAAATAGTGAAAGACAGTTACAGTCATATTTATAAAAATTATTATTATTTTGTATAACAATTTGTTTTAAAAAAGCCTTTTATAAAGCCTTAGAAAAATTTTATAAAAAGACTGTTAAAATTCAAATGTAATACCAGCTGTAAAAAAAACAAATATTTTAGAAATATTTACTTAATTTTTTGCTTACAAAACTAATCAGCAGTTTTTAAAATAAACTAAAATAATTCCAAGTCTTACCATAGACTCTTAAGGCCCTTTTTAACAATATACAATTAAAAGTTAACAAGGACTTTAACGGCAAGTTTTGTATGAAGAACTTCTAGTTAAAGTCCACGTTAAGTATATTATACATTGTGGTAAGGGATGTTAATATGTTAATGAGAATACAATATACAAGCACAAAAAGCTTCAAGGTATCAGACAAAAACCTTTACAAACTCACAACTTTATTCGATTAGTCTTTCAAAGACTGACTGGGAAATAAATATGATTATGATTTCTTACTTCTGAAATAAACTATTTGGTTTCGATATTGTTATTTTTACGTAGGCTCTTTACGGTCAGTTTCTGTAATTATTAGGATGCAAATACAACCAATCTAGTCCATCTTTTTTCTCAACCTTTCATCAGCTTTTTCCCGAAATATTCAGTAGAATTTTTTTACTATTAAATTTGTTTTCAGTTATATTACTAAATAAACTTTAAAAACTGGACAGCAAAAACAATTAACAATATTAGAGGTGAACTTAAAAACTAATATCACAGAACTTTACTTGTCAGGTTATTGCAACATTAATATATACTTCTATTGTTGCCTAAGATGGCAGTTAAAAAATTATTTAAAAAAAAACTAACTAAAATTAATGCAGGATGGAATCATTTTATTTTTTCTTTGTAAAATTTTTTCTTGGGGCTATACTACTTTCTATGTGTATCAGAGATCTGCATGATTACGAGTTTTAAAATGAATATTGAGCTATCATATATGATTCATATCAATGAGACTGTAGTTAATAAATGCATGCCACTGCTTGCAATTTCTAATCATTGATATAATTCACTAAAACAATGAATCTGTGTTTTAAAAACTACGTAAAACCTATTCTAGCAAATATAGTTGTATGGAATATTATAAACTAAAATAGCTAGGCTCATTTTATTTTATAAATTATTCTAATACGAGAAAATACATTAATTAATAGGCAATATTTTATTAACTTAAGACTTCATCTGGTCAACGTGCTTTTGTGAGTTATTTGATTACTATACAAAACAATTAAGCAACAGTAAGAATTTTGATTTATTTTTAATAACAGCACTTAAAAAAGAGAGTGAGCTAATCACAGTCAATTGTTAGAGAGGTAACACTGAAAGCAATACCAATAGTACATACTGATTTCAAAAAAGCAAAACCATTGTAAAAGTGATTGGAGTGCGAAAGTGAATCAACTCACACAGTAGTTCTCTGGTGTGTCTATATTGATTAATTAATTTCAAAAACTTGAATTAAACTCTACTGAGGAGTTTCATAAACAATAACGAAATATATGTAGATGTTGTTTAACCAAACTAAAAGACAAAATTTCTAATATATCAAAGACTAACTGCCGTATTCATAAAATATATTTTATATTTATTAAGTGCTTATTTGACGTATTTCTATGGGAAATTTGTCAAATAAACCTGTAATAAAGCTAAAACATTTTTTATGAATACGGCGGTAAATGTCAAATTAATATACTTCGATAACTCTTAAGCCTGGATCATACTATCGGCACAATGTAAGTTTTTTCGTTGGTTCACTGAAGTAAACGCATAACTAATAAATCTTATATCTAAACTAATTGAAATATAAGGACATATTTGCACCACTCTGCTATTGCTAATAAAGCAATATAGACTAATTTTAAAATTAATTGCCATTTTGATATATTACTTATCACTTTAGTGCAGTGAACAGAATCAGTATATTGTAGCGATTGTTTAACCCAAAATTTAGATAAGAAGTATTTTAACTTTCGATTGTACGAAGTAATCTAAGAATCTATGAAGGCAACAAATAAGTGACAAGTTGACTGTATTTCTACTGCACAGTTTTCTTAAATAAAAGTGACTCAGTGGACAGCTAAACAAAGTTTTCTTATAGTACACCTTTTTATAGGACAGCATTATTTTCTAATTCAAAAGCCAATGATTTTTTTCCAACAGAACATTTTTCTTATAAAAAATTTTACTGTGTCTACATAGCACACTATTCTTATATAATTGAATTCAATTGAATTCAAATTGAATAATTTTTTTATAGAAAACATAATTTTCTTACAGAAAAACATACTTTTTTTTATAGTAAAGCACATTTTTCCCTAAAATAACTCGACTGTGTCTCCATACTTTTCTCTAAGAAAAATTAACTCTGACATATCACACTTTCTTATAGAAAACACAGAAACATTACGTTTCGCCTTTTCTTTTGTTCGATTAGATTAACGAATGACGTAAATTTGAAATATCAAACTTCAAAAAAAGTTGTATCCAAATTTGGCAGGCAACATGGGGCGTATACGTAATGTGCAATTAATATAAATTTCATATAACGCATAAGCAGTGAAGCATGAACTTAAAGCTTAAAGCTTAAATTAGACGTGACATAGCCATAGCCATAACCAAACCAAAATTCAATTGGTTGCTATGGTGAGAGTTATGGCGTTATGGCGAGTCACCTATAATCAAATACAGTGTTGCCCATTTGGTTTGGTTCGAACGGCTGTTTTCTATGGTTATGGCACCTCTGATTGCACCTTTAACAATATTTTTCCAACATACATACATACATATATACACACGTAACTACATATTTGATATCAGTTAAACTTTTCTAAAGTATTTTGTTATGAATCCAGCTTTCTCACTTCTAGCACAAGCCTTAAGGCAATAGCAGCAACAAACCATAGCCCATCTCTTATAAATATGTGAATGTTGAAAAATAATCGCAATTACATATTATTATTATTAACAAATTTATACAATTCAAATTTTTAAAACGGTTTGAAGTAACAACTGGAAAAGAAATAAATTATAAATGACAATTTATGTCCCTGAAATACAACTATAATTCTCAAATATTATCATAACAAACATGATATTAGAACCAAATATTTATCAAACATCTTAATTAAAAAAAATTATTTGTAGTAATTAGGGTACCCACAGCTTTACATATATGTAAGTAGTAACTTGGCAAAAAGTTATGTATACCTTAAAGGTGAGTTCAACTTAGATGTTGCCACAAGCTGTAGCTTGTGCTGGCTTTTTTCTATTTCCTGGCTTCCTGCTTATGTGCGAAAACAGAAAAACAAACATTATTTATTTGGCAATAAAGATTTATGCTTGTTATTGTTTTCATTTCTTATTTCTATTTTAACACTAAGCACTATGATTTGGAAAAAAAAAAGTATTGTGCTATTTTTTTTCATAATATTCTATAAAGAGGAAAAGGATACTTGCCCCTAGTATTAAAAAATAGAGAAGATTTATGTTTGATTATTTCTAAGAGCATGACTTTCATTAATTATTCCACTCTTGATTGGCAGTAATTGTTTTTTTTTTTCAAATGTATATACAAAAGCTTCCAAAAAATAGAACATACATTAAAAGATTCTATTGTTTGTTATATGTCTGGATATTTAATTAGTTATACTCGTACTTTTAATGGCAAGTTGATATACATACATTTTCTTACCTGTAATAAATAATTTTAATTATTAATTACTAATTCCAGTGAAAAGTTACAAACTTTCTTACTTCCATGTCTCGCTTTTCAATTGTTAATAAAACAAATTATTCTTCTGTGCTAGAAGGTTATCCCTAACATGATTGTTTGAAAAATTTATAAGTTATTCCATATAAGTACTGCCAAATACAAATAATTTATGAGCACTTTATCACCTGGACGTTGCAATATTTATTCCATTATTTAAGTGTTAAAGCAACCAGAAGAAATGAAATATTTTTCAATTACTTCTTCATTTTGCTATTAAGGCTGAGTATTTAAGCACGCGCAAAGGAATATCACTTCGAATATGAATTAGTATTTTCTTAAGAGCTGTCCACTAAATGTCATCAGCCTAGAATATCACATGTTAAAATTCAAATGAGTGTGTCAACTTGACAACCAGTTCCAATCTGCTAAATCTTATTGCGTACTCGTATCTATGGGAATAAGCAAAAAGTGCTTAAGTCACATTTAACTATTTTGCATGAGAGCGCTTTCAAGCGTTCAAGTCCATTTTCAGAAATTTATCTCTTTTACAGTTAAATTGGAAGATTCTTTGCTAACCTTTATTATAGCTGTGCTATTTATTGCGCGATACAGGAGTTAGGAAGGGATTTTTGTAACAAAACTAATCGTCACTTAAACAGTTGTAAATCTATTTTTGTTTTGATTTCTTTGTACTTAAAAGCAGAACACGAAAATAAACTAAATAAATTGTTTGATATTGTTTTGTTTCATTCTCTGAAGTGACTAAAACAAAGACAAAAAAACAATGAGAATGATTGCTTAATTTGTTTTTGTTTTGTTTATGCACATGAGCACAAGCCAAAGAACACAGCCGATTGACTGTAAGCCGGCTAACAGCCTCCACCGGCCACAAGCAATACAAATCAATGTAATCGTACGCCGCAAGAAAATATAATAATGGAAAACAACTGGAAACGTTTTGAAATATTAGCAGAGAATTTGACATCATCATGTCATACAATTTTATTGCATTGTTATTTCACACAAGAAACTAAGTACCACAGCAATAACCGGGTGTCCTAAGTCACCTCTCTCTTCTTTTTTTATCAAACACCGTTCTACACACTGTAAGTAATACATTTAAGTTGAAATTTACTAATTTATAATCTAACTTAAGCTATTATTTCAAATGGGCCTAGAAGTCTGAAAAAGATAAGCAGCAAGTCATTTTGCTGTAACTTCTTGAAAGATGGCAAAAGTTTATTGATATTTTACCCAGGTATACTTTCAAATATGCACATTACGCAGGTACCATTAACTCAAAATAAGCTTATCTCGACTTAAGCACTTTTTTCTTTTTTCCACAGAAATATCTGTGGCAAAAAATAATTGTGTGATTTTTCAAAAAGTTATAGCACTATGACTTGCGACTTATCTTTTTTAGACTTCCAATCTCATTTGGTATAATAGCTTAAGTAAGGTTATACTTTGCTAAATTTCAACTTAAATATATTACTTATAGTGTGTAGAACGATGTTTGCTTGAAAAAAATAAAGTTTAACAGAGAATTTCCCAAATTAAATGTAAAAGAAATAAATTTCTGAAAATCGACTTGAACGCCTAAAAGTGCTCTCCTGCAAAACAGTAAAATTTGACTTAAGCACTTTTTCCTTATTGCCACAGATTGGTCTATACATATATCTTCCCCGTTAAGGCAAAAAGGAGTTAAAAATATTGTATTAACAAACATAAATTTCTTAGTCAGGCCCATCTTCACAGAAAAAATATGTTTACAATTTACACAATTAATAGTTTAATTTATTTCAAGTCTTTTAAATTTTTTATAATTTTAACCAAAATTTGAGCTGGAACAAGTAACAGCCTTATTTATGAAGGCTTTTAAATAAAAAAATTTTATGAAATTTTTTTTAAAAACCCTTTATAAAGTCTTAATAACTTTCATATATAAGGCTGTAAGTTATAATATAATTTTTATTAAATGAATTTTTTAAACAAAAGTTTAATTGATTTATGCCCTAATTCTGTTTCGTCTGTGGACGAAAAAAAGAAGCAGTTTTGATTCCTTAAAACGATTATTATTTATTGTCTATGCTAGAAGGTTCGGGTATTTGCTTTATCATTTTGTTCTAAACATTATATCCAACACATATTTTTTCATATATATTTTCAAACTATTGTATAATAATTTAATTGATTTTTTATGTTTTAAAAACATGGTAATAATATTTATATTTTTCATTATCAAAGACAACAACCATTTTTGAAGAAAATAATTTAGAGACTTCAAAGACAAGAACTCAGAAGCATTTTCAAACAAAAACGTCCTAAATCTTCTTACTGAATTAGGGCATTAATTTAATGTAAGGCTGATTATTTTTTTTTTTATTAAAGGTGTTACTTGGAGAAAAAAATTTTATTTCCTAGTATTTTTTTGAATTACAGCCTATACCGCGATATCAACAGAAAATATTTGATCGATTACTTATATTGAAAACAAAAACTAATTTTCAACACACATTGTCCATCGAACATTTTTTGTCAATATCTTGGTCCTGGCCGTTAGCTTTTTTTTCAAATTAAAATTTTTCCTTTAGCAGTTAATAAAATTTACTTAACAAAGAAAAACTGGATAAAAAAAAGTTATCAAAAAACTTAAAGCGAAATAATAAATGTGTTTCATAAATTGTTTCTCCCAGTGTAGTTTGCAAAACAAAACGAAGTCAATTTACGTTAAGGTATGTAAGTACAATTTATTTTAATTACAACTTTTCTAACAACAATAATACTTAGAAAACATAAAACTAAATCGGAAAACTATTAACAACACTTATGATAACTTAACTGTATGTTTAAAAAGTTAAATGTTTAGCCAACAGCAATATCAACAGCAAAGTAATGCCAGGCACAAAAAATACGAGTAATAGAAAGAAAAGAGAAGTACTACGAACAGCAGCATCATCATCATCATCATCATCAGCATTCGCATCATATGCCACTACCTTGTGGCATACATACATACAACAGCATTCTTAAGTACAACAAAAAGTGAAGCCTTAATCAATGTATGGCAAAAGTTTGAGCCTAATCGTTGGCAATTATTTGAGTGAAACGTGGCGTTAACTTTTACGTGAGTTAGCAAGTTTTCCCTACTGCCTACTACAACTAACTGGATGTGGTGTGTACCACAGTTACTATATACATATATAAATATATTTACTCTTTCTCCACTTACTTTTTTATTTATTTATTTTGAACAGGTAGAATGTGTAAGTGTATGTTGCTGGAAGTTTTCAATGCTTTCTCAGCTTAAATGCTGAAATTATACAATAAAAGTTATGACAACAACTGCAACAACTCAACAGAGCATTCATATGTATAGCGAGAGTTGATGTTGATGATGATGATGTTGTTGCCACTATGTTGCATGTTCAACAAATGAAACGAATGAACCTGCAAATTTAACAGCACAACTTTTGCAGTTTGACAAAAAGTACGACTATACTACATTCATTTATTAAATAACTTTGTTACTTACTGTACTGCAGCATTGTAACAGTGTGTTAGAAATGTGGTAATTTTCAAAAAATAAAAAATAAAAATAAAAAAATATTTGCTCTATTTATTTTAGTTATTTTTTGTAACTTTTTTTCATGCATAAATGAGTAAAAGAAAAAATCTGAATAATGAAGCAGAAAGTTATGATAGTTGCAAGTTTTTTTTTCTTTTCAAGCATATCTTTTAAAAAAATTTTATGAAAATGTATGAATTAATTTTGTTTTTTTTTTGAATGAAAACTTATATCTGCCATGTCATGTAAAATGTTGGAGGAATATTAAAAGTTGAATTTTTTAAATGACAGAATACATTTTTCGGTGTTCATATTAATGCAAATGTCAGCACCTTTTAATATCTAATCAGTTTTTGCTGCTTTTGTTTTGTATAAGAAATCTTTGCTCAATGCACACGAAAACACTCAACACGTATGAAACACGCACGCCAAAAATGTCATCAACACGATACTGCACAACACTCACGAAATATTTTTGGTATGGTATGGAAGATTAGAAAATTTAATTGATTTTTTTCAAGAGTCGCTTTTCAAAATATGGCACCGAGTTGGCACTTCCAGCTGATACTATCTTCCACCACCGCTGGTACTATCAGTTTACGTACAGATTTTTAAGAATCCGAGGCCCACACAATATCAACAAATACGCTGGTATTGTGTGTTAGACGATACAAAATATTTAGTTTTTTCTCTACTGGAAATTCATTCATACATATTTTAAATCTAAAATCGTGTCAATTTTGCTCAACACGAAACGACCCGAACACGCATGAAATCTGATTTTTATCACGAACACTCCGTGATGAATTGTGCCTGTTCGCGTCACGAAACAAACACGACACGCGCCTATCTCTAATGCATATAGAATAATTGTAGAGATACGTTTGTGTTCTTCATGCATATCCTGCAAAACAGAGTTAAGAGTTATCAAATACTTTATATGAAGATGAAATTATTACACTACTTTAAATTTAGAACGGACTGCAACGTTGTATTAAGTCTACAGCTCCAACAACTTCAATATAATTGTTTGTTTTAAAATGTTTCTTTCCACTGGGCTTATTAGAAAATAAACTCATAACTAGAATCTATTTTTGTCGGCCTTTTTAAAACTAATTATGTTTAAGCTCTAAATTGGCCGGTAAATGAATTTTTAATCTTGATTTGTTTTTTGATTTTAAGTTATAAGTGATAATTATAATTCAATAATTGAAATTTATTTGCCGGTGGCTTAGCATGTCTATATATATGCATTTCATTGGCGCTTCACCCGAATCATCAGTAGACTTCAATCAACAAATTTTGAATAATCACAAACATTATCAATCATTATTTATTGTAATTATATACATATATATGTATTTATTATTTCCTTTTGTTCCTAGAAGGAGCATAGTGCCGTAATTTATTGTTATTAATCATTATTAATCATTATTTATTATTATTAATTATTACTAATTATTATTATTATTTATTACTTATTATTAATTAATATTAATATTACTTAATAACATTAGTATTGAAATAGAATTTGATTCCGAAAAGCTTCTGCCATTTTATTTAATTTTTTTTTACATTCTATTTCATTTGAAACATCTTAGTAGCTGATATGAGAAATTAGCTTGAACAACTTTTTTACAAACTTGGCTTTCTTTGTATGCCTCTTGCTTGTTTTATCTTTTTTTCTAAGGTCATGTTAATTCTTCCATTTTCTAACTTTTATTCAGTATGATTCACAATTGTAAGTTATTGTGCTTGTATCCTTTAGCCTTTCGCTATACCATGCACATTTCGAACAATAATGCACTTATAACTGAGTTATATGCCACAACTTAGACTGCAAGTTTTAAAAGAAAACTACTGAAATGTTGGCTTTACTGACACTTTCAAACAAAAGTTTTTTCTTTCTTTTAATTTTATAATCTTTAAAGAGCTTTTAAAACCTACATTATATTAAATGGAAGGGCATGATAAACTTGTGCTAAGGTTTCACATTTGAAAAATAGTAAGGTATACTTTAAAAATCATCTTCACTAATTCCTGAAATAGAAATAGATTTATAAGAAAATTAATTTAATTTAACATTAATAGGCTTAAATTTTCCAAGGGCAGAAAAATACGATAATTCACCCTTCCTGTTCACTGTAAATGATCTGCTCCTATATTAACTCTTAGTTAGGAAGCTCTTGCCTTGTATATAAATTTATTTATAAAACAGCCAAATAAAAATTACGTATGATGCCTTGATATTAATAATTCATACACATCCCTCGTAATTACTGCTTTTAAGTTTCGGCAATTCTTTTAACATAAGAACTTCTATACTACTAAATGGCCAGTCTAAGATTGTGCAAAAGTATGAATAACAACATGACTTTTAGTAGTTAAAAGTTGTAGAAAATACGTAGGTAAGTTTCCGTTTTAAGAAAATCGGAAACTTATCAAACATTTCATTCCCATGCACACAAGTTCAGCTATTCGTGCTGAATATTTTTCGGTGTGTCAGTAAGTGTGAGTTATTACTTAAAATAGAATAAATTGCACTTTGTTTTTTTTTTTTACCCACATTAAGACCTTTTCTTCTTCCTACAACTTATAAATAATTGTTATATTTCAGTTCTGACTCTTCTTCGTATTCTTTATACGGAAGTAGATAAGAGTAAACTACACTTGAAACACACCAATACTGGTAACACAAGGAAGAATAACTGCACTTATGCAGTTGTGTGTGTGTGTGTGTGTGTGATTATGTAAGACCATAGTATGCTAGCTACTGTTTATCTATTTCAATGCTCAAACATACAATCACATTTTATGCCCTGCTTTATGTAGCCAGTAATTTTAGTACTTTAACTACTTCCAGGTGTAGCTGTTGTATCCTTTATGCTTTTGTTAAGAACTAAATTTAATATAGAAAAGATTTTTACATATAAACTTCAACTGACCAAAAATGATTATTTATTACTGGTAAGTCATGCCCTTCTTCTGCTTTATTTCCGAAGGAACTTCTTTTGTATTATTTGCTGTTATAGATTTAAGTTGGTTGCAATTATTTTGAATTTTAGAATTTAGTTGAGTATAAATGGTATGGATTACCATCATTGTGAATTTATAGGAAAGATTATCTTTCGGCATTGCTGAATTCTAGCATTTAAACAGACCAAATTACTCAAAAGAAGTCCAAATAGGGTGTAGAATGTCAGATTAAAGTCTGAATATTAGACCAAGTAACCATTCGTCTTAAACTTCACTGTTAGCTCCCAGCAAAAAATTACACATTACCATCAGAACTACTTGCCATATAATGACTTACTTTTCTGGTTACCAAATTTTATTACTCGCTTACAAATCACATTACCTAAAATTTAAAAAAATTATGTACAAGTTGCTAAATGAGGAGAATAATTTTTTTAGATTAAATAGATTAAGTGAACAAGTTGCCAAATAAAAACGTATGTACTTCTCAAGAATCAATAATTTTAGTCTCACGCCTTTTTAATAACATTAAGTTGGTAATCCAGTAAGGAACAGCTTCCACCAAAAATTATTAATTCCAAACCCGATTACTTTTTTGATCTTTTTTGCTGGGATCATATTACTACAACATTTTCGCAATAAATCATTTGTGGTACGTTATAACGCGTTTGCTATTCTTACACTAATCGAACCCTCTAGGCCGGTAGATCTAGAGTCAAATAAGTTTTATAAAAGTTAGGCTGAAATTTAATGAACACAGAAAAATAATTTCCAAACAAACTTTTCTTTGAAATGGAAATAGTTTCAGTAATAATAATTTCTCTTGTTTCAGTAAATTATTTATTTTAATTTTATTTTGTGCAAAACCCAGCTAGCATTTTCTATCATAATCGAATCTTTTGCAAATCAGCTTGACGAGAAATATAACCGCATGTGAGCTAATTTTTCGATCATAAATGATACTCCCGGTATGAAAAAATGGTACCTTACAGATGAATCATACCAAAGAATCATTTATGATACGATTTGATGATTAATTTTTGAGTAATTTTCTGGTAGTATTAGATCATCTCCTTGCGGTTTCTTTGCGTTTTGTTCCTCTATTTTCAAGAATCAAAATATATAGATGAATCATAAGTGAATCCTTCTTCAATCACCCAAGTGATAAATCAGTCTTTAATCATCAAAAGTGAGGATAATCATATAAGATATTTCTGCAAAAAATTGTCACCCAAATGCTAGCTGGGAAAGACCGTATATAGCAGAATCAGGTCACAACTTTTGTCGCTTACATATATGCAACACGATCATTCAAAATGAACAACAACAAAAGCACAACAGTACCGTGTACCTATTAACAAACAAGATAAACACCAACACACTTAATTAACAAATTTTCTCAGCCGAACTCTGCTACAGAGTGAAAAATTATAATTCATACAATTAATATAATGTTATATTTGTAACAAGATTGTTTTTAGAAGATTCCTGTTCAAATGAGGAAATTGCATACTATACAAATACGTCTTCCGTTTGATTTGCTCTTAAATTTCAGTAAAAAATGTGTTTGAATGAACAGATTTTTTTTTCACAAATTATTAAAGAGTGACACAATTTTAATGCCCTAATTCAGTAAGAAGATTTAATACCCATAATCCAGTAAGAAGATTTAGGACGTTTTTGCTTGAAAATGCTTCTGAGTTCTTGTCTTTGAATGCTCTAAATTATTTTCTTCAAAAATGGTTGTTGTCTTTGATAATGAAAAATATAAATATTATTACCATGTTTTTAAAACATAAAAATTCAATTAAAGTATTATACAATAGTTTGAAAAATACATGAAAAAATATGTGTTGGATATAATGTTTGGAACCAAATCATAAAGCAAATACACGAACCCTCTAGCATAGACAATAAATAATAATTGTTTTAAAGAATCAAAACTGCTGCTGTTTTTTAGTCCATAGGCAAGACGATACAATCGTCGAACAGAATTAGGGAATAAATCATAATAAATCAAGGAAATATATTTTTATGGTCAATAAAACGGGCTTTATTGGAAAGAAAATTTTATGAAATTAAATATAATTTCTGCCATCTGGCCGCAGCCACGGCTGGTGCGTAGAAGGCGCAAACTGGAAAAGAAATTTTCAAAAATCCTTACGCAGCATTTGCGGCCGTATTTTATCGTTAACTCTTCGAATGTTGATTTCCAGGTCTTCAAATGCTATCGACGTAGACAAGTGACTTAACATAACCCCAAAGAAAATAAATCAATGGGGTTAGATCATACGATATTGGTGGCTAATTCATTGGGGCATGATGTGAAATTATTTTTCATCAAAAGTTTCTTTGAGTACATCAATTGTAGCGCCCACTGTGTGGCATGTGGCTTCATTCTGTTGGAACGAGGTACGATGTACGAGGTAATTGAGGTACGAAAAAATTTAGAATCACGTTCCTATACCGTTCACCATTGACAGTAACTTTCGTTTTTGAAGACGTAACAATGGGCCACTGACTCCTAATTCCAAATGTGACAATTTTGCTTATTTACATATCCATTCAACCAGAAATATGCTTCATCGGAAAATGGAAGAAGTGCACGATGAGTTCGACGAATAAAACAATTATTTTGATTAAAAATTTCAATAATTTGCAAGCGTTGATCTGGAGTTAGTCAATTTATAATGAAATTTGAAAGCAAACTAATCAAAAATCAATTATCGGCTGTTAAGTGGGTACTCAAATAAAGCCAACTCAAAGTCGTGACACTCTAAAAAAAACACCCTTTACAAATCTTTGCATTTGAATTTTAAAATTTCTTTGTAGTACCTTAAATGCAAAAATCAACATTTGATTTAGAAAATTATGTGTTTGAATTCGAAAATTGGTGTTTTCTGTAAAAGCTGCACCTTTAATGCAAACGGACTTTTATGTTATTAACTTTTATGCTAGTAACGTTCCTTGGAATAAAAAATAGATGAATTCATAATTACATCTATTTGAATTTCTTTAATAAAGTCGTCATTTTTGATTTGAGGTCCAACTTTTTGCGTAAACATGTAGTTTGATAAAATGAACCATAATCAATCAAAAACTTGATTTCGAATTTTTGTGTAGTTACGTCCGTTTGTATTTAAGGTGACGATATGTAACTTACCATTCCTTCGATTGACACATCAATAGATTTCAGAAAATCCTTTATCCTGGCAGCTTACTTCCCGTTAATTGGAAGACAGATATATAGTAGTCAAGCTTTTGAAACAAATATTCTCAAAAAGTTGTAATTTTATCTCTACTCGCAATTTCACATCCATTTACTTTGTGTATCAAGCATTTGTTTGTTGAAAAATTTTTGGTCTTAAGCCTTTAAAGAAACACAACGTCAATATTTTGTGATGTATTTATTTGCATAACGAAGGATAAACATGTGTGTGCACCACTACCTGAAAGTTCTGCAATAAATTTTTTTTATTCAACCATATTATATGGCGGCTTTCGTGCCTCCATTTTTATGATTATTTCTAGAATTTTCCCTATACACACATGATATAAGAGTGTGCAAAAAGAGCAAAGATTATTTATGCTTATAAGATTTTTTTGTGTAATTTTTTTGTGGGTACAACAAAATCTATTTGTGTCACACAACAAATCTCTGCTGTGGATATGGATATAAATATGTGTGTGTGTGTGTGTGTAACAACAGCTTATAGGGAGTGGCAAAATCTTACACAGCCTGTGGCCTCAACTTTTGTATAAGGGAAAAATACCTGCAGTTGATGGAGTATTGAAAAACAAAAGCAAATAAGGACATAAGGGCTTTTAGTTTTATTTTTAAAGCCTTAAAAGTTATACACAGTAAAATAAAACGTTACGTATAGACTAAAGAAAGCTAAGAAGTTATAAAATATATCGCTGAAAAGAGCGATGGCTTCAAAGGCAGATAACGTTACAAGATGTAAAAGGTTTACAATAGCCAAGTGTGAATTTACTGCTCATTCTATAAATATTTTCTATATATAAACACCTTTTTGTGTTAAAAATTGTGAATTCACAATTTTCATTTGAACCAAATTAAAGAAGCAGTTACTACTCAGTCAGTATCGTAGTTATTCCCTGTATGATGATTTAACATTTGCCACTCTCTTCCATATCCGTATCTATTTAAATTTATGATTGCTTTATTTCCTGTTCTTATTGTTCCATTTTGTTACTATTGAATATGAGTGTTTTTTTTCATGCCGGGTCTTCTTTCAGTTTTACAAGTGCCTCTATATTTACAACACTCTCAATGGCATTTTATTTAACAACTTCTTTTTTTTTCTTAGTCACTAGCTTACACTAATAGCATTCAATGGTTGCTTTTGCATGGCAAGCCAGTGACCTGGTTGTACCACCCCATTCCATACACTCTTCTTACAATTATACAAAATTTTTTTATTTTTTTTTTGTTCCTGGATGCCACACTGCCTTGTCATTTTTGCTTGATCCAAACAGTAATGGAATGTGGTTTGGCTTTAAAATTCTGCACGGGATTTAATTTTGACAGTTCAATGATATATTGTTAAATGCACCCTGTGGCTTGAACAAAAAAATTAAGGAGAGAAAAAAAATATAAACCAGGCAAAACTCAACAAAAAGTAAAAAAAAAATATTCCAATGCAGCGTTTAACAAAAAACACCAGCAGAAGTAAAAAAAAAACATCGATTCATTGTTCCGAGATGGTTGGTGTGCTTTGTAGGAGGAATTGCAAAATGAAAAGTACAAAATGATGTTTAAAACAGAAAACAAAATGAAAAAATCATTGAAGTACTTGTTTGTAAATGAAGGGTATTTGAAAATCATAAATTCGTCATGCCATAATTTACTGGTTTTACAGAAATTACAACTAAAAAAAAACAACAACTACGAATGAATATAAATGAATGCAAAAGAAATTTATATTAAATATAGATCAAATTAACAGCAAGATAAATGGTTTTAAAGTGTGAAAGAAAAAGTTGGCAGAAATGTATGTAGATTTTTTTAATGAAACTTTTCAAGACCTTGTTCCATAACAAATACATTAGAACTTAAGGAAGAATTAGAAACTTAATAATAAATAATTACTCAGCGCTTTTAGAGTTTAAAGGGTGTTTCAAAGTACGAATTACTTTAGTCCACTTAAGATTTTTCTAATATATCATTATTCCATCACAACTTTGATACAAATTTGAAGCCTTATTGCTAATTCAAAAGCTTCACAACTTTGCAAACAAATACATATCTTTTGACTAAAAAACAAGTCATTTTTCTGCAAACTTTCCTAGTAATAAAATAATTTGCCTCCAAATTTGCGCATCCTGAAATTTTCCCTTTAGGGTTGAAATCTCTATCTTCATGGCATTAAAGGTTAAATCTGTTCTAACCCCTAGCCAGAAATTAACAGGGTCTCATTGTTGTATAAACTCTATCCAGAGATTTTTAAATTTTTAAGCAAGAGACCTGCTTGCCCTGCACTCAACCAAGAAGAAAAAATATTAGGAGCAAAATTCCGCCCTATAAATCAAGTTTTTTAAATTTCAAAGTAATATATTCTTTGCTGAAATCTCTGCAACATAAGATAGCAATATCTTTTTTAGCGTGGAAACACCTTTATGTGCCAGGAGAGGCTCGGACATCCTTAGTTCTCTTGAAACACCCCAGCACTGAGATTTAAGCAATTTTTAAGTTGAAAATAATTCGATAGCTTTTGAGTGATAGAATATCACACTTGGTCAATATATGTTGTACTTTGTAATTGATTACACATCAATTAAAAAAATTTTTGTAATTAAAATTAAAAGTTTGCAATTACAATTACATTTAGTTACATTACATTTGAAAATTAGTGTGTTGGAAAAAATTTCAATTACAATTACATGTAACTGTAATTGAAAAATTCAATTACAACTAAATGTAATTGTTATTGCAAAAAACCAATTACAATTACAAAAAATGTATAATTACAAATGAATAATTTCTTAATATGGCTTAAATTCAATAGTTTTAATTCTTATTGAATGAAATATATGTATGAATTAATTAATAAAGAAGAAAAACTAGATTAGACTTTTTAGCTGTAGGAAGTACAGTTATTACCGTGTCCGGTTAAGGAAGATTTCACTGTATATGCAAATACTTGTTGTTGGTGTACTAAAAAAAATTTAAAATTACCGTGTCCGGTTAAGGAAGATTTCACTGTATATGCAAATACTTGTTGTTGGTGTACTAAAAAAAATTTAAAATTTAAAGCAATTTGTTGAACTAAAAGTATTCATTCTTTGCTTAATTACAATTACATGTTATTGTAATTGCAAAAAACTTATCACAACTATACGTTATTTGTAGTTGAAACATATACAAATACAATTACAAGTAATTGTACTTGAAGATTTTCAATAGCCATTACTTTATGTAATAGTAATTAAAATAATTAAAATTACAACTACAAAAATGTAAATTTTTATTTTTTAATTACAATTACAAAAATTTACATTTTTTATTTTTGTAATTGTAATTGAAAAATTGGCAATTACAATAAGTTTTAATTGAAATTGCCCAAGTCAGCTGAAAAGAAATTTTACACAAAAAAGCTCAAGCATTTTTTAACATATTGTAGCTGTTTGATTTGCATATAAACGGCCCTTAATATTCAGAAGCATAGCTGTTAAGTAATGATTAGTAATCATACTGATTACTAATTTGATTACTTTTTTTTTTTTGAGAGGTAAAGTAATGATTAAACTATGATTATATTCAGTTTTGCACAATTACTAATTGATTACGATTACTAATAATTGAAAAGTAATCTGAATTACTTGAAATTACTACAAAATAATCAAAAGTAATCAAAAAGTAATCCGGCTACTTTCAAAGATTACTTTTGATTCTTTTTGATTATTTTCCAACATTTTGAAAGAAATTTATAAAATTAGATATTTTTTGTTAAAGAAATTCTTAACATATTCGGTTATATAACAGCACTAATAATATAAATTTAAGAAAAAAAAATATAAAGAAAAACATAAAGTGAAATTTGTTGCTGGTGGTTAAGCATTGTCAATATGCATTTCATTGTAGCTTTTACAAAACGTGAGTATACTTCAACCACCCATTTTGAACAGCCACAAGCTTCTTATCTTATTCGCATATATTCAACAAAAAATGATTTGAGAATTTACAAAAAATATTTTTTTAAATCACAAAAGACATGTCGGATATCGGACTATTTCGACACGATTCAGGTAACTAGCTTTGTGTTAGTTCCAAAATATTTAATGTTTCCAATTACGCATCATTGATGTTCTTGCTAGAATGCAAAAAAAAAAAATTATATTTTAGTTATTAATTTTAAAAAATCGCTGGCCAATGAGTTCGATGAAACGTATATTTACATCAAAATAGCAGCTTACCAGTGGGACACCGGGAATAAACATCAGGTCTTGCGAAAGCTCATTTCAAAGCGGGAGACCACCCGCAACTTTTTTGCTCTGGCAAAGCAGTACTTTTTGCTGTGTATTGAATTACAGAAAAAATTTTTTGCATTTAAATTAAATTCAGTTTAATGACACAACTCTTTAACCACATTGGAAAATGCATCTACTTAGAAACAACTTGTAATGCGAAAAAGCACAATTTTTTCTGTTACATTATTTGTTGCAGCTGCATAAAAACAGTTTTGTCAAAATTTGCGAAGGTGTCATGCAGAAGTCAGTTAATGGCATGCGGTTGCGGTCAACTTTGACATTTTCTCCTTTTCTATTTTTTTTTTCTATTTTTCTTTCATTTTCACTCAATTATATAAACTTTGTCAGCAAATTTTCACACTGGTCATTGTAATTAAGCCACAAAATGTTTAACAAAACTATACAAATTTGCATAATGTCACCTATTATTACAGGTTCTTGCATCCATACAAACATACAAATGTAAATATGCTAAGCATTAGGGTTTTAAGCTTTTGAACTTTTGCCTTTCGTGAACAAAGGTCAAATAAACAAAAAGTATTTAAGAAAGATATTAATAGCATTCATTATCACAAATGCCAGACGAGTAGGTAACATAAATTAAGATGAAAGCAGAAATGAGTTATTAACTGAAATAAATACACCTAACTGCCACAAAATGATAATTTTCTATGCTGAAAACCAATTCTCGTATTCCATTTTAGTGAAAAGTTTATCTAAACTTTTATTTAATTTTTGTTAAGCAACGTACATCTATATGCATGCATTGCCATTTATGAAACTCATCACCAGCAGACTTCGACCCAGAATAACTTAAAAAACTTCGTATTTTTATAGTAAAAATTTTAATAAATTATTGTACGCATTTGAATAATTTGAATTATTTTTCATTGAACTTATATTGATGGCTTTTGTAAAAATAAGCTTATAATCACACGTCAGTCAAAGCTTTTAGGTTAAAAATCACTATTTATTAAAATATTATATTATAAAATATTATAAAAATTCCCTTAAAAGTAGAAAATTCCTTACCAGTAATAAAACCCTTAATATTTAACTATTTGTATATGAAATGCAAAAAGTAGCAAAAGAAATTAATATTTTATTTTAAATCACAGTCAAATAGTAAAGCTTTTAATTGTGGCCACATAACACTATGTATAATGTGGTTTTCATTAGCAACTTAATTTTATTGTATCACTAAGCAGTAGAAAAAAAAGAAGTGGTAAATCATACCGCAAGGTATCATCAGCAGGACTGTAGGAAAAAAAACGTATTAAATCAAATATGATGAAGATTAATTATGCTGCGTACTTTCTAATAATTGCTTTCTATGGTTTTCTTGTAACAAAATTTTAAAGAAAATTCATTTATATTGTTTTTTAAACTATAGGAAAAAAATGCACATTGAATCACTTGTCATTTTCTTAAGTTTCTAAGCGTTAGTAATTGAATAACTTTTGATTTGAGCAACATCAATTACATTTGTTACAGCAGAATTTTTGTTTTGTTGAGAGTTTTTTGTTTGACTTCTCAGCTTTATTTATTTGTTGGTATTACAGTGGTGCAAGAGACAAGAAAATTTGGTTTTATTATGGTATGTTATTCTAGCATTCATTAACTAATACTGCACACAGTGAAATGATTTCATACATTTTTGTAACAAAATTATAACGAGTGCTTTTAGATCATTAAAAGTTGACAATGACTGATTTAATTCAGAAAAAAATTGAGTTTTATCAAAATCGACTAGGCCCAACTCCCACCGCTGATGCATTTCTAATTGATTTTTGCGCATAAAATTTTTTCTCTCCAAGCAGAAGTCTTTGAATTTGATACTTACTCGTATAATTTGCAGATTTAAAAAAAAATCAAAAACAAGCATACTGAGTGTCTTAAGAAGTGACCGTGCCCAGCGCCCATGCAATCCATATAATTATAATATAGAAACGAATTCGTTTAATATTTTTGAATGAATCGACAAACAATTTTATCTATTCTTCATCTATCACTTGTCTGATTTTGTTTGGATAAATTACGTCTTAAGAAGTTTATAAAAAAAAATTATTCTGACAAAACCAGTAAGTAACTAAAAAGAGGTTTGAAGATATAATACTTTAAATTGTGAAATGAAAGTAAGTGATCTCGAATTTATATGTTACTAACATGACACCTCAAAAGAATATGTTTTCTGTGCACCTCAAATTATAGAGTAGACGCCCCCAGTTTTGGTTACTTCAATTATTTTTGTTTGAACTTTATTTGTGTTTATTTTTTATTAAGCTAAAATTTGTTTTATGCAGCCAAATTACAAGTGATGATTTTTTTTTCTAAGCCCCACAACTTCATCATCGGCAGTCTTCTTTTTGGTCCACTGTATGTAGTTTCAGTTGATGCAAATTTCGGCTTTATATACTCATTCCTTAATGCAAATAGAATATGTGAATTGTGTTGATTCATGGTATTACAAATTGCTTTTTTTTTTGTAATGAAAACTTAATTTCACCATCTCTAATTTACAACAATGTTGCCATTGTTGTTTTATTTATTATGCACATGCTTCCTTAATTTGTTTATTTTTCTTTCTACTTTTGGTTTGATACTTTAAGTCTTGCTACAAGCCCACAGCTATTAATTTTTGTTAGTTTAATTATTTTTGTCTTTGTTTGGCTTTGAATAGGTCTAAGTTTGCATTTCTGTGAAGCCAAGTTACACTCTTCTGCAAAAATAAAAAACAAAAGGTAGGGAGCAGGAACTTCATTATGTGATTTTAATGGATTTTTTTTGTGCTTTATCCAAATCTCTTCACAGATTGTTTCCACCACGTCTAGATCTTGAGATATTATTTTATTTCAATAACATAAATGGCTTCTATGACATAAATTATAATATTAAATGAAATTAAACACAAATATAATTTAAAAATTAATTTACTAAATAAAGGATAATTTTCTTTTATAGTTTTATCTGCTGTTTCACAATTGGTTTTGCAGCAGAAATCAGTAAATATTTCTGGGAACCACTTGCCGGTATATCTTTTTTCTATGTGCGCAATATCTCATTAGATCCTTTCACCACTCCCATCAGCTATGGCACGATGAAAAAAAAAATCTAACTGCGAATGCAGGAAGTGTATTTTTAATGACACGTTGCATACGAGTTGTTAAAATGTCTGGTACATAATTCGTAATTTGCATCCCTTATATATCCAATAAAATTGTGACATACATTTTCGAAGGCTACACACAGAGAAAAAACAGCTTAAAATCAATAAAAACGATATATGTGACCTTCTCCGATAAAAGGGACCTAGTGTGTGAAAACGAAGTTTTGAGAAAAACGCATTTAAAAAATAAAATTTTAATGTTTTTCTCCTTTTTATCGATTTTGACACACACCCATTTTTTGACACACTAGGTCCCTTTTTTCGGCGAAGGTCGCATATATTGAATTAATAAGAAACATTAATGAAAGTCTAGTCTTGTTGAAATTTCTTATTTCAATATGGAAAAATATTAATTTATAGTACTAATTTATTGAAAATTATTGAATTAATGTGATGCGTTCTTATTTTTAAGTTGCAGCTTTTCCCTGAGTGTACCCATGCTCTTCTCTCTTTATTGACCAACTTAGATTTGAGAAATTGTTTAAAGATTTTTCTTATTTGGGGTCCACCAAGTATGTCTTTCGTCTCACTTACACGTGGAAATATACTTTTTACATGTTCCATTATGAGCCAAATTTGATACACAGTGCTAGCAAAATAAAAACATTTTGCCCGTTCGCTAAGGGCTCATACAAATGTTTTTGCTTACCGGAATCGCATGAAATCTGGAGAGTGGCGTTGGCTGAAGTACTTAGCAGGTTGATTACAAAACCTAAGGCTGGGTTCAAGCCCTGTCTGCGACAGTCCTTAAATAACAACACCACGTATTTTCCTTTTTTGCATTAGAGTCCGTTTATATCGGTTTTGTAGGAAAGTTCAAGTGATGAAGGCATAGACACTGGTCACTGTACTACACCTGCTTCAGCGGATACTAATCCTTATGTAACATCACCGTCCACCTTTGTCAGTATTGTGTAGCAGAATCATTGGGGAAGTCAAATAACCAATAAAATGGTTATTAACCAAAGCCTAGAAAAATTTAATAAGCCGCATTAACACCAGAGGCGCTACAAAACTTCATTATTAAAAACGTGCAAAAAAAGCAGAGTTGTAAGAGAATGGAGCTTTCCTTTATCTCTTATTTCACCATTTGTCTTGTCTATCACAATTCTTTTCCTGAAGAAAGAAACACCTTTTAATAGCAGTAGGCATTCACTGTCTGAGTGTTACTTTACTTCTCTTTAAAAAGCAATATTTTTTAAGTCCCCCAGCATAGCTATTTCATTTAAGTCGCCACATATATTCCACAAATAGCGATGGTACTAAATTCTACTGAGCAAAAATTTGAGAGCTAAGACACTCTTTCATATTTATGGCGTGAGCTAATGGTACGGGCGGATATTGGTTTACATTAAGTAGCCACACTGCTTCCCAAGCCATTATTCCTTTCATTACTATATTCTTTTAATTTCAGCAGCCACAAAAATAATATGTGACAATTTTTGTTTTACATACTTTATCAGTGCTTATCAACAATAAAACATACTTTCGGAATTTTCTGAGAACTATTTTAATCGTAAAAAGACATTACCTCCTTCCTTAATTTTATTTAACGAAGAGCTTGGGGGAAAATTATGCTAAATAATTTTTCCCCATTAACAACTAAGAGTTAAGTTAAGTTAAATAACTTGTCAATGTTTATAGACTTTGCTATAGCTTATTAATGCTTTATATATCATAAATAATAATCATAATTTTATATTTTATTATTTCTCATCCCTGCTGAAGTATGTATTTTGAAATATTTTAAGGTCAAATGGTATTATAAAGAAGATTGGGCATATTTAGACCACAAAATAGCGTGAAAATAAAAGTAATTTCTTACTTAATAGTAACCTTGCAAGGACTTTACTCTAAGTTTTTTCAAAATGAACTAAAATTTTTCTTAAAACCATAAATGCATGTTTAATATTTAAATACCTTGCAAAGGAATATGTCGTGTACAGTCAGTCACAAAACTTTTTTAAAATACTCTTAGTAACATCTTAAGCATACAGTCCAGTTACTTCGCCCATTTTTGTGCAACCATATCGAGCCTTATTTTCGATTTTATCGTAAGCGTCAAAAATTAAATTTTTCAGGAGAAGGTTTTTTTAAATATTCAAATTTGTTTTTGTACGTAAATTGTCGCTTACGATAAAATTGTACAGCCTGTATCTTAAAAGTTATCAACAATTTTGCCATTTTGATAATTCTAAACTATGTGTAGGCCCATAAAATTTTAATTTCAATAAAAAAGTCAATTTCCGATAACATGTTGCTTACGATAAAATCGAAAAAAGGGCTCGATGTTATGCAAATTTATCTTGTATAATATGTTTCAATAAATAAAGACAAATAATATTTAAATACTTCTACAAAATCGCTTTCTTAAATTTTTAAAATTGAGTGGTGGAAGTATGGGGTTTCGACACCAAAATTCCACTGTGCGGCATGTGCTACTGTATGCTGAAAAATTCCAAATTACAATTTTACTATACTTATGTAAGTATGGCTTGGTGTATTGACATGATGTTGCTGTAGCAAGTTTGTTACAAAACGCTAAAATCAGTTACTTGTATGTTATTTGAAGTTTAAGTTTTTCGTTTGGCTCTTTGCTCTTCCTGTAACAATATGTAGTAGTACTTTCAAAAATGCAATTAAGGATATAAAACAAATTTTCAGTTGTTTTTATTTTATACGCATTGAGAGCAGCATCTCTTTCTCTTTTTGCTTTTCCTTGAACATAAATTAGACACCAACATAAGTATGGGCAAGTATTAGGGTGGGCACCAGAAAAAACAATATTAAAAAAAATTTCTGTATGCAATGAGCAACTGTCAAGTGGTTTCTCTAATATGAAAATTTTGTAACAACACTTATATAAGTGTACACTTACTTACTTTAATACTCGTATACCACATACTGAAACAGCACACCCGTCATGCCTTAGTACAACACTAATAAACTTGTTTTGTATACACTTGAAATTTTTCAAATACCCAAAAACAACTAAAGCCATAACTTTCTAGTATATTACTTTTTTTACTAAACCATTTTAAATTTTTTTTTTTTGTTAAATAATAATTCCTCAATGCATTTTGTTCTATGAGTAGAATTACTTTTTTTTATCTTATATATGGAAGATGCCTTACAGCTTAATGCTTTTTACTTTCGAGTAAAAGAGAATTTAGATTTTTGCTCTAGTTTCGACATTCACTCTAATATTATGTGAGCATATGCAAAACACAAGTGGGAGTGAACTAGCACACTAGAAATATACTTTTGCAATTTGAGGAAATTTTTGCCATATTACAAGTACGCTAAACTTATTTTAATATTTCTAATTTAAATTTATATTTGATATTTTAATGTAATTTTCATAATTAAATATGAAAAAGTTTTTGCTTACGATGTGGCAATTTATGTATACGACAAAAAGTTTTTGTTAGTGGAGTATACTTGCAGGAAAATATTCTTTTTTTTTTTAATTAATTTATTAAAAAAAATGCTGAATTCAAATGTGTTTTAAATGAAGAGTTTTGCGTTAAACATTCAAAAACTTCCATACTTAAAAAAAAGTTTGCTTATAATAATACATATATTTCGTAAGATACAGCTAGGATTACAAAGGAGTATAGATACATATGGAAACTGACCTCTTTAGAATTTATGGCATAACTGCACTATTTTATGGAAGTTTTGAAGTCCAATATCAATCCACAATATAAGAACTGATTTACCTAGGAAATATCTACCTAGTGAATTATTTGAATTCTTTCACTCTATGTATGGTATTTTAATTCATTTTGCAGCAACCATCTTTCGGTGATTATAATTGACAGTGGATCATGAAACATATGGCCATTATACTGCCAAGGAATTCTAAATAAATATGCAAAGTTTAAGAAACTGGTTTTTAACAAAAACTTTCCAATAGCACTCTGAATTTCAAAGTTGGAATTTCCATCAGATATTGACGTTTTGAGACTCTGATCTGACAGTCTTGGCCTTTTTTTTACGATGATATTCATATGGATGTGTGTATGCATACATATGGGGCATTCCACACCAAATCAGACGGTTTAAACAAATTTCTGTTTCATTCCCCAATTTAAAGGTATTTTTCAGTACCTCTCAGAAGAGTTGTCTAAAAAAAATTTTGAGATTTATCTGCTTATTCGTTTAAAACACATCAAATTTTAAATATGAATAGCAAAGTGCGACTTTAACTCACACACGAAAGGTTCCCTATGGACCCCACATAAGTAATACTCTAGGAACTTTAGATGTATGTAGATGATGTAGACATTTTTCAAAAATAAATAATTTATAACCGGTACATTTTTTTCTGGTTCCTGGTGATTTGTCTGCGATTTTTGCGGCTTTGAGAGTTTCTTAGTTTTTGCGTTGTTCTTTTCTTGTGGCAATAAATTTTTTCGGTTTTTAGCGATTTATTTTTGTTTTGGTACTTTTTTCGTTTTGATTATTTGTTTACAACACATCAAATTTTAAATAGAAACAGTAAAGTGCGATTTTCGCTCGCACACGAAATGTTCCGTATGGACACTACATATGTAATACTTTAGGAACTTTAGATGTATGTAGATCATGTAGATATTTAAAGCTATGCTCTTTCTGCCAGACATAGGAGCTTGGATGAGAATTTTGTAACAAAAATACACAACATTGATTTCTTTGTACTTAAAACCAGAGTACGAAAATAAACTAAACAAAATGTTTGACTTTATTTTGTATCGTTTTTTGAAGTGAGTGAAACAAAGAAAAAAGAAAAACAATTAGAACGATTGATGATTTGTACTGTTTTTGCTAATGAGCACAAACAATACTTTAGTTTAATTGTTAGCAGCTAGAAAAGAAAATTATTGGAAATAAATGTAAGCATTTTACTATATTTGTGGTGAATTTGACATCATAATATAATATAGTTTTATTGTATTGTTATTTAAGACATGAAATTTATATTATATACCTAAGTGGCATAGCTCTAGCCGAATGTGCTAAGGCATTTAAGTGCCCAATAAATTTTCTTCCGATTAGTCTTCGCTTTGGCGTTTTGTTTCTTGTTTTGCGATTTTTTTCGATTTTTGACGTTTTTTAGTTTTAACGTTTTTTACTTTTGGCGATTTTTTTTGTTATTGTGGTTTTTTCGATTCGGCGATTTTTTATTCGTTTCTCGCAATTTTTCGGATTTTTTGCGATACATATTATAGTTTTGGAGTTTTTTTTTTTTGCTTTTGGCAAATTTTTATTTTTTTATTTTGTTTTTGGCGATCTTTTTCTGATTTAACAGCTTTTTGGTTTTGGCGATATTTTTCAGTTGTTTTTTAAGTTTTCGCGCCTGTTTTTGTGTTGGTGATTTTTTAATTTTTGGTTTTTTTTAGTTTTAGCATCTTTGAACATTTAAAGAGTTTTACTGCTACAGTTTCCGAGATTCAGCAAATTGTCAAAAAAAAAAACATTAACTTATACAATACCCTTTAATTTGGATTTTTTAAAATTCAGTATGAATTGTCTGTATATCATATTAGGATTTTCATTGATCGCTTCAGATAACCCTCTAATTTTTTAACTATCTCAAAATTGCTTATGTAGGGGCCAGAGACTTACATATTCTGTAAAATTGTTAGGTCCGTAGCTGCTACGGCTCTAGACAAGAAACAGCCAGGTAGACAGATAAACGGACACACGGACGCACGTCGTAGTGAAAAGAATAGGGTTCCTTTTCATTTTTGGTTTACGGAGCGAGCCCTAAAAAATCGCGTTGTAGTTTCTTCTTCATAGCTTTCTTAATAATAGTGCAAATAAATTTTTTTAACCCATTTTTACTTTTAAATGTTATTTTATAGTAAAACGAAAACCGAATTCCAAGTGCTTTTCAGTAAGATTTTTAGATATCACAAAATTAAGAAAATAACAAAAATTTGCAAACCGTCCGCTTTGGCATGAAGTGCCCCATTCATACAAATTTATATATGTTTAAATGCTTGTGTGTGTATGTGTGTTTGTGTATGTTTCTCAAGGCTTAAGAATGTAATAAATGATCACACTCAAGTTCTTCGCATGCCATAAACCGAATGTTCGTTAAGTCGAAAAACTACTGTAATTCATTTGGGGGGGTTGTTCATTGCTTGAAAAAAAATACAAATCTTGTTACCTAAAATTTTAAAATTCATTTAAGATATTAAGGCTTTTTTTGTACATATGTATGTGAGAAATACAAAGGATTCCAAATTGTCTTTTACAACCACAAAATTAAAAGGTATGTGTATTCGACAGCTAATGTCATGCAATTAAAGCAATATTTAACAAAAAATTTAACATACCAAAACCAACTAAAATTTTATGCAAATAATACTTTTTCATAACATTTTTGTTTTTCGTAGAATATTTAAAAGTTTGTTTTATAAAATACAATTCAATGCACACTTAAAAATAATCATTAGAGCTAACAAAACCATAATCAGACTAGTTAAAAAAACAAGAACATTAATTGCCCAAAAAGCCAACACAAAATAGTTTGCTGCTGTCAACGCCTCCAGCCATGACATATAAAACAGAACAGAGGAACAACAGCCACATCAGCTGGAAAAAAAAGAAAAGAAAAAGTAAAGCCTTAAGTTCAGATAACAACAACTTTAGAAAACTAATTAAGCCAACCAGAGAACATCAAAATGCGTATCAACCAAAAAAGAAAGAATATAAAAATAAAAATTAAAAAAAATATATTATTAATAGCAGAACAAAGAGTTCAAGAACTGCTAGAAGTAAAAGGAAGCATTGCCTTATTTTAAAGGCACTGTAAGGATGTTAAACTCTTGAGGGAAGTAAATAATTATGCTTTGGTAACCAAAGATTATTTGAAAAATAAACTTTCGATAAAATGAAAGTTTTTGTTTTAAATTTTGTTTATTTTATTTAACTCTTAGTTTTTTTGTTTTGTGAATATTATGCGAAAGGCAATTAGCAATAAGGATGTTTTCAGCAAGTAGAGAAAAAAAAATGTTTTGAGGAATATTATAGATCAAATGTTAAAATATAAAGGCAAAAGTTTTATTACAAAATATATTTGGGGGATTCAAACGGTAGTCATAAAGGTCATATTGTCATAATATTTGAAATTATTTAAATGTATTTTTTTAACATTAAAGTCCTTATTCCGAAAAAAAATAATTTAGGTTTGCAAAATGTTTAACAAACAAATTTTCATACAAAATTTATTTTGTACAACTTTTGTAAACCAAACAATTTTTTCTAAATACGACAGTAAAATATTATTGATAAGATTACAGTGAACTTTCAACAGACAGAACTGTACCCACAGAAAAAAATAGGGTTTCTTTCATAATCGTGAAGCAGGCCATACAATTTTAAATTTTTTTAAATACTTTTGATAGAGTATGCTGTATCACAAACAATTTAATTATTGAAATGTTCTTATTTTGCTATACACACATATTCTATGTACATATGTTTGTCAAAATAGTTGCAAAAATATTTAAGAAATTTTACTAGGTATTTACCTATTGAATCTCTTATCTGCCTGCATCTTCAAGTGAGACAAAAAAAAAAGAAAATTTGAATAAAAATCTATTTCAGCTTTAATTGAGATATAAATTACCAAATCTATCGATAGTGGTTAGTAGAAGTTGCTTGATTGTAATAAACCACTTAAAATTCAATATAAAAATTCTATAGTAGAGAAAAAGCCAAAGCTAAAAGAAAATTAAAAAAACCTTTAGAAAAAAATAGACAAACCAAATGATGAATGAAACTCCTCAATTGCATACAAATAAAAGTATTAAAAAAGAAGTATTTTAATTAATTCATTACAATTAAAGGAATCTAACAAATAAATCCTTTTAATTGTATTCTTCTTAATTTAATTCGATTGCCATGGTTTTTGTGGATTTGTATTAAATTGCATTTGCGGGAAATCTTTAGAATTGAGAAATGTAGATATGAAGCTCGATTGCTGCATATGCATATGCACAAATATCATACAAATATTGTGTAACAAATGCAAAAGGATATTTGAGAAATATAAATTTTTTCTTCGGAAAATAGCTTTGAAAATACTTATTTTTGTAATGACAAGTTTGAATATAAATGAAATAAATATTAAATTAAATAAAGCTAAAAGATTTAAATTAAATAGATTTACGGTTTAATAAACAGTGAAATTTCATAAACTTAAATCTTTTAAATACTTTTTCATATATCTGAGGACTATGCAAAGGTAAGTAGTTAAACTTTTACTTAGAAATTATTTGATTGTATGACGGCTTTGTTTAAATTATTTTGTAATAAATTTTGAAAACTATTAATACTTTCAGAAGCATTTAAGCCAACTTAAAGCTGTCACAACTAAGTTAAAGAAAGCATTTAGGCAATTGGAAATGATTTAATTGAAAATAATAAAAGAGCATTTATATACAAAAGCAATGCATTGCATCATCATGCAAAATGCATTTCCATTACGAATTTCTTACAATAAAGCTTTAGTTTGTCATCCATTTTTTTTCTGTATTATATCCAAGAAAACATTCTCTAATTCTTTCAATTTGTTGACCTCTTTTAAACTATAATATTCCATAATTTCATTAAGTTTAAGACATCTTGTTTTAATATTAAAAAATTAAAACACAAAAAACCTTAAGCTAAATAAAATGATTTTTTGCTACGACATATTAAGTAAATCTTAAAAAAACTATAAGAAGTATTTACAGCCTTATTTATAAAATTAATTTAGGCTTTATAAAGCGTTTTTTAAAACAAATTTGCATTCAAAAATTTTTCTAAAAAAAGCTTTATAAAGCCTTAATAAATTTCATAAATAAGGCTGTTAATAAACACTAAATATATTTATATTAACCCACACTACACTGAAAGAATTTTGCTTCATAAGTCCAACGAAACAATTTCATTAAAATTTTTTCACAAATCTTCAAAATTGTACAGTCTGTCCCATAAGTAGATTTTAAATCCGAAATATTTCATTAAAAATTTCAAAGTTATCTTCTTTTCTATTAAATTAAACAATATTTTATCACATATTTTAATAGGTTTCTTTGTAATTAAAGTTTATTTTATTTTCCTTCCCCCTGATTCCCAATGAAATTCCTCTAATGCCAATGCTATACGTAGTTAATTCTTTGTTTAGGAAACTTTTAATTTGCTTTTCTCTACACCAGTTAAGCTCATTTGAAGCAATATGTATAGATTTTCCTTTATTTTTATTATTATTTGCTCGCTTAATTTCTTTTCCACTGAAAACCACAAAATCGCAAACATACTCGTAATGAATACAACTTTGTTGCACTTTTTATTTTACAGATTAAACGAGTTTCTATCCCATCTCCAAAGTAGACAAAATGTATTTGCTCTTAAAGCAACTCTTGACTTGAAATCTTCTTTTAGATTTCTTTAATGAAATCTACGGCGTAGTAGCAAAAAAAAAAGAAGAAGAAGAAGAAGCAAAGCAAAGCACAAAAAGGACGAAATAATATCAAACTCTCTAATCACTTCTAATAAGAACAAAACTAAAGAGAAATAATGCTGGGAACTTTTGCAATATCACGAGGGGATTAAAACAATTGTAAGAAGCTAAAAGAAATATAAAGTAAAATACAAATATATGTATATATAGCAATAAAAAGTAATAAACATAAAAATAGCAACAACAAAACGTACAAAAAGAATCGACAAGTTTGTATACTTAAAAGCAGTTAGATACTTCAAACTAAAATACCAATACAGTCAGTGACAGGAAAAGAGGCAAATACTCGTAATTACAATTTCAATATAAAATAGGCTAATAAATGAACTATAATGGAATGGAATGCAATGAAATTAAATGAAATTAAATAAAATTTAATGGAATTGAATGGTATGAAAAGGAATAAAATTTATATTTCTGCTGAATAACATGGCCTTGAGATAATAATTGGAAATTGTAATCATGTGTCAAAATAAGATATTGCGATGCGATACTCGATGTTATTTTCGTCACACCAAGAATTGTCAATCTTTCCTTGGCTGATCGGCGCCGTTGCATTCCTAATTTTTTCGGCCAATTTCTGGAACAAATTTTAGTATGGAATTTTGTTTTTGACGCCGATTACGGTGTATGCGGAAGCCCAAGTTAATACGTCCCAGTAAAAAAAATTGGAAGTCATTCTAAAGGAAGTACATTTTCATTGCTTCCAAAAAATCGATATTTTTAATTTGCCGATAGTTAGCAGAAAACCAAGTAGAAGTTTATTTTAGTCATACAAAACCTTGTAATTCCTCTCTAGTTTTAGAAATTACTCACCAGAATTTTTAAAAAATCGATTTTTTTGAAGAAACTTATGAACTAATTTTGGTCTAAAATTTTGAAGTTATTTGCTTAAATTTACATGAAAATACTGTTTCGCGCTTAAATTCCTATAAACAGAAACTAATTGTTTAAATAGGTAACTATCAACCATTTTTCCTAGATGAAATTATTATCAAAAGAACACAAAAAAGGACATTTTTCTTAAAATCGCTTCCAATTCGGTGACCAGGCATCGAAAAAGAGAACTTCTTGCAATGACAACCCTATGTAAAAATCATTAGATCGGATCGAAATTTGCACTACTTCCAGATCGCAAACTCTACATTTTCATGACTTTTTTGGAGCGTCTTTTTTTACTGGGGTGTTTGAAGAAAATGGACTATAAAAATGTCAGTATCAAACGAAGCAAATCATCGGTTCTCAGCAGCCGTCTAAATAAAGGGTTACCTGCATAAACAGTTATGATAACAGTGTCATGCATAAAAATTCAATTCCATATTAAAATCTTTAATAACAAAAATTTTAAATTTTATGAAACGCCAATATACAGACCAAACGGCTATACCGATTTTCTCAAAGTATGGGCGAACAAATATATTATCAAATCACCTTTTAAACAAAAAAAAACATTAAAGTCAGCTTAGGCGTTTGGGAGCTACGGTGTCAAAGACACACAGACTCAACCGAATATGTCTAGAAAAGATGTGATATCTTCGAACGTGCTAAATCGATCAAATCAAAATCGGTGCAGCCATTTGGTCTGTGCGTAGACAAGTACATATACACAGATACATACACACACACGCACACACACGCACACACACAGACTACAAACTTATAACACGCCTTTTTTTGTCGGGGGTTACTAATAAGGTAAATTTAAACTTTTCCGGCAGTAATTTTGCTTAATACGTGTTTCATGTTAATTCGACCTGATTTATAGAAACTTTTAAGAAAATTTTTCCTTTTGAAATAACATTATTTCATGTTGATATAATATTCCAGTACTGTTAAATCAAAGTGAAAAATCATGTTGAATCAAAGTTATTTCATAATGAAATAACGTGAATTTGATATTTGAGTAATACCAAGCAGCACATGGGATCAAAGTTATTTCAACTTGAAACAACATGAACAACAACATTGTTTGTAATTCATTTGTTTCTATATTTATGATTTGAACAGGCTAAAGTTCGTTTTGATAATTTTTAATGAAGAAATAACACCAAAGTTAGTTGTAAATATTCTGACTAACAACACATAGTTGAACGGAGCAACTAATTGTTTTCGAAGGCCACTTAACCTTCATCATCAGCATTCTTTTGGGTTTGGTCCACTGTGTGTGGTGTCAGTTGATGTAGATTTCTGTTTTATATATTCAGCCATCATTGCAAATCGAATATGTGAATTGTTTTGATTCATCTTACTTCAATTTGCTGAAAGACTTTTTGTAATGAAAGCTCAATTTTACCATCTCTAAATTTACAGCAGTCTTGCCATTGTCGTTTGTTCTTTACTAATTATGCACATGTTGGTTAATTTTCTTATTTTTTGTTCTACTTAATTCAATGTAGTTATTTCATTTTATTACTTATTTAGCTTACGTGATTGCGTGTGTTGAGCACAGGCATCAGAAAACTGTCTGTGTTGTATGTGGTCAGCTTTCCCAAGATTTGAACTCGAAGTGGTCGCGTCATAGTTAACGCAATTGCCTCTAAAGCCACAGCAATAATAAATATTCTTAAGAATATATATCCTGAAAAAGTTAGCCAAAGGTTAGCGAAATATTGAACAAATAAAATATAAATACAAACAGACCTAAAGCTCAAAAAAATAGTTTAATTAATTTTTTTTAATTTTAATTTTAATTCAACATGGTTTAACGTATGATTTTACATAATATTTATTTATTGCAGTATTTTGTGTTTTTCAAATAAATAAAATAAATATTTAAACTTTTTTGCTTGATTTAAACTTTAAAAGAAATTGCAATCTCTGCAAAAGAAAAAAGCTTTTGCACTGAATTTCCCTTACTGTTAAAATTTTTGAGCATCACTGTATTAACGTCTTGCCACCAAAGCATATGGTTTTAAACTCACTTGTGCTTAGGATAAGTTAATAAAAATACCGAACAACTGACAAACAAACAATTGGAAGCATCAACAGTCAAGGAAATTCCAAAAGAAAAAAACCAAACACCCTCATATAAATGAAATTCCGCTAAACAAAGCAAACAGCTATAAAAAGTTGCATTAGACTTGCTGAGATACAAGTATATACAAGTATAACGAAAAATACTAAATAACAACTAGTTAGATAACATAAGAAAGAAACTCAGTAAGTAAGTAAGTAAGTAAGTAGTAAGTAATAGAAAAATGTATTGGGGATTTTAAGAAAATTTTTGTTTGCATTTGTACTTCGCATTTTAATTTTAAGGGATAAATTGATGAGTGAATACACAAGTTATCCGGTTATCTTTGAGAAAACAAACGACCATTGTAAATATTAAGTTACTCACTTGCTTATCGGCTATTAAAGTCAGTTTATAGTTATACTTTTTTAATAGCTGAGCATTTTATTTGCAAATATTGAAACTGTTTACACAACACAGTCTGCTGACTATTCTAGAAAAATTTTAATGGAAATTATTTTTAAAAAATCACTTAAATTGTCTGATGGAAAATTACGGCAATCATTCAATATTGAGCGAAATTAGGTAATATTTCAATACATTTTATATAGAAATATTTTCAAAATTTTGATCGGTTTTGAACCGGCCGTAACTTGCCTCCTGGAATACCATTCGGGTTATGTAAACAGGGTATCAGTTTCTGTTGCTGATAAATTACAAAATATAATAAATGAGACGATTAAAAACTTTTTCGGAAATTAAAAGTTGCATCTTAGCTATTCTGAAATCCAAGAGTCTAAAAACCGAATTATTTCCTAGAGACTAAGACCATCATTATTTTATGAAGCAAAGAAATTACATGAGACATTATTAGATTTAATTGAACTATAGTGAATTTTTAATCAGAAATAATTTCTTAATCAGGCTTGAGTTCAGTAATTTCAATTCTTATGAATGAAATATTTTTATTAATTAATGTGAGTATCTAAAGAATAGAAGAAAAATTAAACTAGACACTATTAGCTGGGGGAAATACCGATATTTTTCTGTGCAGCCACGCACTTCATCAGCACCCATGTCTATCTACTGGGGTAGAGATTATTATTAACATCAGCTATTAAACTTAAATTTCTATGAAATGGAATATGAGAATTGATTGTGTATACAATTATTGATTTGCCTTTGGCAAACACATTTGTAAGTATCACTATTCATTTTCTGTTATTCCATTTTCTATTTAGGTTAGCACGAAGTTATATCACTCTACCTATGTATGTTTAACTATTCTTACTTATCTTTTACGATCATCACATTAATTATTTTTACTTATTCGATGCACCATCGGTACATACATATAAGTATTATTGTAGTGGCTTTATGTTACTTTGTTTTTGCTTTCTACAGTTGACTTAGCTTTCATAAGAATTGAAATTACTGAACTCAAGCCTGATTAAGCAAAGAAATTACTTAACAAATAGAAGAAAACTAATGTCAGCTCTTTAGGTACATAACATTTTTTAAATAATTTCCTTTTTTACACTACAGGAAAAAAACTCTGCTGCTTTTTAAAGGAAACAAAATTATTTCGGGAAAAATAATCATATCGAACACCTGCTGCAATAAGTCTTAACTCCAAAAATATAATTTTGTAGCCAATATTGCTTTATGCGAAAATTGCGAAAAAATCACACAGAAAAAATACCAATGTAAAATCATCAGGCAAAAATTTTTATTGCAAATCATTTTGTATTTATTACGACTAATAAATCAGTGCAAGTTAATCTCTATTTATGGTTTACATGTGACATGGCCGATATTCTAGTGCTGCCACAATATTATTTTTTAAACTAAACATAAGGTATGGTTCACTGATTTACTCCTGTTGAGTTTAAACTACATATAAATTTGAGTTTAGTTTAACTAAACCAGCGTTTAAACTTTGACTGATTTATTAGTTTTTAGAAATAAAATGTTATTTAAGTGTGTTGTTGATTATTTACCCTGTCGGAGAATGTGTGGTCGACTACAAAAATAGTTAACTTATAGTTAACTTTTCTTAGACTGACTAAAAGCTAGCTGAAAAGTCATCCAGAATAAACCCAAAATTTATTTTTAAGTTGAGTACGTAATCGAATTTGATGAGAGCCAACAAATTTATTCTCAGCTACTTTAAAACTCAGCGTGTTGAGTACACAACGTGTGATGTTACATGTTCGAACACCAGAAAATTTTTTTAATTTACTGACTACCAGATGATTTAAAAAAGTCAACTTTAAGTTAGCTGAAAGTAGTGCAGAGTGAGACAATTGACTATCACCTGGGATATCGCAATGTTAAAATAGTCAGTTGATTACATTGCAAAGTAATACAAGTGTCACTCAGTACTACCCAGTAAAAAAAATTGGAAGTCATTCTAAAGGAAGTACATTTTCATTGCTTCCAAAAAATCGATATTTTTAATTTGCCGATAGTTAGCAGAAAACCAAGTAGAATTTTATTTTAGTCATACAAAACCTTGTAATTCCTCTCTAGTTTTAGAAATTACTCACCAGAATTTTTAAAAAATCGATTTTTTTGAAGAAACTTATGAACTAGTTTTGGTCTAAAATTTTAAAGTTATTTGCTTAAATTTACATTAAATTACTGTTTCGCGTTTAAATTCCTATAAAAAGAAACTAATTGTTAAAATAGGTAACTATTAGCCATTTTTCCTAGACGAAAATATTATCATAGAACACAAAAAAGTAAATTTTTCTTAAAATCGCTTCCAATTCGGTGACCAGGCGGCGAAAAAGAGAACTTCTTGCAATGACAACCCTATGTAAAAATCATTAGATCGGATCGAAATTTGCACTACTTCCAGATCGCAAACTCTACATTTTCATGACTTTCTTGGAGTGTCTTTTTTTACTGGGTAGTTGCGAAATAGTTAGCTTAAAGTTAGTTTAAAGTTATCCAAATTTCCGACAGGGTACATATTTTGTTCATTGCTACAATGCACTGTGTGTGACTTGTTTGTTTTGATATTTTTAAATAGCCGAAAAACTTCGCATTGCCAGCGAAAACTTCCTGCTGCTAGCTAGTAGATAGTGTACTAGTATTTAAAACGCAGAAACACAGGTCCAAATCTTGCAGTCAAGTCTGGAATTTGTTAACTAAAACTTTAATCTCAAACAAATTGTGTGTTAAATGATCAATGAAATCATGTTGAATTAAAATTTAATTCAGAATGGTATTTATTTAGTGTGTATTTAAAAAATATTTAAGATTGTTGTGGCTGCAGCGGTAAGAGCATTGACTACCATGCGATGAGTTACGAGTTAAAGTCAAGTATACATTAAAAAGTTAATAAAATAAAGTTACTACATTAAAATTTACCCATGTTGTTTCAACTTGAAATAACTTTAATTCAACATGGTTATTCGTGTTATTTCAGTATTAAATTCACGTTGTTTAAATTTAAATTAACTGTGATTCAACATGATTTTTCATGTTGATTTATAAGTACTGGAATGCTTAATTAACATGAAATAAAGGTATTTTAATAGAAAAAGTTTTTTCTGAGAGTACTGTAAGTCATTTAAATCATTTTGAATTAATAGGACGCAGGAAAAAATTAAATTTTTGTTTTCGTAGATTTAATATGAAATTTTTCAGTGTCTTTTATACTCACGTTTTGAGATTTTAAATATGTTTTTATTTTTTCCATTAAATTGTTAGCAAATTTTAAATTTTAAACCCACTACTTTCTTGCATCAAAATCAAGCTTAAGGCATATTACGGCATTACACCGCCTTATCCTCATATTTCCTAAATGAACATGCCGAAAATTTTAAAATCTTATTACTTCACTTTCTTTATTTTATTTTAAATTAAAAATATAAGCAAAAAAAGAAACTTTAACCCTTCACGTAAAGTAAAAATAAAATCATTAAGTTTTGACACTTTTAATTACTTTTTCTTAATGTTTCTTTACCTAGTTCATTCTTCTACATGCCTTTACATAATCAAGAAACGTTACCAGCCCAATATTTGTACATTTAGATGGGAAGATGTTTTTTAATAAAAAAAATAATATATAAAAAATATATATTACTCCTGCTAACAATTGTATCTATGCTGACTGTTAGTTACAGTTGCCTTAAAAGTTTTTCAAACCCTACACCACAAGTAAAAATAATATAAATAAATTAATTAATTGGCAAATCAAACTTAATGTAAAACATTTGAAAGTTCTCAAAGTGGCGCACATGTCAAGCGGTAGTGCCAACTTAGAATTCCGTTATATTATTGAAATCTTATAACGTTTGTTTGAATTGGGAAACCGCTTAAGTGGCAAGACTTCAGATAATATGAGGTATTAAGCATAATATTGTTTCCTTGTCTATAGAAGTACATAAAAAAACTGTTAGTCCTAGAAACGAAAATGTCATTGTTTTAAACTTAATGTTCTATTGAAGGGTACATACTATTCGACTCCAGAAACCATTACGCTATAATCTATAATTGCTCGCTGAATTTCCGTGTTATGGAGCGAGGATGGAAAATTCAGTATTATTATAAATTTGTTCTTTTGCATAAAATTTGAAAATAATTCATTCCAGAATAAAATTAAACTCGAACGTTTTGAAAGGTGTGACGAAATTTTTAAATATGTAAAGTGTGTTTTTATAGAGTGACAAAAGTTTAAATCAAATATATTTCTAAGATCAATGAAACGGGCTTTATTGAAAAGAAATTTTTTTTAAATTATGTTTAAATATGATTCCTGCCATGTGGCCGCCACGGCTGGCACGTAGAAGGCGCAATCTTTAACATCAATTTTCAACAGCTTTTCGCTGCATTTACGGCCATATTTCCCCGATAAGTCTTCGAATGTTGATTTCCAGCTGTTGAAGTGTTTGTGGTTTATCGATGTAGACAAGTGACCTAACATAACCTCAAAAAAAAATAATACAATGGCATTAAATCACACGATCTTCGTGGGCAACTAAATGGGCCATTATGTGAAATTATTTTTTTTATAAAAAAATAGTTTCTTTGAGTAAATTAATTGTAGCGCCCGCTGTGTGGCATGTGACTCCGTCCTGTAGGAACCCCATATAAAAAAGATTAATGCCACGTAATTGAGATTCGAAAAAATTTTGAAGGATGTTCCTGTACCGTTCACCTTTGACAGTAACATTCTGACAATCATCGTTTTTGAAGACATATCGTGCCATAACCGCCAAAATAGCTTAAGCGACATACTTTTCGAACTGAATTTTTTGACCGAAATCGATTATTTGCGATCGTATATAGCCGGTTTTCTTCAAAAAAATTAAGTTCAAAAAATATGTCGCTTAAGCTATTTTAGCGGTTATGGCTCGATATGTGCCAATGACTCCGTCAGCCCATAAAGCGCATCAAACAGTAATTTTCTGTGGCTGTAATGGTGTTTCGACAAATACATATTGATTCTCCTCACTCCAAATGCAACAATTCTACTTATCTACGTACCCACTCAACAAGAAATGGGCTTTATCGGAAAATGGTAGAAGTTCACGATGAGTTTCACGAATAGAACAATTATTTTGATTAAAAATTTCAATAATTGGCACGCGTTACTCTGGTGTAAGTCCATTTATAATGAAATTTCAAAGCAAACTAAACAAAAACCAACTATCAGCTATTAAATGGATGCTCAAATGAAGCAGTGATGCCAACTCAAAGCTGTGACACTCTTAAAAAAACACCCTTTACAAGCACTCTTATAAAACATAATTTAAACAGAAGTATTCAGCACCTCATTACTTGTTTTTATATATTAAATTCGTTTGCTTTTAACTGAATATCTCCAAAATTGGCTTAATAAGACTTATATAATAAAATTTTAGAAACTTATATTTACTTCAATTACAACAGTCTTAAAATCTAAACTTTCCAAGCCTGTTATTGAAGAGTATTATGGTTTCATACTGTTTTTTTTTCTCTTCTCCCACAACTTGTTTTAATGTGTTTTTATTAATTTTTGTGTAAAAGTTTTGGAAAGCTCAACAAGGATAACAAAAGTTAAATGCATGTTCTAAATTAAAACAAGAATTTTAAAAAACACAACAGAAAATCCTTACTGTTGTTTGTTAGTATGACAAAACAAAACAAAATAAAACGAAATAAAAAAAAAACAAAAATTATGAAAAATAAAATGAGAAAGAAACAAAAGTCAAGTCGAGTTATTAAGAACAACAATAACAGGAAAAAACAACACATTCCACACAATAAAACTTTCTTTATGCTTTAAAAATTATACAATCTCTATTTTGCTTAAGCAACAAACAAAATCTAACGCGAACTTTATAGAACTTTCTATTTGTTTTTCAACAAAACAATGTTTATACGTTTTGTTGGTTTTGCTACCCTTATGTACGTACCTATACAGACATATTAACCTACAAAATAAGGCTAAGTTACATATTTACAGGGAGTACAAGAACGAATTAATTTCATACTTAAATAAGCATAACTTTTAGTTCAAAAAGCCATTAAATATCTGCTATAAATATTTTAATAAATATATTTGAGAATTTTTAAATCGAATAGTATCTATACAAGCTTTTGAATTGCATTTTTAATGTTGGTATTATTATAATTCTTATGAATACTATTATTTCCTTCTTACTTTGCACCGATATTGCAAGTCTGCTTAAGATTCCTCTTAAAATGCACGTAGTGCTAAATTCAAAACAGGAACAGAAACACTTGGCGGAAATACAACATGCACAACAAGAGGAACAGCAAAATGTTAATATAGAATTGTTTTCGTTTTAATTAGTTGGCACATGCATAAACACTCAAAGCGGTGAATGCTTGCCTGAGTTTTTATGCGACAATGTTAATGCAATTATGAAAAGTTGTAGCGCCAAGTGTCGAGAGGGAAATAACAAACCAAAAAAGAAAAACTAAACTGGCTACAATTCTAATTATGCTTTACTTAGTATGTAGGAATCAAAATTAATATTTTTATTCAAACTTTTCTTAACATTTATTTTTTTTATTTATTTTCCTAAAGCTAATTTTCGTGTAAATAACTTATAGACATTTTATTAAAATAACGTAATGAAACCATATACATATATAATAGGGTATTAAAGTTTATTTCAACTATTTCACCCAATTTTATAAAACTAATAGGAGCGCTGGAAGTGAGAGTGAGAAAAGTTATACCTCCCGGTAAAAAAATAATACATTGCCATTAAGTCAAGAAAATGTAGAAATTGCAGGCTAAATAAATTGCTTATGTGAAGCATCTCGCATAATATTTACATAGGCTTATCATTTATTTCAATTTGATTTCACGCTTTTATACAGATATATGTATATACATAGAAAAATAAAATATAAAAATTTAGAAAATTTTTGTAACAGCTGTTTACGTTGTTACCATTGTAGGAATGAGCTTTCTATAAGTGCAAATGCACACAATCATCAGTAAAGGCAAGGAAAACTGGAATGTAGATAATTGGCAACAATATGCACTTCACAATTCAAAAAAAAGCAGCACCGAAAGATAACAGCATGGAAAATAGTTCCACTAGGATGACGGGAGAGCTCCTCCCTGTGGATTTTAAATCAACTTGTATAATGCCTCCATGGCATCCAAATATCGCATCTGTACAACTGTTAGTAAAAGCCCTTTCAATATCCAAAATGGCCGCAAAGTTTTGTTTAGCCAAACAGAGTGATTTTTTTATTATACTTACCATCTGAGCTTGGAACTTAGTTCCACAAGGATGGCGAGAGAACTAACTGCTCCCTGTGGATTTTAAATCAATTTGCATAATGCCTCCATGGCCTCCAAATATCGCATCTGTACAACTGTTAGTAGAAGCCCTTTCAATATCCAAAATGGCCGCAAAGTTTTGTTTAGCCAAACAGAGTGATTTTTTTATTATACTTACCATCTGAGCTTGGAACTTAGTTCCACAAGGATGGCGAGAGAACTAACTGCTCCCTGTGGATTTTAAATCAACTTGTATAATGCCTCCATGGCCTCCAAATATCGCATCTGTACAACTGTTAGTAGAAGCCCTTTCAATATCCAAAATGGCCGCAAAGTTTTGTTTAGCCACAAAGACTGATTTCTTTATTATACTGACCATCTAAGCCGATCATTGATCTCTATCGTGCACCATAATCAAAAATACTCGTAGCCAGCCATAACCGCTAAAAAAAAGAGACACATGTTTTTGACTTAGTTTTCTTTTCGAAAATCGATTGTTTGCGATCGCAATAATCTATTTTGGTCAACAAATGAAGCTAAAAAATTATGACGCTTAAGCTTTGTTGGCGGTTACGGCACGATTTATAAGTCATAAAACAAATTCCGAATATATATGTAATGGCTTATTCCCTGTTACAGGCTCATAGTCATAGCTTAAATTAAATAAAACTGGAATGTAGACAATTGGCAACAATATGCATATGTGGTATAAAAAAAATATCTATGCATATATATTAATATATTTTTATTTATGATAAAATAATTCTTTGCTTGTTTTATTAACAAAAGCTAAATGCTTCACCATAATCAAACATATCCAGCCATAACCGCTTAAAAAAGGTTAAGCGACACATGTTTTCGACTTCGTTTTTTTTTACGAAAACCTATTGTTTCCGATCGCAATAATCAATTTTGGTCAAAAAATGAAGTTCGAAAATTATGGCTCTTAAGCTTTTTTGGCAGTTACGGCACGATATGTAAATCATAAAACAAATTCCGAAAATATATATAACGGCTTTTTGTGCTGTTACACGCTCATAATCATAGCTTAAATTAAGTAAAACTGGAATGTAGACAATTGGCAACAATATGCATATGTGGTATAAAAAATTATTCTTACATAAATATATTAATATATTTTTATTTGTGATGGAATAAGTCTGTATTTCTTATATTAACATTGACTAAATACTATATTCAGCTTTAAAGGAAATTTAACTAGTTTGCTGTACTTTTTCTCTAGGTTTGAAAATTGCAGCGTTACAGGAACTTGATCTGATCTTCAATAAGCCTGCTATTAGCAAGAAGCTGCTCGTTCCCTCTTTAACTCTTTGCCACTTTACTGAAGCAATCAATGCAGACTTCAGCATGTTAAATTTATTTCCTTTAAAATCTCGGATTAGTTATCAACTACAAGCAGTATGACATATAAAACATAAATAACATGTTTGAAAAAAATAACTAGTTTTTAGTTTATTTATGTATTTATAACAAAATACACTATCAATGGAAATATCACACCCATAAAAGTATGTATTTTCAAATATATTTCAAAGATGTGAATATGTATGTATGTAGGAATACACGTAACCGCAGGTTATTATTGTTCTATAGCTGCTATAATAACTTTGTTATCTTTTAATTTGATTTCAAAACAATTTCAGCAACAAGAACAAAAAAAAACAAAACATTCGAAGTGAGATAAATTGAAAGTGTTTAGTATTTATGGTGTTTTGGCATTAAATAGAATACAATATTACATTTAGCAATATGGCTATAATGGTAGAATATTTTAGTTATCAACTATGTTATGCACGTAGCCAGAGGTTATATTTATTTAATTTCAGCCATATATTTTTTTCTTAGTTTTTTTTGTTAATTTATTCTTTGGAGTTAAGGATGACAATATGACTATAAGTAAACTAAAAAGAAATACTTTTTCTTCTGTATTGATTTGAACTTTTTCATTTCCATGTTTTTTTTTTTTTGTTGAAAATCTTTCCAAACTAAAACTTATTTTACTAGTAATAATTTATTAATTCTTTTTTTCTGCTACCGCAACTACTTTAGTTTCTAATGTTGGTTGGAGAAAATGAGGAAAAATAAAACAACAACAATATTTTAATAAATATATTTTTCGCTCTGTCTCTCTATTTTCAGATATATTATTCCACGTCAGCATTTTCAATAATAAAAGAAGAAAAAACCCATTAGCCACATTTGTGGTCAGAATATGAAAAATTATTGCAAAACCCTTCAAAAGTACCAACACCAACATTTTCTTGGTCATAAACAGCGGCAACAAACACATTTAAACACGGAGAAAAAAATTAAGGAGAAATAAATTTCCTAAGTTGGACCAATACATGTGAAATTGACCTTTACGTATTGTACATATTATCCACCAATAGTTGGCCCATCAACTATTCACTTTCTGTATTAGGAAAAACTACTGCAAGAATACCTGAATTTATATATAATACCAAAGCCTTCATTTTATTTCTTTGAGTGTAACCAAATATAAAGCAAAAATTATTATAAAACTACTTTTTTGTGTGGGTATAGAGAGTTTAGCTTGCAAAGCATCAATGCTGACATACAATCACACACCCATACGAATACATGGACGAAATATAATAAAAACAATTAAGGATTACAATGCATACACATATCCTGTAACATATTTGAAAAAAAAAATGGCGCCAAATGCATTTTTAGTTTAATTTTTCATTAGAATAGCTTAAGGGAAAAAAGCACACTTTTTTGGCATTGCATAGTGCTGGTCACAGAGGAACTGATCATATTATTTTCCATTATATTCTACAACAACAGGCTTTTCACAGTTGTACAGACAAAAATTTCATTTTTCATTTCAGCTCGTGCGTCAGTGAGCTTGACAAAATTGTAAAACAAAGACAAAAGTCTATTGCAAAAAACGTATACTAATAAGCATATTTGATGTTTTGATGGAAACACAGATTTACATAAAACAGAAGAGCTACTAATTTATAAGCCGAGAACAAACTAAAGTCACGTATTTTGAAGCAGCAGACCACTCAACCACTCAACAGACCTGTTTGGGCGTAGCAGTTTTTTCTTTTGTTAATTTTCAGCATTTCATACTTCTTTAAACTCAAATATAAAAAATACTAAGAATAACATTAATAAGTAAAGTTTTTTTAAAAAAATTAAACCGACTACAAAAATAAGCCTTAAAATGTTAAACACAATTTTTTTATTTAATTAAATATTAATTATCTTTAACTTTTTAGTGCTTATTTTTCTAGTCGGTTTAAAATTTTTTAAGTTTGAAAATAAAACTTTTAGTGCCAAGTTTATATGTTTAGGGGAGTGTTTGTGTCCAATTTGGCAAATATAAGCCCACTTTTCTACGCTCAAGGTCGTGTCACTTTCACAGCTCAAGGTGTATGCCAACTTTCGCAAAAATGGTTCAAGTTAAACGTTTAATACAATAGTAATCTTTAATGGTTATCGCCCCGCCCACAACTTTAATCACAAGGTTAAATCACTCTTAAAGCCGAAACTCTTTGCCAAGTTTCATGGGATACGGATAATTAGAAAGACAACTAACTACTAACTTTTCACTGGTGTAGCCCCGCCCACTTTTTGGAAAACAAGGCAAAGTATTTTTCGGAGCTCAAAGTATGTGCAAAGTTTGGTAAATATCGATAGAGTAAAAGTACTTAAAATATAACATTAAATTGTAATGGGCGTGACCCCGCCCATTTTGTTGTATGTCACATTGTGTCTTTTAAAGAGCTTAAAATGTAGGCAAAATTTCGAGAAATTTGGTTATGTACCAGCATGTGTTATATAATATGAAAATTTAATAGGTGTGTAGCCGCCCACTTTTTGCATGGAAGTTTGTGTCTTTTGTCGAGTTCAGGGTGTATGCAAAGCTTTGTAAATATAGATTAAAGATGTGAAATATAATATTTAATTTTACAGGGTGTGGCTCCGCCCATTTTTTTACTTCAAGATTTTTATTTTTACGAGACCCCAATGTAATTTTCAATGGTTAAGTTTCATAGCAATCAAATAAGTAAAATATATAAGAAGTATATAAAAAAGTATATAGTGGACGTATACCCACCTATTTTTCTTTGCAACGAAACCAAATGGAAACTATACCGTCTTAAGCCTGGTACTCTGTTCAACATTTAACGCGAAATGCTGCAATAGTACATATAAAAAAAAATTTTACAAATTGTTCATTAAAAAATGTTGCAGAAACAGTACTCTGTTTATCTTGGGAAAAAGATTTGAAATGTATCTTCAACATTTTAAGTTTTCTTGCGAAATAAGTTAAGTGCCACTTGTTTCGTACCAACAACTTCCATAAATTGTACTTTTTGACCTTAATTGTACTCAAAAATTTTTTTAATTCAAATTACATATTTTTATTTGATTTTATTAAAAAATCGACTTTGTTCTGGCTACCGAATTGTTTTCACAAATTTCCTTCTAAGTTGGGATGTTAAAGCATATGGTTACAACTGCTCTAGCATCCGAATTTAGAAGAAAAATTATTTGAAAATGGACGAGTTCCACTTTTTTTGGTTTTCTAGCTGCGTTTTGCTTGCACAAGACTGTTTTCAAGTGAGAAGAATATAAGTTTCATTGTTCAAAAGTAAAAATTGACATATGCAATCGTTTGAAAAGAAATGCGGAGTCAAATTTCCGATTTTGAATCGTACCAAAAAAGGTACAATTGTACCAACTTTGTTATCCCTGTTTCATATGGAACTTACAACAAACACATGGGGTGTTTCTACAAACATAAGAAACTGTAGCATAGTTTCAGGCGCTAGATAATATTGTTTATAAAAACAAAATTTCGTACGAATTAATCAATGGTGATAAACATTTTTCACAAATTTGAACAGAGTAACAGCCTTTAGACAAATAGAATTTTTATAATCTGACATGTTTTGAGTTAAGAAGTAAAATGCAAAAAAAATACATAAAAATGAAGTCGTTTTAATAGAATAAATTCTTCAAAATTTAAATTTTGTGTACATTTAAAAAGTTGTTGTTTTATGATAAAAGGAAATTTTAAACGAAAAAAAATCATTATACTCATATTGCAATTTAAATTTAGAAAGGGAAATTGTATCTTATGCAAAAGCAATTACTCTGGTCTCCGTTATTAAAATGTAACGCATGCATTTACACAAACACCCACACACCCACACTCCCACACTCATAAACAAGTCTTAATATCCTTAAAAATGCACATACGCAAATAGTGGAGATATACGAAATAAACAATGGCTGTTCCAGCAGCTAAAACTAAGTTTTTACCCAGCGTGTGTGTCAAAGGCAGCAATACAAATGTATGGCTAGCTAAACCATTAAAATATAGGACTTAAATCTAAAAAACAGAGAATCCAGGTAGTGAGTTTCCACAAGTAAAAGCAAAATTCTTTAATCTTATTAAATTATTTGACTGAGTAACAAGTTTTTTTATAAATATATTTATTTATTGTATCTTCAGAAATTAACTAAGAATAAGTATACAAATCTTAAATCAAAATATAATTATTAGGCCAGAAAAGTATTGGACATAAGCTTAGTTATAGTAATTAATAATACATAAATGTCGTATTAAGCACAAAAATTCTTTTCAAGAAGTTTCCTTTGGAGTGTTGAGTATCAGAGCCCTATTGTCCCTCTTTTTTAAGCGGGTGCATCTAGTAAAGTTCAAGATATTACGAGCAAGCGGCTTTGGCAAAGGATTTGGCTCAAGCTTTGCCACATATTTAAATCGCGATGTATATTTGAATTTTTGATGTAGCATGGAGCCGAAGGTGTCTCAACGTTTTGCAATCTCTTCAGTTTACTGACTACAAAAGGGAGTTCTGGTGATAACTTTCTAAACCAAATTAAATACGGCAAACAAGCATTTGGTCAGCTTAACACAATGTGGTGATCTACGCATATCTCAAGGAGAACCAAGTTGAACATATTATACTCCTGCATAAATTCCACTCTTCTCTATTTTTTGCGAGTACTGGAATGCAGCTTTCATAGACCCTAACTCGCTTTTTATAAATCGTTGCTTGCGAAGAATATTAAAAATATTTTGGCCAGTTACTATATCTAATGTAAGATTATGGAACGAAACCGTTCATAAGCCCATAAATGTTGAAATATTAAGAAGAAAATGGCAATGGATAGGGCACACTTTGCGAAAGCCCAGTGGCGATATCACAAGAAATGCTATAGAATGGAACCCACAAGGTAGCCGCAGAAAAGAGTAGACCATCACACCTGGCGTCGTCAAATCGAACTCTAAGCTGTCAGACAAAACAAAAGCTGGAACGAAATAAAAACTTTGGTATCGGAAAAATCACCTATGCTCCTGACAGGAGCTACAAGAACTAATACCAAACGTAAAATTTTGTGTTGTCTTCGTTGGATTTTTTCAACATTTGTAGCTGAAGCAGTACCTCATAGCTGGCTTCAAAAGTGACTTGAATATTAAAAGTTTGCAGTTTAGGCTGAGTGTTGAATTTCTGCCACTGAACATGTAAAATATACTTTTTTTTACTAACGAAATGAAATACAAATAAGAAAGAAATATTAACATTAAATTTTTTATAACCAAAATAAAATCATTTGGCTAATAAAAATTAAAATATTGCACAGAGGCGCATAAAGAAATATACGTCTGATGAATTTCCTAACTCTGTGTTTTATGATGCATTTTAGTTAGGCAACTCCTCTCTATATTTCAGCCATAATATTCTTAAGAAAAGCTGAAATAAAATCTATGAAAACTTACCAAATGTAAATAAAAACGTGACAACTTTGAAGGGTTTTAAGCATTTCTTTGATATCACACTCTACATATTTTCTTTATTTTGAATAAATTTTTATTTTTCAGACAACGTTTTTACAATAAATTGCCAAAAAAAATAAAATTTGCCTTAAGCTTAGGAACCATTAAGCATTGAAATGTTAAACATCTGTCTTAGATCATTTATCCTCTATTTTTGTTTTTAGTTGTTCAAAACTATTTAGCACAATTTTGCTTTTAAGCTAACGATATGTTGTTGTTATCACTCTGCTCACTACGCACTTACAATTTTTGTTTTACAAAAATTATGTTTGAAGAAGCGTAACATGGTTGCAACAGTGTCTTAACATGGCTTGTTGTTATGTCTTGCGTGAAATAGCTTTCGTAGCAAATTCTGCAGTTATTTAAATTAAACACTTTAAGGCAATTTTTGTTCCCATGGCTTTCATAATGGTTGCATAATTTAAGGCGTAGTGCATGCATTGAGTGGAAGGGCAGACATAAGCCCGAGACTTATCAAATATAAAATTAGTATTAGATAGTGAAAGATTAATAAATTAAAAGACCCATTAAGCTGGAATATTTAGAGCCCTATTCATTAAAATTAATTTTGTAAAACGCAACGAACGCTAAATGTTGAAGAATTTATATATATCACGAAAAAAAAATACATTCAAAATTTGTTTGACATAAGCGTTGCGTTTTACAAATAAACCAGTAATTTTTTTTTTTCATATAAATTTTTTAACGCCTACCATTGCGTTTTACAAAATAAGATCTACAAGTTTTAAGCAGCAACTCAACATTCATACAAAATTCCTTTTATTACATTTTTTAACCGACTTCACCAAGAGGAAGAAGTTATTAATTTGTTATCAATCCGGTGAACTTTAAACCGATTTTACAATTACTTTTTTTTACTGAGAGGGTAAAAGTTTTTCATTTGTTTCCATTGTAAAACTGTTGGCGGTAAGACGCTTACTACTTTGTTCTTTAATTTTATGAAATTTCTCTCATTGTATTATTTCAAAACTAAGCACATACTTTTGGTAACACAGCTTCAAATTTGGCCAAATGGGCGGAACTTTTATCTGACTGATTTGTACGCAACTCAGCACAAGCCCAGATCTCTTAAAAAGACACAAAATTGCATTTAAAAAATTGAGCGGATCATACCCACTATATATTAATTATATATTTTACGTGAACTTACTATATACCTTGACCTCTGAAATATACTTAATCTAGTGTTTAAAAAAGTTGTCGAGGCTACGCCCATCAAAGGTTAGTATTATAATTATATATGTACTTAAATTTAATGGAGTATACATCATCCATTTTTCATGAAAAAAAAAATTTTATGAAAAAGATTTCATGGACTATACATCGTTCATTTTTAAATTTTTTATAAAAAAAATTTAATCGACTATAAATCGTCCGATTCTTATGCAAAAAATTATATAGACTATACATTGTCTATTTGAGATGCAAAAAATTAAATGGACGGGCTATCTATACAAAATTTAATGGACTTTACATCGTCCATTTTTAAATTTTTTATGAAAAAATTAAATGGACTATAATTTGTCCATTTCGTATGTAAAAAATTAAATGGACTATATACGTCGTCTCGTTTTCATGCAAAAAATTTAATAGACTATACATTATCCATTTTTCATGCAAAAAATTTTTTTATGAAAAAAATTTAATGGACTATACATCGTCTTTTTTTTAATTTTTATGAAAAAATTTAATCGACTATAAATCGTCCGATTCGTATGCAAAAGATTATATAGACTATACATTGTCTATTTGAGATGCAAAAAATTAAATGGACGGGCTATCTATACAAAATTTAATGGACTTTACATCGTCCATTTTTAAAGTTTTTATGAAAAAATTAAATGGACTATAATTTGTCCATTTCGTATGTAAAAAATTAAATGGACTATATACGTCGTCTCGTTTTCATGCAAAAAATTTAATAGACTGTACATTATCCATTTTTCATGCAAAAAAATTTTTTTATGAAACAAATTTAATGGACTATACATCGTCTTTTTTTCAATTTTTATGAAAAAATTTAATCGACTATAAATCGTCCGATTCGTATGCAAAAAACTATATAGACTATACATTGTCTATTTGAGATGCAAAAAATTAAATGGACGGGCTATATATACAAAATTTATTTGACTATACATCGTCCATTTTTAAATTTTTATGAAAAAATTAAATGGACTATAATTCGTCCATTTCGTATGTAAAAAATTTAATGGATTATATACGTCGTCTCGTTTTCAGACTATACATCATCCATTTTTCATGCAAAAATTTTTTTTATGAAAAAAATTTAATGGACTATACATCGTCTTTTTTCAATTTTTATGAAAAAATTTAATCGTCTATAAATCGTCCGATTCGTATGTAAAAAATTATATAGACTATACATTGTCTATTTGAGATGCAAAAAATTAAAAGGACGGGCTATATATACAAAATTTAATGGACTTTACATCGTCAATTTTTAAATTTTTTATGAAAAAATTAAATGGACTATAATTTGTCCATTTCGTATGTAAAAAATTAAATGGACTATATACGTCGTCTCGTTTTCATGCAAAAAATTTAATAGACTATACATTATCCATTTTTCATGCAAAAAATTTTTTTATGAAAAAAATTTAATGGACTATACATCGTCTTTTTTTTAATTTTTATGAAAAAATTTAATCGACTATAAATCGTCCGATTCGTATGCAAAAGATTATATAGACTATACATTGTCTATTTGAGATGCAAAAAATTAAATGGACGGGCTATCTATACAAAATTTAATGGACTTTACATCGTCCATTTTTAAAGTTTTTATGAAAAAATTAAATGGACTATAATTTGTCCATTTCGTATGTAAAAAATTAAATGGACTATATACGTCGTCTCGTTTTCATGCAAAAAATTTAATAGACTGTACATTATCCATTTTTCATGCAAAAAAATTTTTTTATGAAACAAATTTAATGGACTATACATCGTCTTTTTTTCAATTTTTATGAAAAAATTTAATCGACTATAAATCGTCCGATTCGTATGCAAGAAACTATATAGACTATACATTGTCTATTTGAGATGCAAAAAATTAAATGGACGGGCTATATATACAAAATTTAATTGACTATACATCGTCCATTTTTAAATTTTTTATGAAAAAATTAAATGGACTATAATTCGTCCATTTCGTATGTAAAAAATTTAATGGATTATATACGTCGTCTCGTTTTCAGACTATACATCATCCATTTTTCATGCAAAAATTTTTTTTATGAAAAAAATTTAATGGACTATACATCGTCTTTTTTCAATTTTTATGAAAAAATTTAATCGTCTATAAATCGTCCGATTCGTATGTAAAAAATTATATAGACTATACATTGTCTATTTGAGATGCAAAAAATTAAAAGGACGGGCTATATATACAAAATTTAATGGACTTTACATCGTCAATTTTTAAATTTTTTATGAAAAAATTAAATGGACTATAATTTGTCCATTTCGTATGTAAAAAATTAAATGGACTATATACGTCGTCTCGTTTTCATGCAAAAAATTTAATAGACTATACATTATCCATTTTTCATGCAAAAAATTTTTTTATGAAAAAAATTTAATGGACTATACATCGTCTTTTTTTTAATTTTTATGAAAAAATTTAATCGACTATAAATCGTCCGATTCGTATGCAAAAGATTATATAGACTATACATTGTCTATTTGAGATGCAAAAAATTAAATGGACGGGCTATCTATACAAAATTTAATGGACTTTACATCGTCCATTTTTAAAGTTTTTATGAAAAAATTAAATGGACTATAATTTGTCCATTTCGTATGTAAAAAATTAAATGGACTATATACGTCGTCTCGTTTTCATGCAAAAAATTTAATAGACTGTACATTATCCATTTTTCATGCAAAAAAATTTTTTTATGAAACAAATTTAATGGACTATACATCGTCTTTTTTTCAATTTTTATGAAAAAATTTAATCGACTATAAATCGTCCGATTCGTATGCAAAAAACTATATAGACTATACATTGTCTATTTGAGATGCAAAAAATTAAATGGACGGGCTATATATACAAAATTTAATGGACTATACATCGTCCATTTTTAAATTTTTTATGAAAAAATTAAATGGACTATAATTCGTCCATTTCGTATGCAAAAAATTTAATAGACTATACATCATCCATTTTTCATGCAAAAAATTTTTTTATGAAAAAAATTTAATGGACTATACATCGTCTTTTTTTCAATTTTTATGAAAAAATTTAATCGACTATAAATCGTCCGATTCGTATGCAAAAAATTATATAGACTATACATTGTCTATTTGCGATGCAAAAAATTAAATGGACGGGCTATATATACAAAATTTAATTGACTATACATCGTCCATTTTTTAATTTTTTTATGAAAAAATTAAATGGACTATAATTCGTCCATTTCGTATGTAAAAAATTAAATGGACTATATACGTCGTCTCGTTTTCATGCAAAAAATTTAATAGACTATACATTATCCATTTTTCATGCAAAAAATTTTTTTATGAAAAAAATTTAATGGACTATACATCGTCTTTTTTTTAATTTTTATGAAAAAATTTAATCGACTATAAATCGTCCGATTCGTATGCAAAAAATTATATAGACTATACATTGTCTATTTGAGATGCAAAAAATTAAATGGACGGGCTATCTACACAAAAATTTAATGGACTTTACATCGTCCATTTTTAAATTTTTTATGAAAAAATTAAATAGACTATAATTTGTCCATTTCGTATGTAAAAAATTAAATGGACTATATACGTCGTCTCGTTTTCATGCTTAAAGTTTAATAGACTATACATCATCCATTTTTCATGCAAAAAATATTTTTATGAAAAAAATTTAATGGACTATACATCGTCTTTTTTTCAATTTTTATGAAAATATTTAATCGACTATAAATCGTCCGATTCGTATGCAATAAATTATATAGACTATACATTGTCTATTTGAGATGCAAAAAATTAAATGGACGGGCTATATATACAAAATTTAATTGACTATACATCGTCCATTTTTAAATTTTTTATGAAAAAATTAAATGGACTATAATTCGTCCATTTCGTATGTAAAAAATTAAATGGACTATATACGTCGTCTCGTTTTCATGCTAAAAATTTAATAGACTATACATCATCCATTTTTCATGCAAAAAAAATTTTTTTGAAAAAAATTTAATGGACATACATCGTCTTTTTTTCAATCTTTATGAAAAAATTTAATCGACTATAAATCGTCCGAATGGTATGCAAAAAATTATATAGACTATACATTGTCTATTTGAGATTCAAAAAATTAAACGGACGGGCTATATATACAAAATTTAATTGACTATACATCGTCCATTTTTAAATTTTTTATGAAAAAATTAAATGGACTATAATTCGTCCATTTCGTATGTAAAAAATTAAATGGACTATATACGTCGTCTCGTTTTCATGCAAAAAATTTAATAGACTATACATCATCCATTTTTCTTGGAAAAATTTTTTTTTATGAAAAAAATTTAATGGACTATACATCGTCTTTTTTTCAATTTTTATGAAAAAATTTAATCGACTATAAATCGTCCGATTCGTATGCAAAAAATTATATAGACTATACATTGTCTATTTGAGATGCAAAAAATTAAAAGGACGGACTATATATACAAAATATAATGGACTTTACATTGTCCATTTTTAAATTTTTTATGAAAAAATTAAATGGACTATAATTTGTCCATTTCGTATGTAAAAAATTAAATGGACTATATACGTCGTCTCGTTTTCATACAAAAAATTTAATAGACTATACATTATCCATTTTTCATGCAAAAAATTTTTTTATGAAAAAAATTTAATGGACTATACATCGTCTTTTTTTAAATTTTTATGAAAAAATTTAATCGACTATAAATCGTCCGAGTCGTATGCAAAAAATTATATAGACTATACATTGTCTATTCGAGATGCAAAAAATTAAAAGGACGGGCTATATATACAAAATTTAATTGACTATACATCGTCCATTTTTAAATTTTTTATGAAAAAATTAAATGGATTATAATTCGTCCATTTCGTATGTAAAAAATTAAATGGACTATATACGTTGTCTCGTTTTCATGCTAAAAATTTAATAGACTATACATCATCCATTTTTCATGCAAAAAATTTTTTTATGAAAAAAATTTAATGGACTATACATCATCTTTTTTCAATTTTTATGAAAAAATTTAATCGACTATAAATCGTCCGATTCGTATGCAAAAAATTATATAGACTATACATCGTCTATTTTAGATGCAAACAATTAAATGGACGGGCTATATATACAAAATTTAATTGACTATACATCGTCCATTTTTAAATTTTTTATGAAAAAATTAAATGGACTATAATTCGTCCATTTCGTATGTAAAAAATTAAATGGACTATATACGTCGTCTCGGTTTTATGCAAAAAATTTAATAGACTATACATTATCCATTTTTCATGCAAAAAAAGTTTTTATGAAAAAAATTTAATGGACTATACATCGTCTTTTTTTAAATTTTTATGAAAAAAATTTAATCGACTATAAATCGTCCGATTCGTATGCACAAAATTATATAGACTATACATTGTCTATTTGAGATGCAAAAAATTAAATGGACGGGCTATATATACAAAATTTAATTGACTATACATCGTCCATTTTTAAATTTTTTATGAAAAAATTAAATGGACTATAATTCGTCCATTTCGTATGTAAAAAATTAAATGAACTATATACGTCGTCTCGTTTTCATGCAAAAAATTTAATAGACTATACATCATCCATTTTTCATGCAAAAATATTTTTTATGAAAAAAATTTAATGGACTGTACATCGTCTTTTTTTCAATTTTTATGAAAAAATTTAATCGACTATAAATCGTCCGATTCGTATGCAAAAAATTATATAGACTATACATTGTCTATTTGAGATGCAAAAAATTAAATGGACGGGCTATCTATACAAAATTTAATGGACTTTACATCGTCCATTTTTAAAGTTTTTATGAAAAAATTAAATGGACTATAATTTGTCCATTTCGTATGTAAAAAATTAAATGGACTATATACGTCGTCTCGTTTTCATGCAAAAAATTTAATAGACTGTACATTATCCATTTTTCATGCAAAAAAATTTTTTTATGAAACAAATTTAATGGACTATACATCGTCTTTTTTTCAATTTTTATGAAAAAATTTAATCGACTATAAATCGTCCGATTCGTATGCAAAAAATTATATAGACTATACATTGTCTATTCGAGATGCAAAAAATTAAAAGGACGGGCTATATATACAAAATTTAATTGACTATACATCGTCCATTTTTAAATTTTTTATGAAAAAATTAAATGGACTATAATTTGTCCATTTCGTATGTAAAAAATTAAATGAACTATATACGTCGTCTCGTTTTCATGCAAAAAATTTAATAGACTATACATCATCCATTTTTCATGCAAAAATTTTTTTTATGAAAAAAATTTAATGGACTATATATCGTCTTTTTTTCAATTTTTATGAAAAAATTTAATCGACTATAAATCGTCCGATTCGTATGGAAAAAATTATATAGACTATACATTGTCTATTTGAGATGCAAAAAATTAAATGGACGGGCTATATATACAAAATTTAATTGACTATACATCGTCCATTTTTAAATTTTTTATGAAAAAATTAAATGGACTATAATTCGTCCATTTCGTATGTAAAAAATTAAATGGACTATATACGTCGTCTCGTTTTCATGCTAAAAATTTAATAGACTATACATCATCCATTTTTCATGCAAAAAATTCTTTTATGAAAAAAATTTAATGGACTATACATCGTCTTTTTTTCAATTTTTATGAAAAAATTTAATCGACTATAAATCGTCCGATTCGTATGCAAAAAATTATATAGACTATACATTGTCTATTTGAGATGCAAAAAATTAAATGGACGGGCTATCTACACAAAAATTTAATGGACTTTACATCGTCCATTTTCAAATTTTTTATGAAAAAATTAAATGGACTATAATTTGTCCATTTCGTATGTAAAAAATTAAATGGACTATATACGTCGTCTCGTTTTCATGCAAAAAATTTAATAGACTATACATTATCCATTTTTCATGCAAAAAATTTTTTTATGAAAAAAATTTAATGGACTATACATCGTCTTTTTTTCAATTTTTATGAAAAAATTTAATCGACTATAACTCGTCCGATTCGTATTAAAAAAATTATATAGACTATACATTGTCTATTTGAGATGCAAAAAATTAAATGGACGGGCTATATATACAAAATTTAATTGACTATACATCGTCCATTTTTAAATTTTTTATGAAAAAATTAAATGGACTATAATTCGTCCATTTCGTATGTAAAAAATTAAATGGACTATACACGTCGTCTTGTTTTCATGCTAAAAATTTAATAGACTATACATCATCCATTTTTCATGCAAAAAATTCTTTTATGAAAAAAATTTAATGGACTATACATCGTCTTTTTTTCAATTTTTATGAAAAAATTTAATCGACTATAAATCGTCCGATTCGTATGCAAAAAATTATATAGACTATACATTGTCTATTTGAGATGCAAAAAATTAAATGGACGGGCTATCTACACAAAAATTTAATGGACTTTACATAGTCCATTTTTAAATTTTTTATGAAAAAATTAAATGGACTATAATTTGTCCATTTCGTATGTAAAAAATTAAATGGACTATATACGTCGTCTCGTTTTCATGCAAAAAATTTAATAGACTATACATTATCCATTTTTCATGCAAAAAATTTTTTTATGAAAAAAATTTAATGGACTATACATCGTCTTTTTTTCAATTTTTATGAAAAAATTTAATCGACTATAACTCGTCCGATTCGTATTCAAAAAATTATATAGACTATACATTGTCTATTTGAGATGCAAAAAATTAAATGGACGGGCTATATATACAAAATTTAATTGACTATGCATCGTCCATTTTTAAATTTTTTATGAAAAAATTAAATGGACTATAATTCGTCCATTTCGTATGTAAAAAATTAAATGGACTATATACGTCGTCTCGTTTTCATGCTAAAAATTTAATAGACTATACATCATCCATTTTTCATGCAAAAAATTCTTTTATGAAAAAAATTTAATGGACTATACATCGTCTTTTTTTCAATTTTTATGAAAAAATTTAATCGACTATAAATCGTCCGATTCGTATGCAAAAAATTATATAGACTATACATTGTCTATTTGAGATGCAAAAAATTAAATGGACGGGCTATATATACAAAATTTAATTGACTATACATCATTCATTTTTAAATTTTTTATGAAAAAATTAAATGGACTATAATTCGTCCATTTCGTTTGTAAAAAATTAAGTGGACTATATACGTCGTCTCGTTTTCATGCAAAAAATTTAATAGACTATACATCATCCATTTTTCATGCAAAAAATTCTTTTATGAAAAAAATTTAATGGACTATACATCGTCTTTTTTTCAATTTTTATGAAAAAATTTAATCGACTATAAATCGTCCGATTCGTATGGAAAAAATTATATAGACTATACATTGTATATTTAAAATGCAAAAAATTAAATGGACGGGCTATATATACAAAATTTAATGGACTTTACATCGTCCATTTTTAAATTTTTTATGAAAAAATTAAATGGACTATAATTCGTCCATTTCGTATGTAAAAAATTAAATGGACTATATACGTCGTCTCGTTTTCATGCAAAAAATTTAATAGACTATACATCATCCATTTTTCATGGAAAAATTTTTTTTTATGAAAAAAATTTAATGGACTATACATCGTCTTTTTTTTCAATTTTTATGAAAAAATTTAATCGACTATAAATCGTCCGATTCGTATGCAAAAAATTATATAGACTATACATTGTCTATTTGATATGCAAAAAATTAAAAGGACGGGCTATATATACAAAATTTAATGGACTTTACATCGTCCATTTTTAAATTTTTTATGAAAAAATTAAATTGACTATAATTTGTCCATTTCGTATGTAAAAAATTAAATGGACTATATACGTCGTCTCGTTTTCATGCAAAAAATTTAATAGACTATACATTATCCATTTTTCATGCAAAAAAATTTTTTATGAAAAAAATTTAATGGACTATACATCGTCTTTTTTTCAATTTTTATGAAAAAATTTAATCGACTATAACTCGTCCGATTCGTATTCAAAAAATTATATAGACTATACATTGTCTATTTGAGATGCAAAAAATTAAATGGACGGGCTATATATACAAAATTTAATTGACTATACATCGTCCATTTTTAAATTTTTTATGAAAAATTTAAATGGACTATAATTCGTCCATTTCGTATGTAAAAAATTAAATGGACTATATACGTCGTCTCGTTTTCATGCTAAAAATTTAATAGACTATACATCATCCATTTTTCATGCAAAAATTTAATCGTCTTTTTTTAAATTTTTATGAAAAAATTAAATGGACTATAATTCGTCCATTTCGTATGTAAAAAATTAAATGGACTATATACGTCGTCTCGTTTTCATGCTAAAAATTTAATAGACTATACATCATCCATTTTTCATGCAAAAAATTTAATGGACTATACATCGTCTTTTTTTAAATTTTTATGAAAAATTTAAATGGACTATAATTCGTCCATTTCGTATGTAAAAAATTAAATGGACTATATACGTCGTCTCGTTTTCATGCAAAAAAATTTAATAGACTATACATCATCCATTTTTCATGGAAAAATTTTTTTTTATGAAAAAAATTTAATGGACATTACATCGTCTTTTTTTCAATTTTTATGAAAAATTTTAATCGACTATAAATCGTCCGATTCGTATGCAAAAAATTATATAGACTATACATTGTCTATTTGAGATGCAAAAAATTAAAACGACGGGCTATATATACAAAATTTAATGGACTTTACATCGTCTATTTTTAAATTTTTTATGAAAAAATTAAATTGACTATAATTTGTCCATTTCGTATGTAAAAAATTAAATGGACTATATACGTCGTCTTGTTTTCATGCAAAAAATTTAATAGACTATACATTATCCATTTTTCATGCAAAAAATTTTTTTATGAAAAAAATTTAATTTTTTTCAATTTTTATGAAAAAATTTAATCGACTATAAATCGTCCGATTCGTATGCAAAAAAGTATATAGACTATACATCGTCTACTCTACATGCAAAACATTAAATGGACTGACTATATATATAAAATTTAATGGACTATACATCGTCCACTTTTACATTTTTTATAAAAAAATTAAATGGACTATCATTCGTCCATTTCGTATGTAACAAATTAAATGGACTATATACGTCACCTACATTTCGTGCAAAAATTATATGGACAATACATCATCCATTTGTCATGAAAAAAAAATTTTATGAAAAAAATTTCATAGATATACATCGTCTATTTTTAAATTTTTTATGAAAAAATTTAATAGACCACAAATTGTCCATTTCGTATCCAAAAAATTAAATAGACTATACATCTTCTATTTTGTATGCAAAAGTCTAAATGGACTATACCTACAAAATTTAATGGACTATATACATCGTCCATTTTTAAATTATTTATGAAAAAATTAAATGGACTATGAATCGTCCATTACGCAAGCAAAAAATTAAATCGACTATATACGTCGCCTATTTTTCGTGCAAAAATTTAATGGAAAATACATCATCCATTTTTCGTGAATAAAAATTTTTTATGAAAAAAATTTCATGGACTATATACACCGTCTATTTTTAAATTTTTTATTAAAAAATTAAATAGACCATAAATCGTCCATTTCGTATCCAAAAAATTAAATAGACTATACATCTTCTATTTTTTATGCAAAAGCTTAAATGGACTATACATACAAAGTTTAATGGACTATAAACATTGCCATTTTTGAATTTTTTATGAAAAAAGTTAAATGGACTATAAATCGTACATTTCGCATGCAAAAAAATAAATGGACTACATACGTCACCTATTTTTCGTCAAAAAAATTAAATGGGCTACACATCATCCATTTTTTTGTTGTAAAAGTTAGATGGACTATACATTGTAAAGCTTTAATGCTTAAAATTAAATGGATTATAAAAACAAAAATTGATTTCATGCTAAAAGTTAAATGGACTACACATCGTTCATTTTTCTTACAATAAAATTTTTTCACGCAAAAAATATAATGGACTATCTATCATACATATTTCATGCTTAAAATTATATGGACTATATATCGTCCATGCTGAAAAGTAAATGGACTATACATTACTCATTTTTTATATTGAAAAATTAAACGTATAATATATTAGTCGAATTTTTGTCATATGGAAAAATTAAACATGATGTATGTCGTTCATGTTGCATAGCGAAATATAAAATATTCTGTACATATCGTCCAAAAGGAGTGAGTCACATTATTTACACAGGCTTTAGGTGACTGTTCTCACGGTGACCTCGGTTGACTGTGTTCGCTCCAGTTTTGACTGACGGTTCTCAAAGTTGACTGATTCTCTAGGCTTAGCAATTATTTCATGTATTGAAAAAAGTAAATATTTTACCAACATAGAACCAAACAAACATCTAAACCAGCATTATCATAAGCAGAAACTACAATTACCGAATGAACAGAGCATACCATCAACGGACCTGCATCAACGATAATCAACAAAGTCATGAAACAAACGTAAAAGCAACGAACCTATAGCAACGACACCTAATCATAGAGTTTAAAAAAAAGAAGATATCAGAAGCAACGAAGTTATTTTAAGTTATAAATATGTTATTATTTTATATTGTTATTAAATAAAGAAAGACTTAACGTAAAACCCCATAGAGGGATAAATAAATTTCTTTTTATTACTTAAGACTTGTGGATTCGTAAGTAGACCCCATACATGCTAAAAAAATTATTTCATACCAAAATTAAAACCGACTTTACATCGTCCATTTTACATACTCAAATCTAAATGGACTATACATCGTCGATTTTTCATAAAAATAATTATTTCATGCAAAAAATATAATGCACTTCACATCGTCCATTTTTCATACTAAAAGCTAAATGGACTATACATCGTCTATTCTTAATGCCAATAATTGAATGGACTATATATATTGTCCATTTTTCATGCTAAAAATTAAATAGACGATGTATAGCCTATTTAATTTTTTGCATACGAAATGGACGATTTGTGGCCCATTAAATTATTTAAAAAAAAATTTTTTTTTACGGAAATTAGATGATGTATAGCTTTTTAAATTTTTTGTACGAAAAGTAGACGACGTATATAGTCCATTTAATTTTTTGCATACGAATTGGACAAGTTATAGTAAATTAAATTTTTTAATAAAAAATTGCGAAATGGACTATGTATTCAGGCCATTAAATTTTGTATGTATAGTCCGTTTAGTTTTTTGCATCTAAAATAGACTATGTATAGCATTTTAAATTTAATTCCATTTGCACTATATATCGTCTATTTTTATGCTACACCGTACCTCCAATTTGGTCCATTTTGGTCCATTATGATTTTAAATATTATACTAAACATAAAAATAAATAAAATGAATGATATTATTTTGGATATTGCTTGACTTTTCCGTATCCCAACCTACAGCATTTTTATAAATACTGAAAGTGTTTATTGCTTTCTTCGGTAATTTAAACTGCCTGAGAATTTTTTAATATATTGGAAAAGTTTCATAAATTAATAAATGTAATACAAATTGTTTATTGAATTAAATATAAAAATAGAAACATATCAATGGCTTGGCGCAGAAAAGCACTATATCGAAAAAATATTTAAATAAAATTCAAAATTATACAAGGAAACTGATTGGACTTTCTTAAATCCATTAATTCCAGCAGTTAAGAGACCTTTAAGTAAACTACGAAAAACCTTAAGGAATTTTATTTAGAAAAAAATCGAGATACGCCTTTTCTATACTAAACCATTTCCATGTAGCACACATATGAATACAAATATGGCTCAAAATGATTTATTATTTATTCTTTTATTTCAAACTTGCCATAAATATTGTGTTAAAAGAAATCCAAATATCCCTGAAAATTTTAAAGTTTGTTTTTGTAATAAAATAAATAAAAGAAAATATATAACAAGCCTTTGCTGCAAGTGAGTAATAAGGCAAAAAAAATTGTATTGTAAAATAAATATATATAATTTTCGTCTCAAAGGATGAATATAGAAAATAGTTGTATGAAATGTTTACTCCAGCAATGACACGAATAAGTCCCTACTATTAAATCATAAAAACAAATTTGTTTTAGTTATGACTGTCTTGCAGCAAAAGCTCGATATAAATAAATAAAAACCCATTGTCAGCTCTTGTCACATGAATTAGGAAAATAAAAAATAAACTTTTTAACACATTCATTTTGTTGCATAACTATTTCAGTGCATTACCATTGTGGCCAAGTTTGTTGGCTTAACATTTTTCAGAATACATATATTTGTTTTTATATTTATTTTAATAGAAATAGTATATTTTTTGCAACAATTTCTTTCCTATTACAACAGAACTTTTAACCAGTAGGGGATAATTTATTTTGTTTCCTTTTTTCTTAGAAAATATACATATTTTTATATAATTTTTCATATTTCTGCTGCACTTTCTGGCTCTTAGAATGAGAAAAATATTATTTCTTAAATTTTTCTGTTACTACCCAGCAGTATAACACTATTTAAGTCATAGCTAATTACAGTTTGCTTTATAAGCCACTTACTGTGGCTTGAGGTGTTATTAAAAATAATGGCTACTGCTTACAAATGTACTTACATTAGTTATTGCTGCAAATACCTTATTTTAGCTTAGACAAAATATTTTATTAAATTTTCATGGAATTCCAATATGGATTCAAATATATCTAACACAAACTAAACATGGTAAAATCAACTCTGTACACAGCATTAAAATTGTTAAAATTGTCTACAAACATCTAGAAACAAAAACGATAATTCTTCAGATTGTATGAGAAGACTATCAGGCATTGTCCAATAGACGATTTAAAATCACATACGATAAGCTTTTTATTGAGGAAATTATATTTGATGCTCTATATTAATATAAATTCAGTAAAGTGCGACTTTGACTCGCGCACGAAGGGTTCCGTACTTTGGGCTTTGAGCATTTTTTTAATAGCGTTTTTTTCTTACGTTTTTTCAGCTGAAATAATTTTTTTTTGTTTGTTTTGCTTTTTTCTCGTTTTGGTGTTTTTTTCATTTTAGCGATTTTTTTCATTTTGGCGATTTTTTTCAATTTTGGTGATTTCTTTTTAATTTGGCGACTTTTTTCATTTTGGCTATTTTCCTTTTTTGCGATTAAATTTCATTTTAGAAATTTTTTTTTAATATGGCGATTTTTTTCGTTTTGGCGTTTTGTTTTTGGCGCTTTTATTAATTTTGGCGATTTTTTTTCATTTTGGCAATTTTTTTCATTTTGGCGATTTTTTAATTTTGGCGATTTTTTCATTTTGGCAATTTTTTTTAATTTTGTTGATTTTTTTAATTTTGGCGATTTTTTTCATTTTGGCTATTTTCCTTTTTTTGCGATTTAATTTCATTTTAGAATTTTTTTTAATATGGCGATTTTTTTCGTTTTGGCGTTTTTTTTTTGTTTTTGGCGATTTTTTTTTGGCTTGGCGATTTTATAATTTTGGGATATTTTTGTTTTACCGTTTTTGAAAATTTCAAGAGTTTAGCTTTTAACAAACAAAAAATCGCCAAAACGAAAAAAGCGCCACATTAAAAAAATAAAACGCCAAAACGAGAAAAAAGCGACAAAACAAAAAAAAAACTTTAAAACAAAAACGCAAAAAACGCCAATTGAAAAAATGCTTAAAACTGAGCGTATGGAGGACCTTCGTGCGGGAGTCAAAGTCGCACTTTACTGAATTTATTGATTATGATATGAATAGTAAAAATTATACTGCAACTCACTAAAAAGCCACTGTTACCCAAAACCAAAATTCATAATGATTTTGCTGGGTAACTCTAGAGTGCTGCGGTTCCCTTCGTTATTCCCTTTAAACATTTGCATTGTTCTACAAACAGTCCAGCAAAGTATTTTTAAGTCAAGTTTTAATGCAAATGTAGAAAAATACGACAACTTTAATTTACAATATTTACTTTAATAAAAAAAAATTAAGCATTAAACATAGAATTTGCCATTAAAATATGATAATGAGAAGGCAAATATCAAGCTATATTTTAGATACAAAGGCATAACTTAAAATGTTTATTCGTACTTAAAATTTCATGATGTTTTAAAGAAATGCGTATCAATAGAAAAATATTAAAATAAATACATATGTATATAAAATATTTGCAACAAAACAACGTTTGATTTCGGAAGCCCACTCTCGTAGTCATCTTTTAGCTGGCCAGAGATCTGCATGATTACGAATCAAATGGCATAATTTTGCATTTTCTAAAATGAATATTGAGCTAGCACTTAACACTGTTTGCAATTTCTATTCATTCATATGATTCACTAAAGCAATGAAATAACTTAAAGAAATAGAGTGAGCTGATGACAGCCAGCTACTAGAGTCGTAACTCTGCAAAAAATATAATTAGTACATACTGATGTTAATGAACAAAGCAAAAGCATTGTAAACGTGAGTGGAGAGTGAAAGTGAATCTACTCATGTAGTTTTCTGTAGCTGGTTGCATTTATACCCAATTTACATTATTATATTATCCATGTTTTCATGACAATTCTTGAAATGACAAAACATTAGCTATTTACGAAAATCATATAACAAAATATTTTTAATTACTTTAAATACGGCTTTGTATCGGTCACAGCAACTCCTATATTTTTGCCATCCACTCTAAAATATATGTTTAATTATTTTATTTAAATTTTTAATTTAACAATAAACTTATATTCAAAAAAATAGAATAAAGACAAGCATATACACATGTAAATGCAGCATGTGGAAATAAAATTGTATTAATTAAATGTTACACAGCAATGTTTTGTTGTTACCAATGCGTAAAATCATATCATTTCAATATTAAGAGGGATCACTGAAAGACACAAAGCTTAATTGAACCTGGAACTGTTATCTATAAGATAATAGAAGTTTAAATAAGCTTTTTGTCCACAGTGAAGCTCCCTTTTCAAATAAGTTTTAAAAATTTTGTTCTTACGATGTTTCTGATGGTGGTGAATACCCTTAATACATACTTATAATGTATTTATATTTGCTATAATTTTGCATAGATTTTTCTTTTTGTTGTTGTACACATTAACATAAATTGAGCACAAATGTTTTGTTGGTAAAAATTAATGTATTTGCTGTCAATGTAATAAAATACATTTGTGTATTTGTATTTATTTATAATTGCAAAATATAGGAAAGCGGTATTAAAATGCTCGAATTATGAAATTTTAAGAAATTATACACAGCTGAGGTTAAGGTTTCAAGGTTTAAGTTTAAAACTCAACAAGATTTTGCTAGAGAAAAAACATTTAATGCAAAGCGAAATATCGTAGAAAATCAAACATGACTCAGATCAGCAGTTCCCAAATAGAGGTCCACGTAAAGAAATTATAGAATCACATTATAAAGGTACTGGATTCAGTAACTTTTTCCGAACCGAAAATTGTCATATTTATCGATACCTTTATTAGTTTGCGTAAAGATAATGTGATTCTGTAGTTTCTTTTTTACGATAGTGCACATCTGGGTTTTACTCGCCTGCTTACAAAATGCCAAAATAAGCGAAAAACTTATTTTTGTTTGTTTGAGCTTATTATATTATGATTTTTGACTCAACCGACAGCGAATATTGTTAAAATATGTTACTGCATAGCAAAGTCGGTAAGTTTTCGTTATATTTATTATAGCGATACGATTATCGTAATAAAAGTTACTGAATCTAGTAGTGCGATTCACTAACTTTTAACGATTTGCCAGTAGCAAAATTTACCGACAATTATTGCTATTTGCAGTAACGATTTTACAATTCACTTACTGCTTGTTAGCAACATCGTAATATTATTCTACCATGTGGCATCTCTGTCAAAATGTACGAAAAGCACAAAAAGGAATAGCAAAAAACAAAAAGTGTGTGCTATCTTTACAGGAGGTAAGTTAAAAAAATTTTTAATTTATTCGTTTTATTGTTTTAAATATAATATTTGTTATATATTAGAATGTCAACCAACGCTGCTGCCAAGATAAGTCTTGCCATTAACTTAGCCAAATGGTTCATTTTATGCTCGAAAATCCTGGTTTGGCTGTGGTTCCTCTGTGGCCAAATATTCAAAAGCCTTCACAATATAAAATGAAAACTTCGTATCGATAAAATAAACAACACACAAATTTTTGTCGCTTGGTTAACGATAAGTAAGACAGAAAACAAAAACAGCTGACCTTAACCGATAGCGAATATCATTAAAAAAATTTATTGAATGACAAAGTCGATAAAATTTCGTTAAATATATTTAAACGATACGATTATCGTAATAAAAATTAGTGAATCGCACTACAGGTACACGTGCAGAAATTACAAAATTATTTGTAGGACCGCATTCATACAAAATATTTCCTAATTCAATGAATTTGGTTATTGAAAATAAAATTTAATTTTTTCTATGCTGACATTTGATTTAGTTTAATTAAATGTAAAGTGAAGCTCAAACATGTCAAATAAGATACAATATTTGGAAGATTATTTAAAAATTTGTAATTTATATAAATAAAAATATGTAAATTTAAATGATCCCTAAGGCTCGTAACTAGAATTATTGAAAATTCTATGTAATTATTTATTAGAGCTATGCTCTTTATGCCACGACATAGAATATAGGAAGTGATTTTCATAAATAAATGAAACATAATGTCTGATTTTGCTTTGTTTGATGTTTGCAGTGAGTGAAACAAAAACAAAACAAAAACAATGGAAACATTTTGAAATATTTGCGGCGAGTTTGAAATAATCATGTAATATAATTCTATTGCATTGTTATGTAACACATGAAATTTGTTTTATATAGTTAAGCATCATATATCTAACTAGATTTCCTAAGACACCTCTCTTCTGCTTTCTTTTAATAACCAATACTTCCAATCGTAATTACTTTGATAAAAGTAGCAAATCTCAAGGAATCCCAAACACATCTTGAGTTTTAGTTTGCCGGTAGCTAACAAAAAAATTTTTTATAAAACAAGATTTTTTTTTTCTAAAACCACAGTACTTTTTAAGAATAAGGTAGCATATATCAAAATATCCTTTTTAGTTAATTCTAACACCAACCCCGCGGACACAATGTCAGCTTCAAAAATGCGTAAATATATTCTCCTCTGCAGGAGGGATTGGCATTTATAATTCAACTGCTTGATTTTGCATAGTTATCTATGAATGCATGTGATAATATTTGCGTGTGTGATATTTTGGTTTTATTATAAAATTATATGTAAGCTATTGCTGGGGCTTTTTAATTAATGTTTACAATAAACAAATACATATGCGTGCATACATATGCAAGTACAAGTGTATGAGCTTTGCAAGATTAGGGTTTGACTACAATAAATTTTATATAAAGTTTTGTAAATATTTGTGCAATGTATAATAATTTTATGTGCATATAAAATATTTTCAACAGTTTAATATATATTTTTAGACGCAAAATAAATTATTAAAACTAAATAAATATATATCAGTTGCTTTTGAGTAAATTGTAATATAAATTTTAATGTCAAGCAATTGGCAAATACATACACTAAAATAATTTAATATTTAACAAGGATAGTTTTCGAAAATAACATGAAATTCAACAAAACCTGTATTTGATTCAAATAGAATGTTTGTTGCAATTAAAGTTTTTTATAAATTTATCAAGGAAAACTAAAAATATTAAAAAAAAATTTTTTTGTCAAATACAACACACAAAAAACATCAAATATTAATTACAATTTGATGAAAATTAGAAATGTTAAAAATTCCGTGACCAACCAATTGTATGAACATTAATTTTTGTTTCAGTTGACTGAAAAAAGTCTCCACTTAAATTTATAGCATCCCTAGGATATGCAATAAATTTCGAAAATTCCTTGCATTTTTCTCTTGAAAGTCCGTACTAGCAAATTAAAAATTCTTTATGAAATCTACCAAGCTGACTTTCCGTATTTTTTTACATATATTTTGTATGAGAACCTGAAATTCCGTATGAAATCCGCACTGGGCTTTAAGCCTGATACACGGAAGTTTTTAAATCTATTGCCTATCTTAGGGATTTATAAATATAAGTGGATACTTTTTTTAGTCAACGAAAACAAAAATTAATGTTCAAATAATTGTTTGGTCAGGGAATATTTTACATTTCCCATTTTTATCAAATTGTAATTAATTTTTAGTGTTTTTGTGCGTTGTAAACTCAAAAATAAATGAATTTGTGTGTATGCAAACATAATTCTACACAAAAGGCTGCACCATTATTTTTCCGTGTAGAAATAAATGTAAATTTACAAACATGAAATTCCGTAAGAACTCCCTACTGGGCCTTACACTGAAATACACATCTAATGATTTTGTTTAAAATATACTGTTTTTCTTACATTAAAATTAAACCTTTGGCTGCAAGACCCTTTACAATAATTAAAACATCCTATTTTAAAAAATATCTTGTGCATACTTTTAGGAGTAGCATGTAAAGTTATTCGCCATCTTAAATTTAAGATAATACAAGTATTTAATAATTGATTTCTATATATTTTGATGTATAGTTAGAAATAACAAAAGTAATTGTCTCATTCGTATTGATTGTATGGCCATGACGCCATCAGCGCAAAAGTGGTGTAACATACATTGTGTAAATATATTCTTTACATTACCAACAATCAAAAAAGAAGAGCGACTCGAAAAAGAAGATGGAGCTGAAATATCGTTTATGCACAAAACATAAGATAATAAAGAAATATAGAAATTAAATAATTAAATAGTTTGGGCTTACATCCTTTTTACGCTAATAGTCTCATATATACTTCTCCAAACATGAGCACAGCTCTAAGCTATCAGATCAAGTTCTTAACAATATTTCCAATCAATAACTTTATTTTAAAAAGAAATACCAAAAACCAAATGAATACTCAATTCTGGCAATTAAAATTTCTAAATATTTAAATTTTCAAACAAAACTTTTAGCAGTTAAATGTTTTAACAAAAAATTTTGAAAATAACGAAAATACGCAGCAAAGAAAAAAATTTTCCATACAAATTTCAAAACGAAAAAATCGTTTCTATATAAAAAATCTACCCTTTATTCAATAAAATTTTCAATTAAATTTTTAATCAGTTAGAATTTTTAAGAATAATTTCATTGAATCGATTAAAAGTTCAATTAGCTATTTTTTAATTTTTTCAATTAAAAGTGTTAATTGAAAAACATTTTTGTTGCGTTGATATCCGGGGGGTATGCAGGAAATCTCCTGCGTTCCACCCAATCGGTTAAAATATTTTAGTGCTAAGTCCATTTCTATGCTTCAAAGTAGTTATGCTAAGTTTTACATGTGGCAAGAATTTTCGGAGGCCACTTTTAAATTCAATTTTGTTAGATTTTTTAAAACATTTTGGTTGTTCTTCAAAATTTTGCCACATCTGACCCCACGTTTACACTCCTGCATGTGCTTGGTTTAACAACTTTAACTATCTTGCCTCATTTAAAATTCAAGCAGATATGATCATTACATAATTAATTTAATTATATTTTATGAGCGACAAGTTGCACATAACCACACAAAATAATTATTAAGATACAAAAACACTTAAAATTAATAATGATATGAATTAGTTGTAGAAATGCGACATTATCCCAGGCAGTTTAAAAGTGACACAACAACGCAACAAAGCAATCTTACAAGCAATCAACTAAATAACTTTCAGCAATGATAGCAGCAGAAGCAGATATGGGTATTTCCATGGTTGCGCTCGTGACAGTCGCACGTATTCAACATGAAGAAAATCAAACTAAGGGCCAACTATTTTTTTCTTCATTTACGTTTTTGGGAAGCAATTTTAGATCTCTTTATTTAGTGGATAGCATGGGTGCTGTAAGAGTCGGGGTCCTGATATATTGGTCAACAAAAGCTGTTGCGTGATGTGACAAAAAATAGAAGTGGTTTTTTTCTACATTTACTAAAGTGCAAAAACCAGCGAAGTAAGGCAAAAACTTTTATGAAACTTATTTGGATATTATTAAGGGATAGTTAAGCTTTATTTCCATAACTGTGTTTTTATGATTTTATGTTTAGTTTTATTGATACAAGCCATAATATGAAGCGTGACGTGACATTGCGTTACGTGACATTTTTTCCCTTATGATAAAATCGAATAAATTTTGATGTAGTTTGGTTTTAAGGTTTTAATTCAACGAAAATAAATGAAAGTTCAACTTCAGGTCAATGTTTGAAAAGGTACATAAGAATAAAAAAGATAGTAAAAAAGGTTATTTATTAAATATTTCTCTTAGACGAAATTGCGGTTCGAGCTACTTTTATTTGTAAATCTTCTTCGCATGATAAGTAGTGAATTTTATGCATGCCAGAGATACTCGGCTTTCCGTTAACGATGGGGACAGCCTTTCAATTTCGTCTGCACTTATAAAAGTTAAATGAATCCCATTTATGTGGTCTCGTGCGCATTCGAATAAAGCTAAGGCGTCATGCAAGATAATATTCTTTGCTTTCGTTATCTGCCATACTTTTCTTTTAATTACAGCTCCTACTCCATCGACTGCTCCTTTGCCGTGAGAAGTGGCAAAGAAGTTCCATTCAATATATTTGCAGCCGAATTCCACTAAAAAATTGGGCAAACTCCTAGCTATAAACTTGTTTTTGAATTGGCTGCTGCTTCCATCTGAGAAAATGAATATATTTTGAAAATGTCCGTATTGGTTTTTTATTTGCTGCACAAGTGTTGTTATAAAACAGTAAACGTCGTATTTATTGTGGGTTAACTTGTCACTTATTATAGCAAACGATTTTGTGTCTCCAGCCAACCAGGCTACGCATGTAAAAATCGTGCTTTGTTGGTAACTAAAGTGAGCACTTTGCACTTCGTTTTGACACATAAGGCGGTAGTTTTCTGCGAAATCAACTTGCAATATCAGTTCTCCGGGCTTGATTGTATTTTTCTTCATTACAAAATATTGTTGTTGAGCACGCTTTACAAAAAAATGCACTTTAAATAAAGGCAATTGAGCTTCCAATTCGTGAATGAGGTCCGATAAAGGAGCAATAGTCTGAGTTAAGGTAACACGATCTTGAACTTTGCGCCAATGCTGCCACTTGACAGTTTCCTCCAACTTTTTTAAGTCCTCGACTGGAATCAGATCATGTTGCACATCTTGTACACAATTTTCGCATTCGTTTGTCATACATTTTTCCGTCTCGATGTTGCAACAGACAGTTTGCAGGAAGCTTTGAAAATTAGTTGAAAATGATTTTAAGACTTTTGCAAATCCCTCTAATAAAAAGCGAAAATTGGCATGGTGCTGACAGACACACATATTGTGGGGCGTCTTGCTCGTGAGTTCGATTTCCCTTGGCCGGTTTTGGAAAAATGTTGACTTACTCACATATTCCTCATCATATTCATTTTTGAACAACTCAAACGCTTCAAGAACTGTCATCAACATAAAGCGCTTAGCAACTATTTGTCCATCTATAATAAGAGTATCTTTACGACCTGCAGCCTGGACGCTAATGTCTTCACGCATGTAAAAATCTTTAACAGTCTTTATTTTCTGTTCGTATTCTAAGGACTTGGAATAGTTTTTTTCGGCAATTATTGTTGAACTTAGATATTTCGCATTCAAAACGTTGAGAACTTCTATTTTCTTTTTCAAATTCATAGGCAAGGCTTTTTCTACCTTCTTGACTGCTTTTCCCAATGTTTGCTTGCAAGAATATTCCTCATTCCTTTCTTGAAATTTACTGTTTTTATTTTTCATTCGGTATTGTTTTTGTCTTACGCGGTCTTTTTCTCTCCTCTCCTTTGTAAGTTTCTTGCTCGTTTTAGACAATTTCAACTGCCGCTGTCGATATTTTTGTGCTCTTTCCTTTGCTTTTAAGCGATACGCTTGCAATTTTACGGGATCTTCTTTCAACTTTTCCCTAAATTTCTTATCTTTGTTTTTAATTTTTTCAGAAACGGTGTCCATCTACATAAAAACATTTATTGCTGATTATAAAAATATTTGCAGCAAAAATTCTAAAAAAAGTTTAACTTACACCAGTTGCGTTACGTGACAAACTTCAATATTAAATAGAAAGGGTCTATTATTAACTTCGGTCAAAGTAATTTAGTTTTTAAGTTTTATATATAAAACTTGCTTTAGTTTTAAATTTTTATTGAATTCCGTTCCACAGCGCAGAAGATATGACAAAAAATCATGCTTTTAAGGTGCGCATGTAACATTAGAATATCAAGGAAAACAAATTGAAAAATGACAGTTAGATTTTTTTCGCTTTGCTCTTTTCGCATTTTTTTCAGTTTATTGTTGTTGTAAGCAAACTATTTTGTAAATAGTGCAATCGTAAAAAATGCGTTTTCAAAAATTAACCTTAAAGAGAAAATTCGATTAAAAGTAATCGAAAGCAAGTAACATATTATTTTGAATTTTACTAACATTTTTCTCATTATGGGTGTTAAGTGAAGGTATAAATTCTTTAAAATAACAAATTTTAAATATTTTTCTCTAATAATATTGGATAAAAATAATTGTTTAATAACTTTTAATTTTTTGGCCGCGGTAGACCTTTCTGTGGAAATACCCATATACAGTTACATGCACTCAGGCACACATATATACAAACACACACACATACTTATGTTTAAGTCAAATAATCGATGTAAAATGTTGTGCAAATGTAGAAGAAATTTTCTATACTACTGTTGCCACATTCGTTCCTGCATTGAAATATGTGCGAAGTGGGAAATATCCATGACCAGGCATCTGATGATTTCCATGTCGAAACACAATGAAAGGCAGAATAATAAGCGCATGCATGAATTTAATTTAATTTAATTTAAAGAGACCTAAAAGTATGCTACACTTAAGGAAATTAGTTTTACTTGCTGATCTATCAGACACTTCCTGGGGATATGATATTGCAATAAAATCAGCTTTTTTGTTAGGAAAAAAAATCCGTTTCTTTTACAAGCATATTTAATGGACCTATTAAAAAAAAGAAGCCTTTTATCGGACCTACGCTACTTATATTTTTTTTTAATAACATCGTGCAAATGTAAGTGCTCGCATTGGCGCCATTCGAGTGGCGAAAATTCTAACAAAAATTTAATCTAAGCAAAATCCGTGCAAGCAGTCATTTCATGAAGAATACTTCCCTATTAATGCCAAGAAAGTGATTTTAATTTTAATAAATTTAATTTATTAATTAGTTTTTGGAACAAAAAAACTAAAGAATATATATGCGTTTTTTAAAGGAAAGCTTAAGAGTATATTTAGTGAATCGATTAAAGAAAGCGGTTTAATATTTTAATCACACTTTTTATATTTTGTATAAAAGTTCCCTGACGCTCTACATTGGCAAGAATTAAGCCTTCAATAATCAATTTCAAAGTATTTTAAAAAAACAATTGAAATATTAATTTATGAAAAAGTGAGATAAATATATTAATTCTTAATCTAAGCAATGCTCATTTATTTCGATAAAGCGCTTTTTTATTTTTTAATACATAAGCTAATTTTTTGAGACACAACCTGCATTTAGAGAATATTAGATAATATAATTTTGATTTATCTACCTTATAGCCCAGAGATTTCTCAATGCGACGACTCTTAATCTTATTGGATTCTAAATATGCTTCATTTGAAAACAGTCGGCCTGGTCCATGATGTCGACAAAGAGCATTCGATCGACAAATTGTATTGGAAAGAAGAAAATTTTGTTTTTGCTTACAATATAAGTAATAGATTGAAGGTTACCTGGCAACAACGTTGGTCAGGCTGAAAATATATCAATAATAATTTTGATTCTACATGCACCAAGAATTATTCAGATCCTCTTCTGACCTCAAGAGGTGAAAAGTGTTGGTGGCATAGAAGCCATTAGGGCAAAGACGGGATTAAATCATAGCTATCGAAGAATCCTAACTACAATTAAAAAAAGAGAGGTATCTTAGAACACCCGGTTATAGCTATGCTGCTTAGCTATATAAAAAAAAACTTAATGTGTTAAATAACAATGCAAGAAAATTATATTATATGGTGATGTCATATTCGCCGCAAATATTTCAAATCATTTGCATTTATTTCCCATTATTTTTTTTTTCTAGCGCCGTATGATTGAATTAATGTATTGCTTGTGTCCGGCGGCGGCTGTTAGCCGGCTTACAGTCCATCGACTGTGTTTTCTGATTTGTGCTCATGTGCAAAAACAATACAAAAACAAATTGAGCAATCTCTCTCATTGTTTTTGTTTCACTCACTTCACTTCCTTTATTTTCGCACTCTAGTTTTAAGTACATAAAAACCAAAACAAAAGTACATTTAAAACCGTAATACTGTCCATTATTTTTGTTACGAAAATCTCGTCCCAGCTCTTGTGTCGTAAAATAAATAGTATAGCTATAAATACACTTAGATAAACATTAACTGTCTTATTTATGAAAAATATTATATCCTTATAAAGATTTAATAAGAAAATTTTTTTATTGAAATCTGTTTTATAAACCCTTATTAAGCGATAATAATTTGTGCAAATTGGACCTTTAAGTTTTATTAAAACAAAAATTGTAATAATTATTAATCTGCGATTTTTGCAACTTTTTCTTTGACCTCGAGCTTAATAAAATAGTTGTTACATTTTTAATCTCCTGTAAGAATGGATGCCGTGAATCTTTAATTTTTAGAAACTTTGGCTTTTTGTAGCGCATAACTATAGTTTGTATAAATATTCATTGCATTGACATTTTTGTTATGCACTTGCTAACACATGCACTGTAGTATTAAGCTGTAGGGTAATAATGAATGTCCTGTTCTCAATCCTTCTCTAGAGCAACATTTTTAAATGCTCTTGTATTTTTTCTATGTTCTTTGCTGTTGTTCGTTTTAAATGAACACTTTGGACATTAAGATTTTCTGCTCAACTGTTCATTAGTATGTGTATATAAAACATAAAATATAAAATAGTAAACACACCCAACAAACAAGAGGCCAAGTTTTTGGTTTAAGTTGATTTTAACCCACAAATTATTCTTGAGGAAAGACAAGGAATTTAACAGGTTTCTAAAACTAATTTTCATACAAAATTTTTTTTATTAAGCCTTTATAGTCTTAATATTTTTTATAAATAAAGTCGTTATAATATAATAATAATGGATGAACGAACTATTTTTTTATAGCTATGCTATTTATTTCACCACAGAGGAGCTAGGACATAATTTTCGTAAGTGAAACAAAAACAATCAGAAGGATTGTTCAATTTCTTTTTGTATTGTTTTTGCGCATAAGCACAAACCAGTGAACATAGCTGTAAGCCGGCTAAGAGCCGCCGCCGGCCACAAACAATACATTAATAATAACAAATGGAAATGTTTTGAAATATTTTCACCGAATTTGACATCATCATGTAATATAATTGTATGGCATTCTTATTTAACACATTAAGTTTGTTTTACATAGCTAAGCAGCAAAGCTATAATCGGGTGTCCTAGGACACCTCTCTTCTTTTTTTGACTTTTAGAAATAAACTACTTTGTAGAAAGCAGGAACTTCATGAAACATCCCAGCAAAAATTGTTCAAGATTTTGTAATGGGTAGTACTCTTTTAATGGCTTACAAAGTAATGAGTGGTACTTATTTATATCATTACGTGAAAGTACTTATTGTAGTACTTTCCAGTTAATAATGAAGTTTATATAGAGAAAAATTTATTACAAAATTTAAGTATTTTTGCATATTATTCAATATATATATTCATATATTTTTTTTGCAAAATTATGATTTTTACAAAATTCTATTTATTTTTATTAGCAAATAAATTATTTTTCAAAAATTTTAGGTAAAAAGTAATCCACAAAATAACGCATGAGATTTTGAATACGTTTAGGCAATCAGTAATCTATTGACTTTTGGATATTTGTAGGCAAAAAGTATAGGGTACCGCATACTTTTTGAACTTCTCAAACAAAAATAATGGGTTATTCAGTCAAATTGTATGTACTTACGACTAAAGAGTACATACACTTTTTTGCATTCTAGTAAGCAAACTTTTTTGCTGGGATGTATTTAACTTTCAAGGCACCATGTGGTTTAGTATTTTTTTTGTGAGAGTCTGCTGCCTTGTTTACGACTATAAAGTAGTTACGTCCTACGTCCAAGCACAAAAGCTTTGTGTTTTCACACTGACGAGAGCACAACAGCCAATCAGATCTCGGCGAAAACAATGCTTACTGCCAGGGCTGTTTTGGCGATTCCTCGCCAAAAATGGCGATTTTGTTTGTTGTCTAAATTTGAGATTTGCTGACATGGTGATTTTTCTGCCGATAAATAAATTTGTTGGCAATTTTTATGGCTGCTTTTTTTAAAAAAAATTTAACTTAAAAATGTTTGCAATTCAGAAAAATGTTTTCGTTGAATCACTAGTTTCAAAAATAAATCCTACCAAAATTTGTCTGAAATTAAAACAATTTGATTTTGATGATTTTTCTTATGTTCATTAATATAATTAATACGTGTTGAATTTGGTTGAGAAAAATTTACAAGAAATAATTTTTAGCGATTTTATTTCTATTTTTGATCTAAATTTTGCTAAATTTTTATACGATTATTTTTTAAAAATTTATATTAAAAAAAGTGTTATATAAAAACAAATTTATTATAAATTATATATACGAAAAAAATCTATATAAAATTAATTTTACGATTTCTAAAATCAATTTGGCGAAATAGGTCGGAAAAAAATCTCCCAACCCTGCTTGGTACTTACTTTGCAAAGAAACAAGAACAATTTGAGCTTTCCAAGCTGTTTACCTCAATGCAAATATCAAAAAACGTATAAAATACAATTATGAGTATAAAAAATAAAATCGCAAAAAAATCACCAAAAATATTTTAAAATCGCCAAGCACCGAAAAAAATCGACAAAACGATAATAAAGCGCTTAAACAAAAAAAAAATGGAATAGAATAAAAATATGGGAAAATATGTTGAAAAATCGCCATAAAACGACAAGTCGCCAAAACTAATAAAATCGTCAATACTTAATCGCTTAAAACCGAAAAAATCGCCCAAAAGAAATAAGCGGCATACGGAACACTTCGTGTGAGAGTCAAAATCGTAATTTACTGAACTTATTTAAACATTATTTTTTGCACTTTCTTCAATAAACTTAATTATTAATTATTGCATTTTTTTTTTCTTTCAAGTGTTTGCTGGTCCTAAAATTAATGCACTCACACAACTACAAAAGAACACAACTACAAGCAACGACATTTATGGACAATTGCACGCTACATGATGACAACAATAATGATAATAATGATTAAGATATTTGGTTTGTGGATGCATAAGAACGAAACAATTTTGTATTTTTTATTTTTTTTGTATTTGTATGTGTCTGTTACTCTGTATGTCGGTGTCCTTTAGCATACTACAGTTCTACAATGTCCTGCTATTTGGTGCGAATGACTGTATGTATGTATGTAGTTGTTCTAAAGTGTAATTACGAAGGCATTATGGCGTATCCACTAACATAATCGTTATTGCGTGAATGTTGCACTGGAGGTTGGTTTTCTGAAATGACAAACGCTAATTTAAAATATGATAGTTGATTTAATTTTCTGCTGTATGTATGAGTGTACGTGCGCCTGTTTGTGTGTTGTCGAATACTTGAACACGTTGACCAGCAAGTGGTGTGGAAAGTGAAGATTTTGTTTGTAAAAAGAATTTCATGGATGGGATTGTTAAATGGCTTGAAATGATTTAGAAGATATTTAAAATGAGTTTTTGCGTTGTGAATTTAAAAACTCATATTTTAGCAGAAACAATGGCGCATATTCATACTTAAAACAAAGTGTACTTTAAAAAATTAAAACCTGTATTACCATACAAAATACTCTTAAAATATACTTTGTTTTGACTATGAATATGTGTCGATGTTTTTCAATATATTTTTATTAATTTTTAAATAGAACATAACTAATATATTAATATATGTACTCGTATTAAGTCCTTCATTGATTCAATTACTTTTTTTATAAAAAAAAACAATTTTTCCAATCATAATATTAAGACATATTTTGATTAGATTCGTTCGATATTAATAAAAACAAATAAAGGTTTAGCTTACAGGCAAAATAATACAAATAATCAATTAAATATTCAACTGGTCCAATTAAACTTTTGCTAAAAAATTTCATTGGCTACAAATTTAATTAAAAATTTAATTGATTCAATTAAACTATTGCTTAAAAATGTTATCCATTAAAAAGTTTAATTGATTTAACGAATTTTTCCATTTATTTTTGGCTTTTTTTAAATTAAAGGTCTTGATTGGAGGAATATGTTTTCCTGTGTATGTTTGAAATTTTTTATTTTAGGGTGATGAAATTAAACATTTCTTTCTTAATAAAAAACATAAACATTTCTTACATTTAATTATTATTGTTTGAACTTCATTTGTTTCTATATTTATAATTTGATCAGCCTTAAGTTGGTATCGCTTTGTAAGCCAAATTACTTGTGATAATTATTAATGAACACATAACGCCAAAGTTAATTGTAAATATTCTGACAAACACATAGTAGAACGGAACAACTAGCTGTTTTCGAAGGCCACCCCACCTTCATCATAAGCGTTATTTTGTGTTTTGTTCCACTGTGTGTGGTATCAGTTGAGGTAGATTTCTGCTTTATATACTCAACCTTTATTGCAATGAAATGTGTGAATTGTTTTGATTCAACGTCTTACAATTTGCTGAAAGCTTACTTGTAATGAAAGCTTAATTCTATTATCCATAAATTTTTAACAGTCTTGCCATTGTCGTTTGTTCTTTGCTAATTATGCACTTGTTAGTTAATTTGCTTATTTTTGTTCTACTTAAGACAAACTTTTTTTTGGTTTGTTACTATTAAGTTTATTTTTATATATTTTTTGCCACAAGCCCATAGCTTTTCATTTTAGTTAGTATTATTAGTATTGTTCGGACTTCATTTGCTTAAAGTAATTGGGGCTACATTCTGCAGCCTCCTCCCACATAATAAGTTTCTTCAAAGCTCTCAAAAAGATGCTTATTTATAACAATAACCATTTTCATGCATCCCAAAGCTGCCGTCAATTAAAGGACTGTCCCAGGATGGACACAACAAAAACAATAAAACAGAAAATTTGTTTTTGTTTTAAATATAAGTAATCAATCGAAATCGTGCAATAGGCCGTAAATTTTATTTAAAATTATAATGTGTAATGTGCAGAACTTTATTTGTGCTCAAATTTTAAATCACTGTTTCCAACTCTGCACGGTTTATTATAAAAAAAAAAATATTTCACTGTCTGATAGCCCGTCCATATATAATTTTAGAGATGTAGTTACCTCAGGGGTTAAACGAGGTTTTATGTGGCGACATGTTATTGTCACAGCAGGCGTTCAAGCAACGTCATATTTCAACACTATTTAAGCATATTCGTACTTGTTGGATAGTTCCAATGCTAATATATACGATACCGAACTTGGATGTACTGCAAATGCATATTTGTCCATTTATGTGTCTATGGATGTACTACATCTATGTATGTGCGACTGAGTGTGTGTAATGTTTCAGTTGCTGCAACATTATTTAATTGAATCTAATCGTTAAGTACTTGCAATATGTACGACACACAATTGAACGTGGCAGACAGACACTGAGTTTAAAAAACATTAGAATGCAAATTACAGCTAATGAGTTTTATTTAGTTAAAAGTTAAAAATTAAAAATGTGGTTAAAATTATTGTGAAATATTACTTTATGGTTAGCAAGTGATAAAAATTGGGAAATAATTTATATAATAGGTAATGCAGTATGCTTAAATTAATATTCAGAATTTACTAGGACTACTCTTATTTTCAAATATTAATTGTTGTCCTTAGTCAGTTTAATTGTTAGAAAATAAAACATATGCATATATGCATAAAAATTTATTTAATTGTTTGTTTTAAATAAAATGAGCAGAAAAACTTTACAAGTATTATTTATTATATTTGGGACATGCAAATGGCAGGCATAAAAGACATATAGTCATAATGTTCTAAAAATTTTCTTACAAAGCAAGAACCTTTATTTAATCATACTTCTTGTTCTGCGCGTATTTAGTGCAAAGTTCATATTTATAAATATATAAATATAATATATATAATATCCCTGCAGAAAATTTGGTGACAATTGATCCAAATGTACTCGTCCTATAACTGGGATAGTGTGGGTGTTATCAAAAGTACGTAGTAGTGTATGGTGAAAAAAGTCATATCGTTTAAATGGTGGCATATTGACCATTTTCGTGGTGTATCGTCTTGATCTTGAGCCAATTTAATTCGGACTCGGTCTAGTATTGTAGTAAACTGCACTGAACATGTTCGATGTGGTCGAACACAGGACCTATCAAATAGTGTAAATATAATGTTAATTGCTCCCTTCAATGTGACTCTGGGATCAGTCCCGTAACTATACTTAGATATTAACCTAAGCTTAAATGGTACTTATACTTTTGAAATATGAGTGGCCCTGTGGTCGAGTGGGTAGTGTGCCAGCCTGTCATGCACGAGGTTGTCGGTTCGAATCTCAAAAAATTTTCAGATTAAAAATAAAATTAAAAAAAATGTCATTGCATTTGTAACAATAAAAAAATATATAAGCGTTAATTGTTACAGTTAAATGTCGAAATTTTATTTATAAATAATTTATATTATTATACATCGAATAGGTCCCTATGGGATTGTTCAGTGACAAGTCACAAGGTGCATACAAAGTATCAATTAACCCCATCATAGGCCATACCCATGTAAAAGTGACTGGTCCGCTTCATAGGAAGTGTTAGAACTCGGACTGGTCCCTATCACTTGGGGACCGGTCACGTGACTAGTCTTGTGTCAGTTCCATTTCCTGCAGGGATATATTATATATTTTTTTTTAATTGAGTCACCAATAAAAAACCGACAGCTTTTATGCTTACAACTTTTGCGTATGAAAATATGTGCGTTGCACTTGCAATTATTTGCCACACTTGTGTGTCTCTGTGTGTGTGTGTGTGTGTGTGTGCAGCAAAGCTCATGAATATTTGCATCACGTGAAGCAAGTAGAGTTGTTATTTTTATTTATAAATATTTTTCAATATTTTTAAATTTTTAGCTCAAAACACAAGCATTGACTGTTATAGGAACTGCAAAAAAGAGGATGTGCATGTCACATGAATGCTTTTGTTTGTACAAACCCAATAGCTTCAGTGTATTTATACAGGAACGTATTATTTGCGCTCTCTTTTTACCCAAACATGCATGCAACCTAAAAAAAGAGCAGGGATTATATGAAAACATTCATTTATAAACTTTATGCACGTGTAGCTAGCTCATGGGTTCATGGCAAGTTTGCTGCATCCCCACATAAAGATTCACATTTAATCCCAAAGAACATTATACAACACATGGTTTGCACAAGTCTGTCGCTATGTATTTTTTTCCCCCAAAAAAAACAGAGATGCAACCGGGAGTAAGTTATCACTGAAGATCTTGCAAGGCATGCAAGTAAATGTTGTTTGCTTAATTAGAGTTTTGTTTGTGCTATTGTACGAGTTATGGAAAGCGAACGAATGAATATAAATCAAAAACAAGCACAATTTCCCATAATAACCTTCACAGAAAATTTGGCAACAACTAAAATTAAATAATAATAAATCAATTTAAACATTTTACAATGTCTTTAATCAATTTAAGCATTCGAAGTACATTTACAGCCTGTTTTTCGAAAATAAATAAATGCATATATTCTTAAAAATAACGAACGAAAGCCGCTTTACGTTTTTGTAACATTTACTGCCAGTTTATAGAAGACAAGTATAAAATTCTCGTCTGCCTACTTATATTGAAAATAAAAACAAATCACTCAAATGTGTTTTTGTCTTCATAATAAATAGACAGACGAGAATGTTTGCTTGTGTTCCATAAACGGTTAGGTAATAATTTTCATGTGAATGACAAAAAAAAATCTTTCAGATTTTGTGGTTTTTGGTTAACGTCAAAATGAAATAGATGAAAGCTTTAGTTCAACGATTTTATCGTCGTGTCTATGTACAAAAAAAAGAAGCACTTTTGATTCTTTAAAACAATTATTATTTATTGTCTATGCTAGAAGGTTCATGTATTTGCTTTATGATTTTGTTCCAAGCATTATATCCAACAAATATTTTTTCATGTGTTTTTCAAACTATTGTATACATAATAGTTTAATTGAATTTTTATGTTTTAAAAACATGGCAATAATATTTATAATTTTCATTGTCAAAGACAACCACCATTTTTGAATAAAATAATTTAGAGAATTCAAAGACAAACAAAAAGGTCCTAAATCTTCTTACTGAGTTAGAGCATTATTCATAAAAAATATTTCTGTTTTATAAGAGGTTTATTAAACAAATTTTCTATGGAAATTTGATAAATAAATGATTAATAAACCTTTTATAAAATCAAAATATTTTTTATGAATTAGGCTCTTATTGTTTATAAACGAAACGTAGCTACGCTTTGGTACGAAAAGAAAATAAATTATTGTAATTTTTGTATCTTTTCAAATCATTTATCATTTAACTTGAAACAAATCACAATGGACCCAACTGGGTCTCCGCGTGCAGGATAGTTATAACACCACCCTTCAGAATCTGACTTAAAACAAGTTTATGCTGTGAACACAACTGGGACGAACGACGAATTTCGTGAACGGCGACGAATTCATCGATAAGAGTTCGCTGCGTAAATTCGTCGTGTGAAGCACAACAACGACGAATTTATGCTAGCAACACAACTGGGACGAACGACGAATATCGTCCACGTCGACGAATTCGTCGGCAAGGCTTCGTTGCGTAAATTCGTCATGTGAAGCACAACAATGACGAATTTACTCAGCGAATTCCTCTCTTATATTTAGCAAAGTTGGTTGTTGTGTGTACAAAGACACAGAGAGAGAGAGAGAGAGAAAACAGTTTTTTCATCGTTCGTCGGTGTACAAATTAGAAATAAATCTATCTCAGAATTCTACGGCGGTGTTGTGTTCATTTTCATATGCACAAATGTGTTTTATTTTTTATGACGAAAGTCATTAACCAGAAATATTGAAATTTGTAAAAAATTTGTAAAAAATCTGTAAAAAGAAAAATTTAATTTGTTTTCAATTTTTGCATTTCGGATAATAGATATAATTTTTATATTTTACTTCAAGCAATTTCATGATTAAAATCATTTTTAAATTTTCTGTTTACATCCGCATACTGGTCTGATTGCTGTAAGATCATGCCTTTAATATATTAAGTATTTATTTTTAGTGACCTTTTCCTACAGTCATTTACTTACAATCACACCTGTCTCGCGTGAAATGGCGTGAGCTCTGACCATCTCCATTCTGTACTCTTTCGCTGCTTATATACGTCGTTATGAGAACATAAGAACTGCAGTTTTTTGGGGAAAAAAAGTTGCAAATAAATATTTGTTGTTGTATATTTAATCGGTTTATCAGTATTGGTTAAAAATACTCTTCATGTACCACCCCCATTAGGGTATATCAAATTGGCAGCTTCAAAAAGTATTATTAAATAGCAAAGTTAAATAGTTTAAAAATTTAAATATAAGTCCTTACCATGTCTAATATGTATATAAGTTTGCTCATGTGAGCGAAAATTATCGATTCTTATACTTACTTTTAAAAAAGAAAGTAATTAAAAATATTAAATTGTTGAAAATATATAATCACAACAAGTTGAATATTTCGTTTTCATTAAAAAAATTATAATATACCAAGGGAGGGTGCTTTAGTTATTTCCGATACTGTACAAAACAAAATATTTTATATATATTGTTAGACTGCACTTCCTTTCTGCACCGGAAGTTACTGCAATATGTGGCACACTACCAAGGAATTTTATTATTATTTATAGGGTTATTTACAGTTCACTCTTAAGCTAATGATTTAATGTCTCTAGTAGATTTTTAGTCTAAATACAAAATATATATTTATAATATGTCACAACGTCTTAGAAACTTAAGCTTAATTGCTCACGAATTACTTATTTACATTACCTGAAGGTTTAATATTTTTTACTCATTTCCATTAGCTAACACACATTTTAACTGTCGTTTGATGTGCTCAAGGCTTTTGGCGTATGTATGTATTCAGGTTAAATGATGAATTTGTACGTTAATAGTTTGATGAAAATTTTTTAACTATCCTTTATTTTATCGAAAATTAGGAGCACAATTAGTGAAGGTGTGCCAAATACGTTAAGCTAATTTTATAATATTTTTCTTTTTTTTTATTTTGTTGGTGATGATAACACTTATAATTATTTAGAATCTACGACGCTTAACTTACTGCACCAAGCACAATTATGATTGCGAGCCATAACCCCTAAAATAGATTAAAGTGTTGCATTTTTTGGACTTCGTTCTTTAAAGAAAATCATATATTTACTATCGCAAAGAATCGATTTTGATCAAAAAATGTAGTTCGAAAATTATGTCGCTTAAGCTTTTATGGCGGTTATGGCCGCATGTATGTTTTAATAAAAAAATATTTAGTTATTAGAATAAATAAATATTTCTCTATTGAAATAATTCATTAGAATAAAACAAGAACCCCCATATGCAAAAAATTAACGTGTGCTTGAAGTGTACGTTAAAGTAAAATATCCATACAAAAACCGGTTTTGGCGTACATTTTACGTTTTTATCTTTATGTTTTTATTAAAAAAGAAATGTTTAATTTTAACAACTCAAAAAAAAAGTTTCAAACAAACACCGAAAAACATATTCCTCCAATCAACATCCTTGATTTAATAACAAAAATTAAAAATTTTAAAAACTCCCGAATTATTTAGAAAAGATGTGACATCTTCTAAATGGCTGGACCGATTTTCTTCAAACATGGTTAAGAACCATCTCGATCAAATTGTTTCCGAGAGCGAGTAAACAAGCCCCAATTTTTTTGTATTGTGTTAAAGTGACGTCGATACCGACAACTGGAATAAGGCTGATTATGTTTCATTCATTCGATATTAATATAACAAAAATTAAAAATGTGATATCTTCTAAACGGCTAGACCAATTTTCTTCAAACAAAGTTAAGAACCTTCTCGATCAAGTCACCTTTCTGTGTATCTGTATGTCTGTCCGTGTCCACGTACAGACCAAACGGCTGGACCAATTTTGATTTAGTTTTTTTTGTTTGAAAGGTGACTTGATCGGTCTAGCCGTTTAGAAGATATCACATTTTTTCTAGATATATCGGGGGTTTTTAAAATTTTTAATTTTTATGAGTCATTTTTAGAATTAATTGAACTGTAGTGAATTTTAATCAGAAATAATTTCTTAATGAGGCTTGAGTTCAGTAATTTCAATTCTTATTGAATGAAATATTTTTATTAATTAATGTGAGTATCTAAAGAAGATAAGTAAGAATAGTTAAACATACATAGGTAGAGTGATATAACTTCGTGCTAACCTAAATAGAAAATGGAAAAACAGAAAATGAATAGTGATACTTACAAATGTGTTTGCCAAAGGCAAATCAATAATTGTATACACAATCAATTCTCATATTCCATTTCATAGAAATTTAAGTTAAATAGCTGATGTTAATAATAATCTCTACCCCCAGTAGATAGACATGGGTGCTGATGAAGTGCGTGGCTGCACAGAAAAATATCGGTATTTCCCCCAGCTATAAAGTCTAGTTTAATTTTTCTTCTCTTCTTTAGATACTCACATTAATTAATAAAAATATTTCATTCAATAAGAATTGAAATTACTGAACTCAAGCCTGATTAAGAAATTATTTCTGATTAAAATTTTTAATTTTTGTTATATTAATATCGAATGAATGAAACATAATCAGCCTTATTCCAGATGTCGGTATCGACGTCACTTTAACACAATACAAAAAAAATTGGGGCTTGTTTACTCGGTCTCGGAAACAATTTTGTGCAACTGACAATATATTTATGTTCCCTAAGTCTAGAAAATAGCATGAGCCTGCCAACAGGAGTCACTTGTTTTCGACAACGGGTATACAAGCCCCAATTTTTTTGTATTGTGTTAAAGTGACGTTGATGCCGACAATTGGAATAAGGGTAAATATGTATGTTTTAATATGTTGATGGGAAAAATAGTTTTTTTATATAAAAAAAAGTAATTGAATGAATGAAGGATTTTATTCCAGATATTTATATATTAATATATTGGTTAAATTATATTTAAAAATTAATAAAAATTTATTGAAAAACATTGGCGCATATTCATAGTCAAAACAAAGTATACTTTAAGAACATTTTGTATGGTAATACTGGTTTTAAGTTTTTAAAGTACAATCTGTTTTAACTATGAATATGCATAATTTTTTTTAATTAAAAAAAGTATGGAATCAATTATTGATTCAATTCAACTTAGTTAGTATATAAAACAATGACTTTAATCTAAAAAAATTGATAATAAGGTTTCCGCTGAAAAGAGCGCTTGTAAACAAAGAGCTTTTATTTAAATTTAATTTTTAATTATATTATTTTCTTATTAGACTTTTTTTAATCATCAGTAGCATCAACAAAATTCTCTTTATTGTAATTGTAAAAAATTTATGTGCAAACTGCTTTCAGAAAAAAGCAGCTTTTAACACATAATTTAATCTGTATTTTTTTTATACCCTTTACCAACAAAAATGGTAAAAGGGTATATATAGGTTTGTCATTCCGTTTGTAATTTCTATAATATCAATAAGCGACCCATAAAATATATATATTCTGGATCCTTATGCATAGGGAAGACGAATAAGCGATGTCCGTCTGTCCGTCTGTCCGTCTGTCCGTCTGTCCGTCTGTCCGTCTCTTCGTCTGTCCGTCTGTCCGTCTGTCTGTACGTGAAATCGTTTTTCCGAAGCTCCCAGAAAAGCTAGAGACTTCGTTCTTGGACTGGTGTGTCAAAAATTTTCCAAAATAGATTGGTATTGAAATTCAGCAAAATCGAGCAGAGGATTGCAGAGCTGGAAAACTTAAACTTTATTTTGCCATATAAAAGTAACTACCAAAAACAAATTTTTATTTTTTTTAATAAATAAACTTATTTTACACTTCAGTACGACTAAAATTGGTACTTTAAATTAAAAAAATATAAAAAAAATTAAAAAGACGTTTCCAGGGTTGGAAAACTTTAACTTTTTGTGTTATTTAAAATTAACTATGTCTGAAACTATATTAGTATTTTCTCGAGAACCGTAAGAGCTACAGACCTGAAATTTGGACACAGTGTGTCCAAACAACAAATACATGAGAATTGGAAATTAAAGGGTGTTTCAAAACGAGCAACGAAAAATTTTAAAATCCCATGTAATATACATACAATTATATGTATGTATATACACTTGAAATTTGTAAGGTTAGTGTATTTTTATACAAACTACAAAAATGAACACTAAAATTTCCAAAAATTTTAATTAAAGGGTGTTCCATCAGTTAATGCAATTTTGACAACTTGCTGTATCTTGGAAACCGTAAGAGCAAAACTCTTGAAATTTTCAAAAACGGTAAAATTACAAAAACAAAAAATTATAAAATCGCCAAACCGAAAAAAATCGCCAAAAACAAAAAAAATCGCTAAAACGAAAAAAAGCACCAAATTACAAAAAAAAATTCTAAGACTAAAATAAATCGCATAAAACGGAAAAATTGCTAAAATGAAAAAAAAATCGCCAAAATGAAAGAAAATCGCCAAAATGAAAAAAAATCGAAAAAAGGAAAAAAATCGCCAAAACGAAAAAAAACCTAAAAACAGAAAAAATCGTCAAAATGAAAAAAAAAATCGCCAAAATGAAAAAAAACGCCAAATGAAAAAAAAATCGCCAAAATGAAAAAAATCGCCAAAACGAAAAAAAAACCTAAAAAACAGAAAAAATCGCATAAATGAAAAAAAATCGCCAAAATGAAAAAAATCGCAAAAAAAATTGCCTAAATAAATACCCAAAAACAGAAAAAAATCGCCAAGAGGAAAAAAATCGTCAAAATGAGAAAAATAGCCAAAAATAAAGAAAAGCCCAACAACAGAAAAAAATCGCCAAAAATGAAAAAAACCTCCAAAATCAGAAAAAAAACGCCAAAACGAGAAAAAAGCGACAAAACTGAAAAAATCGTTTAAACTGAAAAAAACTTCAAAAAAGCAAAAGAGCCTACCTTTCGTGCGCGAGTCAAAGTCGCACGTTACTGAATTTTTTAATATTAAAGGAATTAAATGAAACTAAGTTTTTCCTTATTTCGTTTTTGCTTTGTTCACTTACCATATTTTATGTATTTTTTAAAAAACTAGATTGGTATCAATAATCAGAAAAATCCAAAATTATGACTCCAGGGTTGGAAAACTCACACTTTTGTGTTATGTAAAATTAAATAGGTCTAAAATTCTTTTTCTTTTTCTTTATAAATTGAATATATTTTATGCTTCTGAAAGAAAAGTTTGGCGTATGAAATTTGAAAAATGAAAATTACAGCTCCAAAGATGGAAACTTTTACAAAATTATAAATTTTTTCACAAAACAAATATGTATGTATGTGTCTGTATACTATATATATGTACGTACGTTGGTAAAGGGTATATAAGATTCGGCACAGACGAATATAGCACTCTTACTTGTTTTATTTATATTTATTTTCTTTTTGTTGCTCGCAACTTAATTTGAAGTATTTAAATGTTGTTATCAACTTTTGCATTTTGTGGAGCAGCTTTAATATTTTATTTTGCATTTCCCTTCTGTTGCGATTGAGTGTTTTACGTAAACGTATGCTAAAGTCTTTAAACTTATTGGATGGGGGGGGGGGATGGGAGTGGTGTTTATCACTGGTAGTCTGGTTGTTTTCAAATCGTTGTTTGGCCAAATACTGCTCCATACTTCTTTACATTCCATATGCTTAAATTAAATACTATTGAATGCAAGGAAGTATGGAACTTTGAAAGGCTGCTGCTGCTTCTTCTTCTTTCTTCTTCTTTTTTTTTGCAGGGTGATGACGAAAATTATTTTATGACTAAGTTCTTGTAGCGCTTTTTTTTTTTTTTTGTTGAAGTCATTAAAACACACATTGGATTATTTTTATACATTGTTTCTATGTATTTTCGTAGTGCTTGCATTTATATTTTTTTTTCACTTATATTTTAATAATTTTGTTTAAGATATTTGTTTCGCAAATTAAAAAAAAAAACATTATGCTGCCGCATAAGAGCTCGCAGCTGTTTTGGGTTCATTATACTTAAAATTTAATTATGCAATATTATATACTTTAATTCTTTAGTGGAAATTTATATAATATTTTATTATGAATAAATAATTAAAACTAAATAAAAATGGCTATTTACTCCCTTTTTCTGAACTTTGTGATAAATAACTAAATTATAACAATTATATTTAAAGCAAAGTAAAAATTGTCATTTGTTATAATTTTTATTTTGTTACAGAGCTTAGAATACGATTGTTATTAGAATTATAAAAAAAAAATATTTTTTCATATATAATAAATTTTATGACACACATTGGCGCGTAGTCATAGTCAAAACAAAGTACACTTTAAGAAATCAAAATCAGCATTTTGTATGGTAATACTGGTTTTAACTTCTTAAAGTGTACTTTGTTTTGACTATGACTACGCGCCAAAATGTTAATTAGAATTATAAGAAAAATATTTTTTTTGTAATTGAAAGGAAAAAATACGTAAGAAAAAACTAAATAACCAAATCAAAAGAAATAAACTTAAGAAGTTATCCGAAGGTTAAAGAAATATCGAACTAAAAAAATAAATTATAATCAGACCTAAAGTTTGAATAAATAGTATAATTGAAAAAAGGTCGAAACATTAGATAAAATAAGTACTAATTCATTAATAACTATATCAATATAGAAATATTTAAATTAAAATATTAGAGCTGTAGCCATTTTAGTTTACTGGGACAATTGCACAATTGGTACGCCTTTTAAGTTCTTTTTATATCACAAATTAATGTTGCAAAGGCGAGAGGGGCGGGGCGAGGCTATTCCAATGAACATTTAATTTTTTTTAAGAGAAGTAACACTCAGGCAATAAATAAATGCCTTCTATAATGGAGAAAGAGTTAGGGAAAGTTTCATTCTTTTTACAAGTCTGCGTTTTTTTGCACGTTATAATGCAGAGTTGCAGCGCCTCTGGTGTCAATGAGGCGTATTAAATTTTTGAAGCTGTGTTTAGTAGCCGTTTCTTATTGGTTATTTTACTTCGCTGTTGATTCTGCTACTTCTGCTACATAATAACGACGATTCTTTGATACAAAATGATAGCTGGGTAGTGTCGATTATTTTTGTTACGAAAATCACGTCCTTACTCCTGTATCACGCCATAAAGAGCATAGCTCCAAAAATAGATCCATATTAACATACATGATTATTATGATTACATTTATTACATTATTTTAAGCAGGAAGCTATGAATTTTTAAAAGTAAATATTTAATAAATTAAAATACAATGCTCTGACATACACAACATCTAGATGTTGTAAACCATAATCACAAAGAGGATTATTGTTATGTTACGGCCGAGACAACACAAGATTTGTGTGTTGTAAACCGTAATCGGGGCCTAAATAATTTTTTTTATTTATTATATGCATGTGTCAGACGCTAAAAGGCCTAACTCCACTTTTCAAGAATTTCTCAATTTTGTTTTATTACTATCTAATTACTTGTGAACTATATGGAAATTATTTTGTTTTTTCTTTTTTTTATATATATATATTTCCCATTAAAAACATGAAAAATCTTCTATGAATCTTATTTTAATTATTTCAAAAGCTACTCCAATTAACTCCCCTTTAATTAAACGCATTGGTCTAATCAAGCGAAATTTCCATGTTTTATAAAATTATATAAAACTAGCCAATGTATCTGTTACGCGGGAATCTCCTCTCCCCTCATTTTTTCCTGTTAAATGCCATAAAAATATTTTGTACTTTTTATAATTTTCATAAATTTTGGAAATTTATTTGCCAAACATTACTAATTTAGTAAAATTTTTTATTTTGTGCAGTTAGGCCTTTTAGCTTCTGACACATCAATATCTTTCTCTGATATGTACTTTGCTAAGGTAATCAAATACAACGATTTTATACACATTTTGCAACATTGTTTATATACCCATACTCATCAGTAGACGGTTATGCACATACGTATTCGTACCAATACCCATAGCATATTTGTTTGATCGAACTAGCAGCTATAGGTATGCGTGCTTTGTCATGTTAGTACTTATAAGGATGAATGCTTATATTTAATAGTCTCGGATCGAACTCATGGGTTTGATCATTGGTTTGTGTCAAAAACGATCTACTGAATGAGTTCGATCTAAGTCTAGTATTTCATAACGTTTGCTGATGCTTTAATACTCATACTCGTTTTAGTATCGATAAGCTATGAGTATTAAAAATTAAATTTTTTTATCTTCCTCTGGTAAGTATGGAAAAAAATATATTTAAATTTTTTATCAAAGAATTTATGAATGAATATAAATGCTTTGTTTTAACACTGACTGTAATTTAAATTTAAAAATTTTCTTACACCACATGCAATAAATAATTTCACTTTCTATAAATTATATGAATTTAACAAACTCTAACTTGCTGATATGTTTTAACTATACTTCGATTACCATCCTTTTATTTAACATAAGCTTCAATTAAACTGCAATTATATAGCCCACTTCCCATTTTCTTTTTTAGTATTTAAAGCTGTTTCCGTTTCTCTTTTGGTTTTGTTACATAAATTTTACTTGCTAAAGTATTTAAACTATAAAAATGTTTCTGCATTATTTATAGCTGTTGGGTGTATACATTTTAAATATTAATAAATGAAAAATAAAACTTCTACTTACAAATTTGTTTAATAGGGATTTTCTTACCAAAAAATCTCAGGGAGAAAAAAAATCTAATAAAACTACCAGCTATAAAACAGGGCAAAAGTTTAAATAAAAAAACCATTAAAAAAATTCCCTAAATAAATTCTTTCATAAATAAATATAAAACTATGCCACAACCAGTATAAAGTTGCTAATTTTTTTCCACTCACTTTTTGTTTTTTGAAAACTTTTAAACCCCACAACAATTAATGTAAAAATAAAAATGAAAAAAGAGAAAAACTTTATAAATTTAGTTTTGGTTAAAAAGTTAACACTATTTTTTAAAACAATTATACTGGTGGTTTTTTGTTGGTGTTATTTATATATAAATGTATTTTTAATAGATTCATTTTTTTTTTTTCAAATAAATTGCTAAAATTTGCAGTAAAAAATTTTACTGTACAATTTGAAAAACTTATTTAATTTTTTTCTAAATTAACTATTAAATACTACATACAGTGCATGCTCGATATCGGTGATTAAACATTAAGATGAATTTTTAATGCAAAAATCTTTATAAAATTATATAGACATTTAGTTAATTTACAAGTCTGTGCGTTAAGCAAAACAAGTCTAGAGTTCTTTCACTTAGTCCCAAATTCACAGTCTGTAGTTAACTAACGCCCGTGGTTTAACTAACTAACCTTCAAGAGGTAACTAAAGACTGTGAATTTGAGTTTAAATTTAGCTAGTTTTTACTATTGCTAGCACTAGTTTGTTAAAAAAAAAAACAAAGACTGCGTTATTTTTTTTTTTATTACTTATTTGGCTGTTACACCTTTACTCAAAAGTCCTACTCAGCGTTGCCGTTGTGATACTAAAGTATCATTTTTAAACCTTTTTCGTGCCCATGACACTTATGGCCTTTTTTTTTTAATTTATCCCTTTATATCATTTAAAAAATGTATGCCACTTTTTGAAAATGAGCTAAAGTTCCAATATTTCTCAAAAAAGTTTTCAGTACTTTTTTATGGATGTGTGTTGTATACATATTTCCATACATGAATTTTGTGAACGTACCTATAAAAATTGCATGCGATATTATTATTACAACAAGTGACTTTTATGCAACTGTCATATTTCATGCCTACCTATTTTTTTCATCTAAATGTCATGGCAATTGTGTAAAATGAACTGATGATCAACTTAATATCAAAAACTTAATATTTTAAAATACTTTGACCTTGTTTTTATAAACTCCCAACAGGACATAAATTATTTTGAAATTGTTTCTGAGTTCAAGGACATAATTGTCGAATCAGAAACTTTTGTCTATGAATTTAAAATGCTAGAAAACAACAGAAATAGCAAAACGTATGAAGTTTTACGTAAGATAGCCAATGCCGAAAAGTTTTGGTTCAAGATAGGAAATTTTAAAAATAGATTTTATGAAAATATATATTAAAATTTATATGAATTAGTTTCATATACATATATTTACTTAGCCTCAAATGTTCATATGAACATTATCAAAAGTTTTTTGTAAAAGTAACTTCTTTTTTGATAATATGACTTACATATCGTCGGGTGGTTGATTGTTTGCCGCACTAATAAGACATTTTTAATACACTGTGCGGCAAATCTGTGAAATGTTTTTTTTTTTTTGTTTTAATGTTCAAACAGAATAAGTCTGCAAACTTCAGGAAAAATCGATGTCAGCTTAATAAAACCCATAATAAAATCTACGGCAGTAACTTCAAGTGAACCCTAATTTTTGATTTATTTCCCTTTAAGCTTATTTTTCTTTGTAGTTTTGTTTAGAAAATGTATGAATATTATTGAAAGTATGGTAGCCTTGTTGAGAGAATGAGAATTTATATGTGAGAGTATAACAAAAAATGCTGTCAAAAAATAAAATAAATTATATCTCTACACTGCTTTCTGGGTCTGCTTTTTTTGTGTCAATTTGTATGGAAAATGTGTTTATGCCGCAATTCTGTTTGATCATTTAACATCGATTTATAACTAAGGTATGTTAATTAATTTAATTTTAGTCTAATGTATTTTATTAATTGTTAAATTTCAATTGAAATAAATGTTAATTTTTTGTTCACAAAAAACTTGACCCCATTTTACTTTAAAATACCTTTTTCTCTTAAATACACTTTTTATGACACTTTTACGAAATTTTCAACGGCAACTCTGGTTATTAAATGTATACAATATACATACATATACAGTGGAATCTCCCTTAACGGACACTTCATATAGGCGGACACCCCCTTTAGATGGACACTTTCGACAGGTCCCGGCAGCGCTCCATAAGAAAAGCATTGCAATCGCTCCCCCTTGAACGGACTCTCTTATGGGCGGACGCAGACACCTGCTTGACGAAAAAAAAATTCTTTTGAACAGACATTTCGAGTGTTTTTCCGATTTTTTTTCATGTCATAATTTACAAATAAGCTGGCCAAGACTCTTGATTTTCTCACTTAAGTAATGCTTCCATACTAACTTAGCATCCACATGTGAGATTAACTTTGATATAACATGAGAGAGAACGTCGGTAGGATAAGAAAAATAAAATGTCGATACTTTTCTTCATCTTATAATATTTCATTTACGCAAATGCTCTTCGAGTTAACATCTACTGCTTTTGCATAATTAGTTATTTTATTTTTAATATTTTATACAAACTTTAATTTATAATTCAATTAAACAAACTTAAATACATAATATCACAGAAATTTATTTAAAAAAAAATCGATTTTAATTTATTTTAATAAACACACACATCCACACTAATATACTTTCATATATGTGTGTTTTTTGATAGTTCATCTTAGAAGATTGTTGTTATAACATTTCTTGTAACATCGATCTCATTCTTATAACATTCTTATAACATTGAGATAACACTAATTTGAAGTCAACACGTAACATAATTTTATCTGCGATTGCGTTTGACAATCTCATGTTATATACTCATCGCTTGACTTACATTTTCAAAATGTTATTGTCAAGACCAAAACACGCCAAACTAGAATGGAGGAATATCTATTGAAATAATATACTACTTATAAAACATTTTAAACTTTCATTACATATGAAAATAGTGTATATTTACATATTAATGATTTTTTGTTCTTAAGCCCAATTGAATTGTTAATTTTTTTTAATAAAAGTATTTAAAAAAACTAACCACCTTAGGAAAATTTTGCTCATTTAAATTTGTAGTTTTCTCTGGACCGGACAGCCCCCTTGTACGGACACATTTAAATTGTCCCTTCGGTGTCCGCTCAAGAGAGATTCCACTGTATAATGAATCTTTCTTTTTTTGGATATTAAGTATTTAATATGTTTTTTTTTCTCTTTCCTCATTTCACAAGCTGCAAAAAAAATTACACATCATGTGATAAAGTATTTTTTTCTAAAAAATTTGGTTACTTTAATGTTTCAGCTCCACATGTGTGCATGCTGCAAAGCAAATAGCACATACATTTTATCAAACTAATTCCCAGCTGTTGCCAGTTAAAGGGGGAGAGATGTTAAAAAAAGTTTAAGAGTAAAATATTGCATATAAATAGTTTTTAAAATTTAAATGCAAAATAAATACACACACACACCCGCACAAACTCAAAAACGTATGTACATATAATATTGCATATTTTTTACACCCAATAAAACACTTTAAAAATACTTAAACATTAAAACTAAGCTTTATTATTAAATACAGGCTTTGTGCACAAAATTAAAACAAAACAGAGTTGTACTAGCTTAGATGACGTTTCAAATACGACTGTAGTGTTGGTTTTTTGTAAACAAGTTTTTATATAGAAAATTTTATTTTTAAAATTTTTCTTAAGTAAAAAGTTATACCAAAGCAAGCCCTTTCTTTGCTAGGGGGAAATAAATTTCATAAGGCAAACTATAGGACCCTGCCAAGAGGTTTTTGTAACAATAATTAAACATTGCACACACACACACACACACACATACACCAACAAACAATATTGCAGGTCAAATGCACATGCCCACACTTAGCCTTATACTCAAGTATGTGTATATGCACACACAACACCAGGCATCATGCATACTTATAGAGTCAGACAGACAGACAGACAGACAGTTGGTTCAAAATCCCTGTTGTTACAAATGCGACTTTACACATGTGTTTATAATTGTTTTTATTGTTGTGGTGGTATTCCATGTGATTTTTCCTTTTTAATCATTTACCTACTTGAAGAATTTCGTTTGTTGCTTGTTTTTGTTTTTTTTTCTTCTCTCTTTTACTTATTACTAGTACCTACTGCAAGCGATCTTTAACTCTTAAGATCTGATTGCATTTATCAAATGTGTATTTTAAATTTCTACAAACTCAAAAAAAAAAAAATTCGTTGCAAAATTCCTTATCAGACTTTTAAAAGTCTGTTACTCATATGTTGACAATATGTGTCTGGCAATATGATACAAGACAAAGGCGCGATCGATCATTGATCCTTAAGTGTAATGTGCAAGAAAAAAATGAGAGAGTAATCACCACATTGTGTGTAAATGTCAAGAAGTCTTACATACATATATACATATAAGTGAATATACTTATGTGCGAGGGCGGTCTCAAAACTATTTAAACGGAGGCATAGATGGCCGTAGGAGTTTAAAAAAAAGTGGCAACCTTATAAAACATATGTTTTAATTCCAAGTACGAGTATTTTCTGAAGTCTTTAAAAATAAGTGTTCTCAGTGAATTTTTAAAAGTGTTAAAATTTGTCATCTTTAGGTAGTTCAATACTTTTATTTAAATGGCCTCTCAGTCCAGCAATGTTAAAGCCGACACACATCTTCTTCTTCTTCTTCTTCTTCTTCATTTTCTTCTTTATATTATTCTCCTTCTTCGTCTACTTCTTCTTCTTCTTCTTATTCTTATTCTTCTTAGAAGGACATTTATGTATTATTATTTAGTTTATGTTCAATACTGATCTATTTATTTTCAAAGATATAACAAATAAATATTTATATAAAAAAATAAAAAAAAATATCTTATATCGGAAGAGTCTGCTTCTTTATTTACGACCATAAGATATTGGCAGAGTTGGAACCGTACGAATTGGCCAGACGAACACCGTAGTGGTCGGGACAACTGAGGTGTTCACGCCGAAAACGGTTACGAAAATCTGCCAATCTGGTATTCGGTGATCATTGGCTGAAATTATAGGCACTTCAAAAAATTGATATACGTCGCAAAACGGTCGAAAATTTTAAGATATTTGATATTGGCGATATATCATCATGCATCGATTCGCAATTATAGATGAGACATAGGTCCACCACTTCACACCTGAGACAAAGTCATAGTCAACGCAGTAGACTTTAATGGGAGAATCGTCTTTAAAGGAGACGAAGACAGTTCCATCTAAAGCCGTGGTTGGCAATTTAAGAGCGTCGCGTCTTTTAATATACTCTTCTAGTATGTGTACACACGCATTCTTGAGAGCAAGTTGTGTGTATCGCAGAATCTTAAGAATCAGCGTTGCCAGCCAAAATTTTTTTCCCAAAAATAAGAAATTGTGTGTGATGAGAATTTACTAAATTTTTTATTTTCAGAAAATTATTATGACAAACCAGAAAGTTTGGTTTGTCAACGTGCGTTGTCGTGAATAAATAAATTAAATTATTTTAAGAAAATTTTCTTCAAAATCATCTTTTTACACACCATTACATTGAAGTGCAACAACAAAAGATACCTTTCTTTATAAACAAAATTTGGTGCTTCTTTTAAACATAATAAAATCAAGTTTCCCTTTGGAGATTTAAAATTTCAAATGAAAGAAATAAGATGAAATTTCACTGGAAACACCGGTTTGTGGTGAGAGTATAACTCAGACAGTCGTAAAATGTAATGGTATAGGTTGCCGAACACGGATCTAAGGACAATGGGGTATATTTCATTTAATAAAATAATTAATCGGAACTCTTTCAATTACGATTTGTATGAAGCTATGGTTTGTTTGATTGAGACGATTGTATTTACAGTTAATTAAAATTTAAATTTTTTGTCGCTGTTTATTCAAGGGGAGGGAGCAAACGCTTTGTCAACTTTTTGTAGCGTGCGACAGCAAGCAAATATGCTTGTTTTTTTCAAAGAAAACGAAACTTTTTTTTTTACTTCTTTATATATTTGTGTAGGCCATCAGCAGTTCTACGTTAGGTAAAATTTTAAGAAAAATCGAGTCCCGTTGTTCAGAAATAGAAAGCAATTGCTTGCTGTCGCACGCGACAAAAAAGTGGAATTTCTCGGAGAAATGCCCATATGTACGTATGCATGTCGGCGTTTTAAAAGATCATATCGCACACTAAATCATAAAGAGTCACAACTCCAAAAAATTCAGATGCTGAGCAGAAATCCTACAGAGCGGGACAAAATCAGAGGATACTTTTCTCCTCTTACTCATCATTACAACTGAAGCAGTAGTCTTTATACGGGAGACCCAAACGTTTAGCATGGGTTCCGAAAGCACAGTGACCGATCAACGTGGCCACGAGGTTCCTCAAGTGCTTAGGTTTAGTGTTCCTCAAGTATCTTGAGCTAATTCAAGAAAGGTATCATCGAAACATCTCCAGCAGGATGGATTTCTCTTAATAGGATTCCTCTTTTTGCAAAGTCATAGTCCCAAAATAGTACCGTGTCCGCGCACCCACTTTAATAAGATACTTGAGTGCTATGCCAGTCCATCCAGGGTTTTGAGATATTCTTGCACATGAAAAATGTGGTATACACACCTATGACGGACTTAATTGCAGATTGGCTGTCAGTTATAATATGAATATCTCTATTTGAAATCCAATAAAACCTTAGCCAGTGTATCGCTCTTTTAATGGCAGATACCTCTGCTTGTATTACTTCGTACGGGAGTCTGAAGGACATTTAAATTGCGTATTCCGGTATATACCCTTCCAATATAACAGAAGAGAAATAAATCACTCCTGTACAACTCAAATAATCTAGTTTTATAGAAAATTTATGCAATTCAAATATTAAAACATTTTCAGCTATTAAGAGTTGAGTGCAAAAGGTGCAAGTATACATAAAAAAATGTACACCCGATATTTTGCATTATTAAATCCAAACACGCATTCCTTGCGCTAAAACTATTTTGCAACAAAGGTGGCAAGTGTATACGTGTGTGTATTTGTGACAGCCACATCCTGTACAATACAATATGTTGCCAAGCAATATACAACTTTTATATAGTGCATACACTTTTCACATATCATATTTAATTTGCAAAAAACTGTTAAAGTTTCATTCTTCTATTTTGAAATACTCGTATTCTCTACCAGTTAATGACTTTTTATTTTTATAGCTTTTTACTCTATCGATTGTTATCTCATTACCAATATATTTTACACTTTAATCGTTAGCTTTTGTTTTATAATTAAAAAAATATTATTAACGTTTGCAAAAGAATTACATATGCAAGCTTTTATTTAAATAAATTATTTACTTTAAATCATGTTTAAAAGCACACTTACATGGTTATTTTTTTATTTACAAAAAAAAATATTCATCAAATTCAAACATTTGTAGTGGGTTCAAGTATAATCTTCATTATTTATGAGTTTATTTTAAACATGTTAAATGTTGCCTCATTATCCTTCAGTTAACTATTTATTTATTTTTTATTCATGGCCCTGTAATCCTTTTGTTAAATATTGTTAATTGTTGTTTAACTTTTTTTACGTTTTTTGCTTATTCGCTTTTATTTGTTTAATTTGTTTGACTAACAACTTGACAAGAAAACACGAATTGAGGTAAATATTGTTTTAATGACTTAAATGGTCGTAAATTTTATCAATTTAATTAATTGCAATTCAAATTCAATAAAATACACGTATGTAAAAGCTGAATTGGTTTGGAATAATTTCTAAGTAATTACAGTAGTTTCCCCTTAGTTGATTTTAAAAAAAAATTAAGCCGAAATTAAAAATTTTCTATAAAAACCTGTGGGCATTTAAAAAATGTTTCTACAAAAAAAAAGCTGGCGCATTTGTCTTTTTTTATAGCTACTGCTATTATTATGATGTACAGTGTGCACCTGGATCTGTAACTGTGGATTCAGTAGCTTTCATTACAATAACCATATAGCTATAATAAACATAAAGAAAACTTAACGACTTTGCTATCCGGTAAGATAATTTAATTTAATTTAATTTAAAAAAAATTAAATGAAAAGTTCAGATTTATTTATTTCTTTTATTCTTCTTTTTAATTTTCGCTTATTATTTTGACATTTTGTGTACAGTGATGCCACATAATATAGAATTAAATGATGGATAAAATACAGCTGTACACTATCGTAAGCAATAACGATAAATACTCGTATTAGGTTTTTTCTGGCACACAGTTACTTAATCGCACTTCTGGTGTTTTTTTAACAGCTGATCTTTTATTTCAAATATAAATATTTTCCTGTTAATTTTAAATAGCTTTCTTATTTTCTAAAAAAAACGTGTATACTTTCGTTATCTCTTTGAATTGTTAAGTGAAATTCCCCATATCTCTCGAAATTCGTTATACTAGGAGTTTACTGTACTTCAAGAACTATTTACACACTTCGAATTTATTAATAGGGTTAATAGGAAATGGAATACCCATACGAATTTTTTGAAAATATAGCATTTCTCCAGAGATTTAAAAAATATGGCATATCATAAACCGTTGAAAAACTTTTCCAAATCTATAAGCCTCTAAAAATTTATTTATTTTTTATATCCAATGTAAAAATTTTGCTTAAATTTAATTTCTGTTTTAAATTAGTCACTATAATGCTCGGTGTTAACTTTGAATGATCTAAGACGACTCCACTAATGCACAGATATGTACAAAGCTAACCCACAGTGCAGCTTGCTGATTGCTAAACTCGTGAGAAATCGCATTAAAAAAAATTACAATAATAACGAACATTAGACATGCTAAGCCAATAAAAAAATGTTTTAAAAGAAATTTATTTTCTGTTTATTAAGCATGTCTATATGCATTTCATTAGTTATTTTTAAAAATCATCAGTAGCTTTCAACCATATATTTTTAAGAGACATGCTTAACCAACAGCAAATAAATTTCAATTAAGATAAACTTATGACAATATGTCAAATACTAAATTTCTTAAATGATAAATCTTTTAAATTAATGTGTTTTCTTGCGCGATAAAAAATTTTCGACTCGAGAAATTCTCACAACAGTTACAGAGACAAGGCCCTGTTACTCATGTCAAAGTAAATATTTTTCAAAATAATTTAAAATTTAACTTTGCTTTAAAATTAATTATTTACAAACAAATCGCAAACAGTTTCTCTCCTGATGTGAACGTATATATTTAACATACATACATACATACCGATGTATGTACATATTTAAATATTTTTTTTTAGCAAAGAATTTATATGTAATATATTTTATTTTATAGTTTTATTGTAACCTTGGAATTTGGACTTTAAAAATCTATGTACGAGTAGGTATGTATGTTTATATATCTGTGGCAAAAAGGCAAATGTGCTTAAGTTGAGATAGGCTGATTTTGAGTTAATGATACCTCCGAAATCTTCATATTCGAAAATATCCGTGGGCAATATCTCAATTAATTTGCGTTATTTTTCAGGACTGCGACTTGCGACTTATCTTTTTTAGACTTATATTTCAACTTAAATGTATTATTTATAGTGTGCCTAATTAAAATGAAGGGTAACAGAGAATTTCCCAATTTAACGGAAAAAGAAATTAATTTCTGAAAATCTACTTGAACGCTTAAAATTGCTCTCCTGAAAAACAGTCAAATGTGATTTAAGTATGTGTGTATGTATACATATATATATATATGTCTCGCTAAAACTCAAAAAGGTCTTGATCTATTTGATTAGTTATTTTTAGGGTTCCGTACACTACATGTGAGAGGAACCCTTTTGTTTTCGCTGCGCTGTCCGCCTGTCCGTCTGTACGTCTGTACGTCTGCTTACCTCCAGAACCGTAAGAGCTACGAATCTGAAATTTTCACAGAATATGTAAAACTTTGGCTGCTACAACAACAAGTATATGACAATAAAAACTTATAGGGTGTGTGTTCCAAAGCGAGCAACGTAACATATTGAAATCCATTATAATATAAGGACAATTCTATATAGATCCTTTATTCAGTTAATATAATTTTGACTATATAATTTTGATAGCTTGCTGTATTTTCGAAACATAGATGGCAAAGAAATCGTCAAAATAAAAAAAAATCACCAAAAACCGCAAAAAAAAATCGCCAAACCGGAAAAAAGCACCAACTTAACAAAAAAAATCTCTTACACTAAAATAAATCACCAAAAACCGAATAAATCACTAAAAAGAAAAAAACGTCAAAAATAAAAATGAGCTTCTTGTGATAAAAATTTAAAACAAGGATATTTATATGTCCTTTCGGGCTTGTAGAAGGTAGTTTATTTTTCTTTATAACTATTCAAGCGATTTGCATGAGTGCATCTAAAAGAACACACAGGCTTTGTAATTTAAGACACACACAGCAACACATGATTTCGAGTTTTCACGGTTTTTGACAATTGTTTGACAATTTTTTCAAAATTGACGATTTTTGCCATTAATAATGATTTCTTTATATTTGGAATAACAATTAAACTTTGAACAGAACTACAGAACTATATAAGCATGAATACGCCTGGCACGATGATCGATTTATTAAGCACCTTTTTTACCTTTACATGGCCCTATGTCCTTTACAGCAACTTCAGGAATAAATATATAATTTTACATCCTGCCACTGTAAGTATTTTCAATTTAAATAAATTAACTCACACTTGCTTTGCACTGTCAATTGTTTTAACGAGTAAATATCCTTAAACACTACTAATTTGAAAAAAAAGAACAAAGCATATTAAAAAAAATACCTATTTATATTAAAAGTTAATATACTTTACATATGAATTTTCCATTTTATTTTGGCTGTCTTTTTTTTTAAGTCAAAAACTTTTATTTTTATAATTTTTATAACTCTATTTCTAATTTTATCTCTATGCCAAGAAATTATATTGTACCCAGCAGAAATTTATTTACGTACACACAAAATAACAATAACAAAAAATAATACTTCCACTACTTTTTTTCTCTTTTTTTTTTTTGCTTTAAATATTTTTAGAATATTTTATAATTTTAGGTGCCGGCAGAAAACGTTAAACGAATACAAGCAGACATTGTATTTTATTGCACATACATACGTATAGCCAAACAAGGCTGCAAGAGTTTTATGTGTGTGTGAAACACAAGCATGTATGTGTGTTGCTGTTGTTGTTGTTCTCCATAAATAGTAACATTGAGTCACAAGTTTTTTTTTCATATACATATATGTATGTATGTTTGAGTACTAACGAGCAATTTCAGAGATCATTTAAAAAAAAAGAAATATTTAAAAAATAAAAATAAAATTAAACGTCAGACTTTTATTTAAGCAAAAATTTTTTTTTAAATTTAGCTACACAGCGAAAAATAACCCGCATCAAATACCAGCCAGCACTTATTTAAAACACAAACACACACACACACTCGCTCATATCCACACACACGCAAGCTCATGCTAGCACACACATATTCTCAGCAGAGGGTACTCACACCGATACACAGGAAAAGCTAAAAAATTTATTCATCTCGCAAAGCTAAATTACACAAACACATTCATTCATGCTCGTGCATATTTAGCCATATTAAATTGTTTGTGTGTATGTACCTATATGAATAGTTTTTAATACCAAGAGATGTTCTATTTTTTGTTGTTGTCTTTTTTAAGGCATGTATAACATTTCATGGGCGGCCGAGTCTAACGGTGAAAATGAAAAACAATTCCAACAACAACAAAAACTTTGTAGTGTGGCTATAAAACACTCTCTTAGCATGAATTATGACATTTGATATCTTCTTGTTTAGCATTTGTTGGCTTTTTGCTATTATGGGGTTAAAGAACAACAACAACATCAACAACAACAATAGCAGCATCAACAGCAGCAGGAGGTAAAAGTATTTAAAAAAATATTATGCAAACAATAAAGCGTGGCATTTGCAGCGTTTTTTTTTTCTTCAGTATTCTTCAAGGAACAATTATTGCACATAGCAAGCGTTTGTTGCTCTTCACTTTAATAAAACTTTTAATATAATTCCAGTATTATATAATTATGATTCTTTAAATATTTTATTAGTTTTTTTATATTTTGTTCGATCTTTTAATTTTCACAAATTTCCGTTTAAACACTTTTACTAAATAGTAAAAAATTTTATTTCAGTCAAACTAGTTTGAGTGCTGCTTCTTTTGGCTTTACTTTCATTTGGTATATTCTTTTTGTATTGTTTTTTTTTTATTTTATTTCAAAATAAATTTTTCCCACTTTTAAGTTTTTCATTTTCATTTTAGTTTATTTTCTGTATTTCATTTGTATTGAAATGTGGGATCCGTACGAATCGACTTCAGAAACAGCAATGCACATAAAAATGCAAAAGTCGCTACTTAGTCTCATATCGTTATAACTGTACTGCCACTGTAGTACTCGTACACTTCTGGCAAATGTATCTGAATAAACACCAGGCATTAGGCATACATCACATAGCAGATCAATTCATAGCTCAACACATACATACAAATGTTTTGTAAGTGTATGAGTTTTCATATATTTTCCATTTACTTAGTATAAGATCCCAGTGCGAGTCTGCTTCCCCTTATTTTCAAAATAGTTCATCAGCATCATTATTATTTTCAGGCACACAAAAATATACTCAGCCAAACACACACTCTCGCCAACAAAAAATGAAAAGAAAAAAGACAAGTGCTTTAGTATAAAAGAGGCATTCCCAAAATATATATTCCAAAGGCTAAAACGATTTACTAAAATGTTTACCACCACCACCACCATCACAACCAATCAGCCCATTATTCACTTGATACATATACCTTGTGTGTACGTAATACGAAGGAAACTTTTATTGTGATCACTAAACTTCTTGCGCATGCCTTTTGACAAAATTTCCCCCCCCCCACTGTTTTTGGTACTGTGGGGTATTTTTCTACTTGTATTTTGCTGTCTATACTTAGATATTCGTGTTCACTCATTCACATACTCTCATACATACTCGTACATTTATTTTCCTTTCTTATACAAGAAGTGTTGTGTGTAGGTACTTTTCACTTTGGCATATCATTTTGTTCTTATTTCGTCAGTTTATCTGCTTGTTTCGAAAAAAAAAAATTATACTCACATACATATATGTACATATGTGTATGTATGTGTGTGTAGTATAAGTTTATTTGTATAAAATTATCTTTCTTTCCTTGTTGTTGTTTTTATTTGCCGGTAATAATGAAACGTGATGACGAAGAAATTTTAAAAACAAATTTCTTTTATTTTTTTTAGTAATATTTTATTATTGCGCTACACTTAAATAAATTGCGCTAATAGTTCGTAAAATTTTTTTGGCAACCAACATTTTATATTATTTTGATCTCGTCTACCACAATCATTCGCTAGAATCTTCACAGAGAAAACAGTGCCTACTAAATACCTCATAAAATAGAAAAAAAATTAATAAGAAATCTCTATGGTTTTATTTTCAATAAGGAAATCTTATTAATTTCATAAAGAAAACCTTTTTGAAAAAATCAAGAAAAAATCTTGTACTTTTGATGAGGTTATCTTACTGATTTTTTCAATAAGATTTTCTTTTTGTTTTTATAAAGCGACCTCATAAAAAAAATTTATGTCTTTATTCTTTGTGCTTTGCTTATATGTATTTTCATTTAAATTCTATACCATATACTTGTGTATGTATGTAGTATATGTAGATGTTATTTATTTATACATACATATTACATTGTATTCTTAACTAACTAACTCACCATACATACATATTATTACTTGAGAGGAGACAAGTATTGAACCAGCAAACTTCTGACTGATAGACAAGCACTCTAACCAATATGCTAACAAGCAGTCTGAATAACCATTGAAATAATTGTGCAAACATGCTTATACAAAAACGAAAAATATCATGAAAAAAGGGTCTGTATGTATATTCATAGATATAAAATAAGAAGACACCTTATAAAACCAAAAAGACTTCCTTATTAAAAAGATCATTACGATGCTTTACACATAATCATATAGGAACCTAATAAAATCAAGAAGAAAACCTTATTTATTAAGATAGCCTAATAAAATCAAGAGGAAAACTTTTTTTTAAAAAATCAATAAGGTGACCTAATAAAATCAATAAGAAATCCTTATAGTTTACAATTTATAAGAAAACTTAATAGAATAAAGAAGTTTTTCTCTATGGATTGTTTTTTTGGTGCCAAAAATAACGAAAATTGGGTAAAAAAAAGTTGTGAATAATATGATTTCTTCTTGATTTTATGTGGTTTTCTTCTTGATAAAATTAATAAGATTTACCACATAAAAACAATAAGGAATCTCTATGAAAAAATATTCGCTTCTTTCTGCTGGGATACCCCTCAGCCTAAAAACGTTTCATAGAAAAAATCTTCCTGATTGTATGAGGCAGTTTTTTCTCTGTGTTGTTATTTTGGAAAAAAAAAGTTTGATTTTGTTGCAGTGTAATTTGAAATTTTACTGCAACAGAGTTCAGACTAAAATAAAATCTTAACGAAAATAGAAAATTCCAAGAGCTATTTGCCACAAACATTATTTTTAATGGAAGGATAGGTTGTTCGATTAGTCTTAGTTCCTTCAGTCTGACACAAATCTGGTCAAAAACATGAATGTAAATAAAATGTGTTTGAAACAACTTTTGATTCAAACGCTCTCAAACTAGTTCAAAAAGAACTAGTTGTACACAAGTCTATATTCCATTAAGGTAAGTCCCCACTCGTACTTTCGCTGATTAAAAAACTGATACAACTTAAATTTATCTTCCTATAAATTCTCATCTATTGGTTACAGGACTAAACAAGCCTGCTTATAAAATATTTTGATGTATCGCTGTGTATGTAGTATGACTTCAGTTCTACCATGACCACAGAAAATTTGGATTTTGACTTTTAAGTTTAAATACATGTCGCTCCCTTATTGCAACATAGTCATATCTCAAAAAAAAATAGTCTATTATAGTAATGCTGCAGAATCATTCGTCATATCGTATTTAAGATTGTGTAACAATTACATACATACAAATAACTTAAACAGTGACCTTTTCAGAAAAGAAAACCTTTTAATATCTTCATTGAGTTGTAGGTAAATATAAAATTTTAAACTCAGTTTCTGCAAAACTATTTTTTTAGTTATAACAATGTAGCAATAAAGTAGCCATATATCCTTACATTAATATAGAAAGGACCTAACCCACAATTTTTTATATCGATTATTTTTTATTTCGATAGAAAAATATCTAATGTATGAAAAAATTCTAAAAATCTCGAACACAAAAAAAATATGAGTTAAGGCCTTTCTATATTAAGGTAACGATATGTATGTTCATATTTTGACTCATTCAGAAAAAAAAAATTTTTTTTCTATAAAATCATCATTGCGAGAGTTCATAAAACAGAAACGAACACATAATTGTTTTTGGCTCCTGTCATAGGTATTGTAAGATTTGTTTGTATTAATTCACATACATACATATATTTATACATAAATACCCAGCAAACACACAGGTTTAAGGGTCACGTAAAATGATTCAATACTAAATTCTATGTGAAATGATAAATGTATTCAGAAAAAAATTAGAATCACAGGTTAAATTTTTTTTAATTATATTTTAGTAGTTGCTTTTAGAACAGTATTTTGTAATAAAGTTCTAAAAATACCTATTACGTTTTAGAAAAGTACCTTTAAAAAAGTACCTTCTAAAAAAAACTTTTATAAAATGTTCTTTCATAAACTGCCCTTTAAAGAGTTGGCTTTACAAAGTATTAAGAGGTAGAGGATCTTATGAAGAGTGCCTTATCGAAAGTACTTTGTGACAAAGTATCTTTTAAACAAAAATGTCTCTAAATAGTAGCCATTGGAAGAAAGTAGGTTCTGAAAAGTGTTCTACTGAAGTTCTAAAGTACTTTTAAGCTTAAATTAGACGTGACATAGCCATAACGCCATTGTCATAACTAAACCAAAATTCAATTGGTTTTTATGGTGAGGGTGAGAGAGACTCGCCATAACGCCATAACGCCATAACTCTCACCATAGAAACCAATTGAATTTTGGTTTGGTTATGGCTATGGCATTATGGCTGTGTCACGTCTAATTGAAGCTTTAGGAAAAGTGCAATTCAACACTTTGAAAAAATATCTTATAGAAAAGTACTTTTTTAATAAATAGCTTTAAAAAATAAACTTTAAAAACACATAATAAAATAATAAAAAGGACCTCTCAAAGAAGTACCTACCGTTACATATAATTAAAAATAAATAAAAAGTATCTCTCAAAGAATAAAATAAAAATTAATAAAAAGTATCTTCAAAAAAGAACCTGTGAAAAAGTACTTTTCAAAATAAAACCTTTTAAATAAGAACCCTCTGAAAAGAAACTTTTCTAAAAGGAGCTTTTTTTTAAGAAGAATTTTTTAAAACAGAACCTTTTAAAAATTACATTTTAAGTAAGAACCTTTTAAAAAGCGGCATCTCAAAAAAGTACCTTTCACAACAGGACCTTATAAAAGAGCACCGTTCAAAAAAGTACCTTTTCAAAAACAACACTTCAAAAAAGGAGACTTTAAAAAAGGATTTAAAAAAAGGACATGGTAAAAATATCTTTTAATATCTTTAAAAAAAAAGTAATTTTTATTCTAGAATGTTAGGAATGTAGGCAGGAACGAAATGTATATAGACATTGCTTAGCCAAAAAGAAAAAGAAAAAAATTTTATCTACAAAATGTATGACGAATTTTAGTTACCCAATGCAGTACCTAATTGTAAAAAAGGTAATAGAAAATGAAAATTTATGTAGAAACGAATAATGTTGATTGTTTTGTAAAGCTTTTTTTGGAGGCATTAAAACTTATTATGTTTGTATATTGTGATTCTCAACAACATAGCTGTGGCAATAAGGAAAAAGTGCTTAAGTCATATTTGACTGTTTTGCAGGAGAGCACTTTTAAGCGTTCAAGTCGATTTTCAGAAACTTATTTCTTTTACATGTAAATTGGAAAATTCTCTCTTTATTTTTTTATACAAACATCGTTCTACACACTGTAAATAATACACTTAAGTTGAAATATACCAAAGTATAAGCTAAATTAAGCTATTATTCCAAATGAGATTAGAAGTCTTAAAAAGATAAGCCGTAATTCATTTTGCTATAACTTCTTGAAAAATCGCACAAATTAATTCAGATTTTGACCAGGGATACTTTCAAATATGCAGATTACGGATCTTCTATTAACTCGAAATTAGCTTATCTCGACCTAAGCACTTTTTCCTTTTCGCCACAGATATTAAGAGTCCTTCTATAAATATAAGAAGTTTTTTTATTTTATTTCAAAAAAAAAGGTTTAAGTTAAATCTATTGAAGAGTTCCTGCTTAAGAAGAGACGAAATGCATAACGACACTGCTTTACCAGCAAAACAAGTAAAACTTTCTAATGCGTTAAAGATTGAATGTGAAATAAATATGCTTGTGTATTTCTTACATAAAAATATAAAATATATCTTTAAGTTTATTTTAATTCAACAATGATGCCAAAAATATTCCACTAAGCAAAATATGTGATTCCTGATTTAATAAAAAATAAATAAAAAATATGATTGTTAGTATTAAAAATTTACAGTGAAAGCATCACTATCTTAACTCTTCCCGACTTGAAAATTACAGAGCACTTGTGTTTGTTGGGTATGGATATACGAGCAAATTTAAATATAAGCGTGTGTATGCAGATACTCACATACACGTACATACTATATACTCGTACCATAGTGATGATTTTCACTAATCTACGGAAACACACAAATTTACACACACACACATACACAAGCATTTGTTTTATATATAAATGCTTTGTATTGAGTTATTTTTTTTTAGCTCATTACATTTCCCGGCATTCAGCCAAAAGCAAAATTTATTTACTTTCCATCTCTAAAGTTTTATTAGTACAGATTTTTTTTTGAAATAAGGAAATTTTTATTTTACAACGAAAAATTCTAATTTTATGATGCTCACAATGTTGTCAACCAAACTTGCACACATACACTCGCAAGATCTTAAGTCCTGTGGTAAAATGAAACTCATAATTTCCTAGTGGATTACAAGCAACCTACAACTACCTACTTGATCACTTATTTTAAACACATAGTATATATACACACACGTGCTGTTGTGCTTATGTGTTTGAATGTATATTTAATACGTTTTTTTTTTTTTTGGTGAGTAGTCAATTGTGAAATTAATTTTGAGTGAAAGGGCGTGGGTTTTAATTTCTTAATATTTCAAGAGGTTGATATTAAAGATAAATTATGATATAACTATAAATGAAAATATTGGATACATATAAACTTTTGCGAGGCAAATATTTCAATAAGTATATACAAATTATTTCATACAAGGTCCACAAAAATTTCAGCCTTCACAGCAAAAAAAATATTTATTTTGGATAAGTAATGCACAGAGAAAACAGTGCCTACTAAATACCTCATAAAATAGAACAAAATTAATAAGAAATCTCTATGGTTTTTTTTTCAATAAGGAAATCTTATTAATTTCATAGGGAAAACCTTTTTGAAAAAATCAAGAAGAAATCTTCTAGTTTTTATTAGGTTACCTTATTGATTTTTTCAATAAGGGTTTCTTCTTGTTTTTATTAGGCGACCTCATAACAAATAAAAAATAAATTGCGTCTTTATTTTGTGTACTTAGGTATTTTCATTTAAATTCTATACCAATACATATGTATGTATGTATGTAGTATATTGTATATGTTATTTATTTATACATACAAACACACACATTATGTTCTATTCTTAACTAACTTGCTCACCAAGTATTGAACCAGCAAACTTCTGACTGATAGACAAGCACTCTAACCGATATCCTAACAATCAGCCTGAATAACCATTGAAATAATTGTGCAAACATGCAAAAATGAAAAAGATCATAAAAAAGTGTCTCAGATATGAAAAAACAAGACACCTCATAAAATCAAGAAGATTTCCTTATTAAAAAAAATCAATAAGATGCTTTACACATAATCATATAGGAACCTACTAAAATCAAGAAGAAAACCTTATTGAAAAAATCAATAAGGCAACCTAATAAAATCAATAAGAAATCCCTATAGTTTATAATTTATAAGAAAACCTAATAGAATAAAGAAGTTTTTCTCTATGGATTGTTTTTTTGGTGCCAAAAATAACGGAAATTGAGTAAAAGAAGTTGTGAATAATAAGATGTCTTTTTGATTTTATGTGGTTTTCTTCTTGATAAAATTAATCAGATTTACCACATAAAAACAATAAGGAATCTCTATGAAAAAATCTTCGCTTCTTTCTGCTGGGATACCCCTTAGCATAAAAACGTTTCATAGAGAAAATCTTCTTGATTCTATGAGGCAGTTTTTTCTCTGTGTGGGGTTAATTTTAGAGATACTCTGGTTATATACAGAGATTTCATTATCGGAACATTTTGCAACTTGGAAATTTATACATGCATCATGTATAAAATTTATTATTAACTTTTCCTAATATTTTAATAGTAAATGACATCTAACTCTTTTTTTTATAAAAGAGAAGTATAATTAGTATTACATTCATTAGGATCATATGTATAACACAGGGATGATAAATGAGAATATTATTTTCATACCAACTATATTCTGCAAAGAAAAAAATTAAGCTTAACATTAACAAATCCAAAACAAACAAAAAACTTAAACTAATCACAATTATTCAGTAAAAGCTTATAATCACTATTGAGAAAATGCAACCTTGATTTAATGGAGTTTAAGAAAATTTCCAGAACACAATAACAACTCATTAGATCAGGGTTTCACTTCCTCAAAAGTCGAACGGTTTTTGACATTTTCGATATATCAATTCGTCTTGTTATGAATTTTTAATATTTTTAGCATTTCAAATTAGAAATATATGTACATACATGAATTTATGTGCCCTAAACAGTATTTTTCTACACAATCTTTAAAAAATTATTCCTATAGAAATAATAATGCACATTACCATAAGCGAAATTTAGGCAAAAGTCAGCTCCAGGCTTCAAATATTATTTTGTTTGTGTTTAACTAGAACTATTTTCTAGTTAAAAAAAATTTGCATATATTTAGAAGCATAATTTTTTGTATTACAGATGAAAGCCACGTACACAGTAATTTGCATGAACCATGCATAATCACGCGTGATCACAACTTATCACAAATAATTTTGTGTAAATTGTTGCTCTATTAGTATGAGCGTATATGAACGTGATGGTATACAAGTTGAAAGTGAGTGATAAAGCATATCGTTACCTTAATATAGAAAGGCCCTAACTCATTATTTTTTTAAAATCGAGATTTTTGCATTTTTCGATACATTTACAAAAAACTAGATTTCAAAAAAATAATGAGTTAGGGTATTTTTATATTAAAGTAATTATATACAATATTGCGTGTAACTATTAGAAATGTGAGTTGAAATTTTTAAAAATAATTCGAAAAGTCTGTAATAAAAATTTAAATTGTGCTTTTTTGTTTCCAGTTCTCAAGAATGGTTACATCATTGGAGTACTACAGCAAGAAGTGTTCAGTAAAAATCAGAGAAAATAAAATATAATGCATTATAATATTCAGCTGCGTCATGTCATTTCAAAATTTAAATTCATTAAACAAAAGTGTTTGCTTACTGAATTTAGTGTGTAACAATAATATATTTTTAGCCCTTCTACTCATACAATTTAATATACTTCAGGTTTTGTTTCTAAAATTAAAAATATAAAATATTCATATAATTATTCCAATATTTTATTTTTATTTAGGGCATGTCAAAATGGCTAAACCATTAACAAATAAAATTTAAATTCAATGATCAAACAGAATTGCGGCATAAACACATTTTCCATACAAATTGACACAAAAAAGTACATCCAGAAAGCAGTCGAGAGATAGAATCTATTTTATTTTGACAGCGTTTTTTCTTATGTTCTCACATATAAATTAATATTCTCTCAATAATGCTACCATACTTTCAATAAATTTCATACATTTTGTGAACAAAACTACAAAGAAATATAAGCACAAAAGAAAATGAAACAAAACTTAGAGAGCATTTGAAGTTACTGCCGTAGTTTTTATTATGGGCTTTGCTAATTTGACAGCGATTTTTCCTGAAGTTACGGATTTATTCTGTTTAATCATTCATATTCATATAATATATCAAAAAATACAACTACGTATGTAAATATATTTTTAAAAAAATCAAAAATATTTTAAATTAATTTTGACATATCACAAGTAAATAAATATGTATGTGCACGTAAATAAAATTTTATCATATTTATATGTACATACTAGAGTCGAAAATACGCTTTAGCTTATAATCATAATTGTGTATTGTACATTAAAATGACAAATGTAAGAAAAGATATATATTCTCTGAGAGCAAAACAGGAGACCACAAACAAACAAAATTACTTTTTTTTTTTTAATTGAATAGGCTAAAGTTCGTAACGCTTTTGAAGCCAAATTACATGTTATAATTATTAACGAACAAATAACATCAAAGTTAGTTGTAAATATTCTGACAACAACACATAGTTGAACGGAACAGCCAGCCGTTTTCGAAGGCCACTAAACCTTCCTTGGTAGCTTTGAGCCTTCATTACAAAAACACATGAGCAAATTGAAATGCAATGAATCAAACCAATTCACATATTCCATTTGCAATAAAGTTTCGTATATAGGGCAGACATCTACATCAACTGACACCACACACAGTGGACCAAAACACAGAAGAACGCTGATGAGGAAGGTTTAGTGGCCTTCGAAAACGGCTGGCTGTTCCGTTCAACTATGTGTTGTTGTCAGAATATTTACAACTAACTTTGATGTTATTTGTTCATTAATAATTATCACATGTAATTTGTCTTAAAAAGCTTTACGAACTTTAGCCTATTCAATTCATAAGAATATAGAAACAAATACAGTTCGAAAAATAATAATTAAATTAACTAAAACAATATGACTTTGGCTACAAATTTAATTCAAAAATACAAGTAAGAGTGACATATTCGGCTGTGTCGAATTTTATATACCCTTCACCTACATATGTACAATGGGATACTCGTAAATGCAAACATACATATTTCTTATTTGAGAAAGAAAAATGTTTCTTATAGTTCTTGATCTATTGCAATTTATAGTGACCTATGCGTATTTTTGCACTAAAGAATTCTATACCTGGATTTTATTCACGATTTTAGCAATAGTGGAATATTTTATTCTGCATTCTGTATCTAAGAAATTGCTTCATTAAATTTTTTACAATTTGCATCAAACACTGAATACCGCCAATATATAAATATAATTAGGGCAAACAATAATTTTTGCAATCCAGTACATTTTTGGGAAAACTTTATGCTGTACATTATTTAGTCATTCTTCCTGCTTCAAGTACCAACAACCTCTCTGTCACTATTTTGAAGTAAAAATTGTTAACAAAAAGCGGAAGATACTAATCCCAAGATTGTTAGAATAAATAGCTTAAACACATTTTTTTTTTCATGAAAAGTCTAAACGGGCAACACTGATTCCTTGCAAACGTTTTAATGAAAGCCAAGCAAGTTTCATGAGAGTTCACTCGCTCGTGTACAAAAATTAAATAAACATTTCAATAAAATGCTCATCTTCTTTTAACATCAATCTGTTACCATGATAAAAGAAGGCCAACAAATAAATTTTAACTTAGTTTTTTCAATTAAAATTATTCAAACTAAATTATTATTTCACAAGCAATTTTAACAAAATGTTTAACCTTAAGGAAAATTTTTAAATTGTATTGCCTTAAAATTCTGTTTTATACCATACACCAGTAGGAAAATTAAAACCAAAAACATTTTGTTTTTCTTCCTTTAAAATTCATTTCCATTTACATCAAAACCAATGGATAAATTTAATCAAATGTTGACTTCTCTGCCGCACAGAGTGAACTCTTGTGTAGTATTTAAGCGTTTGAAATTCGGTGCAAGTGATGAAATTTTGAGCGGAAAATGAACACAGAAATGAAGAAAAAAAAATAATATTAAACTGAAACGACCAGAGCTGAAAATCTCGCTAAAAAAAAAGCTGTAATAAAACTCGAAAAATGTATTGTAGAAACAAATAAACGAGTGAAACAAGAACTTTACACGAATTTTTTTTTCTTTTTTTTTTTTTGGTTCTTTTTTAATTCAATTTATTTACACACAGATGCCTTATTCCGCACCCAAAATAAAATGAGAAAACTTAGATACATACGCTTACATTAACAAAATTGAAATAAAATGAACACACGAATGCAATTTTATGAACATTTTTGTGCCTGCCGTTTGTCTGTCTGTCTGTCTGTCTGTCTGTCTGTCTTTTCAATTGTATTTCTTTAGATTTACACAATATTTTCTGTTCTTGTGCTCTTTAGATTTCATTTATATTTGTATCTGTATCTGTTTCTATAACTGTAGCTGGATGCGTTCACCCATCCATACCTCTACGGTGTTGAGTCTACATCCCAGCTAGCATTTGGCTGATCATTTTTTGCATAAATCTCTTTTTGATTCTCCTGAGATCACTTTTGATGATTAAAAACTGATTTATCACTTAGGTGATTGAAAAAGATTCACTTATGATTCATCTATATGATCAAACAATGATTTCTTGAAAATAGAGAAACAAAACGAAAAGAAACCGCAAAAAGGGCGATTTAATGATTTAATATGTACTACCAAAAAATTGCTCAAAAATTAATCAGCAAATCGTATCATAAATGATTCCTTGGTATGATTCATCTGTAGGGTACCATTTTCTCACAACGGGAGTATCACCCTGCAGTCAGACTGGGGCCAAATGCCTCTATGTCAACACTAAAACTCTAGTAGTAGTTACATTGTCTACAAATTCTCTTCTATTCGTCAGTATAAAAGAAAGCGAGAAAACAGATGTGGTGTATTTCTGGTGGATTTTGCAAAAACTTCTCAATATTCATATATTTGTATGTACGTAAGGTATAGAAATGTACCACTTAATGTCTGGTTGGTATGTCTCCATGTTCCCATAAGAACTATGTAGTCACTATCTAGTCAATTGTTTTAGTGTTACTAGTAGATTTTCAATGACAAGCACATGCTAAATGTCTATAGCACAAAGTATTGTATGGGGATTAATTAGAGAGTAGTACTGGTGACAAAGTCAAAAGCGACTCAGTACATTTTCACGATCAACATTTCCTTCAGGGCATTTATGAACGAAAAATGAGCTCATAGGCGAATGTTTTTCCCGTCAAGCTGATTCGGAAAAGATTCGATTGTGATACAAAATGCTAGCTGGGATTGAACTCGTCGCCTGCACGTTTAGGTGTGTGTGTGTGTGTGTGTGTGTGTGTGTGTGTTTGTGTGTGTGTGTGCGTGCTCGAGTGGAGTATTAGTTTCTGTTGCTGTTCTTTCGTTTATTATTGTGTTGGCTATGAAATGTATTTTTGGTGGCAAAAATAGCTCCCGGATTGTTTTCGATTAAATATAAAATGGAATTGAGAAAAAAACAAAATAAACGATGAAGCAACTAAAACACAAAAATGTTTTTAGCGATTTAATATGTTGTAGAAAAAAATAAATAGAAGAATCCCTCAAAGAACAAATCCATGCACAATATAATTCAAAATAAGAAACATACACGCTTACTTTACAGATATTTTCCTTTTTGTATCTTTTAGGTGAAAATATGTTGTAAATAGTTATATTTGAATTTTTTTTCTTCTCTTTCTAATTTTTCCTATGAACGCTTTGACAAAATTCATATGCTAGAAATAAATTAAATTGAATTTGTAAAATAAATTAGTGTAACAAAAATTAAGCCTTCAGAAAGTTTTAAATGTTGAATTTGTATTATTTTTTATGGGAACAACTGAAGGTTAGCCGCGAATAACGTTTTAAGTGACAAAACAATAATTTTGCAGGAGAACCACAAAACGTATTTTAAGGCAAGATTGTTTTTTTTTTCGTTTAAATTTTTTTAGCGTATCGAAAATAATGATAACTAGCATTATATTTTCTTTTTGTATCTCTGCTACATTTATCAATTATTTTCGACAATTTTGTTTGCATGATTTATTAGTTACTTACAAAATTTTAAACTGACTGACTGATTGCAATTGTATTTTGACGGCGATCAGATGCATAATTTTGGATTGTTTGATGTTTGACCAACGCAAGAGAGTTATGTTAATGGTAATCTGTGAAAAAACTGGTTTTTTTAAATTGTCTTTTACAACGTTATTCACGGCTGTGCTTCAACTGTTGCTATTTCTTAAAAATTGGGCTTAAAATTTGTTTTACATAACGTTCTTTTATATAAAACGAACATTTAAAAAAATTAAATTAACAAGGAAGCAGCGTTGCCATTTTAGGGGATTTGTCCCCAAATTGGGGATTAATTTTGCCGATTGGGGATGAAAATTTTGTATCAGGGATCTGGGGATTTGTTGGGGATGATAACCAAATTTGAGGGGATTATTGGGGATATTTTTATAACTGATGGTAACAAAGTGATTTTTGAACTAAGAAACTTGCATCTGGCAAGTCTAAAAATGTGTGTTACTATTCATAGTGAATGGTTTCTAATAAAGAAGCAGTATCAAGGCAGATTAACTAATAATGAACACTAACAAAACAAAAATACGCAGCAAAATGGAATACAACTTGTTGGAAGCACTTCTTAGCATAAGCACACGCTCTAAAAATAATTCAATTTGTTGTGACAAATTTAATCCTTCTGCTGAAATGCTAAAACTTTTTAATATGTACAACAAAGTTTCTAAGGCTGATGAATCAGAAGATTTTGATTCTGAAGTTTTTGAAATGGTAAATATTGGTGAAAGATTTTTTTATACTTGTGTATATTAAACTATGTGTAATTTTTTCTTTAGAAGTTTTATAAGTAAAAATTAAATTTATACAAATGTAAATAAAGCTATCAATATAAATGAATTTTATTGAATAAATATGTTATTTCTGTGATTATTTTTCAAAAAAAAATTAAAAAAATTCTATTTTTTCTCAATAGAAAAAATTTTAATCAAAAAATTCAATTTGGGGATTTTTGGGGATGAAAAATCAAAAATTGGGGATAAGCTCTAGAAAAAAAAACTGGCAACACTGTAAGGAAGAGAGCTTGCACAGAATTTTATATAAAAAATATTTTAGCTTCACTGGTATTTGCAAAAAAAAATTCCCAGCCGTGGAACAAAATTTTTGATTTCTCTGATATTCAGTACCCACACAGAGAAAAAACTACCACATAGAATCAAGAAGATTCTCTCTATGAACCGTTTTTAGGCTAAGAGGTATCCCAGCAGAAAGAAGCGAAGATCTTTTCATAGAGATTCCTTATTGTTTTTATGTGGTAAATCTAATTAATTTTATTAAGAAGAAAACCACATAAAATCAAGCAGAAATCTTATTATTCAGAACTTTTTTTACTCAATTTCCGTTATTTTTGGCATCAAGAAAACAATTCATAGAGAAAAACTTCTTGATTCTATTAGGTTTTTTCTTATAAATTGTAAACTTCAGGGATTTCTTATTGACTTTATTAGGTTATCTTATTGATTTTTTTAAAAAGGTTTTCTTCTTGATTTTATTAGGATATCTTATTAATTTTTTCAATAAGGTTTTCTTCTTGCTTTTGTTAAGTTCCTATATGAGTATGTCTAAAGCATTTTATTTTATTAAGGAAATCTTCTTGATTTTATGAGGTGGTTTGTTATTTTATATCTATAAATAGACAGAGAGACAATTTTTTTCATGTTCTTTTTCATTTTTGTGTAAGAATGTTTGCACAATAATTTCAATGTTTATCAGTTAGAAGTTTGCTGGTTCAATACTTGGTGAGTAAGTTAGTTAAGAATATAACCTAATGTGTATGTATGTATGTATGTATGTATGTATAAATAAACAACATCTACAACATACTACATACATACCCAGCAAAAAACTTTGCCTCCTAGAATGCAAAAAAGTGTATGTACTCCTCAGTCGTAAGTACATACAATTTGACTGAATAACCCATTATTTTTGTTTGAGAAGTTCAAAAAGTATGCGGTACCCTATACTTTTTGCCTACAAACATGCAAAAGTTAATATATTACTGATTGCCTAAAAGTACTCAAAATTTAATGGGTTATTTTTTGCTTACAAATATGCAAAATTTTATATTTTAATTTTTGCTTAAACTTATTCTAAATTAATTTGCTCATTTTTCTAGTTAAAATAATTTTCCCGATCAATAAATTTTTTTCTAGATATATTTCCTTATTAACTGGAAAACACTACAATAAGTACTTTCACGTAATGATATAAATAAGTTCTTGTTTTATTCATTACAGGGCAGTCATTATTATGCACATAAAATAATTACATAAATAAGTATCAGTCATTACTTTGTAAGCCATTAAAAGAGTACTACCCATTACAAAATTTCGAAAATTTTTTGCTGGGTACATTTGTATACGACATAGAATTTAAATGAAATTTTTTTTTTTTTTAAATCAATAAGGTAACCTCATAAAAACTACAAGATTTCTTCTTTATTTTTTCAAAAAGGTTTTCTGTATGAAATTAATAAGATTTCCTTATTGAAAAAAACCACAGAGATTTCTTATTAATTTTGTTCTATTTTATGAGGTATTTAGTAGGCACTGTTTTCTCTGTGCATCAATTTCATTCTAAAATATAAAATATGTTTAAGTAATACCGAAAATAAATTAGTTTAGTTAGTTCCTTCTATATACGAAAAAAATCAGTTTTCCATCTTTTCGATTTTCTGATTTTTCGATTTTTAATACGAATACTGTCCTTTCTAAAATATAAAATAGGTTTGAATAATAAAGAAACAAAAAATAGTTTTAGTTGTACCAAAAAAAATTCTACTTTCCAGCCCTGGAACCATCAATCTATTTTTAGTTTTTCTAGCAGCTTTGGAAAAAATATTTCACACACAAACCGTACATAAGGTCCCAGACAATATGTATGTATGTATATCCTCATATAAACTTTGAAAGGGTGTAACTTACACTAAGAGAAAAACCCTCATAACTGCAATGATTTTTTACATTATTTCACGTGTACACATGTTTACACATATTTACACGTGTGCCAAAACTGCCACCACACACACACAGGATCAAACTCAATAACGCTGATGATGATGTTGTAGCGACCTTTATCAAGACCTGAATTGCTATATGCCTATAGAAGACAATCGCAAAAAAGTTTGTAACTTTCACTTTGGCAGGAATAAATTCAAAATATAAGCTAAAGGTACGGTCACACTTGACAAACTAAAAAGCGTAACCAGTATATACTAATGAGAAATCTTTTGATTCAGATACGTGTTTATTAAGTTCAATAGTTTCCAATAATATTGTATTCTATTACTTTGCCTATTTGTAAAATACGAAATTAATTAACTTAATAAGCACGTGTCTGAAGCAAAAAATTTTGCATTACGCTTTTTTGGGCAAATGTTTGTCAAGTGTGGCCGTAGCTTAAGTCTTTCAAGTGTTGCACAGAAAAATTTCTAATGCAAATTTAAATACTTTTTCTGACTAACCCAAATACTCGTACGTATAAGTTCTAAAGATTCATAATACTTAATACTTTGCACTATTCTCTTTTAATTATTGCATACAAAATTAAAAAAAATTTTTCTTTTTTGAATATAAATTTTAAATTGAACTTTAAAAATTTCATATTTTGAAGTTATTTCAAACTGCAGTGCAAAGCAAGTTTAATTTAAAATTTTATTGAGAATCTTTTTGTATGCTTTCCTTTATTTATTTGTTTAATTTATTGCATTGTGCACCAGGTGGAGGTTAAAAAGAAATTTCATATACACATGCATACTCTCGATTTTATTTTAACAATATTTATTTATATTCTTTATGCTCACACACAAAGTGCACTTGACTATGTGGCAGCCTGACTGACAAGCAGACTGAAGCAAAAGCTCTTTGTATGTGGCTGCTGCCACTCTGCTACTTCTACATTTTGCCATAAAACACATATAATTCAATATTTGCAATAAAACAAGTGGCCTCAAGGGAAGTGTACAAACATGACGACCTTAAGCAGACACATCATAATGTCAAACAGTTATTACATAAAATGTGAACAATATATATATTTACAACAAGCAAAATGAGCTGCAATAACGCTGCGTTGGTATTATTATGTCCGTACATGTATGAGTATGAAAAAAGTATTTAGCTACTTCATCAGTTTTATCACCATCAGCATCATTAGCATCATCAGCATCATCATCATCATCGCCACCACGCATTCTTAGCAACATGTGCGGCTCACACAACAACAGCATTTTATCCCTACCAATCAATATCGATGTGTAATCGTGCGTACATGGACGAGTGCCTGTGTTGTGCTCACTCAAAACAAACGCATACACACACACACACACACGCACAAATACATATGTATATCGTTTCATTTTTGCACTATCAACCATAAATACAGTTAGTTATTCATTCATCAGCAGATCTATTTAAATTTACTTACGTGTATTTTTATTTGAGATGGGCAACACCCACGTGATTAGAGTGAATCATGAATCAAACATTTTAGACTATTTTTGACGAGTACGTGAGTTTTGGCAAAGTGACGGAAACTTTATATTTTGTAAAAAGGATCTTACTTTATATATAACATAGAGCAACAGTCAAATTACAATTTTTCGAAAAATTGAGAAATCTTTACGAAAAAATTCTGGGTCCTCACGAAACCCTAATCGCACACTAAAGGTGAAAAGGAACCCTATTGTTTTCGCTGCGATGTCCATCCGTCCGTCTGTCTGTCTGTCACAGGGCTTTTTCTCGAGAAATATAAGAGCTATGAACCTGAAATTTTCACAGAACATGTAAAACTTTGGCCGTTACAGCAACAAATATATGACACTTAAAAATTAAAGGGTGTTCTTAAGTGAGCAACGAAACATGTTAAAATTCCAATATAATATACAGAAAAATTATATGAAATTTTTCAAAGTTAGTGTATTTTAATGCAGACCACACCAATTAACAATGAAATTTAAACGGTTAAAATGAAAGGGTATTCCATCAGTTAATGTAATTTTGACTATGTAATTCTGACAACTTGCTGTATCTTACCTCTTACAAACTCGTAAAATTTTCGAAAACGCTAAAACTAAAAAATTATAAATTAAAAAAAAATCGAAAAGTAAAATCGGCAAACTGAAAAAAGCGCTTAAATGAAAAATATCAACAAAAATAAAACAAATCGTTAGCTTAAATGCCAAAAAATCAGCAAAAGTAAAAAGGTTGCCAAATAACTAAAAGAATCGCCAAAAACCGAAAAAAGACCGCCAAAACAAAAAAAACCGAAAAAAGTCGCCAAAACGAAAAAAAACCCCAAACTAAAAAAAATCGTCATATAAAAAAAATCGCCAAAAAAATCGTAAAAATATCGCCAAATATCGAAAAAAAAAAATTGGCCAAAAAAACTGAAAAAATCACTAAATTCCTAAAAAAAAATGGTAAAAAAAAGCCAAAACTTGAAATATTACGCAGTACGGAACTCTTCGTGTGCCTGTCAAAGTCGCACTTCACTGAATTTATTTCCTATTTCCCACAGTTCTCTTTTTACGGTCTTAGCTACTGCTTGTGCTGCGAAAGAACATTATTATTATAAGTATTTCAAATTATGTACGAAAACAGTATACACAATAATCTTCTGGTGTTTTGCTAATCGACATCAGATATGGATAATTTCATTGTGACGGGTGTGACCATGCTGCTCACACTGTTTTTTATAATTCACAACTATAAAATTCTCAAGAAAGGGTGCGGTTTCCACAGATGTTACTCTTAAAAATCATTTTATAATAGATAGACACTGAAAGAATATAATTTTTCCTCAGAGTGAGTACCAGAATGCTGTAACGGGTGTGACATTTTAAATCGAATTTTTAAAATAATTATTACTTTTAGCATATAATCTGTAAAGTTGTTCGTGTAGTAAATTGTTCAGTCTTTTTGATTTTATGTAATGCTTACTGGCTGGTAAAAATTAATTTTTCTTAAAAAAAACTTTTTCGAAAATGTGACGGGTGTGACCTCATTATGTAACGAGTGTAACATTGTAAGTTAATAGATAAATAATAAGAAATTAACTTCTTTGAAGAGGTGGTTAACAAAAGCAATTCTTTTTGATGAACTACAAGGAATTAAGCCTTTTTAATAAAAGCTATCACTTGTCTCCCCTTTGGTTTTCTTTTTCGATCAAGGGCCGAATCTCACATCCGTGAATGCACAACTCGTCACATAAAAACGCCATTTTCGGATTATGACATACGTGAAGGTATTGAAATCCCGTTCAGCTTATACCATTGACGTATCACTTATGTGACGATTTGAGCCCAGTTTTTCTTATTTCTTCCAATGGTTTTGTATCCATCATAGTTTTTTTTGCATTTCTCCATTTTCTGTCCCTGTCTCAATTTAAAGCTGAATCATATTCATATTTTTATATTTCATAGTTTTCCCTATTTTCTTTATGTTTCTTGCTTGGGTCCCGTTTTAATCTTTTGGCTCATATTGAAATCAAAGCACTGCAGCGTTGATGTGACGGGTGTGACCAAGTATTTCCCATAAGCACTAACTCGAATATTTAATTGAAGGTTCACAAACTTTTTTTATTATTAACTGCGCTTACTTTGTTGTTGTTGGAAAGTATCAACAATTTTATTAAACTTTTTAAACATTTAGTGTGACGGGTGTGACCAAAAATTTTAATATTTCAATTGATCTACAAAACTTACATTTTCAGCGAAAGAGAAAGTTATAGGAAAATAAGAAATGATAAGAAAACTATGATAGATAAGGAATCATGGGAAAAAAGAAACACTGATCGAGAAAGAAGATGAAAATATAGACAACCGAAAAAAGATGAAAGTCAAATTCTAACCGTTTTGATTGCATATCAAATTGCTAGTTTTAAATCACAGCGTTCATTAGAAAAGACAGTCACTTAAGTTAAACGTAATGCCACTTGAAGTCCTTCAAAAAGAATTTCTCTTATTAAGCAACTCTTCAAAGAGGTTCCTTCAGAATTTCGGGTGTCTCTCACCAGAACTAGTATCATTAAAAAATATAATATTATTGAGTCCTTATACAAGAAGACAGTCGGCAAAGAAAGAAGTTAACAGAAAAATATTTTTTTTTTCAGTCACTAAATATTTAATACAATCAAAAAGAGTTTGATTAATTTCATGCGCCCAAAATTTTGCATGCATTCTATTAAATATTTTGCAGAATACATTCTAAAGTTCGGTAAAAACTGAGATTTGTAAGGTCACACCTGCCACAGACTTTTCATACTTCTTTCAATTTCCAACTATAATGAAACAGTTTTAAAGATTAATATCCCCAGACTTTTTGAAATAATAAATTTTATGCTTTTAAATTTTAGCAAAAAATTTACGTATCATTGTCACACCCGTCACAATACCCACATATAAAAATATTTTATTTAACTGAATCTTCATTATTTTTAACTTTTTTGATGTTTTAAATTTTTGTTATAAATTCGATTTCGCTGGCTTTCTGTTATTACAATTGACAGAAATGAAATTGTTAGCAAAGCACTTCAGCACAACAAACATAAAATTATGCATTTAGAAAAGTAATCACTGATTAAATTTTTCTGTTAACAGCATATAAAAAAAGTCAATATTCTTCTTCGTAAGAACCCTAATCAAAAAAAAAAAAAAAAAAATTGGTAATCAAAGCAGTTCATAAAAAATTTACGACACTTGTATCGGCTACTTGATGGCCTTTATTTAATAAAGTCTTTTATGTACGCATGACAATCACCAATACAAACAGCAACATGTTTCAGTATTTTTATTTTACGATGCCTCGTATCAATTAAAGTCTCATCATTAGTAATGTTTAATTATTTCGAATTGTCGCAATTAATTTGCACATCATTAAATTCATTATTAATGGCTTTTTTTCCTCAACTGCGTACAAATAAGCTCTCTCAAACATAACACACACAGCCAGCCATTAAATCCTATACGATTTAGTACAAATTGATTTAGTTTTTTTTTTATATTCTATGTTTTATTTAGTGCATTTTTAAGTGACCTTTAACTCCTAGTACATATTTTTTGTACAACAATAGCGTAGCAGTAGCAATTAAATGTTGCATATAAGGCTGATGGCATATTTGTTGTTGGTTTTTTTTTCGTTCTCGCATGAGATTGAATTTGTCTTTAAAATTCCAAAAATCAAAAATTAATTCGATTTACAGGAAAACATTCAACATTTATTTATATGTGCAGGATATGTTGGTTCAAATAGAACAAAATTTAAAAAAAAAATGTTACTCATTTGTTGAAGTACAAGACAAACATGTGTAACGCATAAAATAAACAGAATTTTACATAAGAAACAATTTCTAAAGAAAAGCAAAGACACATGTTCATATTAATTTCGGTTAACTGGGATGAGTATTAAGGCCATAACAAGAGAGAGTACATACACATACACGTCAATACTATCATATTGTTACAAAATTAAATTCTAAATTAAATTTAACGAACAACATTTTATACAACATTGCGGTGTTGCCAACATAAAACAAGGACTCTAAAACTCAAAATAAAGGTAATAGAACATTGGGAGAGATTCTGCAATATTCTCTGAGAGCATTGAATGATATGTGTAGAAAGCTATTATAAATTTTATTCTGAGAAATTCTGCAAAATTGCTCGGGAGCATTGAATAGAAACAGCAATTATAAACTTCGCTGCCATTGGTTAATAAGAGTATAACTTAGCGTTACATTTTTTTTAGCATATAGCGAAATTTCGTCAGCTTTGGAGAGTAGCTACCTCCAAACACACATACTTTGACATTTTCATTTGGGGTAAGCAGCTTTGAAAGCTCTTACAATTTGTTCGTGTTTTTTTTTTTGCAAAGCAAGCAGCTAGTGTTATTGTCGTCAAGATCTGATTGGCTGTTATGCTCCCGTATGTGTGAAAGCACAAAGCTCTTTTGTAAAAGCTTGTAGATTGTTCCTATGGCTTGGCCATAGCTGTTGCTTGTTTCTTCTGTGAGCAGCACATAGATGGCGTTACAACCCATTAAAAAAATTGCAAATAATTTTTTAAGAAATATATTTGCAAATAATTTTTTAAGAAATATATTTTCATTGCTGCCAGATAATCCTTATAAAGTATGTCCAGAAAATTACCAGAAAAGCGAATAAAAATTTATATTATTCATAAAGAAAATTAATAATCAGAAATAATTTCTTAATCAGGCTTGAGTTCAGTAATTTCAATTCTTATTGAATGAAATATTTTTATTAATTAATATGAGTATCTAAAGAAGAGAAGAAAAATTAAACTAGACTTTATTAGCTGGGGGAAATACCGATATTTTTCTGTGCAGCCACGCACTTCATCAGCACCCATGTCTATCTACTGGGGTAGAGATTCTTATTAACATCAGCTATTTAACTTAAATTTCTATGAAATGGAATATGGGAATTGATTGTGTATACAATTATAGATTTACCTTTGGCAAACACATTTGTAAGTATCACTATTCATTTTCTGTTTTTCCATTTTCTATTTAGGTTAGCACGAAGTTATATCACTCTACCTGTGTATGTTTAACTATTCTTACTTATCTTTTACGATCATCACATTAATTATTTTTACTTATTCGATGCACCATCGGTACATACATATAAGTATTATTGTAGTGGCTTTATGTTGCTTTGTTTTTGCTTTCTACAGTTGACTTCGCTTTCCAGCATTCTGAAGCAGTGATAGCCAAGTGAACAGTGATCGCTAAGTGAACATACATAGGTAGAGTGATATAACTTCGTGCTAACCTAAATAGAAAATGGAAAAACAGAAAATGAATAGTGATACTTACAAATGTGTTTGCCAAAGGCAAATCAATAATTGTATACACAATCAATTCTCATATTCCATTTCATAGAAATTTAAGTTAAATAGCTGATGTTAATAATAATCTCTACCCCAGTAGATAGACATGGGTGCTGATGAAGTGCGTGGCTGCACAGAAAAATATCGGTATTTCCTCCAGCTATAAAGTCTAGTTTAATTTTTCTTCTCTTCTTTGGATACTCACATTAATTAATAAAAATATTTCATTCAATAAGAATTGAAATTACTGAACTCAAGCCTGATTAAGAAATTATTTCTGATTAAAATTCACTATAGTTCAATTAAATCTAAAAATGTCTCAAGAAAATTAATAATTTCGTTATAGTTTAAGAATATATCCATTATTCTGTAAAAAAAATAATTGTTTTAAAGAAATTTCTAAACAAATTTTTATGCAAAATTTTTTTTAATATTTACACCGAAAAAACTGATTTTTATATTTAAAAACGAAAATCACCGATTAAATAAAATATTATTGATGACGATTTTTGCATATTTACTAAATATAAAAACAAAATATGCACCTTTATTGAAAATACATATTTTTTTTCAGTCAATAAAGAAATTTTATGAATCAAAGAGAAAATTTATGTTGTAAAATTTTATTTTCAGTGATAATGGTTATTGTATGTATGGATTAATGCCACTTTTTTTAAGAACTTTTTGTTTGCATATAGGCATTTCCATAGGAGTACCAACTTTTTGTCACGTGCGACACCAAACATGCCATGCCATAACCGGCAAACAGCTTAAGCGACATATTTTTTAACTTCTTTTTTTGTCGAAAATCGACTATATAGGATCGTAAACAGTAGATTTTCGTCAAAAAATTTACGGCCTGTCCCACGATGTCTCCAGAAATCGTTCGATCGACAACTTGTATTGCAAAACACAAAAAATTTTCTAATGTTATTGTTGTTTGCAATACAAGTCGTTGATCGAAAGAATTCTGGTGACATCGTGGGACAGGCCGTAGGATCGAAAATTATGTCGTTTTAGCTTTTTTGGCGTTATGCTTATCTTTTTTTCGAAGAGAACGAATTTTTTTTTACATCTTGATATATTTACGTAGGGGATTAGCAGTTCTATATTAGGTAAAATTTTAAGAAAAATCGAGTCGCATTATTCTGATATGCAAGCTTAATTCCTTGATGTCGGGTTGAGGCATAAAAGTGAACTTTCCGGTGGAAATGCCTATATACTTGTTTGCTTATTTGAAAGGTTGAAATTTTGTTAAGCAATATGTGAATCAATTACAGAATTTTGTTGACTTCTTCTGAAATTTTTAAAAACTTTTTAAAATATTTTTTCTGTGTAGAAAAAATGTTTGCGTTTTAATTCTTATAAAAAACTAGGTTACGAAAAAAGGCAATTTTTTTAAAAAATTCAAAGGAAAATATCATTCACGACTACAAAAAAGAAACTTTTCCTAACTTCGGTCCCACCGTGCAATAGCAATCCTATGTAATAGGGATGTAACGAATACCAGTTTAGCGAATGCGAATGCGAAAGCGAACAATACATTTTGATTTCTGCGAAAGCAAATGCGAATTCAAAATCGAATGCAAATATTACAATTCGCTAAAATATCACAAGGAAATAAATTTATATAAGAGTAGGTATGGATAATAATTAATAATAAGTTTACAAAATGTTAGGCAATCAACCCATTCCTACTTTTGCCATAAAGACTGGTACTCTGTTCCACATTTCATGTAAAATGCTGTCAAAATACATATTAAGAAAACTTGGAATGAATTTTTCTTGAAAAAATCTTGAAAAAGTAGTTTTTGTTTTTTTTTTACGTTTTCTTAATCGCAAACTATTTTCATAAAAGAAATAAAATTTTTTGTCGCCAGTATTCGCTTGAAATACTTGCATATATTTTAGCTAATGCAAATATCAAAAGTAAGCGAATAATTTGCGAATGCGAAAGCGAATGCGAACATTCGTTACATCCCTACTATGTAAAAATCATAACAGATTACCCTAATTTGCTTATAGTGTTTTTACACTGAAAATTAAAACCATAAACAGCTGATTTTGCATTCACACTGCAAGTTTGTTAAATTCAGGTTTTAACTCACAGACTTTCTCATAACTTTGCTCAAAATAAAATAAATCTCCTGCAGAAATGCGTGTGTTTGTTGCTGTAATTTTTTCTGCTTTTTATAACACTTATTTGACAAACTGTACAACAACTGTTTTTGTTTTTATGAAAAACTCGGACATTTTACAATGCGTTGTAAAATGGAAATTATTTTATATTTTGTAAATAAATATTTTAAAATTATGTGAACTAGTAATACAAAGTGAAGAAGTGTTTGGAAATCAATTTTATATATATATAAAATGCACAAATACATCACAAAATAAAACTTTTATCGTCTATTTTCACTTCACAGAGGTCAATGAAAATATTTTCGTTGTTTTTCTTCCAAAAAACTCTTTTTTCCATAATTTTTTAATTATTATTGCTGCTTCATCCGTTCAAGCGACATTTATTGTTATTCACTGGCATAAAGATTATCAGCTGCTTCCAGTCATTTTAACTTGGCAGCACTAAATTTAGCACAGCGAAAACAAAGTTGCATTTCTTAAAACCAACTTAAAACCTTAGAATGGTTTTAAGTTGGTTTTAACAAAAACAATTTGTATGTTAAAACCAACCTTTATTAAAACCATGTCAGTGTGAAAACACTATTATTGACTTCCGTATTCTACTTTTTCATGACTTCTTGGGAATGTGTTTTTTTTACTGGGAAAAACTGAGAAAAACCTTCTACGCTAATAATCGGGCAGGGAACAGTCTGACTTTGAATGCTCTCAGCTTTGACATGCAAGCCTTATAAGACAAACACGCAACCACACAAGCCGACACCACAAACTGGAAAGCAAGCCAAAAAAAAACAAACATTAATACGAGTAATTTCATAGACATTTTGAAGATAACAGCACATTTGTTTGTTATAATTTTATTTTTTCATTGTTGCCACTATTTCAGGATGCCAGCTGGACTATTAAAGGGTGCACACTAGTTTTTCTATTTTGTCAGTCTATGTCACCTGGACCAGCACTGCTACTGCCACTGAATAACTACATCGTATACACTAATTTGGCGCCCTATGCTCCAATGGGAGTTAAAGGAACTTATATATATATATATATATATATATATATATATATATATATATATAAATATATATATATATATATATATACATAAATTTACAACCACCAGTCCAGAATTGCAACCACTTGTCCAGGATTATAAAGACATGCACATGACATTTCGTTTACATTGACACAAATAACACCGTTAATTGGAAAAAATAAACAAAAATCAACAAAAAATTTAACTGTGCCAAATAAACTTTTTAATTATTTAAATTTTTAAACAAAACTTTAATTGACTTAAATAAATTTTTAATTAAATCTTTAATCGATAAAATTTTTGAACAAACATTTAATTGATTTAGTTAAATATTTTAACTGATTACATATTTGTATTTTTATTTCAGTTAAATTGGCTTGAAATTTATGATTGAAGTACATATTTTACTTCCCATGAGTTTTGCTACAATTTGGATCAATTTTCCGTCATCCCATGTAAACTTTCACCATAGGTATTTCTCTGTATTGTTAAAACATGGAATTTTTGGCAGATTTGTTTCTGTAACCATATGAAAAGTGTTCACAAACAAAAAAAAAACTATTACAAATGATGATACAATATACTCGCATTATCTACTAACTCGAACACATTTATTAAGAGATTTGCAAACACTTACGCAACATACACCATACATAGGCATACATAGATATGTACGAGTATATAACAATGTACAATTGTAAATATGAACTCCCAATGTGAGTAGTATGACATCTTAACGAACGATTTAACATGAAGAAAACAATAAATATTGATGCTTTACAATTTAATTGCTGCCACTGACTTTAGTGTTCAGTGTTTGTTGTTGCTTTAATACGAGTACTACTACTACTGTTGCTGTATAGTTGGTTGAATAATGGTGTTGTTATTTCTGTATTTTTATTTCTTTTTTGTTCTTTTTTGCTTGTTTGTTTGTTAAAGCCTGCCAATACTTTATGTAAGATTATTGTCTTTTTTTATTTTTATAAATCTGGAAAAAATAAAATAAAACAGCACACACAAACAGACCCACACTGGCCAAATCAACATACATATAAGGTAAACATACACACATATACACACACACATACACACAGACACACGTTGTCAGGCAGCACAAATATTATTGCCTTTTTTACTTCCGCGAGGTGGGGGGGCATTTGCTCTCAAATGGCCTGTAAAAAAAGCAGGCTGCATGCAACATGAAATAAATAAACACTCGTACAAAACTCAGAGCACTAGCAGCAGCACAAAAAAAACTCCTGGAGGGCCATGTGGCACGTTTATACAAGTTCTCAAAAAAAAAGCATGGAATTTTAAAATAAAAATAAACTGAACACAAAATAATTGTAGTTCTAAGTGAATGATTTTCTAAAATATGGAAATTGTTCAAGTGCAAAAGTGAAATGGGCAGCATTAAAGAATAATCGATTAAATGGAATTATATTCTTAGCTTTCTATATACTCAAGTATAAATCTTCGGTAATAAGTAAATGTTTAATAAATGAGAAATATAAGGAATTTGTTATTTGTTTGAAAATAACTTGACCCAATTAAATGATTAACTGTAACGATTAAATAACAAAATTTACTTGATATACACTGAAAGAATTGTCGGCATAAATTCTACGAATTTCGCCATTAATCCAATGAAAAATTCATTTAAATTCAACCAACGTCACGCTTCGTTGGATTAATGAAACCAATTTCTTCAAAATTATTTTATTGAGAACTTCATTCAAATTTATTTAACAGTGTAATTAATGCAGTGCTATAACTTCATCGAAACAATAAAATAATTTCATGAAAAGAATGAAATAACTTAAATGCAAAGAAACCCCTTTAATAACTAGAAAATTTTGTTGTCATAAATCCAATAAAATATTCTTACGACACCAGAATACCAATTCCAATGAAATTTTTTCACAATATTCATGAAATTTTCATTGGATTTGTGAAATTATCATTAGATTTGTGAAAAAATTTTAATGAAATTGTTTCATTGGACTTATGAAGCAAAATTCTTTCGGTGTAGGGAAAAATGATGTCATTCAAAGTCTAGGCAAATTCCAATTTTGCCTTTTCATAATAAATTTTATAATTTGTTAAAGCAAATAATATTTGCATTGAAATTCATGAATAATTTAAATACCTGGATACTTGGATATGCTAATGTATTATTATTATTCGTATTCCATAAAACTCTGAAAATGTTACATATCATTATTATTTCTTTATATACTCCAAAGAATTAATTATAAAAATAGATTAAATATTTTTACAAGTACTGACTGCCAAGGCGAACATTTTGTTCATATGAAATATTTCAGAAAATATGAGGGTAGGTCAATAAGTCAGTTACTTTTTCAATGAAACAAAAATTTATTTTTCAACATAATCTCCAACGTTTATTCAGTTTTTGTATCCCTTCCAAAAAAAAATAGGAATTTTCGAGGTCCTTAAAATAGGGCTTTCTGTGTGGAATGATTCGTTGTTGAAGTCAAATCTCTTTCCCACGACCCATTTCTTCAAGTTTGGGAATAAGAAATAGTAACTCGGGGCTAAATCGGCAGAATAGGGCGGTTGAGGGAACAATTCATAGCCCTATTCATGGATTTTTGCCATGGAAACCGCACAAGTGTTTGTGGTCGATTATGAGCAAATTCGGCACCCAACTCGCAGACAACTTTCTTAAACCCAGCTGATCATTTAAAATCGAAACCTCATTGCCATATGAAATGCCTATGGCTTCACCAATGTCACGCTTTTTTACTCTTCGATCGGCCAACAGCATATCGTGGATTTTTTCGACATTTTCGGGTGTACTGACCTCAATCCAGACCAGAACGTTCAGCGTAATTTGTAATTGTGCGATCACAACGAAAGTCAGTAAAACACTTTTTTACTCGCACCATTGAAATCGATGGTGCAGTGTCCCCATAGTATTTATTGAGCTATTGCTTGGTTTGATTGACGGTTTTTTCTTCGCAAAAAATAATGTTTAATGTTTACTCGAAATTCACTTTTTTCCATTTTTAGAAAAATACACGAGGTTGTATGTTTTGAACAGCTGTTGAACGCAAAATAAATGACGAGAAATGCTCAAAATTTGACAGTAGTCTATTAACATGTGGTACTTGAAGGGAACAGTGTTGTATTTCATTTAACTAAGAGACTTATTAATTCGCCCTCGTAGTGCACTGACACAACAACAACAACACAAAAATTGCCGCTTACAATTTTAGGGAAAGTGAACCAGTTTCACGTGAACTATTATTCCCGATAACGGTGATAGTTCTTGATGTAAATTTATTATTTTACAAAAAAAAATTAATAAAACAAACGATGGAACTGTTAAAAGTTTTGGAACTTTTTATATCGGTACTAGCAAATAATAACCAACATTTTTAAATGAAAATGGCTTTATTGTTTTTTTGAAATATTCCCCTTAATGATCAATAACTATAGTTTTTCCATTCCTCTTGAGACACCTGCAAAACATAGTTTTTGACCGATTCAATTGCTTCTCCGGCACTCGTAAATCGTTGACCAAGCAGTTTACCTTTAAAATTCGGGAACAAAAAGAAGTCTTTAGGTGCCAAGTCAGGGATGTATGGAGTAATCAATTGGATGTTTTGACTGCTCAAAAATTCACTTGTTTGACGAGATGTGTGAGAGCTCGTCACATTGTCATGATGAATAATTATTCGTCTTTGGGGTTTAGTTTTACGAATTTCTGCGAAGACTTCCGGAATAAAAATGGTCGTGTACTACTCAGAATTGACAGTTCTACGCTGCTCAATTGGATCAGAGGCCACATGACCCATTTGGCCGAAGAAACAGGCGACCATTTGCTTTACTGTGCTTCTTCCACGTACAACTTTTATTGGATTTAGCTCGTCTTGGAATGCCCACACGGTCGATTGTTATTTTGTTTCCGGCTCATAAGCATACATATATCCATGATTCATCAGCTGTCATGATTTTATACACTTCTTTTGAAGATTTTGAATCATTTCCTTACACCACTTGACGCGCACCCTTTTTTGAGCGATTGATAAATTATGGGGTATCTAACGAGAAAAAAATTTTTTGTACAACCGATTTTGGACGGACTTCACGGAATACGACCACGACTGAATCACTACACCAGTGATATACTGTGGTTTTTGATGATGCCTTATCGCCATACAAAGAAGTGAGTTCGTCAACACATTCGTATTGGAATAATCCACGTCGAAGGTTGTGAAAAATAATCCAACGAAAACCTGCTCTTGAAATTTAAATATTTTTATCAAATTGATTTTCTGAACTCACTGTAAAAAAAATATAAAAAGTACGTATACATCAAAACGTTGTGAGTACGTTATGGTGTGTGTGCTTGTGTGTCCTATTTAATTCTTTCTAAGATCCTTTTTCATTGGAAGTTATTGCCTTGGGCGTTATCTAATTTAGCCCAGAGCAAACTTATAGTCCTGCCTCTATCGGCAACAAAATTCTCGACTGATTCAATATAAACGATTGTGGTATAATGAAAGGGATAGAAATGTCATCCTTAGACATTTATGCAAAACAAATTTAAGAAAGTCTAACACTCGTTACTCTTTTTCTCAAATTTTAATTGTGTGGCTTCACTGTACACTAGCTTCATGCTGATCAGTTTTGCAAAAATTGGTACAATTGTACTTTTTTGTGGCACTATTCAAACTCGTAAATTACAACAGTACAATAATGAATAATTTAGTACATTTTAGGAATCTCCTAAGTTTCACACTGCCTTTATTTTCAAACAATTATAAACAACATTGTGAAAGTAAAACGCAATCAAAAATTTAAATAATGTGAACACGTCCATTTCCAAATTATTTTTCTCCTAAATTCGGCTGCTAGAGCTTATGCTATTAATTTGTATATACTAAATTTTAACTAAAAAACGATTCGGCGGCCGGAAGATAGAAGAATATTTTAATAATAATATATAAAAATATGTAAGTTGAACCAAAAATAACTTTTAGTACAATAAAGTCAAAAAAGTACAATTTTTCAAAATTGTTGGTACCAATTTTAAAAATCTTAATGCCATCCCTGTTTCTGATTTTATCAAAAAGAGAGCATAAAATTCGGTGTTTTAAGACCAGTTACTGTATTTCCAGCCTTTAGGCAAGCCTATAAGCAAAAAATTTAACTTCTCACTAACCAGAATATTGGATTGGAACCAAGACTACCATTTTACATGATAACTCAGCTAGCTACTTCAGTTTAATACCTTTAGCAAAATCGAGCCTTCAAATATCCCATTAATAAATCAAATAAACATTTCCCCAAAGTAAACGAAAAACAAAGTTTGACAACTCCTTAACAGTCACTTAAGAATTAAAAAATATTTTATTATTACTATTTTCAATTTGTGAATAAATCTATTTCTTATGTCACAAAAACAAAATAAATTACTAACTACTTAATGAAAAGTGATATATCACTTAAACTTCAAAACTTTTAACATTAATCCTTAAAATTAAGGTATTAAAATAAACTATACGAAACGTAGATAAAGTTACACCAACGGAAAAACATAAATTTTCTTCTCGAGAGAGAGAGAGAGAGAGAAAAAGAATATATAAAACTTTTTCTTGATTTTGTTAGTATGTATATCTTTTATGTTATATAAGTCTTAATAATTTAAATAAATTTTAGCAGCAAAAAGAAAACAGCAACAAGGCAGGCACGCATCAAATGTTTGACTACTTTATGCTAAAATGCAGCCAACCGCAACAACACTTTTCCACCTCAAAGTCAATGCAATGGAAACTGTGTTAATTGAATTATATCATACTTGAACAAACAGACACTAGAAACCAAAATACACACCTACACACATGCTGCTAAAATACACATACACGCACTCACACTCACGCTCACGCATACACATGCAAAGCAAGGCACGCACACAATTATGCAAGCAAAAACTTTTGATATCTCCCAGCTAGCATTTTGCATCACAATCGAATCTTTTCCGTATCCGCTTGACGGGAAAAATAACCTCATGTGAGCTCATTTTTCGATCATAAATGATACTCTCGTTGTGAGAAAATGGTACCCTACAGATGAATCATACCAAAGAATCATTTATGATACGATTTGCTGATTACTTTTTGAGCAATTTTCTGGTAGTATTAAATCATGAAATAACCTTTTGGCGGTTTCGTTCCATTTTGTTCCTCTATTTTCAAGAAATCATTGCTTGATCATATAGATGAATCATAAGTGAATCCTTTTTCAATCACCCAAGTGATTAATCATCAAAAGTGATCTGAGGAGAATCATATTAGAGATATCTGCAAAAACTAATCACCCAAATGCTAACTGGGCTATGGCTAAAATACGGCAGCAGCATCTAAATATGTATGTATGTATGTATGTATGTTTGCATGTATGTAGCTAAAAAGGCAAAGTGAGTAGTAGTCGAGAAAAGTTGGAAAATTTTTTTCCTTCTGGTCTACGAGTAGCATTCTTCGTATTATTGGTTAGAGAGATATTCCAACATACATATGTATGTATTTTTATAATAGTCTAACTAAATGCTTGTCCGTCCCACATTTTCGTAGTGAGTGTTTCCCAACTAGCCTTTTCAATCGCAGCAGAGTCTATTGTCAATCGTTTGCAGAGCATTTTCAATCGCAGACGAGCTCATATTTTAATCATGAAAGATGATTTGCACGGGAAAAACTGTTACCTGCGCGCAAAGAAAAGATATGGTTGTAAAATGGTTGAGAAAACAATATTATGTTCTCTGAAACAAATGTGTGGTCGTTGAAAACTAGTTATTGTTATTTTAAACATTAATTTCGTTACGATAAACACAGAAATGTTTGAATTTAATAATTTCATTATTATATTCATAGAAAGTGCGATATGGTTAGAGTTTTAACAAATATAGTTTTGTTAAAAATTTATGACTACAATACAATTTGTATTATTGCGTAAAAATAATATGATGTAAGTAACAATATAATGTTATCTAAAACCATACTATGTTAAGTTCTTAAACAAATCTTTTTCAGAAACATCTTCTGTCAGTTCAGTGTTTCGTTTGTAAGCTGTCGGTAGTGCACGCGTGGTGTTAAATAAATAAAAAAAAAGTATAAACAAAAGGGTAAATAAATAAAAATAATATGTACATATGAATGTATGTATAAAATATGTCTATATTTCTTGTATACACATATATGTAAGTATACATTTCTATACATACATACAACAATATTAATTTATTTTTATTTCGGATTTACCGCACAGTTGATTTAAACAAAATATTTGCCAATAAATATATGATTAAAAAACAAAATATTATTACTACATAAAATACTACTATGGTCATATTTAACAATATTATTATAATATTAGAACATGGTATGGTAAGTATCAATTATATTTTAGTCACATGTAACAATAGTATTGTCTTATTTACAATAATAAGATTAGTTAATTGTTTTTGTAGATAATATTATTAGTAACTCAGAAAATCATATTATTTAAACTTTGCTTTTCCATTGACAATAATATGATTTGAATCCAACCATATAATTCAATCATAGTATGTTGCTGTTTGATTATGGTTACCTCAACCATATTTTTCTTTGCGTGTGTAGACGATTTGCAGAAGGCGCTTTTATTAGTCGTAGATGCAATAATTTTAGTTTTATCTAGGGATTATCTTATAATCAGGGAAATCGCAAATATGCAATTGCATGTTTTTTCTCGTATGCCGTATAAATGCGGATATAAGATATTTATCCGTTTGAGAACTTTTTATGAATTTTCGCATCGATTTGTTACTGCATATTTTTGCATATTTTACCCTTCAAAGCATGGTTTTGCATATTTCAGTCTTACATGCAAACTTTTACCATATTTTAGAATTTTTAGAGCATATTTTTCGCTTTTAGGGCATATTTTTATACTGTATAGAATATTTTTATTTTAATATTAAGCCACAATTTTTTATATTATTTTTCACCATCTAAATCTCAATTTCACTGCTCCATGTTAATCAATTATTACGGGCGCTAGTTTCAATAAAAATTTGAATTTGGTATTTGTGACGGGCTCTGGCCCGAGTAGACGTTGAAATAACATTGTAAATGTATAAAAGTTTATTTAGATGTGACAAGCAACGATTTTTATTTGAAAATCTAGGTCAATATTTTGTTGTTTATTGCAATAAAAATTATAATCAACAGGCTTGTGTTATTTATCCTAAATACAGTTCCAAAGTTTTAATTCTAATATCGACATCTCTTTTGAAGTTGAATGAAATTTTTACGGGAGTATCAAAAAAAATTAATTTATTACTTGCTTTGGTCAAAATTTTTTTAATACGGCAGTTATTCTTTGTTAATTTTTATTGCCTCTTTTTTTTTTGTTCCATTTATTTTTGTTTTATATTATATGCAAATGTTGTTGAATTTTTGAATTAAAAATATATTTTCATTTACAAATAATATTTTTTGAGTTTTTGTGCATATTTTCATAAAACATAAAACACCTTTTTACAGCGTATTTCTGGTTTCCCTGCTGATAACTCCTTTTTGAATAACATTGAGAATCGTATGAGGCTCCTCAACGTTAATTTTACATGGGCCATTGAAAGAGTTTTCAAAGAATCATTTGATAATAATTTGGGGAATCGTACAATAATCAGTATACTTTTCATTTTGCGAGTTAAATATAAAACATATTAAATTTTTTTAGTACTTATTAATAAAAAAAACTTTTTATTTATTGATTAAAGCCTAATTTAAAAGGGCGAAAGTAAAAATTCTTCCTGAAACGGCAAATAGTTTAAAAACTTACAAAAAAAAAAAAAATAAGATAAATTAATAATACAAACCAAATTAAAAAAAAAAATTATGGTTACTATGCTGAGTTTAGCTTTTTTTAAAGTCCATCGATTACATCTTTGGTGTACACAAAATTGTGCTACAGCAATCTGTTATGGCCTATTTCCCAACTGCGAAAGAGACCTTTCGACTTACAATTTATATTGAAAACAACAATAAAATATGAAACTTTGTTTTTGTTTTCAATATAAATTGTAAGTCGAAAGTTTTCAAGTCAATACATTGCACGAATTTTGAATAGCACAGATCTATACAAATTTTATTAACTAAAATTATTAGATTATTTCAAAAGCTATTTACGTAACTACAATAATTAAATAAATATTTGATGTAAAATACCAAGCACATTGAAATTAATATAAAGGGTATTTTTTTTTGAGAGTGTCACAACTTTGACTTGGCATCACTGCTTTATTTGAGTACCCATTTAACAGCTGATAGCAGCTTTTTGTTTAGTTTGGTTTAAAATTTAATCGTGCCCTTCTTAGATTTTCCGATGAATACCATTCTGGGTACGTAAATAAGAAGAATTGTTGCATTTGGAGTGAGGAGAATCCTCAAGATTTTGTCGAAACACCTTTACATTCATAGAAAATTACTGTTTGGTGCTCTTTATGAGCTGGCGGAGTCATTGGCACATATGTCTTCCAAAACGATTTTGTCAGAATGTTACTCTAAATGGTGAACGGTATAGGAACATGATTCGAAATTTGTTCGTACCTCAACTACGTGGCATTAATCTTTTTTATATGGGGTTCCTACAGGACGGAGCCACATGCCACACAGCGGGCGCTACAATTGATTTACTCAAAGAAACTTTTGATTAACAAATAATTTCACGTAATCGCCCAATTAATTGGCCACCAAAATCGTGTGATTTAACCCCTATGAATTATTGTCTTTGGTGTTCCAGATTGCGCCTTCTATGCGCTAGCGGTGGGCGGGCACATGGCAGAAATCATATTTAGACATTAATTTCATAAAAAAAATATATTTCCTTGTTTTATTATGATTTAAACTTGTGTCACTCTATAAAAACCACCCTTTGCATATATTTAATTTTTATAAGAAAATACTAAAAAACACCTGAAACAAAATTTAAATGAAAGCATCAGCGAAAAATGAAGAAAAAATAACAATCTGTAACAGTAAACACGAAAATAAAAAAGAGCAAATATATTAAAAAAAAAGGCATCGTCGATTAAACATTGGAAGATTTATAAGAGAGAGTTAAACATGAAGTGCACAATATCACTCTACAAATAATCATCAGGATATTCGTTTAGGAGTTGTATGTTAAACATCATCGTCTATTAAACAGCTCCTGACTAGCTGGGTTATGGGCTTAAGTATGAGTGCGTGCGTGTGTGTGTATGTGTGTGTGTATGTGTGTGGCTGTGAGTATTTGGTGTAATTAAAATACCAAATATTTGCTCAGGTAAATAATATTTCTACGCCGCACAACAAAAACACAAAATGATTTTTAGTGGAAAATATATGTATGGCTGGGAATTGAAAAAAAATGTGTTTAATATTTATGTTAGTTGTTGCAAAATATTTTCAGGTGTCATCGTAATAGTGGGTTGAGGTGAGGCTGAAATCCGAAGGTCTTTAGAACAAAACAACAGAGATGATAAAAAAAAAATTAAAATCATTGACGCAAAATATTTACGGCACTATTTTCTTAACTTTTTAACTTGGCTTGGTCTCACAATAGTTGTCGTTGTTTTTTCTCTTCTTCTTCTTCTTCTTCTTCTTCTTCTTCTTCTTCTACTTTTTAGTAGCAAAAAAAAATAACACATAAAACTTGTTAAAAATTTTTCTTATTTTTTGCCAAAACTTTTCTAGAAAATGAAATAAATATTTGCCTTCATCTAGCGACGCCAAAGGGTTGTAGTTTACGCATACACTGCAAGGCAAATTTTTGTAGTCGAAAGTAACTTGAAAAAAAAATATATAGAGAGAGGGCAATCAGCGTAGTTCCACAAGCTGCAGCTGGGATTGAAAGGGGTAAAATTTTTTTTGTCTTCAACAAGTGTATTTTGATGCAGCCAAGACCAATTAACACTGAAATACAAAAAATTAAAATTAAAGGACATTCCATCAGTTAATGTAATTTTAACAACTTGCTTAACAAATTCCAAAATAAAAAATCGCCAAAGCGAAAAAAAAATTATAAAAAGCGAAAACAAAAACACCAAAAACGAAAAAAGCATCATAAGTAAAGAATTGGTAAAACTAAAAAGAAAACGCCAAAAACCGAAAAAAAACTCCAAGATCGAAAAAAGCGCCAAAACTAAGAAAAAGCGCCAGAGCTAAGAAAACGGAATACGTATAAATATAAACATCCAAGAAGTATGTTTATATAAATTTTTTATGTTTATATGCAACTAAAATTTATATACTGTCTGAGCTATAATCATACGCATGAGTATACGAATACTCAGACTATTCATCGGCTACCCATGCGTATATACAGGGATATTTTTATTACACACACATACATAAGGTATGACACCCACAGACACCACACAATTGCATTACATTTTTTGTATACAAATGTATGTATACAGTGGAAAATGATAAATAAATATCCCGAGTATCATACGTATATTTTTTAATATCCATAGCGTGGATATGCGCATTTTAGTTTTGTGCATAAGCGATGTAGAGATTCTCTGGTTTGTTGGAATCGGCTATAGTCATAATTGTTTGAGAGAACTGTTTTCCTTACAATTATTATTACACGTTGTTACTAATATTAAGACTATTTAATTATGTATAGTTTTTTTTGAATACTCATTGTCATTCTCTGACCAATAACTAGAGTTGTTACAAGAAATTTGTGTAAAGGTTTCCCCGATGATTTACATTAGTAGTCTATCTAATCACTCAATAATCAATTTCAATATGCATTTAAAAGAACAATTAATATTTTACTGAACAAGTTCAAATACTTAATGAAAATCGTTCCATTTTATTACAGCAAAATGGAGGCTGGATTATATAATTTTTTTTTATTACATTTGAATTAATTCAAAATACTTTTATATATGATCTAGAAACAAAATATATATTTTTGTATTGGTTTATTTACAAGATAGGTATTTCATTCTTTTGATTAAAAATGTCACCTTCCTTAAAACTTAATATTCCACGCCATTACTTGCAGCAACTTTTGGCATAAAGACTAGAGTTTTTCATGCGGGAACTTTTTCCCGGTATTCCGCACATTTTCCAGGAAAGAAATTCATATTTTTTGATAACTATCGTTATTCACTCATTTTATGAATGCGATGAAGATGCGAATAAGTTGACGACAGTAGTAATTTTCTTAAGTATTTCTGTGAATTAATTTCCGAAAAGAAATGAATATGTAATTTATGAGGAAAAATTATTTTAAGTAAAGCTAAATTTTTAGAATTGGAATGGAAGCACCAAGATCATAAAATAAAAAAAATGTGTAAAAAACAGACAACACTGGAAAAGTATTACAATAAAAAAGAAGATTTAAGTGTCTAGTCGCAAATGAGGGCTTTTCTGAAAGGGCTTCTACCGAAAGCACATTTATTTTTGAATCTCTGAAACTTAGGAGCTTTTAGTTGACAAAAATGGAAACCGACGTTCAAAAATTTGTTCTAAAGTAATATTTGTTCCAACCTCCTTGTATAAAGTTGATGATGATTTCACATGGAGAAGAGTTGCATACCAGGGGTCTAATCGTCGCTTTCGATAACAACTTGATTCGATCACGTTTTTTTAGTTCGAGATTATGGCATTCGATATCGAACCATATTATTACATTGTTCTATAGTGAATGCCATAATCTCAAACTGAATAATGTAACCGAATCAGCTCGCTATCGAAAGGGACGATTAGACCCCAGGCGTTTTAATGGATTCTTAATTTTCGGGAAATTTAAAAATCATACCCACTTTCTCGGCAAATGAAAAAGTCCGGAAAAAAGAGAAAAACTCTAATAAAGACACACACTTATACAAAACACACAAACACTGATACATGCTACAGTATTTAGTTTTAGATTCTACTCCTGTACCTTAACAAACACTTTCAAGTTTTTGGACGCCATCCGCAAAATGTTTTCTTCGCAATTCAATTCACCACAAAAACGTTTTGAGAAATTATTGCAAAAGTTTTCTTTCTTACCGGCAAAAAAAAAATGATTAAAATAAAATGAAATAAAAAGCATAAATTTTGAAATCAAGAAGGTGAGCATGCAATTGTATATGTACTCGTATATAAAAACAAGAAATTTTTTAACAAGAAAAAAAAATAAATACCTCTTAGAAGAAATTAAAAATAAAATATATAAGAAATAGCAAAAACTATTTAAACTTATGAACACAGAGACCATAAAGTAGAATTTAAAGTTGCTGATGGGTGTAAGCAGTCGCTGCATTCGCACAACGGAATCGGTAAGTATTTAATGTCAAGGCATTGGCTGGTCTATACTTAAGTGCTTGATTTTCTTTGCTATTTATTGTAAGAAATCAAAAATGCATTTTTATGTTAAACAAGAGTAAATAAATAAAAGTATTTTTATGAATTTTTATTTTCATTTTTGTATATCATAGTAAAATTAAACTGCTGTGTTTTAATAGTTTTGAATGGCTCCCTAAAAAATGGTCACAATTAAAAATGGCCTTAAGATTATCTTTTGAAAAACGCAAAACGCATTTGGGCCATTTTTCAAGACGATCGCGTTTCATGTATCCGAAAAAAAACAATAAAATTTTTGGGGAAATTTTTATATTTTTTACTTTTTAGTTTGGGGCCATTTTTGAAGGGGCCCATTTTTAAAGAAGCTTATTTTTCAAGAGATTTACTTTTTATGGAGCCGAAAACAACAATAAACTTTGTTTAAGATCATTATTATTTTATTTTCGTGGTAATCTTTAAAAGGGCCCAAGCAAGTGGATCCGAAACAATAAAATTTTCGGAGCAATTTTTCTTAATTTTCACGGCCATTTTCCAATTAAGGGTGATTTTTAATTTTTTTTTGTTTGGGGCCATCTTTCAAGAACAACAACAATAAAATTGAAGTAAGAAAATAAAAAACATGTTGATTATTGAGTTCTTGTTTCAACTTTGTTATTTGTTGAACTTCTCATTTGCTTAAATGAAAGTTTATAACATAATAACTCTAGTTGTTCTAAGATTTTTGGGTAAAGGTTCCCTGATGATCTGCATTAGCAACAGTGAAATGCGCATAGGATCCAGCTAAACCCCTCAATAATCAATTTAAATGTATTTTTAATAAAAAAGTTATTTTACTAATTAAGTAAAATAATAATTTGGGATTATTAGTGCGTTAATAAACATTAAACTTAAATTGTAGCAATTCCCAAAAATAAAACACTAACAATAAAATTGTTTAGTGATATTTTTCCTTATTTTCGAGGCCATATTTTAAATTCAGGGATACTTTTTATTTTTCAGTTTGGGGCCATTTTTCAAGGGCCCTGTTTTTCATGAATAGGAATACATCATAACATGGGTGCCCTTGTGGCTGAGTCGTAGCGATGCTAGCCTCTCAATCCAGAGGTCGTGGGTTCGTTACCCGCCATAGACCCTTGGTGTATTCCACAGACAAGCTAATCGCTTGGCGGGTTCTGTTATGTTAAAAAAATATAAAAAATTTGGTACAATTTTTCCTAATTTTTGGGACCATTTTTCAATTAAGGGAGATTTTTCTTTTTTCAGTTTGGGGCCATTTCTCAAGGAGCTAATTTTTCGTGGATTCGAAGACAATTATAAAATTTTTGGTACCATTTTAACTCGTTTTTGGGACCAATATTCAAGGATCCCATTATATCATGTATTTAAAAACAACAACAAAATGTTTGGTATCATTTTTCCTGATTTTCGGGATCATTTTTTCAATTTAGGGTGAATTTTCATTTCTCAGTTTGGAGCCATTTTTTCGTTTCCCATTTTTCATGGATCCGATAGCTACAATAAAATTTTTTTTACCTACATATTTGTCCTCATTTCTCAATTAGGGGTAATTTTTTAAGGGGCCTATTTTTCATGGCTTCGAAAACAAAAATAAAGTATTTGAGGAACTTTTGTCTAATTTTCGGGGCTATCTTTTCAATTCAGGATGATTTTGAATTGTTAATTTCCGGTTCATTTTTCAAGAGGGCCGTTTTTAATGGGTCCGAGGGTTTGTTTTACGACGCTGTTTTAGGTTCTTTGTGCGCACAGCTTTCTCATTTTAAAATTGCCGATAAATATGCGGTGTAGATCACATTTTGAAATGTTTATCATTGAGTAGAATTTAGCTTGGCTTTAATATTGTTGGCACCGAAACGTTTCAAATGAAAATATTTAATTACTGAATTTAATTTTTGATACTGAAGCACGTGGCGTCCTCAAACTCAAACCCCATGTTTTATAAGGTTGACACTTTTCACCTAAGAAATATTTTTAATTAACTATTGCTGCCATCTATACCTTAGGTCAGCCAGTTTGTGAACTGCCCCCGTAACTAAACTTATCTTAAGATGTTTCTGCTATTTGTAGAAACGGATATCAAGAATGACTTTAATAATTAATAAAAAAAATTATTTATTTTATTACCACAAAAACTTTCAACAAATTGTGGTACGATATATCAAAATAATTCACGTATTCTATTTTCACAGAGAACATTTTTATACAAGGCTAAAGTTTGCATTAAGTTTGCATTGCAAGTGTAGCAACGATTTTCGAAGGCAACATGTTATTGTGTTCTGTAAAGCATTTGCCATATCAATTGAGGCTATCAGTGCAAAAGTGGTGTAACCTCAAACTATTTAATTACATACATAATTGTTCTACTGAATTATTTAATTTTTTTATTACTTTGCTATATTATTTTCGGTGCAAAAACGATCAGATGTCTTAACCCTATTAATGTTTCGTCGCAATTGTTTTCTAAAAAATTATCACGTGAACTTTTAGTTAATTTAATTATTATTTTTCGAACTGTATTTGTTTCTATATTCTTATGAATTGAACAGGCTAATGTTCGTATCGCTTTTTAAGCCAAACTACATGTGATAATTATTAATGAACACATAACATCAAAGTTAGTTGTAAATATTCTGACAACAACACATAGTTGAACGGAACAGCCAGCCGTTTTCGAAGGCCACTAAACCTTCCTCATCAGCGTTCTTCTGTGTTTTGGTCCACTGTGTGTGGTGGACCGTTTTGTTTCCTCAAAATAGAAACTTACATCTTATAAAAATAATCAAACAAAATTAGAATTTTGTCCGCAGTATTTTACTAATATCTTTCGATTTTGAAGCTATAATCGAATTTCTTAGAATGAAAAAAGGAGACTATACTAGATCTCTTAAAAAATTAGAAAAAAAGAAGGCAAAAAAAATTAAAAATAAAACAAAACTGAAAAAAATCTTCGAGGTAAAAAAAATCTGTAAGCAAAAAAGAAATAAAAACTGAAAAAAGTTATTTAACAAGCGTGTTGAAAATACTCAATGAAAGTCTAACGAGAGTATTTCCTTGAAAAATCTTTTTAATTAAAAAAAAGAAGAACATGACTTATTAAACAAAAACAAACCCCAACTTTTCATAAATAAAAAACAACATTTAACATTTTTATTAAAAATTTGTGCAAATCCACGCCGTTCTGTCACATCATTGTTAAGCAACTTTTTTGGCAGGCATTCCTAGAAAAAATACGTAGCAAAAATACACAAATACACACACACACACAAATAAAAAAATATATTAGTAGCAGTAATACGTAGTAACAGTAGGCAAAATAGAAAATATAAAAAAAACAAACGGAAGGATTTTTTCACCACTTAGTTTGGCGGCGGAAATATATGAAAACACTTTGTAAACTTTAATTAAATTTTTATTTGAATCTTGTGCACGCACACATGCAGAGAACTGTCAGGCAACTTTCTTTCTTCTACACTTTTTTCTTCTTCTTCTCTCCTCTTCTAGCCTCACACACTACAACAGTTTCCTGGAAAAAAATCTAAATTTTATGAAATCAACGACAAAAAAAAAAGCTTACAGTGTGAGAAAAAAATAAATAGAAAAGCATACAAAAAATCTATTAAAAACTTTTACTTCTTTGTTGTAAAAGTTCATTTATTTTTGGGGGAAAAATAAATAATGTTGACATTTGATACTGCTGCCATATTTAACAAAGTTTTTTTTTTTTGTTACAACAGCAACAACTACAAATTCAGTTTTGCTCTAAACATGTTTTATGTATTCCTTGGCAACAGATTTCTATTTTAAACTTAAAAGACGCTGCAGTTGGTACTAATAAAAGTTGCAACCATATCGCCTCTCTAATTAGATAGAAGCAACACACGCTGTGATGTTTAGTTTGAGTTTTTCTCTCCGAAAACAAAAATGCACTTGAATTTTTTATTTTTTATTTTTGTGTTGTATTCTGCGTTAGAAAATTAAAAATAGAAAACCATAAAAAATTATCTTGATATATACGGGGGGTCATATTGAAAAGAAGCATGCAATATTTTAGAAATTGAAGAATTTTAACCGCTTGGCAAAAGGAAATTAATGCACAGATGAATCGCACTTTGATGGTGACAAATAATAAGTAGCGGTGAGCAATCGATGTGCTTTAGCTAATTTTTTTAAGTTGAAGAAGTAAAGCAAAACCTTGAGCAAAGAATTCTTCAACAAAAAACTTTTCTTTACACTATTTCGTTCAATGACTAAAGGACGAAGGAGGCACAAAGCAGAGAATACCAAAAGTATCGTTTTAAGTACTCTTTGAGTAGTGGCCCACAAACAACTATTTAATGTATACAGCAAAAATAAAAAATACTCTCCTGTACACACACAATACGTAAGACTATAAGCACCCAACAACTATGTCTTTAAAAATTGTTTCAATTACACACCACAGACGTCAACTTATATGTATAGACTGTATGAGCTACAATCGTACGCATGAGTATAAAAGTACTCTGAGTATTAATCGTCTACACATGCGTGTATACAGGGCTATTTTATTTATACACACACATAAAGCATGTTTTCAAAAAGCCACACACACCCACCTACACATTTTCCATTCCATTTTATACACACAAATCATTCGCCACCGAATGATGAATAAATATCCGGAATATCATGTATATATTTTTGTTGTCCGATTAAATATTTCCATTCCATTTTATAAACACAAATGTATGTATACGCTGGCGAATGATGAAAAATATCCCGAATATCATGAGTATATTTTTTTGTCCAATTAAATATCTATAGCCTGAGTATAAACATAATCAGACTAAGAGTGTGAGAGAGAGAGAGAGTCTATGCGCTTGATTCAAATCTACCTTTTTATTTTAGTTGTAGCGTATTTTAGTGTTTTGCATAAACCAAGTAGAGATGTTGTTGTATGTTGCAATCGGCCTTATTAATAGTTCCTGGAGAGAAAATATGTGAGCGTACGAATTATTGACGCTATAATTACGATTATGCGCAGTTACTTAAATTAAGACTATTTACTTAAGTAAATTTTTTAAGTATTCATGGTCAAGCTAAACGTTATTTCTCGCCTATTTCAGCTCAAAATTAAATTAAATTATGTACATGTTTTCTAATTCGCTTTGACACTTTCCGTATATTTTCGTCTATGCAAAGTACTACAGTTGGCCAACTTGTGTTGTGCACAGTATTCTATACAGTGATTAAAATGCTTTATATTATAACAAAGTCTGTACTTTCTTTTAACATTCCATATATAAATAATGTAAAGTACTTTTGCGCAAAAAATTTCTAGAACCCTTAAGGCTTCTAACGTGAATAGTTAGTTACCCTCGTATTTGATCAATTTGTTTTTAAGCAATCGTCTCCTGTGGTTCTTTGTCTAAAAGTTTAATTTATTTTTGGTTACAAATCAGACAAGATATTGTGTTAGCAACCAATTTTAGTATTTCATTGTACACAGTTCATGTGATTTCTCTCCTCAGCATTTAGTAGATTTATTTGCTACACAATGTGGCTATTTTCTCTACATTGTCAGCTGAATGTGTATAACGTGAATGATTTTTATATATGTATATACAAAGTATTATTTTAGTATATTAAATGGCATTTGTATAGCTGAAGCGTAGCGCATTATTTATTTTATCTTTTTGTTTGGGGCTAATGTACTTTTACGTGCGTTGGGTGGTGTCTATTCAATTTTGTCTTTTTTTCTCTCTAATTTTAATTTTCATTACCCATGCAATGATGTATGCGGTGCTTTATGTGTCTAATTAAATACTTACTGGAGGTAAGTGTTTGTATTATGGACGCAATAGTGAGAAGGATTTTTAACTTTTCAGTTGTCACTGGTTTTTTTTTTCTCTGCAACGAATACGTCTATTAAACAACCAAAATAATGGCATTCAGAATTTTCTATTCTGTTTGATTATAGTTGCCAAGAATGTTTGACGAATTTTTTATACAAAAAAAAAATCACTCTGGCTTTTCTGTAAGAAAAAAGATATTAAATTCTTAGCTACATGTTTATTTAGAGAAATGTTGAAGTCAATAAAAGATGAAGATTATTGAACGAAATATGTACTCATACATATAAAATTGCGATTGCATAAAAAATTTTAACTTATCATTTGGGTTTTTCCACCGCTAAAATTTTCCGATTTCCTGGATTTTTTTGCGGGGCACCGGGAAATAATACAGAAAAAAAAAATTGACAGCTTTACATTTAGAAAACAGCTGTTTTCACTTTGGCATTTGTAAAAATTTATTGTGGGCAGCGTTTTAAGGTAATTTATTGAAATCATTATTCCTTTTTTTTTTGTTTTAGTAGAATCAAATGAAATTGTTTTAGATGGAAAACTTAATTATATGGATGTTTTTTAAGAAAAAATCTACTGATCTGTATTCGATCTCAAACATGGGGCACCCTTGTTCATGTTTGTTTTCATTAAATGTTATGTTTATTTTCATTTGCTTTAAATTTGCTTTTTTGATCTTATATAATTATTATTGTTTATTGTTTTTCGTGTTGGATAAAAGCTTTAAGGAACTTTAAAACCAAAACTTAAACGAATAAAGTTCCAGTTTTTACACGCAATTTGAATTAACATACATATGTATGTATTATGAGAATATAAGATATTGTTACGCAAAAATATTCGAACAGAGCTAATGTAAATGTTTTATTTTTAATAAAAATAAGTATCTATAAGTATTTAGCTAAAGAACTAAATGTATACACGTACAAATAAACTCTGTATTAGCAACAACGCACAGTATTACCAACATAAAAGTCGATACAGAGTAACTCTGAAATTCAAAATAACGGACAATCGAATTATTTACAAACAGTAGCATGAATTTTTTAGATTGTGTTAGAAGACTGTTTGATCACTTGGCTACCAATACTAAACGACAACACAGATTTTAAAGTGCGCATAGCAGCAACATCTTTATGCAGCAATACAGTTTCTTACATTTGGCTTTACTAAGTGCACACATTTCATTACGCCATTTATAAGCATATAGCTAATATTCTAGAACCATTGCCTGTGTGAGAGGCAGTCAGTGTGAATCAGATAATAGTGGTGTCAACATCTTTGAAAGTAAAGACATCGTATAGTCGCTAATAACGATTAAAAATAAATAAGTAAAGACAGTGAGTGTCTAGTCTATATATCGTCGGTTGATAATTTAATTATCGTATGTGGATTTTGATAGTTTCGAGTAACTTGAGTTTTAAGTTTGAAAATTGCATCAGCAAGTGCCACATACGATAAACTCAACACTCCATATCTCGAAAACCGTATGAGATATCGACAAACTGATTACGCCAAATGAAAATCAGGTCGGAAACCCTGAGGAACCGATCTTAACTCAAAACCGCAAAAAATCCACATACGACATTTAAATTATCAACCGACGATATATAAAACAGGATGTATGTATGTATGTATGTAACGTATGGACTCCAAAACGGCTGGGCCGATTTTGATGAAATTTTCAGGGCATCTTCAGAATATTCAGGCGGGTGACACTGTGAAGTCTGATTTTTGAGTTTCGGTCTAGGGGCGGAGGGGCGTGGTAAAATTCAATTTTCATATTGCACCACCAATTCCATATATACATATATACATATATTTTTGTGGGGTGGGGAGGGGTAGCGAAGCACACCGGGTTAAGCTACTGTTGTATAAACAGTGAGCGTCTGCAGAATAAGTCGTATATGTGACAAACAGCCGAGAGGGAGTTTTGCTACAAAACCAGTGCTGTCAGTTGTGTAAGACGTGTGTATACAACAGCGGGGAAGACGTAGTGTTAACCAGTTGTGTGTGTATTTAAGCTACTGCTTTTTTAAGAATAAGTGTTATTAGTAAATAAAGTGTTGTCCTTCACACTAATTAGTATACTGGGGTCTTTTATTCATTTTAAAATCTTCGAGTGCACGGAAAAGCGTTTTTAAAGGATAAAAACGTAAAATGTTTTAGTTAGTGCTTTAAGCTTTGTTATCAAATTTTTGTTAATGCCTAACAAATTTAATTTTTATTGTCTCTATCGAGTGGGATCCCGCGATCCAGAAATATTTCATTTTCATTTCATTTATTCATCCAAAATAGAAAAACCTAGCCTAATGGCCATAATCGGTTTCACTTATACTACTACAAAGATCTACATCAATTATCACTAAAGTGTAATATGTATGTAAAAAATAAAAAAATAACAATATTATGTAATAAATAATTTGTAACAATATTAAAATCTATATAAAAAAAAAATAAATTTAAAAATATTTAGTATCGAATAATATAGATAACATTATAAATAATAAGAAATTTAAAATTCAACAGAATATTAAACAACTATAAGTTTACTAATATTGAGACCTGATACTCAACGTAGTGAAACACTACAAGGAAGAGCTACTCAGTCAAGTCAGTAAAGAAATTTTCCGCTTTTCGGGGAAATGAAAACATTTGGGGAAACCCCTCTTCTTATTCAAATAAATAACAGTGTAAGACGAAATCGAAAAAAATTTGGTACACAGACAGATAATTTTTCGATTGTAGAGGCTCGAAAAAAATTCATATAATACGTTTTGTTGGGATGTCAGCAAAAGAAAAATTTCCAAAAAAAAAACTTAATAATATCCTAAGATCCGTAGCAGTTATAAGTAATTTGGACATTTTACTCTCTTGAAACGCAAAAACTAAAAACTTTCAAAATTGAACAAATGTCTAAACGAAAAATTGCCAGAATTAAAAAAAGCGCTTAAATGAAAAAATCAACCAAAATAAAATAATTTGCTACAATGCAAAAAAAAAACAATCACCAAAAGTAAAAAGACCACAAAAAACTAAAAAAAACGCCAAAAACCAAAAAAAAAATCGTCAGAACAAAAAAACGTCCAAACTAAAAAAAATCGCTAAAATTAAAAAACAACTCGAAAAAATCGCCACAAATCGAATAAACGGCAGAACGAAAAAAAAATCGCCAAAACTAAGAAATCTCTAGATCTGAAAAAATTGCAAACACCGAAAATAATCGGTTAAACGAAAAAAAAAAAACGCTAAAAATAAAGAAAAACCAAACAGAAAAAATTTTTAATGTCTACATCTGGTAAGATATTCGTTTATATGGTAGTGGCCGTACAGAACCCTTCGTATGCAAGTCAAAGTCGCACTTTACTGAACTTATTTTATTCTTTTTCATTGAATCTAATCACAGCGTGGGCTGAAGACATAGCCATTACCATAGAAATGGAATTTTGCTTTGGTTATGACTATGACATTATGGGTATGGCACGTCTAATTGCACCTTAAGTCCCCTGGAGACGATCAACTAAGCTCAACAATCACATATTTTTTTCAGCTATAAGTAGTTTTAGTCAGCAATGTTTAATGAAAAACAAAAAATTTTCATTTTATATTCCGCAGCTTTGCTATTTTCATAAGAAATAAAACTCTAATCAAAAACTTTTGTGAAAAAACACTTTTTTAAAGAGACTGGATTGACAGCAACAACTTTTAGTTTTTATGTCTATTGCAAAAAATTTTTCATTTTATCTTTTATATTAAAGGCTTATTACGCATACAAAGAACTATTGTCTCCTTTTGATCGCCTTGACTTATTTTCTGATTACCCATAACTACTTCTGTATGTACGTGTATGAATGTCGTTTCCTTAAGCTTTTCTCATGTACGGACTTGAAATTTCTCTGCACTTCCTGTATTCTTAGTCTCTTCCTTTTGTTTCCTCTTTATATGTATTTTATTTTAAAAAGGGAGTACTTTTTGGGGCATGACATAACTCAACAACCTTCATTATTTTTACATTTAGGTTTTTCTTTATGTTTCATCTTTGGTAACAAACCAGGACTAGCATACAGTTTTTTTTTTAGTGTGTTGTCTTTGCGATTCATTTGTTAAACTGAAATTTTAGTCACGATTTACTATATTTTTTTTTCCTCTCGCAAAAGAATTTTTGTTTTTTGCTTTTTTGATCATATAAATTTTTACATCACGTTCATTCTTAAAGTTTTTTGACAGTATTCAGCAAAGTATATACATATATATGTATATATATGTATATGTATATATGTGTGTATGTGCATATATATACATATATGTTTGTGTGTGTGTGTGCTATGTGTGAGTGTGTGCGTCTGCATGTGAGTCTATCCACTGAACATTTGGGGATATGCCAATGAATTCTGTAAGAGAATTGGAAGAAAGTTTTGAATTGACAAAACTAAAGTACATAGTTGGAAGTATGTATAAATAACTTGTATGCGTGTCAAAATGGATACTTTCCTGGAGATAATATTTGCTTATGTGGTCCAATGTAGATGAAGCACGCCAGTAGCGACCAGAGAATGATAATGAGTACTCAAAAAAATTATGCATAAGTAAATAGTCTTCACTATAATCATAGCGCAAATAATTCTTACGCTCACATATTTTCTCTCAAACAACTACGACTGTAGCCGATTCCAATATACACGAGCATCTCTAGTTCGTTTATGGGAAAAACTAAAATACGCTACAACTAAAAAATCACATCCACATCAAGCGCATTGACTCTTTGTCATACATATAGTCGGGGTAGGCTTCTACTTAGGGTATGGATATTTAATCAGACCAAAAACTTTACGCATGATGCTCGGGATATTTATTCATCATCATATAAATACTCTTACATTTGTGTATATAAAATGGAATGGATAATGTGTGGGTGTATGTTTGTGTGGCAATTTGAAAACATAATTTATGTGCGTGTGTGAAAATAAAATAACCCTGCATATACTCATGTGTAGCCGATTAATAGTCAGAGTATTTTTGTGCCCATGCGTATGATTGTAACTCATACAGTCTATAAACTTTAGTTGTTGCCATTTGTGCTGCGTAATTTTAAAAATGTGTGTAAAACTAATTGTTGGATATTTATAGTTATACGTATTCGATTTTAAAATTAAATATTTCTTTTTTGAGCTGTACGAATTCATAATTGTTTGACGGTCAATACTCAAAGAGTACTTAAAATGGACCGTGACATTTACAGATAAGTCTTCAATGTTATACAACAAGAGTGCGTGTTTTAATGATTATGATCGTTTTTCTAAAACAATTGCAAATTGCATACGAGAGGTCTATAACTTTTCTATAGGGGGTGATTTCGCTTTTAGTACAATGTAATGCAAAGTTGGACCATGTTGTCAAGCGCTAGGATAACACAAGCTTAAATCGATTATATCTTCTCCACATATTTGGATTATATTTCGACTAGTCATGTTTTTTTTCTGGAGTATACTTTAAACTGACTAAATGGACTAGTCAATTTATCTGCAGGGTTGTATGAAAAACTTGAAGATATATTTTATTTCTATTCCATTATAATTAGAAATTTATTTTTTCCCTGTAGTAAAATATTCAACTGCTTTGAATACAAAATTTACTAACTAAATTCTTATTTAATGTAAAATGTTTGCTGGGTATATGTGTCTTATAGTGTGCGTTTACGCCATCACTGCATTGTCAATGTGGAAAGATGTGTTTGTTTAGTCAGCATTTATTTAGTATCTGCATTTATTGCAGCGATCCTCAAAATGTTCTATTTCCACCCATATTCCACCCGAAATTTCAAATAAGTTTTTTAGGCTTCCATACACCAAAGATGAAAAGGAACCCTATTGTTTTCGCTACGATGTCCATTTGTCCGTCACAAACTGTTTTCTCGAGAACCGTAAAAGCTACGCGCCAGAAAGTTCCACAGTCTATGTAAGACTTTAGTTGCTACAACAACAAAAATATGACAGTAAAAAATTAATGGGTGTTCTAAAGTGAGCAACGAGCAGACTCTTGAAACTTGCTAAAAATAGTGCACTTTTATGCAGAATCGCCAAGAACCGAAAAAATTGCCAAAACCCGAAAAAAGTTGACACGGTATTTCAAATTATGCTAAAAATGTATACATCAGGTGAGATATATATATATATATATATATATAGGCTAAAGTGCTTATAGTATTACGAGTACGTACATACATATTTAATTTAGTGTCCATACGGGACCCTTCGTGTGCGAGTCACAGTCGCACTTTCCTGTGTTTATTCATATGAACGAAAAAAAAAAAACAGATTAGCGTTCTCTGGCTTAACGAATTATAAAGTAAAGTTCAACAATTTTCTATTTTTTCGTTTCATACTTATTATATTTTTAGTTATTTTTGAAAACTCCTGCCTTTTCTATTTTAGTTTTGTCTCATTTTTTTTTAATCGACAAAACGGCTTTCACCCAACAAGACCAGATATGTATGTATGTCTTTTTAAAAAGTTTATCAACAGTTCTCTTCTTTTTTTTCATATTTCTCCGTTAAGTTTTGTTGAAATTCATTCTGCTTATTCCACAGACATAATCGATGTCTGTTAAAAAGGAAAAAATCCAAAGACATGAATGTTGTTAAAATTAATAAAACCTTCAGTTTTAGGGTTTCGTACACCAAAGGTGAAAAGAAACCCTATTGTTTTCGCTACGCTGTCCGTCTGTCCGTCACAGGGTATTTTCTCGAGAACCGTAAGAGCTACGGACCTGAAATTTGGACAGAGTGTGTAGAACCTTGGCCGCTACAACAACAAATACATGAAAGTTGGAAATTAAAGGGAGTGCCAAAACTAGCAACGAACAATTTTAAAATCCCATGTAATATACATAAAATTTTGCTAACTTGCTGTATGTATGTATGTATGTGTGTTCCTTTGCGGCACTATATAAATCGAAAGAGTGGACGGATTTTTATAATTCTTACGTCAATCGACTTGTATTAATGCCGGGAGTATGTCAGTTGTCAAAATTCTACACAGAGAAAAAACTGCCTCATAGAATCAAGAAGATTTTCTCTATGAACCGTTTTTAGGCTAAGGGGTATCCCAGCAGAAAGAAGGGAAGATTTTTTCATAGAGATTCCTTATTGTTTTTATGTGGTAAATCGTATTAATTTTATCAAGAAGAAAACCACATAAAATCAAGAAGAAATCTTATTATTCACAATTTTTTTACTCAATTTCCGTTATTTTTGCCACCCAAAAAAAAAACAATCCATAGAGAAAAACTTCTTGATTCTATTTGGTTTTTTTATAAATTGTAAACTATAGGGATTTCTTAGTGATTTTATTAGGTTGCCTTCTTGATTTTTTTAAAAAGGTTTTCCTCTTGCTTTTAGTAGGTTCCTATATGAGTATGTGTAAAGCATCTTATTGATTTTTTCAATAAGGAAATCTTCTTAATTTTATGAGGTGTCTTGTTATTTCATATCTATAAATAGACATAGAGATAATTTTTTTCATGATCTTTTTCATTTTTTTATAATAATGTTTGCACAATAATTTTAATGGCCATTCAGGGTGCTTGTTAGCATATTGGGTAGAGTGCTTGTCTATCAGGTAGAAGTTTGCTGGTTCAATACTTGGTGAGTAAGTTAGTTAAGAATATAACATAATGTGTATGTATGTATGTATAAATAAATAACATCTACAATATACTACATACATACATATATACATATTTATATGGTATAGAATTTAAATGAAAATACATAAGTACAGAGAATAAAGACGCGATTTTTTTTATTGAAAAAAATCAATAAGATAACCTCATAAAAACTACAAGATTTCTTCTTGATTTTTTCAAAAAGGTTTTTTTCTCTATAAAATTAATAAGATTTCCATATTGACATAATACATAAAAACTTTTATGATAATATAAAGCAAAATAAAATAAAAGTGATTGAATCTTTCACCGCCATTAGACTTAGTGTTGTCAAGTATTCATGATAAATAGGTAGAATGTCATTAACAATAATTATAAAGAATGGACCTATTCCAATTTAGAAACAAAAACATTTTACGATACCATTTTATAGTTTACAAATTTATTGTTTATTTTATGGCCAAATCGCACTCCATCGTATAAATGATAGTAAATATGGATAGAAAGTATCTATACCTAATAAACGCTAACGTTAATACATTTTGTTAAGAAGTAGACTTATACCACCTTTAAAAAAAACTAATATTGTAGAATTATTAATTATTTCGATTATTTATGTCAGCAATTAGTGTTTTTATAGTGTGTATTAATTAGAGGTGAGCGCAAGACATTAAGAAGTGCACAGTATTGAATTTTTTTCAAGAGAGAATATTGTTTGTAGTCGAAATTGTAATTGAGTGTCAAGCAAATATAGAGAACACGAAAACAAAAAACACACAAAACCATTGTTCAACAGTTAAATAGAATAGTTTTGCCAAGTGTGCAATATTTTATTGTACACTTCACAGTGCGTTATATATCCATTGATTCTTTATTTTCTAGAGTGTTAAGTTAATAAATTATAAGACTTTAAACAGCATCACAAGCGAACTTATAGCATATTCATATGGACAGTAATTATCGAGGTTCGCTCTCTCATTTGTGGTTCGGGGTTGAATCTTGATTGAATCAACATGGTGCGGCATAAAAATTTTTGAGAGCGAACCATCTTGGTTCAGTTTGAACCTTGCTGCGATTAATGAAGAAATTGCTATCATCTCTAGTTTTGATAACAAATTATCATATCTGCATATCATGATTATTAAGCAAGCAAATGGTTTGTGCTCACCTCTAGTCTCTACCAGCATGAATCTCCTTTGTTTTGTTATCAACATAAATAAATATATAGACGCCGCAAAATTCTTGTTAGTTTTATGCATTTGTGTTGATGAAGGCACAGAAAAATGTCAGCTAAAGTCTAAATGGTAAAGGGTATATCGTCACCTTTAATGCAAACGGACGCAACTACACTTTTACATTTTTTACAGGAGAAACAAAAAACGTTTCAAAATCAATAATTATAAAGTGTTCTTAAAAATTTTCTTCGAAATTTACTTGTAGTATGGATACTTATATGTTTTTAACCATTTATTTCCTTTTTATATATATTTAAGCTTTTATGTTAGTTCCGTTCTTTACAATAAAAAATAGACGCATTCGTAATTACGTCCATTTGAATTTCTTTAATAAAGTCGTCATTTTTGATCGCAGAGGTCTAAATATTTGCGTGGAGATGTAGTTTAATAAAATGAACCATAATCAATCAAAAAATCGATTTCGAACTTTTGTGTAGTTACGTCCGTTTGCATTTAAGGTAACGATATGTAGGTTTGTCTAGATTTTTGCAATATTCATTTGCGACCACATAAAGTTATATATGCGGGATCCTTCTAAATAGGAGATTCACAAAAGACATGTTCGTCTGTCCGTTTGTATGCACGGATTTTCTATCGGTGCCTTGAAATAGATTTTCTGAAGCTCCCAAAAGAGTTGGAGAGCTCGCAATTGGACTGAAACGTCCGCACATGTTTTTCTTGTCTTTTTCAAAAAGTCACCTCGATTAATAAAAATATTAAATTTGAAAATAATGAGTTTGAGCCCGTTTAAGAAATTATTTTTGACTAAATTGAAATTTAAGAAATTATTTTTGACTAAAATTCATTCTACTTGAATTAATCCTTTAAATAATTTTTTTATACGAATAGCATATATAAAAAAATTTGTTCTAGGATATTTTTTAAATTTTATTTATTGGAATGAAAAAGGTAAAAAATTAAGAGGTCAGATATCTTGGCAATAAAAGTTCCAAATTGGAAATAATTTTGCTGATAACATTCTAATAATGAAACTAATAATTGACTCACAAAATTTATTTAATTTGAATTAAAACGCAGGCAAAAGAATTTTTTTAAAATTGCACTACGATAACATTGAGTTAATAAAATCGTAGGGTTACTTTAAATCTGTTGTGATGTAACAGATACAATTTTTTATTAAGAACGAATTTCAAACTAGATATTCTACCAAAATTATTGCATTAAAATAAAATTAACAATTGTATGTATGTATGTGTGTTCCTTTGCGGCACTATATAAATCGAAAGAGTGGACGGATTTTTATAATTCTTACGTCAATCGACTTGTATTAATGCCGGGAGTATGTCAGTTGTCAAAATTCTACACAAAGAAAAAACTTACTCATAGAATCAAGAAGATTTTCTCTATGAACCGTTTTTAGGCTAAGGGGTATCCCAGCAGAAAGAAGCGAAGATTTTTTCATAGAGATTCCTTATTGTTTTTATGTGGTAAATCGTATTAATTTTATCAAGAAGAAAACCACATAAAATCAAGAAGAAATCTTATTATTCACAACTTTTTTTACTCAATTTCCGTTATTTTTGCCACCAAAAAAACAATCCATAGAGAAAAACTTCTTGATTCTATTTGGTTTTCTTATAAATTGTAAACTATAGGGATTTCTTATTGATTTTATTAGGTTGCCTTCTTGATTTTTTTAAAATGGTTTTCCTCTTGCTTTTAGTTGGTTCCTATATGAGTATGTGTAAAGCATCTTATTGATTTTTTTAATAAGGAAATCTTCTTGATTTTATGAGGTGTCTTGTTATTTCATATCTATAAATAGACATTCAGAATTAATGGTTTTTATGAGGATTGAATGTTTTGTTGCATATCAGCAACATAGCGCAGTAAAGAGTTCAATTTATATATATCAAACTTTTTATTATTATTATTATTTTAAATTTATTATAATTAAAGCTACAATAAACTAAACTAAAGAAAACAAAGCACTAGCGACTACTGGCTTTCAAACTTTTTAGTTTTGGTCTTCATTTGAAGGGTTATTCATAAAAAATAGTTTTGATTTACAAAATGTCTATTAAACAAATTTCCATACTAACACCCTATTTCCACATGCCAGGCAGTCGTCGACTTGTCTAGAAAATTTTTATGAAAATTTCTTAAAAAATTTAGTGCTTTTCATATAAATTGTATGCTCAAGTCGACCGACTGGTTTGTGTAAACAGCTGCTAAATTTATTTGGTAAGCCTTTCATACGCCAAAAATATTTTTTATGAATACGTACGTCACTTATTCTTTCATTATTTTATTTTGTTCAAAATATTTGAAATATATTTCTTTAAATGCGTGCTGCCAAACAGCCAAAAGTACTCGTGCAGCCCTTTATTTAATAGCAAATACTGGCAACAAATGTCATTCTTTTCTTGCAGCATGCGTTGTAGCTTCACTTTGGCCACTAAAAGCTTTTTGATTATGAAAAATGTGTTCAACATATGCTGCAAATGACTTTTTTTTTCGATATAAATGTTAGTTGCTCTTGTTTTATATCAGTTCTCTTGTTTTTTATGATTACAACTGATGTTTGTTATATCCGACCACTGACTTGGTTATAGTTTTACCATTTTTCTTATAATGCTTGACTGTGGGGCTACTGGCTGCGTTTTGTGTGTTTTACAAGTAGTTTACTTTTCTTTCTTTTTTTTTTTTTTTTTGTTAAATAATTTGTTTTTCACTTTAGTTATACTAAACAACAATAAATAAATATGTAGTTCTTTTTTTGTAGTTTTTACTACTTGAAACGATAGCAAAACTTCTACTTCAACTTCCAAAAGATAAAAGAAGTGGCTAAGAACAACTATTTGCTCACTGAAATTGCAGTTTTCAATTAAATACTTGTACTTGAAGTTGTTTATGTGAAGTGCGTACGTACTTGGGCGAATGAACGCTGTGTTTTTAAATAATTTAATTAGCTGCACAGGCAGCAGATTGATGAAGATGCTGCAAACGTCTTATGCATTGTGTGTATTATTTAGGGGAAAAGAGGTTTTGAAAACATGATTGCTGTATTCGTATTTTATTTAAGGAATGGATATTGCAAATTGCTGGTACAAATGGAAAATTTATTAACTGCAATGAAATGTCTCTTGAGCGAAATATGTAGATGCCAAGGAAGATATCATCTCTACCATATCAAACTATCCAATATGCAAATTTTTACTTTTCAGAAGAGCGCGAAACCCCGTCAATTGTGAATTTAAAGTCGGCGTATTCCTAAAAGTGCCAGGCTTAAAATATTTGTTATTGAGTTATATTTCGTCCATAAGAATTTCAGCATTTTGAAACGAGGCATATTGTATAAATTTGGATACCAAGGATACGAATCTAAAAAACGATTTTTGCATATTGCATAGTTTGACGTGGTTGGGACGATACTTGTTGTTTTCGCTTATGTACAAGAAAAATTAGTACATGGTACAGTTAAGCACAAGGAACACAAAACCACAATAATAAATCTAAGTCTTCTGAAATAACCAAATAATTAAAAAATAAAAAAACTTTCAAAATATAATATACATATATCCTTGACACCGCTCTATTATTTTCTGTGAGGTCACGTGACGTCACTAGCTTATGCTGATAAGCCAGCACCAAATGGTGCCCTAGAGGCCAACATTGTTTATGTTATTCGGTGGTATACGGCCAGCAATGATCAAAATAGGCCCAAAATTTAACGTCCAGAATACTCTTCGTTACCAAGTAAACTGTTTAGCCCACAGTTCCTATTTATTGTTCCGTACACTAAAAGGTTAAAAGGAACACTATTGTGTTCGGTACGATGTCCTAATGTCCGTCTGACCGTCCGTTCGTATATATGTCACAGGCTGTTTCTTAGAAAACCGTAAGAGCTACGAACCTGAAATTTTCACAGAACATATAAGACTTTGGCCACTACAACAACAAGTATATGAGAGTTAAAAATTCTCTGCCAATAAGGAAAAAGTCATTATGCCATATTTGACTCGTTTTCATTAGAGCACTTTTAAGAGTTCAAGTCGATTTTCAAATATGTATTTCTTTTACACTTAAATTGAGAAATTCTCTGTTAATCTTTATTTTTTTAAGCAAAGATCGTTCTACACACTGTAAGTAACACATTTGAGTTGAAATATACTAAAGTATAACCTAAATTAAGCTATTATTCCAAATGGGATTAGAAGCCTAAAAAAGATAAGCCGCAAGTCATTTTGCTGTAACTTCCGCAAAAATCGCACAAATTAACGGTCTGTCCCGTGATGTCACCAGAAGTCGTTCGATCGACAAATTGTATTACAAATAACAATAACATTAGAAAGTTTGTTGTTGTTTTCAATATAAGTATTTGATCAAACGAATTTTGGTGACATTGTGGGACAGGCCGTAATTGAGATTTTGCCCAGAAGTACTTTCAAATATGCAGATTACGGAGGTACCAATAACTCAAAATCAGCTTATCTCGACGTAAGAACTTTTTCCGTTTTGCCACAGAATTAAAGGTTGTTCTAAAGCGAGGAATGAAATATGTATGTGGAAATTCAAATGTAATATGCAGACATAGACAATTGAAAGTTAGTGTATTTTTATGCAGACTACACTTCTTAACATTGAAATTGAGAAATCCAAATGAAAGTGTTTTCTGTCAGTTAATGTAATTTTGACTATGTAAAATTTACATATGTTGAAATTTCAAAAACGCTTAAACTAAAAAACCCCCAAAATGAAAAAAGCGCTTAAATTAAAAATATCACCAAAAATAAAATTAGTCGCTACAATTAAAAAAAAGCACCAACAGCAAAAAAATACCCAAAAATTAAAAAAAAATCGCCAAAAATCGAAAAATCGCTAAAACGAACAAAAGCGCTAAATCTGAAAAACTCGTTAAAATTAAAAAAAAAGAAGGGATTTGTCTTAGGACACCCGGTTATAGCTATGCTGCTAAGCTATATAAAACAGACTTAATGTGTTATATAAAAATGCAATAAAATTATATTACATAATGATGTCAAATTCGCCGAAAATATTGCAAAACGTTTCCATTTATTTCCCATTATTTTCTTTTCTAGCGGCGTACAGTCGATCGGCTGAGCAATCGTTCTCTTTGTTTTTGTTTCAAACAATTTATTTCGTTTATTTTCGTACTCTGGCTTTAAGTAAAACAAATCAAAACAAAAATAACTTTATAACCGTAATAGTGTCGATTATTTTTGTTACAAAAATCACGTCCTAGCTCCTGTGTAGTGATATAAATAGCATAGCTATAAAAAAGCCAAAATTAAATCAAATCGAAAAAAAATCGATAAACTAAAATATATCGCCTAAACCAAAAAATGGCAAAACACGCAAAAAACGCCAAAACTAAAAAAACGTCAAAATTAAAAAAGGGCCAAAAATCTAAATAAAAACCATAAACGAAAAAATTGCCAAAACTAAAAAAAGCATCAAAAATAAATATAAATCGCCAAAAGGAACGAAAAAACTTTACCGGGGTTCCTATAATCGCATCGTTAAAATAATTTTAATGAAAATGTATCGAATTTGCAATTCAGTAGCATTTTTAACGATATTCGCTGTAGCTTAATATCACCTGCTGTTAATTTTATCGGCAAACATCAACAGTAGAGATCGACCGAAGGCGTTTTTTTTTTTGGCCGAAGCCGAATGTTTTAAATTTTAAAAATTATAAGTATCATTTTTTTATATGAATTAAGAAAAAAGTTTGCTTTTTTGAGATCACTGAAATAGCTGTAATATCTATTGGATACATAACAAGAAAAATTAAACTATTTTGCAATTTCTAGATTGCTTTTTCATATGATTACTCACAAGAACGTCCAAGTAAAAGAAAATAGAAAGCAACAGGGTTGTATTTCAAAGCAACCCTTTCAAAACGTTAAAGACAATAGAAACTGTCGGCGAGCAACGATCAAACATAATTTTATTTTTCAAACTTGGAATGAAAAATATTCGGCTTCGGCTAATCGGCCGATTTTTGCCATAGGCCGAATGCTGGCCGATTACCAATTTTTGGCCGAAGCCGATTAATCGGTCGAACTCTAATCAACAGAAAATATCAGCTGCGTACTATCGTTAAAAAGAAGAAGAAGAATTACACAATCGTTATTGCAAACGACAAAATGTATAGACAACAATTACGATTGTCTGATCGTTAAAAGTTACTGAATCGCACCACAGGTAAGATATTCAATTATATAGGCTACAGTTCGTATAGTATTATATATTTAGTGTTCGTACGGAAACCTTCGCATGCTATTCAAAATCGCACTTTACTGAATTTATTTATATATCAAAATGTGTCTCTTAACATGACAAAATTACAATTGAATTGATAAATAAATATTTAATTGCAGCCAAGTTCTGGTTTAAGCCTGTCATTATATATTTTATCTGTTTTATGGTCAATAAAATCAATTTATTACTATTATTATTATTTTTTTATAAATTCATTAAGTTGATTGAATTTTTGGTCATATTATGCACATAATTAATATTGAAAAAATGGAAATGAACAAGAGAAACTTTTATTGTCTTTTCCTTAGCTGCAAATTTGTACATGAATACTTTAGCAACTCTGATGGACACAGTTTTTGTGTTTTTTTTTTCTTTTTCAATGAATACTTATGCTTAACATTGCAATTAAGAAGCATAAAATGAAAGATGTGGTAACAGCCGACTAAATGAATACCTATAAAATCAGTTTAAGTTTTAATGGGTTGAATGTCGTAATTTAGTTTAGTTTTCAACGCAGTATACTTTCAGCTCTATACACTTTTTGCAACGTTTGTTAAATTTTTTTTTATCCCTTCCAATATATAAGAATTGTCGAGGTCATCAAAATAAATATTTGCTTGTGAGCTGATTTTATCGTTTGAGTAAAAACTCTTTGCGCTGAGCCATTTCTGCAGGCTTGGAAAAGTTGAACAGATTCTTCACATATCCACATGAAAAATACTCCAGTGCTGTTAAATAGCATTATCCGAACGTATCCGTTTCTTTTGATGAATTGATCACGGCACCTGTGTGGGATGCGGCACTGTCTTGTTTAAAAAAGATTTTTTTTCTATTAATTGTATTCGTTTGTTTTACAAAAAAGTCAGTGATCATGGGCCTTTAACTTATTGCCGCCGTTGAATTTAAAATTCTGCTCGGCATCGTATTATAAAAAATATGAAGCAATTATTGAAATGGCCCATACTGGGTTTAATGATTTTCCACGATACAAAACTGTTTCAAAAATGACATGTATCTATCGCTATATATTCTCGTTTTATAATAGCAAACAAATAGCAAGCCAAGCTACACACAAAAGAAGTGACAGCTGTCAAAATTGCACATGCCATTGATCATTTGTTTGTTTTTGTCAGTGTCATATGGGACTATTAAAAAGTATATTTGTATTTAAATACTATTGCTTTGTATTCATTCCATCACTGCATACTGTAGGTCATTTTGGTATTTTTAATTTTAAAATTTTTATTACCGAAATGCGAGTGCTTTTAATTGCCATTCATTAAACATATTTTTTCATTCATATTTCTTCTTGGTTTTCATCATATAGTTCTCTCTTCTTATTTTCTGTATCTTAAAATATCTTCTGTATAGTTTTTCTGCAATTACAAGTGCTCAAAAGCTTCAGCATCTCCTTCACTAAGACAGCCAGTATTTAAAGGAATGTTATGTTACATAAAATGAAAATCAAAATTAATTCAAAAGGTTCCCAATGAAGCTTAAAAGTTACAATTTCATGGAAATTTTTGAAAAAGAAATAAGTTTCAGCATTGATTAACATTTTAGCAAAAATTTTAATTTTTCGGAAAGGCTTAATTTTAACAAAAGCGTAATTAAATTTGAATTTGCGAGTAAATAAAATATTTATAGAAATTTAGAAAACAAATTTAAGCGACTAATTGCATAAAATGACGTGATTAGTTATTAAGGAAAAACCAGCTGAAGTATTTTAAACAAAAAAGGCAAATTCAAGAGGGCGCAGCACCTTTTTGCAAATATGTGCACCAGAGTATGACAGTGAGTACTCAAAACAATGTACTTAAGCAAACAATTCGAACACTCACATATGTTCTCTCAAGCAATTCTGACTATAGCCGATTCCAATATACAAGAGCGTATCAAGCGCATTAACTCTCTCTTGTACTTATAGTCTGAGTATGCTTTGACTCGAAAAAAAAATATATACACATGATACTCGGGATATTTATTCATCATTCTCCACTGTATGCATGCATTTTGTGTATATAAATTGGAATGGAAAATGTTTGCGTGTGTGAGTGGCTGTTTGAAAAGAAGCTTTATGTGTGTGTAAAAAAATAGCCTTGTATATACGCATGTGACAGAGTATTTGTATACTCATGCATATAATTGTAGCACATACAATCTAAACGTTTTACTTATAGTTGTTTGTACTGCGTAATTTAAAAAATTTATATAAACATAGTTATTGGATTTTATAGTTTGCACGTATTCGGTTTAAAATTAATGCAAGTATTTGCATATGAGCGTGTTTTTTCTTTTTAGCTGTATGCATTCATAGTTGCTTGACGGCCAATACTCAAAGAGTACTTAAAAGCATACTTTTTGTTATTCTCTGGTGTGCACGCGCATTGTAGTGAAGTAAACAATATATATCAGTCTAGCTGGAGCATGCACAAAGGCAGGTAAAGTTATCGCATTTTGCTTAGAATCAACGTTACCAGAGAGAAAAAATTTGTCCCAATTGGTACGGAGTTCATACGGAATTTCAGCTCCTCATACAAACTGTATGTAAACAAAATTACGGAAATTCGGGTTGATAAATTTCATAAAGAGACTTCCATTTGCTAGTACGGACTTTCAAAAGAAAAATACACGGATTTTTTTTAATTTATTGCCTAAAAAATATTAAACCCGTAACAAAACTTTTCCCTAAAACGAATTAAACAGGCACTACAAATCCCAAAATTAACATCAATCATTCCTTTAAGTCACTTTCTTTACGGCACTGATCCAACTTGATTATAATTTTGCATTACGTATACATACTATTTTCCACTTTATTTCTTTTCTCTATCTGTTGTATTCTTTGTCCACATTTTTGTTTTTATTTTTCTTCTTATTATTCTTCTTATTTTAATTTTTTTTTGCTCTCAACTTGAAGCAGGACACAATAGTCAGTTTCCACTCATTTACTTCATACAATTTAAAATAAAACAAAACAAACAAAAAAAGAATTATTGTGAAAATTGTACTGCAGTACAATTCAACAAGGATGTAAAAGAAAAGTGACCAATTTCTGTGACTGAAATTTTCTATGTGAGTGTGTGTGTATGTGTGTGTGTAGGTGTGTGCTTGTGCAATAATACGAATGTTGCTGAAGCAAATAATTTTCAACATCAACGATCAAAGGCTGGTAAAATTGGTTGTTGGAATCATGTCTACCTTGTCTGACATTTAATGTTCGTTGCCGGGGTGCAGGGGAATTACATACAAAATGTTTTTGTGTGAGAAAACATTTGAAATTTTTGTATTTTTTTATTGCGAAGGAAATATGGTTTTTATGTGCAGATGAAAAATATATAATATTTAATGAAAGAAATTATTTTAATTTAAATTAATTTTTATCATTTGGAATTTATATTTAAATTCATGTTGTGGTTTACTCTGGGTTCAATAAATGTCAAAGTGTCCTTCAGACATTAATTTACCAGTAATTGCCAAAAATGTAATGCATTTCTTTAAATATAATCGTGCGTTAGATGTGGTATAAATTAAAAGAAGCACATACACAAATCCTACTCGTACGTACACATTAAAAATATTTAGCCCATTTACTTCAATAGTGTCATAACTCAAAAAATGAAAAAAACTGCAAAATAATTCGGCATTTTGTATTTTATCTTGTACACAGAGAAAAAACTGCCTCATAAAAGGGGTATCCCAGCAGAAAGAAGAGAACATTTTTTCATAGAGATTCCTTATTGTTTTTATGTGGTAAATCTTATTAATTTTATCATGAGGAAAACCACATAAAATCAAGAAGAAATCTTATTATTCACAGCTTTTTTTACTCAATTTCCGTTATTTTTGGCAGCAAAAAAACAATCCATAGAGAAAAACTTCTTGATTCTTTAGGTTTTTTATAAACTGTAAACTATAGGGATTCCTTATTGATTTTATTAAGTTGCCTTATTAATTTTTTTAAAAAAGTTATCTTCTTGTTTTTATTAAGTTCCTTATTGAGTTTTTCAATAAGGTTTTCTTCTTGATTTTAGTAGGTTCCTATATGAGCATCTTATTGATATTTTTAATAAGGAAATCTTCTTGATTTTATGAGGTGTCTTGTTATTTCATACCTATAAATAGACATAGAGACAATTTTTTTCATTTTTGTATAAAAATGTTTGCACAATAATTTCAATAGTTATTCAGGCTGCTTTTAAGCATATTGTGTAGAGTGCTTGTCTATCAGGTAGAAGTTTGCTGGTTCAAAACTTGGTGAGTAAGTTAGTTAAGACAATAACATACTGCCTGGCTCACGATGTCGACAAGAAATTTTCGTTCGCTTATTTATATTGAAAACAAAAACAAAATAAGAAAATTTGTTTTTGTTTTCAATATAAATAAGTGTATGTATGTATGTATGTATAAATAAATAACATCTACAATATACTACATACATACATACATATGTATATGGTATAAAATTTAAATGAAAATATATAAGTACAGAGAATAGAGACGGAATTTTTTTTTTTTATTGAACAAATCATAAGATAACCTAATAAAAACTACAAGATTTCTTCTTGATTTTTTCAAAAAGGTTTTCTCTATGAAATCAATAAAATTTCCTTATTGAAAAAAACCATAGAGATTTCTTATTAATTTTGTTTTATTTTATGGGGTATTTAGTAGGCACTCTGTGTTTTCTCTGTGTATAAATTGCTTTTATCACCACCTCGTGAGAGAAGAATATTTTTTCATTTCTTTATTGAGTTGTATGTAACTTGAACATTTTAAACACGTTTTCTGCAAAACTAGTTTTTTTTTAGTTGTGACACTATTGAAGTAAATGAGCGATTTGTATTTTAGAAAACAACTTAAGCTTCAACGGAGGGAAGGAAAAAAATCGCAGTCTATATTTTTTAGATAATGCTTTTAACTAAATTTTAACAATATTTGTTTGGTAACCTGCATATATTTATATTTTATCCCCGATCTCCCCTTTTTTGGGGGTGTTTTTTACGATATGTTGGAATAGTGCCAAAAATTACAAGTTAGAGAGCTAATATGTTTAAAAAATATATTTGTCTTTATATTTTCTACAAAATTGCTGAAGGTAAAGAGCACCTCATTTCCTATAGCGATATGCTGCACAAACAGATCAAAAGGGGCAAACTTTAACGCCCCCTCCCCCCCCCCTTCTCACCCTATTCTTATATTTTTAAAAGAAGTAAATTCCCATGGGATTTGTTTAAACACCGACACCCGTATTATTTTTTTGCCTTCTCTACCAGAATGCCTTTTCAGAACCCCGAAATTTTATTTCGCATTGTACTGTGTTATTATAACAACTTTTAAAAAAATTCACATTGATCTATTTTACAAATCCTTGCTATAACTTCAAATTTTAAAGGTTAAATCAACTAAAAATTTTCTTTTTTTCCATTTCTCTTACTTCCATTTTATACAGGTTTTTTTTACTGCTCAATATCAATGAATTTTATAAAGTGGCTGAGAAGATATCAATACGTTTAATGGATATTTGGGTGTTGATTTTAACGGTCGGTTTAGTAAAGTTGGCTGTTAGCTTCTAGGCCACAGCCTGTTACAACATTTATTCGAGGTTTTACACTTAAAGCGCCTAAAGTCTCTGTCCATTGAGGAAGTAAGAAAGCAAGATTTTTTTTCACAGCTCACTTTGCATACAAAGTATCCCCTTAAATGGCAGTTCAAACATACAAGAATTCTGTTTTTATGATGCTTCTCTTCTCAGTCCACAGATATGTATTTGAATTGCAGTACACATAGCAGGAGTGTTGTAAACACATACTACCTTCATTCTTATTTTGGTGGTTTCATTTATTTGTTTATTTTTTTTTATTTTTTTTTTTATTATATTTTACTCTCTTCAGCATTAAGCTCTTGTTTTTAAATGGTTTTCTTATGGAAATTTCAATGAAATGTGGTAAACGATGATTATACAATTTTCTTACTCTTGGTTGAATTTTCGGGCTACTGGAGAAGAATTTTAAATATATTTTTTTCATAATTTTTTTTTTTCATTTTCAAGTATAAAAAGTCCTTAAAGGCTATCAAGCACAGATTTTTACTTCAAAAATAAATAAAACCAAACACGACAGCAGCGGTAACAACAATAAAAAAAATAGTATTAGTTGTAGTAGTAGTAGTAATAAGTAGTTGTAGTTGTAGTTGTAATCGTACATGGGAACACTTTTGTAAGCAACCAAAATGAAAAGAAAGTTCTGTTGTTATATGTACATACATACAAACATACACACGCACAGTCATACACACATAGTTGTTTCCCATGGCTGTTTAACTGCCCCTCTGTTTTTGCCAGCCTAAATGTATGCATTACTACACCTACTGTTTTAAATTCGAGCCTGAACGAGTAACTAGATCTCTACAGTTAAATTAAATACACACGTTCGTTCTTGGTATTGGTACACGTAACATGTGTACGTGTGAGTATGAATACTCATAAGCATGTGTATGAAAGAGAGAGGAACTATCTACAGTATTTTAATGTTCTTGGGTATTCTCGCTCGTAATATTTGTTGTTGGTACTCGTATTAACAACAATCTGCTCTTATTACTCAATGAAGCTTAAAAATTAAAGTGCTTTAATTTTTTACGATTTTTACTGATGGTTGTTTTGCTTTTGGAAGGTTTTTCAAACTACGAGTTCAGTTCAAATAATTATCATATCAATTGCATTTAATTCTATAGTCTGTTTTCAATGGCTTCCATTTAAAATATTAAATGGAAAAATTCCAAAATAAATTCAATCAACTAAGGCGGCTAACAGATATTATTTTAAATGCTAAAAATATTAAATACAATGATTTTAGTTACTTAAAATATAATCGACATTAAAGAACATGTTCGATACATTTGAATGCAAGACAAAATAATATAAACAAAAATAAAACTTAAATTTAATCCTAATTAAATTAGAATTTAATAATCCTTTTAGTTATTAACCCTTCAGAATATTATGCATGTAATTTGTTTATTTTTTTTTTCTTATTTAATTTTTTTACCTTATTTTAAAGTATTTTTTTAAGCTAAGGTCTTTATACATTTTAATTTTTGTATTTCAATATTTCTTTAACCTTCGGTTAACTTCCTTAGGGTAATTCTTATTTTTAGTTTTCATCTATTTAAGGAAAATCATAAAATTTTAATACACTTTTCCGCAATAATACAAATATATTGGTTAATTAAAAGTTCTTAGCCATCTTCTAATGCAACCCATGCAAGCTATGAACAGTGATAACAATTCTCTATTATGGCCCATAACGAGCTAATTTAGGAAAACAAGCAAACGTATAAGAATAAACGAGATACTCGTATATCTTATACTTTCTAGATTTGAAATTGTTATTTATTTGACGCATAAAAATAAATATTTTCAAACTACCCACTTAATGCTTCTCTCTGGGCCTTTTAACACTCATTTCGAAAGCATATTAGTTTCATACAGTCTTTCTTAATGTTTTCAGTTTTTCGTTTGTTTTTTTTTTTTTGTTTTGTCATACCTTCTCGTATAAGATAATGCCGTAACAAGACTTGCTACTACTAAACTACCTCCATTGCTGCGATAGACACATACATATATATATTTTCAAGTGCTGAAAATAACTAAAAAAAAAAGCGAAAAACATTTATGTGCAATAAATTTCGAAAATACTGATGGCAAAGCAAATACAAAAACACAGGAAAACTTTAATCGAATTGCAGACGTATTTGTCTTTAAGCTTCAACTAGTGCTTTTTTGCTACTTCTACTTCTTTGAAATTAGAAGACATTACAAATTTATTTGAAGTATATGTTATTCTTCTTTTGAGATGGTATATTGCTGCTGAAAAGTATGCTATGCTTTTCAAAGTAACTTGGCATCCTGGTTTCCTGTAGAGCTCCGATTTGTATATGACTTGGTAGCACTATTTAATAGAAAATAAAAATTCTAGCTCTGTGATAAGTGGTTATTGATTTTTTTAAATTTGGTAGCACTTTTTTATATAAATTGACAGCACTTTTTCACACAAAGTAACGTTCTAGCTCTGCCATATGTGATTATTGGTTTTTTTTTTTAATTTGGTACCACTTGGCAGTACTATTCAATACAAAAAAGATTTTGTGCCTCTGTAATATGTGATTATTGGGTTTTTGAGATTTGTTGCACTTTTTTATAGAAATTGGTAGCACTTTTAAATACAAAATAAAGTTCTAGCTCTGCCATATGTGATTATTATGATTTTTTAATTTGGTAGCATTATTATATGACTTGGCAGCACTTCTTAATACAAAAATCCAGCTCTCTTTTATATGATTACTGGGGTTTTTAAATTTGGTAGTACTTTTTATACGATAAATAAATAAACTTCCGGCTGTCGTTTATGATTATTGGGGTTTTTAAATTTGGTAACACTTTTTTATATGATTTGGTGGCACTATTTAATGCAAGTTTTAATTTTTTTAAATTTAGGTGCACTTTTTTGTATGATTTGGTAGTACTATTTAATACAAAATAAAGTTCTAGCTCTGTCATATACTACGTTTATACGCACGGCTTATTTGCAAATAAAACTATTGTTGCCATATTATTGTTTTATTGCGAATTAATAACTATCACAAAACTATTTACGAATAACGCCATATTTGCAAATAAAATTCTTGAGGTTGCCATACTTATAAATTTCTGCTGCTAAAAAACCATAAATTGATAAATGTTGCACAAAAAAACATTCATAGAAAAAAATAGTGGCAATAATAATTTATAATTATTTGTTAATTTATACATGTACACAATTATTGTGTAAACATAAGTAACTTTTCTATAAAAGTGCTACCAAGTTTTCAAACATTTACTTTGCCGTGTAAACAAAGAGTTAATTTATTTTCAAATATTTTTATTTGCAAATTGTATGCGTATAAACGTAGTAATAAATGATGATTGGTGTTTTTTTTTTAATTTAAAATTTTTTTTATTTATATCATTTAATAAATGAAATGGTTTTGAATCCTTGAGTCGAAGTGTTGCCCTTACTTTTAGAAAAGAAAACGCCACACGATTCGCTGCCACCCTAAAGACAATTAATGGAAGTTTTGTATCACGTCACAGTTGGTAGTAAACTTGACATTGCAGTTTACAATATCTACAAATTTGTTTGTATTTTTGTCAACTATTGAAATATAAACTTCAAATTTTATAAGAGGTCGCCTTACAATTTCTGAAACATAAACATTTAATTTAAAAAGCCAAGGACTTGCACAATTATTGTTTCCTTACTATGTCCCCTATTGCCTCCCACTTGAAGATTATTTTTAATTAAAGCCAAAGTATTTATTTTTAATCCTTTCACAATCGTTCATATTTTCTTATTAAGCTACGAAACTAAGACAAGCAATTTTTTAATCCCCTCAAAATTATACTTTAAAGTCGAACTGTATTCGAGAAGAAACAAACAAAAAGAATTTTCCATATCTATGCACATTTTTGGGACACCTTATGCTGGTTGTACGTCCAACAAACCTCAACTTCATGAAGTATTTTTTAACTGTATTTATTTGTATGTAAGTATATATGTATACGTGTAATATTTATGTTTATTGGTGTGTGGGTGCAGTCTTGAAACGCTCTGAATATTGCCCGTTAAAATAAGATATGGCAGCCAATAGCGAATTAACGATTATGTGGGATTTAATGTTGGAAAATATGACCGCAATCATTAACACAGACAAAGAAGGAGCAGCCAGCATCAGTTCAATATGAACGTGTGACTCTTTCAGGCAGCAGGTCATTTAAATGTATACGAATGCCAATAAATGTTCGTTGTTTTTAAATGTTTTAAAAAATAATGTTCATGAAGGAAATGGTGGGATTATAGATTTGAATGAATGAATGAATGTGTGCTTTTATTTTTTATGGGAATTATTTATAAAAGAAATTGTATTTACTTTATGATAGCGGAAGAATTTATTGTTTGGGCAATTGTTTGTTAAAACGAATTTATTTAGAAATTTTATTTTAGCGTTTCAACTTTATTTTAATTTTTTTTTTTTTTTCAAATAACTTAATTTTTCTTGAAAAATTTTTTTAAGAGTATTCATTAAAGTTGCGCGAGCTTAAATCCCATGAAAGTGATCAAAAAATGTAGTAGGGGCATATTTGCATGCTAACTGTTAGAAAAATATTTTAGGTTCCTTAAAATCTGATAGAGAAGGCTCTCTTCTTTCAAACTTGTGGCTTTAAAAATCCTTTTTTAAGAAAACGAGAAAAGTATCGTTTTAAGTACTCTTTGAGTTTAGTCCGTCAAACAACAATTTTAAACCGAATCCGTTTAACTATAAACATCCAACAACAATGTTGATGCACATTTTTTAAATTACGCAGCACAAACAACTATAGCTAACATTTATAGACTATGTGAGCTACAATCACACATATGAGTATAAAAATAGTCTATTAATCGACTACACATGCATTTGTACAGGGATATTTTATTTATACACACACACACACACATAAAGCATGTTTCCAAACAGCCACACAAACCCATCATTACATTTTCCATTATATTCTATATACACAATTTTGCTTATACGGTGGCAAATGATGAGTAAATATCCCGAGTATCAGAGTATTTTTTTGCCGATTAAATATTCATAATACGTATATGCCTTTTTATATTTAGTTGTAGCCTATTTTAGTTTTTGCCATAAACGAAGTAGAGATGCTCTTGTATATTGAAATCGTTTGCAACACCCGACCAAAAATTCTAGAGTATGTCTGTATATCTGTGTATATGTGTGTCTGTCTGAGCCCACGTACAGACCAAGCGGCTGGATGAATTTTAATTTAGTCTTTTTTGTTTGAAAAGTGACTTGATCGAGACTTTCTTAGTTTGAAGAAAATCGGTCCAGCCGTTTAGAAGATATCACATCTTTTCTAGATATATCCTGCTGAATATGTGTGATATTGACGCTGGAGCTCTCAAATGACTGGATCGATTATAATTTGGTTTTCTTTGTTTAAAAGAAGACTTCATTTAATATCTTCTCGCTCCAGCGGTTTGGTGTGTACGTTGGAGGTTCTTAAAATTTTTAATTTTTGTTCTTAGTCATAACTGCTTGAGAGAAAATATCGAGCCTTATTTTCGATTTTATCGTAAGCGACAAAAATTAAATTTTTCAGGAAAAAGTTTTTTTTAAATATTCAAATTTGTTTTTGTACGTAAATTGTCGCTTACGATGAAATTGTACAGTCTGTATCTTAAAAGTTATCAACAATTTTGCTATTTTGATAATTCTAAACTATGTGTAGGCCCATAAAATTTTAATTTAAAAAAGTATATTTCCGATAACATGTCGCTTACGATAAAATTGAAAAAAGGGCTCGATATGTGAGCTTACAAATTGTTACAGCTATAATTATGATTATATGCAGTTACTAAAATTAAGGCTATTTACTTATGTACTCGTATATTTTTTTTTTTGAGTACTATTGACATTCTGCAATATAAAAATATGCGATACAAAGCCTAACAGATTAATTTAGCAGCTAGATGTAAGAAATATCAGGCATCAGCAAACATTTTCGAAGTAGAGATAGTTGAACAGGACTTACTTCAGTTATATATAGATTGCATTAATTTTCTAATTACATTATCCATGTTTTTGACTTTTCACTAAAATTCATGATATATAATTATAAAATTTCTTAAATCAATTGTAATTTCTACTTTAAGTTTAGTTATTTTCTTTTACAAAAGTTTTTAAATTAATTTCCCACACGCCCATTATATGAACAGTCACACTCACACTCTCAAATACACACATTACTGCAACAGGAAATAAGAAAGTAAACTAATCATTCTCGAACTCTTCATACTGGCACATCCTGGCACATCCTTTATTAAATAAAACAGAAAAAATCGTATACAATTTTTTTATTGTAATCTCTAACGATTCTCATTTCAAAAGACGCATACATTTGGAATAATAATAAACCGGAAAGGATGCATATAACTGCATGGGTGCAACGCATTCAAGTAAACAATGCGGTTATAAAAATGATAATATTACAAAAATTATGTAAATTTTAAATTAAAATAAAAAAAAACCACCACTATTGAAATTGCAACAAAACCATACAAAGACTGGTAAAGGAAAGAGCAAAAGCGGATAGAAGAAGTAATAATAGCAGCAAGGACGATAATCTTATACACAAACATACATACATAGATACATATATAGATATATACATACATGTATATGTGTGTGTATGTATAAACAATGACAAACATAATCATCAACTTAGTCGTCATCATCAACATTAGTTGCTTTAGTCTTCATGAATAACATCATTATCATCATCATCATCATCATCATCATCATCATCATAAGAATGTAACACATTTGCATTATTTATTTAACGGCAACAGAAACATTCAAATGCAGATTGTGCACCTTTGGTTTCTAGTACAGTAAAAAAAGGAAACGTAGGAAAAAAAACGGAAATAGAATATGAGCGAAGAACACTAGACAACAAACCTGTATAGAGAGTGTAAGTGAAAATAGTAAAATTGATTTGCATTTTCTTGCACTTTATTATTGAAAAATTAAAATGTTGTCCGCAAGACTTAAGCATAAAAAATGCAAATCAGTTAAGAACTGCTGCTGGCACACACACACAAACAATATATAACTACACACGGAAGCGGAAAGCATTTGATAAAAAGCAAAAACAGTGGGTGTATACATCGAAGAAAAAAGCCAAGTAGTTTTAACTTGGAAGGAAAAGAAAAATTCTAACATATTCACGGGAGAGCTGAGAAAAAGTTTTGAAATAAAACTTTAATTATAATAATTATTATTATTATTATTATTATTTATTTAGAGAGACTTCATTTTTTCTACATAACAAGATTAGCCAACATAATTTTATAGGAAACTTAAAACTATTATGTATTATTTTAATAACATTTTCTGATAATGCAACTTGCTTATTTGAATAAAAAGAATTAACATTTACATAATAAATTAACATCAGTTTTTTTTTTAATATAGTGCCTGCTCCCAGTACTTGTCTAAATTAGTAGAGTTATATCTACAAATTTAATTATAATAAATAAAAACTATATATAAAATTTTATTTCTTTTCAATTAAATTTTCAAAAGTTGTATTAAATTTTAATTTTAGTTTTTAAGTGAAAAATAACCCAACCTCAGATTTGCTGTTAGACTTAAACCTTTTCGTTCTCAAAAAAAATCTAAACTTTTAGTTGGACTTAAAATGTATAAAGTACAGTGATGAAAAAAATCTAAATTTCAGCATAAGAATTAATCAAAAGATCGAATAACAGTTAAAGAAATATCATTTATAATAAAACCAAGTAAGAGTGCTTTATGCAGCTGTGCCCTTCACTGACGTAAGACCATATTTAAAAAATATTTTTTTTAATTATTTAGAATTAATTGATCTTTCAAAATACATCGTTAGTTTTTATTTTCAATTTATAAACATTTTAAAAGTACCAAACCTTTTTTTACAAAATTTGTGAAAAAGTAACGAAACGAGCAAGTGAATTCATTGCAAAGACTTAAAGCTTCTGCCCATCAAAATAAAGCTTAGATATTTTTCTTTTAGATTGTTTCCTCAAAGGCGAAGAAAATCGTGGTTTTTGACAAAATTGTGAAGAAAACACAAGACTAAAACTCAAAATTCGACTTGAAAGACCTTGAAATTTTTTCCGAAAAATCTGAAAAAAATTCAAAAATACTTTAACCTTTAAGTCTTCAAATGATGCCTGAGCACCCATAAAAATAATATAAAAATTAAACTTTTTGGGACACCCTAATAAAAAGTTTTTGCTCTGTTGCATTATGGCTATTGTTATATACAGTTATGTTTATTTCTTGACTAAAAAAATTCAATTCAAATAGGCTATACTCGGTATTTTAAGGAATCTTTTACACTACATGGTGCCCCTCTGGCTGAGTGGTAGCGATGCTAGCCTCTCAGAACAGAGGTCATGGTTTCGATTCCCACAATAGACCCTGGGTGTTTTCCGCAGACAAGCTAATCGCTTTGCGGGTTGTGTTTGTTCTTTCTAAAAATAAGAATTAATCAATAATTTTATATTTTTGAAATAAATGAAGAGAAATTGATTAATACCATATTAATACCGATAGTGAGTAGTATGATGAAATAATCAGTCATAATGATACTAAAATAATTTTCCGTTTTGCAACATCTGCAAGCAACCTTAGATAATTACACACATGCATATGCATGTTACGTGTCGTGTAGTTGAAGATCACTATTCATGTTTTGACCGCACAATTTACGAAAACGTGTCATAGTGCGCCGTTTTACAAGCATCTATTTTTGATGCTTAAGTTTTAATTGTGTATGAGAGACATGCACACAGAGAGAGAGAGAGAGAGAGAGAGAGAGGGAAACTATTATACACCTTTTGTACACCTGACTCTTTCGTTTTCATTATCAAATCTAAATTTGAGCTACAAAAACTGATGCCTGTAACATCAGACTAAAGGCTGAATTAGCCGACTGTAATGGAATGTAACTGCAACGGTAGGAAACAGCTGGGGGCTTACTCTGTAATTCGAAACGAAAGAAAATGCTTTCGAATTTGTATGCTTATAACATATAAATTCGAAAGCATTTTCTTTCGTTTCGAATTACAGAGTAGACCCCCTGATCGATATTTTTATGTGAAAACTAAAGAAAATGGTTATAGAGATGTAACCGGAATGTAAGAATTTGTACATTAATTTCCACATAACAATATCGATCAGCTGTTTCCTACCGTTGCAGTTACATTCCATTACAGTCGGGCAACTGAGGCTTAAATTTAAGTATAGTTTTTACCAAAAGCAATACAAATTATGGCCGGGATGGAAAAGTTGATGCAATCGTTTATTAATAACATACAATGTTCGCAAGCCGTGTTAAAAGTTTTAACTTTAAGTTTATGGCAGAAAGGAAAATATTCTTCCATAACTTCAAAAGTTGCTCAAAAGTCATGTAAACATGGGACTAATAAATCGGTGTATTTTTAAATGGCGCTATACTTCAATGAAAGGGGAGTATATTAATTTTAATATATTTAATTAGGACGCAAACATAAGAGAATATTAAATTTTTGCCAAGCATCACTCACGTCTGTATTATTAAGGGTGTTCATGTCAGCTCTTGCAATTGTGCAAAATGCATAAATGAATTTTCTGATATCAGCGACCCATTAAACTTATGGAAAGCCCATTATCCAATTTTTACAGTATAAAAAAACACCCTAGACTAATTTTGGCTTAAAACATGTCCAAGTTAAAGAAATTTTAAAATCAATGTGTCATTCCCGATTTGGCACATAAAAAAATAAAAAATAAAATTTTATATAAAAAGTTTAAATAATTATTTTTTTATTTTTTTTAAATCACACGATTTTACATTAGAATCACATATTTTATTTTTGCTTATATTATTATTTAGTTCGAAACAATAATTTAAAAAAACAAGATTTCAAAAACAGCTACACCGTAGCACCCCACAACTCGACAAATATACATCATTAAAAAAAAATTTTTTTTCATTTAAAATTAATTTAAAAAAAATTTAATAACTAATTTTTTCCTTACCTCAGATCCTTTTTTATTTTGAATAAACACCATAATTTAAAAAAATATATATATACAAATATACAATGTCACTAATAATGTTCAAATCAGACCTTTAACAACAAAAATAAATGAAAATTTCAATCAAAAACGATACTTTATAAAATATAAAGAAGCTTATTTATATTTTGACGTGAGAGTGAGTGACAACTCAAATAAATGTTTTTAATGCGTAAGAATGTGTAAAACTGAAACATCTTTAACTTAGTTGTGCGTAATCATTCCATAATAAATATGTTTTCAAAGAAAATTTTCGTGACAGTCACGCTGACTTGAGTGACTACATATATTCTCAATGTGAGTGTGCGTGACAGTAAGTCAAAAACAGACACGTGCACTTTTGTGCTATTGGAATGGTAGAAATATTGCAACTTTCATGAAATTCTGTTAATGTTTGTAAAAGTTATTGCATATTTTCTTCAAAGGACACTTATGAGGACGAAAGACCCTTTTCAAAACTACGGTAAGAACTAACCCACGAGTTGCGATTAATGCGGTTACAAAAAATATAAGTGTATACAGTTTGATTTTGAAAAATATAGCAAATTCAAACATTTTGACTTTTTGGACCATGGGTGGTAGGCGTGTCCTTGGTCCGATTTTTTTTTCAAAACTTGAATTTTTCTTAACATGCTGACTACACGAGCAATAATCTTGGCAATTATTGCCATGGCAACTGTCAAATTCGATTGCCGACACAAGATATTAGCCTGTGGACCGTATGAATATGTGTTCGAATATATATGTATTCAGCAACAAATGTTAAAATACATTGCTGAGCAATATTCTCTCGTGTGGTCGTAGTGTAACTAAGGTAAATGTAAATCGTCAGCTAAAATGCAAAAAGGAGTAAGTAACACAAAATTCGAAATCCAGTTTTTGAGTGTTTATTATGAATGCCTTTTAACTGCATGTTTTGACAGAATTTTACACTTCTGTGACCAAAAATTATGCTTTTATTAACAAAACACAAGGGCACTTAACTACAAATTTGTTAAGTTTTTTGTTTGTTTTTTTGGTTCTGCTGTAAAATTATATTTTTGTTGGTTACGCCTTTTTGTATTTTAGCTAACGAAATACTGTACACAAATTTCAGAAGCCTTGGTCAACTCCTTCTATTTTTGTCCAATCGTTATATGGGAGCAAAGCACTGTGCGGTGCCGGATCAATAATTCACGGTCATCAACAACACTGGAGGATACAGCTGTGATATTTTCCTCTGCCCGCACTCTACGTATGTTGTTGTTGTTGTTGGTGGTGGTTTAATGCCCAATAATAAAAATTTGGTGCGAAATTTGATCACAAGATTCCAAATAGCCGCCTCAGAAGGCCGCCCAAACTGACCAGAAAATTTAAAAAGTGCAAGATGCACTTTCTTAACCGAACATAAATTTTTATAATAAAATTCAATAATCTGCAGGCATTGTTTATTTGTAAGTAGATTCATGGTTAAAACTGGACATGGCAACATGTTACACGAAAACAGCTGAGCTGCCAAGAAACAGTGTTGCCAAAAATAAAGTTGCTATAAAAAATCACCCTTTATAAAAAGGTATTTTTGCGTTGTAATTTGGTGTAGTTAGAATAGAATAGAAAAGAATAGGGGGAAGATCTGGTCCAAAGACCGGCACTGCGAAACCTGAAGGATCTTTTGTACCATAGATCTATGAATTAGATTAATTCAATCTCTGTATTACCCTCCGTATTAAGGTCAGTACAGATATTGTAGAAGCCCGCCTAATAGCATCTGAGCATAGAAAATCAGAATGAAAAACACGCCTTCTACTGTCACACAATACGATGCACTCACAAAGAAAGAATGTGTATCGTCGTCACGTCATCTTCCAAACACAAGGGACACAATGGTGAACGAACTTGGTTACTTTTCCACAGAGGATAGATAGTTCAGTCCAAAGTGACCAGACAGAAAACCAGTAACAAGCCGAAAATTATTCCTGTTGAAGTTCAGGATGCCATTATATGTAAATGGCTGCATCAAAGCTTTGGTCTGTCTTAAACCAGAAGAAGACAACCACATCTCCTTAGCGGTCAAAGTGACATTTTCTTTGCTCAGAGACATTACAGTCGACCGACTTACACCACAAAAAGGCTCAGGGCCCATAAAAGAAGCCGCAGAGGCCCTCTTGGCCAGTTCATCCGCTTCCTCATGACCACTGAGGCCAGGTATCCAATAAATGGAAACCTTGTTCCGCATGGATAGCTTTTGTAATGAGTCAAAGCGCTCTAAAACTAGCCTGGAACGGAATTCCCATGAAAGGAGAGACTTAAGAGCTGCCTGACTATCGGAAAAGCTATATGCGCACCTCTAATGCCCCTGTTTAAATTAATGTCAACACATTTGGTAATCGCCTGTATTTCTGCCTGAAATACAGTAGGCCAGAGTAGTTAATTTTGTAATTAATTATTCCAAATTTTTTTTTGGCTTGGCAATTTCATTAAAAGCTGCAAGACTTTGTAAAATTTGCACTGATTAACATCTTACACTTCCCAGCAAAAAATTTTCGAAATTTTGTAATGGGTAGTATACTCTTTTAATAGCTTACAAAGTAACGAGTGGTACTTATTTATCTAATTATTTTATTTGCATAATAATGACTGTCATGTAATTAATAAAATAAGAACTTATTTATATCACTACGTGAAAGTACTTATTGTAGTACTTTCCAGTTAATAAGGAAATATGTATATCTAGAGAAATTTGTTACAAAATTTTATTCATTTAAAATAAAAAAAATTAGAAAATATAGCAAATTAATTTTGAATAAGTTTAAGCAAAAATTAATCTATATTATTTTGCATATTTGTACGCAAAAAATAACCCATTAAATTTTGAGTACTTTTAGGCAATCAGTAATCTATTAACTTTTGTATGTTTGTAGGCAAAAAGTATAGGGTACCGCATACTTTTTGAACTTCTCAAACAAAAATAATGGGTAATTCAGTCAAATTGTAAGTACTCACGACTGAGGAGTACATACACTTTTTTGCATTCTAGTAGGCAAAGGTTTTTGCTGGGTTACTTCGACTTTAATAATTTTGCATGGTTTGTGCGAATTAATTTTTTAAGTGCATATTGTTAGATTTCATGAAAGCATTGTTAAAGAAATTTCGAAGTTCACAATATTGTCTAGGTTTAAAGTTTCCCAGTTATCAGACCCATAGTGCATAGTGCAAAAAAATAATCTAAACTTTTTGCTCACTCGCTTGCCATCATTTGGCTTATGGAAACAAAAAACTTTTCGTGCATTTGTCTGTATTTATTTAAGTGTTTCGTTAGTTGTTGGTGTTGCAGGCAAAAAAAAAAGCAACACACAAAAAATGGAGTTAAAATAAAAACTTTGAAGTTAGACATATTTTTTTGTGCATTTATTCTACAGTAGCAAAAGTTTTTAATGCAGTTTTTTAATAAAACTTTAAGAATGACATTTATTTAATGTCTGACAAATGGGCGAAAGAAATGTATTTCTTTAAGTATGAAATAAAAACTTTAGTTTCAAGTTAGCAAAAATAGTACAAGGGCCTATGATCCTTATAGGGAATCAATAACTAAAAAATAATACAAACCCTCTAAATGGAAACACAATATAGCCTAATAATTATTATAAATTAAAATAGTATAACAACTTTAGTACAATTATATATTCGTACTGTTTCTAAGGATTCAACAATAACGCATTAATCGTAAATTCAACGCACAACAGCCTCCAGCAAATAAAAAGCTTCCAAGTACATTATAATCAAGTAACTTATGCTTTTCTTACATTTTGGTTGAATGGTTTTCGTATCAAGCCATAATTACTGTGTAATTACAGATGTTTTTTTGTTTTAATCTCTTTTAAATGCCACATACTACAATTATCGTATTTCATCCCCTATACAACTTAAAGTTTGTGTTATAAAAAATAAAATATGTACGAGTACATTACTCGTATACTTTCTGTTTAATTGACTTAATTTATATTATGGTTTTTTCCCAAGTTGTAACATAATTTTAACTCTTAACTCGTTAAAATTTTAAAACTTTCATAAAAACTTATGCAAGGTAAAATTAGGAAAAATCCTTTGGCTAAAATAAATTGTTACAATTTAAGAAGCAACATTTCATTGTCTCTCTACTGCACATGTATGTATGTATATATTAGAGAAACTTTGTACAAAATTATATAGAGTCATTTATATATGTATACGATACAATCAGTAAAAATGTTGTCAATTAAAAAACTTAAAATATTAGAGGAAAAAAAATCTCAAGAGTGTTGAGTTGGTGCAGATGTGTACGTACAAGAGAACTTATGCCATAAATATAAGTTTTTACCTCTTTATCTTGAAACAAAGTTTTAAGAATATAGCAGTGTTGCCAATTTGTGTGTAATTACACATATCATGTGTAATTTTCACTTGCATGTGTAGCGCATGTGTAATTGATTTTTTGTGTAATTCATGTGTAGTTTCGCTTTATATTATATTTTTGAAAAACTTCCAAAATTAAAATTTTTCCAAACCCTGATATTATCATTATCTGCTTTCAATTTGCAACACTAAGACAATAATTTTTCCGAACACTTTAGATTTCAAGCTGAATGGCTTCAGAAAACAGAGTTCAAAGGATGACTGATCAAAATTTCAGATAGAGGAAAAGATGTATCATTTTGCAAATTATGCAATAAAAAACTTATTTGCCATAAGCCAGTCATTTCGAGACACATGGAAACAAGTTCTCCCAAAGCCGCTGCTTCTGCCGTAAGATCTACTTATAATGTTTGCACTGCTTTACAAAATACTATTGCAACTAAAGTGACTATTAAAAGAGCTGAATTAAAAGTCGCTGGACTATTAGCTACTAAAAACTTGCCATTTATACTAATAGATGACCTTGTACCTGTGTTAAAATCATCAATTCCAGATTCAAATATATTGAAAAATGTAAGTCTTCATAGGACAAAGGCAACTGCATTAATGAAAAATATTCTAGGTCCAAGTTTTGCTCAAGATTTGTATGACAATCCAAAAAACACGATGTTTTCTATTATAATAGATGAAACAACTGATATTAGCTCCATAAAACAAATTGTCATAACAACTATTTTTTACAATGAAAATACATCCAGTGCTCAGTATTCCTTTTTCGATTTTAAGGAATGTATATCATCTACTGCAACCGACATTTTTAATATTTTGAAAAACTCTATTGAAGAAAAGGATATACCTTTTACAAATTTGGTCGGATTTGCATCCGATACAATTCGGCAGCTAAATTACTAAAAAATTAAAAATCAGATATTGTCTTGATCAAATACTCTTGCCATTTAATTCATTTGGTAGCATCAAAATCTTGTTTAAAATTGCCCATTAACTTCGGGTCTTATTTTAATAGAAGATATATTCGCCAAACAAAAAGCTTCAAGAGTACTTCAAAACTGATGTGCATAAAATATTATCCCCAGCGATTACCAGATGGCTCTCAATTCATTCATGTGTTACTCGTGTTTTAGAACAATATGAACCTTTAAGAAGTTTTTCAGGCTTGAAGTTTTTGAAGATCCTTCAAAAATTACTAGTTCAATGCTAGACGCATTAGATAATCCAGCAACTAAAATCTATTTAGAATTTTTATCATATGCCTTAGGTATTTTGGTTTCTTTTAACGCACTTTTTCAATCTGAAAACCCTATTTTGTACAAAATGAAAGATGAAGTTATAAATATATTGCAGACTTATTATTAAAATTATATTAAAATATCTGAATTAAAATTAAAAGGTCTATAGGAAATTGATGAGCGTGAAGAGCATTTTTTTCTAAATTTAGAAGAAATCTATATTGGAAAAGCTGCATATGAATCTTTTTCTAACTGCACTAGTACCGAAAAAAAGTTATACTTCAAAACTGTAGAGAGTTTTATATACAAGCTATTCACAAAATAAAATTAAAATTTGATTTTTCAGATGAAATATATACAATTGTCGACATCGTTCGTCCAAAATTTGCTCACAACTTTCAGTTAAAGACTGAATATCTTATCTTTGTTCTCAAAAAGATTTCCTACTTTTGATGTTGATCTGCAATTACTTGATAATGAATGGCGACAGCATGCATTTTTAGATCATGAAAAAATTGAACTTATTGTAAGTTTAGAACCAGAAGTATACTTGCCAAAAGTTTTTAGATTAAAAAATTCTTTAGGTGAAAGTTTGTTTCCAAATTTACCAAAAGTAATTAAATTTCTATTAATATTTCCATTTTCAGAAATAAGTTATCTTCAGAAACAATTGCGGCAATTTTTTTTACCAAAGAAGAAATTCGGAGAAGTGAAAATGAAAACTTCGAACCTACGCAAACTATGTATAATAAGCCAAATTGGAAAAATTGATTTTGTAAAAATTAAACATTTTAAAACATTATGGGCATAATTTTGCACAACGCAACGAAAAACAATAACAAATTTAAAATTATTTGAATAATTTTCTTTGTTAAAAATTTTAAACTTTTCAATCCCAAAAACAATGGAGCATTTTATATGAAGCTTAAATTTTAAATTAACATCCATATGTGTGTATGTACAAACCAACAACTATTTAAAATATTTTCAAATTTGTTATTTTCTGTCACAAAAACTCTGACTGCTGCGTTGCGTTTTACAAAATTATGACTTACATATATTTTATAGAAAAAATATAATTAATTGATATAAAAGTGTTGTATATACCAAATACTTACATATGTACATATATATAAAGTATGAAAATAAACTATTTTTCCGAGCTTTAGGTCAGTTCTTAAATTCTTATATTTTATTATTACAATATTTCGTTAACCTTCGGTTAACTTCTTCAGGATATAGTATTCTGTTTTATATATATTTACTATATCCTGAAGAAGTTAACCGAAGGTTAACGAAATATTGTAATAATAAAATATAAGAATTTAAGAACTGACCTAAAGCTCGGAAAAATAGTTTATTTTCACATAAAAAAAGGTCGAAAAATTAGATAAAAATATTTGATATATAAAGTATTATTTTTATAATTCCATATGTACCTATATCTCTAAATGTAATGTTCAAGTTTGAATTACTATTTTTTTTTTGGTTGAATATAGTACATACATATATAAAAAAATCATGTGTAATTTTTCTTCAGATGTGTAATATTGGAAACAGTGATGTGTAATTTCCAAATCTTCATCGGCAACACTGGAATATAGAATATTTAAGCCATAAAATGGGTTTAGATTTCGAAATGTGGCAGTACAAGGAAGACTGTACGTAGAGAAGGGTTTAAAATGGCAGGTTAAGTACTCGTATGTTAAATCAAATAGAGAGCAAGAGAATTAATAAATTTTTTTCATAACGGACTAGGTGCTCTTCACGAAGCAGCTATCAGGACTCTCATATAAAATGATTTCTCGCCGAACGTGGCGATTGTTCAACTTGCTTGACATCTTAAATTTTTGATTTGGCCACATGGTCAAGTTTTTGGCGATAAATAAATATGTTGTTATGGCTTTTTTTATATTGAATTACAAAATTTTTATAATATATGATCTTCTTCGAGAAAAGGGACCTAGTGTGTCAAAATACGGGGTTGGACTTAAGTGTGGATTGTGGTACCTAAAAGGGTGTAGAATAAGATGAAATGAGTAAGATTTCTGATTAAAATCTATTTACCCCATAAAAACCTACAAAACGAAGTTGGGAAGTTTATAAAAATGAGAAAAACATAAAATGAATTTGAAATTCATTTTAGGTAAATTTTGTATGAAAAATTTGAAATAAAATACAATTAAAATTTATTTGAAATTTTATGAATATGGGGGTAAAATTTTATGTTTTTTGGTTTTAAATTGTTTTTGTTTTCGTCTGTCTTCGAATTTTTTTGGAGTTTGGACATTTTTTTCGGTGTTTCGTGATCTGGTACTTCGATTGTCTTCCGTTTGACAATTTCAGTTTTTTTATTTTTTCGGCGCTTTGACTTCAGCTTTCTTTTTCTCGGGATCCGGTGCTTCGGTTTTTTTTTCTTGCTGGCAGGTTCTGATTTATTTTTAGATTTTTTTTTGCTTTGGGTTCACTCGGTTTAGGAGCTACAAAATCCCGTTTCTGTGAATCAGTACATAAGAACCTGACATTCTCATACAAATACCATTTGCGATTTAACGATAAACCGCTTGGTGCAATGAGCGGAGGTAATTCGTTTTGGTAGCTCAGCCCTTAATCGCAGATTAAATCAAAGGCGCTGAAAAATATGCTAAAATTAATGCTTTTGTATCACAAGGGTAACGCTGTTCATCACGAATACAGGGATCTAATCGTTCGTGGCTCTTGATAACGAGCTGATTCGATCGCTTTTTTCAGTTTGAGTTTATAGCATTCACTATCGAACAATGTAATAATATGGTACGATATCGAATGCCATAATCTCAAACTGAAAAAACGTGATCGAATCGAATCGTACACCAAAGGTGAAAAGGAACCCTATTGTTTTCGCTACGCTGTCCGTCTGTCCGTCACAGGCTATTTTCTCGAGAACCGTAAGAGCTACAAACCGACCTGAAATTTGAATAGAGTGTGTAGACCTTTGGCCGCTACAACAACAAATACATAAGAAAGAAAAATTAAAGAGTGTTTCCAAACGAGCAACGAAAAAGGTTAAAATTTGTTAGGTTAATGTATTTTTATACAGACTACAACAATTAACACTAAAATTTCAAAAAATTTAAATTAAAGGGTGTTGCATCAGTTAATGCAATTTTGACTATGTAATTTTGACAACTTGCTGTATCTTGGAAACCGTAAGAACTAAACTCTTGAAATTTTCAAAAACGGTAAAACAAAAAAATCCCAAAATTATCAAATAGCCAAACCAAAAAAAAAAAAAATCACCAAAAACAAAAAAAATCGCCAAACCGAAAAAAATCGCCAAATTAAAAAACAATTTCTGAAACGAAAATAGATCGCAAAATACCGGAAAATCGCCAAAATTAAAGAAATCGCCAAAATGACAAAAAAAAATCGCTAAAATTAAAAAAAAATCACCAAAATTAAAAAAATCGCCAAAATTAAAAAAATTTCCACAAATTAAAAAAAATCGCCAAAATGAAAAAAAACCGCCAAAAACTGAAAAAATCGCCAAAACAAGAAAAAAGGAAAGAAACAAAAACAAATCATTTCAGCTGAAAAAAGGTCAAAAACGCCATATTAAAAAAATGCTCAAAGCCCAACGTACGGAACCCTGCGTGCGCGAGTCAAAGTCGCACTTTACTGAATTTTAATTTTTACGTTCTTGATCTGACAATGTTTTGTTTTTAGATTTGACAACAATAGCTGACGAAAAGTTAAGAACAGTTGGTTGCAAATTTGTTTTCATGTCTGCAGCCGTTGAAAGAAAGTATTAGCCCGCTTTTTTCCTTAATGAACAATAAAAATTTTTACTTTGCAGAGAAATTTTTACAATAAAGTCAATTTTTTACTTAATTTTATCTTAACAATGGAATAACAAAATGCCTTAACTTTTATTTCACTGTTTATAAAATATTTTGCCTTCCAACTTTAATGTAGTAATTACGACTAAACAAATTATAATAAAAAATAATAAGAAAAAGAAATCCCACTGTGAAGATACAGTAATTACAAAAATATCTTAACAACAGCAAATGTCGAAAGGGATTTCTCAATGTCGAAAATTTATTTAACAACAAGTGTTTAACTAATTGTTATCCGTAATCACGAGAATGAGAAAGAGAAACAAACTCCAATAAGCAACAAAACGAGAAAATATAGTCATTTTTAAATTAAAGAAAATCATCGTAATATTTTGGGAATGGTTTAAGTCTGTGGGAGGTTTTACTCACATTTTTTTCCGCATGTCTTATCAAGAATTTAATAAAAATAATATTTTCTTATTAACCATAAAACAAAGGCGCCATACAATTTGTTTCTGCACTTGTGTTTAATGCTTAAATTATTTCGTTAAAATAAAATAATTGAATTAAAAGAAACGGCTCTGTAGCTCAGCGCTCGTTTCAGATTTTGTTTCTGTGTTGGTGTTGTATTGTACGTGTACAAATACATAGACATATTTCTTTGTATGCTTTAGTGTATGTGTGTTTCACGCATCACGTTTTTTGTATATATGTATATGTATGTGTGTGTTATGTATGTGAGAGTGTGTAGCTAGAATATGTGACTTTACACAAAGGCTGTTTGTTGTAGTCGACTATCAAAATCCTAGGGGAGTTTTTAATTTGTTAAAATTTTTATTTTGTTTTTTTTCCTTTTTTTATATTTTTATGACATAAATTTACGCTGTTGTCTTTTATTCTTTACTTTTTTTTTACGAGTATCTCAGTAATTTTCTCTTTTTACAGGCTCTTAACAAGCATGATAAGCAATAATAAACATAAATTCACACAGATTACACAAAAAACAAACAAAAAAAAAACAAAAAACCTCCTGTGTGTGCCAAAGGAAGCACAGGATACATATTTGTGTAACAGCACAAAACAAAAAAAAACACACCCAAAGGATGGCGTTTAATCTGGTTCCAGTGAAACAATTTTTGCTCAGATTGTTTAAATTGAAACATAATGTGTTTAAGCCAACTAAAATATGGCATTAATGAATCCAAGCACGGGGAGGGAGCGAACATTATGCACGTTCTCAACATGTTTTTATTTATGTTCATACGTGTATAAATGTTAGAACAAAATATAGAAATCATTATGTGTAGGCCTTATATTTTTTTTATCACTTTGCTACTAATAAATTTTATATATGCCCTTTTGCTGTATAACTATTAAAATTTATTTATGGTCCAGTCTAACACAATTGGCCTTGTCTTATGCTTTGCAAAATTTGTACAAAATTTATATTATATTCATAGTATGAAGAAGGAAGGACAAGGTAAAAATATTATAAAGTGCTAATGCGTACACATATTCAACGTATGTATGTTTATACTAAGGACATTTTAATGAACAATTTAAATAAACTTTACTTTACCATAGAGTAAGCAGAAAATGTTTTTAGAAGGAAAATAGATCAAAACCGATTTTTTTTCAAGAATACAGTCGAATTTCCATAACTCGAATCACTATTATCCCAAAAAAAAACAGAATTGTATGTGATTTGTTCTTTTAACACTACTGCCAACCAAATTAGTTCGAGTTAGAGAAAATTCGAGTTAGAGAAGTTCGAGTTATTGAAGTTCGACGTAGTTTAGTAAGTTCAATATAAAATAAAATTTTAATTATATTTACTAATAAATACATTAATTTAATTCAATAATATGTTTTTTTAGGGTTTCGTACACCAAAGGTGAAAAGGAACCTTATTATTTTCGCTGCGATGTACGTCACAGGCTGTTTCGAGAACCGTAAGAGCTGCGGACCTTCACAGATCATATATACAACTTTGGCCTCTATAACAACAAATGTGTGACAGTTAAAAATTTAAGGGTTTATAACGCGAGCAACCAAAATTGTTGAAATCCTAACGAAATTTGCAAGATTAGCTTATTTTCAAGCAGACCACAACAATTAACACTGCAATTCAAAAAAATTATAATTAAAAGGGTATTCTATCAGTTAATGTCATTTTTAGTACATAATTTTGACAACTTGCTGTTTCTTGGAAACCGTAAGAACTAAACTCTTGAAATTTTCAAAAACGCCAAACCTGAAAAAAACTCAAAATAAAAAATTGCCAAATCGAAAAATCCTCAAAATAAGAAAAAATCACTTAAATCGCCAAAATACAACAACACTAAAAACCGCTAAAACTAAAAAAAATGTGCCAACACTAAAAAAAAACTCGTTAAAAACCAAAAAAAAAAAATTTACCAGTTGCTTAAAATTTATTAAGAAATGTCTTTATCAGCTAAGAAAACGGATTGTATAGGCTATAGTTCGTGTAGTATTACATATCGTTACCTTACTATAGAAAGGCCTTAACTCATTATTTTTTTGAAATCGAGATTTTTTGAATTTTTCGATACATTTCGATGTTTTTCTCTCGATTTAAAAAAAATAATGAGTTAGGGCCTTTATATACTAAGGTAACGATATATAGTTTGCTTACGAAACCCTTTATGTTCGAGGCAAAGTCTTACTTTACTAAATTTATACACCCTTCACCAAAAATTATAAAGGTTGGTCCTTATGAATAAGGAAGACGAATATGCGATGTTCGTCTGTATGTCCGTCCGTCTGTCTGTACGTGAAATCGGTTTTCCCAAGCTCCCAGAAAAGCTAGAGACTTTAATCTTATACTGGTGTATCAGAAATAGTTCGAAATAGATTGGTCTGGAAAATCAGCAAAAATCGAAAACACAGTTTAAGAGCTGGAAAGTTTAGAGCTGAAACTAATTTTTGTTTTTTTTTTTAATTTTAACTTATTTTCTATTTCAGTTAGAATTAAATTGGTATTAAAAATCAAAATAAATAAAAACGACGATTCCAGGGTTGGGAAATTTACCTTTTTTGTACATAAAAGTAACCAGGTACTGGATTCTGTAACTTTTTGCGAACCGAAAATCGTAATATGTATCGACATTAACGATGCTTGCATTAACGATGTGATTCTGTAATTTCTTTTTAACGATAGTGTATTTTGACAATAGTGGTTTAATCACCGTTTAATTTTATATCTTGAGGTATCGCTGTATAGTAAATGTCGAAATAAGCGAAAAGCACAATGAATAATATAAAAAGCACAGCTCCAGAGTTGGAAGGCTTAAACTTTTGTGGTACATAAAAGTAACTAAATAAAACAAATTTGTTTCTTTTTTAATTAAAGACATATTTTCTATATTAAAGAAAGAAAGACATTCGTAGTAAAAATCAGAACATTTTTAAAAAACTATCACTCCAGTGTTGGAAAATTTCAACTATATTTTAGTATATGAAAGAAACTAAATAAAAAAATTTTATTTTTTTTTTTTATTTAAAGATATTTTAAATGTTAGAAGGGCCTTTACTCAATTTTTACGAGAAAAGAATACTTTAGCTCTTCTAGTCAACGACATTAGCTTCAAAGAAAGTTTTAATATTTTAGAAAATAATTAAGAAAATAACCAACAAAATACAAAAAATTTCATATACCAAAATTGCATTTATATGGAAATTATTTTACTAAGCATGTACAACAAGAGCTTATATCTATTAAATTATTTCATACTTATACATATTAAGTATAGTCATAAGAAAACTAAATTAAAAAAAAAGAAAAAACAAAAAAAATTACATTGTATAAATAGGTTTTAGGGCTTACTTTGAGGGTGCGGAGGCACCCCTAAAACAAAACTTATCGCTGTAAAATTTTTTGTATTTTTCTACATAAATCTGAACCGATTTGAGGGGAGAATAAAAGAAATATAAAAAAAATTATCCATAAAACTAACGGTTACTCTAGTGCGCATATATATGTACTTCATACGTTCTTCGGTGAAGGGTATATAAGATTCGGCACAGCCCAGTACAGCAGTCTTGCATGTTTTTAATTTAATTAGGCTTCCTTTCATATAAGTAATATATATAAAAAAATCTATCTATTTCAAAATCTATCAAAAATATTGAAGATACAATAACAATCCATTGCATTAAAAATAAACTGAGATTATTAAAAAAAATGTATTTTATCTTTAATGGGTATGTTTTTCTCACACAAAATTTCCACGTAGATAAAACATTAGGTTGCATCCCTAAAAGTAGGCAACTGTTAAAAATTAGTTTAACCTCGTTTAAAATACTTAAGCAAAATTGCGTGCGGGTCATGCCCGCCATTCACCATTCAGGTGGCGAAAAAACTAATATAATAAATCATTATATTTTATAAGGTCATACTGCATACACACCTACACAAAAATCAAATTGTCTAAGCAAGCAGGAAGAGCCTATAGTTTCCGTAGAGAGATACAAACCAACGCATCGTATTTTTTTTATCGATCATAATGCGTCCCTTATATTGTTTAAAGAATTTTCTTTGTAAACTTCATATCAAACACTTTCAGCTTATATATACACACACTTATACACTTTAAGTATTCTCATGTTTATCAAACTTTTCACAAACAGAGAAATAATATGAAAAATTTTACATTATGAGCACACAATGGCAAAGATAAATGAACAATAAATATGTCACTGCCACTTGTTTGCATTTTCCTTGTTTGTTTTTTTCTTTCTTTTTTAAAAATTTATTTTCGATTTAAATGTCGTTTTACAAATACACAAGTAAAAGCCACAAAATGTGTCAATAACATACGGCCATAAAATAAAATAAAACAGCTGTTTATTTATTACAAAGAAATAAAAGTTTTAATAGTGCATATAAATTGTATTGCTGTTACAAATGTTTATTATCAAATACGATCTTTAATTTAAATAAACTCACAGATTATTTAAGTATGCCTTTGCCGTTTAAATAAAGGAGCGGCCAATATATTGTAAACTAGTAAAATAAAATTTAACGCCTTTGGCAAAAAAAAAAAAGAAGTTATAAAATTTATTTGTGGAAATTTGACACCAAGTTAAACAGCTTTCATGTTTATGAAATGTATATCATGGAATTTACAAACTACACTTAACTTAAATTTATATTCATTTAAAGTTGATTGTACGTATGTATGTGCCTGTGGATACATGTACGAGTACATGTAATGGCTTGCAGAATTTATGACAACAAAATAATTGGATTTTTTTTTCTCAACTTGTTTTACATTTTACTAATTCCTTTTGTTTGCAGTTTCATGGTTGAGGTACAAAGTAACTAAATATAATTTAAATTTTGTTCATTCATAAATATACATACATATGTATGTATGTATGTATGTATGTACATATGTAAACTGAAAATTTCCTGGATAAAATGCAAACAAATCAAGATATTTTCTACTTGTTGTATAAATAAGGAGACCATGTTAATTTTGTTATTGGTTTTGAGCAATTATGAATTTTTCATTGCAAACTCTTGTTATTACAAATATGGGTGCATACGTTAAGGGATGGAATATACATTTTTTATTTTTTGTATAAAAAAAAACTAAATTAAAACAAATAAACAACAACAAGTTCAATTCACTTCAACTTACTGCCAGTTTATAGAAGACAAGTAAAAATTCCTGTCTGTCAATTTATATTCAAAAGCAAAAACAAAGCTCTCAAATTTGATTTTATTTTCAATATGAATACACAGGCGAGAATTGTTACTTGTCTTTCTTTAAACTGGCAGTTAATATTCTTTGAATAATTAGAAATACAGATTATACTATAAAACAAACGAAGACTTTTAGATAAACAAACGCACTGTACAGCATAGGTGCGATAGTACTATCAAAGGGTAGTAAAACCCTATACTCAGTTTAGCGATTTTGGTGACCTAAGATTTCGAAAATCAAAAAATGGTGTCATCTGTTTTTGGCGAACAGATAATTCAGACTCGGTGATAGCTCTAAACTATATATGGCTGTAATGTAGCTAATAGTCTACTAAATAAATCTTATTAGCATTTTACGACAAAAAAAAATTATTTCTTCGTGCCGTTTTTTTTTTTTGCAAAAGTAAAGAAACATTTTGTTTTACACTTTTTTAAGAATAAATAACAGGGACTCCAAATTTTTTGCTAATAATATTGGGCAAAGTTGTAGCAACTGTAAATCTGGATAAATTTTTGAGAATATAGCATTACAATCTGAACATGTCTAAGTAGTTTTTCACAATTTTTCAAAAGGTTTTTAACTTGTTTTTCATATTGTTAAATTTGCTTACAAATATTTTTTTTATAAAATATTTTTCATGTTAAAATTTCATTAAGGGTCCAATTTTGTAAAACGCAACGCCAAGAGTTGACACATTTTATATGGAAAAAGTTTAAATTACAAAAACAAAATACATACATATGTACATAAAAAATTTTTTAACGTTGCGTTTTACAAAATTAGGCCCTAACATTTTCTTAAGCAATTTTTGAAATTTTCGGCTAACTTTAAATTTAAAAAAATAGCTCAGCTATTCTAGAGAATGTGCCTTGGTTTGGGAATTATTTCAGCGACGAATAAATTCTGGACTTTTTTTCATTTTATTTGGGACTTATTTCGCTCTCCAAGAAGTTTTTGGGTAGGTTTTCATAATGACACGAAATTCAGGAGCTATTTAAATTTTTTATTTACTCTTTAATTTCTTTTAATTTCTGCAGTCCCGGTTTCAAGCGTTTTCTGCTCTGAGGCATGTGCAAAACTGGCATCAGCTTTCAAAGCATTTTTGTATTGTCGGCCTTACCATTGCTGGGATTACCAAAGGATTCAAGCAACGCCCACATTCGGCGTATCTCACGGAATGTTCTTCTATAATATTTTTGTGTTTGGGATTTATTTCATATTTTTCGGTCTAATATCATATTCGGATTTCATTTAATTTTTAATTTTGGGCGTAGTTTTATTTTCTTCGAATTATTTCAAGAAGACTATGTTGGGGAAATTATAGGATTTTTAGCGCAGGACACAAAAAGCTACGGAATTATTAAACTGCCATCGTAATATTAATGTGTAGTTTCCACAATGCAAGCAAGCGACTTGTCTAAAAAATTTGTATAGGAATCACTCAAAAATTTGAGTGCTTTTCATATATTTTTTCTAGACCAGTCACTTGCTTGCATTGTGGAAACTACACATAAAAGCAATTAAAAAACAAAAATGTGCATGAGTATTAAAAATTATCTCATTAATCATACGCTCGTTGCCCATAACAGCCATTAACGTTTAAATAATTTTTATTGCATACGTTAAGGATGCAGTGGATTTTAAGCTTTAGCTATTTTTAATGCCAGTGGTAACACTTCACGGTAGACAAAATTAATAAACAACCTGCAAATTTGTTAAAAGCAATTCATTTTCAGAATTTCAAAAATTCTTGTCAAATCGTTTTTGAGTTTCTTTTAATTCCTTTTTAACTTGAAAAAACTGGGTCGTGTGCCATAGATTTGAAATAATTCGGTTTTAAGGTGCAAGAGATGTCATTGTCATTAAGCAAATTAAAATAGTTGTGCTCTGAATGGAAATTAATATTAATTCCATAAACACAGCTTTTTTCTTCATTTAAGTATTTACTGTATAGAATGCTACGATGGAATATCATGTGATTTCTAAATGGGATTAACTGTAAATATTAAAATAACATTTTTAATTAAATTAATTATTCAAACAAACAACTTTCTAGGCTAACACTTAACTGATTAATGCATCTGACTTCTCCTTAAACAAATTCGTATTCATATGTCTATAAAATATGCTTTACGAAATTTATATTAGCAGTTTTAGAAAGGAAATTTTAGTTGGGTTAAAAGATTTATGTACATATGTATATCGTTACCTTAATATAGAAAGACCCTAACTCATTATTTTTTTTTTTTTTTTGCAATCGAGATTTTTGAACTTTTCGATACATTAAATGTTTTTCTATCGAAATATGCAAAAACCTCGATTCCAAAAAAAAAATTTGTTAAGGCCTTTCTATATTAAGGTAATGATATGTAGTCATATACAGATGTATATTTTTATAAATATATGTATATGTGACGCGCAAAAAGGGACCTAAGGGTAAACACCGGTTTTGTTCAGGAGAGCCATTTTAAAGATTTAAATACGTGTATCTTTGGTGTACCATCACTGAGCGTGTTGGTATTGGTCTCATTTGAAAGCGACACATCTCATGACGTCAGAAACGTGTTGGTCAACCTTGAAAACGCGCGTAAGTCGTCCCTATTTCTTGTTTTGTGTAGTTGGCTTGTACTATTGTTTTCTACCTAGCGCGCTGTTTCCATGAGTTTGATATCAATTTTGCTCGCGTATTTTCTGAAATTATTAATTGTGAATTATAATAAATACTGATTTATAATTCTTTTAAATCGTGAACATCACTCTGTTAGTACGAAAATTTTTTCACATAACCTTAGAATCGTCGACTTCAATTTCATAAAACGCGCATATCTCTGGGAGGGAACACTTTTGGGGCATGGGATCGGTCTCATTCGATGTTCAGATATTGTCCACATCAAAAAAAAAAAGTGAAAATTGATTTTTTTTACCCTTAGGTCCCTTTCTATATGCGCTATCACATATTGTATTTGTAAATTATTCATTGCATCTCAATTTCTTTCCATTTTATTCCTAAATTATTAAATTACACTCACACTATCAACATAATCTGCCATTTGATAAAAGTTTACATTTCAAATTATATAACTTTGTTGCTAAATTGTACATAATCTAATTATATTTAGCTTTATTTGCATAATTAGAAATTGATAAAATTTATAAACTTATCGTACACATGCAAATGCACAAACATTTTAATTGTTTTTGTATATATTAGTAGTAGGGAACTGCCAATCCGGGCGCCGATTAAAATTGTGAAATTTGGGTAATTAAAATTTGAAATTTGAGAATTTCAGTACAAAATTTTAAAATTTGGGTAATTAAAATTTTAAAATTTTAAAATTCTTGGAAATTTGTGAAATTTGATACCCTTGAGTTTTCGGCGGCACGCTTTGATGTTTTTTTGTTTACATAAGGAATTTTTTGTTTACATTAGGAGTTTTTTTTTTTTTTTTTTTTTTTTTTGTTTACATTAACCCTTGTGGGAACGGGTGATTTTTTTTTTTTGGGGGTTACATTAATTGTGTGAACGGGTGATTTTGTTTTTTGTGGGAATACGTTAAGTGGGTTCATAGGTTGGAGGTTTTTCTTTTTGTAATGTATGTATGTATATGACGACGGGAAAATCATGAATATGATTTTTCCTAGTACCAACGGGAAAATCATGAATATGATTTTTCCTATTACTAATGGGGGTGAAATAGTCGGCATTTTTTCCTAATGCCGACGGCAATGCATGAATATTTTTCCTAATGCCGACGGCAAAACATGATTATTATTTTTTTCAAATGCCGACGGGAAAATGATTTTTCATAATTCCGACGGGAATTATTATTGTTAATGCTAATATAGGATTTGAAGACAGGCCGTGATTTGGGTGGGTGGAGTTGTTGTTGTAATATATAACCGAGGGAGTTTATGGATGTGTCTGTCTGTCTGTTGTGCGAGGCTGTGATTAGCCGGGGGAGCGTGGTGTAGTTGAGGTAGATAGATTCGGTGTATGTGTGTATACCTGTCTGTTGGAATTTGTGTGAGGGTATGATTGACAGGGGGCGGGGTGTAGTTGAGGTAGATCGACTGCGTGTATGCAGGTGTTGCAAGTCTGTAGGAATTTAAGGCTTATAGTGATTTGGGGTAGGTGAGGATGTTGTTGTACGAGTAGTATGTATCCATGGGATTTGTGGATGTGTCTGTCCGGAGGAATTTAAGCGAGGCTGTTATTGGGAGTGGGTGTGGTGTAGTTGAGGTTGATCAACTGCGTGTATGTATGTCTATATGTTTGTAGGAGCTTAAGGCTGATCGTGATTTGGGAGAGGTGAGGGTGTTGTTGTAATATGTATACGTAGGAATCTGTATGTATATATGTCTGTAAAAAATTAAGGCTGATCATGATTTAGGGTAGGTGAGGTTGGTGTAGTAATATGTCTGTGTGTATGTACATATGTTTGTAGAAGTTTAATGCTATTAGTGATTTGAGGATAGGCGAGGGTGTTGTCGTACGAGTGATATGTACCCGTGGGAATCTGTATGCATGTTCGTAGGAGTTTAAGGCTGATCGTGATTTGTGTTGTTGTCAGTGTTGTTTGTAGGAATGACCGTGAGAATTTTTGTATGCATATCTGTAGGAATTTAAGGTTGGCCGTGTTTTGTGAGGGGTGGTGTGTTGTTGAAATAATTTGAATTTTTCTTAGATGAAATCTGGTATATATGTGTGTGTGTGTGTGTGCGTGTGTATGCGTATGATTTTCTCACGCTAGTAGTTTTATGTACGTAGAAATAAATTGTATTCAATATCGAGATTTGGTTCTATAAAATATTTTCATATATCTGATACATATACATAAGTATATTTTCATACTCAAGGTTGCTGGGTATTTTGTCATGCTTAAAATTGTGTATATTTTCATACTCAAGGTTGCTGGGTATTTTGTCATGCTTAAAATTGTCCAGCTTTAAAGTCTGCCTACGAGAAATTTGTTTATATTACAGATTTTGTTTATTTAACTACGTCCGGCTTCTTTCCCTGAACTTCTTTTCATACGATCATGGGAATTTATAGTTTCTCTGTCCATAATAAGGTCGTTTAGCTTGGGCATGTGCTCTGACTGAATGGTTTGCGTTATTCATATATTTTTATGATGTAGATATGTAAGTGTGATTGTCAAGATCTAATAAATATTTGAGTATTGATAAGAAATTTGATATTATGTGTACATACATATCTACAAATTGATTTTATGTATGTATGTACATATGTATGTACATACAAATAAGTGTTTGCCTCCGTGTTTGAATACATTTTTTTTTTTTGTTTTTGTTGTTGTTCTAAATATTCGCCTGGTCTTTTATATATAGATGTCAAATATCTTCATAGTTTTTTTTTTTATTTGAAATTAAAAAACGTTGATTTAATTTTTATCTGTATTTACTTCAAAGTTTGTGAGGATTTGCTGTTTTAAGTAAAACTAAATTCCTTAAGATACATACTTTAGAATAATAGTAACTATAATAGAAATATTTCCTATATTTAATTTACATTTGTTTAAAGTTGATGCAGCTTATCTTCATTCTTAGAAATATTTTGATACAAAATTTTTTCCAGCCGTAGGCTTTTTTCATCACCTTTTACATTTATTTTAGAATATCTTGCATTGCCTTTTATACATTTATAAACATTTTTAAATGAAACTGATCCAGCAGTCCAGCTTATGTAATGATAGTTTTTTGTTAGCCAGCTTGCTTCTTTTTTTTATTTTTTATTGATTATTGAGTTTTATAATGAAATTATTATATTCGTAATTGTTGAAAACAATCGCTACTTCTTTTGCGATGAAATCATTTGAATTACTTTTGAAACCTTGTACGTATATAAAAATTATGTTGTTTTCCATATTACTCAATTTATAAGACTTTTCGAATTTGACCTTTGATAGGTATATATATTCTAGTATATGATCATGAATAAGAATACAGTAAGCTGATTTCTTTGCTTACTATTTCAAATTAAAATTTTATTCAATTAGCCCGATATTGAATAAAAGGAGCTTTTTTATCTTAAACTCTGGTACAGGTAGAAACGCATGAGATTCTTTCATATACTACCTTTGCTGGAATCTTAGATACATGTAATAACTATATAGAATTGCATTACGTTTATTTTTAAATTTTATGTTAGGATTATCATCATATGGATATGAGACTGAACTTAAATGTACTTTTAAATTAGTTAATTCATAATGAACAATCTTATTTTCTTCTTGAATAGCGATCAACAGAAAACGAAATCGTTTTCTTACAATTTCGGTCTAACCTCTCAACTGGTCCTCTAGTATACAATATGACTTTATATGTCAACATTTCTGACTCCTCTTTGTCAGCGTTAGGGATAATTAATTTTAAACTTTTTATTCTTCAAATTGTGTTACTTCATACTGATAATATGTTTAAGTACATTAATAATGTACGAGTATATGTTTATTTTATGACGGGTCCCTATAGCTTTTATTTGATGTTCTAGATGAAGTGTTTTTTTTTTTCTAATTTTATTAAAGTTTAGCGTATTGCGTATATATTTCTAATATATTTAAGTGAGCTTTTTGTACCTGTCAGACAGAGTGTACGTATCAGTTGATCAGTCAGTCTCTCTTTTTATTTTATTAATTTTTTCTTCTAATGTGTCACTACTATTTTTTCAGATTTTACTACTTGAAATAGAAAATATTTATATAATTTTAAAAGTATTAATATATACATACATATAGGTAAATATATGTATGTACGTAAAAATTAGTTCATATACAAAGAAATACATCTTTAATAATCAACTATTCTAGAAAATCGATCTAAAATAACACATTTACCTCCATCATCATTTCACCGTCAGTGTTTTCATAAAGTGTTAGAAACATTGGAATATCTATGTTTAGGAGAATTTTTACTTCAAGTGTTTCTATATAAGATTTGGTGTTTGACCCCTTGACGTTATTGTGGTTAACGTAGGCTGCGTTGTATCGCATTCAGATGTAATAATTTCTCACTTAGAAAAGGTCCTCATTACCATCAATCATACCTGTATATAATACATTCATGAGTTGAGTTGATTTAGATACAATTGCTGTCTACAAATTAATGATTAGAAAAAAGCTTTCTCATCACATTCTAACAGGTTTTAATATTTTGCTAGCATGCATGCTTTAGCATGCTATTCTATCAATAGTGAGGCGAGAGTCCGACATATAGTGGTGTTTCAATTAAAAATCTATACAATTAGAATTACGAATTCACTCTTTTGAATTTTTGACAAAGTAGATACATATGTATGTATGTATTTCACTTGCCACAAACTCTTAAAATTTCTGTACTTATAAAAATATGATGTCAGGAATTTTTTTAAATCATACATGCTTCGGCATGCTTCCAATATTTTTCTCGGTAAATTTATTTCATACTCATACAGATACAGATATAAAGTAAGATCTGTTTACATTCCATTTTACAATTTATGCATGCTTCAGCATGATTCTAGTTGAAGTCTGTATTTATTTAGTAAGTTTGTTTGATACCCATTCATACACATGTACATTGTTAAAGATTGGATATCAAAATCCAATTTTCTTAGTTTATCTAGAAATGAACAAAGTGAATATCTTTTATAATAACCATATTCACACTTTAAAATTTTGTGTGCTAGAGCTTTCGAAATGGAAAATGTACACCTTTTACTACAAAAATTGATAATATGATGTGTTGCTGAATATTTTGAACTCTTAAGTTTTCACAATATTTCATACAGACCATCAAGTTTAGAGAATTGTAGTATATTAAGCTATTTATCTTCCCTGAGACCTAACATTCCTAATCAATCCTTCAAAAAACCAATACAAACTAGATTTTTCCTTTTTAATTTTATTTATATTTTCATTGAATTTCAACATTTTGTACCTCTTCAAATTACTGTATACTGTATTTTGCACCTTTTTCTCATTCGTTGAGTTAACTTTAATCGCAAATATTTCAATGATGAGATGAACTTTTCTATTGTAGGCATTAAGTAAATCTTTGTGTATATCAATCCACTTATATGAACCATTATACCTAAATTCTTAACACATAATTCCTTTTAATGATCTATTAATTTATTCTACTATTGATGCTTTCATATTATGAAATTTTTAATCCACTGTTTATGCATGAATTTTGCAGTGTTTATTAAAAATTCTTTACCAACATCTATATGTTTTTTTTTTGTTTTGATACTCATATCATTTCAAAAATATTTTCCATTGCCTTGGTTTTTTTTTTTCGAGTGCAGCTTTTATTTTCAACGATACTCACAATATAAATTTTGAGAATGTGTCAGTTACAGTCAGCAAAAAATCAATAATTTCTATTTTCTCTAGAATAGCTACCTAGTTCACCTAAATCAGCTCCATAAAAGATCATCTATTCCATTCATTACATCACTACAATACACAAACAATTTTATAAATTTATTGTGGATTACGTTTACTAAATTTCTTTTTAAGGACATTGAGTTGTTTTACAGTTTTTTGGCGAATGTTGTGATCTACTTGATACATTTTCAGCTATTTATACTAAAATGTAGTTAATTTTCCAATCTATAAATTTTATCGCTCAGCTGTTCAATTTGTTTGTCAAAAGATGATTTAATTTTTAGAATGTCTTTTTCAATTTTATACCTATCTTCTATCGTTAATTTTATTTCGCACTCCACTCCATTAATTTGCATTTGAATATATCCTTGAATTATATTAATGCCTTAAGCTTTATTATTAATTCATCCTTTAGTTTCTAGATTTGAGTTTCGAGAAACAATTTACTGATAACATTATTCTCCGTCAGTGAATGATGATGATTCTCTATGTATGCATTGGTAGAAATTATATATTTTATTTAGTTTTCAAAATCAAACTTGTCATAGTATTTTCACGTTTTATCAATCACTAAAGAAAATAAACCCACTTTTAAACTCCATATTTGACCATCAACTTGTATTTTATCTTTATTCAGTTTTAGATTTCTATCACCAAATTCCCATTCATTATTGAAATCTTTAGGTGAGTCATAGTTTGTATCTAATTCATTTCTTCCTTTCAAGACTAATAAGTTAATATAAGTATCTTCGGTGTTGGAAAGCTGTGGGTAAAAATCATCTTCTTAATCATCATAATCATTCACAGTATTAGCATCATTAAATAAGATGGTATTATCAAATATTGTCCCTTTTGAAAGTTTCTTTAACTTCTTTCTATCTTGACTGATGGTTTCTGAGGCTTTAATACTTATACTATTTTCAGATTCTATATTGTTTTTACTTTGTTCTTTCTTGTGTATTCTTTCAATATTTTTAGAACTATTCATGAATTCTTTGAGAGGTTCTGTTTTAGGATCAAATATACATATCTCTTAGTTGTTCACGTGTATCTATTTCACCAGTTTTTATACTACGAAGCTTTTTCTTCAAGACGCTTCTTATCAACACCAACTGTTTAAAATTTTCTCATACATGTTTAATAATAGCAAATAAGAGGTATCAGCTATTAGATCAGGTACCACCTATTAGATCAGCTATCAGCTATCAGATCAGCTTATCAGGAGCTGGTCTGGTTTTCAGATCAGCTTATCAGGAGCTGGTCTGGTTTTCAGATCAGCTTATCAGGACCTGATCTGGTTTTCAGATCAGCTTATCAGGACCTGATCTGGTTTTCAGATCAGCTTATCAGGAGCTGGTCTGGTTTTCAGATCAGCTTATCAGGACCTGATCTGGTTTTCAGATCAGCTTATCAGGAGCTGGTCTGGTTTTCAGATCAGCTTATCAGGACCTGATCTGGTTTTCAGATCAGCTTATCAGGACCTGATCTGGGTTTCAGATCAGCTTATCAGGAGCTGGTCTGGTTTTACGATCAGCTTATCAGGAGCTGGTCTAGTTTTCAGATCAGGTTATCAGGTATCAAATCAGATTATCTGTTTCAGATTGGGTTATCAGTTTACAAGTAGCTGAACACTTATAACATCTAGATGATGGAATTTTAAGGTCAGATAAAATGTGAAAAACTATACTGTTATGTAGTCAAGTTATTTTCTAAGACGATCGTCACTTAATTCAGTATCTTTGCTTATAATCAAAATTCCATATTTTTAATACCAACAAGATTTATATTTTTCTCACATTACTTAAACATTCTAACTACATTATGATTATTTCCTATCAAATGTATGGTGATTCTGGAATAAATTTGACATTAGTAGAATGCATCAACATTCTTATCTTACCCCATACAAAAATATGCTTCTCACAACATGGTTAAATATCATATTGGTATTACTTCTAGCTTTCTTAAAAGAAATAACAGATTCATTATCTCTAAATGTGTAATACCTATGACTTTCATTAATGAAATTAATTTCTACAGCAATTCATATTTAGATTGTCTTTGAGTATAAATATGAAGATGATTTCAAGTTTTACTCCATCAAAACTTTCTAGCCAGCCAATCATAACATTATTATTATTTTTTTATTTATTTTTTTTTTCGCAATTTGACAGTCCAACTATTCTTGCACGAATAGAAATTGATAGAAGGGAACTATGATTTATTTTTGAGCTATCGTTTGATGACTCATCAAAATTTCGTATCATCCTATATTTAGGTTGTTTTACTAACCGCTTTTGTGTAACTAAATACATTTTATAAATATTATCTCTTATTATACAAAAAGTAAAATAATACAGCTTTTCGATTTCAGAAAATATTTTCTAAAATCGTGTAGCTGCATTATTTTATTTTTTTATAATAACAGATAATGCTGCATACTCACAATCAAAACAACATAAAAATAATATTTGTTTTGAGTATGAGTATGCGTCAATATTTATGAAATGCATTTAGTTACAAAAAATGTGGTTAGTAAAACAAAGTATATTTTAACAGTTTAAAATCAGTATTTTGTACGACAATACTGGTTTTAAACTCTTAAAATATACTTTGTTTTGACTATGAGTAGGAACCATTATCTCTTATTATAGGAAAAATAAAATAATATAGCCATATGATATCAGAAACTATTTTCCGATATCGTATAGCTACATTATTTTATTTTTTCTATAATAAGAGATAATATTTATGAAATACATTTCATAAATATTGGTACATACTCATAGTCAAAACAACCTAAAAATAGGATGGTACGAAATATTGATGAGTCATCAAACGATAGCTCAAAAATAAATCATAATTCCCTTCTATCAATTTCTATTCGTGCAAGAATAGTTGGACTGTCAAATTGCGAAAAAAAAAAATAAATAAAAAAATAATAATAATGTTATGATTGGCTGGCTAGAAAGTTTTGATGGAGTAAAACTTGAAATCATCTTCATATTTATACTCAAAGACAATCTAAATATGAATTGCTGTAGAAATTAATTTCATTAATGAAAGTCATAGGTATTACACATTTAGAGATAATGAATCTGTTATTTCTTTTAAGAAAGCTAGAAGTAATACCAATATGATATTTAACCATGTTGTGAGAAGCATATTTTTGTATGGGGTAAGATAAGAATGTTGATGCATTCTACTAATGTCAAATTTATTCCAGAATCACCATACATTTGATAGGAAATAATCATAATGTAGTTAGAATGTTTAAGTAATGTGAGAAAAATATAAATCTTGTTGGTATTAAAAATATGGAATTTTGATTATAAGCAAAGATACTGAATTAAGTGACGATCGTCTTAGAAAATAACTTGACTACATAACAGTATAGTTTTTCACATTTTATCTGACCTTAAAATTCCTTCATCTAGATGTTATAAGTGTTCAGCTACTTGTAAACTGATAACCCAATCTGAAACAGATAATCTGATTTGATACCTGATAACCTGATCTGAAAACTAGACCAGCTCCTGATAAGCTGATCGTAAAACCAGACCAGCTCCTGATAAGCTGATCTGAAACCCAGATCAGGTCCTGATAAGCTGATCTGAAAACCAGATCAGGTCCTGATAAGCTGATCTGAAAACCAGACCAGCTCCTGATAAGCTGATCTGAAAACCAGATCAGGTCCTGATAAGCTGATCTGAAAACCAGACCAGCTCCTGATAAGCTGATCTGAAAACCAGATCAGGTCCTGATAAGCTGATCTGAAAACCAGATCAGGTCCTGATAAGCTGATCTGAAAACCAGACCAGCTCCTGATAAGCTGATCTGAAAACCAGACCAGCTCCTGATAAGCTGATCTGATAGCTGATAGCTGATCTAATAGGTGGTACCTGATCTAATAGCTGATACCTCTTATTTGCTATTATTAAACATGTATGAGAAAATTTTAAACAGTTGGTGTTGATAAGAAGCGTCTTGAAGAAAAAGCTTCGTAGTATAAAAACTGGTGAAATAGATACACGTGAACAACTAAGAGATATGTATATTTGATCCTAAAACAGAACCTCTCAAAGAATTCATGAATAGTTCTAAAAATATTGAAAGAATACACAAGAAAGAACAAAGTAAAAACAATATAGAATCTGAAAATAGTATAAGTATTAAAGCCTCAGAAACCATCAGTCAAGATAGAAAGAAGTTAAAGAAACTTTCAAAAGGGACAATATTTGATAATACCATCTTATTTAATGATGCTAATACTGTGAATGATTATGATGATTAAGAAGATGATTTTTACCCACAGCTTTCCAACACCGAAGATACTTATATTAACTTATTAGTCTTGAAAGGAAGAAATGAATTAGATACAAACTATGACTCACCTAAAGATTTCAATAATGAATGGGAATTTGGTGATAGAAATCTAAAACTGAATAAAGATAAAATACAAGTTGATGGTCAAATATGGAGTTTAAAAGTGGGTTTATTTTCTTTAGTGATTGATAAAACGTGAAAATACTATGACAAGTTTGATTTTGAAAACTAAATAAAATATATAATTTCTACCAATGCATACATAGAGAATCATCATCATTCACTGACGGAGAATAATGTTATCAGTAAATTGTTTCTCGAAACTCAAATCTAGAAACTAAAGGATGAATTAATAATAAAGCTTAAGGCATTAATATAATTCAAGGATATATTCAAATGCAAATTAATGGAGTGGAGTGCGAAATAAAATTAACGATAGAAGATAGGTATAAAATTGAAAAAGACATTCTAAAAATTAAATCATCTTTTGACAAACAAATTGAACAGCTGAGCGATAAAATTTATAGATTGGAAAATTAACTACATTTTAGTATAAATAGCTGAAAATGTATCAAGTAGATCACAACATTCGCCAAAAAACTGTAAAACAACTCAATGTCCTTAAAAAGAAATTTAGTAAACGTAATCCACAATAAATTTATAAAATTGTTTGTGTATTGTAGTGATGTAATGAATGGAATAGATGATCTTTTATGGAGCTGATTTAGGTGAACTAGGTAGCTATTCTAGAGAAAATAGAAATTATTGATTTTTTGCTGACTGTAACTGACACATTCTCAAAATTTATATTGTGAGTATCGTTGAAAATAAAAGCTGCACTCGAAAAAAAAAACCAAGGCAATGGAAAATATTTTTGAAATGATATGAGTATCAAAACAAAAAAAAAACATATAGATGTTGGTAAAGAATTTTTAATAAACACTGCAAAATTCATGCATAAACAGTGGATTAAAAATTTCATAATATGAAAGCATCAATAGTAGAATAAATTAATAGATCATTAAAAGGAATTATGTGTTAAGAATTTAGGTATAATGGTTCATATAAGTGGATTGATATACACAAAGATTTACTTAATGCCTACAATAGAAAAGTTCATCTCATCATTGAAATATTTGCGATTAAAGTTAACTCAACGAATGAGAAAAAGGTGCAAAATACAGTATACAGTAATTTGAAGAGGTACAAAATGTTGAAATTCAATGAAAATATAAATAAAATTAAAAAGGAAAAATCTAGTTTGTATTGGTTTTTTGAAGGATTGATTAGGAATGTTAGGTCTCAGGGAAGATAAATAGCTTAATATACTACAATTCTCTAAACTTGATGGTCTGTATGAAATATTGTGAAAACTTAAGAGTTCAAAATATTCAGCAACACATCATATTATCAATTTTTGTAGTAAAAGGTGTACATTTTCCATTTCGAAAGCTCTAGCACACAAAATTTTAAAGTGTGAATATGGTTATTATAAAAGATATTCACTTTGTTCATTTCTAGATAAACTAAGAAAATTGGATTTTGATATCCAATCTTTAACAATGTACATGTGTATGAATGGGTATCAAACAAACTTACTAAATAAATACAGACTTCAACTAGAATCATGCTGAAGCATGCATAAATTGTAAAATGGAATGTAAACAGATCTTACTTTATATCTGTATCTGTATGAGTATGAAATAAATTTACCGAGAAAAATATTGGAAGCATGCCGAAGCATGTATGATTTAAAAAAATTCCTGACATCATATTTTTATAAGTACAGAAATTTTAAGAGTTTGTGGCAAGTGAAATACATACATACATATGTATCTACTTTGTCAAAAATTCAAAAGAGTGAATTCGTAATTCTAATTGTATAGATTTTTAATTGAAACACCACTATATGTCGGACTCTCGCCTCACTATTGATAGAATAGCATGCTAAAGCATGCATGCTAGCAAAATATTAAAACCTGTTAGAATGTGATGAGAAAGCTTTTTTCTAATCATTAATTTGTAGACAGCAATTGTATCTAAATCAACTCAACTCATGAATGTATTATATACAGGTATGATTGATGGTAATGAGGACCTTTTCTAAGTGAGAAATTATTACATCTGAATGCGATACAACGCAGCCTACGTTAACCACAATAACGTCAAGGGGTCAAACACCAAATCTTATATAGAAACACTTGAAGTAAAAATTCTCCTAAACATAGATATTCCAATGTTTCTAACACTTTATGAAAACACTGACGGTGAAATGATGATGGAGGTAAATGTGTTATTTTAGATCGATTTTCTAGAATAGTTGATTATTAAAGATGTATTTCTTTGTATATGAACTAATTTTTACGTACATACATATATTTACCTATATGTATGTATATATTAATACTTTTAAAATTATATAAATATTTTCTATTTCAAGTAGTAAAATCTGAAAAAATAGTAGTGACACATTAGAAGAAAAAATTAATAAAATAAAAAGAGAGACTGACTGATCAACTGATACGTACACTCTGTCTGACAGGTACAAAAAGCTCACTTAAATATATTAGAAATATATACGCAATACGCTAAACTTTAATAAAATTAGAAAAAAAAAAACACTTCATCTAGAACATCAAATAAAAGCTATAGGGACCCGTCATAAAATAAACATATACTCGTACATTATTAATGTACTTAAACATATTATCAGTATGAAGTAACACAATTTGAAGAATAAAAAGTTTAAAATTAATTATCCCTAACGCTGACAAAGAGGAGTCAGAAATGTTGACATATAAAGTCATATTGTATACTAGAGGACCAGTTGAGAGGTTAGACCGAAATTGTAAGAAAACGATTTCGTTTTCTGTTGATCGCTATTCAAGAAGAAAATAAGATTGTTCATTATGAATTAACTAATTTAAAAGTACATTTAAGTTCAGTCTCATATCCATATGATGATAATCCTAACATAAAATTTAAAAATAAACGTAATGCAATTCTATATAGTTATTACATGTATCTAAGATTCCAGCAAAGGTAGTATATGAAAGAATCTCATGCGTTTCTACCTGTACCAGAGTTTAAGATAAAAAAGCTCCTTTTATTCAATATCGGGCTAATTGAATAAAATTTTAATTTGAAATAGTAAGCAAAGAAATCAGCTTACTGTATTCTTATTCATGATCATATACTAGAATATATATACCTATCAAAGGTCAAATTCGAAAAGTCTTATAAATTGAGTAATATGGAAAACAACATAATTTTTATATACGTACAAGGTTTCAAAAGTAATTCAAATGATTTCATCGCAAAAGAAGTAGCGATTGTTTTCAACAATTACGAATATAATAATTTCATTATAAAACTCAATAATCAATAAAAAATAAAAAAAAGAAGCAAGCTGGCTAACAAAAAACTATCATTACATAAGCTGGACTGCTGGATCAGTTTCATTTAAAAATGTTTATAAATGTATAAAAGGCAATGCAAGATATTCTAAAATAAATGTAAAAGGTGATGAAAAAAGCCTACGGCTGGAAAAAATTTTGTATCAAAATATTTCTAAGAATGAAGATAAGCTGCATCAACTTTAAACAAATGTAAATTAAATATAGGAAATATTTCTATTATAGTTACTATTATTCTAAAGTATGTATCTTAAGGAATTTAGTTTTACTTAAAACAGCAAATCCTCACAAACTTTGAAGTAAATACAGATAAAAATTAAATCAACGTTTTTTAATTTCAAATAAAAAAAAAAACTATGAAGATATTTGACATCTATATATAAAAGACCAGGCGAATATTTAGAACAACAACAAAAACAAAAAAAAAAAATGTATTCAAACACGGAGGCAAACACTTATTTGTATGTACATACATATGTACATACATACATAAAATCAATTTGTAGATATGTATGTACACATAATATCAAATTTCTTATCAATACTCAAATATTTATTAGATCTTGACAATCACACTTACATATCTACATCATAAAAATATATGAATAACGCAAACCATTCAGTCAGAGCACATGCCCAAGCTAAACGACCTTATTATGGACAGAGAAACTATAAATTCCCATGATCGTATGAAAAGAAGTTCAGGGAAAGAAGCCGGACGTAGTTAAATAAACAAAATCTGTAATATAAACAAATTTCTCGTAGGCAGACTTTAAAGCTGGACAATTTTAAGCATGACAAAATACCCAGCAACCTTGAGTATGAAAATATACACAATTTTAAGCATGACAAAATACCCAGCAACCTTGAGTATGAAAATATACTTATGTATATGTATCAGATATATGAAAATATTTTATAGAACCAAATCTCGATATTGAATACAATTTATTTCTACGTACATAAAACTACTAGCGTGAGAAAATCATACGCACACACACGCACACACACACACACACATATATACCAGATTTCATCTAAGAAAAATTCAAATTATTTCAACAACACACCACCCCTCACAAAACACGGCCAACCTTAAATTCCTACAGATATGCATACAAAAATTCTCACGGTCATTCCTACAAACAACACTGACAACAACACAAATCACGATCAGCCTTAAACTCCTACGAACATGCATACAGATTCCCACGGGTACATATCACTCGTACGACAACACCCTCGCCTATCCTCAAATCACTAATAGCATTAAACTTCTACAAACATATGTACATACACACAGACATATTACTACACCAACCTCACCTACCCTAAATCATGATCAGCCTTAATTTTTTACAGACATATATACATACAGATTCCTACGTATACATATTACAACAACACCCTCACCTCTCCCAAATCACGATCAGCCTTAAGCTCCTACAAACATATAGACATACATACACGCAGTTGATCAACCTCAACTACACCACACCCACTCCCAATAACAGCCTCGCTTAAATTCCTCCGGACAGACACATCCACAAATCCCATGGATACATACTACTCGTACAACAACATCCTCACCTACCCCAAATCACTATAAGCCTTAAATTCCTACAGACTTGCAACACCTGCATACACGCAGTCGATCTACCTCAACTACACCCCGCCCCCTGTCAATCATACCCTCACACAAATTCCAACAGACAGGTATACACACATACACCGAATCTATCTACCTCAACTACACCACGCTCCCCCGGCTAATCACAGCCTCGCACAACAGACAGACAGACACATCCATAAACTCCCTCGGTTATATATTACAACAACAACTCCACCCACCCAAATCACGGCCTGTCTTCAAATCCTATATTAGCATTAACAATAATAATTCCCGTCGGAATTATGAAAAATCATTTTCCCGTCGGCATTTGAAAAAAATAATAATCATGTTTTGCCGTCGGCATTAGGAAAAATATTCATGCATTGCCGTCGGCATTAGGAAAAAATGCCGACTATTTCACCCCCATTAGTAATAGGAAAAATCATATTCATGATTTTCCCGTTGGTACTAGGAAAAATCATATTCATGATTTTCCCGTCGTCATATACATACATACATTACAAAAAGAAAAACCTCCAACCTATGAACCCACTTAACGTATTCCCACAAAAAACAAAATCACCCGTTCACACAATTAATGTAACCCCCAAAAAAAAAAAATCACCCGTTCCCACAAGGGTTAATGTAAACAAAAAAAAAAAAAAAAAAAAAAAAAAACTCCTAATGTAAACAAAAAATTCCTTATGTAAACAAAAAAACATCAAAGCGTGCCGCCGAAAACTCAAGGGTATCAAATTTCACAAATTTCCAAGAATTTTAAAATTTTAAAATTTTAATTACCCAAATTTTAAAATTTTGTACTGAAATTCTCAAATTTCAAATTTTAATTACCCAAATTTCACAATTTTAATCGGCGCCCGGATTGGCAGTTCCCTACTACTTATATTTATTTATTTATTTTATTGCATATACATATACAGGGATTGATGACATTGTAGTTTTGTATATTTGCAGAAATTCTAAAGCTTAAGCAAATAAATTAATAGTATCCTAACCATAAAAGAGCAATTTAATCTAATAAGTTTATTTAAAAATACCAGCAGGCATGTGAAAGGATTTATTAATAACTTTGTATTTTGCAAATATGCAAATCTCTATCAAGATCATTTGTTTTCATTTAGATTAGTTTATGGCAATGGCTATTCTTTCTTTGAATATTTCTTTAATTAGAATTATATAAAAGGTAAAGTTATTATACTTGAAGCTAGTGCAATGAAAGAGTTTAAAATTTGTTCTGAAAGAAAATTTAAGATTAAAGGCCTTATTTACAATATAACAATATCAAAAGTAAGTAAGTATAAGCGCATGAAATTTCAAATTATGTTAACGATAACCCACGAACGAATTCATAAATTTTAATAATATTTGCAGCAGTCAAAGTTGTTTTTAGCGTTCCGTTTTCTACAAGATGTCCGTCTATTCGTCCATATGTCTGTCACAGGATGTTTTCTCAAGAACCGTTCGAGCTACTGGCCTGAAATTTTCACAGAATATGTAAAACTTCAGCCGCTACAACAACAAATCTATGTTTTAAAGCGAGTAACAAAACATGCTGAAATCCTAATTTAATATACAGATAATTATGTGCTCGTAAAGCCACTTGAAATTTTCAAAGTTACAGCCTGTTTGTGTAAGACGTTGACGTTCCTTTAATCCAGCTACGTCCAAACACACATATGCTGGGAACACAACTGGGACGAACGACGAATTTCGTCCACATCGACGAATTCGTCGATAAGAATTCGCTGCATAAATTCGTCGTGTGAAGCACAATAACGTCGAATTTACTCAGCGAATTCAGCTGTTATAATTGCTAAATTTGGTTATTGTGTGTGCAAAAAGAGAGAGAGAGAGAGAAAAAATTGTTTTTTCGTCGTTCGTCGATGTACAGAATAGAAATAAATCTATCTCAGAGTTCGTCACGCAAGATGAATTTCGTTCGATGGCGGTGTTGTGTTAATTTTCATATGCATCAATGTGTTTCATTTCAGATGATGAAAGTTCGCACCAAAAAATTCGTCGTTCGTCCCAGTTGTGTTCCTAGTAATATTCTGATATTTGCATTTGGGGTAAATAGCTTTGAAAGCTCTTAAATTCGTTCTTGTTTCTTTGCAAGCATTGTTGTCACCGAGATCTAATTGCGTATTGTGCTCTCTTCAGCTCTCGTCGTTGTGAAAGCACAAAAGCTCTTTTGTAAAAGTTTGCACACTGTGCATATGGCTTGAACGTATCTGCTCTAATCCCTTACAGAAACGTCAAGATTTCCATCGTTAACGTCTTCCACAACTAATTAATACTGAAATTTAAAAAATCAAAATTAAAGGCTATTCTATCAGTTAATGTTATTTTTACTATATAATTTTGACAACTTGCTGTATGTTGGAAACTGTAAGAGGCAAAGCAAACTCTTGAAATTTTCAAAAATAATAAAACTAAAAAATCTCAAAGTTAAAAAATGCCGAAAAAAAATCACCAAAATGAAAAAAAGCTCTTATATACAAAATATCACCATAAATAAAAAAATCGCTTAAATGCAAAAAAAACGCCACAAGTAAAAAGGTCGGCAAAAAACTAAAAAAATCGCTAAAAACCGAAAAAAGGTACCAAATCGAAAAAAGCGCCAAGACTAAAATAAATCGCTTAAACTAAAAAACAACCGAAAAGTCGCCAAAACAACCAACAAAATCACCAAAACGAAAAAAAATCGTCAAAAACCGAAAAAAAGTGCCACTATTAAAAAAACACCAAGACTAAATAAAAACCGCTAAAACTAAAAACCAACCGAAAAAATCGCCAAAAACCTGAAAAAACACTTAAACGAAAAAAATTGCCAAAAACCGCAAAAAATCGGCAAAAACGAAAAAAGGGCTAAAGCTTTGAAAAAGCTCCAAAACTAAAAATAGCCAAAAACCGTTTACATCAAGTGAGATATTTGATTATATAAGCTAAAGTTCGTATAGGATTACATATGCAGTGCCTGTACGGAACCCTTCGTCTGCGAGTCACTTTGCTGAATTTATTAGAGTATAAAAGATGTTAAAAACATTTGGATGCGATTGGTTTTGCAGTTTAAAATTTATATGAAATAAAGATTTTTTAGACAACTTTATTTTCGAAAATTCTCAAAATCTATGAAATGTAATGTAAATGTAAATGAGATCAAGATATACATAATGCCCTAAATTGGGTTCGGATATGTTAAACCATTCTTAACTTAGGAGGGGATGACATACATACATACATACATACATACACACACAAACACACACGCAGATATTCTTTTATAAAAATTTTAAATTGTTAACTATCTTTTGCTTTAGTCTTCTTACGTTTCCTGGACCCTGATTGCAATTAATTTTTTAACAATATCGTTTATGATTTTTAAAAAATAAGAAGCCAAGAGGAAAAGAAAAATATATAAGCAATTCAATTTATAAATCATTTTCTTACGCTAACTCTTTGGCAAGGGCTATTGAGGCTGTTCCAGGCATAGACTACGTTGGTGTTTATGCAGATAATATATTTGCAATCGCTTCAGGAAATCATGATGATGTTTGCTTGAAACTAGAAGATCTGGATGAAGCTATCCAACAGTGGGCAGAAGTCAGAGGTGCCGTTATACCAGTTGAGAAGGCAGAGATTCTACATGTTTGCAGGAAAAGAGTATGTAGTTTTGATAGAATTAGTATCAGAAACATTGACATTGCCATTAAGGATCAGATGAGAATTTTGGGAATATTATTCACGAGAAATTTGCTATGGAATGCCCAAGTAAAACACGTGTCATCAAAACTTAGCAAAATAAACAACCTCCTGAAACTAATATGCTCACGTAACAAGGGCCCGCATTTTAATACTGCACTTGGAATATGTCAATCTCTTGTCACTGGCACGATATTACACGGTATTACGATCTACGGATGGACTTCAGGGAAAAATGTTAGAACGTTAGATACTGCTATTAATAACTGTTACAGAACATCATCTGGGCTATTAAGAGCTACTCCACTAGATAAACTTAGACAAGAGGCCGGATTTCGGAATTTCCGATTTTTGTTGGAAAAGACTGCTGTCAATATGGCATCTAGGGCTATAACAATTATCTCCGATGGGCTCCACACAAACTTTTGGAGCCACATTAGACGCAACGATACACGATTACCTTCTGCCATCAAGGAAATTGTAATGTTACTTGCGAAATCTCGCATATCATTACCAGATAAGCCTGACTTAATTCCTCGGAGATCTGACTGTGTTAAGACAGACATAAGCCTAAGTGTTCATAGCAAAAACAATGTTAGCCCCATTATTTTTAAAAGGGATTTGCACAGTAAATTAGCATCTTATGGTCCTGAAATGGTAATCTATACTGACGGCTCTTTCAACAGTGGTGTAACAACATACTCAGTTATTCAACAAACTGGTACAGCACTTTTTACTGATGTTTTTAAAGTGCGTTTACCTAATAATTCAGGAGTTTTTTCTGCAGAACTGGGTGCCATAAAGGCATACATGGGCATACTGCATTAGTTTTTTACTGCATTAAGTGTTTCAGTAATCAGTAAAAATTACTGATTACTGAAAAAAAATCAGTATTCAGTAAATTTTACTGGTTACTGAAAAGAGAAATCAGTATTCAGTAAATTTTACTGGTTAATGAAAAAAAAAATCAGTATTCAGTAAATTTTACTGGTTAATGAAAAAAAAAATCAGTATTCAGTAAATTTTACTGGTTACTGAAAAGAGAAATCAGTATTCAGTAAATTTTACTGGTTACTGAAAAGAGAAATCAGTATTCAGTAAATTTTACTGATTACTGAAAAGAGAAATCAGTATTCAGTAAAAAGTTAATATGCATATTTGATTATTCAATATTCATAACCAGATGTTGATGTACAGCCCAATTTAAGCGATGTGGGAACTTATCTCCAGGAAACAATTTTATACTTGGCCGAACGGGATACAACAACAAATTGCCTGCATAAGCACAATGCCATAAAAAACGTTTTTATGAAATACAATACCCTACACTACCTTCATCAGCACCTGAAGGACGACTGTTTTCTTTCGCTGGAATTGTGAATCGCTCTAGAAGACAAAACCTAAGCGATAAAAATTTTGAAATGCTTATATGCATATAGTTATGGATGTATTGGTCTAGAAGTAGGTGTTTAAGTCTCTCATCTATGCAAATCAGTTTTTATTTACCCAATAACACATTTCGTTTTTAGATAATTTAAAAAAATAAAAACATGTTAAACTTTTAAAGCCATTTTTCTCCGAATCTCGTTTTTTCAGTTATGCCACTATTCATGTAAGTGAGCAATGTGTACATATCATTTTCAAAACACACAGTATCTACTATCAGTCATTTACTGATTGCTGCATTTTTTTACACAAATCAGTAAAATGTACTGAATTCTGATCTTATTTTCAGCAATCAGTACTTTTTACTGAATACTGATTTTTTTTCAATAATCAGTAAAATTTACTGAATACTGATTTCTCTTTTCAGTAACCAGTAAAATTTACTGAATACTGATTTTTTTTTCATTAACCAGTAAAATTTACTGAATACTGATTTTTTTTTTCAGTAATCAGTAAAAAAAGAAAATACTGAAAAAGTACTGGTACTGAAAAATGCCCGTCTATGCATAAAGGCTGCAATATCATATGATATTCAAAAGAAGGTCAAAACGATTATTTGTACGGACAGTCTCAGTGCTATTAGGGCTTTAGCTAAGAACCATAATGGAACTTACGACAACATCGTCAGTTTACCACATGGAAACCCGAGTATATTAATTTCATGGATTCCATCACATATTGGTATTGAGGGGAATGAATACGCAGATAAAGCAGCAAAGGATGCACAAAATTTAGCTGAGATAACAGACATCCCATGCATTTCGAATGTTATTTCGAACCAATTCCGTAATCTTCAAAAACAACTTTATCCTATACAACAAAAACCCAGATATAATTCTAGCTATACGAGAGGCGACTGTGTGATGATGAGTCGTTTGAGAGTTGGTAAAGCAATTTTTAATACGCAACATTATTTCGACCGAACTGATCCGGCAAAATGCTCCCATTGTAATGTCATCGTATCCGTTTCACACATTTTAACAGAATGCCCAATATCCAGGATTGGTGAAAACTTGCGATGAAATAATAGACTGCACGACGGTAGCAAATTTATCATCTATCCGCAAGGGCCTCCTGAGTCATGGTATTCGGGGTGTATAGTTTAAGTTCGAAATTCTTTTTTACATACATACATATGTATGTATTTAATTTCATTATTATTTACTTTAAAATTCGTAAATTCAATTTTTTTAACTTTTTTAATATTTTTAATTTAATTTAATTCTGTCACTCATTTGTAAAATTAATTTTTTTCTATCTGAACAACAATTATTTTTATTTATTGAGCGCACATGGTCTAGTTACCCGGCGCCTTCTGTATATTTTAAAAATTAATTTTTAAGGTATATTGTTATAAATAAATAAATAAATCATTTTCTTTTACTTCCAAAATTTCCTTTTCTATAATAATTATTAAAAAATAAATTAATAAATAAATATTTATATAGGTAAATTGTAAACATATATTCATTCATAATTCAACAATGTGTTTATTTAACACTAAATAATTCGATCATTTTGTTTAAATATGTAATAGCTTTAATGCAACAAAAGCATTTACAAAATTCGTAACTCAATTATTTGATAATAAAAACAATAGTTAAATTTACGAGCACGTTAAGCAAACGATGATATTGTTTAATGTATTGAAAACTAATTTAAACAATAATATTTTATGAGAATACATAAAGTCAAAAACTATATGATTTATAAATTGCAAATTTATAGTCAAGCGATGACAATAAACAAATTTTCTAAATATCAAATAGAAATAAAATAAAATAAAACTCTACCATGTACACACATACATATGTACATATCGTTGCTCACATGTAGAAAGACCCTAACTCAAATAATTGTAACTTTACAGGAGTAGGTAAAAAAGCATAAGAGAAACAGTGTACAACTGCTTGTACAAACTGTTTGTACAAAATGCTTGTAAAAGCTTTATTTTTTACACTATTGCATTAATTTTTTGTGACGAGGTTTATTTGTGTGAAATGTATTGGAATCACTGAAAACTCAATTTTGTAAAAAATACCAGTTAGGGCCTTTTTACTTGACACCAGCGATATGTATGTATGTACTTGTAAGTATTTATGTGTGACAGATAGACAACATTTTTTTTTACATTAATTTAACGAATAAAGAATAAGAAAAAAAATTAAATTGTTTTTGAAAAAGCATAAAACAAATTTGACAATAGAAATAATAAAATAAACAAAACATGCACAAATACAATCAACTATCTAATGCACACTTATTCAAATACAAAACACGGTAGAGCTACAGTGGGATTGATGAAGAAAAAAAGCAACAAAAAAATATTGCAAATTTAACCCAGTAAAAAAAATTGGAAGTCATTCTACAGGAAGTACATTTTCATTGCTTCCAAGAAATCGATATTTTTAATTTGCCAATACTTAGCAGAAAACCAAGTAGAATATTATTTTAGGCATACAAAACCTTGGAATTCCTCCATAGTTGTAGAAAATACTTACCAGAATTTTAAAAAATTGATTTTTTTAAATAATTTTTTGAACTAATTTTAGTCTAAAATTTAAAAGTTATTTACTTAAATTTACATAAAAGCACTGTTTCGGGCTTAAATTCATATAAAAAGAAACGAGTTGTTAAAATAGGTAACTATTTACAATTTTTTCTATATGAAAATACATATTATCATACAACACAAAAAAAGGAAATTTTTCTTAAAATCGCTTCTAATTCGTTGACCAGGCATCGAAAAAGAGAACTTTTTGCAATGACAACCCTTTGTAAAATTCATTAGATCGGATCGAAATTTGCACTGCTTCCAGATCGCAAACTCTACATTTTCATGACTTTTTTCGACTGTCTTTTTTTTACTGGGTAATTCTATGAAGAATTTTTGTTTGTTGTTAGACAAGCACGTCTATATGCATTTCGTTTCTGCTTAAGAAACACATCAAAACTTACCTAAGGAAAGTTTAAAAATTCATATATTTATAGAAAAACTCGCTTAAGGCCCTGATGCACTATCCTATACGATCTCACAATTCATTCACAAGAAAATTTTGCAGAAATCTGACCAGCTTTAAGAAATCGCTTCGAAATGTGGTATTTAAGGTGCCACACTATCATACAAAAATGATGCAAAAACAACATTCTCAGCTGTCTGAGAATAAAAACAACTCTGATCGCATGGAATCTAGCATTTTATGATATTTTTCATAAATATTTCTAAAATCGCAAGACTTCCCAAAAAAAAATATGTCACACAGTTGCATTTTCAGTCCACACTACTACACTTTCTTACCTGACATATTTGGCAGATCGCGCGATTGTGTAGAATAGTGAATCACGGCCTTTAATCTTATTGAGAGTTACGTACATATACATAATTGCTAAATACACAAAAATTTCTATTGTTTATTTTGTATCAAATACATTTTCTGTTTTTTTTTTTGTGAACACATGCTGTGAACTGTATTAATGTATTTCGTATTTTGAATGACAAAAGAAGAAGAACTACCCAGCAAAAAATTTCAAAAAAGGTAATCGGGTTTGGAATTAAGCATTTTTGGTGGAAGCTGTTCCTTACTGGATTACCAACTTGATGATTTTAACAAGGCGTGAGACTAAAATAAACGATTCCTGAGAAGTACTTATTTTTTTTTATTGGCAACTTGTTCACGTAATCTATTTAATCTAAAAAAAATTATTCTCCTCATTTAGCAACTTGTACATATTTTTTTTAAATTTTAGGTAATGTGATTTGTAAGCGAGTAATGAAATTTTGTAATCAGAAAAGTAAGTCATTATATGGCAAGTAGTTCTAATAGTAATGTGTAATTTTTTGCTGGGAAGCTACTTCCAAGTACTGTCACATAGTCTCTCTCTCTCTCTCTCTATACATAATTTGTTAAAATTTTAATAGACGATACAATGATACGAGTACAAATTGGTTTGTGAATAGAACTAATGAATTACAAAGCCTCAAACAAAAACTTTTAAATTTACCACAAACATTTTTCCCTACAAACTTTCTTTGATTCAATCGGTTTAATAGTTTTAAATTTATTTGCAAAAAAAATGTGTTCTCGAAAATTTTTTCTCGAATTTTTTGTTTTATTTCAAAACATATTGAAATCGACTTGAACGATTAAAAGTGCTCTCCTGCAAAAACAGTAAAATATGACTTAAGCACTTTTTCCTTATTGCCACAGATGTTATGTTACCACTGTGCTTAATTTAAATTTGATTTTATTATTTACGCAAGTGATTTTTTGTTTGTTTCGTTTATTTCATTCGCTTCAAAGTATGCAACACTATTTTCATAAATACTAAATTTCTCTGTCACCAACACAATAGTGAGAAAAATCTAAGCATAAAATAATTTCTCCCCCTCCCACCAATAAACAATGTTTTTTAATGCAAAATAAAAATAAAAGAGATGAAAGAGCGAGCCAGGAATGAAATAACAAATAAAATAAATAAATTTGCGCATTATTAACAAACAACTGTACACAATTGTATTTACAATAAAAAGCGTGAATGAATGAAATTGTTGCTGTGGCGCTTGAAAGTTCAACATGAAGTGCACTTAAAGAAATGTCAGCTACAAAAGAAAAGATTATATAAAACTATATATTTTCAATTAGAGCAATTATTATGATAATGCTAGTGTAACACCACGTATTGTTTACATCTCACGTTTCAGTCTTAATTATGTTCTTTATATATATTTTCGATATTCTTCTTTCTTCAAACTGCTTTTTCAGATGAAAACGGCTGAACTCAACAGAGGCAAAGCTTGAAATTGTTGTATAAAGAGGTGTTCTGTATACCGCGTGTTTTGAAATCGTGCGATTTCCAATAAGAAAAAGCAGTGTCCTACTGATCGGACGATTTAGTTCATTCGAAGTTAAGTTCGTATCAAATATTTTAAAAATGTAAAACATTAAAACCAATTAAAAAAACTACAATAAGTCAGCTTTTTAATTGAGCTTTTTCCTGGAAATTAGACGATTTGAAAACATGTGAGTTATAGAACACCTTTGATAATTTTTATAACATAAGTCTGGTAAATTGTAAAATATTTTGTACATTCTTTTGTAATAAGCTATATCGTCATTTGCAAAAAAAAACCAAAAATACGATTATCATATTTAATAAGAGTTTCTTTTATTAAGACATTACACATAATTTAAGCTCGGTAGACATTCCAAAAAATATGATTAATGAAACTTAAAGTTTTATGATTAATAGACTTACAAAAATTAAGATCTTAAGTTTAAATTTCATTAATCATTTAAATAATATACTTTACACTTCATTCTAGAGGCGCTCGTCTTGTTTACAATAAGTTGCATGGGAGTTAAAATTGCTTATAATTTTTTGTAAAGCCATGTAAGTATCTTTATATGACTATTATAATATTCAAACAATTTCTTTTTTTTTATACACTATCAGCTAAGTCCGGAAAATGTTACCCCTAGCTCAATTTTCAACAAAATTGGTTAGATATTTTTGGAGAGGCAGTAATTTTGCCTATTTCCCCCTCTTGCTGCTTGCAGGCGAAGTGAAAGGAGAACAGCGTACTGAACGCTGACAACGCTGATGATAAAGCTGTAGTGGCCTTCGAAAACAGCTAGTTGTTCCGTTCTACTAAATGTTTGTCAGAATATTTACAATTAACTTCGGTGTTATTTGTTCATTAATAATTATCACATGTAATTTAGCTTACAAAGCGATACGAACTTTAGCCTATTCAAATCATAAATATACACCCAGAGAAAAAATAGCTTAAATCCAATAAAAGCCATATTGAATTAATAAGAAACATTAACGAAAGTCTAGTCATGTTGAAATTTCTTATTTCAATATGGAAAAATATTAATTTACAGTATTAATTTTATTTATTTTTGAGTATCTCAATATACATTTTCTATTATATAAAAAATCATTGAATTAATGTTACGCATTCCCTGAGTGTAGGCTTTGCTTTTATTGCTTAAATAAACCTGTTCTAAAACGTTCAGTAATATTGTTTGAGTTTAGGGGGCTTATCGTCCCTGGACCCACCCCATACCAAATTAATTTTAATTTATTTTATTTATTAAATGTTACAAATTATAGCATAACTTAATTTAAATGAGAATAGTAGTAACAAATACCTTCACTCTTGTAGTGAAACAGACCGGAGTCTATGGTGGGAATCGAACCCACAACCTACACACTGATAGTGTAGCACACTACTCACTAGCCCACCGAGGCACCCGCCTAAGTACTTAAGTGGAACCTTATGAAGCCTATGTCCGTTATAAGATTTTATTCTCCATTTTGTTGAAAAATTTTTAAAATCGGAATTATTGAACAATCAAGAAAAATTCTTTTAAAAAAATAAGTAAGTAAAAATATGCTGTAGATAATAACACCAATTGACACTCGCTAATGCAAATGGGTAAATTAAATTAAATTAATCGTTTGATTAATTTTCAAACACTACAAAGTTCAGAGATGGAAACTCAACGATTTAGACTTAGAAGAGCTAAAAGGCGCATCTCATTCACCCAGTATCTTCTACAAAAAATCTCCTGAATTTATGATTTTTATTAGTACGAGTAGTCAGTTTTAAGCACTTTCTTTAGTTGTGCAACAGTATTCATTAAGTAATAGCTCTACAACCCAGTGAACATTTTTTATAAACATGTCTGATTTCAGAAAAACTGTTGTGAACAATCAACCAAGTTGACTACATAACCGCGCTTGTAGCTGTCGTCAATTACCAAATGTAGTGCTGTACTCGTATATTGGCAAAAAGAAATTATTAAATGAATAATAGCTTGATATTATTCAATATTATTTAACAGAAAGACAATCTAAAAATTTATATAAAAATATAAATTGATTCTGTTTTATACAGGGTGTTTTTTTTAGAGGTATAGAACTTCGAATTGAAATAAAACACAAGAAAATCGTTTTAATGTCCATCAATTTGGCTTTATTGGAAGGATAATTTTATGCCATTAATGTTTAAATATGATTTCGGGCATGTGCCCGCCGCGGCTGGCTCGAATAAAGCCAATTCTACAGGTCCAATTTTCAACCACTTTTTCGAGCATATGGGGCCGTATGTTGGCAATAACGCCACGAATGTTGGCTTCCAAGTCCCCTAACGTTTCTGGTTTGTTGGCGTAGACGAGCGACTTCACATATCCCCAAAGAAAATAATCCAATGGTGTCAAATCACACGATCTTGGTGGCCAATTGACAATTGCGATGAAAATCAGCATCGAGATCAATCTCATTTTCGGCCCATACACCAAAATCACGACGCATTGCATGGTCTCGCGGCTTTAATTCTTGCACAAGCTGGATCTTGTAAGGTCGCAAGCCAAGATCTTTGCGCAAAATCTTCCATAAAGTTGATGGACAAAGCTCCAATTGCTGTGCACGGTGGCGAATCGATTCATTCGGGTCCTCTTCAACACTTTGCTCTACAGCGGCAATTGTTTCTTCGGTGCGCACTGTTCGACGTCTCTGCGGATGCGTATTATCACATAGAGTAAACGTAGTGCGAAAACGATCCATGGTTAACCGAATTAATTGCTCTGATGGACGATTATGTCGACCATAAAATGGACGGAGCTTGCGGTAAACTTCGCGAACTGAACCATTATTTTCGAAATAAATTTGCACGATTTGCAAGCGTTGTTCTTTGGTCAACCTGTTCATGATGAAATGGCAAACCAAACTAAATATTAATCACTTGACAGCTGACAAAATGGCCGCCAGTTAAAAAAGTGATGCCAACTTAAAGTTCTATACCTCAATAAAAAACACCCAATATTTTGTCGTGATATATGTAAGTATATTTTAAATAAGGAATTTTATTTTAATATATAAGAAATATTTGGAAGTGGCAGCTGTTACAATAGCTAAGGCATTTGCAGTAGTGATCTCATGTAGCCTGCTGTTGTTAATGTATTTAATGCATTAATTTTCACTTCATAATGATTATGAAATGTATCTCCTTCTCTTGGAGAGGAAAAACTATGTTGCCTTTATTTTTTGGAGAAAAAAACTTTATAAGCCAATTATTTAAATTATAAGTTTTATAAATAGAAGACAAACTTAATATTTCGTATATGACCTGGGAAGCAGTTGAGTTAAGGAAAGGGCAGCTTCATAAAATACGAAAAACACTTATTATGCAAAATATTTACTTTTCCTTTTCTTTTTGTAAGTCAAATTATTGTTAAAAATAATAAACCATGCAAAATTGCACTTATAATATAATGTTATGGAATAAAATTCTTGTTACTGTATATTATTTTTAAATGCAGGCTTAATTCAAATATTTAACTTATGTTTCTCGTTTAGGGGAACACGGGCATCATACTTAAGAATGTGGCTGCATAGACCCCTTTTTATACAAATTAGTTTAACTTTAATGTACGAGTATTAAACAGCAATAAGAAGTTGCACATTGAGAAGGGTTATTATGTGAAATATTATAAAATAATTTGAGAGTATAATAAAACTATTTAATTGCGAGTACTAAGCAGATATGCTTAACAAGGGGGAACTTATTATCGTATTATATTTTTATTTTCCCCCTTAAATTAAGTACTCGAAATTCTTTATGGAAAATTAAGTTTTTAATAGTTTTTTTATTTTTCTAGATTTGTTTATACCCTTTACCGAAAACGTTAATTGTATATATACATATATATATATGTATGTAGGTTGGTCGCTTCGAGGATAATTTCTACAAAATTTATATGCGAACCCACATTTTCTTGGGTCCTTATGAATACTTAAGTCGAATAATTAATATCGGCTTGTCCATTTGTCTTCAAGAAGCTAGAGACTTTGGCCTTACACTGATGTATCAGAATTGGTCAAATAGACAGTTCCAGGGCTGGAAAAATATAACTTTTTTTGTATATAAAACTAAAACTAATTTTTGTTTTTTTTTATATAAATAATTATGTAACGAGTATCAAATAGTAGCACGGTTTTTTAACATCTTATGTTATCAACAAAATGACTGTCACATCCGCTTTTCCAGCCCTGCCATAGTTTGTATTGCTTTTTATAAAAATAGTAGATTAATTTACACATATTCTGCATGCATCGGCTTTTTTTTTGGCTCAAATCTAGATTTCAAAGTAAGAGAGAAAAGGACAGATTTTAAAAAGATGTATATATAATGCTATCTCTCTCATACGCATCAAAAAGAGATGCATGTAAAACGGCGCACTATGAGCCGCTTTCGTAAACTATATTACCAGAACAAAGAAGAGCAATATTTTAATACATATATGCATGTGTATAATTATATTAGGTTTCAATTATCATTATGGATACTTATTTCAAGTCAAGCAGATGACTCGTCTAGCAAATATGTATGAAAATCACTCAAAAGAAAATTAGTGTTTTCCATATAAATTTTATACTCAATTCGAACGTCTGGGTTGTAGAAACATGGGCTTACATTTGAAACGAAAAAAAAATAACTTGTCCGATAAGTCAAACTAAATTTTTGGTGTCTTTATTGATATAATAAGGGCTGGAAAAATTTTAAATTTATATATTGTGTGCATTCAAATTGCTTTAGATGTGGCTAAATAAATTGCCATCGAAAAGACTTCATCTCGATTTAAGTCCTCTTTAATTAATTTCTTTTCATTTATTTTACAAATAGATAATATTAATAATGGCGGTATTCGATGTTTGATGCAAATGGTCTTGCGTAAGTGCAAATGCAAAATGTAGTAGCTTTTATTGGGATTATGTGTGTATTTTGTTGTTGGATTTTAAAGAAAAGCTACGATATTTTGCATTTACACTTCGGCAAGACCATTTGCATCAAACACCGAACGAATACCAACCATATAAAAATTTCTTAAATGCAGAGCGCATAATAAAACATTCAACTATTGCTATACATATATAGAGAGTAAAATCTTTGAATCGAATTCTCTAGTCGAATAATACCTTTAAGTCACTATGAAATGCAATTGAGGGAAAATGTGCTTAAGTACGTTTATAGTCCATACGTACGTCGATGAAGGTACGAGTATATAAGATTCAGCTCACATTCAGCCCAACACTTTTACTTATTAAATTTTATTTTTTTTTCTAGTGCAGCAATTTTTTTCTGCATGTAGTTTTAAGTTTTGCATACAATTGACTAAAATATAAAAGTCATTAGTTTTGATGTAAATAGTCATGGTGGTATAAATATTAATAATTGTTTTAAGCTTCAGTTTTCTTATTTAAAGTTAGCGCTTTAGATTCTTTAAATTTCTACTGAATTTCTGCATGAAAGTTATGCCATGAAGTTTCTTTTAAAAAATTAAACTAAACATAAAAAAAGCTTCTAATAACTGATCCTAGATAAGAAATCGACTTTTAAAAGCTGGCCCATATAGCGTCCCTACCATGTCAAACTATTCAATAGGCAAATTTGTACTTTTGAAAAGAACGCAAAGACCCGTGAATTGTGAATTTAAGGTCGGCGTATTCCTAAAAGTGTTAGGCTTAAAATATTTCTTATTGAGCTATCTATCGTCCATAAGAATTTCAGCATTTTGAAACGATGCATACCGTATAAATTAGGGTACTATAGGATGATGAATCTAAAAAACGAAATTTTCTTATTGGATAGTTTGACGTGGTAGGGTTGTATTTCATTTTAAGTCAGTTATATTTGGTATAAATATTAAGGAGGCCAAATGGAGTTAAATATCTTTTGAAACGTTTTAATCAACCAGGGCTGTTGAAAGCTTCTTTTGAGATTTCAGAAATTTATTCAAACGTTCGTGGGACTAAGCACACTAAATTTTAACGCCAAGAACGGGTCCTGAACGGCACCCGTTGTGCTCCTTGGGTGGGAGGGAAGGACATAATTAATATCGTTTCTTTTGGAATGTCTTCAACAATATCAGACAAATTTAACCAGCGAATTTAATAATTTGTTTTGCAATATAATATCATTAACATATTTCTCATTTACCACAACAACAATAAAGTTTTATTTGTACATTAAGTTATAAACTTTAAACTGATTTTCTGTTGAACAATTTTTTTTTATTTTAATTTTTTTTTTCTTTGAGTTATGACATTGTGTAGTAAATGAGCGATATGTAGGTCATGTTTACAAAGAATTCACATTGCGAACAAGAAATAATATATGTAAAAGAAATTTCTTTCTTTGCAAGCCAAAATTTGTATTTAGCTACAAATTAATTAAAAATCCCTTCTTACAACAGCAACGTAAAATTGTATAACATTCCGACGGTTACTGCAATGCAAAAAACAAGCCACCCAACGTTTTATTTAACACAAATTTTTATTAATATGTGTGTAAATATAAAATTAAAAAATATGCATATAAATTGTACAAGAACTGCTTATTTGTGGCAACGAAAAAAAAAGATCTAAGCTAAAAAATATCTCTAAGGTAGAAGAAAAAATACCATTTGAAATGAATTGCGAAAAATAAAATTCAAATTCACATGTGGCTGTTGCATTTTGCATCAAATTACAGAAATACCACGCAAATGACATCAACTGCGAGAGCAAAATGAATGAATGGATGGATGGTAGCGAAAATAAGTAAAAAAAAAATTTTTTACAAAATATAATCAAATTTCAATAAATTCAATGAACGAATGGGTGTGTGCCATGCGTGTAAAAATGTCTACCAGAAACAGAAAAAAATTACGTAAATTTTTAATACAAGGGAAGCGGAAACATTAAATAGCACAAATAACAACAGCAAGATAGATGACTTTGTGTGTGTGTGTGTGTGTGTGTGTGCTTTGCATAGTGGTTTTAAACCAGCAAAGTGACAATTATGTGTATATCTAGACCAGGGGGCAAATTACGGCATTCGATATGATACGAAATTTTCAAATATTTCCATATAAACTCTATTGAAATAATTCATAATTTCGTTCGATAACGAGTGCCGTAATTTGCCCCCAGATTTCGGGCCATAAAATCAGTTTCAGTGGGACAAGACAAGTCATGTTTCTAATTCTAGTTACATGACGTATAAGGAATTTTCTTAGCTTAGGAGTTTCGAAACTCTTCATTTTACTTCTTAGCCCACTGTATATTCAGCTGCATTCTAAATTGTACATGTATCTGTATTAAAAAAAATTTATATTTTTTATAACATCGTTTACTGCCAAAAGTGACAGAGAAAGAGGGAGAGAGAGAGAAACATGTTTTCGGATTACGAAGATATTTTTGAAAATACGATATTAATTTTCAATCGAAAATCAAATCAACTAAAATGACAACGATACAAACCCCACATCAATACAACCAAATATACAACTATGCACTATTATGTTAGATGAGTCCCGAAAAATTTTGCCAGTTACTATAAACTCTTTGAATTTATTAAAAAAAATTATTGCCATCATTTGTTTTATAGAGAATAAAATTTAGTTTTATAAAAAGTTCGAGTTAACATTTTTTTTGCTAGTGAAAATGGGTCCAGGCTAATATATATTAAAACGTACAATTTTATAAATAAATTATTGCAAAAAGATGATAACAAATCTGCACGAAATAGCGAATGAGCTACATAATTTAAAAGATTGATAGTTAGTTGCAAATTACTAAGCCCAAAATAATAAGGAAGGTTAATTTAACCAATTTCAGCTGTTAAATTTACTATTACTATGAGTAAGGTAAAGTAGTTTTTTCCCATTAAGATGAACAAATTTTGCCTATGGTTAATCTCAGCAAGGTTTGTGTTAATTTACTATGATTCTAAGTAGTTTCTTTTTATTCCCTTGTCAGCCGAAAATATAATAAAATACTTTATTTTCTTGCTTATACGCAGAAAACAGAACGAAGATGAATCTAACCAATTTAAATTGTTAACTTTACTGTAACTAAAAGTTTGTTTTGTGTCCGATGGAACAAACTACTTTGGCTGCTTGATCTTATTAATTTTAATTACTTATACCTTATATTGTAAACGTCTTATTCATAAAAAATATTTTTGATTTATAAAAGGTTTACAAAACAGATTTCCATTAAAAATTCTGTTTTATAAAGGCTATATACTTTATAAAACAGAATTTTTATTTTTTAGGGTTTCGTCCGCCAAAGATGAAAAGGCATGCTATTGTTTTCGCTACGATGTATGTCTGTCCGTCTGTCCGTCACAGGATATTTTTCGAGAACCGTAAGAGCGACAGACTTCAGATTTTCACCGAATATTTAAAATTTTGGCAGTTACAACAAGTATATAAAAGTTAAAAATTAAATTTATATATTGACACTTTAAATTTGCAAATGATGACATTAACTAAAAATAAATTCAGTAAAGTGCGACTTTCACTCGCGCACGAAGGGTTTCGTACATTCGGTTTCGAGCATTTTTTTAATGTGGCTTTTTTGAAGTTTTTTTTCAGTTTAAACGATTTTTTTCAGTTTTGTCGCTTTTTTCTCGTTTTGGCGATTTTTTTCTGTTTTTGGGGATTTTTCATTTTGGCGATTTTTTTCAATTTGTCGATTTTTTTTTTCATTTTGGCAATTTTTTTCTTGTTTTTTTGGCGTTTTTTTTATTTTGGCGATTTTTTTCTGTTTTTGTTTTTTTTTTAATTTTTGGCGATCTTTTTCATTTTGGCGATTTTTTTCATTTTCGCGATTTTTCCGGTTTTTCGCGATTTATTTTAGTCTTAGAATCTTTTTTTAATTTGGTGCTTTTTTTCTTTTGGCGATTTTTTTTTTGGTTTTGCGATTTTATAAATTTTTGGTTTTTTAGTTTTACCGTTTTTGAAAATTTCAATAGTTTTGCTCTTATCTTGGAAAATACAGCAAGTTGTCCAAATTACATAATCAAAATTACATTAACTGATAGAACACCCTTTGATTTAGATTTTTTTTAATTTTAGTGTTAATTGTTGTAGTCTGTATAACGATACACTAACCTTACAAATTTCAAGTGCATATTACATGAGATTTTAACATTTTTCGTTGCTCGTTTTGGCACACCCTTTAATTTTTTATTCTCGTTTATTTGTTGGTGTAGCGGCTAAAGGTCTATACACTCTGTCCGTAGCTCTTACGGTTCTCGAGAAAATACCCTGTGACAGACGGACAGCGTAGCGAAAACAATAGGGTTCCTTTTCACCTTTGGTGTACGGAACCCTAAAAACTCGATCTCTGTTTAAATACCAACCGCTCACTGAACTTAAGATACTTAACTGAACTTTACCCATTTTTCATATCCCAGATACATATACATACATACACATGCATGTATGTATGTATGTAAGAAATACAGGCGTTCTCGTTCATATTTTTCCATGTCAAATGGAATCTCTCTGACAATCAACCCGCCACAAGTCTAAGTCATAAAAAGTCTAGGGGTTTTAAATTGTATCTGCATGCAAGCGTAAAGCGGAATGTGCATGTGCATTTCTGCAACAACATGTTTCTGTTGTTTGTTGAATTAACGACAGTAACTTTGAGCTGCGTTGCGTTATGTTTCTTGCTATGTAACTATTATGCATTGACTTCAAATCGAATCGTCATCAACATCTAGTGATGAAGCATTCTTTACTTTTCCCTTTCAAATTGGTTTTGTAGAATGACAAAAAAAAAGAAATAATATAATACAAGCTTCAAACATACAAACGTACATATATAACGTTATCTTAATATAGAAAGGCCCTTAATTATTTTTTTTAATACAGTTTTTTTATATATTTTTATAGAAGAGCAATCATGTATCGAAAAATGCAAAAATCTCGATTTAAAAAAATAATAATGAGTTCGGGCCTTTCTATATTAAGGTAACGATGTGTATGTATGTGTGTATTTGTTAAGCTGGTATCCTGGCTAAAGTTTTATTTTATTTATACATATGTACATCCATACATATTTACATGAACGTATGTGTATGTTCGTACGTACACACATTATTGCTACAGTTAAAAATGTGCAGCTAAAGATGCGTACATTTTGTACATTCGGCACTTGTTTCGCCCGTTATGACTGTCAATGTATGTATGTATGAGCCAGCCATTCCTGCGAGCTGCCAGTTTTTCATGACAAATTGACAGTCGGGTGAAATGGATCAAACAAATTGTCAATAATTTTTTCGTTAATTTTTTTTTTGCGTGTCAGCATTTTTTTTTAGCAAAATATGTAATGTCAATGTAATGCCTTTTAACATTTGCAATAAGTATGTTCACGCACGAAATATACATAGATACATAAGTTTATGCATATATATATGTAGATATACATTTTACATATAAGTACTACATAGAGTGCGGTACAAGCCTTAAAAAATGGCTTACAAGCCATCTCATTAAGTTCAAAATGTGTGTGTGTATTGCTCCGTTATTGTAAAACAAATATATACTTCCAAAAGACATGTGTTTTGCTTTTCGATACGAATACTGAAGTACAGAACAAAACTGCAAATAGAAACAATGTTGAAGTAAAATCAAGCCTTTCAAAACAAAAATGAAATAGAACATCAAAATTCACACAGAACATTCAAAACTTGCTTGAATGTTCGGATAGCAAAGACAGTTTTTCATATACATAAGTATGTACGATATTATTTCATTGTAAATAAAAGCTCTGAAAAGAGGTATGTATGTATGTATACATACATATATACATACATAGTTTGCATGTTTGTGCTCGTGTTCTATTGCACTCGATGTTTCTGCTATGATTTACTGTTGTTTTGTTTTGATGTTCTACTTGTTTTGAAAACACAAGCACTAACAAAACTGCAGAGAAAAACTTTTCGAATGATGCTTGATTTATTTTAGTGAGAGTCATGTTTTGTTAGTTTTGTTTTGTTATTAATGATGACACTAGAGCACAGTGCTTTGAAGTAGTGTGAAGTAGAATACCGAACTTTTAGAACGTCTTACGCAGCACTTTAATAAGTACATATAAAAGTAGCTGAGAATGTTGACATGTATACACACTAGAGAGCAAAACTGATGCATCACAGAGGACTGTGGGGGAATTGAAAAATTAAATGGTAGTTATACAGGGTGATTTCCAATATCGAAAACTGTGTTTCGCTGATCTTACGATTTAGTGCATTCGAAGTTGAGTTCGTTTAAAATGTCTTAAGCATCTAAAACCTTAAAACCAATTAAAAAGCTGCAATAAATCACCTTTTTAATTGAACTCTTTTCTGGAAATTAGGCGATTTCAAATCGCGCGATTTACAGAACACCCCTGATAGTCAACTTTAAGTTTTGTTCCTTGTATTCCTTAAGGGGACAGAGTCACAGTGGGTCAAAAGAAAATTTTAGCACTATACGAATTTTCGTTTGTTTTGGACTCGAATTAAAAAATTATTATTCATATGAATTGCTCTAGTTAGCTTCTACGAAAACCATTGCCCTACATATGGGTAATATTTTATAATTTTGAAAATATTTAACATTTATAAAGTTAAAATTTAATATTTTTTTATTTTTTTGTCTATCTTGGTCTTCTTTTTTGACAATGGCGGCTCCATAATTTTCCCTTTTATGAGTACTAACTGGCAGTTTATAGAAGACAAGTAAAAAATCTCGTCTATGTATTTATATTGCAAACAAAAAAAAAAAAACAACACTCAAATTTGTTTCCCTTTTTAATATAAATACATAGACGAGAATTTTTACTTGTCTACTACAAACTGGCAGTAGACATGCTGCTTATCAAAATTCATATGAATTGAAAGCTTCTAAAGCTAAAGGGTGTTCTCAAGTCAAAAGTAGTTTAAAAGGAAATTTACAAGTAAAGGGTGTTTTTTCAGAGGTATAGAACTTCGAATTGAAATAAAACACAAGAAAATCGTTTTAATGTCCATCAATTTGGCTTTATTGGAAGGATAATTTTATGCCATTAATGTTTAAATATGATTTCGGGCATGTGGCCGCCGCGGCTGGCTCGAATAAAGCCAATTCGGCTTTTTTAAAGCCAATTCGGCTGGCTCGAATAAAGCAAATTTGCACGATTTGCAAGCGTTGTTCTTTTGTCAACCTGTTCGTGATGAAATGGCAAACCAAACTAAATATTAATCACTTGACAGCTGACAAAATGGCCGCCAGTTAAAAAAGTGATGCCAACTTAAAGTTCTATACATCAATAAAAAAAACACCCTATATTTATCGCAATGGCATTTTAAAAAAAAATAGTAATCAGCTGTTTTCTTACTGGTAAATTGAAACTCAAACTGTATAGAGCGTTTTAAAACAAATTCGCTTTAAGGTTTAAAAGAAAATAAATTGATTAAAGTTGTTACCGTCGGAAATAGTTTCTTTGGCGAATTTTTTCACTTTTTAACAATTTTTTTTTGTTTTGTCGCTTTTTTCGTTTTTTGGGTTATATCTATTTTTTCGGACTTTTAGTGATTTTTTTTCGTTATTTTACAATACATATTTTTATTTTTAGCGATTTTTTTAGTTTGGTGATTTTTAGGTTATGGCATTTTTTTTTTTGGGATTTTGGCGATTTTTTTTTCGTTTTTTTACATTACGTATTTTTATTTTTAGCGAATTTTTTAGTTTTGGCGCTTTTTGCGTTTTGGCGGTTTTTAGTTTTGCCGTTTTTTTTTAGCTTTGGCGATTTTTTTCGGGTTTTAGCGATTTTTTTGTTTGGTTTTTTACAATACAATTTTTTTTATTTTTAGGGACTTTTTTTTGTTTTGGCGCTTTTATCGTTTTGGCGTTTCTTGGGTTATGGCAATTTTTTCGGGTCTTCGACGATTTTTTTTTTTTTCGTTCTTTACATTACATATTTTTATTTTAGCTATTTTTTAGTTATGGCGTTTTTTTCGTTTTAGCGGTTTTTTTTAGTTTTGGCGTCTTTTTTGTGTTATGGCGAGTTTTTCTGCTTTTGGTGATTTTTTTCGTTCTTTACATTACATATTTTTATTTTTGGGTTTATCGATTTGGCGTTTTTTGGTTCGGCGATTTTTTTTAACATTATATATTTTTATTTTTGTTATTCTTTCAGTTTTGGCGCTTTTTTCATTTTAGCGTTTTTTAGTTTTGGCGTTTTTTTTTTGGGTTATGGAGATTTTTTCGGGTTTTTGGCAATTTTTTTTCGTTTTTTCACATTAAATATTTTAATTTTTAGCGATTCTTTTAGTTTTGGCGCTTTTTTAGGTTTGGCGTTTTTTTTTTTTAGCTTGGCGTTTTTTTTTTGGTTATGGCGATTTTTTCTGTTTTGGCAATACATATTTTTATTTTTAGGGATTTTATTAGTTTTGGCGCTTTTTTCATTTTGGAGTTTTTTGTCTTAGATTCTATTGATTTTTTGGCGATTTTTTTTGTGTTTTTTTTTTTCTTTTTGGCCCTTTTTTGCTTGGCGATACTTTTGTCGATTTTTTTCTACAATGCATATTTTTATTTTTAGCGATTTTTTCGATTTTTAGCGATTTTTTTAGTTTTTTTTTCGAAAAATTTTTTACTTGTGGAATTTTAGCGTTTTATTTTATTTTTGGTGATATTTATCATTCAACCACTTTTGCTCGCCACTGTAAAAAAGCTATAATGTTATCAATTTACAATTATTTACACATGCAATGGATGTGTCGTTGAATATTTTTCGCTTTTAGCTTATTATGGTAAATATTTGACTTTACAAAATTTACAAAATTTGCATATACGAGTATATTTCCTTAAAAGTTTTTTTTTCATTTCTATACGAAGAAACAATTTTTGGTATGCAATTTTCTGATTTTTCATATATTATTATCTTAATTAAAGTAGATGACAGGATGCAGTGTAATTATAGAGCTTAAAATAATTTCATTAAAGTTTTCTAATCAAAATTTGCAAAATAAATTGGAAACATTTTAAAAAGTTATGATAAAGTTTTAGTTAAAGGAAAATTAATTTCGTTTTAAAATATGATGGAAAAGAAAAATATTAGTGGAAGAAAAAGTTATGAACGAAGTTTTTTTTATGTGGTTCGGATGAATAAAAGCTTAAGTTAATTTTAAGATATGATGTTAAATCATTGTATTTTATACGCTCCCTAGTAAAGGGTGTTTTTTTTTTGTTTCACAACTTTGAGATGGCATCGCTGCTTTATTTGAGCACAACTGACAGTTGCTTTTTGTTTAGTTTGCTTTGAAATTTTATTGTGAATCGATTTACACCAGAGCAACGCAAAATAATTGTTCTATTTGTCAAACTCATTGTGCGCTTCATCCATTTTCCGATAAAGTCCATTTCTGGTTGAATGGGTACATAAATAAGCAGAATTGTTGCATTGGGAGTGAGGAGAGTCCACAAGATTTTGTCGAAACACCATTACATCCACAGAAAATTACTGTTTAGAGCGCTTTATGGGCTGGCGGAGTCATTGGCCCATATGTCTTCAAAAACGATGATGGTCATTATGTTACTATCAATAGTGAACGGCATAGGTACATGATTCGAAATTTTTTTTGTATCTCAATTACGTGGCATTAATCTTGCTGATATGTGGTTCCAACAGGACAGAGACACATGTCACACAGCGGGCCCCACACTTGATTTACTCAAAGAAACTTTTTTTATGAAAAAATAATTTCACATAATGGCCAAATTAGTTGGCCACCAAGATCGTGTGTTTTAACCCCATTGAATTATTTTATTTGAGATTATGTTAAGTCACTTGTCTACGTCGATAAACCACAAACAATTGAACACCTGGAAAGCAACATTCGTAGAGTTATCGGCGAAATACACCGCAAATGCTGCGAAAAGTTGTTGAAAATTGGTATTTCAGATTGCCCCTTCTACGCGCCAGCCGTGGCGGCCACATGGCAGTAATCATATTTAAACGTTAATTTCATAAAATTTTCTTTCCAATAAAGCCTACTTCATTGATATGAAAAATATATTCTCTTGTTTTAGTTGTGTCACTCTATAAAAAAAACACCCTTTACATATGCATACTAATTTTTGGGATGATTTTTTTTTAATTTGATTTTTAAATTTTTGCATTAGTTCTCTTTAAAATGCATTGGGGAGAGAACTCGAAAAAAATTCTCCTTCTCCCTGATATTTAGAATACTTACTTTTTTCCAGAGCTGTTAAATTTCAATTACGATTAGTAATCAATTAGATTACATTTTTAAAAGAATTGTAATGATTATATAATTGCCTTCAAAAGGATTGCTGACAAATAATTGATTACGATTACTAATAATCGAAAAGTAATCTGAATTTTTTTTTGAATTACTAAAAATAATCAAAAAGAATCAAAAGTAATCAAAAAGTAATCCGACTACTTTCAAAGATTACTTTTGATTCTTAATAAATAATCAAAAAGAATCAATAGTAGTCTTTAGAAATAATCGGATTATTTTTTTATTACTTTTGATTCTTTTTGATTACTTTTAGTAATTTTAAGTAATTCAGATTACTTTTCCGTTATTAATTATCTACTTATGAACTTTTGCAAAAGCATTTACATCACCTCATCTGTTTGTACATTTGTAATTATTTATGTAAGTACTCGTATTGATGTTTGTATGTACAAAAGGCAATGTGTGTAAGTTGGGCTCTGTTTATGGTGTAATTAATAAATGACACGCCCGTTTTTGTAAATGTGTGCTTTAAAGGGCGAAATGCAGATGCAAACACACACATTAAAATGCTCGTAAATACAAAATGCAAACAGAATAACAAACAATCGCCAACGACAACCAAAAGCTATGACACAACTATAAACTGTGTAAAATCCTTTAACATATTTGCAGTAAGTATTTAGTGTGTGATTGTTCGCGTAATGAAAAAATGGAAACTCAACATTACATTCGTCCTTATAATACGAGTAGCAAAGCAATAATTTATGGGCAAAGGACAAAGATGTGATGAACTAGAAGAGAGCTCTGAATTTAACAGGAATGGTTTTTCATAACTTAAGTCTGGTATTCTGTTTAGCAAATCACGCGATTGCTATGCAAATGCATATAAAAAAAATTGGCATGAATTGTTCATGATAAAATGTTGCACAAGTACTTCTCTGTTCATCTGAAATGCACATATCTTCAACATTTAAAGTTTTTATGCGAAATAATGTGAGTTTGGCAGTTGAAAGTCCTTCCTTCAATTCTTATCATCTGAAATCATATTTCGAAAGGAAAGTTTTGTATCCTTTTCTTTTAATAATCATACAAATTTCTCTTAATGTGTCCTCATCCATAAGCAAACAAAACAAAACAAATAAATTCAGTAAAGTGCGACTTTGACTCGCGCACGAAGGGTTCCGTACGTTGGCTTTGAGCATTTTTTTAATAGTGTTGTTTTTACGTTTTTTCAGCTGAAATAATTTTTTTTTATTATTTTTCGCTTTTTTCTCGTTTTGGCGATTTTTTTTAAATTTTGGCAATTTTTTTCATTCTGGCGATTTTTTTCATTTTGGCGATTTTTTTTTTATTTTGGGAATTTTTTTTCATTTTGGCGATTTTTTTAATTTTGGCGATTTTTTCATTTTGGCGATTTTTTTTCATTTTGGCGATTTTTTCATTTTGGCGATTTTTCCGGTTTTTTGCGATTTATTTTCGATTTAGAATTTTTTTTTAATTTGGTGCTTTTTTTCGTTTTGGCGATTTTTTTTTTTGATTTTGGCGATTTTTTTCGGTTTGGCGATTTTATAATTTTGAGATTTTTTTGATTTACCGGTTTTGAAAATTTCAAGAAGTTTGCTCTTACGGTTTCCAAGATACAGCAAGTTATCAAAATTACATAGTCGAAATTACAATAACTGATGGTACACCCTTTAATTAAATTTTTTTAAATTTTAGTGTTAGTTGTTGTAGTCTGTATAAAAATACACGAACTTTACAAATTTCAAGTGCATATACATCCAATTGTGTGTATATTAGATGAAATTTTAAAATTTTTCGTTGCTCGTTTTGGCACACCCTTTAATTTCCAACTCTCATGTATTTGTTGTTGTAGCGGCCAAGGGTCCCATGTAATATACATACATACATACAATTGTATGTATATTACATGGGATTTTAAAATTTTTCGTTGCTCGTTTTGGCACACCCTTTAATTTCCAACTCTCATGTATTTGTTGTTGTAGCGGCCAAGGGTCTACACACTCTGTCCAAATTTCAGGTCCGTAGCTCTTACGGTTCTCGAGAAAATACCCTGTGACGGACAGACGGACAGACGGACAGACGGACAGACGGACAGACGGACAGACGGACAGACGGACAGACGGACAGACGGCCAGACGGACAGACGGACAGACGGACAGACGGACAGACGGACAGACGGACAGACGGACAGACGGCCAGACGGACAGACGGACAGACGGACAGCGTAGCGAAAACAATAGGGTTCCTTTTTCACCTTTGGTGTACGGAACCCTAAAAATGACAACATGGGCAACATATCGTTACCTTAATATAGAAAGGCCCTAACTCATTATTTTTTTTTTAATTGAGTATTTTTAACCGACTTCAAAAAAGGAGGAGGTTAACAATTCGTCTCTATTTTTCTTTAGGTGTGTATCTTCATAACTCAGTACATTTTAAACCGATTTTGAAAATTTTTTTTGTTGTCTGAGAGGGTATAGCTTCCCATTGGTCCTATTGTAAACTTTGTATATTTTTTTAATATAATTTTATGATATTCTACTTATTTGATTGCTGCGAAACCTATAAAACACCTTTGGTTCTTGTAATTACACAATTTCATAGTTTAAAAAAATGGGCTTGGTTACCACCATTAATATTTATCGGTTCTACTTAACCGATTTTTACGAAACTTACCACATACCTTGGGCACTAAAATAAGCACAATCTGCTTTTTAAAAAAATGGGCAGAGTCACGCCCATTAAAATTTAATATAATATTTAACAAGCTTCTATTTCACGGATTTTTACGAAACTTGGCACACACCCTAAGCTTAGATAAAGGCACAATCTTGCGCTGAGAAAAGTGGGCGGGACATGCCTATTAAATTTTAGTATAATATTTCACGTGCTTGTACTTAACCAATATTTACGAAACTTGGCACACACCTTGAACTCTTAAAAATACACAATCTTGTTTTAAAAAAAGTGGACGCACAGAGAAAAAACTGCCTCATAGAATCATGAAGATTTTCTCTATGAAACGTTTTTAGGCTAAGGGGTATTCCAGCAGAAAGAAGCGAAGATTTTTTCATAGAAATTCCTTATTGTTTTTATGTGGTAAATCTTATTAATTTTATCAAGAAGAAAACCACATAAAATCAAGAAGAAATCTTATTATTCACAACTTTTTTCTACTAAATTTTCGTTATTTTTGGCACCAAAAAAAAAACAATCCATAGAGAAAAACTTCTTGATTCTATTAGGTTTTCTTATAAACTGTAAACAATAGGGATTTCTTATTGATTTTATTAGGTTGCCTTATTGATTTTTTTAAAAGGTTTTCTTCTTGATTTTATTAGGTTCCTATATGATTATGTGTAAAGCATCTTATTGATTTTTTTAATAAGGAAATCTTCTCGATTTTATTAGGTGTCTTGTTATTTCATATCTATAAATAGACATAGAGATAATTTTTTTCATGATCTTTTTCATTTTTGTATAAGAATGTTTGCACAATAATTTCAATGGATATTCAGGCTGCTTGTTAGCATATTGGTTAGAGTGCTTGTCTATCAGTCAGAAGTTTGCTGGTTCAATACTTGGTGAGTAAGTTAGTTAAGAATATAACATAATGTGTATGTATGTATGTATAAATAAATAACATCCACAATATACTACATACATACATATATACATATTTATATGGTATAGAATTTAAATGAAAATACATAAGTACAGAGAATAAAGACGCGATTTTTTTTTATTTTTTATGAGGTCACCTAATAAAAACAAGAAGAAAACCTTATTGAAAAAACCAATAAGATAACCTAATAAGAACTAGAAGATTTCTTTTTGATTTTTTCAAAAAGGTTTTCCCTATGAAATTAATAAGATTTCCTTATTGAAAAAAACCATAGAGATTTCCTATTAATTTTGTTCTATTTTATGAGGTATTTAGTAGGCGCTGTTTTCTCTGTGCGTAGCCAAGCCCCATATATGTATATGTACATATCGCACACTAAATCATAAAGAGTCACAACTCAAAAAAGTTTAGTTGCTGAGGAGTTGCAAACAACTGTAATTAATGTACAAATGACGCAAGTATGTGATATAAAACAAGCATAACGGTATTTTATATTCTTCACGAAGAAAGTATTGCAAAAGAAATTGTTGGGGTCGTTATAGATTTCTTCAATTAACTGGTTTATAAAAAAGCAAAAGCACTTATAATTTTGAGTTGTGACTCTTTATGATTTAGTGTGCGATATGTATATATGTGCTTAGTTACCAATATTGCTGGCACCAACTTCAAACAGCACTATAGGTAAAATATATAAAAATATTTTATTTAACTAGATTTATATTATTTTTAGCTTTTTAGTGCTTATTTTTGAAGTCAGTTTAATTTTTTTTTTTTTAAAGATTTATTTTTATATTTCGTTAGAAGAACATGTAATATACCGAAAATTTTCATTTCAAAAAAAATTTGTTAGGCAGGGCCTTTCTATATTAATATAACCATATGTGTGAAAAAAAGGCGAAATCAAAAAAAAATTCAAATAAATAAATGGTTATTATTTCATTAAAATACGGCAATTTAAACAATAACAGCAACAACAAAATAAACATAATGGAGAAGCAACTTCAACAACAACCAACAAAAAATAAAATACATACATATGTTATAACAACAAATCGTGCCATAACCGCCAAAATAGCTTAAGCGACATAATTTTCGAACTTCATTTTTTGACCAAAATCGATTATTTGCGATCGTAAATAGTCGATTTTCGTCAAAAAAACGAAGTCCAAAAAAAGTGTCGCTTAAGCTATTTTAGCGGTTATGGCTCGAAATGTTGAAAATGAAATAAAAATAAATTGCATTTCAGGGGTTAAAATTAAAATTTTAAATAAACATTATGCACTCATACAACACATTTACAATTTACGCCTCCTATGCCGGTATGATTGTTGATGCGAGTCTGTGTGCAACAAATTATATTTATTTAATAATGAATTTAATGAAAGAAAAATTTGTTTATACTTTTTCATTATTATTTTTTTCCATGTGGTAAGAGTATCTTTTGCACTGTCATTCGTTACTTTAAGCAACTTCATGGGGTTAATTTTATTGTTTAGTGACCACTTAAGAAAAAGTTTTTTCTTCATTCTAAATCATTTTATTGGGCGAGCTCAATCAAAGTAAATGAAGATAATTTTCATGCTATGAAACAGATGTTTATTGCATTTATTTTTACATATTTATAATACCAATAAATTTATAGTTTCGAGCTCTTTAAATTTCTATCAACATGTTATAGGTATTTGTTTAATTAAATAATTTTACTAAAATTTCCCTTTCCCTTTTTCGCATTCCCATGCTTTTGTACATTTCTGTCTTTTATTACCGAACTTTATTGAAAAAAAATGTTAAGAAACAGACCTAATGTTTTCCTCGCATTAATTTAATAAATAAAATTTATTCACACACATAATTTAGGTTATTTAATATAATATAATTTAAATATATGTACATATGTAGTACATTCATTTTTATTTTCTGCATTTCATATTAAAAATTTTAATTTATGTATAATACAGTTTACACACTAATGCATTGAGCATAGACTGACTATCTTCACAGCAATTATGTAATTCATTGTTATTTAAAATGAAAATGCATATAAATCATCAAAATTAAAATTAATTAAATATACAAAATAAATTTAAACCCATGTAAACAATATAAGCAAAAAAAAATAATAATAATAATAATTCACATTTGTAAAATATAATATTAAAAAATAAAAAATAATAGATATTACTGAATGCGAATTAGTGCATTGCATTATTGTAGTAAATATACAATTGCACAATTCACAATCTCGATTGTATTGTGTATGATGTATGGAAATACACCAAGGAATTTTCATATAAGGTATACTTGTTTTAATTCGATTAGAAAAATTCATAGCTGGGATGTCAAAAAGTAGGTAATAAAAAATTTTTATTGAAATGTAAGGGATACTGAAATTACAAGCTGATAAAATAATCTTGGTCTTCCTTGAACAAAAAACATATATATATATATATATATATATACATATATATAGACAGGCCGTGTAGATACCGATCTATGTATTTTTTAAATTTTATCAAAATCGTTTAAGCCGTAACCGAAAGGTAACTTTGTTTGCTTGTTACACTTTACAAGCGAACAAAGTTACTTTTTGAAGGACGAGTGGACAGACGGACTGGAGAGCGAACAGATCACGGTAATACAGTCCATAGAAAGTCTTGCTTTAATAGATCTTTCTTAAAATAATAACAAATATTTTTTTTTGTAAGGGGGCTTACCGCCTCACAACCCTCCTTAGGATTTTCCCTATTGGTTTTTTTGACCAACCCTGTATCAAAGCAAACAGAAAACTATAAGTATTCCAACGGTCAAGCCGTTTTTGAGTTTTAGCAAGACTAACAAACGTCTGTGATGACTGTGCGAGCGAGACATAGAGAAAACACAACTATCTTCCATCTCATGGTATTTCTGTAAATCCTCTGTGTTCAAAAGTGTCCTTTAATATTATTGTTTTTTCTAGGCTTACGTGCACCAAAGATGAAAAGGACCCTATTGCTTTCGCTACGATGTCCGTGTGTATGTCTGTCTGTCAGAAATTGTTTTATCGATAACCGTAAAAGCTACGGACCTGAAATTTTCACAAAATATTTAAAACTGTTACCGCTACAATGAAACATCTATGGGAGTTCAAAATTAAAGGGTGTTCTAAAACGAGCAATGAAATATTGAAATACTAATCCAATATACACATAAGTATATAAAGACACAGACTGCTCCAATTAACAATGAAATTTAAAAAATCAAAATTAAAGGGTATTCTATCAGTTACTGTAATTTTGACAACTTGCTGTATCTTGGAAACCGTAAGAGGCAAACTGTTCAAATTTTCAAAAACGCTAAAACAAAAAAATTCCAAAATAAAAAATTTGTCAAAACGAAATAATCGCCAAAAACCGAAACAAATCTCCAACACTAAAAAAATCGCTAGAACTAAAATAAATTGCCAAGAACCGAAAAAATCGCCAAAAACTAAAAAGCGCCAAAACTAAAAAGCGCCAAAGCTAAAAACGCCAAAAACAGAAAAACGTCAAAGACCGAAAAAAATCCCAAAAAACGGAAAAATCGCCAAAACAAAAATCGCCACCGAAAAAAAATTTAACGTGTACTTGAAATTTTTAAAAAATTAAATTTTTCTCTCAGGAGTTGGGTAAATAAGATATTTGTATGAAATTTATAAACAATATGAAGAACGATGTGAGGATTAATTCTGCATTATTAACTCAAAAATTACATTTTTTATGTTATGACATTCTTTGAGTAAATGAGCGATATGTAGTGTCCGTACGGAACCCTTCGTGTGCGAGTGAAAGTCGCACTTTATTGAATTTTTTTTTATTTCATAAATTGTATTATTTATCCATATTTTGATAAGCTAAACATAAATATGTGCAAACATTAACAGAAATCAAAAATCTGATAGAAAAAAACTATAAAATCCATTATTAAATATGCCTAATGACAGTGTGCATTTCAAATATATGTATTTGAAATTTATAAAATGCATACTGGTATCATCAATTCTTCGTTATAAACATACTGACGCCATCATTAAATAAATATTTAAAAGATATTAATATAAAACAAAACTGAAACTGCAACACTTTGATATATTGCAACATAAATATGGTGGAAAAATTTATTTGTTCACTAATTAAAATCACAATAATGCAACAAATATAAAACTAAATCAAATAAATAAAAATAATAAGGCAATTAATTAATAAATGATTGTATAAATAAATGATAAATAAAGTGAAAGAAAATCGATTGGTAAAAAAATGGATTTCAAAGGCAATACAGTGCAACTTGTTAACATTGGCGACTCTGTTAACGTAACTTTTCAAAAAACAAGACCTCAATTAATGCAACTTTGCAAACAAAGTTATGATTATCTCTTTCGTTTTATTTTTTACTTTAGTTTTTTTTATAAATAAATACCTAATTTACATTAAGCATTTTTTTCATGAAATTAGTTGCATGAAAATTTTTCATTTGCCAATAGGAGGCCTGGAGAAGCAAGCAACTTACGAGTATATCAAAAAAGATGACAAAAATGCATCAGAGGTTCATTCTACATACTTTTTTATATAACATTCTCTTTTATAGCGCTGTAATTACCAAACAGAAAACTTATGCTTACCTACAAAAATCATTTTGATTTGCCGCTATTACAGGAATGACTAAGAATTTTCGCGTGCTGCTTGTTTTTGCAACCAACTTAGTTCAAAAAAAAAATTCTTTGTTTGTGACTGGTTGTTCTAGTAATATAAACAAAATGCCTGAAGTGACAAAATTTGTTAAACTAACAATAAAGCAAAAGGGCGAAATTTTGAAGAAACTTGAAAGTAGCATACCTCTGAAAATTCATAAATCAACTACAAAAGAAGTTCATGTCAAATGCATTTATTTTAAAAGTTAACTTTTGATTCTTTAATAAACGTTTTAGTTGATATAAAATAAGCTTTTTAGTGGAAAACAGGCATAGAAATTTTTTACTCGGTTTTCGCAACAAACTCAGTTTTCGTAATACACCAAAATTTCTATTGCTTGCCTTAACCGAATCTGACTTGTATTAAACCTTGTAATTAAAGTTACAAAAAGAAACCAAACGCAATGAATTATTTTATTTTATTCAATATTTCGATACTACTTTGGATAGAGGCAAACTCGTAAAATTGTAAAAAACGCGAAAACTAAAAAATTAAAAAAATGCCGAAACGAAAAATCCCCAAAATGAAAAAAGCGCTTAAATGAAAAATATCCACAAAAATAAAATAAGTTGCTTAAATGCAAAAAAAAAAGATCAAACATAAAAAGGTTTCCAAAAAACTAAATAAATCGCCAAAAACCCTAAGAAATCGCCAAAAACGGAAAAAAGCGCCAAACTACAAAAATCGCTGCATCGTAAAAGAAACAAAATAAAATCGCCAAGAAACGAAAAACTCGCCAAAACAAAAAAAACCTAAGCTAAAAAAGCGTCAAAACCCGAAAAAATCGTCGAAAGGGAAAAACGGAAAAAAGTGACAAGCTGCAAAAATCGCTAAAACTAAAAATATTTATTGTAAAAAAATAAAAAAAAATCGCCAAGAAACGAAAAAATCGCCAAAACGAAAACAATGCCAAAACAAAAAAAAAGCCAAAGCTAAAAAAAGTGTCAAAAGCCGAAAAAACCAAAAAGAAACAAGCGTCGTACGAAGGAAACGTTTGGGTAATAGTCGAAGTCATACTTTACGGAATTTATTATAATAAAAATTTTTATAAAAAAAGCCATCAAACGTAAAAAGGTATCTTTAAAGACCTAAAAGAAATCGCCAAAAACCGAAAAAATCGCCAAAACGAAAAAAGCGCCAAACTAAAAAAAATCGCTTGAACTAAAAATATGTATTGTAAAAAAAACAAACAAAAAATCGCCAAGAAACGAAAAAACGCCAAAACGCTAAAGCTAAAAAAAATCGTCTGTACTAAAAAAAAAACCGCCAAAAGCCGCAAAAATCGCCAAAAACAAACAAGCGTCGTGTGCGAGTCGAAGTCGCACTTCACTGAATCTATTATCTATATATAAATAGGCAAGTGAAAAAAGTTAAGAACCATTTTAACTGACTTAAACTCAACGTATTCGCTTGATTTTTTTTTTGTTAGATAGATTGGCAATAGCAGCAGTGCAGAATGTATTTTTTCTTCTACATTTTTGTGTCTAAGATAGTTAAAAACAGTTAAGAATATTAGCCAATCATAAAGCCATGATTTCTCTTTCTCTCTTAATTTGCTAAAAAAAAAAATTACAACAATTTGGCTTGGCAACTCCATAAACACTCAGAAGGAAAAACGTATTTTATTTGTTCATTCTATTCTTATTTCCATCTTTCTATGTACTTAAACGATTATTGCTGAAACTAATAAAATTTGGATATTTAAATAACGAGTGGTACTGTATTATTTTTCTTTAGATGCTTAAAAATAATATAATTTTTTAATTATTAATAACTTTGAATTTAAATTCACCTACAGCACAAAGTAAAATTTTTATTTTTGGTTTATTTTGTGTGCGTTTTGCTTTTGTTCATTGTTTTCATTATTTTTCTGTGCTTTAAATTACTGAACATACTGGAATGTTGGAATATGATGGAATGTTGGAATATGATGGAATGTTGGAATATGATGGAATGTTGGAATATGATGGAATGTTGGAATATGATGGAATGTTTATATTATTAGGCTAGCATATTCGTACATACATACATATGGGGTATTTCTCAAAGAATAGGGAATAGAAACTTTTTTTGTAACAAACGTTTTAATGGGGAGTCTAAAACTTTAGAGAAAAAGCGTTCAATGAAAAAATAAACGAATATTTTTGTTTTGGGCAATAATAATGAATATGAAGTGAAAACACTAGGAGCAAATATCTAATTACATTTAGTTCAAAAAGTGAACAACTTTTTTTAAATAGTTTGCTTAAAATCTATTCTTATTTATGCCGATAAATGAAATTTTAAATTCGTATTTAGTAGTTAAGAAAGTGGTTTAAGAGAGTGGTTTACCCTGGAGTCTATACTTACATATGTATATTTGAATATAGTTTTTAAATTGTGTTTTAAATTCATCAAACTTTAAATATTTTCATTCTATTCTCCACCTCTGTGCGTTAATGGTTGATTTTCAACCACTGGGCGAACACTAGTAATAAAAATTTGTATAAAAAAAATCCTAAAGTGGGAGAAAAATATTTGTTAAAAATCAAAATAAAACAATTCATTGTTTTCTAAACAGATCTGAAGATCAATCAATAAAATTTAAAACATTTTTCTAATTTTTATATTTGTTATTTGTTTATAATTGTATCATTTCTTGATTTTAATGTAGTACAGTTAAACATATTTAATGATTTTTACTTTGCAATAATAGTGCAAATGAATTTTAAAATTTAAAATTAGATACTTTAATTCGACTTAGTTTCAAAAGATGTGTGAATTAAACTGCAAAAAGAACAAATCCATTTTGTTGTTCCATTGGTATGAAATGTTTGTCGTCAAGTAATTTAAATAGTTTTATTTGTTTCAGTACATGCACACACACACACACACACATATACATACACATACATTTTAGTTATTATTGCTGGAACTGCTCTCATTGTTTTATTTAATTTGATTTATTTTACTCATGTTTGCCATTGCACTCGTTATTTTATTAATATCATTACTCTACATCATTCAGTGACCGAAATGATTTTAATAAGCGCCAAAAACTAATTTAATTTATTCGAATACCGTTTATATACAAATGTACTGATACATGCATACTAGTGTTTTCATTCGAACAATAATTATACGAATATTCGAAAAAAAATTTTAAGTTTTGCTCGAACGGACAAATATTTGACCCAACCAAATGGATGAATTCAGCTCAAAAGGCTTTTGATTTATTTATATTTATGTACATATACATATATCGCTCATTTACTCAAACAACATCATAACTCAAAAACACCAGTTTGTGAGAAAACGAGTTTGAAGTTTTCAATTTACACACAACTTAATGGAAAAAGAGAATTTTATTTAGCTTTCAAGAATTGAGTAAACAAGATTTGTATGAAATGTTTACACAATATAAAGAACGATGTGAGGATTAATTCTGCATCGTTAACTCGAAAATTCCATTTTTTTTGAGTTATGACGTTGTTTGAGTAAATGAGCGATGTATATGTATGTATGTATGTACTATATCAGATGGTCCCTAGTTATAAATTGAATCGTAAATAAATTTAACCAGCAACTTTCGGTAACAATCTGAACAATGTTAATTCAACTGCTGCCATTTAGATTGAAGCGCCTTCTCAGAAAACCTTTTGTATGTAAATTCTAACAGCCTTATTTATAAAACTTATTAGGCTTTATAAAGATTTTTTTTTTTAACAAATTTTCATACAAAATTTTTCTTAAAAAGCCTTTATAAGACCTTAATAATTTTTATAAACAAGGCTGTAAAATTTTTAGCATTTTTTTATCAAATTTTAACGTTAAATACATTCGTCATTAACCTACTAAAAATACATTCTTAGTGGAAATTTTAGTTTTAATATTTACAAATGTGTTTGGTCTGTTCGCAGTGAAGCACTTCATTCATTTATTTTCTGCACATAAAACACATAAATCTTTAAAATTTATTAGTTTAATACGCATTGCGCTTAAAGTTAATAACTGCTAACGGAAAATTCTAAATAGAATTTCAAATTCTCAACAGATACACACAAAAAAAAAAAGGACAATGAATAGCAAAAATCTCGTATTTATATCCATAAATAAGCATTTCCACATGCAAATAAAAAGTTTTCTTTAAAAAAAGAATAGATATCATTACGAAAATTTATATATAAATATTTAAAGGAAAAGTAGATTAAAAAGTTCTTGCCACAGAGGCTTTCAGATGTGCATGAGGTCCAAGCCAGGTAAAAAATGCGAACTATGATATGTAGTTAGCGTTAAAGTCAACACATAAAAAAAATTAAATTATCGTATAGTGTCTTACGTGGTTGCTAGCTACAATAAGATCTTGACAAAGACAATGTACTGCATAGGTCTTACTTTATATGTATATTGAATATTACACTTAATCCAGAAAAAAATTTTTTTACTTGTTATACATAGTACAAAAAACCAACGATACCCATTAATTTAGGTGGCTGTCCACTTCACGCAGGCATTAAAATATAATCTAGATGGACATCCACACTTTTAGATTTTTTCTTGCATATTAAAATGTAAAAAAAGCTTTTAAAAGAACAACAACAAAACCATTCTAACAAATTAAAGTTTGTCATAATAACATTGCAAGTTTTGTTTTACTAATTTGTTAGCATTTATTTTAACCTTTTTTTATTTTCTCGTTGTATTATTCAATAATATGAACTTTAAATCACAACATTTACGTTTCACATATTTAATTGTCCAACGACCGTAAAATACTATTTGCAAATTTTAATCTTAAGCCCATATTTAGTGAAATTAAAGATGAAATACATATTCATAATTAGCAATGAACTAACAATGTGCTCTTTTTTATTTTCCATAAAGCCGCTAGAATACATACACGCACTTGCAATATGCACATATCGTCATATAAAATACAAAAAGCTTTAACCTGCATGAAATTCCAAATAATCTTTTGATTGATTGATGATGCTGTAATTAAAAAAACTGAATCTTCTCATATTTTATTCGTATATGTCTAACACCGAAAGTAAAACGGCTACTAATAACTCAAGACGTACTCGTACTCGTACGTATGAAATCCATAATGTTCCTTCGCTTCCAACAGCAGCTACTACTTTTTGGATTTTACGTGACGATATGTATGTATGTACATATTAATGAAAAATAAAATATAAAAAAACAAGAAAAACCAGTCTTTACTTGGAGCTCAATAGACCATGAAAATACTTATTTTCGGCCTGTCCCACGAATTCACCAGAAATCGTTTGATCGACAAATTGTATTACAAACAACAATAACATTAGCAAATTTGTTGTTGTTTTCAGTATAAGTATTCGATCGAACGAATTCTGGTGACATCGTGGGACAGGGCGTTTGTATCTTAACTCTGATGTAAGATACACAATTAAAAAAATAATAATTTTGCAATTTGTCGCCCTAATTTGCCGTTGTTGCAAAAATTAAAATTAAATACCCACCTTGATGCAAGTCTCCACTACCGAGTTGAATAAATCCTAAGATTTGCATCAGAGACTACAACCTGCATTTTTTGCATACAAAATGAAAGTTGGAAGTGCTGCCAACTCTTTATCGAAAGCATACACCGGAAGCTGAGTTGAAGAACAACAAAATAGTTTAGGTATGGTTATACTGCTAAATCCCCCACTATTTATATTTACCACAGACATAGTGGTGCTTTTCTCGACTAATAATCAAGAATTCTGCGGCAAAATGGAAAATTCTTATGCATTAAACACATTCACCACAGCAGGCTACACGAACACACGACTTCAAATGCCGCTAGCAGCATTTGTCGCCTCGTAGCCAGCTACTTAATTATTTTGGAGACGGCAGCAGCACCATCTGCAGCTGATATTCAAGTACAAATACATAGTTCAGTATTGCCACTTTCATATATTTTGCATTTATAAAAACTCATTTTTCTTTTAAAATGTACTTATTTCACATAAAAGTACAATAATGAATCAATTTATTCTTTACATCAATTTTTGGATATTGTTTCTAGTAAATAGTATGAAATAATTGTACGATATCATTCATTCACCATTTTGTATTATACTGGTAACACTGCATTTGCTCATTGTAGCCAGAGAAATAGAAATTAGTTTAAAGTTGGCGACAGCTACAACGGTGGTCGTGCACTCGTGTAGCCTGCTGTCGTTAAAATAATTGTTACCATAAGAATGTGTGTATTCAATTTTTGACAGATTGTAGCCCGTAGCCTGCTGTGTCGAATGTGTTTAATGCATTAAGCTAAAAATGAGAAAATATGGCACCATTACAATTTAAAAATTTTAAACTACCGTTGTTGTTAAGTTTATTTCTGTGATTTTTAAGAGTAAAAGTACATTTTGTTTATATGATTTCAATATGAGATATGTATCTTAATATGACTTCCCATCATACATAATTAATGTGTATTTATTTATATTGAAATCTTGTGAAATGATATGGTGGCACAAGAAAGTAATACGAGTATATTTTACAAGAAGCAGGAAAAATCACGTAAGGGAGTTCTTTAGTAAAAAAAATAATTTTAAACGTTAACAAGCAAATGAACAAATAAAACAAATTTAACATTTTAATAAACAGAGAGCTTGCTTTGTAAGTCTTTTGTAAAACAAAATTTTTTCTGAACTGTACGTTAAAACAAAATTTCCATAAAATATTTTATTTTTTATTTAATGCCACAAAATTGTGGACAGTGTATGTTTTTATTAGTTTTGAATAGTTTCGCTTTTAAAAATAGTTCTTAATATTAAGTGTAGTTAGAGAGAGTGAATAGTTTTGGAGGAATACCAGTTTTGTATCCAAAAAAATATTTGTTAGAATATGCAGTATGCACCCATATTTTTTACATACCTATGACATAAATTTTTTAAATGTAGAAATATCTTAATATAATTCTTCAAAATCACCCATAAGTCAAATATATTTTATATTAAATCACTATGTCCCGGTCCAGACTTACATTTTTTGTTGCAGCAATTCTTGAATATGTGGGAGTATTGAAATATACATACATACATATATAATCTTCACTCGCTTTTTTTCTCAACAAACATTGCAAGTCTGGACTGGGACTATGTAGAATTTTTATAAAAATGTTGTGTTTATAAATACAACTGATTGCAAACCTACTCTCAAAATTAGTTCCCGTATTTACAAACTGGCTACAAAAACAAGACAATAACAACTTGGAGAACGTGAGTTATGAGATATAACTCCCCACACAACGTGATGCACATGAAGATAAACACAAAAAAAATGAAATTTTTCTCCAGCAAACTGGGTCGAATGCCGGCATTTGACTCAAGCGAAAGCACTGCGACGTACTGATAGATGTGTACGTGCATTAAAGGACGTAAACAAATTTTGCATACACATTTCTGTTCATGAAAATGTTGTATGTATATAGTTAGCAATACAAATATAAAAAAGTACATACAGTGATCTCTGGGTTTAACGAACTTTTGAGGGAAAAAATCATTTTATTTGGTACCCACAAATATTGCGAACAGAACAAATATGTACAATCAAGATAAAAATAAAAGTATGTTGGAATAAGTAGACGTATTAAAGTGCGTGAAAATGAAAACACTGAATGAAATCTTGTATAAGAACTGTACATCAAAAAATGTCATAACTGAATAAATGGAATTTTTTAGTTAATGATGCAGACTAAATCATCATATCGTTCTTCATATTTTGTAAAAATTTCATACAAAAAATACATATCTTGTTTACGCAACTCTTGAAAGCAAAATATAATCATGTTTTTCCATTAACTTGTGTGTAAATTGAAAACTTTAAACTCGTTTTCTGGCAAACAAGTTAGTTTGCGTTATGACGTTGCTTGAATGCATTATTATTGTTTCGAAATATTAAATAAATCTTAAAAAAAACTGCAATAAATATTTGATAAATATTAAATAAATGTACATACATATATTAATAAAGACTAGTACAACTCTAACGCCCTGTCCCACTATGTCACCAGAATTCGTTCGATCGACAACTTGTATTGCAAACAACAATAACATTAGAAAATTTTGTTGTTGTTTGCAATCGAACGAATTCTGGTGACATCGTGGGACAGGCCGTAAATTAAAACGTTGAATAATGTACAAATATTTGTTTGATTTGTTCAAAAAATTTAATCTATTAAATATCTCGACCAAAGAAATACATACATATATCAATTACCTATATCACTTTCATAATTAAGAACACATACCTACATATGTGTCCTTAATTATGAAAGTGGTCTAAGTCATATATTTCTCTGGTCGAGATATTTAGTAGATTACATTTGAATAAATTAAAAAGTATTTTTATATTATGCAGAATTTTAATTTAGAGTTCTTCTACTAGTATCGATTTAAATAAATTTATTTAATAATTTTTAAATATTTATTGAAGTTTTTAAGGGATTTATTTGATATTTGGAAGCAAAAATGCACATGACCACTTTCATAATTAAGCGCACATATGTATGTACATATATGTACATACATACATACATATAACATCTTTACAATATAATTGAATTAATGGACCCGGCATCGTTATTTAAAGCGGTAAAACACTGTAAATCAAAAAATATAAAACCTCTCAGATGTATTATTGTCTAGAGAGGAAATAAGTACATAGTTTTATTTTTTTTTTGTTTTGCTCCAAATTGCTGTATGGATGGGTAAAAAATAATAATGAAAAAAACAACTCTAGCAAATATACTCACAATGTGTGTGAGTACAAGCTGTGGTTGTTGTATGTGCTAGACGGAGAATAGCGAGTATAAAAAGACGATGTGAATGATGAGCTGCAATTATTCGTTTGAAAGTAATCAACTGATACGTACATACGTCACGTTAGTGAAAGAAAATACTGAGCAAAGCAAAGAACACAAGAAATATTGTGTAATTGTCAAAAATAAATTTACTAAATAAAATATACATACTCTGGTGAAAAAAAAGACGTAAAAATTTTTGGTTTAATAAATTTTGTGCAAAACACTTTAAAATTCGATAAAAAAAATAGTTTGCATTAATAAAACACACAAATATGAGTCAAATTGTGAATATTGCGAAACAAACAAACCGTTTGCTGCCACAAGTTACTAAACAAGGCAAGTTACATTTTATTAGCGAAAATTCAATAAAAGATATTTACATGCAAAAAGATTATTCACAACTATATTTCATTGCATTGGGAGTAAAAATTAATTTGGTGTTTAATTTTATTAACTTACAGTTGCCTGCTTTTCGACATCCTCCGCCTGTCAGCAGGATTTCAAAGGCGAATTAAAACCTAAAAGTGCTCGTTTAGTGGAATTCCAAAAGAAAATAAGAGCGAAAACCCCCTTAGGTAAACTTGATGAATTTTCGCGCCACCCGTTCCAGGAAGTCGAGCCCTTGAGACCCTGGCCCAACAATGTGAATCCACACACCGGTGAAATTGGTGGACCAGCTGGCCCTGAACCCACACGCTATGGCGATTGGGAACGCAAAGGCAGAGTTTCGGATTTCTAGTCACACCGCGCTTACTTAGCATTAGATAGTAGTACCATATTAGAAAACGGAAGTTAGTACGTAAGTTGAAGAGTTTCTTTCCTCGACTATATTTAGATGTGTGCGAAGGGGAAGGAGATATCTCGTTAGGTTAATAATTTTACTTGTTTTGTTGTTTATTTTTAACAACATTATATGACTGTATACTCAAAAATAAATTTAAATGTATTATAAACTCGAAAACCATATGAAACCAAAAAAAAAATGTTAAATAAAATGAATTACATATAAATACAAAAAATTTTGTTTTGTTATTTCATATAGAGTTTGAAAACGAATGGTCCAAATGAATGATTTTATTCGACAAGCTACTTGGGATCAGAAAACCAAATTCTAAGATAATAGACGAAAATTTTATTACATATTTTAATTGTTATCGATGATGCCAGTGACCGGTCAGTGCATGAACAGCAGTGAAAATATTGCTCATTTAATATACATACATGCATACATACATGTTAATCGCTCATTTACTCAAACAACGTCATAACTCTAAAAATGGAATTTTTGAGTTAATGATGCAGAATTAATCCTCATATCGTTCTTCATATTGTGTAAAAGTTTGATGCAACTGCCTGGTTTACTCAAGTCTTGAAAGCAAAATAAAATTTTCTTTTTCCATTAAGTTGTGGGTAAATTGAAAACTTTAAACTCGTTTTCTGGCAACTAGTTTTTTGGAGTTATGACATTGTTTGAGTAAATGAGTGATATGTACACACATATGTAAACAGAACTTAATGGAAAAATAAAATTTTTTTGAGTATAAAAGATATTTGTATGAAATGTTTGCTCTATGTGAATATTTTCTGCAATGACGGAGTCGAATGACGGAGATTTTAAAAAATTAATAAAAGGTAAATATCATTGCTTTTGCAAATTGCACGATTTAAAGCGTTGGAAACTGGTTAAAAAATTAAGTTCCAAAATTATGTCGCTTAACCTTTTTTGGCGGTTATGGCACGATATTATAGTCGTAAATGTGAAAGAGAGTTTGTTACGCTTTCAAGCCCAAACCGCTAAACCGATTTTAAAAAGTCTTTCACCAATTAAAAGCTACATAACCAGTTTCAAAAATATAGGATATTTTTATCCGGCTCGGAACCTGTTTTTTATATTTTGCACGTATTTTTCCCGAAAAACACTTTTTTGGGCTGGTTAGGATAATTTTCGTTTCGGTTTTAATTGTTTAATCAGTTTTAAAACCGATTTTTAGGTATTTTTTAAACAGATCAACGCGAGCGGAGACGCGGGTAAAAGCTAGTATTTCATTATAAATGGAAAAAAATCTTGAAATAAAATAAAAACCAACTAACAAGTCAGCTATTAATAATTTATTTTGGAAATCACTTGATTTGAAATCAACATGATTTTCATATCAGGCCCGTATTTTTTGAGATATGACCTTGTTGAAGTAAATGAGCGATATGTACCACACACATCGAGCCTTATTTTCGATTAAATAGTAAGTGACAAAAATTAAATTTTTCAGGAGAAGGATTTTTTAAAATATTAAAACATGTTTTTGTACGTAAATTGTAATACAAATTGGATACAATTTTACAGCCCATATCTTAAAAGTTATCAACAATTTTGGCATTTTGATAATTCTAAACTATGTGGAGGCCCATAAAATTTTAATTTAAATAAAAAAGTCTAATTTCATAACATGCCGCTTACGATAAAATCGTAAAAATGAGTCGATATGTAGATATATTCTGCAGCTTATTTTTATAATTTTTCGGAGTTTTTGCTCTTGTTTTAGTGCTTTTCAACTCATAAGAAGTTTGAAACAAATTACTAAAATCGAAAATATTTCCAGATTTTTTATCATTTTCTTATTTAAATCGCAAACTAATCGAACTCCCGGTTGTTTTTTCTTTCTTTAACTCTTACATTAAACTCTTGATTATTTGAACTTTTTTTAAGTTTCAAATTAATTTTAATGGCTGTATTTAAGATTGGGTATGAAACCATTTTCACTAATATCAAATTGTATGTGTTAAATGTGTAGGTTTTTAGATTTTAATTAGAAATTTTAAAGCCAGAAAATTGAAATAAGGCAAAAGTCATATTTAAATGCACACCTCGTTACATTAATATAGAAAGGTCCTAACTCATTATTTTTTTGAAACGGAGTGTTTTGATAGAAGAACATCGAATGTATCGAAAAATGTAAAAATCTCGCTATCAAAAAAATAATGAGTTAGGACCTTTCTATATTAAGGTAACAACAATATGCACGTTTATTACTTATTTTTATTGCTTCAATATACAAACTCTGCTGTGGCTTGTTTGTTGGTCAACAATGATGCCTTTAAAATTGCCAACATTTCTTCCGTTACCGCCCATAGACGGTCTTGTAGCACTTCGTTTTGCGAAAGTTTGCTGGGCTCACAGAAATAGCAATTATTGAAGTAAAGCCCTGTAAGTCCAGTTAGTTCATTGGCTGTAGCACAATAAATTGTGGTGGCAGCAGCTTGTTGCTATAAAAATAAGAAGAATAAAAGTGCGTAAAAGATATTCCATGACAATGGGAAAGTGAGCAGCAACAGAATGAAAATGAACATAGGTATGGAAAATTATATTATTTTATTTGTTATTATGAAGATGATTCAATTGTTGTTGGGCTTTGTTGTTTTGTTGGGCTTTGTTATTTTTTTTTTTTTGTCTCAATTTGCATCTTGAGACTTTGTTTTTAAATTGTAGCAGTTCTTTAACGTACGTATGTATGTATGCATGTGCATATGTAAATTTTTATATAAATACTTACATATACATATGTATGTAAGTATGTAGTACGTCCCAGCTAGCATTTTGTGTCATAACCGAATATTTTCCGAATCAGCTTGACGGGAAAAATAACCGCATATGAGCTCATTTTTCGATCATAAATGATACTCCCGTTGTGAGAAAATGGTACCCTACAGATGAATCATACTAAAGAATCATTTATGATACGATTAGCTGATTAATTTTTGAGCAATTTTCTGGTAGTATTAAATCATGAAATAAACTTTTGGCGGTTTCTTTCCATTTTGTTCCTCTATTTTCAAGAAATCATTGTTTGATCATATAGATCATAGATGTTCAAGCATCTCTTTCCCTATAACGCGTTATAGGAAAGCAAGAAAAAAACAAATTCTGCTTACGCAGCAAACAAATACGTACACGAAAAAAAATGTTGCTCTCTTTAGGTTTTGGCTTCTCTTTAGCATAGAACAGGGATGGATAACAAGTATTTTTAAATTTTATCTACATTTTGATGTCTTTTTATTAAAAAAATGGCTAGGTAAATGTAAAACACAATAAAATATAACGCATTGTGCATTACCATCAACATTTTCTTTAAAGATGAATTCGCTTTCTTAATTTTCTTTAAACATTTTACGCGTGTGTTGTTGTCTCAACAAGTAATAAACAGAATGTGATTCACAAAACATTTCCACCTCTGTTAAAAGTAAGCAGAGCTTTTCCTCTGCTCCACACACAAGCGCAAGTGTGTTAATGTGTTAGTGCACATCACTGATATAGATGAATCATAAGCAGTGTTACCAAACTATATATTCAAAATTACACCTCGTAGGAGCCAAAATTACCCGATTTCAAAGGAATTACACCCAATATTAAAATAAATGTTTGACACATTTCAAAAATCTTGTTTAAGGTCTACTTATGATTTGGTATCAGCCCCAGTGAAGTGCAACATATCGAGAGCGTGTATTAAAAATACATCAACGCAAATTTTCTCAAAATGAGCTTCCGATGGCAAAAAGCTCTCCTATAGAATATTCATCTGTAATATAAATTTCGAATCAAAAAATTTATTTTTGTTGTTTTGTATAAATTTTTTTTATTCTGCTATCTAAAAGTATAATTTTTTGGGTGAAAATAAATGCTAACTTTCATGTAAAAATAAGTAGTTCATTATAAATCTATTTCATATCTTATTGCTTATTATTATTATTGTTTTTTTTTTTGTATAACTTCTTTAAATAATAAAATAGCATCAACGGTATCAGACGATAATTTATGATGTTTTATTTTGTTTATTTATTATATTAGATATGTATGTATTCGTGTGTGTTCTGGCTTTTACATCGTTTTCACATGTTTTCTTCTGAGTTCGGATGTTAAAACACATGCTACGCCTGTTTAAGTTGAAATGTAGAAACTACAGATTAATAGTATGTGTTCTAGCATCCGAATTTAGAAGAACACTATTTGGAAATTGACGATTTCAAACTTTTAGATTTTCTCGTTTTCGATTTTGAGCGAAAAACTCTTATTTTTTCACAAGACTGTTAACAAATGAAACTCGTATTTTTTTCACAAGACTGTTAACAAGTGAAAAGAAAATCGAAAACGAAATAGAAAACGAAAAAATCTAAAAGTTTGAAATCGTCAATTTCCAAATAGTGTTCTTCTAAATTGGGATGCTAGAACACATACTATTAATTTGTATTTTCTAAATTTCAACTTAAGCAGGCGTAGCATGTGTTTTAACATCCGAACTCACAAGAAAACGCGTGAAAACGATGTGAAAGCCAGAACACACACGATTTATTATATAAAACAGACGAATTTCAAATTACCCGTAAATTACACCTGAGAGCAATTACCCACGCGCTACACTTGGACATAAAAATTACACCCGATTCGGGTAATTACCCGCAATTCGGCAACACTGATCATAAGTGAATCCTTTTTCAATCACCTAAGTGATAAATCAGTTTTTAATCATCAAAAGTGATCTCAGGAGAATCAAAAAGAGATTTATGCAAAAAATGATCAGCCAAATGCTAGCTGGGGTATGGTTGTAAAACAAATTAAGCAGCCACATTAGTTATTTTTGTTCTTTCGTTTTAAAACGAGCAATTAAATTTATGCCAAATTTAACCATCACACTCACCACAAACAAAACAACAAAAAACGTTCATAAAAGTAAATAGCAGTGATTGAATTTAATTAACTTATAACTCAAAAGCAAAACAAAAAGCACCAAAAATATTTATAGATTTAAAAGTATGTATGTATGTATATATATTTACCAAAGATTTTGTAAAAGGTCGTACTAGCGCGAATAATACACGATAGAACCACCAATTACGCGATAAATTTGTGGAAACTAAATTGCCAGGGTGTACTGAGAATACAGATATACCACGATGCTTCCACAGCTAAAAATATATTAATAAAAACTGCTGCTAATTATTGTATTCCATATGTATGTATGTATGTATGTATGTATGCATGTATTAGTTCAAATTAGAGATGGAAACGGTAGTAACTTTTTACTTGCACTCGTGTAGGGTAGTTAATTTTGTCGAAAAATACATTCAATGTTATATATTTTTTTATTATTAAACTTCTTTTAATAGATTAATCTAACGGTCATAATGTTGAAATATTTTCGTTTCAATATTATAATAATTTATTTGAACTTTTTATTTATTACTAGGATCGCCCGGTGGTCTAAATTAGACCACTTGACACGTATGTATGTATGTCTTTATTTTAGCTTTTATATATAAGTCCATTTTTTAATTTTATTATGAAATATTAATCATTATAATTATTATTTTTTAGCTCCAAATGGACTTATACCACTTTCAAAAATAACATATTATAAGAAATAAAAACAAGAGATATTCAAAAAAAATATAAGACGTAAGTTTTTCTTTGAAAAACAAGCTATGTCCCCAACTAACCTAACGTGAAAATGCCTATATATAAGATATATAAATTTTGTTTCAGCTTTAGGTGCCTTTTTTAAATTGATAACAAAAATTATTTAAATATCGATATTTTGCAGCAACTTTGTGCAGCTTCTTCAGGAAATAATAATTTATTGGACATTTAAATTTTAATGAATGAATGAATTAAGTTAAACGGAAAACACAGGACACTGCGACCGAAGTAGATCTATTGTATACATTGCCAGGTGCTAAAATAATAACACAACTTAATGAAAACCACAGATAATTTATTTTAAACAAAATTAAATGCATATGTATGTATGTATGTACATATGTATGTATATTAGAACGACTCAGGTTGTATGGAGATGAAAAACGCGATTTTGTTAGCCCTCTCAAATCAAAGATCGATCTTTTTAATCACCCTTATTCCAGTTGTCGACGTCGACGTCACTTTAACACAATACCAAAAAATTGGGGCTTGTATACCTGTTGTCGAAAACAACTGAATGCTGTTGGCAGGTTTATGCTATTTTCTAGACCTTAGGGAACGGGAATAGATTGTCAGTAGCACAAAATTGCTCTCGAGAGCGAGTAAACAAGCCCCAATTTTTTGGTATTGTGTTAAAGTGACGTCGACGTCGACAACTGGAATAAGGGTGAATGAGGACTCGCCAAACATTTGAGGTGTGTAGCGATGACCGTTCATGAGGTGGACCGTGTATAAAAAAAGGTCTATTTATGAATTTTTTGCATATTTTTGTATTTTCTCCCAAGACAACATATTAAAAAAATTACATTATCTGATAAAATGATAAGGCGTCTCTTTCTCTTTGGTCGGGTGATTGTACGTAATGAACAAACACCCAAAAACTTTAGGAATTATTCATTGTACACTTTTGGGTTGTTCTTCACTCTTTTTGGGCGATCGGGCACTGTTTTTTGGGTATTTCTTCACAATGAGTAATCACCCAACAATTTTGGGCGGTTCATTTAGCTGTTTCGGGCGATTTGCACTTATGTTTTTTTTTTTTTAATTCGTACAGCCAAAATATCTATTTTAATTTGAAATTCTACATGTCGAAAAAAGTAATGTGTTAAGCTTATTCCTTAAACTACATATGTATGTATGTTATAGTTTTTTTCTCTCCTATAAAATTTTGTTGAAGTGAGTTACCCGGTTTATACTCTAAAGCGACGATATAATAAATAAAGGGTTGATTTGAACATTTTTGTGGCACCAGTTAATCCTTTTCTAAAAAAATATTCGTCTATGTTCTGGCTTCCACAACGTTTTCACATGTTTTCTTTTTTAAGTTGAAATTTAGAAAATTCAAATTAATAGTATGTGTCCATTTCCAAATTGTTTTCTTCTAAATTCGGATGCTAGAACACATATTATTAATTTGTATTTTGTACATTTTAAATTAAACATGAGAAAACCATGTGGAAGCCAGAATATAGACGATTGTCATAAAATTCTTCTATAAATCTTTCAATACATTAACGCTCGAAAGTTGATATAAAAAAGTGGGATTTTGTTTTGTTGTGTAGTTCATTTCAGTTTTCAGGAAGACTACATAAATATATACATATATACATATGTATGTATATGTACATGTTCCCTTTGATCCTATAAGGAGCATAGGGTCTCATACATAAATACTTTAACACATTTTTTATGCCTCCTAATTTTGTCATCAGCAAGCACTTCGCTCCATCATTTTACAAACATATTATTCATTCTTATTTGCATTATCTTTTCTTGCAGCGTGAATATTCAAATTTTTCGCAATACGTTTTTACGTAAAACTTAACCGTTCTCTATAGCGAAATTTATGGATTTATTTTTAAGAAAAGTGCCTTGAAAAACAAAGTAAATAATATCTATGTATGTAACAAAACCGACGGGAGTATTTAAAAAAAGTTTTAACGCATATTTAAAACAAAATTGGGCGAAATTCTCTTATTCGAAACTTACCTTAGCTAGTTTTGTGGCAAATAACACATTACATAGTTTCGCATTGTTATAGGCTGTCATACTCCAGTATTTTTCTGGAGGTGGTGATAAATGCTGAGGCGTTAAATTATCTGTGGGCAATTTGCCAAATCTGAAATAAATAAAATGTTTAATAATATAAATAGAAAACAACTAATCAAATAATGAAAACGTGATTTACATACATAAATAAAAATCCATTGCATCTAATAAAATAATAAAGTAATGAATTTTTTAAATCACTAAGTAGGTACAGGTGACTCTTGATAATTCAAAACTCAAGAAACCAGAGAAACGTTTCAAAAAATCGTGAGTTCAAAATAATGGAAGTTTAAATAAACAAAATGGGCATAAACGAAGTTCAAATAAATAATAATTTAATTGGAATTCATAATTCAACAAATCTATTATTCGACATATTCGGTCATGTCACAGAGTTCAATTCCTTCCGGAATCGGAATTGAATAAAGCTCAAAATGTCAAGACCTAGCCGGAGCTTACGCCAGCATACCACCGCCTCCCACAGTCTGGACACACCTGACAAGTTTCCGTATTTTAGTTTTCCTTTTTAAACACCATCTCCTACAAAAGTGGGGTGGATTGAATTACGATTCCGAACGGAATTGAACTCTGTGACATGGCCGATTGTCACCAACAAATAAATTTCAAATTAGAATTCATAATTTTTTTTTATTCTAAGCCTTTATACATTCTATTGAAAGCTTAAGAATAAACTTTGTCATTTTCTTAAATTTTACTTATGCTGCTCTCAGTTTATAGTTTGGGTTTGAAGTGTATACGTACATATGTATATATAATAAGAACAAAATAATAATAAAAACAAAATTTTAAGTGTTAAAAAAAATTTCCATTCAAATTTTGACTAAAGCATACTTGAAGTACAAACTATTTTTTTATACGGCTGTAATTTTGTTAGTATGTAGGCAATCTTGAAAATTTTCACATTAATTTATATTTACATTCCCACTTTTGATTTGATTGGAAATAAGGTGTTGTTTCTGCATGTGACTATTGTTCGAGTTTTTCCATAGTTTTTGCAAAAGAAAAAACTTCTCGTATTCTATTTCAATTTACAAAACTTTTTAGTAAAAAGTATGAAATTTACATTAATTGACACTATAAATTGAGTATCATTCGCTTGAACGCTGATGATGAAGGTAAAGCGGCTATAAATTTATTTATTTAGATGGCGACGCAACTGAAATTAAAATTAGTAATATATATTTCAACTTTCTTTAGTTGCCTAAAAGCAATCGAAAATACAATTATGACGGATTGGCAACTGTAAATGTAATTGCTTGAAATAATAAATGTTATTTCTTGAAATAATTCATAACTAACAAAATCTTTTTTTAGCTTTAAAGCATATATAAAGCCTTAATAAATAAGGAGTAGTTAGTTGGTTTAATTAAATTTTCATTTTTTTAATTTCATCAGCTTTTGCTTTGAGAACTATGTATGCATCAGAGAATGATAAAAGTATCGTTTTAAGTACTCTTTGAGTACTGGCCATCAAACAGCTATGAATGCGTACAGCTAAAAAACATATGCAAACACGCGCATTTAATTTAAATCGAATACGTATAATTAACTGTAAGCATCCAACAATTCTGTTTATAGACGTTTTTAAATTACGCAGCACTAACAATTATAACTAAAATTTATAGAATGCATGAGCTAAAATCATACGCATGAGCATAAAAATACTCTGACTATTATTCGGCTACACATGTGTTTATACAGGGCTATTTTATTTACATACACACAAAAAGCATGCTTTCAAACAGCGTTTTTATATACACGAAAGTATGAATAAATATATCGAGTATTATGCGTATATTTTTTTATTCAATTAAATATCCATAGATTGAGTATGATCTACTCAGACTATAAGTATGACACAGAGTCATTGCGATTGATTCTCAATGTGCCTTTTTATTTTTAGTTGTAGCGTATTTTATTTTTTCGCATTAACGATGTATAGACTCTCTTGTATGTTGGAATCGGCTATAGTCATATTTGCTTGAGAGAAAATATGTGAGCATACGAATTGTTTGCGCTATAATTACTATTATAAGCAGTTACTAAAATTAAGACCATTTACTTATGTACATATGTATATTTTTTCGACTACTCATTGTCATTTTCTGGTATGCATCAATTAAAAATTTGCGCAACTACGGTTAACATCCATAGTCGAACCACTAATAAATTGTTTATATCATCTCACAAAATTCATATTTCTTGGAACTAGCACTTAAATAATTTCCAAATTAGTTCAGAAGCTTGTGAATGAATTTCTATTCCTATTATCCTGCAACAATCAAGGAAACTATATATATACATATAGAATATATTAAAAATATGTCAAAGTATTTTCTAACCAACTTCAATGTTATGTAACAATTTTATTAACGTTGAGAGTAGCCTGTAACTTGATAAACTTTAGAAATGAAAATTAATTACAAGCAGCGCCAATAAATAAAAATTAATTTGCATATCAAAACAAGAAATATGTACTTAGGAAAATATACGCAGTAAAATGAAATGTTGTCGATGATGGTGTGGGCAAGATTAAAAAAAATTAAGTCACGTTTTAGTGAAGGCTTCTAGGCAATTGAGTGAAGAGGGCCTTAAATAACATTGGACTGCAAAGAATTTTTTCTTTAAAGATGTATACATATGATGAGTTATACGTTGTTAATAGAAATCAGGGGTCTACTCGTCGCTTTCGATAACGAGCTGATTCGATCAAGTTTTTTTCAGTTTGAGGTTACGGCATTCAATATCGAACCATATTATTACATTCGATAGCGAATGCCATTATCTCAAACTGAAATACGTGATCGAATTAGCTCGTTATCGAAAGCGACAATTAGACCCCAGTTTTAATTTTTTCTGGTGTGAAGTCCATAGCCACTACATGCGTAATCAAATCACCTTTTATTAATACCACTATCTTTTTTTATACTCGTACTTTAAACTTTTATTCAGACATTAGAGGTGAAAAAAAATTTCATGTAAAATAATTTTTTTTTAGTCTAAATATTTATAAAGTTTAGAAACCTCGAATTCGACCATCCTGTTATATTACAAATATGTACATTAGGGATATAACTTTTTAACAATTTTTTAAAATATCAAAATTGGCATAACACAGTCCGATAGAGCATAAAAAATATAAGGGAACGTATATTTATTTTTTCGCTAAGGTCAAAAAAGTTCACGCACCAACCGCGATGGAGTTTTGAAAATTTTTAATTTTCTTTTTGGTTAAGAAAAATTAATAATTCCACAATCTGGAAAAACCTGTTAACTATATTCAAAAACAGTTTAGTAATGCCGCGTTAAATAAATCCAAAACATTGATTTTGGACTAAATCATTTCAGTAAAATGCCTACCAAGGAAATAATAATTGGGAGATATAAAAAATTACAAAAGATTATGATTTTCGTGGTTACTAGGACATGGTTGACCTCATGGTACTATGCCAAGAAATTGGTTAGGGGTATCCCTAATGTACATATGACTTATTTATTCAAAAAGAAAACGAGTTTAAAGTTTTAAATTTTATACACAACTTAATAAAAAAAGAAAAAATTAATTTTTCCATCAAGAGTGAAGTAAAGAGGATATTTTTATGAAAGTTTTACACAATATGAAGAACGAATTGAGAATTGCCCTGCATCACTAACTCAAAAATTAAATTTTTTGAGTTATGAACTTGTTTGAGTAAAATTATACTGAAAATATTTGGAAAAGATTATTTATTTTCTTCGAAAAAGCAGCAACATTTTAGTTATTCCTATCAAATTTATTTTTAGGATCCATGTATTTAAATTCGATCTAAACCGCTTGAATGACTCGAGAGTTATTGATTTTGGAAAACTTCGCGAAAAGTGTTTTATTATTACTAAAAAAATATTGTAAATTTTATTTGAATCAGCTAATCGATTCGAGAGATTTGATGATTTCGAAAAATTTCGGGAAAAACCATTTTGAATTTCTTCTTCACACAACTTTTTCGTCGCATTTACGAGTAACTCTCTGCGAATATTTTATATTTCGGTGACTCGGTGGTAACATATTTTCTAAAAATAAAGAAGTAGATAGAGTCTGTGGTTGTTAACTACTCGTATTTTAAAGATCTAGACAGTTCTTGCTACTTCGAGGCTACTGAATATCGCTGAGGAAAGTGTATCGAGCTAAAGCAGTATTATTGTATTGTTGAGCAACAAACAAAAAATTTCCCCATATTTGATATATTGTTTTATCAGGCCGGCTAGTTTTGGGTCCGCCCTCGTACATATATACATATATTTGTATGTGCATATTAGTTACTTGCATGTGAATATCTGGTGTTTAAAATAGCAGCTGAATTTGAAAATAGTGCCGGCGGTTTGTCGTATGCCACATAATCTGACCAACTTCAACTGGACTTTGCACCATTCCCATTGAATGTAGACAACGTTCATTGTACGCTATTGGAATTCAGTACAGATAAAGATACAAAAGACAAATAATGTACAAATAAGAGTATATGAATCTATGCATATACATACATATGTAGAATGTACATTAGGGTGGGTCAAATTGTATGGGTGCCAAAAAAAAAACTAAAAAATTGCATACAGTAATTGCCGCTTAATTAATACCCTTCTACTAACAAATATGTATTTGTTTATTTATAGTTCAAACATAAGTAATTTTGCTAAATAAACTAAATTTAAAAAATAAAAAAGGAACAAAGGACGGATGCTATTGGAGAAGACTCTGTAATACTTCTACACTGTAAAGCAGAAGAGGCCAGGAATAAGTAAGTAAAAAATTCTGACTGCAACCATAGTGTGTTTTTTTTACTAAACAGCAATAGTATTTTTCTATTTTTCTATTTTTCTTTCGAAAATCCAAAATTACATTATTCTTAACTATTATGGATATCGAATAAACTGTATTTATTTCATTCAGTATATGCATAGATAATTATGTTTCAAATAAAACGAAGCCATATCTTAATGAAATCGATGCCTAAACAATCATATCGCTGCCGGCATTTGTATTTGCAATTTCTTTTGGTTTGTTTTGTTGTGATTGAACGTACGCATTTTTCGAAGACAAGTTCGGACCATTATAAGACACAGACAAAACATGTCAACTTCAAAAGATGCTGAAATAAACTAAGCGATTTATAATTCACAAACGAGTTGATAATCACGTGAGTGATGTAACGCGCTTGAATAAATTACATATGTAAATATTTAAACCCTTAATATACGAGGGTTGATCAATAAATACGTGACTTTTTGAATGAAACACACAAAAATTTATTTTTCAACATCATCTCCTTTTAACTCAATACACTTAGTCCAACGTTTCACCAGTTTGTGTATTCCTTCCAAAAAAAATAAGATCGAGGTCCGTAAAATAGACCTTTGTTTATGGAATGATTCGTTGTTGGAGTCAAATTTCTTTCCGACGAGCCATTTCTTCAAGTTTGGGAATAAGAAATAGTAACTCGGGGCTAAATCTGAAGAATAGAGCGAATGAGGGAGCAATTCATAGATTTTTGCATTGGAAACTGCACATGCGTTTGTGGTCGATTGTGAGCAAACGCGGCACCCATCTTGCAGACAACTTTCTTAAACCCAGCTGATCATTAAAAACGAAACCACACTGCCATATGAAATACCTATAGCATCAAAAATCTCACGCACTTTTACTCTTCGATCGGCCAACACCATTTCGTGGATTTTTTCGACATTTTCGGGCCGTCCAGAGATTTTCCTTGGTTTGATAACCCGTTTTTTTTTCGCAAAAAATAAAGTTTAATGATAACTCGAAATTCACTTTTTCCATTTTTGGAAAAATACACGAGGTTGCATGTTTTGAACAGCTATTAAACGCAAAGTAAATGACGACACTTGCTCAAAATTAATCTAATCTATTAACATTTAAGTTCTCGGACTTATTGATCCGCCCTCGTAATATGGTTTGAAATAACCCAAAGTTAAGTTAAGTCTGGACTGTGGACTTGTTTTGGTTAAAAATTTATGTGGACATGTACATATATATGTTTCTATGTATGCATATACTTACATACATATCGTTGGTAACAAGTAGAAATGCCCTAACTCAAATAACTATAACTTTACAGGAGAAGGTAAAAACATAAAAATAAATAGTATAACAGCTTGTAAAAGCATTATATTTTTCAATATTGCAATAAATTTTTGTGACGAGGTGTATTTGTGTAAAATGTATTGGAATCACTGAAAAACTCAATTTCGTGAAAATACGAGTTAGGGCCTTTCTACTTGTCACCATCGATATGAATGTATGTATGTATGTTTTTGTCTCATTTCTGTTTTCCAAATGGCAAGTTCAAAGCATTTGACGCAGTTAATAAATTGTTGTAAAGGGTGTTTTTTTTTGAGGTATAGAACTTTAAGTTGGCATCACTTTTTTAACTGGCGGCCATTTTGTCAGCTGTCAAGTGATTAATATTTAGTTTGGTTTGCCATTTCATCATGAACAGGTGACAAAAGAACAACGCTTGCAAATCGTGCAAATTTATTTCGAAAATAATGGTTCAGTTCGCGAAGTTTACCGCAAGCTCCGTCCATTTTATGGTCGACATAATCGTCCATCAGAGCAATTAATTCGGTTAACCATGGATCGTTTTCGCACTACGTTTACTCTATGTGATAATACGCATCCGCAGAGACGTCGAACAGTGCGCACCGAAGAAACAATTGCCGCTGTAGAGCAAAGTGTTGAAGAGGACCCGAATGAATCGATTCGCCACCGTGCACAGCAATTGGAGCTTTGTCCATCAACTTTATGGAAGATTTTGAAGATTTTGAATGTGGATGAGTTGTGGTTCCAACAAGACGGCGCTACATGCCACACAGCGCACGTCACAATCGATTTATTGAAGGAAACATTCGATGAGCGCATAATTTCGCGGAATGGACCTGTCAATTGGCCACCAAGATCGTGTGATTTGACACCATTGGATTATTTTCTTTTTGGGGATATGTGAAGTCGCTCGTCTACGCCAACAAACCAGAAACGTTAGGGGACTTGGAAGCCAACATTCGTGGCGTTATTGCCAACATACGGCCCCATATGCTCGAAAAAGTGGTTGAAAATTGGACCTGTAGAATTGGCTTTATTCGAGCCAGCCGCGGCGGCCACATGCCCGAAATCATATTTAAACATTAATGGCATAAAATTATCCTTCCAATAAAGCCAAATTGATGGACATTAAAACGATTTTCTTGTGTTTTATTTCAATTCGAAGTTCTATACCTCTAAAAAAACACCCTATACTATTTTGATTTCGTATGATACACTGTTTCCAAACAGATCCAAGATATTCAAAATGATTATTGTATGTGTAAAGTTTAAATATTATTTTTTAAGAAGAAAATCTAACAGCATGTTTCTACAACCCAGACGGTCGAATTGAGTATAAAATTAATATGGGAAAGCACTAAGCTTTTGAGTGGTTTTCATACAAATTGTGCAGTTTAAATATTATTTGTATGTATATATGGTCCAGAGCTGTGAAATTTCGATTACGATTAGTAATCAATTAGATTACATTTTAAAAAGAATTGTAATGATTATATAATTGCCTTCAAAAGAATTGCTGATAAATAATTGATTACGATTACTAATAATCGAAAAGTAATCTAAATTACTTAAAATTACTAAAAATAATCAAAAAGAATCAAAAGTAATCAAAAAGTAATTCGACTACTTTCAAAGATTACTTTTGATTCTTAATAAATAATAAAAAAAATCAACAGTAATCCTTGGAAGTAATCGGATTATTTTTTGATAACTTTTGATTCTTTTTGATTATTTTTAGTAATTTTACGTAATTCAGATTACTTTTCCATTATTAGTAATCGTAATCAATTAGTAATCGTGAGAATATTACTGAATATAATCGTAATTTAATCATTACTTCACATTTAAAAAAAAAAGTAATCAAATTAGGAGTCATTACTTAACAGCTATGGTATGGTCGTATACTAAGCACACTGTGGCTTCTGTGAATTTTCACTATGTTAATTAATACATATAAATCACAATGGACCCAATTGGGTCTCCGAGTTGAGGTGCGGTATAGCACCACCCTTCCTAACCTAATACATATTAAAATTAATAAAAGTATTTTAGATCTTGCGAGACCGTAAAGTCGTTGTGAAAGTTTACATCTGCACACAACGCAAAAGGGCTTTGCTATGGTGGTTGTATTTACATCGAGAACCATTTGAACCTGACGTTTTATATATGTGTTCAGGAGATTTGTACGCTACAGTATTAAGAATAATTTTTAAGGAAATGTCTATGCATCCAAGTCTTCTTTGTATTGGGCATTAATTACTCTAAATGAAGTGAATTTGGAGTTCACACGATGTTATGGCATGGTGTTAAAAGAGCCAGTTTTTTCATACGAGTATATTCTGAGTGGTTTATGTCTATTGAAAATCAAAAAACGATATGACAAGTTGATTACATGGAAATAGTGTCGCAATATGAATTTTATTGTGATAAGAATTTCAAATTATGAATTTATTTAATATTAATTGTCAGATTATACCATTATAATTTTGCTTATCAGGGTGTATAAATGGAAATTAATACAAATAGTATTACACAAAAATAGTTTATAAGATTTACCCCCTGTTTGTGTAAGACGTTTGAGTTAAAAATCTGGGTGTTTCTGTAATAGATTAAAGAAAAGTTGTACAAGTTTCCTTTAATCTATTACAAAAACGCTAAGATTTCAAACGCAAACGTCTTACACAAACAGGGGGTTAATATAAAATACCAATGTACATACATACATACATATATACATACATCCATACGTACGTATGTATGTTAAAGTTTTGCAAATTTGTAAATAAATAAACAACAAAGTTTGCATTTACTCCAAGAATTCTTTCATGCAATTTGTTATCTACATACAGTTGTAATTGTAATTTTATTGAATTACAAGTTGTATGTAGATAATAAATAATATCAAATAATCAAATAATATATAATATATAATATAAATAAATAATCAAATAATTCTGCCAAAAAACAGACTTCAATGCAAGGATCTGATAGAACATTTTCGAAAAAAATGTATGGCATCAAACTGGAAGTAAACTCTTTTGGTTAAGAAAAAGTACGTGAAATATAAAATTTAATTTTTTTTAAATGCCAGATGGTGCGTTTTTTTGTAAAAATCGGTAAAGTAGAACCATTTAAAATAAAATATAAAATTGTAATGGGCGTGACTTTGCCCATTTTTTTTCATTTTTAAAATTGGTTAATTACGAGAACCAAAGTGTTTGGTAGGTTTCGCAGCAATCAAATAAGCAGAATATTATTAATTTTTACAATGGGGCCTTCTTAGACAAAAAAAATTACAATTGGTCTAAATTGTACCAAGTTATGAAGTAACATTGTCGAAAAAAAATACAAACGAATTGAAATAGATCACGTGATCTATTTAATCTAAAAAAAATTATTCTCCCCACTTAGCAACTTGTACATAATTTTTTTAAATTTTAGGTAATGTGTTTTGTAAGCGATTAATGAAATTTGGTAATCAGAAAAGTAAGTCATTATATGGAATAGTTCTGATGGTAACGTGTAATTTTTTTCTGGTTTTGCAGGAGTAGTTAATCAATTCGTCTGCATTTGTTTTGGTTATGTTACTGCATAACTCAGTACCTTTCAGACCGATTTTAAAAACTAATTTTTTATCTGACAGGCTATAGCTTCCATTTGGTCAAAATGTAAAAAATGTGGGCGGTGATATGCCTAAATATGCTTATCCGATTGCTGCGAAACTTAGCAAACACATTAGAAACTCGTAATGATACAACTTCGAAGCTGAAAAACCGGGCGGAGCCACGCCTATTTAAATTTAATGTTATATTTCCCCGATTTTTAAGAAACTTTCCACATACCCTAAACTCTAAAAATTGCAAAATCTCGCATTGGCAAAAAGTAAGCCAAGCCACGCCCGTTAAAATTTTATTTTATATTTCACATGGTTCTACTTATACACAATATTGTATTCAAGGAAAAAAGGGCCGATCCACCCCCCTTTAAAATGTTATATTCTATTTCACGTGATTCTACTTTACTTATTTTTTCAAAACTTGGCACATATGCAAAAAAAAAATAATGTGTGCTTTAAGTCTACGTTAAAAGCGGTTTTTGTATGAAAATTTTTAGGTGTAAGTTTTAACGTACACTTCAAGCACACGTTATTTGTTGCATATGAAGGTTAACCTTGTTTTCAAACAACTTGGCAGAACTACGCCTATGAAATCTTAGTTTTATATTATACATACATATGTATGTACAAATGTATGTACTTCGATTTATCCGATTCGCACGAAACTTGGCAAAGAGTTTCGGCTCTTAGAATGCCATAATTTTGTGCTTAAAGAAGTAGAAGGGGCCATGCCCATTAAATATTAATATTGTATTTCACGTGCTTCTATCTGAAGCAATATCGACTTTAAAAGTCCAAAGTTTTCTAATCTCTCAATATGTACATATGTACATATATGGTTTACAAGATATATTTGTTCAAAATTAATAAAAGTGAATTTGTTCTTTAACTGATTCACAGTGTATATACATACATACATACATACATACTATGTACAGGGTGTTTTTTTAGAGGTATAGAACTTCGAATTGAAATAAAACACAAGAAAATCGTTTTAATGTCCATCAATTTGGCTTTATTGGAAGGATAATTTTATGCCATTAATGTTTAAATATGATTTCGGGCATGTGGCCGCCGCGGCTGGCTCGAATAAAGCCAATTCTACAGGTCCAATTTTCAACCACTTTTTCGAGCATATGGGGCCGTATGTTGGCAATAACGCCACGAATGTTGGCTTCCAAGTCCCCTAACGTTTCTGGTTTGTTGGCGTAGACGAGCGACTTCACATATCCCCAAAGAAAATAATCCAATGGTGTCAAATCACACGATCTTGGTGGCCAATTGACAGGTCCATTCCGCGAAATTATGCGCTCATCGAATGTTTCCTTCAATAAATCGATTGTGACGTGCGCTGTGTGGCATGTAGCGCCGTCTTGTTGGAACCACAACTCATCCACATTTAAAATCTTCCATAAAGTTGATGGACAAAGCTCCAATTGCTGTGCACGGTGGCGAATCGATTCATTCGGGTCCTCTTCAACACTTTGCTCTACAGCGGCAATTGTTTCTTCGGTGCGCACTGTTCGACGTCTCTGCAGATGCGTATTATCACATAGAGTAAACGTAGTGCGAAAACGATCCATGGTTAACCGAATTAATTGCTCTGATGGACGATTATGTCGACCATAAAATGGACGGAGCTTGCGGTAAACTTCGCGAACTGAACCATTATTTTCGAAATAAATTTGCACGATTTGCAAGCGTTGTTCTTTTGTCAACCTGTTCATGATGAAATGGCAAACCAAACTAAATATTAATCACTTGACAGCTGACAAAATGGCCGCCAGTTAAAAAAGTGATGCCAACTTAAAGTTCTATACCTCAATAAAAAAACACCCATTACATAAATTTTTCTAAAAATGTACAATAATAAGGCTCGCATTTTTTTACAAATGATTCTTAAAATTAGAGTTGGCTTTAAGTATGTATGAATTTTATAAAGTAAAACAGGTTTTACAATCAAACCTTAATTTTTAACATGTGTCACATGCATCAATTCATAAAAAAGGAAAATGTGTTGAAAATACATCTAAAACTGGTGACAACATTTCAACATCAACAGCGAAGGCATTTGAACTTTTTTTCATTTTTAACGCATATCAAATAATTTTGGTTTATATTGGATTTGTTTGTATTTCTTTCTTTATATTGAAAAGTTTTTTAAGTTTTTTTTCTCTTACGAATCACGCGATAGTAACGTGATACAACACTATTCCAAGTTGTTTGCAGCATTTATATACAACATTCGGACACATACGCACATAAATTTATATAAATCAATGTACATATGGACATATGTAAGTACATATGTATGTATGTACATACAATATAAAGCTTTATTAATGAATGTAGTATGTAATTACGAACGAATAAATTTCAATCTGTTGAATGTACTACGCACAATTTTAAAACGTGCCTGGGTGAAGGCATGTACATGTACATTAGGGCGGGTCGATTTTTTTGCAAAGATCGTATAGCAAAGACATAATATACACAAACTTTTGAGAAAATTCGCCGAAGAAACCACAAAAATGTATGTACATATGTATGTACTGAAATAAATGCTACTAAACTCCAATCATTAATTTTCCTTCCACGTACGAACTCCCTGCTTTTAATTTTTTCGAGAAATACTTTAGATTTATCCATAATATTTGGTTCCCCATTTTCATCTTTCAAGTCAATGGCGCAAAGTTATAGTCAAAACAAAGTATACTTTAAAAGTTTAGAACCAGTATTTTGTATGGTAATACTGGTTTTAATTTTAAACGTATTATTAGCCCTTATTAGTAATCTTAGTTTAACTGAGCAACATTGTTCAGTTAAACTCAAGTTAGAAATGTCAAATGATAAAAATATGAAGTAAATGTTACGCAATTGAAAAAAAACTGTTTTACTAAAAAGTTTAATAAACACATGCATTCATATATACATACATACATACGTACATACATACATAAAGTTAGTTTATTTTTGGAGCTTTACTATTTTTTAAGTCCATATTATTTATTTTCTAATTCCCAAATATCTCAGAAAACAGTTATAGGAATTTTTTTTTAAATAAATTTAAGGAATTGTCATATCGCTTTTTAAGTATTGCCTTATTTACATAAAATATTTTTTTTTATTTTTTTTTTTTTTTTTTATTATTATTAGTATTAAAAATACTTTTACAATATTCATCTGTACATGATTTAAACTTCCTATCATTATAAATCAACACTAAATCTTACAAAATTAATACATTTTTTTCTAAATACATTCTCGTTATTTTCATTTTTCATATTATTTGGTAGTGTATTATACAGTTGTAAGCCCTTGTAAAACAGTGATCTCTGCATCTGCGTTGACATAACCCTGTTTAATCGAAAATCGTTCACATTTCTTAGTCCGTACGGTTGGCTTTCTCCTACATATCTTATTTGTTCACAAAGGTATTTGGGTGCGTCGCCTTGTTTCATCTTTTTAATAAATCTTAGCGTATTGAATTTAAGTCTCTGTTTCACATTTAACCATTTCAGGATATTCAGCATTGTATTTATTTCAGTATATCTATCACATTTTAATATTATTCTCATAGCTTTATTTTGAAGTTTCTGCATTCTTGCTAATTGGAGTGTGTTGCTACATGTATATAAAATAGTAGACCCGTACTCGAAGTGTGGTTTTATTATGGTATTATATATATTTATCGCTGTAGTTTTTGATATTTTGTTTCTGATTCTTCCAAGAAAGCTGATTTTTTTTACCGATTTTTTTGCATATGTGCTCAATGTGTTCATTAAATTTTAGTTTCTTATCAATTATAAACCCGAGATATTTTATATGCTCGACTTTTTCAATTACCGAGTTATTTATTTCAAATGTTTCGTTCGAATTGACGTTAATTTCTATTATCTTCATACACATACATACCTAGATACGTATCGTCAATTTAGTCGAATATTTTCAAAGTAATTGAATTCAATGCCATGAAGCGTGATTATCATTTCTAAACACCTTCAACATACTAGTAAATAAGTTTATTTCTCTAACTGTGTGTCGTAGTGCCATATGCTGCGCTATGTAACTTGATATTTAGTTTTTAAAGTAGACTACACAATATTATTGAGCTATTTATTGTATTATTATTACCCCTTTGCTACACACTATTAAACAAGTTGCACCATATTTAAAAATATTATGTATATATGGTGCAACTTGATCAACAAGAGGATATCAACTCAAAATTATTAAAATTTTACTTTTTGCAAGAAAAAAAATTCAACGACAATTTTTGTGACAGTGTAGTGTCATGTTTATATCACCAAAAAGGTATTATATATTGTAAATGTGTCGTATGTTTTCATAAAAAATTTATTATTTTGATTTGAGTCTTTCTTTATTCACGTTAAAAATAATCAAATTGTTAATCTAACCACAAACAATTTGTAATCTCTACTGAATATTTTAAAATTTGAGTTAATACCCTTTTGTTGATTAAGTGCGATATATGGATCAACTTTTATCACAATATACTTAAAAGTAAACATTATCTAAGCACACATCTATGTAGATTGAAAACAAAGTATGTATGACATTTCTAGCTAAATTGGCAACTCTTAATCCATTACTGAAAAGCAGCACAGGCGGTTAAGCCCAGTTTAAATTTTTTACTTGGTTAACTAAAACGTATGTTAAACTAAGTTTAACTAATTAGTAAAAAAAAAACTAGACCTTAATGTTAGTTTCAAAAATTAGCTTAGTGAACTTAAAACAAGTAAGAGTGCTATATTCGGCTGTACCGAATCTTATATACCCTTTACCAACATACGTACATATATATAGTATACAGACACATACATACATATTTGTTTTGTGAAAAAATTCATCATTTTTTTTAAGTTTCCATCTTTGGAGCTGTAATTTTCATTTTTCAAATTTTATACGCCAAATTTTTCTTTCAGAAGCATAAATATATTCAATTTATAAAGAAAAAGAAAAAAATTTTTAGACCTATTTAATTTTACATAACACAAAAAGTGTAAGTTTTCCAACCCTGGAATCATAATTTAGGATTTTTCTAATTCCTTGTACCAATCTAGTTCTTTAAAAAATACATAAAATATGTTAAGTGAACGAAGCAAAAACGATATAAGAAAAAACTTAGTTTCATTTAATTCCTGTAATATTAAAAAATTCAGTAAAGTGCGACTTTGACTCGCGCACGAAGGGTTCCGTACATTCGGTTCTGAGCACTTTTTAATGTGGCTTTTTTGCTTTTTTGAAGTTTTTTTCAGTTTAAGCGATTTTTTCAGTTTTGTCGCTTTTTTCTCATTTTGGCGATTTTTTCTGTTTTTCTCGGTTTTTTAATTTTGGCGATTTTTTTCTGTTTTTTTCGTTTTGGCGATTTTTTTTTCCATTCTGGCGATTTTTGTTCATCTTGGCGATTTTTTTCTGTTTTGGGGTTTTTTTTATTTTGGAGATTTTTTTCTGTTTTTTAAGGTTTTTTTTCGTTTTGGCGATTTTTTTTCATTTTGGCGATTTTTTTTCATTTTGGCGTTTTTTTTCATTTTGGCGATTTTTTCCTGTTTTGGGCTTTTTTTTCATTTTGGCGATTTTTTTCTGTTTTTCTCGGTTTTTTTCATTTTGGCGATTTTTTTCATTTTGGCGATTTTTTTTTATTTTGGCGATTTTTTTCTGTTTTTGGGGCTTTTTTTTCATTTTGGAGATTTTTTTCATTTTGGCGATTTTTTTCATTTTGGCGATTTTTGCCTGTTTTGGGGTTTTTTTCATTTTGGCTATTTTTTCTGTTTTTGGGGCTTTTTTTCATATTGGATTTTTTCTGTTTTTGTGGGGTTTTTTCGTTTTGGCGATTTTTTTTAATTTTGGCGATTTTTTTCTGTTTTTGGGGGTTTATTTTCATTTTGGAGTTTTTTTTTCAATTTGGCGACTTTTTTTTTCATTTTGGCGTTTTTTTTAATTTTGGCGATTTTTTCTGTTTTTTTGGCGCTTTTTTTCATTTTGGAGATTTTTTTCATTTTGGCGATTTTTTTTCATTTTGGCAATTTTTTCCTGTTTTGGGGTTTTTTTTCATTTTGGATTTTTTTCTGTTTTTGTGGGGTTTTTTTCGTTTTGGCGATTTTTTTTTTCATTTTGGCGATTTTTTTTCATTTTAGCAATTTTTCCGGTTATTCGCCATTTATTTTAGTCTTAGACATTTTTTTTTGTAATTTGGTGCTTTTTTTCGCTTTGGCGATTTTTTTTGTTTTTGGCGATTTTTTTCGGTTTGGCGATTTTATAATTTTTTGATTTTTTAGTTTTACCGTTTTTGAAAATTTCAAGAGTTTTGCTCTTACGGTTTCCAAGATACAGCAAGTTGTCAAAATTGCATAGTCAAAATTGCATTAACTGATGCAACACCCTTTAATTTAAATTTTTTGAAATTTTAGTGTTAATTTTTGTAGTCTGTATAAAAATACACTAACCTTACAAATTTCAAGTGTATATACATACATACATACAATTGTATGTATATTACATGGGATTTTAAAATTTTTCGTTGCTCGTTTTGGAACACCCTTTAATTTCCAATTATCATGTATTTGTTGTTGTAGCGGCCAAAGGTCTACACACTGTGTCCAAATTTCAGGTCTGTAGCTCTTACGGTTCTCGAGAAAATACTAATATAGTTTTAGACATAGTTAATTTTACATAACACAAAAAGTTAAAGTTTTCCAACCCTGGAAACGACTTTTTAATTTTTTTATATTTTTTTAATTTAAAATTCCATTTTTAGTCGTACTGAAGTGTAAAATATGTTCATTTATTAAAAAAAAATTAAAATTTGTTTTTGGTAGTTACTTTTATATGGCAAAATGAAGTTTAAGTTTTCCAGCTCTGCAATCTTCTGCCCGATTTTGCTGAATTTCAATACCAATCTATTTTGGAAAATTTCTGACACACCAGTCCAAGAACGAAGTCTCTAGCTCTTCTGGGAGCTTCGGAAAACCGATTTCACGTACAGACAGACGGACAGACGGACAGACGGACAGACGGACAGACGGACAGACGGACAGACGGACAGACGGACAGACGGACAGACGGACATCGCTTATTCGTCTTCCCTATGCATAAGGATCCAGAATATATATATTTTATGGATCGCTTATTGATATTATAGAAATTACAAACGGAATGACAAACCTATATATACCCTTTTACCATTTTTGTTGGTAAAGGGTATAATTAAGGAAACTTTAATTTGGGGCTGGGCTTTATGTAAGTGATAATCTTATATTTAAAAAATATGTACAGCTATGTAGGTATATTTGTATGTCCATAACAAAACATGTACATATGTATCTACATACATACATATCGCACACTAAATCATAAAGAGTCACAACTCAAAAAATTTCAGATGCTGAGTAGTTGCAAATCACTGTTGATACTGTACAAATGACGCAAGTATGTAGCATATAAACAAGCATAACGGTATTTTATATTCTTCAAGAAGACTGTATTGCAAAAGAAATTGTATATGTAGGTCGTTATAGATTTCTTCAATTAACTGGTTTATAAAAAATCAAAAGAACTTTCATAATTTTGAATTGTGACTCTTTATGATTTAGTGTGCGATATGTAGTACATAAATGACTAACATAAACGTGAACTTTTTGACTACATATCTGTGGGCTTTTGACAAAACAACTTCTCTCGAAATAAGACATTTTTGCAAGATTTTTATATTAAATATAAATTTTCAAGACGGTTCTTTTTGTGTGATCCTTGCATTTCTACGCCATTTGGTTAAAAATCTACAGTTCTTGGCAAATCAACTTCTTTCATTATATTTGGAAAAAATATTTGATAAAATATCTTATCTGAAAGAGTTTAAAAATTTTCTAAAATGCAAGAAATAAAATTGTTACATCCTTTTGACAAAACATTTAAATTGTATTTAATATTTTTTTGCATATATACATTTTGTTTTAAGAAAACAACTTCTCTTCAAAGAAGTTGTTTTATCAAAACAGAAATTTAGAAAATATGTAACTTGGCTTGAGATAAGCGCAAAATATGAATCACGTTTTTGTTTAAAACCATTTTAACAAAACAACTTGTGTAATGTAAGTTATTTTTTTTGTTGAAAACAATTTCGACAAAACATCCTATCTTTTTAGTCTTAATTTTTCTGAAAATCTTTTGGCATTAGAATAGAATTATTCATATCTTCACTTCAATTTAGTATTTAAATTTAATATTACACTTTCACTTTTTCACCCAATATTTCAAAATCAATGTTACTAGATATTTTATCAGTTTTTTCGTTCTCCTGTAAAATTGTAGTTTTTGAAAGAGGTTGTTTTGTCAAAAGTCCACAGATATGTACACATTTCTTTTTTTCAATTTAAATTGAAATGAGGTATTATTTTGTATCTGTTTATAAAAGTGAGTTCCGCACAGCAGAGGAGAATATGAGTGCTATGAAAGGAATTGGTAACTTGATAAAACGTTGCATTACTCACGTAGCTCCATCGTTATGTTGTATGATTATATGTATTAGTAGTAGTGCTCTTGAATTGTATGGAATACAAAAATAAAAAAAAAAACTTTAAACTTTAATAAGTAAAAAAGTCATACAACAAACAGTTGTGTACAAAAATATATGAACATCAAAAATCTTCCGTATTTACATATATGTATACATACATACATACATACCTACATACGTATCGTCAATTTAGTCGAATATTTTCAAAGTAATTGAATTCAATGCCATGAAGCGTGATTATCATTTCTAAACACCTTCAACATACTAGTAAATAAGTTTATTTCTCTAACTGTGTATCGTAGTGCCATATGCTGCGCTATGTAACTTGATATTTTGTTTTTAAAGTAGACTACACAATATTATTGAGCTATTTATTGTATTATTATTACCCCTTTGCTACACACTATTAAACAAGTTGCACCATATTTAAAAATATTATGTATATATGGTGCAACTTGATCAACAAGAGGATATCAACTCAAAATTATTAAAATTTCACTTTTTGCAAGAAAAAAAATTCAACGACAATTTTTGTGACAGTGTAGTGTCTATGTTTATATCACCAAAAAAGGTATTATATATTGTAAATGTGTCGTATGTTTTCATAAAAAATTTATTATTTTGATTTGAGTCTTTCTTTATTCACGTTAAAAATAATCAAATTGTTAATCTAACCACAAACAGTTTGTAATCTCTACTGAATATTTTAAAATTTGAGTTAATACCCTTTTGTTGATTAAGTGCGATATATGGATCAACTTTTATCACAATATATTTAAAAGTAAACATTATCTAAGCACACAGATAAAAATATCTGTTAACTAAATTTTTTGTACATAATCGCCCAGGTTCTACATTCCACTACAAAGTGAAAATGAAAACGTTTTTAATTCCGCAAAGACGATATCACTGTGTTCTAGAAAAGTAATGAAACTTTTTTTCCATGACGATTTCATTCCCAGTTTATTTCAAATAAATATTTCAAACAACATGGAAAAATACCATCATATTATGCTATAAACACAATTGCGACGACAGGCGAACTTCGCATAGTTCCATGAACTTGCCTTCAAGAATTCGTTGCGTAAATTCGTCTTTCGAAACACAATTAAATTTGAAGACCTATCTGTGTTGCTATGGATATTTTTGTGGCCCATGAATACCAAATTATGCAAATATTCACTGCGTCAAAAATCTCTTGCATATATATTCAAACCAAAAAATATATATGTAATTATGTACTTGTAATAAAAATAAATGCAAAAATCTATATCAAGTCTTGAACTTGATTAAAAGTCGAATAAATCGCACCTATCGCGAATTAAAAATATTAATTTCGATATTTCAAAAAACCAGCAGAAAAACTTAAAAGTATTTTTTTTTATTTATTTATTTTAAATTACTTATTTTATTTATTTGTTACTTATGTATTTAAGGGGTTTGGGATTTTTCTACAATTTCTTTTTCTGAACACCAAAAATGCTTATATGTAATTCGTTTTTTAGCAAAAAAAAAAAACTTTTTTCCCAAAACAATATTCGAAGAAGTAAAACATTTATACATACATACATACATACATATGTACATATTTATCTTAAAGAAACGTCATCATCATCGATGGCAAATTGTTTGATGTTTCGTTGAGATTTGCACGTACGCCAAAGCAAAATGTTCTGTGTATTTCGCTAAACAAAAATATACTTATGTGCTTTGCCAATTCTGTGGGGAAAAAGTTAAAACCATTAATAAATAGATATTGTTTAACTTGCACTGACCTATGACAATTTCTTTATTTTGCTGGTGAATATATGTAGACATGAAACGTGATTCATTTCATTTTATTCACAAGATAACAAATTTAGTATTTTATGAGCGAAAAAATATTTTTAGCTCCTTAATCAAATTAGAGGGTATACCAACAATAAGTGTTTTTTATAATTTTGAATTAAATACTCAATTTCTTTTCCTGATGTTTTTTTATAATTTTTATTGGCATTTTAAATTTTCAATGACAAATTTAAGCATTTTAAAAATGTAAGTTATATTGGTTTATCCATTAAACACAACTTTGGAAGGGACACTGAATATGGTTGCCTTAATAAAAGAAAGGCTCTAAATCATTATTTAGTTGAGTTGTGGACTGTCTATATTTAGGTAACGATAATGCACATACATAAGTAAATAATACAATTGAAGGTTATCCGCGAATAACGTTTTAAGTTACAAAATAATAATTTTTCAGGAGAGCCAAAAAACGTATTTTAAAGCAAGATTGGTTTTTTCGTTTAAATTTTTTTAGCTTATTGAAAATAATGATAACTAGCATTAACTTTTCTTTTTGTATCTCTGCTACATTTATCAATTATTTTCGACAATTTCGTTTGCATGATTTTATTAATTACTTACAAAGTTTTCCACCGACTGATTGGATTGTAATTGTATTTTGACGGCGATAAGATGAATAATTTTGGATGGTTTGATGTTTAAACAACGCAAGAGAGTTATGTTAATGTTAATCTGTGAAAAAACTGGTTTTTTAAAAAATGTCTTTTACAACTTTATTCGCGGCTGTGCTTCAATTGTTTGAAGACCAAACTAAGGTAAGAGTTAGTCAAAGAAAAAAGGTACTATTTAAAATTATCTGTAACACTTAATTATAATCACAAATTCTTGAGAATACAGTGATACGTCCGTCCCATAACAGACAATTTCCACAATGGAAGAAATTTCATTGATCCAAATTTTTCAAATCATTTTCTAATCCTTTCTCTGATTTTAAAACCTTTATTTAAAATAACTTCTATAAGTGGATAGGTAAGAGTTAATTTTTAATCGAATATAATATATTACCTTGTTGTGTAAAACGCAACGCTAGGCTTTGACAAATTTTATATGGGATAAATTTAAATTACAAAAACAAATCACATACAAAATTTGACATCGCATCGTTGCATTTTACAAAATTAGGCCCTTAATCTCATTTTCATTTGTGTTGTTGACAATAAACGAATGAACATATTTATGTATACACACACCACGAATCATTTAAATAAGTATGTATGTAATTTAATTTTATAAATTTTGAACGAACATTTTTTTAACGGAAAAAAGTTTACTACCAGAAATGGAAAAAATCGCCAAACGTGCAAAAAAGCTAAATAAAATCAACCAATCATATTAAAAAAAATTTTAAAAATCACCAAAATGGAAAAACGTCAGAAAAGAAAAAGTTGCTAATACAAAAAAAAATTTCTAAGGCAGAGAAACATCGCTAGTACGACATAAAAATCACCAAAAATAGGCATATGTACATAGTCTACAGAGAAGGAAAAACCAAATATCAACAGACTGCAAAAAATCGTGAAAATATACAAAATTGTAAAACTGATGGACCGACAGAATGGCAAAAGTTGCTAGGACCGAGTTCACACTATGCAAGTCGTATTGCTAAGCTGATTAGTTTGCAGATGTTGTAATGTTAAAAAAAAAGCACACATGCATAATTACACAAGAGACTTTGTAAATTAAACTTTGCGAGTGGAAAAGTCGTCTAAATCTTAAAAAATGTGAAAACAGAAAAAATTTATAAAACGAAAAAAAATCCCCAAGTATATTATGTGGTGAAAATGGTACTTGTTAGAGATGGCACTTTTCAAAAAGTACATATTTTAAGAAAGTTTCTTTTGTAATATTCCTTTTAGACACGGAAAGTTTACTTTTCAGCCTTAATTCAACTGGGAGAAAGATAGAAAGTTTGATATCCTCCCTCTGCCTTTCACACAGCTAAATTAAGACTTTGCATGTACCTTTGCGTGTATAGAAGGGGTATAATACATATTTATTGAAAAGTAATTTTTGTAAAAGACACATTTTGGCTTGTTTATCTAAATGCGTACGAACGTTTCTATCGAACATTTATATTAGAAAAAAAAAAGCAAAAAACAATAAATTTGATTTTTTTTGTCAATACTAATATTCGATAGAAACGTTTGTTCGCATTTAGGCCCATAGTTCTATATATTTATAATTTGTTTGAGAATCAGTAGTAAATTTTTTCGAAACAAAAAATAATATAACTTTTGTAATAAAAATTAACCAACTTCGTATGTACAATATGTAAATATGTATGTATATAGACAGATTACTATAATACAATATTGCAAGGTTTTATTATTAATAGACACAACGCGTATTACAATTTATTGATTTATTACAAAGATCTCGAATTAACTTCTTTTTACTTCCCAATACAAGTATGTATACATTCAATGCGGGAACGTAAAAACAAAGCTTATTAAACGTATGTTTTTAAACATTATTTAATAAAGCGGAAAGGATTTACTCGTAAATTTCAAGGTTTACTTTGTGTTTCATTTATGAAAGTTTTATCAATATTGTAGCAATTAATAAAAAGCAAATATGTATATTAATTAATATATAATAGCTACATTGGGAACTCTGAAATAATACCCCTTATCCCCACGCAAAGTTTACTTTGCAAAGTTTTAATTCAGTTGTGTGAAAGACAAATGTAGTAATACCCCTTTTATACACGTAAAGTTTACTTTGCAAAGTCTTAATTCAACTGTGTATAAGACAGAAGGAGGAATACTATCTCTTTCTGTCTGTCTTCAAGCTGAATTAAGACTTTGCAAAGTAAACTTTCCTTGTCTAAAAGTGGTATAAGTAATACATTCTCTTTCTGTCTTTCTACCAGCTGAATTAAGACTTGGCAAAGTAAACTTTGCGTGTGGAAAAGGGGTGTAACCTAACCCACGTTTTAAACATCGCTTTTTTCTTCAATCATAAGAGATCGCGCATGAGAGCAATTTCTGAAATGATATGGCGAGGTTATAGCTATATACTACCTGCATGATTGTACCAAAAACTTGAAATTTTGACATGAAACAAAATTTAGTGTAAACTCTTAAGGACAATCCCACGATGACAACAACGTTCGACTGACCCTTAAATAGTATTTAATTTCACACATTCGTACATATGTATATTTTCTTGTGCTCATAAGTTTCATTTTATCTACAAATTTATAAGAAAGATAAAAGACACCTGGCATTTAGGATAAATGCATGCAGACATCAGTCAGATTAATTATATTCGAATTAAAAATGCACTTCTGAAGAAATTGGATAAAGCAAACATCAATCCAAAGATTAAAATTAAGCCTTTTGTACATTAACTTTAAACCGAAAGTAATTTTTGGTTGTGATCCACAACTGGCACATATGTATATGTATATATGTATATATTAGGGATGTAACGAATGTTCGCATTCGCTTTCGCATTCGCTTTCGCATTCGCAAATAATTCGCTTACTTTTGCTATTTGCATTCGCTTTTGCATTCGCTAAACTATATGCGAATATTTCAAGCGAATATTAAAGACAAAAAAAATGTATTTCTTTTACGAAAATAGTTTACGATTTTAAATTTAAAGACGAAAATTATTTTAAGCCAGCATGAAAAAGATACATGTAAAGCAATAATATTTTAGCGGAAAACTTTTCTATCAATAAGTTCTCATAAGTATAAAAATGAAACCCAAATCCAGCGGTGTTTGGAATATTTTTCAGTTTTGAAAAAGAAAAGACAGTGTTTGATCAAACTTTTGATCGCCATTCATTACTTCGTAGAAATTTCAAATCCAAACAATAGTCCTTGTTTGTTGTAAATTCCACGCGAAACAAGTGCCACTCATATTATTTCTCATGAAAACTTAAAATGTTGAAGATATATTTCATATGTTTTTCCCAAGATGAACAGAGTACTACTTCTGCAAGATTTTTCAGGAAAAATTCATTCCAAGTTTTCTTCATATGTATTTGACAGCATTTCTTATGAAATGTTGAACAGAGTACCAGGATTTAGGGCTAAAGTACGAATGTGTGGATTGCCTAACATTGTGTAAACTTATTTTTAATTATTATATATACTTACTCTTATATAAATTTATTTGCATGTTATATTTTAACGAATTGTAATATTTGCATTCGCTTTCGCATTCGCATTCGCTTACGCAAAAATTAAAATGTATTATTCGCTTTCGCATTCGCATTCGCTAAACTGGTATTCGTTACATTCCTAATATATATATATATATATATATATATATATATATATATATATATATATATGGATGGCTTAATATAGAAAATATGTATCTCATTTTTTTCGAAATCGCGTGTTTAACGTTTCTGGTAGCCAACAGATAATTATATTCTCTTTAAAGAACTAAGTACGTTACAGTTAAAAATAAAAGATTTATGGCCGCCTAAAAAATAATTTTTTTTACAAATGCTTTAATTTTTATTCAGATTTTTCCTTCTCATGCTAAGTATCGAAAATTCGAGTTACGCCTTTCTTATATTAAGCCATACATATTATGTATTTTACATCAAATACAGTTATACCCCTTTTAGACACGGAAAGTTTACTTTGCAAAGTCTTAATTCAGCAGTGTGAAAGATAGAGGAAGGAATACTCTCCCTTTCTGTCTTTCTCCCAGCTGAATGAAGACTTTGCAAAGTAAACTTTCCGTGTGTAAAAGGGGTATTACATTACATAATTTAATGTAACTGAAAATATTTCCATTTAATATATGTTTTTACTTTTATTAACTTTTTCATATTACAATCACTCACCTGTGGGACTCTGACGAAAGCACAACAACTCGACTGTCATGATCAAATAGGTTCTCCAACTGCAAAGTTATATAAAAATGTGATAGATGGCTAACTTGGAATGTTGTTTCAATACCATTCTCAGTTACAGTATAAGGTAAACCAAAAACACCAGCATTCAAAATTAAATAATCAATATGCCTGAAAGATATAAGGAAGTATAATATGCACCTTGAAGTGTATAAAACTTTTATAGTAGCGCTTACTTAACACTGCTCTTTATATTTTCAACAAATTTATACACCGACATGAAGGATGCCAAATCCAATTCAATCATTTGCAAACGGTTTCGGCAAGCTGGACGTTCTTTGACTATGCGTTCCATGGCCAACTCAGTTGAAGAACGACTACGACAAGCTAGAATAACGTTACAGCCATGAAATGCTAACGAACGTGCTGTTTCAAAGCCAATGCCACTGCTGGCACCCGTCACTACTGCTAAACGGCCATGCAAGTCTTTGCCATGCAAAATTTGCAAGGCAGTTGTACTGCCATCATACCGTTGCCTTACTTGAGCAATATTCATGGGTGGCTCTTCCGCAGCAAAAGCTAAACGTGGATCTATATTCGTTGTCTGTTGTGTTAAGTTATTATAAAAGATGTTGGTTTTAGTTTGCTCGTCAAACCGTTTTTCCCAGCCAATGGGCAAATCGCGGTTTAATCGTTTTGTACGTCCAGTACGGGGATGTGTCATCTGGCTTGTTTTTGTTTGCTGGCTAAGTTATCAAGTGTCGAAGAAAAAGAACAAATAATTCGCTTTGGGCATTAACAACGAACTTGAAACTTACTTGATGTAACATACAAATCCCTCATCTGAAGCTTGTTCCTCCCAACCCGGAGGCAATTCATCTTCGCTATCAGAATCTGGCAGAAAACCTAAATATGTAAACTTATCAGGTATTGAATGTTATAAGAATATTATATCCACTCTTTCGCTTACTCATTTTCTGCAAACTGATAAATTATGGTTGCTTGTTTTTTATTATTATTATTGTATTTTTCTTTTATTTGTACAAATCGTTATTTATTTATTTATTGCTAATTTATTTAGTTATTTTTGCTAGGCCGCTTTTACATCAAATTCACTTTCCTACAGGGTGTTGTACATGAAATTTTTTAATCCACCCAGAAATGGGAGTAAGTAATTAATATTATAAAAGGCTGTTTTACATTATTTAATTTACCGTTATTTACTCGTTGGACTTGGAAATAATAAAATTTTAGATTCACTTAAATAAAATATTTTAATATGTGTTACTTTTAATGACATTCGATTTCGGTGCCAATCAGGTTAGAAAATTCTATATTTACTTATATGTATATACGTTTACTTATCATTGTTATTGTCACCGACTTTCAATATCATTATAAATAACAAATATTAAAAAATAATTTATTTAACTGAATTTAATTTATTTTTGGTTTCGTTAATCATGTGATTTCGGATGAGTGGGAGATTAACCCTCTGCATCCAAGGCTGGTGTTGGGGCTGCTGTATATGCGTTTACTTATCATTGTTATTGTCGCCGACTTTCAATATCATTATAAATAACAAATAATTTATTTAACTGAATTTAATTTATTTTTGGTTTCGTTAATCATGTGATTTCGGATAAGTGGTAGATTAACCCTCTGCATCCAAGGCTGGTGTTGGGGCTGCCAACTTAAATCATCCAGACCGACATCTGCGTTGCTCACATTAGCTAGTTATATGTTATATTACCATTGTCCGGTGTCCACCTGCTCCGAAAGTTCGGTTGTGAGTCTTCTTAGTTGGTTGCAAGAGCAAAGATTGGTTCTGGACTTTACCAATTTAGATTCGGTCAGCTCCGTTAGCTTGTATGGCCATTTGTTCCACCTTATACATATTTTAAGTCTATTCTTATTAATTTAATTTCCAAATTTTTACTGCAAAGTTTATATTTTTAGGGGCGTGGTCACGTCCAATTTGACAAAAATTAATGCCCGCACACTTTTCTAAATTCAACAGCATGTCACTTCCAGAACTCAAAGAGTGTGCCGATTTTCGTAAAAAGAATTCAGGTAGAAGCGCGTGAAATATAATATGTATTAATCTTTAATGGATCTCGCTCACTTCTTTAAGCACAAAATTAAGTCATTCCGAAAACTCTTTGCCAAATTTTGTAGGAATCGAATAAATAGAAGTACATATAATTTAATACTAACCTTTCATTGACATAGCCTCCCTCGTCTACTTTTTTGAACACAAGATTAAATATTTTTCAGAGCTCAAGGTGTGTGCCAAGTTTCGTAAAAATCGATGGAGTATAATCACGTTAAATTTTTTATCAAATTTTAATGGACGTGTTCCAGCCCACTTTTTTGAATGCAAAATTGTTTTTTTTTTCTCGAAAATTTTTTCTTACAATGGGGCCAAATGGGTGCTATACTCTCTCAGACAAAAAAAGAAGTTTTACAATCGGTCTAAAATGTACCGACTTATAAAGTAACAATCAAAAAAAAAGACGAAAGAATTGATAACCTCCTCATTTTTTTTGAAGTCTGTTAATTAAAGAATATCAACGACAGTTTACAGTGATGCTACAATCAGATGATTTTAAGCCCGATGTCTAAACTTATTACCAAGGACAAGGAGTTCATACATTTAAAATACGTATTTTAGAATACCGCAGAAGATGTTTAAATAAATCATTTTACTCACATCATTAAAAACAAATTCCAAAATTGTTAATGCAAATGTAATAGGATTTTTTTTTTATTTTCATATAATGCATTTTTATTTTTAACAGCATATTGTGTTTCGTGACTCTTTTTATTCTTTATTTAATAAGCACAAAATATAAATATAATACATATTTATTTCCGAACTCCCTGCTTAAATCAATTTTCTACAAAACTGTTGATTAAGACAATTCGTTCCGTTTTTGCTGTTTGAAATGTACTTAAAAAATATTTCGATTTATTGAAAATTAATTATGTATATAATATGTACCTATAAGAAATTCTTAGAACAAATTGATTTGATTAAACAATAAATGTTAAGCTAAGTAGTCATTAACAATAGAAAGTAATATAAAACTAATTTCATGCATACATATTTGCATCATAAATATAATGAAGTCATTTATTTACAATTCCGGTTTGTTAATTATACCGTAGAATAGAGGTAGTTTTGTGGGATCATGGCGAATGACAATAAGAAAAGGTGTCTCTCCACGGAAAACAACATCGGTGCCTGAACGGACTAAATGGGTGAGAGTGGCTGCTGCAGCTTCCGTTCCTTGTTCATCCACAGAAAAATCTACATTGTGAATAATATCATCTACGTAAAGATCGGAGCTATGCGCAACGGTTTTTTCACGATCCGATTCTAAATTCGATAGGGCTAATGAAGCAATGTCATGGGACGTTCTTGAAACTTGTCGTTTCTCTCGTTTGTTTGTGGCTTTTTCAGTTGTAGATAAAGCATCCATTGGTTTCAAAATAGTGTCATTTTTGGTGTTATTGCAAGAGAGATTAGCGCCACCAAATCTAGAAGAGAAAACAAGAGCTGGCTCGTGATATCTATCATTAAGCGGAGGACCTTTGTAAACCGGCTTTTCACGATAAATCGATTCAAACGAAATAGGAACTCTTTCTGTTGCAAGTCTTTCCGGAGCGTACTGATGCACAGAATGTGCTGCCTTTGATTGTTGGGTTTGTGATCTTTGGCCAATCAAAGATAAGTCGCTGTGGCCATTAGCAAATATATCACGCACATTCATAGTTTGCAATATATTTTTCAAATGCAAGCTGCGTGCAAAATGCATTTTTGGAAACAACATTACCGTAGTCCTACGTTCCATTTTATCAATCATGCCATTAATTTTATGAGCATCCAAAATATGCTGCAAGTCTCTCAATTTTTTGCGAGAGGAATCATTCGGTTGAATAACATACATCGTAGTTTCGTTGCCCTTGTATGGCAGACCTATAATTCGGCAATCATATTCTTTGGCATCATAGAATGGATATATGCCTCCAGCGGGCATCATTTGCACTTTAATTGGTGGATTATTTAAACCATCAGGAAAGAAATCCATTTCCGTTGTAGAGCCTGTATAGAATTGAGTCTGCCAAAATGCTTTAAAGTATAGCGCAGAGGCTAGTATGACATTTGTTGATTTATCTATTTCATCTTTAATTATTTCGGGAATTTTTCCAAATGTTGCTCTATTCACCCATGCATTAATGTAGTCAACAGCTTCTGTACTTCGGGTCTGAAAATCCAATTTCTTAAATTCTGTTTTATAGATGGATTGAACTACTTGACTAAAAAATTACAAAATCAAAGTTAGCGGTAATATATAAATGCATACATATATTTATTTGTATGTGCAAATAAGATGAAATCAAAAAAAATGAGATAAAATAAAATAAAATGATATGTAGGTATCTATGTATGTATGTATGTACATACATATGTGTTCACTCGAATATTGGATCGATTAATCGACAGTTAAGACCCGCATAAAGCTTACATTTGACGTGACATAGCCATAATGCCATAGCCATAACCAAAACAAAATTCAATTGGTTTCTATGGTGAGAGTTATGGCGTTATGGCGAGTCATGTATAAACAAATACAATGTTGCCCATTAGTTTGGTTCGAACGGCTGTTTTCTATGGCTATGGTTATGTCACGTCTGATTGGACCTTAAGAAGTTAAAATATTAAAAATGCCAAAACTCAGGATTTTGACGTTATATACATATGTACATATCTGTAGTTTTCATTAATAACAGCGTATGTCCAAAAATTATTTTTTTTTTCAGTAGAGCCAAAAAAGTTCTTTTTGGAGCTTATTTTATAAAAAGGTAGAAAAGTTGTGTTGTTGTTTTAGAAAAAAAATTATATACTTGCGTCCATATTCAAAAATTTATTAAAACTTTCTAAAGATCATTTAAAATATAACAATTTGATATCATAAACTCAAAATGAGAAATATATGTATAATATACGTTGTTGTTAATGAAAACCACAGATATATGATAATCTTTTGCTGAAATTTCATTTGGCACGACTTAAAAACCAACCCTCGTACTGTCAACAAGTCTAATACGCTGTTTGCAATTAACTGCTTATTTTTATAAAGTAAAAAGAAATTTTACTTTGGAGCTAACACTAAAAATAACTAATACATACTAGGGTATTCATTCGGTTTAGCGTTAATCGGTTGAACCGGTTAATTTTAGGATATTTTTTTATTTCGTCTCAAAGTCTTCATCGAAGTCTGTGGACGTGGCAGTGAAAGGTTTTAGTAAAGACTCCACTACACTAATTGAACTAGAGGGAATTATGTATTAAGTTTTTGTTTAATAATTTAATAAAAGTACTACTGTTGCCAACGATTTAATTAAGATTTAATGATTTAATTTTACGCTCTGAAATATTTCCCTCTAGCAACAGTATACATTACACAAACGAAAGCTAAGAAATTCAGTTGTAAGCTTTTTTGCAGAATGTTCGCTGCTGAGCTCTGCCAGTATGAATCAGATGCCAAGAGAAGGAACTATTGATAGTAATATAAGAAATTTTCAAACAAAATTAACCGAAATAATTAGTAGCTATAAGAATTTGAAACAAAAAAATTAAACAGGACTCTAATGGCATAATGAAAAATTTTATATGTTTAGAGAAATCCAGAAAAAAACTAGGAACTATTATATACATATATAATGCATTGCTTTCGAGTTTTCTCAACATTAACGATAAGTGAAATGATTTCTCCAAGTTAAGTTTCATCAACACTAAAGAAGAGAATCGCTTAAAACTTAAACATTTAAACCAAATTATTTTTCTGAAAGATTGTGTAAGAAAATCTCTAATGAAGTAACTAATTTAATGGCCACACAAACTTTGCTAATTTTTAATGAATACATATTTATGAATATTTTTGCTTGATTTGGTTTAAGAATTCTTATTTGATTGTCTTTTTTTTTTTGGTTTTACTAATAAAATCAAATTAATAAATAATTTATGCACGTTTGTTTGTTGAAATTGCTTGATTTATGAAAAAACTTTATTAATCGGTGAACCGGTTAATACCGAAATTAACCGATTATTAACCAATCAACCAAACCTTGATTAATTAATCGAGCGATTTACAGATTAAAACAAAAGCCCGATTAAATGAATACCCTACTATAAATATACTAAATATTTTTTGTTTCGTTGTAAATAAATTATGGTATAAAATTTATTATTATTAGTTTTATAAAAATTGGCAGTAAAATTGAAAAAAAACAAATATTTTCATTAGTCACTCAAAAAATAATTTAATGAAAGTAATGCCGAGTACACATATGTATGTCACACATGTGCCCAAAAAGGCGCAACCACTAATTACTAATGAAACACTGTTTGATTCAATCAATAACGAAAGTCTTGGTCAACTGAACATGTAATGCAGTCATGGATCATGTAGTTTTCATACAAGCATTCAATACTGCTTGATAAGTGTTCGTGTTTAAACGATTATTATCGTTCTTCTTACACAATTACAAATTTTATGCGAGTAGTCTATAACTATTCCATATGGACTAGTTTTGGGGTTAGTCCGATGTAACTCAGAATTGGACAATGTGGTCTAACCCTAGGACATAGCAATGCTAAATCGACCACCTACAAATGCCTACAAACTGCCATGTTTTGCCAGCACAATTCTGCCCGTACAAATCAGTACATTAGTAGTTAGTGGTTACGCTTTTTTGGGCACAAGTGTGCCAGATGTGAACTCGGCATAATTGTCATTATTTAAAATATAAGTTTGTATGCAGATGTACAACATACTCGTACTATAGTATGTGGACATTTGACAAAACGTCTTCTTCCCAAATCAACAACTTTTCAGTAGAGCGAAAAAGCTGTTAAAGTGTCAAACAAAGGAAAGAAATCTATTACTTGGATATTAAACACAAATACTCGTATTCAATGCGCATTTTTCGATCTTTTTGTTTTCTTCTAAAAGCAATAGTGTTCCTTAAAACTACAACAACAACCATTAATATTCCTCAATATCAAATGGATTTTTGACAAAACGAGCTTCTAAAGAAGCTGTTTTGTCAAATGGCAGTTATCAGTATTTTGTTTGAATTTTGAAATCATTTTCAATTCTCTGAAAGAAGTATTTTTGTCAATTTGAAATTGGAGAAAAATCTGAAAGAGGTCGAATAGTCGGTTGCATATGTTGCGTTCTAAGGGATACGGGGATAAGAGCAAACGAAGCGCATTATTATGGGCGGAGTAACTAGACCATATGCCCAAGATGTTATTAAATGTATTTTCAAAAAAAGTTCCGCGACTGACTGTACGACTTATGCCTTCACATAGGAAGTAGCAACGTGGTTGTTAAAGAAATTCCACAAAAAACCGCAAGATTATACGGTTATCCGTGGCAGATCAGTCAATCAGTGCGAGTGAGACGAAAAACTCTCGAAGGACTAACAACAGACACAAGCCTGACCGCACTTAAGAAATAATTACGATGACGCGAAATGATGTTCTTCGACCCAGAGCTGCTTAACGACTGAGAAGCGAATTAAAATGTTATACTTACTATAAAAATCTTGGAAAATTTTCTTATTTCGAGAGAAGCCATTTTGTCAAATGTCTAAAGACATGGAAACATGTACCGTCACTGAAAAGATGATACCGCAGCAACGGAATGAATAATTTAAAACTTTGCTTCCGCCAAAAAAATATTTTCCGCAATTGCGGAACGGAAGGAATAATTAATTATTACTGTATATTGTATATATGGATGTATATGTTTCCGATAATTCTTCGCTTTATTGGGTTACACTAAATATTGCACTATTGTGAGCAAAGAAAATGAACTATATTTTTAAGGAAAAAGGGAATGTATTATTTAAATATTCTCAGGCTTCTCTCGTGCTCTACAAAAATGTTATGAAATGAATTTAAATATAAAAATGAAACAGAAAGTAGAAAGTAGAGTCGGTAAAAAAAATATTACCCAAGGGCCTCCAAGTCTAATGCGGCCCCTACACGTTGCGACTTGTTGTACAATTTAATTAAGTTGTACAACCAATAGTTACGTTAGAGTTCTGATTGACCAACGGTTTGTCATCGGTTGAATAAAAAATCCAAAAATTTTGATTTTCATGCAACTGACGACCAACTTAGCTATCAAATTGGTGCGTGTGATGGCGATTTCTTTTTCGTTTGCCATTTTCATTCACACTTTTTTAAGCAACACCGTGCGATGTAAGCAATATGTGTGAAAATGCCAATGCTCAATTTTATTAAAGAATTTACAACATATTATTATATTTCTTTTCTTGATCTTCTTTTCTCTATAAAAATTATTTCTTAATGAAGTTTGATAAAAAAGAATTGGTTAAAAAAATTACAACGTATGCAGTGAACGATCAACTGGTATATGCAACTAAATTGTACGACCAGTTGCAACGTCCAGGGGGCCGCATAATACCTTTAAATCAGCCAGGAAAATAAAAATCAAACTAAATTTAAAAGTTAGCGGATATGAAGGAAGAAGACGATTTCTAGATGCAAAATTATTTGAGCGAAATCCAAGCAAACCAACTCCTACTTCTTAAAAACCACATACAGATAACCGTTTGGACTTCGCTAGAAATCAGGCCTGCAAGCAAGTGATGCAATATTTTGGGGACTGATGAGTCTATAATTGTTCTGTATGGAAATTCTGGCTGTAGACAATACGTTTGCCGTATCAGAGATCAGAAATGAGTAGTGAAAAAGTGAGTAGAGTTGAATCATGACTTATAATTTCTTATACTTATACGTACTCATACTTATTGCCATACTGTCTAATTGTCTATGAATCATATTCACTCGAAAATGTAAAGTGCGCATCGAACTCATACTTAGCAACATTTATGACGTTGTTGATTTCGTCACTCCTTAACTCAATGCCTATGGACGATGCAAAATAAGTATGATTCACAATGCGAACTTCGCATACGAACATTAAAGTTCTCATTATGAGGTTATGTGTTCCTCTGTAGCTTTTTAAATTTATTTTTGGAACGAATTGAAAAACAAGGCTATTTACTACTATTGTATACTACTTGCAAACTGTTTAATGACTAAACTTTTACATAAACAGACATGCATGAGCTGAGTGAGCTGAGTGAGCTGAATCAGTGTGAGTAGCATAAGTATTTTCCGGAAATTAGAAATCAAACTGAGGTGATTTATGAGTGTGAGTGTGTTATGCCTATGATGTCGACGTCGCATTCATATTTATTTCAACCTATACTTATAAATCAATGTCATCGTGAGTATGCGTAAATCAGAGTAGGTGAGTTTAAATGATTTCTACTCACTTTTATTTAAAATTTCATGGGTCAGTACCCTGTAGTCAGACTGGGGCCAAGTGTCTCTATGTCAACACTAAAATTCTAGTAGTAGGTACATTGTCTACAATTTCTCTTCTATTCGTCAGTATAAAAGAAAGAGAAAAAACAGATGCGGTGTATTTCTGGTGGATTTTGCAACAACTTGTCAATATTCATATATTTGTATGTATGTAAGGTATAGAAATGTACCACTAAATGTCTGGTTGGTATGTCTCCATGTTCCCATAAGAACTATGTAGTCACTACTTAGTCAATTGTTTTAGTGTTACTAGTAGATTTTCAATGACAAGCACATGCTAAATGTCTATAGCACAAAGTATTGTATGGGGATTAATTAGAGAGTAGTACTGGTGACAAAGTCAAAAGCGACTCAGTACATTTTCACCATCGACATTACCTTCAGGGTATGAATAGCGAAAAAACGATTCATTGCCGGTCACTGGCACATATGTATGTATGTATCAGTACATGCCTCAGTTAGTAATTTGGCAATGGTCCATCATTCCTTCTTGCGTGTTAGGTGATAATCTGGTTTAAAAGCTATTATTTTTAAAAGTGGAACGCCGATGAAATACGAAACGCTCGTTCAATATGCTCTGAATGTGTTATAATAAATTATGCATACACATTGATAGATATGTATGTTTGTATATACATATGTTTATACATAAATATATGTACACATTTTGTGTTGTTATCAGAATAATGAACTTTTCCTGTATTATACTAAAACAATTAAAATTAAAAAACTCAAACATGATTTATGTAATAACTTTTCAACATTAGTATATTCTACAGAGATCTAAAAATTACGTAAGTAACAAAAAAACGTAAAAATTAAAAATTTAATTTTATGGATAGTGAACACTGACCATTAAATTTAAATTTTGTGAGTTAATGCTAGTGATGTAATGAATATTTATATTCGTATTCGCGAATATTCACCAACTTTATGACATTCAGATTAGTATTTTGAGATTCAGGCATAGGTATACAACATATTTTATCGAATATTTTCGCCCCGAAAATAATGGTTACATGCATGCAATAACGTCCACAAACATTATTTCCACTTGGAAAATGAAATTGTTATAACACTATTTCCTTTTGGGGAAAAATTTATATTTGCGAGACTTAACGATTTTATATTCTCAGTATTTTGAATAGTGGCTTCGCTGAATAAAGACTTTCTGCCTTCGGCCAGTTTTAAGGATTTCATCCTCTTGGTATATTGAAGAGTGGACGTTATTTCTATTTAAAAACGTTATTTTTAATTTTTTATGGACGTTATTGCATGCAATTTATTTTTATGTATAGTTTTTACATTTTACATAAAGTTCGCGCCCCAAAAATTTATTATCAAATAACATTGTGCCAATTTTCAAAATTCATTTTGCATAAGTAAAAGGATCGTTACAATAGCTAGTTTATAATAAAATTATTTATTTTAACTATATAAACACTTTTTATATAGCAAAGTATGCAACACCCAATAATTAATTTAAAAAACGATTTTGAATTTTTTTTTTGTTAGTTACGTGGTTTTGCATTTCAGCTGACGATATATGCATGTTATTTTAACTACTTAATATTAATAGTATGTAAGGTATATACCATAGACTGAACATACTTGGGTTGGGGTCATATGCCCGAAACTTAAAATTCCGAATTCAAAATCCCAAATTTCAGAATCCTGAATTCAGAAACCCAAGTTCAAAATCCCGAATTGCAAAATTCCGAATTTGAAAATGTCGAATTTTAATATCCCGAATAATTGTACAGTTTTAGTTTTAAGAATTGCGTGATTTTTAAAACGAAAACTGCACAATTATTCGGGATATTAAAATCAATAAATTAATTTTTCAATCTTAGTTTACATACATACATACATACATACATACATATGTACTTACTTCAAATATGAAAAATTAATAAAAGTCGGCACTTTTAACCGATACAGACTAATCAATAGTCTAGCCAAAGATCTGATTGTCGAGAAAGTAAAATCGGGGAGCATACCCGTAAAAATTTTTTTTACAAAAATTTTAAATCCTTGCTTAAAAAGAAAGAATATATGGATAAAGCAGAGTATTTAAAAGCCATAGAAATTAGTCTTGCCTTTTAGATATCAATTGAAATACATATGTAAATAAAAAATATATAACTAAAAACAAAAATTTTAATTTTGGGATTATCTAAATTCGGGATTTGATTCGGGATTTTTATATTTAAGATTTCAAAATTCGGAATTTTAAAATTCAGGATTTTGAAATTCAAGATTTTTATAAATACGGGATTTTGACATTTCGGGATTTGAAAATTAGCGATTTTGGTACTATCCTAAAAAACTTATACACATCGATGGCTTAATATAAAAAGGGCGTATTTCAATTTTTTTCGAAATCACGTTTTTATCGTTTTCTGTGAGACAACGCATAATTTCATCCTCCTTGAAGATCTTAGTACGTTAAACATCAACATCAAGGACTAATGACAACTTAAAAAATTTTTTCTGCATGTAAATGCTTTAGTTTTTCTTCAGTTGTTTGCGTCTCCTATAAAATATCGAAAATTCGGGTTCCGCCTTTCTTATATTAAGCCATCCATATGTACATGAATACACATACATACATAGATATCGAGCCATAACCGCTAAAATAGCTTAACCGACCCATTTTTTGGACTTCGTTTTTTTGACGAAAATCTACTATTTACGATTTTGGTCAAAAAATTAAGTTCGAAAATTATGTCGCTTAAGCTATTTTGGCGGTAATGGCACGATATGTACATATGTACATAAATACACACATAAAACAAATCACCAATTTGTTAAATACATTTTTTTTTTAATTCCTCGGAACACATCTCTGCAATAATTTTTTTTAATTTGTCTTTGTTTGCCATACAAATAAATTCGAGCACTAAATTATTTTTAAATTAACACTACTTACCTATAGTCGGGATTTAATGTATAATCATTTTGAACGAATATGCCATTGGCAACTTTTATAATATGCACCACCGGGCTGGTAACACGACCTGAGGATCGAACCGGTGCTTCTTTGATCCTTGTTAAGCGCCAGTTAGCATTGGGACGTTTATTAACACCACCGCTATTTATATTTGTATGCTGCAAGTCGTCTAACATTAAACCAAATTCTTCGTGATACATATTCGGATTATGTATTAGTTCACTATCAGAATCAAGGCCAAGCAATTGTTTTAGTTCTTGATAACTTCTGCCCTTAGCACCCAAAGTTAACAGTGATAATGCTGCCATCAAACTTAGTGGTGAAAATACTTCGCTTCTTGTTCCATATGGATCTAAAGTAGCTAATTCTAGGCCCACACTATGCCCAAAATGTAAGACATTTTCGGCGATAATATCGGAAATCCTCTGATCAACTTGTCTCGAAATTCGAGCGGATGGGTTTTTCCTGTATTTGTCATTGTTTTGTAATGTATCACGTTGTAAATCTTCATCATTTCTCTTATTATTTGCTGCCCATGACGTGTTAATGAAAACAGCCAAAAGTGACAAAGATAATGATAAGCATATACAGTTATAAAAAATTCGCATTTTTTATAAATATATTTTTCAACGAATTAAACTTGTACTTAAACCCGTATGCGCTGCGATCGTCATTAAGCCAACAAGCACACACAATGTTTGTAAACTACTCAATGTTGACTTGTTTTGACTAGTTCTGTTTTTTTCTCCTATTTTTTCTTCTAATTGAATTTGCTTTTGCGATACGCTTCAAAATTTTCTGAATACTTTTAAGCCGGATTGTACGACCGCAACTCTTCAAACGATCGAATCAACTGATCGTGCTAAAAATCCAACATTGAGTATTTAAAGGTAATATTTTGTTCTTTTGTGATACGAGTATTATGAATGAGATTCGTCGTTACTCATACTGGATTTTTAAAACTGAAAAGAAACTTGAACTCAACGCAGAGTTTATAGCAGAAATTTCTCTGTGATTGATTTTTTATTTTTTTTTTTTTGTTTTTTGCCTGCTATTTCGTTTATTGGCAGGTGAGAACGAGCATGTACTTCAACAATAATTAAACGGTTATTGTTAAAGCAACCAGCAACCAAATGAATAATTTGTATAATCAAAAATAAAATAAATATACAAATAAATAAAATGTTAATGGCGATAACAGTGGCACACATCTCTGTTCCCATACACCGTGAATTGAATGAGACAAAATTTGTTATGCCGTGCATACACTACACAAGAAATGAGCGCAGAACAAATATTCTGAACAGAGTTCTTAGAAATATACAAATAATCACCAGCATTAATTATGGCGAATTAAAATAAAAAATGCACAGTTTACTTGTAAAGTGTGTGTCACAAGCTTAGTTTACGCAGTGCCAGACTTGAGCACTGAACTTGTGTAGTGTATCCGGCCATTAGTGGTTACTATCAAACCTAGTGCAAAGAATAACTAACTAATTCATACACATTTTTAATTTTCAAAATTTAAATGTTTCTAGAATAATTAAGAATCCATGAAAAATCGCCCAAAACCAAATCGCAAAAAAAAAATAAAAATGAAAAACCGCCTAGAAATTTTTCCATACAAATATTGGGCAATTTTTCATGTAGACAAAACTTGTTTGGAAAAATCCTTAATTTTCCCATGAGCCACCTTAACGATAAATTTTTCCTTTTGGAACAAACACTTCTTTATTTACGGCCCTATGTAAGTATCAGAAAAAATTGGCATGAAGTTAGCAAAAGTGACGAACAATTTGATATTAAAAATTGGTGCATTATGTAGTTTTAACCCAGTACTAAGTACTAGCGTGATTTTTAATGTACAGTTTTATGGCAAAACTCTGCCATATGTGAAAAATGTGGTTCTCAAGAAAAAAAAGTTTGCCGACCACTGTTGTATAAATTTTGTACTCTGTGTTGATATACATATGTATGTCTATTAAATTGTACTTTAACACCGAAAGCGTACAAATAGAAAGCGAAATACTTCATACAGGTAGTTTTTTAACAAAAAGTCTTCTAATCAAATGTTTAATAACTCAGTCAATTTCTAAGGATTTTTTTTTAAACAAACCTTTAAATTACTCCTAAGCACTTATGTTCTATAAGAAAAGTTATAAACAGTATGGTTCCAGTACATAAATACTGCCTAGGAACGAGTCCAAAGTAGAAAAGTGTCGAAAACCCCGAAAAATTATATTTGGTGAAAAAATGCAGACATATACATATGTATGTATGTGAAATTCAATGAAACAATTCATAAATGGTTCAAAAGGTCTTAGTCTCTTCTCTCTATATCCGTTTATAAATTTAAAATCCGTTGATATTTAACTTAGTTAGAGGTTGATAAGTGCCTACGGGTACGAAAACCCGGTTTTTTACCCGTAGCTCAAGATTTTGGAGGTGTTTGGAAAATTTCAAATACAAATTGTTGTTATACTCGACAATACCTACCAGAAAAATAGTAACACCTCGTAGGTATTTTTTTTTTTTTGTCACACTGTGTTATTGTCAGATAGTATTGTAACCAAAAATAACACGAAGCGCGTCCCACATAAATTGTTGCTTGAATACAATGAACTTAAGAGTGACGTGATTGCTGGTTATTTGTTTTTTATAAAAACAATATTCACATATTTGCTCTGAGGTATTGTTTATCACATTACAACAAGAAATACCCGATTTTCAAAAGTTCAAAATTTAAATTTTGGCCAAAAAAATTTAATAAATTGCCTACAGTGCGTTGCAGTTACATTCTATTGCAGTCGGCTAACTGAGCCTTTAGATTTTAGTTCAAAAATTGAGCGTAAAAAATTTAACTAGTTCACTTAGTTCTAAGTATTGAATCGTGCATTTGAACTATGTGGTTCGTTCGATTCCTTAGTTTTTTTTTCACACACGATGTGACCCACCCTAATCTAAAGTTGGAATTTTTGTGAGCCAAAGTTTTAAATAATTTCAAAGCTTTGGCGGTGTAAAATTGATTCAATGAACAGTTTCATATTTAAAGATCTTAAACAATTATAATATGTAGTATGTATATCATTCTATGTACCTACATAAGTATGTGTGTTCAACCGTCATTTCACAAGGTAAATCCCCAACTTAGCCAGCACAAGAAAATAACCCTTAACAATTGCTTTGTACAACAAAAATTAAATTATTTATTCTCTTATACAAATCTTCACCATCAACACGAGTTAAAAACTACACTCACTCGATGTGATAATAAATTTAAGCATTTACATATCGTTACCTTAATATAGAAAGGCTCTAACTCATTATTTTTTTTTTTAAATCGAGTTTTTTGTATATTTCGATAGAAAAACATCTAATATATCGAAAAATTAAAAAAATCCCGATTTCGAAAAAAATAATGAGTCAGGGCCTTTCTATATTAAGGTAGCGATATGCATGTACATATGGCCATGATATAAAGCAGGTACTTAACAGATAAATCCATTGAAAAAAATAAAACCGAAATTTTAAGTAAATTCTTTTTTTTTTTTTTTTTGCCAAACAAAAAATTTAACAAAGCATCAAAGTTATCTGTGTGTCAGTGGGATTTTCCAAATAATGCTAGTAGTTGGAAGTGATATTTATAATATGGATGAAATTATCATTTAAATGTAAATGTATTTACATAGAAAGTACATATAAGTACATACATATGTACATAGCTACATGTACATACAGGTACATACATACATACATGCATATGCAAATAGTTTTAATTTTATTTTTTTTGTAAGGCTGAGTTACATCTGGCATTTCTTGTGCCATTTGCCCAAAAAAGCGTAACCAACTAATTACTAATGAAAAACTGTTTGATTCCGACATGTATTTATTGATTTAAACAGTTTCCAGTCATGTTGGATTCTATAAAATTGTCTATTAGTTATGTATGGAACTATTTAACTTAATCAATACATGTCTGAATCTAACAGTTTTTCATTAGTAATTAGTGTTTACGCTTTTTTTACGCTTGTGTGGCACATAGCGCACAGATGTAAACCCGGCCTTACAAATAGAGTTCGTTTCATTTCCATTCTGTCCCTGTGAGATTAAAAAAACTATTGTAACGGAAAACGAAATTTGAATTTAGTATATATGACGTTTAAATGGAATAAAATGGTATACATCTAAGCTGCCCAGAGAAGCGCCCGAGGGCAGTGATGCCAACTTTTTAGACTCAAAACGCGTAAAAATTTTTGAAAAAAGGGCTTAAAAGGGCTAAACTGAAAAAAAATATACGTTTAATGCAACATAAAGTAAAATTTTTTGAAAAAGCGCGAAAAGGGGCTAGTTTTAAACGTTTCTGTTGAAAATCAAAGCCAAAGTAAAGTAATTTGTTAGAAAATAAATAACTACCATGAGATGAACACATAGCTTGATATATAACATTTTAATAAGGTACATACATATGTATTTCATTTACATTTCATATTACATTTCAATAAGGAAAATATGTACGTTGATTAAATAGTGTATATGTATGTACATATATTGTATATATACAGTAGTAGTATACATACATACAGTACAAGTATACATACATACAGTAGTAGTATACATACATATGGCTACGTAAGTAAATTTTAAATTTATTAAATAAAAATCTGTTTTAGGCTATACTGAAAATCTTTGAAAGCACAAAAAACTTTGAATAAATAGATATTTTTCCATATTGTTTCTTCTTTTTTAAATTGGTAAAGCAAAATAACAGAAGAAAATTAGTAAAACAATGCTGTCACGTTATTTCATAAGTCGATATTGCCAGATTAAAGGAAGAAAAAAGTTCGTAAAACTTTAAATGTAGACATATCGAGCAAAAAGTTGAAAGGGGCTAAAAGGGCTGAAAGATAATTGTAAAAAGTGTTAAATAAACGCGTTTTATAGTTTCGGGCCAAAATTTTTTTTTTCGTGCTTTGAGTGACTGAAAACGGGCTAAATCTAGCCCGAAAAGGGCTAAGTTGGCATCACTGCCCGAGGGCCGAACATCAATCGGCTTTTTATACAAATGAATACACATACGCTTATACATTTCTCTCTTGTTTCTCTCGGTGGCCAGTAATTTTTCACATTTATAGAATGTACATACATACATATGTAATAGAAGTGATCGCAAGCCATGAAAAAGTGCACAGTATCAAGGCGAATTCAGTATCAGGTGACCTTATCAGCCCAGCTACCAAATTGAGCATTTTGAACCAAAACGTCAAAATTTGCTTAGAAATCTTCTGACAGATTGGTTTTGTAACATACCAAACTACGTGTTGTTTTTTCTGTTGTAAAATTGTTGTAGCGATAAGGTCACCTGATACTGAATTCGCCTTGCACAGTATGGTATGGTTTTCTTTTCAAGAGCGAATATTGTTTGTAGTGGTGATCATGATACAATTATACAGGTAACCGCAAATCGACAACAAATTTACAGCAAATAAAACAACAGGGCTTTTTGTTGCTAGTTTCTGGTGCCAACTGTCATAGAGCAATGAAAGATACACAGCGTGTGTGTGTGTTTGTAAAACATAAACAACATTTGGCAGAGTGCACCACGAAACAAGCAAAACAGCTGGCGCTTCGCGGTTACCTGTATAATTGTATCATGGTGGTGATCGTAATTGATTGTAAAGCAAAAATGGAGATCAAGGAAACAAAAACACAGAAAACCATCTTACAACAGTGTAATAGACAGTTGTGTCAAGTGTGCAATATGTTCAAGTGTGCAATATGTTCATAGTGCATTCATTTCACAAACTCAAAACTTCATAAAATTTTAAGTGATAATAAAACGTTTTGCAATTATATCCATTGTGATAGGTATTATTTTTATAGGTATTTTATTTTTTGAAGTCTTAAATTAATAAATTATAAAACTTAGGACATTATCGCATGCGAACTAACACACGCTCAAATAACACAGTGTGACAAAAAGAATACCTGCGAAGTGTTATATAAAACAAGGTATATTTATATGGTTCGAAAGATCTTAGTCCTTTCTTTCTAAATCCATTTATAAATTTAAAATCGGTTGATATTTAACTTAGTTAGAGATTGTTAAGTGCCTACTGGTAACTTAAGATTTAAGCGGTGTTTGGAAAATTTCAAATACAGATTATTTTTATGCTTGACAAAACCTCCCAGAAAAATAGTAACACATCCCAGGTATTTCGATTTTATCAAAATTTTTCACACAGTGTAATCTACGTTGTTTGGTTTTTCTTTTACACATACACATATTTTTACAATTGTCAATCGGTGTGCAATAGTGAAATATGCTTCGACACTACAATAACTAGTACCCGCGCTTGGCAGATAAATAAATGCTGTTGCATGCTTTTGATAAAATTGAATAGCAGTCTTAGTGTTCTCATGAAATCAAGAACACTAAAAAGAGAGAACAATTCAATCATGCAAACAGTTTGTGCTCAGCTCTGATATGTACTTATGTGCATTTTGTATTTTAAAACAAATTTTTAATTAAATAAAAAGCAAATATATTTTTATTCATACAGACCACTATTTATATCATTATGTCAAAGTACTTGTTTTAGTACTTTCCAGTTGTTAATGAAGTACAATCATTTGTGTTTTAATTTAATATATTGAACGCGAAAGTTAATTTTAAAAGCAAAAATAGTTGGTACCTTAATTTTCAATAAATTAACTTTGATTTTAATTTCAACTAATTAGTTTTTATTGTTTACATAGGTTTTAACAATCTATTAATTTTTGGATATTTGTAGCTAAAAATAATACATTTTTGTAATAATTAACTGCACTTTTTTAAGATAGATTTGTGAGAAGTACTCTATACCTTTTGAACTTCTCTCAAACAAAAATAGCTTGCTTAGTATGCATTTTGCTACGAAAATAAACATTTTTTGCTCTACTGAAAAGAATCGATTTTTGGACATGGGCTGTTATTCATGAAAACCACAGATGTTTTACATTGACGATTGCTATAAAAGTTTGCTTTAAATTCTAATTAAATAAATTTCGAAGCACCCTTTTCTCCTAAAATAGAACAGCTGTTTTATAAGCAACAACAACATTAGCTAACAGATTTAATTACCTTCGTTTGTTTACAACAATTTTTATTAGATTGAGTTCAGTTTATTTATTCTTTTAATTTTGTATTAATTTATTTAAACCTGTAACATAATACAAGTTTTTCCCAAGCTAGTGTTATAATAATCCAATAAACTCAATCCCAAATAGAAGGAACTTTATTTTGCGGATGCTCTTCCGTTTATCCAACTGAAATCTTATGGCCAGTAGTGATTTGGAAGTTCTCGAACTAAAACCTCCTTCTGGTACATTATACAAAGATAACGATAATGAGATTGAACGTTTTAAAGTACAGGATTTGTCTTATAATGATTTCTACTGGGAATATATGGAAAGAAACTATCCCGTTGTGTTAATGGATGTTTCGACACATTGGGAATGTCGGCGTAATTGGATTAAATCGGTACCTTTAGAGCGGACACAAAATTTGGATAATCAAGTAATATCACCAATTATGACTGCCGATACCATTGACTATGATTACCTCAAAGAAAAAATTGGAAATTGTCGCGTACCAGTGGCGAACTGTAACAGAGAATATTATAATAGCCATGCCAAGAGTTTTATTTCATTTTATGATTTTCTAAATTACTGTCAAACAAAGAAAACGGATTCGGCAACGGATGAAAAAGCATCCACAGAATTAAGTAATATTAAGACTACTACCACCGAAGATTTACTCTACCTCAAGGATTGGCATTTAAAGGCTCAAAATGCTGATTATGACTTTTACAAAGTTCCTAAACATTTTGCATCCGACTGGCTGAATGAACATTTGGTGGAAACAAAAGAGGATGATTATCGTTTTGTTTATATGGGGCCAAGAAAAACCTGGTAAGAATTGTCATGTTTAGTCTATTTGAGTATGTATATAACTCATTATACCTACATACATATTTATATATGTATGTATGTACGTATGTTAATTATTTGCTTCTTAGGACACCTTTTCATTCCGACGTATTTGGCTCATTTAGCTGGTCTACAAATATAATGGGCATTAAAAAATGGCTATTGTTACCAGAGGGTGAAGAAACAAAACTTTTAGATCCATTAGGGAATGTGCCATTTAGCATTAACGAGACAATTTTAGATGAAAGAAGCGTAAAATACTTTGTAGTAATGCAAAATGAAAATGAATCGATGTTCGTTCCTAGCGGTTGGTATCACCAAGTATGGAATATAACTGACACCATATCTATTAATCATAACTGGTTTAATGCATGTAATTTGAAAAGGATTTGGAATAATCTAAGCAACCAAATGGAAAAAGTGATGAAAGAAATCGACGACTGCCGGCAAATGGATAATTTTATGGAACATTGTCAAACCATGCTGCGCGCTAGTTTTGGTCTGAACTACCTCGATTTTTTACAACTATTAGAATGTATTACAAAACGACGTTTAATAAAGTTTAATAACAATACTGCCTCAAACGCATCAACACTACAAACACCATTATCTTCATACAATACGACGATGTCTTCCACCCTTATATTTTTTGATCAATATATGCCAAATGATTATCATGTATATCACGATTTGGAGCGTATTAAGCAAGTGATTGAACTAATGTTGCAAGATTCAATAATTAGTGATGATCGTATTATTATGTACCGTACATGTATACAATTAAGGGAAATAATAACATCGGCATTATCATAGTGATCACTAAGAAATATCAGTATAATCTAGTAATGAAATCGTTATTTCCTTAGAGTTTGTATGGCTTTTTATTATTTTATTTATTGGATAACTCGCTGTACATACATACCTACATGCATCCATATATTAATATAATGTGCGACAACGTGAATTTATTTTAAGTAAAAAGAGTAGCTTACAGTTAAGTAATATTTGATATCTGAAAATTGATATTTTTATACTAATAAAATACAAAATACATACGTATGTATGTATATTTAAACAATATAATCAAAGAACGTTATTCACTCAAAGAACGTCATAACTAAAAAAAAAAACAAGTTTGCCAGAAAACGTGTTTGTAGTTTTCAATTTACCTACAAGTTAATAAGAAAAAAATTTTAAGAACGATACGAGGATTAATTCTGCATCAACTCAAAAATTCCATTTTTTAAGTTATGACGTTCTTTGAGTGAATGAGCGATATGCATTTTAATTTTTTATATCTTTTGCAAATGGTTTGCTAGAGAAACCTTTCCGCAAGAGTAAGTACCTAAGCTTAGGTACTCAATAACTCGTTATTTATGAACGACATCGAATTTGCACTTGTTTTTCGGAAAAGAACCATGACTATGAAGCCAAGGTGCATTAAAAAAATTTGGTTCAAATCTGAGATTTTGTTACAAACTAAGACTTGGAGCGGAAAGAAAAGAAAACTGTCATCAGGTCTACACCAAGTCTGCACACTGTTACAGTCAAAAGAACAACTTCACAATGGGAAACAAAATAAAAAACATTTTCATCTCATCGAATGCTTTTGATCTACTGTGCAATTTCGTACTCCAAAACTTTAGGATGATTGTTGGCCAAGCGCATAAACCGGAAATATTACATACATGAATAAACTAACTTAATTTGTATTATTACATACCTTTATTGCAGAAAGCAGAACATTTTTCATATATAACTTTATCACTTAAAATCAACTTGTTCACTTGATGAAATGGCGGGAATATTTTTATCTGAGCTGTGGCAACTAGTGCTGGGATACTATCGATACTATCGATAGTTTTAAAATATTGAAAATATCGATAGAAAAAAATATCGACATCGATATTATTTCAAATGCAGTTTTGAAAAAATTTTCAACTGACATATGTAAAATTTTTCAAAAACTGTAACCTGAAATAGCGTTCGCAAATACATAAATACATATTAAATTATATATAAGACTATATACTTTCAATAAAGTGATAAAAAACTAACTTTAACTCGATCAAAAATTTTTATATTTTACTTTCTCAAGTACAAACATTCAGTCGATAGTAATATCGATAGTATCGATAGTTAAATCTGAACTATCGATAGATATCGCTAGTAGAAAATATCGATAGTATCCCAGCACTAGTGGCAACACGTCGTGTGTAATTTTGTTCAGCCGCAAGCAGTGTTACCATTTGCCAAGTTTTACCTTTTTTGGAAGTTTTTTGAGATGCCAAAAAGTTTTTTGAAAATATAAAGTTTTTTTATAAAAATGTCCATAATTGAACTTTTGCAGTATATTGAATGAAAATATTAAGTAATGTTTGTATGCAATAAAACGATCTTATATTTTTTCACTCCCTTATTACTGCAACAGTGTCTAAAGGCTCAGTTAGCCTAACCATTTTCATTAATTTTCACATAACAATATCGATCAGCTGTCTTCATTTAAAATTTTGGTACTTTTGTAGAAAAAAGTTTTTGTTTTGGAAAAAAGTTTTTTTTTCAGATTTAGGAAGTTTTTTTAAAAATATATATGGTAACGCTGGCCGCAAATATATCAAGAATTGGCAGCACTTTACCAGTTCTTTTTAAATTCTTTGCTTACTTTTCTAACCGAAGACCGACTTCGTATTGTCAATTTCTTTATACAAAAGTTTTTGAGTCAGTGATGGGAAAGTTGGTACGATCGTACTTTTTTTGATACTATTTGACATGAAAATGTACCGTAGTACTCCCCTAAGAAATTTGATACTCTCACGGGCAACTTAGAAATGCAGTCAGAACACTCGCGCATGCATATATTTTGCCAAGAATTAAATTGTTTTTTCGACAAATAGAAAGAAGCTTTATTAGTAAAGATCTTTTAGAAAAGTGTAACCACAATTAAATATCAACGAAAACCATATTTCATTGAATGATATTTTATGTGGCACAGAAGTTGATCTATTGAAACAACTGTTTTAAATCAGTTTAAAGAAAATTTTAAAAAGTTTATATTAAGTTCTAAGGGCAAAAGTGGACTTTGACAATAAAATGTTAGGTTGGTTTAGTAAGTTTCCCCCTGAAAGTATTTTATCTGTTAAACCAATATCATTATACCACTTTTAATTAAAATGTTCCCAGGGAAAAGAAAAAAAGAAAAGAAAAATAATTAAAATACCAAAATTTCATGAAAACAAAATATAAATCAACAGCCATCGTAACTCGCTAAAGCTAAATCTCTATCGCTAAAAATCCATAAAATCAATTTGTCGATTTTCGCCTACGAATGCAATTTTCAAACGGGTATTGATAAATCAGGTAATGGCTTAAAAATGTAATTCGCCGAAATTTTATTGCTTTATGTCATCGCCAAAAATTTAAAATTTTTTATTTGTTCAGCATTTTAGCGGTCGAATTTAGCTTTAGCTTTAGCGAGCTATGGAATACGGGGGCAAGCTTTATGCTCCAACAGTATTAAGTCTAACCCAGGCTACACCTATTTGTATATTTGTACCTATGTGTTCCTTTTTTTGTAAATGAATTTCTTATAATTTTTTGTTAATAAAATTTAAATAGGAAATATTATAATTTTTGGTACTCTCGGGATCAAAAAAGTACTAAAAAAATTTGTTTTTGATACCGAAATGCAAATCTCATTTCCCATCACTGTTTTGAGTTTTTGTAATGGATTTTGACAATCTGCTTTCAATGTAACAACCACAGAATAAAAGGCAATAACAACTAAGACCCAGCAAACAAGACGATTTAATATCCAATTTAATATATATTAATATACTTATGTATTTATATGGGGCTTATTAGAGAATAACATTAAATATGGAATTAAAGAAAAGCCATAATTGAAAGTCTGTCCTCAAATTAAAGTCAGTTTGTTTGAATTCAAAATTTGAAGAAGAATTGGGGCTAACATACATATAGTGGGTTGGTTACTGGTTTGCTGCAGATATAATGTATTTTGTATATACTGTGGCTCAAACCAGAAACCAACCGACGATATATTATATTGTAAAGTATACAGTTACATAAATGAAAAAATCACTTTTCAAATATTTTACTTTGCGTTTGCTGGGGTCTGTCTGCTCTGCACTTTGCCACAGAATATGTTTTGTGACTTTGCTACCACAAAACATTCATTGATAAACCAATGTATACAAATATGCACATACACATACATAGTACATATGTATGTATGTATGTGCATATACATACATACATACACCTGCTTAAATTAATACTAATCAATGAATAAATTATCAGTATATTAAAGAATTTCATTTATTTCAACGAAGTTTAGTAAATCCAAGAATATTTCATACTCCGTAGTAACTACTTGAAATATGCCTTTAAAGGGAATTAAAGTTTTGGAGTTTGCTGGGTTAGCGCCAGCTCCTCTTTGCGGAAAAATTTTGGCGGACTTTGGAGCAAAGATCACAGTTATAGACAGGGTTTGTGATAAAAACATTAATGTACATAATATACTTACATATGCACATGAAATGTACTTAAGTACGTACTTATGTACGTATGTATTTATATGGAATTAATTTCTGAGTGAATTTAATATTCTTCCTCTAACAGGTTCCCGACAATCCACTAAATTGTTTAAATTATGGTAAACATGTTATTGCTATTAATCTGAAGACGCCACAAGGACAAAGCTTAGTCAAGAAATTGTGCAAAAATTATGATGTTTTAATAGAGCCTTTTCGACCAGGAGTTATGGAAAAATTTAAAATGGGACCAGAAATTTTATGCACAGATAATCCCAAGCTTGTATATGCTCGACTTTCAGGTTTCGGTCAAGATGGCCGTTTAGCAGCTCGTGCTGGGCATGATATTAACTATGCGGCAATGTCGGGAGTACTATCAATGTTAGGTCGTAAAGATGAAAAGCCCTTGCCACCAGTCAACATTCTCGCCGACTTTGCAGGTGGAAGTTTAATGTGTGCTTTTGGTATCTGTTTAGCTTTGCTGGAACGTTTTCGTTCTGGACGTGGCCAAATAGTAGATGCTGCTATGATTGATGGAGCAGCCTATGTGGCTAGTTGGCTGTTTATGTCTCGTAATTTACCGGGCGTGTGGGAGGGCGGTGAACGTGGTAAAAATGCTCTCGATGGCGGCACATTTTTCTACGATACGTATGAAACAAAAGACGGCAAATTTATGTCAGTTGGCCCTTTGGAGCCACAATTTTTCGATATTTTCAAGAAACACTTGAATTTACCACAACTATCACAGTTTCTTTCTTCAGAAAGTGACAAAGAGGCAGCAAAAGAAGCTATTGCTACTGCTTTCCTGCAAAAAACACAATCCGAATGGAGTGTCATATTTGAAGATATTGATGCTTGTGTTTATCCCGTTTTAGATTGGTGTGAAGTTATGCAACATGATCATCACACAGCACGTGACTCTTTTGTAAAATTAAATGATAATATTATAGCACCTAAGCCGGCACCACGTCTTAGTCGTACTCCGGGCAAGTTGAGTACTCGTCTTACCAATTCTTCGGAGGCTATTGAAGAAGCTACGAATGTTTTAAGAAATTTAAAGCTTAGTGCGGGGGAATTGGAGAAATTAATAACTAATAAAGTGTTGGTTTTGCCTACTACATCCGCTAAACTGTAAAATATTTTTAGGGAAAATTGGTTAACTTTTTTTATACTAAATTTAAAAATTATACATTATTAAAAAAAATATGCATGCATAAGTATGTAAATTTGGAAAAAAATTGTTTTTAATAATAAATATGTACATACTTGAAAATTTGTAATGATACCTTCAATTGTAGTGAACTTTCCTATTAATATGGTTATTTGTTTGAATATTTGTTGTAAATAAACAATTAATTAAAAACTTAAGAAAAAAGTAAAAAATCTAATAATTCATTCAACAATGTAGTGTATAAATTCCAAATTAAATTTATTCACTGCTCTGTGAGAACTATTAATAAGTATTTTTAAACTGTCTTCCCTATTATAAAAGGATTTGTTATCACGAAATATTTCTTAGCTTCCATAATTATTTTAAATTTTTTTTTTTTTTTTTGATGTACAAATTTATTAAATTTGAACTTTAATTTCGTTCCGCGTGCTCAAAAAAACTAAGCAAAAAACCAGGAAAAATTTCGTACATGCGCGAACAACTTCATTCCTCTCAGTGACGACTAAATGAAAGAGCATAAGTATGTGTGTGATTTTCTTGTCCACAATTGTCGTATGACGTGCGATTCACTGTCATAAATGTACTACTGATCTAATAGATTATATTTAAAAAAATGTGATTAACAGAAGTTTAACAAATATTACATTCTTAATATCGATTGTCACAAGTAGAAAGGCCCTAACTCGTATTTTTACGAAATTGAGTTTTTCAGTGATTTCAATACATTTCACACAAATACCCCTCGTCACATCAAATTTATTGCAAACGTTTTTAGCTTCTCCTGTAAAGTTACAGTTATTTGAGTTAGGGCCTTCTACTTGCGACCAACGATATGTTTCTTTCGTTTCGAAATACAGCATATACTCCAAGTTCTTTACCAGAACATATTTATTTTACTTTAGGCTTTTTAATAAAAATTAAAACCACGCAGTACGGCAGGCAAACAAATCAGCTATGTGGTTTCAAAAGTCACGTGATTTTCAGAACAGGCCCGATATTGTTTAATAAAACTCATTTTAAATTTTGCGTCGAAAGAAAAATATAAACCTTTATTTTCACACACATAAATTTTAAACGTACAAACTATCAGTCATACAAATTACAATATTTTTTTTTTATCTTATATATAATGTTTTTTAATTCATTTATTTTTTATTTCTTAAATATTAGTTTTATGATCTGAAATTCAAATTTATGTGAACTGATAACAAGATGAATGTTGAATATAAATTTACTACTAATTTCGATACTAGTGTTAGAAAAGATATGTGGGAGGATTAAAGTTAAGAGACAGAGAGTGAGTGGATTTAATGATTATAAATGGTTATAGAGCATTTTGTTCTAAGTTAAAACACTGTCTTTTGTTTCAGCTTAAAAATAATGATATAACAATCACAACAGATAACACACACGAGTCATACAAAAGTTTATTAGTTAGTTAGTTAGTTTATTGTAGCTGCTATAATTAATACAAACAAACACGCATTAATTCATTTGAACTTTCAAATACTAATAATAGTCGCAAACAAAAAGTATAGCATCGTAAGGAGAAAATATTTTTGATAGAAATTTAACTTAAAAAATAATAGTATACTATATGCGTCGGCGAATTCAAGAAAATGCACTGCCATTTCAATTGTCAAACATAAATAACTATCAGAACCAAAAATTTGTTTTTGTTGTTGATTCGCCTAGACTGCGATTTGTTTATAATGCCAACTCATCAGTAAGTAGGCCTTGAAAAAATGTTCATATAGCTTAGAAACTTCATTTACATGTTTATACAAAAACTCTCAAAAAATAATTGAGAATTATTAAATTAAATTAAATACAAATATAACAAGCTATAAGAACTTCGACAAAGATGGTATTTATAAAAACTGATAGATAGTTGGTGTATATATAAAATTTGACACACACATATAGGGTCAGCGAATTTTCTTAGTTCCGCCGTAATCATATATATGTTATTAAATTTTAAGAACTAGGAAGAGACGGTAGGTAATTGGTTGTCTTAAATGAAAAGTCAAATTCAAGAGGTTCGTTGGCATGTGTTTTTTCGGATATTATATAATTTTTGTATCCTCTTGAATATAAGTACATATGTTTTTTGTTTCGTTGCTATTGTTGGTTCTATATTTTGTTTATATTTTAATTTCTTTCAGTCGTTTGAAAAAAGTCAGTTTTTATTATAATTTGGTCCGTTTGAATTTTTGTTTTGTAATTATTTAAGTCTTCGGTATTTGTTGCATTTATAATATTTGATGTCATGTTAGTTAACACACATATGCACATACACGCATAATATACTTAGATTCATACTTCATTTACATATACATACATACGCTAACTAAGGATCACAAAAATCACTCATTCTCAAAAATATATCGATTAATTGAATATTCATACTATTAATATTATTTTTTTAATATCTTATTTATAATACTACACGCATGGAATGATCAGCACCCGCACTTATGATATTCAAGAAGCATCTTCATTTCATCATTTATACTTAATTTTTTGATAAGAAATAATAAATTCTGTGCACAATCTCACACTAGTTTTTGTTTTGAATAAGTGTATAGGTACATAATTATTTTTTAATTTTATTTAAGGGTGTATTTATGAATGAAACCAATCACCCATCATCATCATCATCATCATCATCATACAGCCTTCATTCATTCAACTTTAAATTTCAAGAGGTTATTTCTTATATGAGTTTTTTTCAATTCAACATCCGTCACACTCATATTAATGAACAGTAAATACAACTTTCATTCAGAAACCTGAAAATTTAAAAAAAATTAATTTTAGTTAATTGTGGTTAGCATTTTTTACGAAAATTATATGTATACAAACTATTTATTTTGCAACTCTGAAAATGTATAAGGAGTTCGCTTTATCATTAAGATGATTACTTAAGCGTAATTATTTTTCCATAAAGAGAAGAATGTACAAAATGTAGCATCTATTACGGACAATTCAAACTCTTTAGAATTACCGCCCATACTGAGAGTAAATTTTATTGCTTAAAATAATTATTAGTTAAAAATCATATTTTTGCGTTTTTAATAGTATGTACTATAGTTGGTTTAATTAAATATTGATATTTTTAAATATTTTTAATTTTATCACCTTTTTGTTTTAAAAATTATTGCAATTTGGCAACTGAAATTAACAGCTATTAGCTGTCAGTTGAAATTCGTAACACAATTTTGGCAATTGGCAACGCAACTAAAGTTAGTTTGCCACTCATAATCTAGCCATTAATCACAGATAAGTATACATATACAAATATTACATTAAGTAAATACGTACATATGAAATAGACCGAAACAAATCTATTACAATTTGGTATATGCACCCAGTAAAAAAAAAAATTGGAAGTCATTCTTAAGGAAATACATTTTCACTGCTTCCAAAAAATCGATATTTTTTATATGTAGATTGTTAGCAGAAAAGCAAGTAGAAATTAATTTTAATCTTACAAAAAATTTGTAATTAGTTTTAGAAAAAAACTCACCAACCATGCTTTAAAAAAACAATTTCTCTAAAAAAAATCATGAACTAATTTTGATCTAAAAATGATTCTGACACTGAAGTTTGCATAAAAATAAACTGGAGAAAAATTGTTATATAATATAACGCAATAAAGGAAATATTTTTTTTAACATCGTTTAAAGGGTAATTAAGAATGGAGAAAGAGAAATTCTTGCAATGAAAAGCATATGTAAAATTCCTAAGATTTTCACGACTTCTTTAGAGTATCTTTTTACGGGACTTGTAAATATTCAATGTTATTGCTATATGCCGTATACACTACGAATCACTTAAGAAATTCAGTTTTATCAACTTTAAACGAATATTTTTTGACGGCGCTAGGTTCTTTACAGGAGTAAAAGGAATAAATATATGTACATACATATAATCATACATATATATTTTTTTACGAAAACAAATTAATATCGATGGACCAGATGGATACAATTTTATTTCCACTACTTAAGAAAGTAAGAATATTTTTGCAATAAAAACACAGCACGGAAGGCGCAGTTGTGGTATGGGGTTGTATTAGAAACGGAAAAATTAGATTATTGTACAAAAGGATATTATAATTAGCGTTTCCACAATTGAAAAAGGTATTTGGATTAATACTGTGGGTCTACAAACACGACAATGCTCCAATTCACACTGTCAGAGCTGTAAATCAGTGAATTCGCTAGCAAGATTCAGATCTTTCTTATTAGCCTCCATATTATACGGATCTCTTAATATAAAGGAAAATTTCTGGGGACTTGTGAGAAAAGTATATGACAACATAAAGCAAATTCGATATAAAAGAGTATTTAAATTACGCATTAAGAAATACCTGGAGCCCAATAGCACTCTAATTTCAAAGTAAAAATCTGGCAGTTTGAGTTACAAAATAAATAGAGTTTTTATATTATATTATAAAGAAATTAAAAAAAAAACTTACATTCATTCATGGATATACTGCTTTACAATAGTAGTTTTCCATCAGCAGCAAAAAAATATTTCTCTTTCGACATTTTGATATAATGTACATATGTATGTACATATATAAGTAATTATGTTGCTTATCTAAACTGTAAATAGAAATTTGAAAAAGACATGCACACATTTTTCTTACACTCATCATAGTTTTCAACATCACAACAAACCATTTAATTAATTATTCGTTCACACAATGGCTTAAAAACATACACGATGAAAATTTTGTTACAAATTTAAAGAAAAGCTCTTGGAAATTCAATTAATTATAATACACAGTTAGCTTAACCGAGAACCCCCTAATATTTAATAGAATTTTTCGACTACAAGTGAAAGAAAAAAAGATATTGCATTTACTCGAAACCATAAGTCCTCGTCCATACAGTGAAACATTTGCTGTGAAACATTTTTGATTTCTCTTTTGAAACTGCATTCGTGTCCACACTGTGAAGTTTTTGTTTTGCAGCTTAATATATTTTTTCATATATTTGTCATGAGAATGAGGCGAGAATGACGTACTCAACAAGAACTTCGTGTACATGAAACAAAGTACCCTTGGTTATTCCTCTTTGTCCTCTCGTCTACAAACTCAAATGGTTTGCAGCAAATGTTTCACTGTATGGACGAGGACTTATGGAATAATAAAATTTCATTAGAATTATATTATAAAATACAGCTAAAAACTATTCGAGACCAAATTCATTTCAATTTACATTAAAATGTAATTCTTAGAAGTGTTTTTTTTTTTGACTTTTTAATGTTGAAATTTTAGTAATGGAATATACATTTTGTTCGAATTATATGTACATAATACAAATATTATTGTAGCATGCAAATTTCCATAAAAAAATTATTTTGTAAACCTTAGTAAACAAAAATAATCTTTTTAAGAGCTTTTCTTGAAATACGTTCATGATGTTATGATGTACTCAATAGATAAACGAATTAGTTTTTATTTGTTAATGTAGCTAAAAGATCTTAAACGGCTGTATAATTTTCTTTTTGATTTTTATACAAACTTTATTACATTTTTGTTTTATTTATTAATTTTTATTAATTATATTTATTCAAGTATGTAGTATTTTTGTTCGTTACAAGTCGTGTGAGTTTGTACGTAAAGGTAAAAACGTGTTGTTTTGTTAAAAAAAAGACAGTGCTTAAGAATTTTTTACAAGTTATAAAATAAATAGAATATGGGGTTTACTTTTGGTTTAAATAAATAGTGTGTTGATCTTATCGTAAGAGGCGGCTCCATTAACCTTCATCGACTAAAAGAAAATATCTAACTTGAAAATTTTCAAGTAGAATAAATGCTTATTTCGATATTCACAATTGAATTCAAGTGAAAAATTTAAAATTTTTAGACCCTCACACTTTTTTTGATATACAGGGTGGGCCAAAAGTTACCAAAAGTTAAGTTTAATAACTTTTTCGTTTATATGTTTTTTTTAGATTATATAAACATTGGCGATTTTGTGGCGAAAATCAGGCATTTTGTACTAGATTACAGAGCTTGGTTTCTTTAATCAACTACAAATAGTCGAATTTTAAGTCGATAAGGCCCAACGTCATTAAAATTGGAAAAAGTTTACAAACAACAATCAAAGTGATTATAAAACACCACATTTAACCTCTAAGCTACAAAAGTGGAAAAGTTTTATGTGATGTTATTTTACAAAGTCCAAACAAGGGTTTTTTTTGGCTGCGCATTTAAATTTTTTCCACGAGAAGAGCAAAGATCATTTGTAGAAATCTCGAGGTCAAACTTCTACATCTCAAAAAATAGGGGGTCTACTGTTTAATTCGAAATGAAAGAAAATGCTTTCGAATTTGTATGCTTATAACATGTAAATTCGAAATGAGTTTCTTTAATTTCGAATTATAGAGTAGACATCCAGATTTTTTAAAAATCTTACAAAAATTGTCTATTAATTTGGAAAATTTTAAGCTGGTGACGTAGTCTGGGAACAAAATTTCTTAGTCGAAGTTTAAGTTCGCCAATTCCATTAGCTTTGAATTTGTATTTCAAAATAAAAAAAAAAAATCCGCGCTTATAAGAGAAAAGTTTTAATTTCACTCGATAGTTACAGAATCAGTCAAACGATAGTTTGATAAATACATAAATATTAAAGCAAAAAATCTATATTTAAGATCAAGAATTTTTACGTTTGCATGTAGTAAACTAGTAATTATAAAGCAGTTTCTGTTGTTGAATGCTTTAGTATGAATTTCAAGTGAAACATACAGTCAACATATTAAACCTAATTACGAGTGTCGTATTTCGACTTCGACTACGACAAATTGTAATCTATAACAAAAACGTCGTAGTCGAAATCGGAATAATAAGCCAGCCACAATAACGCGGAATATGAGCCCACCCTTAAACGTACAAAGTATAGAATCCTTAAGCACTATTTTTGTTTTCGTCTGACATAAGAAAAAATTATATGTATGTATGTATGTATGTGTGTATGTATTGCGTTTAGTACCCGTATTGCGTATGTGACGAGTCGAATATTCGTCTACGAGCATTTAGGACAAAATGCTCGTAGACGAATATTCGACTCGAAAACTTGCATACGTTTGTTTTAATCCAGTTCAAAAATCTCGTAGACGAATATTCGTAATTATGGTACGGGCGATTATGTTGATGATGTATCGAAGATTGCTTTGGTCGTATTATTTTACTGTAATTTAAGAAATAGAAAAAAAAAATTAAAAGAAAATCTTGGTTTAAATATTTTTTTTTCCTTTTTTCTATAAGCGGCATCTTTGGTATTAACAAGAAAAGCATAACCATATTTGAATGCACAGACTACCTACCATTTGTATGTATATTTTAGAGGAAGCTTTTGTTTAAAAAATATGCCTTATTTTTATGACCATGGGCTTGGCTGTGGCTGACTGTTTCAAAACAATTTTAATTTTAGATTCTCTATATATATGTATGTATATATATATGTATGTTATACTTTTCAAGTAATGCATTGTTTGCGATCGATGTTATCTCAATTTGTTGTAATATGTGAAGGCGTGGTGATAATGTTTACTTAATATAATTATAACAACATAAAAATTAGTTGTAAATTGCATACAAATATTTGTTTTCTTTCGTATTGCTTTTTTTTTATTCAGTAATAGTGTTTTTGTATGAGGTATAATAATAAGTAATAAACATTTTGTTTTGTCCCTTAAAGTGTAAGAATTGTATAAATTCCGTGTTTCAGTTTAACGTTGCATTTTCATTATAATTATCTAAATTCTAAATTTGTACGAGGCATTAAGTCGTCATTTAAGTCATTTTTATTTTCTTTTTTTTTTCAAGTTATATTTTTTAGGCTCATTATTACAAAATGGCTTTAGTTAAAGATAGGATTTTGTCGGACGCACAAAAAGTTATTCATCATGATTACAACTTTATTTTAACCTTTCAGATAGAATGAAATAACTTTTCAAATTGTTGCTTTAACAAATCGTCAGTAAATTTCAACCACACATTCTTTGAACAGTCACAAAACTCTTGTCTTAGCGCAGACAAAACCCATTTGAGAGTTCAAATTCAAAAACCATTTAAGAATTCAAAGTCCATTTGAAGATTCTGTGCATAAGATAAGAGGTTTTTGGCTGTTTAACTAACGCCGAGTTGTAATAATGGCCTTTAGTTTGTAATTTGATTCGTTAGTCATGTTTCAGTTGGTTTAGTTCGTTATAATTTTTGTATTTTTATTTTATTATTTTAGTTTTACTAGAGTATAATTCTTTTGGCGAATTTCAAATCCGTTTAAAATCCTTTATGGTTGTTTTGAGCTAGTTATAATTGTTTTATTGTTTTTTTTTCTATACTATGCTTATATTCTAAGATTCTTACTTTAATTAAACTTACAATTAATATCACACAAGCACGCACGCGCGCATAATAAGTCTTCAATCAGAAATCAATAGAAATCATATACAAATCATCTATAAATCGAACACACAAAAGCAAAAAGTATAACACAAAATATTTAAGACTGCGGACAATAAGACTAAAGGTGCAATTAGACGTGCAATAGCAATAACCAAACCAAAATTCAATTGGTTTCTATGCTAATGGCTATGGCGAGTCACCTATAATCAAATACAGTGTTAGTGTTGCGCATTAGTTTGGTTCGAACGGCTGTTTTCTATGGCTATGGTTATGGCACGTCTGATTGCACCTTAAAAGCTCAGTTAGCCGACTGTAATTGTAACTTCAATGGTAGGAATCAGCTGATTGATATTGCTATGTGAAAAGTATGTTACGTTACATTACATCTCTATAATCATTTGCATTACTTTTCTCATAACAATATCGATCGTCTGTTTCCTACTGTTGCAGTTACATTCCATTACAGTCGGCTAACTGATCCTTAAGGCCGAGTTTACATCTGGCACACATGTGACCAAAAAATCGTAACCACTAACTACTAATGAAAAACTGTTTGATTCAGACATGTATTTATTGATTTGAACAGTTTGCAATAAAAATTGCTAAATTGTCGTAACTTAATAAATACGTGTCTGAATCAAACAGTTTTTCATTAGTAATTAGTGGTTACGCTTTTTTGGGCACATGTGTGACAGATGTGAACGCGGTCTAAGTTTGGACAAGACACACAAAGTTTTGTTTTATTTATTTATTTATTAATTTTTTAATTTCAATTAAACATAAAGTGTGTTTTCTTTTTTTGCTTTTAAATGGCCTAAAAACATTTGTAAGGATCTTGTAGGAAAGTTTTATCATTTCAAAACTTGAATTAAATCGTTTTATTTTATTAATTCTTTCTTACTATGTATGTGAAGTAAATGAAACTTTTTGAAGAATCTTCCTTTTAATGCAATTTTGAATTATTTTTTGAAAGCAACGTTTTGTTTTATTAATTCAAAAAGTGCTCGTCGATTATCTAAGGCTAGTCAGTTTAAAGTCCAAGTCCGCGTGAGATTTCTCACTTTTCCAATTAGAATTTTTATTTTTCCATTACTTGCTATTGCTTGAAATTGTTCCGCGGGAGAAATCTCACATATTCATAATTGATCTGACTTTGACTTTCAAAAAGTGGAATAGAAGTAAAATACGAAACATATAAAACCCATATTAAATAGAAATTCAACAAAAATGATTGGAAAATGTGCGAAACCCACTTAACAGTCGAAAAATATTTCTGAACAACTATCAGTCATTATAATTATTTTTTAAGTCAAATCTCAACCGACCCGCATGTTTAACTGTAACTTTGCTTGGTTTTTTTTCGGCTGCTGTTAACTGCATGAAAAGATTGGATAACATTAGATGTTTTACACTGCAGTATCAAACCTCTCGGTTGACTTAACCCATATATACTATAGAAGAGTTTTGGGCTTATAATTTTTATGCGAAGGTTGACCGGTGCCTCTTGGATTTTGTTGATGGCCCTGGCAATATAGCTTATGGTGGCCATTAAAATTTTTGAAATAAAAAAACCAATTTATAAAAGGTATTCACAACTTTGTTCTATTTTATAACTATTCGTTTTGAAAATCTATTTCCATCACATATCGGATTATGAAAACATAATAATGCATATATATTTGCTCAATTCACTAGCCTTGTTGTATCGTTTAAGGCTGTATTTGAATAAGACAATTTCAAAACAAATTTTCTCAAAACAAAAATAATTTAGAAATCTAATTTGTAATTTTGAAGAAATTGAATGACCTTGAAAGCCTGAATAGATATAATATCTATAAAACTACATTAATTTGTTTTTGTTTAGAGAGATTTTTATTGAAATTTTCTTTTTAAATACAACTTTAAACAATACAACAAGAACTTGTGAATTCAACAATTGTATGTATGCAAAATTAATTTTTTTAACGAATTTGTGTACAATTGCATATTATTATATTATAATCAAGCAGATCTACTCGGAGATTGGAATTACAGACTAGAGCTCGAGTAGGAGTTTTTAAAAGAAAATGCATTCAATTTATTTAAATTCCAAGTTTTTTTTTACTCGATTTTAAATCGAATACAATTATATTAGGAATCGAGCAAAATTATATACCGTCCATAGATAGTAATTGCCAATAAAACTGTATTTTTTATAATGGGTGTTTTTTATTGAGGTATAGAACTTTAAGTTGGCATCACTTTTTTAACTGGCGGCCATTTTGTCAGCTGTCAAGTGATTAATATTTAGTTTGGTTTGCCATTTCATCATGAACAGGTTGACAAAAGAACAACGCTTGCAAATCGTGCAAATTTATTTCGAAAATAATGGTTCAGTTCGCGAAGTTTACCGCAAGCTCCGTCCATTTTATGGTCGACATAATCGTCCATCAGAGCAATTAATTCGGTTAACCATGGATCGTTTTCGCACTACGTTTACTCTATGTGATAATACGCATCCGCAGAGACGTCGAACAGTGCGCACCGAAGAAACAATTGCCGCTGTAGAGCAAAGTGTTGAAGAGGACCCGAATGAATCGATTCGCCACCGTGCACAGCAATTGGAGCTTTGTCCATCAACTTTATGGAAGATTTTGAAGATTTTGAATGTGGATGAGTTGTGGTTCCAACTAGACGGCGCTACATGCCACACAGCGCACCAGAAACGTTAGGGGACTTGGAAGCCAACATTCGTGGCGTTATTGCCAACATACGGCCCCATATGCTCGAAAAAGTGGTTGAAAATTGGACCTGTAGAATTGGCTTTATTCGAGCCAGCCGCGGCGGCCACATGCCCGAAATCATATTTAAACATTAATGGCATAAAATTATCCTTCCAATAAAGCTAAATTGATGGACATTAAAACGATTTTCTTGTGTTTTATTTCAATTCGAAGTTCTATACCTCTAAAAAAAACACCCTGTATATCGATGGCGTATCTCAATTTTTTTAGAAATCGCGTTTTTAACGTTTTATGCTAGCCAACGTATAGTTAGGTTAGTCGGCTGCTGGCAAGGAAAAGTAGAAAATTAGAGTCCAGCTCACTTGGGTCCAATATAATGATCCCTTTGTGCTAAACGTATAGTTACATCATCTTTAAAGAAAAACAATGCTATCTATCAATTTGGTTAAATTAGCAAGATTTATATTTACAGATCCTTTTTGTTTTTGGCCATTTATATAAACTGCAGTTTTAATTCATTATAAAGATTTCTCAATTCGCATTCTTTCCTTCTACAAATTCACATTCACACAACATCTCTATATTATTTTACACACACCTAAAAAATTATAATAATATGCTTGCATTCATTCACACAGTCATAAAAACACACAGGACTATATTATTATTACATGCATACATTTATTTGTATGATGTTGTTTTAAATGTAATCAAGCATTCACACAAAGTGAAATAATATACATATTAAATACATATATGCCAATCTGATTAATGTTATTTTTTTTTTAATTTTTTTTTTATTTTTTTATTAATCAGATCACTTGACACACACACGTACATTCGCCACTTAATTTAAATGAAATAGTGAGTTATTTGAAAATTTTACTAAAATATAAAGAATTTAAATGTAATTTTTAGTCGATTTTAAGTTATTAAAGGTATTCATTTCTTCGCCAAATAAGAGAACCAAACAAGCTTTTTGTATGCAAATTAAGTGAAAAAAAAATAAACAAAAAATATAATATTAAATAAATTAATTAAAGAATTATTAATTTATTTTAAAGTAAATTAATAATTTTAATTATGATGATGTATTATTGGTGTATTGTTTATGTTTCAGTTATTTGTTAATATTATTGTATTGCAGAGGGAAAATTTTAGGATTCGATATGTAAATATTTTTTAAAATATTTCAACACATTATAAATGGAAATATTTTTAAACTTCCTTCGATATCGAATACCGTAATTTGCCTCCTGTTGTTGTTGTTGTTGTTTTTGTAGTTAATCCTATTTTTTCGGAGTAATTATGTAATCAAATATAAATTTTTTTAAATTAATTTTCTGTATACATCGAAAAGTTTTCCACTTTTTTTTTGTGTGTGCAATAAATTTATAACACAAATATTTATGTATGAAGAAGAAACAAAGGCATGAATAAGAGTGTCCAGTAGCAAAAAAATATATATATTAGAATATGTAATAATATTAATGAAAATCAGCAAATCTGATTTAAATTTTGAATGAAAAAATGTGATTTTGCATTTAAATAATTCTATTTTTTGTGATAATTTAAAAAAAAAAAATCATATTTTATACATAAACAGAAAGAAAAGTAAACAATGAACCTTTTTTTCGAGAAAATTTGGTACAAGCTGGATTTTTTACCTTAATTTAAAAGAAATTAGAAGCAATTTTGTTGTTTGGTACCTGAAACGAAAAAAATATATTCTTATTATTGAATAAATGAAAAAAATTAATAATGAAATTATTAATACAATTTTAGAAAGTATTTACACATGTTTGCTAAGAAAAATGTATTAGCTAATTCTAAATTTTGTTATTTTTTATGGCACTATGTTCCGCAATGGAACGACGGGAATATACATATGTACATATTAGGTGTGTTCCACAAGATTCTGTTAAAGTTCGGACTAATGAGCGTAAAAAGAAAATTACTCTCTGAATGTGCAAAAGTTATCCAAAATTGCTGGAACGCAAAAAACCATAATTGCCCATCTTGAAATACAAGTGCTGCTTACTTTTTAAATTAAATTTTATTTTAGTGATTTTAGACGCTTAAAACGCATAACATTATAAAAACAAAAATTTTGCATCATTGGCAACAGCTGTAAAAAGTAAATGAAATAATTTCCAAAAAAGTAGAAGCTACGTGAATTATTTAAAAAATCATAAAAATCATTTTTTTTATATTAGAGAAATGGAGAAATATGCACAAATGTACTTACAACTTCAGCTTTATTTCAAAAACATTCCATTATGTTATTTAATAAATTAGTATGTAAAAACTTTTTTGCTTTATTTGCAAATTTTCCGATAAATTTTTCAGTTTCATGTGTAAACAAAAAACAGCTGATTATTTAATTCTTGTCCGAACTTACCCAGAAGAAATAGTTCGTACTAGTTTGTACAAGGAAATGAAAAAAATTACTCTCTCATTCGCTCTCAAAATTGCACAATAATTGCTATCTGGAACGCTTTTGGACAACTTTGTACAAGTTCGGACTGTTTTGCTATGCATCTGGAACATACCTATTGTTCATAACTCAATATATGGAATTATTGAGTCAATGATGCGGAATTAATTCTTATATCGTTCTTTATATTGTGTAAAAATTTCATACAAATATCTTGTTTACTTAACTCTTGCAAGCAAAATGTAATACTATATTTCCATTAAGTTGTGTGTAAATTAAAAACTTTAAACTTGTTTTCTGGCAAACTAGTTTTTTTAGTTATGACGTTTACTTCAATAGTGTCACAACTCAAAAATTTGCATACAACTCAATGAAGACATAAAAAAATATTCTTTTCTCAAGTGGTGATGGTACAAGCTATTTATATGAAATTTTTACACAAGATAAAATATGAAATGCCGCGTTATTCTGCATTTTCAACTCAAAAAATTAGGTTTTTGAGTTATGACACTATTGAAGTAAATGAGCGATATATGTATACATGTGTATTGATATACCTTAAATTTATAACAAAAAGTTGTAAACAAAAACGACATGCAATTCAACCATTTTTATAACATTATTAGCTTCTAGACTTAATGCTTTTTGCACAACTGGAAACTGTGTTAATATTATGGACCAACAATATCGTCGCCACTGGATAGAATTTTGTCTTAACATAAATATATATATTTAATATGACGACTTACCGTTTCGTTGAGATATTATTCAAAATTAGAAAGATATTTAAAAAAAAGTCCTCTATATAGAATGTAAGATTGAAATGCGATTTACTGAGCTATTGTTTGATGGTCACGCAATTTTTTAATTTCCTTGGTAGCCCAGTTACATAGAGATTTCGTGCGTGAAGCTTTTGATCGCTTGCCTTCGGCCAAAAATTGTGTTATAGTAACATCGTCGACGAGTGATAAAAGATGTGGTCCAAAGGCTGTGCATAAATCTCCAATAAAGCCAGCAGCACTAGCAACCATAGAGTCGGAATTTTCACCTTCAACAGCAATACGTTTAATAAACATAACGATATGACCAAGATGTGGCTCCAAATGATAAACATCTTGATTTGGTGTTTGTTCCACACCCTTGAGGCCCTGTATGATGCCAGTATATGCCTCAAGAACACTTTCACGCAATTCATTAAGATATTCAACCATTTCGTAACTGTTAGGATCAACCTAAATAAAGGAAAATTAAAAATTAATAAAATTTATTAAACTGCTTGCTGTCCTCTTCTTAAAATAAGAACTTACCTCTAGTTGCGAAGCAGCCCTCAACATTTCCAAAACAACACTTAAATATTTCACAAATTCACTACCGATACTTAGAGCCATATCACCAAAAGCTGACAATATTTGTGGCTTAACACTGCGATGTAATGTAGGCTCTGACAAATTGGCCAACAAAAGGGTCATGATTTCATCACAATAAGGAATAAATAGTTGCTTTAAAGCTCGCGAAACATCGCCCGTAAGTCCTACAGCTGCACAGCAAACTTGATATTCTTGATGATTCTTCAGTCCCATGTACAAGAAGGGTTTGAAAGCGTCCATATATTTTACGAATTTAACGCCCAACAACTCAACTAAAGTGGACACGGCTAAAAATGCGTCTTCTTGTACACCTCCTGATTTTCCCGAACAAGAATTGAACATGGTCAATAAAGCGTTCATGATGGCATCAGATATTTGCGGAGCATCATCCTCGCGTACCTTGCGTAAAACACTCTGAAGAGTGGCACACAACAACGATTGCAAATCATTAAATTGATGACGATCATTATGACTGGCAATGTGTGATTCCATTTGCAGTACTTGATTAAGGCGTTCCAATATAACAATTGTTGTTCTCTGTACGACCAAATAGCAATCTAATGGTGAGTTCTTTATCATATCCATGAGAGCTTCATAAGCAGCGGCTCGCAAATTGGCTTGATTGCCGTCTTGACGATCGGTTGTCTCCAACAACTGAGTAATGATGTATTCAAAGAATGGTGAAAGACAGTATGTTTCGGGAGTTTCACCATCAGTTACTTCAGCCGCTTCGTAGGCAGCATCCGATAGGCCAATAAAAGCCCAACAAACATTTGCTGCAACTCGAGGCTCAGCTTTGAGACTTTGAATGAAACATTCCAACAGCGGTTGTAAATATGTTTTGTTAATTGCGGCTTCAGGGATTATCTAAATATAAAGGGAATTAAATTTTTTTTATCAAAGTCCCTAACAAGTTACTTACATCACAAATGCGGCCGAATGTCCAAGCGGTAGTGTCTCGAACAATAACGCTTTGATCGTACATTAAACGTATAAGAGTTGGCATTGCTTGTTCCACCAGGGATTTAAGAGTGTTACTTTCAATTCCACTAAGTATAGAACCGAATGCCATAACGGCTGCATCACGGAAGCGCCAGTTGGGCGAAACAATATTATCTTTAATGAAGGGAAATACGTGAGGAACAATCTCATCTTCACAACACGTAGCCAGCAACATTAAACAAACAGATGCAGCTTTCGAAGGGCTCCAGGTGTCTTCATCGTCATTTTCATCTTGTTTTGTTAGTTTCTCCATCAATACTGGCACCAAAAACTGGAGAGCACCGCGAGCATAATGTTTTGATACACGTGTTGGAGCACGACCAGCATCATTTGCCTCCTGATTTTCGATAGCTAAATCAATTTCTTCATCGCTCACATTGGACCAGAACTCAACACCTTGCAAAGCAATCAAATCGTTGTCCGATTTCATAGCTTCCAAGGTAATGGGAAAAAGAGCTTGAGCCATATAAGGTTCCATGTATATATAGTAGAGTGTCATTATTTTTACCAAACATTGTAAGGCAGCAACACAAACTTGAGTATCTGGTGATTGGGTAGCCTCGCAAACTACCTCCATAATATAGTTACGTTCTACATCTTTCTCAAAATTTGCTTTTGTAAATTCCAAAGAATTCAATAATGCTGTTGTAGCTGCTAAGCGAACGTGATTACTGGGTTCCTGTTTGCGCATACCATGGACTATAGCGGTTAAAATTTGATTAGATTGATTTTCCAATACACCATAGCGAATATCTTGGCATATGTAACCGATTGCTTCCAAAGCAGCCTCACGGTCCATTTCACTGGAACCCTCAGTAACTACTTTATTGACCAGGGTTTGAATTAAAATTCCCCATCGGTTTATGGGCAATTCTGTGACAGCTACATAAGCAACGCACTGAGCAGCACAAGAGGGTCGAGTATTTTCTGTGCCCAAGGCGGCAAGAATCTAGTTTATACATATGTATATATTTATTGATTTAGTTTGTCCGAGCTTGTTTGCGATAATTTACTTACGTTTTTTTTAATATACTCCTTTGTATCTTCAGGAAATTGATGCCACCTTTGTTGATATTGCAAATTAATAGTTTCATCTTTACTGGTCAAATGATTTTTTAATTGCAGGCCAGCTGCCATACGAGCCACAGGGGTATTGCTAACAGTAACTAGTATATCGGAGAGGGCCTTAAGGAACTCCGGCAAATTATTTTCGGCGGCTTGCTCCAAAAAGTTTTTCGCCGACAATAGTTCATTTTTATCTGAAAATACAAAAAACCAAGTGTATATTTACGTAAAGCATTAAAGAAACGTAGAACGACAAATTGACATGAAGTTATCAAGAAGTTTAATGCAGTAGCATTACACAAACTGCGAATTTTTGGTTACTGTTTAATATTTATCCTTTTGTGTACCTTGGAATACATATTAGCTAATGGATGTGTAAAATGTTTTACTGCAAATCGCAAGTTAAATTTTGATTTTAATACAGATTAATAAGGGATCCGGAGTTTTTAAAATATTAATTTGCGACCGATGAAGCATATCACCAAATATAGTACATACATTTCGCCCTACCTAGTTTTTGGTCAGTAATTTTTGTGGCATTTGCTTCATTAGTAAAAATCGTTGTAAGAGAAAAGAAAATTATATTTGCATCGTAGAAGAGAATATACCCGATTTTGTGAAACATAATGCAGATCAAAAATATGGGTATCAGGAGGTCTACTCTGTATTTCGAAACGAAAGAAAATGCTTTCGAATTTGTATGCTATTAACATCGCATTTCGAAAGCATTTGATTTTGTTTCGAATTACGACGATCATACGACCTTTTCAAGATAAATTTCACTCAATGCAATCGCCAACATAAACGCTGTACGAAAGTGCGCCAACAACCTTAAATGCACTTTGGTGCCAAGTCCAAACGGAAAGGGCATATATTCCGACCCTTCCAGTCGAGAGTTTGGTCGAACGTATTCCTACGCACATTAAAAGCGTAATTAAAGCGATGCTGCTTTGGATCAAGCAGAAAAATATTATTTAATTCGAAATAAATAAAATTTTTTGAAGTATGCAAAAATGGATACTGAGAGAGAAGTGCTGAGAATTGCGCGATTTAAAAACGACAGATTTTGTGCACAATTACATTTGAAACAATATTTTATATTTGTTTTTATTTTTAATGTAAGTTTGCGACAAGTCGAACGTTGTCGACATCGTGGGACAGTTGATAAAAGTTGATTACATTTATCTATGTATATATTCTACATATGTATGTGACCTTCTCCGAGAAAGGGGACCTAGTGTGTGAAAACTAAGTTTTGAGAAAAACGGATTTAAAAAATAAAATTGTATGGTCTTATGCAAAAACGATTGTTAAAGTTAAAGCATGCTTTAAAACCGGTTTTGCCACACAATATTCGTTTATTAAACCAACTTTAATTTTAACAATAGTTTTTGCATAAGGGGGTTAATCCTTTACTCATTTTTATCGATTTTGACACACACCCGTTTTTTGACACACTAGGTCCCTTTTCTCGGAGAAGGTATATAAAATCGTTTGTGTGTTGATTTCTGGAACTGTACTATTCAACACTGGATCGGTTTAATACTCGTTAGGTTTTTGTTTCGAGCCATTGAATAGATTAATTTTGCAAAATATATTTAGAGTTAAAAAACGACTATAATAATTAATGAATTAATTCCTCCTTTGAGCCCTTCAGCAAAGATTACCAATTAATAAGCGCTCCCAAAGATATGTATGATGACACAAGTGACGCTGGTTTTAAAAACAAAAACCGCCGATAGTTAGATAGGGTAAAGTAGGGATGGGCAAAAAATATCGATATATCGAAATATCGATATTTGAGAAAATAAATATCGATATATATCGCCGATATTTCAAAAACCGATATATCGATACATCGATTCTTATTTACTAGTATCGGGTTTCGATACTTTTAAGAGCTATAGCCGTTTTTTAACTGTACGGTTACTACTAGTGATGCGAAGAATAAAAGAGAAATTTCGTAATAACATCCCTAGCGAATTTATAAGGTGACCCAACTAAGGCAGTTGACTTTTTGGATTGTGTGGGTATAACACTAAAGGCTTACGAATCAGTTGACTCTTTTTGGTTTATAGAAATCATATACAACCCGTTAGTTTTTCTCTTCTTAATTCTGTTCTGTTTCGGTTAAACCTATGAAAATAAAAAAAAAACTGCTAACTAGTTGGAAGTGGCAGCATAAATAATATACAAACATTTCGAAATAAACTGTGATTGTGCTTTAAGAATTTAAATGAATTTAATTTTTACCAGAAAAACATAGACACTATCGTATTGAAACATAATAATTAATGTTTTTCATACGGGATTTCCCGTATGAATTACGGCCGGGAACTGAAATTGTATTATTTTTTTACTAATGTGTTTATAAAACGTTATTATTTAATCGATATCATGAATTATAATTTGTTTTTTGTTGAAATAAATAAATTAAAATTAAATAAAAAATAGTTTGTATTGTTTTGCACCGGGCGGGAATTCCCGGGAAACTGAAAAGTCATTCCCGCTTTTCCGGGAAATGAAAAAGTTCCACTTTAGTGGAAAACTGTGACCGTTCTGGTCCGATAATAACAGCTGATAATTTATTACAGAAAAAGTAACTATTAAAATTTAGAAACAGAACGGCACAGAGCAGCAACAGAAAGTAAAGAACAATGAAGTCGTATAACGTATAAATTAACATAAATAATTCTTTTGTATTAAATTTCTTAAAGTTACTAATTGTGCATTCAAATTAATGCAGCAAAAATATCGATATATCGTAATATCGATGTTTTCAAAAAATATATATCGATACTGTTCAAAAATATCGATACGATATATATCGATACATTTTTTCCATTTGCCCATCCCTAGGGTAAAGTCCATTAACATTTATTCTCTGCATTGTTATAGTGATGGTGCGGCCTCGTCCTAACATCCGACACATTCTCATTGGTACATAAATGTTTATTATAATTAATTTGGAAGACAGATATACATATGTATGTAAGCAATTTATGGAATTGGAGTTATGTATTATGGAAGATATTTTACCACTCAAATTCTAAATTTCAATTTACACTGTTTCCTTAATATAGTTATTTTGATGCTTATGTTTATTAGAACCCTTTTTATTTAATTTTGAAGTACATACGTACATTTGCATTGATACACAAATTGTGAGCATATTTTGGTACTTTTATATCACATAAGTACTTTCAATGTCGAAGTGTAGTATCATTTAAAAATCTGTCTCTTCCATGCCTATCATCTATGCTCTGTGGACGAAAACGATGCATTTTCAGTTATTTTAAAAAAAAAGGACCATTCATCTACCCCTATTCGCGTACAAAAAAAGCAACTGTGTAAGTGATAAAAACAAACTGCAAACCAGAAACAACAAAATGCCTTGGCGGCCCTAATTGAATAACGTGGTTGTCTTTACATACATAAATATGTATGTACATATGTAGCTTGATGAAATTTTTTGTGTACAATACCGACTGATGAAATGAAATATTTCATAAAAATGCCTGCATGCAAATAATATAAATATATGCATCTGTGTACGTAGGTACATATGCAAGCGTCAAATAAATTTTTACACAAAACCAATAGAAATTAAAATGTATATAGATAGATATGTTTGTATATACATATGTATGTACACACATCCAAACTTAGGTAGATAAAGTGCATTTTTAACTTACCAGGCGATACAGTCTTCTCCAAGACCTGTATTAACTGTAAGGTTATTTGTGAGTTCATTGTTTCAGAATAATCTTTTATCTACATGCACATTATATAAAAGAAAAAAATTTCTGTTAATATTGACTCAAAAATGAAAAATTTATTGCATTACCTTTAATAATTTTATTTGTTAATATTAGTTAATTTCAGCACACACAAATTTAATAAACCTGATGTTTGCTTTACTTGCTTCTAATGATTCGTTTGTCCGTCAAAGATTGATTTTTTTACTTCTACTTTCGTGTCTTTCTCCTTTGCACACTTTCAATTCCTCTTGCTATTCGTTGTTATTCCTACAATTCGTCTTTAATTTTTAGTTGCTGCCTCGGTAATTTATATTTAAGTGTCACTCTTTTGTTATAATTTGTGCAATTTTCGATTTATTTCTTGTTGTTACTGTCCCAAAACGAGTACAACTCTTTAATTATGAAACTTATTCGCTTAAAAATTATATACACTTGTGTTTTCCACGTTTTAATTAAATATTTTACAAGTTGAGTCTTGGCCGGCTGGGAATTTTCTTCCACATGGAAGCTTGCGAAAAATACGAATGACTAGGGTTCGGTGAAAAACGATTTTTTTTGGGCTTTTGGCTTTCACAGTACAGAAAGGAGATATAAATAAAACCTCAAAAGTTTATTGTAAACTGTCAAATTCCATACAAAGCAAATAGTTGCTCGTTTTTCATTACAGTTTTGACGTTCAATTATTTCACTAGAGATATATCAAGTTTACCTGGCTATTAGCGAACTGATTACTCGCTGAACGCCTCTACCAATAATGGTGCAATCATTTGAGCGTTTTTAAGGGTGATGAAAGTTGTTATGAACAGTACAGCACGTCTTTGTCATTATTAATTAACATATGCGTCAAAATGTTATAATAAGAAAATGTGTTATATAATACGATAATTTAGGGAATTATATTTTTTTACAACAATGGGTAAAGTGAATAAAAAATCATTTGCTTTTTACTTAAATATTAGTTTTAAAACCTAAAATATGTATGTGTTTTTAGTTCTTTAAACTAATTTTTAATTAAAAAGCAAAATTTATTTTATTCACTTTAGCCACTTTTATTTAAGCTTTAGGTCTTTTGTAATCCATTTACAATTTTATTTATGTTATATCGATATTTCGCTACAGTTCGCTATAGTTGAAAAGACTTTAGGTCTTAAATAAAATTTATATATATTTAATTAAAAAAAAGGTCGAATAAATTATAATAATATTTAGCCATTAAAACGATTTTTTAACAAATTTAAAAATTTTTTAACATAGCGTCTATACCTGATAAAAATTTATCATGACAACTAACAAAACGTCGGCAGAGCCGTTGAAAAATGTTTGTTAATGAAAGCATACATGCGAAGACATAGTTTTTTTATTATGATAAATCATAGTTTCTTTGTAGTCGTGAAGAGAGTTTGTCACAATGACAAAATTGTCAACACACTGCAATAACACTAATAAATACAGTCTACACCTAATAAATTTATCTCTTGATAACGATTTGACTTTTATCATGATAGAAATTTATCAGTGCCTCGTTTCTGTAAGGAATGTGAGAACTTTTCGAGTCGAAAAAATTATTATCATCCTGTGAAACACAGGGTGAGTAAGAAAAAAACTGTATTTGTTGATATTTTTTGTAAGTTTATATAAGTTTTTATGTGAGACCTCCTGTGTAAAATAGGACAACCAATAAAATTATTTAATTTTTCTCGATGTGAGAAGTTCTCACAAGTTACAGAAATGGGGTACAGGTATAGACTCACTGTAACCCTGCGTCTACACCTGATATATTTTTATCATAACAAAAACAAATTTTATATTGAAAAATAATTAATTTTATGTTAGCTCTTTTGTCTGTACTTGATTGTCTATTATTATGTTTTATTTTAGGAGTCGCCCTGTTTGAATTGGATATGCTTCGTTAGTTGCCAGATCAGATATCTTGTCGCCACTTGCACGATATTGTCCCAAAATATAGGATATAAAATAAATTCTTGAAAAGATAATTTTTTTGCAAGTTCGGATAAAAACTTATTAGAAATGTCTTTTATTAATATGCATAAATACTGTGATCTGAACTGTATTTTTATGTATTACTCAATTAAAATAAATATATACGTTTAAGGTGATGGAACGGCATGTAGAGAAGTGTAAAATGGCTTGGCGCGAAAAGTTGAGGAGTTTTGACATAAAAAGATAGACGATATGAAAAATACTTCAAGTAGAATTAATAGCCACATTAGTAAAAAAATTAAATATTTCGCAATGTCACCTTGAAGAAGAAATGCTTTGGTTCAGATGTTGCTCTCTCGATTCGTTAACGTTAAACCGTTAGTTTTTTGTGAACGCGTGGGCTTGTGGAACTTTAACTTGAAATCTTAAATAAATTAAACATGTCCATCGCAGTAACATATACTTTGGGATTTAAAGAATTATTATCAAAAGATCACCGCCTCTGGAAATCAATAATTGCGGAATTAATTGGTACTTTTGTGTTGAATTTCTTTCTATGTGGGGCCAGTTCTCAGCCAGAAGATAGTACATTTACGTCCTTGTCATTTGGTTTAGGAGTTTTTACTGCTATAACGATAGTTGGAAATCTTAGCTGTGGACACTTTAATCCAGCTGTAACGATAGCTATGTTGATAACTGGCCATATAAGCCTTATGAGAAGTATATGCTATGTTGGTGTTCAGTGTTTAGGAGCTGCGTTTGCTACGAGCACAGTGAAATTAATTCTTGATGAGGCTTATCACAATAATTTGGGTCACACAAGTTTGGCGAAAGACATATCAGAGTTACAAGGACTAGGAATTGAATTTATTTTAGGTCTTGCACTTGTGTTGACTGTATTCGGTGCTTGTGACGCTAACAAGCCGGAATCGAGGAGTATAGCACCTTTTGCCATAGGCATGTCTGTTACATTTTGCCACTTGGGGGCAGCACGCTACACTGGATGTAGTATGAATCCAGCCCGCACTTTTGGAACAGCTTACGCTACAAACAATTGGGACTCGCACTGGATTTATTGGGCTGGTCCCATATTTGGAGGAATGGTTGCAGCTCTGGTTTATGCAACAATTTTGGAAAAACCTGCTGAGATTGCGAAACCTTCTGAGACCTCAGATAAATGTCGAATTCATGCCTATGGAAGAGAAATGGAAAAATTGGAAAACTTGAGTAATTTTGTTTAATTAGAGAAGTTTGTGGATATATGTATGTATGCCAGCATACACATACACACATGTACATAAATACATATGTAAATATAAATTTACGTATGTACATACATATGTACATACATACATACTTATATAAACCCTGCAGGAGATCGAACTAGTGTCCAACTGGTATTTTACTAGTACAGAAACCACCACCACTAGTTCCCAACTGTAAACTTTCCTATAAAATGTTAATGCTCAAATTAGCATTGAGTGTGTTTAGAAAATTACTAGTGCCATTGGTACTAGTTTAGGACTAGTTAATTACCAGTTCTTTTGCAAAGAAAAATTCTATAAAATTGGTGGTTTGTTACCCAGTGACAACTGCTACTCGTAGTTAAAATTCGCAATTATTTATCAAAATTCAAAAATACAAAAGGTTAGTTGTAATTATTTGATTATAATTATTTATAGGTGAACCTAAAACTTTAATAATTGTATAATACCAATTTTCGTACATTGCAAGTGCTGTGCTAGACAGTCAAAATTTATTTTGCAATGTGGTGGCTTGGAACTACTTCATATACTAGTACTCATCAGAACTAGTAATTTTATACAACATCTTTAACCCTTTTCGCACTAGTTCTTGCTGTTCTAGTAACTATACTAGTAGCTTTTAGACAATTGACACCTATTCTCCTGCAGGGAAGTGATTAGTTTGGTTAGTTTTAAATATTCAAGTTAAATGTTTTCTTTTAAACTATAGTTTTTTAGTAAAGCTTAAAATTCTGAATATAATATTATATTATTTAATTATTATTATGTACTTGTATATTATTTATGTATGTACATACGTATTTATGTATGTCAAATTCATTTGCAATTCTTTTTTCGTACTTTTTCATGTGTAATTTAAATAGCTTCGAACTTCGTAAATTTTTATATTTACTATATACACGTCTTAGGTACTTATGCAAATGTATGTACATATGTATGTATTTATTAATAAAATACTTACTGTATACCTAACTCAAAAATTTTCTAAAACAAAGTGTTTTTTTATTTTAAGAAGATTTTTAAGATTATACTCATGAACGTACCGACAAACAAGAAAATTGCAAGGTTATTCAACTCAAAGTTTACTTTGCTATAAAAATGTAGTGAAATCATAAGCAGTCACAACTCAAAATATTTCAGATGCTCAGTAATGGCAAAGAGCGCTGTTGATACTGTACAAATCACGCAAGTATGTAACATAAAAACAACAATAGCGGTATCTCTTATTCTTCAAGAAGACTGTATCGCAAAAGAAATTGTTGCGGTCGTTGGAGTTTTGATCAGGTAATTGATTTATAAAAAGAAGCAAAACAACTTTGAACATTTTGAGTTGCGACTGTTTATAATTTAGTGTGCGATATGTAGATAAGTATGTTTAAATCTCCTATTTACTACAACATCATCATAACTCAAAAACTGGACTTTTGAATTAATAAAGCATCATACATCATGTAATGTAATCACCCCCATCGTAATCGAACTCAATGGCCATATTTATGTATACACATATTTACATACATATACATATTCCTTTATCTGTGTAACAAATATCCTTCCAGTATGAAATGCCCTATTAATTTAAGAAGAAATTAAAATTAAGGATACGACTTTAATTCGACTAAGATGATGTAAGTACACTTTTTTAGGTCAGTGTATCTAACATTTTCACCAAGGTAGATTTTAACTGTACGATCAGTGCTACCATTTGAAACAATATTCATAATTTGAACTTTTATATATAATATATAAATTGTACCATTAATTTTAAATATATATTACTTTACTTAAGAAAATAAAACCTTAACTATGTTATAAAGAAAAGTTTCTTTCGATTTGTGGTGTTATTCTGCCGACTATTTTGGTTATAATCTGATAATAATATTGCGCGTGGAGATAGTAGGTTTTATAATGTATGTTTTTAGTACTTTTTTTTTTGTCAATTTAGACCTTTTAAATAGCAACCATGTTTTCTGAATTCTACTTTCTGACATGTATAGATTAGAAAAAAATTGTAATTTATAAAAAAGCAAAGAACGAGTTATTTTTGTAAAATATATGATCAAAAGTGAAATTCGAACCTTAAAAATAGTAAAATAAACACGAAAGCAAACATTACATTGATATATAAGCAATTTTATACACTTGCTTAAAAACTTGGATGATTAACACGTTTCTGTCTACGTAGGCCAACAAAGAGCATTCATCATAGAAGACGAGTTGAAAAAGCATCACTAGGGAAGGGTGGCAGTGAGCAATTCGCAAAAAATTAAACATTGTGTATACATATATGTATGATTAAATACTATTAATCAAGTGCGAAAAAATAAGAACGTCATCAAAAACTACGTTTAGTTTAAATCTAAATTTGTGAAAATGTTTGATGTCGGCCAGCAAACTGGCTGGCGTAAGCCAGGAAATCCGTTTAGTGTAGGTGGCATCGTTTCGCTGCTATTATTTCAATGTATTGGCCTGAGTGTCCAATTCTATCTACCAGGCTTGGCTCCTGTAAATTATTGCATAAAATCTGACGCATCCAGTAATTGCAAGGTAATTAAAATTTCAAGAGATAATGGTTATTGCTTTAAATTAAACTAACAAAAAAAATGTCAGTTATATACTACTTATGAATGTATATTATATGTATTGTATGTATATGTACGTAGGATTAGAGAAATATGATAATATTCGGGTATGTTTTGTATTCCACGTAAAATTAAATATGTAGTTCGAAATTATCATGGCCAAAAATTTTGTGCAGTAGTTGCAAGAAATAGAAATCTTAATTCAAACTCAAACAAAGAACTCGAAGCAAATTCGTACCATAAAAGCTTGCATTGTAAATATTGAATTGTAATTCAATAGACCCATATATAATTTCTCGGCATATGTATAAAATATATTTGCATAGTTACATAGGCCGAGTTTACATCTGGCACACATCTGCCCAAAAAAGCGTAACCACTAATTACTAATGAAAAACTGTTTGATTCAGACACGTATTTAACAACTTAAAGGGTTTCATACATAACTAATAGAATCAAACAGATTCTCATTAGTAATTAGTGGGCACATGTGTGACAGATGTACACTCGGTCATAGTCTAATTTTGTAAATTGACAATTGGCCTATTGCCATATGTACAGGATTTGTGCTTCTTGTATGATTAAGCTTCAACAGTATAGGTATTGAAATTATAGTTATTAAAATTAATTAGAAAAAAGTAATGGAATTCATGAAATGAAATTTACACTAAATACACTCCCGATCAGATGATTAGAATCACTTAAAATTTTTTTCTTGGTACGTCATATATTTTTTGTCTGAAGATTATTCTCCGTGCAGTTGGAGTTAAAGCGGTTGGAATAATTTTTTTTAAATTTTTTTCTTAGTTTTTAGTATTTTTCAAGTACACGAGCAGAATTTTGTGACTTCGATAGGAATATCCTTGCCGATGATAAACATCGATTTTCAATCATCCCGCTAAACCTATTTAAAATACTTTTCTAGCAACTTTTCAGTAATAGTTTAAGCACAAAAAACAATGTCTCAAGCTGGTATCCAGCAAATATTTCAACGAAAAAAAAAAAAAAACGATTTCAAGCTGTGACCAACTGAAATAAAAAAACTGCAACTGGCAGAAAAGTTGGAATATGTATGTAGATGGTTCCGCAAAAAAGTAGGAATACATATACATACATATACATATATATATATACAATCACGCATATCGCTTCTTTCTTGCAAAATAGTTACATATATGTATATCAAAAAATTCAAAATCATATCGTATTTTATGTAAAGGAGCGATATGTTGTTACTTCTGAACATATTTTGACGTTTTAAACCACCTAAGAAATTAATCATTATTAAATTCTCCTTATTTTCTTTTGTATTACTTACATACACATACATATATTTCATATTTATTTCAGTCGAATGTCACTCTTTATGTAAACCGTTTGAATACAGAAGAGTCAGCTATTCCTTACGAATACCATCATTTTGATTTTTGCATTGGCAATGAAAACGATTCGCCTGTTGAGAATTTGGGTCAAGTTGTTCTGGGTGAACGTATACGTCCTGGTCCTTATAAAATAAATTTCTTGGAAGACATTGAATGTAAGGCGGTAAGTAAACTTTTTTTTATATAAAACCAGTTTTGATTCGGTTTTAAAATAATTTTAAACTCAATTGAATTTTTATTATGGCATTAAATCAATCTTGAAAATATATACAATATAATTGGATAATTGATCAATACCATACAACTGCAATAACTATATACACATAATATATTATATTATGTATTACAATACATTTCCTTTTCTGTACAATATGTCTGTAGCTTTTATTTACTCTTACATATAATGTAAGAAAAATTGCGCCATATTTTTTTTTTACTATTGAGCAATTTACTGAATAGTGTGGAGTAAAAATACAATAACAATAGGGATAAAGTACTCAATAATATTGCATAGTCTATATATACCTTAAAATTAAAAATTTACGCACCAGAAATGGAGTAAAAAAATACACAAATTACAAGAAATTGCTAAAACGTTAAAAACTAAAAAAAAATCTATTATTAAAAAAGATTGCCATAGGACATAACTATTCGTAATAAACAACTTCATTTTCCAGAAAGCTATCAAACAAGTTCAGTTGTCAACAAAATTCGTATGATTTTAAGTTGCAGCTTTGGTTTCTTTCATAAATAGTAGAAAGAAACGTACACTAGTAATTGTAATAATTGCTTTTTAGGTATGTACCAAGAACTACATAGGTGGCGATCCCAATAGCGATAGAAGGATGATGGTTCTTAAAAAAGGCATCAGCTTAAATTACCAACATCATTGGATTGTCGATAATATGCCAGTAACCTGGTGTTATCTTTTGGAGAATAATAGACAATATTGTAGCACTGGTTTTCCGATGGGCTGTGTACCGAGCAGTGAAAATGATATTGGTTGTTTAATAAATCCGAATTACAATAGACGTGGATTTTACTATCCTTTTAATCATGTCGATTTGAAAATAACTTATCACAGCGGACAAACTGAAGAGTGGGGTGTTGGCTTCCGCGCTAATGGTGGTCGTATTATTTCAGTTAAAGTAACTCCAAGCTCTATCAATCATGTGGATGTCAACAAATTAGATTGCAAAAATACCGATCCTTTGGCAATAAAGGGAAATGCCTTAACACCTGGTGAAAAACTATCCATTATTTATACGTACAGCGTGGAATTTGTACGCAATGATGATGTTAAATGGTCATCTAGATGGGATTATATATTGGAATCTATGCCACATACTAACATTCAGTGGTTCTCGATTTTGAATTCTTTGGTTATTGTACTATTCTTATCCGGTATGGTTGCTATGATTATGTTGCGTACTCTGCACAAAGACATTGCCCGCTATAACCAAATGGAAAGTGGCGAGGATGCTCAAGAGGAATTCGGATGGAAATTGGTACATGGTGATGTCTTTCGTCCACCCCGAAAGGGCATGTTGTTATCGGTATTTTTGGGTTCGGGCGTGCAAGTTTTTTGCATGACATTGATTACTTTGGCTTTTGCCTGCTTGGGTTTCCTATCGCCTGCCAATCGTGGAGCTTTGATGACATGCTCAATGGTACTGTATGTTGCCTTAGGAACACCAGCTGGTTATGTTTCAGCACGCATTTACAAGAGTTTCGGTGGCATCAAATGGAAGAGTAACGTTATTTTAACATCGACATTATGTCCCGGGTAAGTTGGGATTTGAAAATGTGTCAAGTTATAATTGTGTGTTAACTTGGATTTTATTTTCTTCAAGTGTTGCATTTTGTTCGTTCTTTGTAATGAATCTTGTGCTTTGGGGAAAACAGTCTTCCGGTGCTGTACCATTTAGTACTTTGATTGCACTGTTGGCTTTGTGGTTTGGCGTTTCGGTGCCCCTGACATTTGTGGGAGCATATTTTGGTTTTCGAAAGAGGGTAAGCTTTTATGTCTTTCAATCTAGAAAAATGCTGTTGGGTGTCTACTGTATAATTTGAAACGAACGAAAATGCTTTCCAACTAATATGTTTATAAATGTATGTAAATTCGAAAGCATTTTCTTTCGAAACTCTGATTCTAATTTCGAATTTATTTTCGCTCGTTTCGAACTATAGAGTAGATAGAGTACACCCCCTTATTTATAAAGTAAACAAGTTTTTTTTAAATATTTTTTTTAATATCGAAAACATTTCGTGTGTTAGAAATTAAAATGAATTTCTGAGTTTTCGCATCCGAAAAAAAGCATGGTGGCACTATTTTCATCGCATTTATGATAAGAGGCATTTTAGGTATTTTCCAATGGAGAAAAAAATTTTGGAATGTTATGTACACATGCATATGTATATGCATAATATCTATATTATACATACATATCGTCACCTTAAATGCAAAAGGACGTAACTACACAAAAATTCGAAATCGAGTTTTTGATTGATTATGGTTCATTTTATCAAATTACATGTTCACGCAAATATTTAGACCTCTGCGATCAAAACTGACGACTTTATTAAAGAAATTAAAACGGACGTAATTATGAATGCATCTATTTTTTATTGCAAAGAACGTAACTAACATAAAAGTTTAAATATACATATATAAAAAGTATATAAATGGTTAAAAATATATAAGTATCCACAAACACTTTATTATTATTGATTTTGAAACGTTTTTTGTTTCTCCTGTAAAAAATATAAAAGTGTAGTTACATCTGTTTGCATTTAAGGTGACGATATGTACGTACGTACGTACAAATCAGGGGTCGAATCGTCACATCCGTGAACGTACAACTCGTCACGTAAAAACACCATTTTCGTATTATGACATACGTGAACGTACTGACGTATTTCGTACGATTGTTTTCGTACGATTGTCGATACGATCACGGATGTGACGATTTGAGGGTTTGATTTTTATTTCTGCTCAAAAAATAAAAATCAGACAATTATTTCTGCTAAATAATACAAAAATTAAAGAATAAAAATTATTATAACATAGGCAAACATAATTCTGGCGGACGGACAACGAAAAACTGCTTACAAAAAAATCATTAATTTTCTTATGTGTAGGGAATTGCAAACTCGCTGTCAATTATTTTAAAATCAAAGTTAGTAGTTTTAAAACTTGCTGGGTATTACTTTGAATGCAAAGGGCGTAGGTTAAACACAAGCACGATGGGTTAGAGCAACATACTACTAATAAAAGTTTTTTATAGGACATAAATATAAATTCGGCAACGATTGAAATCGTTAGCCGGTAAAATTTTTTTACAAATTTCCATAAGATTTTTGTTGAAATGGCAACTCTAAAAAGTAACAATGCAACCCTTTCAAACTTCACACACATACATGTACATAGACTTAGTTATCTTTTTCCTTCTTATGCTTCTTTATACTTTTTATAATTACACATACTTCACTTGTACTTTGAATTCCAAACAGTAAAGAACTTTTATAATATAACTGAGTGTTGTATAAATTATTTCCAAAGCTAAGTATTCAAAGGGGTATAAACCAACAGGTTATGGGCCCAGATAGCAAGGAAATAATAACCTGAAAGTTTTTTTTGATAAGGGATAATTGTATTTTTAAATAATGAGCACTTCCATGTTTAACATTGAAAAATTGGATGAGTCCAATTACGACTCATGGAACATACAAGTAAAAAGTGTTTTGGTACACCAAGAGCTGTGGTCATTCGTGTCAGATGGTGTTAAACCAAAGGAAGCCGCTGCTATCGCAACGTGGGAAACCAAGGATGAAAAAGCAAAGGCAACCATAATATTAAGTATAACGCCTATGCAAATCGGCCACGTGAGAAATTGTACTACATCCAAAGATGCATGGGATACTCTTCGTGAGATTCATCGTCCAAAGGGGCCAGTTCGTAAAGTCACCCTATTTAAACAATTGTTAAATATGCGTATGTCGGATGGTGAGTGTATGCAGCGATATGTATGCAATTTTACGTCTGTTGTGGAGAAGTTGGCAGAAACGGGAGTCGTTCTACAGGAGGAATTATTTGTAATAATGCTACTTGCTAGCCTACCAGGGTCGTATGAACCACTTGTTGTTGCTCTAGAATCACGAGACGAGCTTCCCCCTCTTTCAACCCTGAAAGTAAAATTAATGGAACAAGGTGAGCGAAAGAAAACTAACGACAGCAGTGAAGGCACTGTACAAGCATTTATGGTTCGCGATTCTAACGGTATCAAGAATAAGTATTCTCAACATAAGAATACGAATAACGCAAATAGCAAACACAACATAAAAAATATAAGATGCTATAACTGTAAACGCAAAGGCCATTATGCTGTTAATTGCAGAGAGAACAGAAAAGAAAATGAGCAAAGAGTACAACAAAATGACAACAACAAGAAAAATTCGTTATTTTCTACACTAAGCAACAGTGACTTGGATCGTAATATGTGGTGTATCGATAGTGGGGCATCATCGCATTTGTGCTGTAATCGAGACATGTTTGATGAGTTCAAACAACATAATGAAACAATTATGCTAGCTGGAGAAAATTGTATAAAGGCTGAAGGTGTAGGAAAAATACGTTTGACTGTTGGCAAGAATAACATAACATTGGTTAATGTTCTGTTCGTGCCAGGACTGCAATGCAATTTCGTTTCTGTTTCGAAAGCTGTTGATTTTGGTAATACTGTGGTGTTCGGCAAAAAGGATGTCCAAATAAAGAATGTGCACGGAGGAATTATTCTACGTGCACATAAGGTACGTGATCTTTTTTTATTTGAAGCAAATAATAAAAAATTGTTTTTTTCGAGAAAATCATCTGATGAAGCTATGAAGTGGCATTGTAGATATGGTCACCTCAATTTTGGCAGTATGAGGGAATTAATTGATAAACAGATGGTGCGTGGTATGAATATTTCAATACCATCAGATATGCAGTGCTCGATTTGCGTAAAGGGCAAATGTACACAGAAACCATTTAGTACTTCTGAGACTCGTGCTGGCGATATATTGGAGATCATCCATACAGACGTCTGTGGCCCAATGAGTAAAGCATCGATTGGCGGGGCCCGATATTGTTTGACATTTATTGACGATAAGTCGCGTTATGTATATGTCTATTTTTTGAAGAGAAAAGATGAAGTTTTTAGTAAATTTCAAGAATTTCACACTATGATTGAACGACAAACTGGCATGAAAATAAAAACTCTCAGAAGTGACAATGGAACTGAGTTCGTTAATAACTCTTTCGATAAATATCTCAAAGATAAAGGTATACTGCGTCAACTGAGTGTACCGTATACGCCACAACAAAATGGCACTGCTGAAAGGTTTAACCGAACTTTAACCGAAATGGCGAGATGCATGTTACTCGATGCGAATCTTGGTGAGCATTTATGGGCTGAGGCAGTCAATACTGCAGCTTATATACGAAACAGAGCCCCCACTCGTGCGTTAGATGGTGCTACGCCTTATGAAATTTTTTGTGGTAGTAAACCTTTCGTGGGACATTTACGAATTTTTGGCTCTACAGTTATTGTTTTGGATAAACGTCATAAAAGTAAATTCGTACCTAAGGGCAAGGAGTACACAATGGTAGGCTACTCCGATACTTCAAAAGCTTATCGCTTGTACAACCGTGAAACGCAACAGTTGATTGTAGGTCGTGATGTGTATTTTGTTGAGCAGGATAAAATGAACGTTTCGGAAATGAATATTGTCTTGTTACCTGATGCTGCAGATAGTGATGAATTAGTTAATACACAAGCAACCAAATCAGACGAAGGAGATTCCAGTGGAAGCGAGTTTGAAGGTTTTGTATCTGCTGAAGATGTGGAAAGCACAGAGGTAGTTGCAAAGGCACCAGGTAGGCCACGTTCTATTCGTTCAGGACGCCGAGGCAGGCCCAGGAAAGACTATAATGTTTTGAGCCTAGCATGTGTAAAAGGTGACACAAAAATTCCTGCTACAGTTGAAGATGCTTTAGAGGGCGAATATGGTCATGAGTGGCTGAAGGCAATGCAAAAGGAGTATGATGCACTATTGAGCAACAATACTTGGGAGTTAACACAGCTTCCAATGGGCCAAAAAGTTGTTACCAATAAGTGGGTCTTCACAATTAAGAAGAATGAAAATAATGAAATCGAACGCTTTAAGGCTAGATTGGTAGCTAGAGGTTGCGCCCAAAAATATGGAGGAAATTACACTGAAACGTTTTCACCAGTGGTAAGATACGAAACGATTAGAATGCTTTTTGCTATTGCCGCCGAATATGAATTAAATCTACATCAAATGGATGTGTCATCAGCCTACTTGAACAGCGAATTGGATAATGACGTCTACATGACACAACCACAGGGATTTGAAGATCCAACTCATCCACATCTAGTACTTAAATTAAAAAAGGCGCTTTATGGTTTAAAGCAGTCAGGACGACAGTGGAATTTGAAACTAGACAGCATTCTTAAAGAAATTGGTTTCCGACCGTGTGATAGTGAACCCTGTGTATATACAAAGCACAATGGTGAATCAATAAACATAATTGCAGTCTACGTCGACGATTTGCTGATCGCCTGTTCAGAGATGGAAGACATGAACGAAATTAAAAAGTTGATTGCTCAGAAAGTTAAGGTGGTAGATAAAGGTCCTGTAAAATATTTCTTAAGCCTTGAAGTAAATAGAATTGGTGATAAAGGACAATTATCAGTCAGTCAAAAATCTCAAATAAGAAGTCTTTTAAAAGAACATGGTATGTCAACATGCAAACCCATAGCAACACCTCTGGATCCTAAACATCAAGTGAAATGCGACAACATAGATTGTAAAAAGGTGGACCAAACGATGTTTCAATCTTTAATCGGTTCGCTAATGTACATAGCAATCAACACACGACCTGATATACTGCATTCAGTAAGCAAGCTTTCACAGAGGAACAAGGATCCACACGTAGAACATATGTTAGCCGCTAAGAGGATATTAAGGTATTTATCAACAACATTAGACATGCAATTAACATACAAAAAGACAGGAAAACAAATTGAGTGCTACACGGATGCTGACTGGGGTAGCGATGCAAGCGATCGGAAATCCTACACCGGGTATGCTTTTTTGTGGGGTGGAGCTGTTTTTTCATATGAATCGAAGAAACAAGCAACAGTGGCGCTAAGCAGTACCGAGGCAGAGTACATGTCTCTCTCGTCATCCTCGAAGGAAGCAACATTTTTAAAGAAATTATTAACTGAAATGCAACTTCAATGTCCGAAATCAATTCCTATTAACGCCGACAATATTAGTGCCATAAACCTAGTTAAGAATCCAGTATACCACCAAAGGAGCAAACACATAGATATTAAATATCATTATATACGAGATGTGTTCCGCAAAGGTGATATTGAATTAAAGTATTGTTGCAGCTCCGAAAATATAGCTGACATTTTTACGAAGAATCTGGCTAAACCTAGCCACAAGAAATTTATGGAAATGCTTGGACTTTTGTAATATTTTTATTTTTTATAAGTTTCAAAGGTGTTCATTGAGGAGGAGTGTTGAAATGGCAACTCTAAAAAGTAACAATGCAACCCTTTCAAACTTCACACACATACATGTACATAGACTTAGTTATCTTTTTCCTTCTTATGCTTCTTTATACTTTTTATAATTACACATACTTCACTTGTACTTTGAATTCCAAACAGTAAAGAACTTTTATAATATAACTGAGTGTTGTATAAATTATTTCCAAAGCTAAGTATTCAAAGGGGTATAAACCAACAATTTTAAATATTTTCATATAAATCGTTAATCGTTTAAGCATTTAATTGAATTGACATTTTTTCTTAGTCCTTGGAACATCCCGTACGTACAAATCAAATTCCTCGACAAATACCTGACCAGTCAATTTATACGCAACCCGTGCCCGGCATCATTATGGGCGGAGTTTTACCATTCGGCTGTATTTTCATTCAATTGTTTTTCATCCTTTCATCGATCTGGTCAAATCAAATGTACTACATGTTTGGTTTCCTATTTTTGGTCTTTGTAATTTTGGTTATAACTTGCTCGGAGACCACCATACTCTTGTGCTATTTCCATCTGTGTGCAGAAGATTACCACTGGTGGTGGAGATCCTTTTTGACATCTGGTTTTACGGCTGCCTATCTATTCATATACTGTTGCCATTATTTTGTAACAAAACTATCGATAAAGGATGCGGCCTCAACATTCTTATACTTCGGCTATACATCGCTAATGGTGTTTTTGTTTTTCTTGCTGACCGGGTCAATTGGTTTCTTTGCCTGTTTTTGGTTTATACGCAAAATTTACAGTGTTGTCAAAGTGGATTAAATTCAATGCTTATAAGTATGGCTTTATATTGTAGCTTCTAGGCTACATACATATGTAATGTTAATGTATTTAAGGATCAAAACCTTAGCATAATAACAGAAACTTAAACTTAAGTTGTGATTTATATTTTCTTTTGTCTTGAAAAAAAAAAAACATTTTAATAATACATAAACAAAAACAAAGATATGTGTGTCATACCAAGCAAATTGTAATAGAAATGAATTTGAAAATTACAAAAGGCCAGATATATAGTTTGAATGAAATAAAAAGATAACACATACACATATCTTGTAAGAAAAATACGCGCAATAAATTATATGACTATTAAATAAAAATAATAATTTATAACATTTTATTTCCACCTTTTCTTATATGTATTTAAACAAACTAAAATGAAAACAAATTATATTTTAAATTTAAGTTCCATTCAGTAACTTTTGAAACTAATAATTGAGTCAATATTTTTGTATGGAATAAAAAAAAACCAAGAAGATTTTAAAATTACGTTTGAAGATATCTTAATTAATTTTTCTCAGTTTTAGTGTCGTATAACAGTCATGTACTCTAATTACTCTTTCCATTTATATATTTTATAATAGAGTTTTGTAAGTGACAATTTAAATTGAAAGATTATTAATATCAAATCATTTAGTTTGTTGATAAAACAGAATAAAACCACGGAAGGTATTTCAGTTATCTGTTTGGAGTATTTTGAATTTTGATAATTGTGTTTCTTTTTTTTTTTGTCATTTATATTATAATGTTGTTTTAGTGTCCCAATGTCATAATAAATAACTAGTTTAAACTATAGATAATGAATAAAAAATAAAAAGTAAAAATAAGCAATTGTTTTATTTAAAAAATATTTAACGATATCTTGAATTTTATTTGCGAGCACAGTGTTTCTACGTTAAGTGCCCTGGAAACGATCAAATAAACTCATCAATCATCAACATCAATGTGCGCGTGCAGTTGAGTGGTTTCAACTACGCGTATAACGGGTACGGGGTCGGCAATGATTGATGCAAATAAAATAGTTTTTATTTTTTTTATTTGACGGTTGATTACACTAGTTTACACTGAAAATGTACACTTGACAAGAGGTGATTTTCCTTATGTGTTTTCTTTCGCTGAATTCGAAAATCAATGTTAATTTTTTTTATGGACCAGTTTTAGAGATATTGTAATTTTTTCAGTTTTTCGACCTTTTTTCACTTGATCCATCATATCTCGAGCTGGAACTGTCCGATTTTAAAGGGATTGATACACAGTACTTAGTATATACAAATTTACTATGAAACCTTTGACCTTACATACGAGTAATAAATTTCATTTTGTTGACCTGTGTTATTTGTTATTTTTATGTATTTTTACTTTGGATTTATTCAATCCATTGCTTATAACTTTGTAATTTTTCGGTGGATTTTCTTCTGGTTGGTCTTAGTTCTTACGTAAAAGTATTATCTTTACGTACATTAACAGAAATCAGAATTTTTTTTAACGATTTGTACTTTTCTGTCAGCATATAATCACTGTAAAATGTGATTTTTTTTGAAAATGTGCCCTATTTTCATCGATATATTTTGAACCGATATACCAATTAAAGATCCGATTATACATATTTATTTGTCATCTAAATACCTTTCATTTGAATACCAAGAACGACCCAATCGGACAGTTCTAGCTCGAGATATGATGGGTCAAGTGAAAAAAGGTCGAAAAACTGAAAAAACCACAATATCTCAAAAACTGGTCGATAAAAAAAAATTTAACATTGATTTTCGGATTCAGCGGAAAATACATAAGGAATTCTATATCTCATCAAATGTACATGAAAAAAAATTTATTTTGTAAACTAGTGTTATTTGTAATCGCCTCTAACCCAGATTTGTAAAAAACATCTGTTTCGTTGTGATTCTTGCAAATGAAGAGGAAGTGCGCGGACAAACAAAAGTTTATATGGCGTTTTATTGAACATTACCATAAGCGTGCTTACAGTTTAATCGCTAGATGGAGGGTCGAGCGACAGAACCATCCACAAAACTATTGGCGCATATTCAAACAAAGTATACTTCAAAACCAGTGTTATCCTACAAATAATAATATTTTATAATCACCATACAAAATACTGGTTTTAAGCTCGTTAAAGTATACTTTGTTTTGACTATGAATATGCGCCATTGTTGTTAAAATTTTAAAAATTACTTTACGGTTCTCTTTTGGCATCTATTGTACCGCACTCCTTCGTTGATATTTGTGGCAATGAATCATCTATCGAGAACAATTTTGTGCTACTGACAACCTATTTCCGTTCCCTAAGATCTAGAAAATAGCATAAACGGGTACACAAGCCTTAATTTTTTGGTGTTGTGTTAAAGTGACGTCGGTGTCGACAATTAAAATAAGGGTGATTAACACCAGAGGTTCTGCAATGCTATACAAATTAAAGACTTTCGGTCACTTCACCGTCTGTATTTGCACTATTCCTTTCCTATTCTCAGATAACACACGAGACTTGCTCTGATGCCCGAATTCCTGGATTTATACGTAAGTATAATAATTTTTTTTTTGATACATTCATATTTTTATTATTGGCCAATCCACAAGGTGTCCTATGATGTCATATTGTCATAATCACCTGTACTGCGTATGTCGAGTCGAATATTCGTCTTCGACAATTTTGTACTAGATTAAAGGAAACTTGTACAAGGTTTCTTTAATCTAGAACAAAACTGTCGTAGGCGGATATTCGACAGACATACGCAATACTGGTGAATGTTTTAAATTATTTTAATATATTTTTGTTTGCCTTCGAACAAAAATTTTAGTACACTACGACAATACGACTCAATAGAACACTTTGTGAATTGGCCATATACATATATTTATTTGTTTTTTTATATACATACATACGTATAATTTATAAATAAAATACCATGTATATACATCGTCTCATAAAATGCAAAACGCCTCAACTAATAAAAATTTTAAATCTTTTTTTATAAATTCCAGCTTGTTTTAGTAAGAAACAATTGCGCTAAACTCAAACTTTTTGGAACAAATAGTGCAGGTTAATTAATGTTGAATTTTAGCAACTTTTTGTTTTTACTGTGTAATGTTTTAAATGTTAGTTAAGGCGTTTTGCGCTTAAGATAACGATATATGGAAATACATACATACATATGTATGTATGTATGTGGGTATGATCAGTTATATACATATAGCTAACAATTTAATTACAATGGAGAATAAACATACATAAGTAGAACTAAAACATACACAATACTGATTGAAATGTCTTCTAATTGGCGACAGCTTAAAAGTATAATTCATATCCAATGCGTTAATTGCATGGTTCCATCTTCTGTTCTTTGGGTGTCCATTACACTCATTTGACGCACCAAACGTTTCATAGAAGGACGAGTTGGACGACTAGAATCCAAAGGAGTACGTTCGTCTATAATCGATTTGGGCCGTTGACGCGTTGAACGTCTTGCTGCTGCTGCTGAAGAAGCATTCATTTCCAGCTCCACATCTGAGGCGGTATTTGAATGTAGAATATCCAGATTTTCATAGGATGAAGGTTGAGAAGCGGACGTTGCGGCTGGCTGGCAATGAAGGCAATCATTTACGCTCCAATCTTTGCCAAATTCTTCACCCTCCTCAATAGTTTGTGGCAAACGATGATGCAATGTTTCGGGCAATCTCAAGGAAGTAAGGCCGCCTAGCATGGAAACAAATCCCATAATCACTAAAGGTAATTTTAGGTTTTCTTTACCCTGGAAAATAGAAGCGGTTTAGCAAAAAGTAATAAATAAATAAACATACATATCGCTACCTCAATATAGAAAGACCCTAACTCATTATTTTTTTAAATAGAGTTTTTTTTTGTATATTTCGATAGAAGAACATCGAAAAATTTAAAAATCTCTATATTAAGGTAACGATATGTATGTATATATGATGAAATCAAACTTACTAAGTAGGTGACAAAAGGAATGACAATTAGACCAAGACCACCTACATAACTGGATACACCAATGCCTATACCGCGCACTTGGGTGGGATACAATTCACCAGCAAAGGGATAAATAATTAAAAATGAAGCAGAAAGCAAGGCTTTTGAGATCAAATATAAAATTAAAGTCTCATCAACAGCTTCGTCGGGTATCATGACAGTTATAACACAAGCCACACCTCTAAAACAAAAGTAGATGTTATTAAAGTTTAATTAAAATATTTGAAAAAAAAACAAAATTTTAATTAAAAGTTTTGTGATAATACTGAATAATTGAATTAACTCAAGTAATTAAAACTTTTAATCAATTATAATTTTTATTGGAAATGTTACTCAGAAAATGGGACACTACTTTTTTCTGTATGTATTCACAAGTTTTCTTAGCTTAAGATAAGTTAGATTTGGTTTTCGTTTTGTTGGCGTAGGCAAAATATATTAAAAAGACTTACCCCAATATCATAGAAAGACTTAAAGGCCATCTACGTCCCCAAGAATCCATTAGGTACCAACATATCAAATAACTGGGTATTTCGACAACAGCCGATAAAAAAAAGCTGACATATTGATTGCTGCCTAGAGAGGGACCGTAATAGCTTAAGCCTAAATACACGGTTTCATTGGCAAACCAGCTCAATGTTATTAGAATGGTTTTTAAACGCATATTTGGTGTTCTAAAAAAAATAAAAAAAAAATGTTATATACATATATTTATTCTTCCACATCCATACAAGTCGTGATTACCTGCACAGGTCAGCCAGGCCAACATTTACGGTTTTCTTTTTTTCCTTAAGCTTATTACGCGAAATTTGTGCCTCTAGTTTTTGTTTAACTGCTTCGGGAAATTGATGACCATTTATTCGTGCCATATTTTCCAAAATTTTCAAAGCCTCCTCTAGTCTTCCTCTCATTAGTAGCCATCTTGGTGATTCTGGCATAACAAATAGGTAAAGAAAATATATATAAAATGGAACGGAGGTGTAATAGGAAAGCTTAACCCAATCTCGTTCTAAATAGGTCACCACTGATAATAACATAATTCCGGAAGTGTAAAAGGTACAAGTCATGACGGTGACAAAGGAACGATAGTTTTCGCCAACAAGTTCAAGTGCTGAAAATAAATCACATATTTAGTATTTGAGTTAAAATTTTGAAGGAGAACAACTCCTGCCATTTGTTTCCTATTTAAGTAATAGTTTTTTCTTTATTAAAAAAGCTGCACTAAAATTTACAAATACTTACAAATAATAAATGGTATTTGATAGACAGCTGGTATAGTTAAGCCCACAACAACACGACTTCCCGCCCAAGTCCAAAAATCTTTACTTAACGATGTTATCAAACTGCCGGCCAACAGAGTTGCCAGACAAGTAAAATATGAAGTCCGACGGCCAGCACGATCATTTAACAAGCCAAACAGATAAACACCAATGGGTCCGCCAACATTTAAGGCTGCTAGGCCTATGGTGGGATATATATCACGATCGCAAACTAGATCAAACTTAAAAAAAATCCATTAAATTAATTTTAAAGAGAAAAAGTTTCAAGTCCTCGTTCAAGCTAAATAAAATAAGCATTGAAATATGTATATAACTATGTTCGTGATTTCATTTTTAGCTGGCTTTACCTAATGTATGTTAATGATTGAATGATGTTTAGTAAAAAAAAAATCAAGATTCCATACATCTATTACAATGGAAGACCAAACTTCGGTGGTATTATACTCCCAACCCTGTTGACACTTTTCCACTGGCCACGATTTATTGGGCTCTAGGCCATTGATACTGGTATTTTCAAGTATTTCGGTCCAATTGACCGCATAACGATAGCATTTGCTATAGGAACCGGTATTATGTTCCTAAAAAAATAACAAAACAAAACAAAAGAAAATGATAATAAACAATTTGTTTTGCTGTCTGTCTCTTTCAAGTTTAAAACACGCAAAGTCAATGTCAAAATAAGTGTCAATTTTTAAATATGGCTTCCTTTTATTTTTTTTTTGTTCTACAAATTCGTATGCATCACTTTACCAAATCTGGTGAAATCGCCAAATATTTTCTTTGCTCCACAGAAGAAATATTAAGTAATTCAGGTATTTTGCACCAATAATCTTCAGGGGTATCAGCCATGAAAAGTTGATTGAAAGCACAAAACCCACATGGTATACAAGCTGGCAGACATATGCTAAAAACCAACAATTTCTGATATTTGCCAAATTCACCAATTGTAGGTAGTATATCATCCAAATCAAAAGTTTCCTGCAAAAAAAAAATATTAAAAAAAAATTGTTAATTAATAAGCTACGCGCAATCATCTTAAGCAAACGAAAGGCTTTTACATCCTCTTCATCTTGGATTGGTTTTGGTGATTGTTTTCCAGATATTGATTCTTCGCCGCATTCACTATCATTTTCAAAAGACATTGCAAATTAATTCTATTACTTGCTAAAATTTTAAACTTATTTGTACGAAAATTAAATGGACACTAGCTAGCATTTGTCATGTTGTTAGAAAAAAATAACCAAAGAAGACCAATAACTGCATATTGACATTTTAAGGTCTTGTTTATATGCATTTTACTGCGTTCGGCCATTCGTTGTGGAAAAGAAGAAAGAACATGGCTAAAATAAAATTTTTTTTAAATACATTTTCAACGGTTCTTTTAGTTTATTCCATTTCAATTAGATTTCGCAGCAATTTGAACTCAAGTGAAAATGAAATGCACCCCTAAAAATAAAAGTGCCCGTGTAAGCTGATAAAGTCGAAACTATGAATTAAATTTAAAATTTATGTTGCTACCATTTGCTAAATTCTTATTTACACAAACTTGATATCAGAAAAATTTTAAAACAGTAATCAGCATGAGTTTGTTAGGAATTTTCTCAGGATTCTTAGTTATTATTATTTGAATTAAATTAAAATATTTTTTTGAGCTTTCAATCACAAAAATATTTTTTGAAAGCAGAAAAGGCAAAAGCAAAAAGGCAAATTTAAATATCAAAAAAACTTAAAATTAGAAATATCCTGAAGAAGTTAACGAAATATCGAAGTAATAAATCAAAATATAAACTGACCTACAGCTAAAAAAAATAGTTTAATTTAACATATAAAAAAAGGTCGAAAAATTATATAAGAATATTTAGTATTATTAGTTGTAGGATCCTAGGCAGAGAATGACAAAAGTATCGTTTTAAGTGCTCTTTCAGTATTGGAAGTCAAACAACTATGCATGCGTACAGCTAAAAATAAAAAAAAACTCAGTCATTAATATTTTAAACTGAATACGTAAAAACTGTTTAAAATTATGCAGCACAAATAACTATTGGTAAAATTTATAGACTGTATGAGCTACAATCATATGCATCAGTATAAAAATACTCTGACTACTAATTGGCTACAGATGCGTATATACAGGGCTATTTTATTTACACACACACAAAGCATATTTTCAAACAGCCACACACACCCGCATATTTCCCATTCCATTTTATATACCCAAATGTATGGTAGCGAATGATGAATAAATATCCCGAGTAGCATGCGTATATTTTTTTGTCCGAATAAGTATACATAGATAGTCTGAGTATAAGCATACTCCGGCTGTAAGTATGAGAGAGAGTCAATTCGCTTGATACGCATGGGGTTTTTATATTTAGTTCTAGCGTATTTATGATTTTCGCATAAAGAGATGCACTTGTAATATTGGAATCGGCATAGTTGAGAGAAAATATGTGAGCGTACGAATTGTTTGCGCTACAATTATGATTGAACTAAGTTACTAAAATTAATACTATTTAGTTCTATACATATGTATATATTTTTTTTGAGCACTTATTGTCATTCTTTGATTTCAGGAAATGGAGGGGAATAATAAATCACATTCTCTAAAATTGCCGAGAAAAAACTCACTACCTAACTATCTTAATAAATATACATTTATAGTTTTAAAAACAACAATAAGCAGCCAAAAGCAACAAATTAATCAATTCATAGTTTCAAAATGTAATTTTAGAATATAGTCTTATAATCAAATACAGTGTAATGGTATGTTACTTAAAAGTACTACATTATCACAGACTTGAGGAAAATTTTTCACAAAAACTTCTTAAAAACTTATATGGTATAATGAAATTTGATACAAACAACCACTAACAAGATTCTTGCTAATCACCTTTATTGGGAATAAAAGGCGAACATTTTGTTCACGTGAAATATTTCCCGTGAACAAAAAAATAGCGAACAAAGTTAGAAAATAGTATACTGACACAACAACAACAGCGCAAACATTGGCAATCACAATTTTAGGAAAAGGGAGCACTTTTCACGTGAAGGTGAATAGCTTTATAATTTATTAAAATTAAAATTAAAAAAAAATTAACTAATTAATTTTTAAATCACTAGCAATAAAGAAGCCAAAACTATACCTATAACAATATCAACTACAGAAAAACAAAATGACTTCTTTTTAGTGTTGAAGGTTTCTTATAGGTCAATAACATGAAAATAAATATAGAGTAGAATTCAAACTTTGTCTCTTAAGTCTTTAGTTTCATTCATATTTAATAGACTTGTGTCCAACAGTTCTTTTTGAACTAGTTTGAGAGCGTTTGAATCAAAAGTTGTTTCAAACCCATTTAATTTACATTGATGTTTTTGACCGAACTTGTGTCCAACTGAACGAACTAGTTCAAAAAGAACTCTTGGACACAACTCTAATATTTAAATACGTTTTCAAGTTCCTTTTCCAATTCTTTTTGTTTGAGAAAAAAATCAAGCGGTAACTAAGTTTCCTTTTTAAGTATTTGGTTATAAAAGAGAATTCACGAAAGAGCAAGAAATTTGATGCGCTTGCTTCTTAAGTCTTTTGATTGTTATTTATTAAACTTAATTATTAGTTAATTAATTGAAAATAGTATAATTAACCAATTAATTTTTAAATCAAAATCATTCTATAATAAACAAGCCAGATGATCTGTCCCTATAACAATTACAACTACAGAAAAAACAACAGGCATCACAAACATGAAAAAAGCATGCGAGAGAGTTCAAGGTTTGTGTCTTAAATCTTTTGTAATTATTATTCATCTATAAATGCTTTTTCAAGTTTCTTTTCCAAGTCTTTTCTTTTAAATGGGAATGGAAGTGCTAACCAAGTTTTCTGCTTAAGTCTTTTGTTATATAAGATTATGCACGAAAGAACAAGAAATATGATGCGTTTCTTTCTTAAGTCTTTTGATTATTACTTAATAAACTTTATTAACAGGGCTAATTTTTCTGGCTTTTTGCCAGAAAAAGCATTTTTTTGCCTATTTTAGTTTTTTTGTAGAAAAATGCTTATTTTGGATCACCTTGCATAAAAAAGCTTATTTTTCACTCTGGAAACGCGATTAATATATAACAAATCATATAGCTCAAACTGGTGTAAAAGAAATTCACATAAAATATATTTCTTTCCTTTTCTTGCACATGTATGTCTGCATGTTATTAATTTTTTTCTTTACTTTTCTATAACTTCTATCACAAAATCGAACTGAAACTATAACCGCCGGAGGCTTATGATTGTTTGCTTGCAGATATTCGATTCAAAAATACCTTTCGTTACCCTACGTCTCCACGAGCTATCAACTTGGACATGACATGAACATGACGCCAGCAGAGCAACTGTGAAAAATTCATCAACTTCTTTGTTGTGGTGAACACGGGCGATGTCCATGTTCAGGCATATCAAAGTATTTTGCGGTAACGCAACAGAGATAGAATATTTACCAATTTTGTTCTGTTTCTTTGCTTTCTATTGTAAATGGTTGCGGACGGCGAATCTCATGGCGAACATCGTTGCTCAGTCATATGTTCGGGCATCTATGTCAGAGCATGGACGAAACATGGACATGAGCGGTCTCCATTCGCATTTAAATATGCTCCTGTTACATCTACTGATGTTGATCGCATATTTTCCATGTATTCATTTGTTTTATGTGACAATAGAAGATCATTTCTTTTTGAAAATTAAAAAAAAAACACATTATTGTTCATTCTAATAAATATCTCTTTGAATAAAAATACTTTGAAGTAACAAAATTGTTGATTTTATTCTTGCATATTTTGCATATTTGTGCATATATGTAACTGCATATTTTGAATTTTTTTCGTGCTATTCCTGGCGCATATTTTAAATTTTTATTTGCATATTTTAATTAGCCCTATTTATTAATATAGATTAAAAATGTAAAATGGTAAATATGTATTTAAGATTTTTTTTTTTTTTTGGAAATTAGAAGAAAGTATGTACATCTTTATTCATTTTCATTTGAAATTTTGTGAAAATTCAAGAAAACTTTACAGCAAATATGTAATTAAATTAAATTAAAATAAAATAAAAATTACTTAAAGATTTGTAACAAGTAATAAATGTTTGCTTCAATTATTAATCACGTCATTGGTATTTTGAAAATGGAGCCTGCAAGAGGACTTACTTATATTGTATGACATATAATTTATAAACTCGCCCACCAGTATCTCCTTGTTAAGCAAAACGACACATTCATTATTGCATTTGTGGTCACAACTGCATGACTAAACATAAAGCGATTGAAAAAAAAACGCAAGTGTGCTTACTACACACTTCAATATACTTGAAAATAAATGTGTGTAAAAGCGAACAGCACCTGGAAATCTTTAATTTAAAGAGTAACACAAATACAAACATTATCTAGTATACCGGAGTGTTGTAGTTGTTATGTGGTGTGTTTATGCAGTGTAGTTTTTTTAGTAGCTTTGAAATTTATACCACCAATATTTAGATTTTTCTTCTTTTTTCAGCCAATGACTTTGAACCAGCTCTAGAAAATTAAACATGCATGTGCAAAAATTGTATTTCTATTTTCAATGCTTGGTTTTTGGCGGCAAAAAGCAAAAGAGAAGCAAGCGCATAGATAGATTTTTATTTAAAAATTTTGAAATTTATTATTTTTATGTGAAGCTTTTAGTTGTTTGAATACAGTGTAATGCAATTATTTTGCTATTATATATCCAATGACTTTTTTTTTGCTGTCTGGAAGAAGCAGTAGGCTATATTTATTTTTTTTAACACAAAGTAAATATTAACTTTAGTTTTCCACAAAACATTTTACTTTGAGTCTTAAATTATTATGTATTTAAAGGAATCTCTAACAGAGAATTTTTTGAAATTTTGTCAGAACAAATTTCTTACTAATAAGTGTTGTTTTTTTTAAAGAACACTGTACATTGAAGTGCGATGAATGTTCGAGTTTCAGCCGAAATGTGAAAGAAATTTTTGTGTTGAACACTCTTAAATAAAATATAAGTATGTGTAGTTAATTAGGGAATCTTCTGTTTATGAGGCCTAATGAGATTTATGTCCATAAATAAATTTTATTACATACATACATACATACATACATACGTATGTATATACCCAATGTTTCGTAAACTTACTGTTGACGGTTTCAAGGGGTTTGTCTATTAAAAAAACTAGTTTCAACGTTAGTTGTTTAAAATGAATTACTAAAAAAATTAAACAAAAATAGTACATTTAATCAAATTTTCCTTAAAATTTATACATATACTAGTATATTGAAAATATTAGTAATACAAAAAATAAGCGAATGAAAAAAGAGTCCAAGAAAAACATTTTGCTAGCTTTATTTATTCATTTTCAAAACTTGCAAAAAAAAAAACTGGTGTTGGGATTACTTCCCTTTAGCAAATAATTTTTTTTTATTTCATAAACATTATGTTGAACCAATGGTAAATACATTTAATTGATTAATTTATGATGCGGCATATACAATAATACAAGTAAGTTATGGTGGCAAACGATGACTTTATGCTTTCAGGGCCAAATAAGAAGTGTTGCGAATCGGAATAAAATGAAACTGAGCTCATGAAATAAAGACAGTAACTGTAAGTAGATTGAAAAAAATACAGTTTCTTGTTTCTAACACGTCTCTAATAATGTGGCAAAATTTTTAGATAATACTTGCTGCACTGTATGAGCGAAATTTAGGTATACTCTGTTGTTGCGTGATACATGTATTCGCTATAACAAATAACGAATTCCGTTTATTTTTTTTAATGTTCTTTAATGATATTCGCCCTTACTCCAGTTGCCTACATCGACGTCACTTTAACACAATACCAATAAATTAGGACTTGCTTACTAGCTCCCGAGAAAAATTTTGTGCTACTGACAATCTATTTCCGTTCCCTAAGGCCTAGAAAATAGCATAAACCTGTCAACACGAGTCAATTGTTTTCGACAACGGGTACACAAGTAATAATTTTTTTGTATTGTGTTAAAGAACTAAAAATGTATATTTATTACTTTATTTATTAAGATTGTTAGGTAATGAGTTTTTTTTTCGGAAATTTCAGAGAATGTGGTTTATTATTCCCCTCCATTTCCTGAAATCAAAGAATGACAACGACAAATTAATACTATTTACATATGTAAATAGTATTAATTTTAGTAACTGATTTCAATTATAATTGTAGCGCAAACAATTCGTACGCTCACATATTTTCTCTCAACTATGCCGATTCCAACATTACAAGGGCATCCCTTTATACGAAAATCATAAATACGCAAGAACTAAATATAAAAAGGCGCATGTGTATCAAGCGAATTTACTCTCTGTCATACTTACAGTCGGAGTATGCTTATACTCAGACTATGTAAATTTAATCGACTAAAAAATATACGCATGGTAGTTGGGATATTTATTCATCATTCGCTACCATACATTTGTATATATAAAATGGAATGGTAAATGTGTGAGTGTGTATTTTGGCTGTTTAAAAACATGATTTATGTGTCTGTTTATGTAAACAAAATAGCCCTGTATATGCGCATGTGTAGTCGATTAATAGTCAGAGTATTTTTATACTCATGCATATGATTGTAGCCCATGCAGTCTATAAATTTTAGCTATAGTTGTTTGTGCGGCGTAATTTAAAAAAAAGTGTAGAAATATAGTTGTTGGATGTTTATAGTTATGCGTATTCGTTTTAAAATTAATGCGTGTGTTTGTATATGAGCCTGTTTTTTTATTTTTAGCTGTACGCATTCATAGTTGTTTGAAGGCCAATACTCATATACCTTATAAATATACCTTGATACTACCCACTTTGTTCTATTTTAATTTACTAATTTTAAAGTCTAACTTTTAAATTTTGTTTAGGGAAAATATCAATTATTCCTTTCGTTAAGAGAAAAAAACCCTGTGCCCTAAAGTGTGCATTTAGTTCGTTTTATAGTCCATGAGAAAAAAAGAACACTCACATATCTGCCTTCGATTGTGCATTAATGGCATTGTTCATGCTTTTTGATGCTGTTGTAATTGTTTCAAGTGTTTCCATTTAGTTGTTGAACATGACCAATAGTTAGTTATTTAGTTCGCTGGATTTTGTATTGAGTGGAATTGAGTGTCATGTTTATGTTGTTGAATTTTAATAGCCAATTACTCACTCACTTTTGGCCACCATGGCAGAAGTTGAATTTTTTGCTTTTCTTAACTCTTTCATCTTCTCCTACTCTGTTACATGTGTGTGATGTGTGTACGATAAAATTTTTAAATGTCTTGCTGGAGCTGCTTGAATTTTGGAAAATAAATGGCTTCTAGTAGATCATTGTGACACCTGATCATTAAAAAACTATAAAATAATAAATGTTCTGATCGCATAGAATAGAAAACAATTGTTGGCGATTTCAGCTCTTCTACTTGTACATGTGTGGACTTGTTAGAAATACACAATCCTTAAGTTAAATCGAAGAAACAACAAACATTAAAATAATACTTTTTTTTGGTTTGTTTAGATGTACATAGATATTCTTTTTTATATGTTTTGTTTGTTTTATACATGAATATACATTTTGTATGCTGGACTTATTTATGCAGAGGTTGTGATGTTTAATCGCCTGAGAATGCCGTGTTACCAATAATTGTGTGTACTCACTCGTATGGCTTTTATTTTGTTTAAATATTGAACCCATTTAAGGAATACACAAGGTTAAATCACATAACTTTGTTATTTTATTATCATCTTTGTTTCTTTTATTGCCCATTATGTGTCTTCCAACGACTTCTACTGATTCAATTATAATAGTATGACTAACCCTAAAGTATAGCCCCCATTTTGGAGAACATATTTGAAAACTTGCACAGTGATAATATAACACAACTGGAAGCAACAAAAAAATTGTTCATAACACCATAAAAATGTCATTAAAATCTAAATTGGTTGTGTAAGTTTAAATACTCTATTGGGATTTATGTAAGCAAATATTCGTAAAAAAAACTTTTTTTCTGAGGGGTTATAACTTCCATTCGGCCCTATTATGAAAAAAGTGGGCGGGAACATGCTGACTAGTTTTTTATTTAATTTTATGATCTTTTACTGATCCCTTTGCTGCGAAACGTAGCAAAAATCTTGGTTTTTTGTAATGACAAATTTTTGAAGTTGAAAAAAAGGGCGCGGTCACGCCCCTTAAATTTCGATATTATATTTCACGTCTTGTACTTAACCGATTTTTACGAAACTTGGCAAACACCTTGAACTCTCAAAAACTTGTGCTGAAAAATGTTGGCGGGACAGCCCCATGAAAGGTTAATATTAAATTATATGTACTTCTACCGATTCCCACAAAACTTGCAAGGAGTTTTGTCTCTTAGAATAACATAATTTTGTATCGGGGCCATGACCATTAAGTATTAATACTATATTTCACGTTTTTCTACCTGAACGATTTTTACGAAAATTAGCATAAACCGCGATTGGACATTAATATTTGCCAAATTGGGCATAACCACACCCCTTAAAATATAAAACTTGCACTAAAAATTAAAAAAAAAAAATAAACACATACTGCCATATTCAGAAAAAATAATTTTGGTTTACAAAAGGTTTACAAAACAAATTATGTATGGAAATTTGTTGGTTAAACAAATGTTTTGTAAACCTAAATAATTTTTGTTTTCTAAATAAGGCCTTAAAAAGTTAAAAATAATTTAAGTTCAGTTAAATAAAACACTTTTATATGTGTTACTTGTAATGATGTTCAAAGATTTTGCATATTTAAATACACTTAACTGTTGATGCACTTAACCCATTTAAGATAAACTTACCTGAGAAATCTAATAATTTATTATGAATCCGGTACCACTGTACATATTATTTAAATTAAACAAAAGAAATAATCTGGGAATTGTGCCTGTACATAAATTTTCATATGTATGTGTATGTACATAAATATCGTCAGCTAAAATGCAAAACAGGCTGGCTTAGAAGCCTTATATCACGTTTATATAGCGAGCCGCTTGTTACAAGATCCGAAGCCCGTTTCCAGCCTCCTCTAACATGAGGAGCAGTCACTGGCAATTTTACTCCAATTAGTCGCCTTGACGTTCTAATTATCGTATGCACTCAGAATTTTAAGGAGTCCGGCGCCACTCGAAAACTCTCTTAGACTCTCCTCTCGGAGCCGCTGATTGTTCGCGACTACTTTAGCAGCTACTCCGCACGCAGCTTTCCACTATCCGCAATCTGTGGACACACCCGGTAACATTCAGCTCTGCTTCCTTTCTCTTTGCATTAAGTTGTGTGCAAATTGAAAACTTTAAACTCGTTTTCTGGCAAACTAGCTTTTTTGAGTTATGACTACGTTGCAATAAATTAGCGATATGTATTTGATTGAAAGGCTCTCTTTACTAAATATTTTAAAAATTTTTTTTAATATTTTTTTTTTAACAAATACTTTTTATTGCATGATATTTTGAAATGCGCGGTATTGATAAATATTGTATAAGTTAATTAAAAATATAACATACGAGGGCGGTTCGGAAACTTCTTAGCCTATCAATGAAAGAGAATAGTTAGTTTTTCAAAAATATTTTTATTTTTCAATATAATCTCCTGAAACTTCAATACACTTAGTCCAACGCTTTTCTAGCAATTCTATCCCTTGATTAAAATAGTTTTCCTCAAGGTCTTCAAAATAGTGGTTTACAACTGTAATTGCATCTTCATTTGAGGTAAAACGCTTGCCAGCAAGGAATTTTTTTAGATTTGGGAACAGGTAAAAGTCACTGGGAGCCAAATCAGGAGAAAAAGGTGGGTGGTCAAGCAACTCGTACTTTAATTCGTTGATTTTAGCCATTGTTAAAACACTCTTGTGCGCTGGTGCGTTGTCTTGATGAAAAATAATTTTTTTGTGTTGTAAGCCAGGACGTTTTTCTCGAATTTGTACATTTAATTGATCCAAAAGGTTGCAATAGTACTCTGAATTTATTGTTTTACCCTTTTGCAGATAGTCAATCAATAAAATACCTTTGAAGTCCCAAAAAACCGTTGCCATAACCTCTCCAGCCGATTGAATTGTTTTTGCCTTCTTTGGGGCACTTTCTCCAGCATCAGTCCATTGTTTGGATTGTTCTTTTGTCTCTGGAGTATAGTGGTGGATCCATGTCTCATCAACAGTTATGAAAAGATGCTTAAAATCCATTTTATTTCGCTTAAAACGATCCAAACAAGCTTGAGAAATGTTCATTCTTATGCGTTTTTGGTCGACTGTTAACAAATGCGGCACCCATCTTGCAGAAAGCTTTTTCATCTGTAGTTCTTCATGCAAAATTAAATGGACTCGATCATTTGAGATGCCCATGATATTAGATATTTCACGCACTTTTATTCGTCGATCATTTAATACCATATCATGCACTTTGGCTACAATTTCTGTTGTTGTTGCTGTTTTTGGACGTCCACTACGTGGTTCATCTTCAATGCTTGTACGACCACGTTTAAATTCAGCCACCCAATTTTTTACTGTTGCATATGAAGGAGCACTTTCACCTAATACATTCACCATATCATTATGAATTTCTTGTCCCGATAAACCTTTTTTATGTAAATATTTAATGACACCACGCATTTCTAATTTTTCCATTGTTAAAAAATCGCGGATGCGTCTTTTGTGAACACCTGTTTCTATATGAAGGAGTTGCCAGATCGAAACAAAATTTAACATGTGTTCATAGCAGAGATGGAAGTTTCCAAAACACTTAACTTTTTTCTGTTTATACCGCGCTTTTTGTGCTAGGCTAAGAAGTTTCCGAACCACCCTCGTATGTAATTATTGTCTATTTTTTCTATGCAGAGAATCAATATTTTATAATTAACTTTGAAACATAGGGACTGTCCGTAGATATCGACAAAGTTCGAATGGTCGCACACTTACATTTGCAAAAAAAACAAAACTTTTAAAATTTGCTTTTGTTTTGCATATATAGAGCGTTTTGCATTTACTCTAACGATATGTACATATATGTATATAACAACTTTGTTATTATATTTACCATTGTATATACATACGATATTATAAGCACAATAGTAATAAAACCATTGAAAAGATTTTATTGGCTGAAACGAAAAAGCTTCCTGCTGTTGCTGCTGTTTGTTGTTAATTTAGATATCAAAAAGTTAAAACAATAACAGCCATTATAATTTGTTTAAAACAATAACATTTTCTACTGTGTGTTCGTATGTATGTATGTATGCATGTGTGTATGTATGTATATGCATGCACAAATATAATATGTAAGTTTGCTGCAATCGCCCTCGCATAACTGTTCATTTATTAAAAGCACGAAACATAATTGGCTAAGTATTTTTATACCTATGTATGTATGCCATATACCAGTAGTGAGTGAGTAGATATAATACTTTTTTTTTATAAATAGCCAGAGTTGTCAGATATCTTTGTAGCTTACTCGCCAAATGATCTGTTGAATATCGTCAAAACAATCCTAATAACGCTAATACATTTAGTTTTCTTATTGCAAAATAGTCACAGCTAAAATAAAATTATAAATTAATCATATCGTATTTTAGCTTGTGCACAAATTTCATACAACAAGTGAAAAATTTAAAACTTTAAACAGATTTTTTTTTTTCTAAAAAGAAGTAACACTCAGACACAAGATATGTATTTTTGTAGAACAATTCATGCCCGTCTTGTCCTTTCTAGAAGTATTTTTTTCTTTTTGTTAGAATAGGGCCAAAAATTACCGTTATGTGGCAGAGTTAGAGGGTTAATATGTTTCACAAAAACATTTGCATTTATATTTTGTAGCAAGTAGCTGAACATACCCTACATCTCAGACGCATATTTTCGTATACCGCTTTGCTGCACGAGTAGTTCAAGAGGGGACTTTTACCCTCCCTAAGATAAAATTCCGATTCAAAACGCAAACAAACGTTTATTTTTTAGATCTCCTCTAACAGAATCTATTGTCAGAGGCCCGCAATTTTGGAGAAAGTTCGAAATTATTTTACAGTAAAATGGAAAAAAAATTTTATATTTAAATAAAAATAACACTGTGATACTGTGGTTTTTTTTTGGTCACTTCATAAACTGATTTTATAACGGTAAATGTAGTGAAAAACGGGGTTTCTTAGCTTTTCAGTTTTAAACAGTTGTAACTTCTTTGTTTCCCAACGGATTTCTTTTAACTTTTCGTTGATGAAAAGAATCGAATATTATCTTTCAATAAAGATATAGTTTTTGTAAATCGACTAAGAAATGGCTAAGTTACAGTCGTTGAAGTGTACAAAAGATCCATTAAAAAGTATTCTTTTGTAACTCATAAGCAACTTATAGCCTGAAGAAAACAAAAGAATACTTTTTTAATTGGTTTTTTGTACACTTCAACGACTGTAACTTGGCCATTTCTTAGTCGATTTACAAAAAATATATCTTTATTGAAAGATAATATTCGAGCCTTTTAACCAACGAAAAGTTAAAAGAAATCCGTTGGGAAACAAAGAAGTTACAACTGTTTAAAACTGAAAAGCTAAGAAACCCCGTTTTTCACTACATTTACCGTTATAAAATCACTTTATGAAGTGACCTAAAAAAACCAACGGTATTTTCGTCATCCATGGACTCCAACAAAACAGAATTGGTACATTAGAATCCCTGAATATTTTTTTTCTCAACTTTTGTAGCACAGTGTCATTATTGTGTCATGGATATTTCTATCATTCTTACGTATAAATTTGCTATATATTACATAAAAGTTGGCAGCGCTGCAATTGAAATGGCTGTCACCAAGAATGATAGAAATAGCAACAACTATTTTAAGTTTGACAGCTGGACATTATTGGCCAATAAGATCATATTTCGTGTGACGTCATTGGTCCTAAAAGCGCAGAAAATTGCAATTTTATGCATGGAATGACATAGTCTTGTATTCTATTATTTTTGTTTTCTAACTATACATATTCTAGTTTAGCATGAGCTGTCTTTGGCCAAGGCATCGTTCCAATATTACTTATTTCGAAAACTGTCTTCGCTTATAGAACACTTTCAACATTTTATTCCACTGAAAAAGTTTTGAGCTCAAAAGGAAAAATTACCCACGCAACTACAAAATGCTGTGACCCTTCTTTTTGTGAATAAAGTTCAAAAATTATACCAAACTGCAAATCAAAAAATTTTTTTTTCAAAATAGAGGAGGCAAATTACTATACCGAAAAAATTTTCATACAATTGTAAATGTGTTTGCATGGAAATTTTGAGCGATGTAGAATACCATAATTTGCCCCAAGGATATTTTTGGTTAATTTTACAACAAAGATCACAACCAAAAAATATAATAACAGCAATTTAACGTGGTTATTGTTATTGTTATGGTTTTATATAGCAGAGCTTTTTAACAAAATCTCCAAGTCTGGCAACGCAATGAATAACATTTGTAATAACGGTGTTTTTTTTCTCTTGTATTTGGAATTTACAATTGTTCATGATTTTAGTGTCTTTGTTGCCGTATTTAAGGTGCGCTTCATTAAATTGCGGTTGTTATTTTATTGTTGTTTCTGTCGCTTGCTTCTTTTCTATTCACTCTTCGATTTATATTAAAAAAAAAAAAATTGAAAATTTATTACTTTTGCTTATAAAGTACATACATACATACTATGTACATATGTATAGAAATACTTACATTCGTATATACTATTTTAATTAAAATAATTTATTATTTGATTATTCTTTAACCGCATCTAATTGCAATTTTGTTTTTGTGCTTTTGTTCTTTATTATTATTCATTTATATTTATGCATGTGAATATTTGCGCGTGTACGAGTATACATACATACATACATATGTATGGATGTATGTATGTTTACAGTGAACAAAGAAAAAACTTGTACAGCAAACGCTCCGCTCTTCTAATCAAAATATCTCTGTTGCTTTGTAAGATTTTAAGATAAAACCAAAAGCAGTTTCAAGACAAATTAATAAGCTTTCTATAGAAATCTTTAATTTTATTAAGAAATTTATTTTAATACTAAAAAAATAACTTAACATAAAATAACAATATTTTCAAGAGCCAAAAAAAAACTTGTACACTAACTCTTCTTTCAGGAAGGAGCTATGAAATAAGGAATACACTAAAAATTAGTACTAAATGTGGCCACGTCTAGCATCTAATAGATTATTTTCATAGAATGAACTGGGTTTTTGGCAATTTTGGGAGCTATATGGTCCAATATGCCCTGGAGAGCACTTTTGAGTTAATTTTTACACATAATCTACAGCTCGCGTAATTTTTTGTTCACATACGCCCACAGAATTTCATTTGTACTAAGGCCAAGGATCTAGGGAGGATGTGCCTGCAATTTTTTTCCATTGAATGGAAGCCATTCTCTTATTATTGAAGACGAAAGTTTCGGGTATTTAACTCTAACTAATCAATAGTCTCCACTTACATTTAATTTGGCAGCTAACTGTGCTAAATTATCTCTTATTATTTTTAAATAATTCATTTTATTTATTGTACGTTCCATAAAAAGCGGATTTCATACACCACTCGATCCCATTGGGCCCCATACCATCATATTACACCCCCCATGCTTCACCGTGTTATTCAGGTTTTTATCACTAATGCTGGAATTCCTCTTCGCCACAAAAATCTACAACGATAACATCCAAATATATTAAATTTGGATTCAGCAGTGTCCCAAAAGTCATCATAGTGATTAATATAATCTTTCTTTGCGTGGCAAAGAAAAGTTCCAGCTTTAACGATAATAACCTGAATAACACGGTGAAGCATGGGGGGTGTAATATGATGGTATGGGGCCCAATGGGATCGAGTGGTGTATGAAATCCGGTTTTTATAGAACGTACAATAAATAAAATGAATTATTTAAAAATACTAAGAGATAATTTAGCACAGTTAGCTGCCAAATTAAATGTAAGTAGAGACTATTGATTAGTTAGAGTTAAACACCCGAAACATTCGTCTTCAATAATAAGAGAATGGCTTCCATTCAATGGAAAAAAATTGCAGGCACATCCTCCCTAGATCCTTGGCCTTAGTACAAATGAAATTCTGTGGGCGTATGTGAACAAAAAATTACGCGAGCTGTAGATTATGTGTAAAAATTAACTCAAAAGTGCTCTCCAGGGCATATTGGACCATATAGCTCCCAAAATTGCCAAAAACCCAGTTCATTCTATGAAAATAATCTATTAGATGCTAGACGTGGCCACATTTAGTACTAATTTTTAGTGTATTCCTTATTTCATAGCTCCTTCCTGAAAGAAGAGTTAGTGTACAAGTTTTTTTTTGGCTCTTGAAAATATTGTTATTTTATGTTAAGTTATTTTTTTAGTATTAAAATAAATTTCTTAATAAAATTAAAGATTTCTATAGAAAGCTTATTAATTTGTCTTGAAACTGCTTTTGGTTTTATCTTAAAATCTTACAAAGCAACAGAGATATTTTGATTAGAAGAGCGGAGCGTTTGCTGTACAAGTTTTTTCTTTGTTCACTGTATATGTATGCACCTAACGGGAAAACTCAGAAGACCTACTTACTTCAGAACTTATTAAAGGACTAATTACTAATCTTATCTAAATAGTAAATAATGCCTTACAGAAGGCCTCGGTTGTGTTTGTTTTAAAAAAAAAAAAAAAAAAAATAAAATACATCTTCAACATTTCCTTCTATGAGAAGAGAGTAATAGGTTTTGTTCAGTTTTTTTTGCCAAATCAGATGCAAAATCTATTTATTTGAAGGCCTTTCAGAATCGCTGGCGAAAGAAGCGAGAGCGGAAGGCCGCTTTACTGCTGCTTTTTCCCGCGGGGTTAACACACACATTATTTTTCGATTGTGCTTACACTAAGGCCCTTATTCATAAAAAATATTTTTGATTTTTTAGAGATTTATAAAACAGTTTTCATACAAAATTTGTTTTATAAACGTTTAATAACCCAAAATTATTTCTTATGAATAAGCCAGTAAATATTATTTACCGACATGTCTGATATTAAGAGATATCTTTACCAGAAACTTATCAGACCATTCAACACTTTTTTGGCACACCATTTCTGCACATTTTCAGAATTATTATCCGCTTATTATCAGACTATTCTGCTCATTGTCAGAAAGATGTTATATTTTTTTTCTTGAATTGACATATCAGCCAATATTTTTAACTGTCATATATTTGTTGTTGTAGCGGCTAAAGTTTCATATATTCTGTGAAAATTTCAGGTCTGTAGCTCTTAGGGTTCTCGAGAAAGTAGCCTGTGACAGATGGACCGACGGACAACGTAGCAAAAACAATAGGGTTTCTTTTAAATTTTGGTGTACGGAACCCTAAAAATATAAAACTTTTATGCTACTTGTCAGCATTTTGTCGGATGAAGTATTTACTCTTAAAATACTTAACAGTCTGAATTCGATTTAGTACAATTGTCTGACATATCGCAAAAGTTTTAAAAATCTCTTACCAATTTCTAAGCTTGTGCCAAGTTTCTGATATAAAGCTGACTAAATTTGGCAAAAAAAATGTTCGCTGGGTATTTATTTATTGGCAAATTTAATAAAATGTCATTTTAATAAGTGATCGAAATTGTTTATTGCTTTCATTGAAAAACTTAAAATGGTTTTACCCAACTAAATTCAATTCAATTAGAATGGATACATTAAATTAATATTCATAAAGTTGGTAAGAAGATGTGTTGAGCCAAAAGCTTCAATCAATAATCCGTGCCATAAATAATGTAGTACTTTATTTGAATGTATGTATGTATGTATTTTTTATTTTTATTGCTATAAAGATTTTAAATATTTCTGAGTTATTAAAAATACAACCAACACTATACTTAATGGATTCGATACAATCGACTTTTATTTTCATTGGTGTATTAAAGACATATCCATACATACATATGTACGAGTATGTAGATATGTATGTATGTATGTACATGAGTTTATTGCCATATTATTTTAAACGTTATCAACATTGTATATTGTCAGCAAAGAATATATATTTTTTAATTATCAATAAATCTGTATGCGACTAAATTGCAGAACGATTTAAAAACATTTGGGGTACTCAAATGGCAGTCATAAATTAATATGTTATAAAATAATAACACGAAATATATGACTGCTTTGAGCAACCTAAACAACTAGAGTTTAGTACCTTTGTACATCGCTTACTCTCTCTCTCTCTCTCAATTCCTTTGGTAAACTCTGTCACATTTCTACGTGTAGCAGGGATGGCATTGAGAATTTTAAAATTGTACCAACAACTCTCAAAAATTGTACTTTTTTGACCTTAATTGTACTAAAAGATTTTTGTAGTTCAAATTATATATTTTTATTTGTTATTATATTAATATAATCGACTTTGTTCTTTAAATGCATGTGCTCTAGTATCCGAATTTATAAGAAAAAAATGATTTGAAAATGGATGAGTTCACATTTTTTGATTTTCTCGCTGCGTTTGGCTTTTACAAGACTGTTTTCAAGTGAGAAGAATTATGAGTTTCATGATTCAAAAGAGAAAATTGACGTATGCAATCGTTTGAAAAGAAACACGGAGTGAAACTGGAGAGATTTCTTAAATGTACTAAATTAGTCATTGGTGTACTATTGTACTTTTCGAGTTTGAATAGTACCAAAAAGGGTACAACTTTCCCATCCCTAAGGTGTAATAGTTACATAGGTCAAAACAATAAACATAGCTGAGAAAGTCTTATTACTTTATGACCTTTTTGTTTGAGCCACAACAACAATTTTTTGTTAAAATATTAAGACATTATGGCACTTAAGACTACCGTTTGAATAGCCCAATTATATTTATATTGGTAATGCGAATAGATAATAGTTTATAGTTAAAACTAAGTAAAATAATATATAAACTTAAGCATATATCATTTAAATAATTTTAAAACTACATCTGGTTGATTATTTCTTGAAATCCGCAATGTAAATTATAATTAACCCATTTGGGCATATGTAAATTTTAGATCGTTTTCGATTTAAAATCCTTTTAAAAATGTACAAAGTTGTGATACACACTAAAATATATACCGACTCCATTCTGATTTTGTTTTAACTTGAAATTGATTTCATTTGTTCTACGATACAAAATATTAAATTTTTTCTTTACATATTTTACACCTTGTTTCGTATTGAGACGTGCATGTTCGTGTCATGAAAAAAAAAACACGAAGTAAATTTTACTTCAAATTTTTTATACAAAAATTTATTAAAATAGATTTCAAATACATTTTACTTTTTTATAAATATACATAAGCCAAAATGTTAATTGTATTTGGGATAAAGCCGTTCGGCTAAAATGCACCGCGAGACTTTTTCATTGTTTTAAAAATAAAAGTTGGGATTTAAAAATAAGGAAAATATGCCATTACACCTGAATGAAATCTAGCAAATTTCAATCAAAATCTTTATCAAAATCTACATATACGTTTGGTGTAAACTTATCCCAAACAAAAACCAAATGATATAAATTTTTCCTAAGCTACAACCAGATAACTGCAATGTAGCTAATTCACACACCTTTTTAAGCACGGAGGTTTACGTTTTAGTACCATTTTGAGAAAAAAAAAACATAGTTGCATCACTAAGTTCTTGTATATTTTATTCCTTAACGGGTTAATTCATGCCAAACATTGCCACAATGAATTTATGTTTTCATTAAGTGTCAGCCAGCATCAAAGTTCTTTATGCTGTTGCATGCGAAAAAAAAACAAATTTAACTGACAACCTGTTAAATTTAAAGAAATTCCAAAAACATTAAAAACTAATCAATGAAGATACTTTTTCAAAGAAAAAAAACAACAACAAAATAAAATTTATTTGTTAGAAACAAATAAAAATGTTTTATTTCTTCTCTTTGATTTTCATTAAATGTAAAATTATGAACGCTCCTTATTCATAACTTTGTATCTTGTGGTTAGATGAAAAAAAAAAAAAAAAACACTGACTGGCATGATTGTTTAAATTTATTAATATTTTTATAAATCCAAGGGACTACATTGTAATAAATAAAATATTGTTAGCAAAAAATTATTACAAAATTTCTTAATTGTCTGCAAAAAAAAAAAATTATATTAAATTCGTGTACAAAAATATCTTGCATGTTTGAAAAAAAAAACATTAGAAAAAAAGTGGAACTATTGTATTTAACTAATGGCAAGGATTTTTTTTTGTACTTTAGATAAATTTATGATGTAATACTCGTAGTATTAGGGATGGTTAAAATATATTTAACTAATGGCAAGGATTTTTTTTTTTGTACTTTAGATAAATTTATGATGTAATACTCGTAGTATTAGGGATGGTTTCGTGTGGATGTTGTTTGCTTGACTGATGCTATGTTTATCTTTAAAATGTATATTTTTGCCGTTATGACTTTAACTGGATGTCATAAAAGCCAAACTATGCACTAATGTCGCGTCGGTGCATTAGTTTAATGTAAAATACTTTAAAGAAGAAAAAATTAGTTCAGTTTCAGGTATAGAAATTTTGCTTAATAGTGAAGTATTAGTAATATTCAAATCACCTCACTTGTTTTGAATCATAAATTCTAATTCGTTCTTTAGTAAACATAAACTAAAATACATTTTAGTTAATTTTAATTGTTATTGTTCGAACTTTATTTGTTTCTATATTTATAATTTAAACAGGCTGAAGTTCATATTGCTTTGTAAGCCAAATTATTAATGAACATTAATAATTATCACACGTAATTTGGTTTACAAAGCAATATGATTTGTAGCCTGATTAAATTATAAATATACCTTTATCTGCTTTGACGGATTTTCCCTGCATTTTTTCTTTTATGGTATTTAAAAATGAAGCAAAGTAATTCAAATCATACTTAAATTTAAAAATCTGCATTTGCGAAAAATTTTCATGTAACCTATAAAATGCGGCACGTTCTTAAAGTACTTATGTATATCGGGTGTTTTCTTGAGGTTGCGAGTTTTAATTAGAAATAAAAATCGAAAATGAAATATTTAAAATATATACACGGCACACTGTGCGACAACAATATTATAATTGAATTGCGTCTTGCAGTGATGCCCAGTCAATGCACACAATAGTGTTGTACAAAAATGAAGCTAATAAACCAGTATACTAAATCTATGTTTTTTTACACTCAGGCAATGAATGCCTACTACTATAACTAGGTGTTACCTTCTTTAGGAAAGGGAAGGAAGAAATAGAGGAAAGCTTAATTCTTTTACAACTCTGCTTTTTTGCACATTTTTGATAATGCAGTATTGCAGCGCCTCTGCTGTTAAATTAGGCATATTCAATTTTTTGAAGCTGCACAGAGAAAACAGTGCCTAATAAATACCTCATAAAATAGAACAAAATTAATAAGAAATCTCTCTCTATGGTTTTTTTTCAATAAGGAAATCTTATTAATTAAACAAGGAAAACCTTTTTGAAAAACTTAAGTAGTTTTTATTATTTTTTCAATAAGGTTTTCTTCTTGTTTTTATTACGCGACCCAATAAAAAATAAAAAAAAAATTGCATCTTTATTCTCTGTAGTTATGTATTTTCATTTAAATTCTATACCATATACATGTGTATGTACGTATATTGCAGTATATTGTACATAACCATATAGAAATCTAATAAAATCAAGAAGAAAACCTTTTTAAAAAAATCAATAAGGTAACCAAATAAAATCAATAAGAAACAATTTATAAGAAAATCTAATAGAATCAAGAAGTTTTTCTCTATGCATTGTTTTTTTTTTTGGTGCCAATTGTGAATAATAAGATTTCTTCTTGGTTTGATGTGGTTTTCTTCTTGATAAAATTAATAAGATTTACCACATAAAAACCATAAGGAATCTCTATGAAAAAATCTTTGCTTCTTTCTGCTGGGATACCGCTTAGCCTAAAAACGTTTCATAGAGAAAATCTTCTTGATTCTATTAGGCAGTTTTTTCTCTATTTGTGCTTATGATTCTGCTACACAACGAAGGAGGGCACTCCGACGTAACATTAGGATTATTATCTGCTGAAGTCGGTATAGTTCAGTGACCACTGAATATGCCTTCATCACTTGAACTTTCATACAACAACTGATACAAAGGGACACTAATGCACATCAGAAAAATGCGTGGTGTTGTTATTTAATTGCTTTTGGATAACGTGCTCGAGCCCAGGACCTTCGATTTTGTAGTCAACGTGCTAACTTCTTCAGCCAACGCTGATTTTATCTCATTTTCAATTAAGTTTTAACCTTAAACAATCTTCTTTCTGTTTTTTATATTTAGTACGCATTGATAGCGTTCCCATGGAATTCGCGATTGCAAATTTCCCTTTATGATATTATTGGATAATCGCATGTAATGTTAATCCTAAATGATTCAATTGATTAATCGTTTGTGCACATCTTTGTAAGAATATGAACATAATTATATATTTAAATTTTAGAATTTCACGGAACAAAATAGCGCTGCGGCACAGTGGTTAAGGTAACAAAGAAAAATAAAATAATAAAAATTAAAACATCCTTGAAATCGGACCGCATTTGTAAGAGTTATGAGTTTTAAGATATGTTCCTAAAGCAAGGTAGCCAAATCTGACACCCTTCAACTTGCTTTTGTTATAAAAGAGTACTCCAAAACATCGCTTCTGAAAGCTTAGATCTTCTTTTAACTTTTCTGTACACGCCATTTGGCATTCGGATCAATAGTTTAGAAGGTAGAGACTTATTGCCACTATTATTATCTTAAGTGCCAGGCTGGATAAGGATTTGAAGCGGAAACATGCAGATGACTTAACTTACATACATCGATAATATATTTAAACAATAATATATGTATATCTCATAATCGTTAGTATTTTAAATCAGGCACACTGTTGTTGGATCCCAATTTCATGTACAAATCATACCTTAAAATATTACTATTAAAAGAGCAACTCCACTGTGTAGTAGTATTCTGAGGAGGTATGTTTTATGTACACATTTTAATTTCATCTTTAGTTGTCACCTTAAAAAAACACCCGTTGTTTAAAGAATATATGTATATAAGCACATACATACATATGTACATACATATGTACATATATATGTAGGTATTTATTTTTTAATATTTTATGATTAAAAAAAAAACCAAACGTCACCGATTTTAATTTTGTATTTTGGTGTTGTTATTTGCTGTGGCCACGGTTGCGCCCCCAATTGTTAAGTTAATAGTCGTCAAGATTTGAGCGGAATTTTTAAGTTGCTTGATTTTATGAAAATTTCTGTATGCACTTACAAACTTACTTGTGTTCACTCTTTAGTATGCTCGACAACATAAATGTTCCGAGGCGATGATCTGTGTTTGATTTAGTGTAAATGGAAAAACGTCAACGTTTAAACTAAAATAAAATTAAATAAAATACATAATAATGATAAAAAAAGACTACACAGGTACGGGTACCTGTCATTTTTTTTTTCTTTTAAAGGCTTGTCTGCATAGCTTCGTTAAAAATAGAGGCAGAAAATAAAAGAAGACGAAATAAAATTTAAACAATTCAAAGGCGTGATTAGGCATGCTGCACATTTTGTTCCCTAAATTTTATTTGTTGTACGAGTATTTCTCATGCCAACAATGAATTAATGGTGCACAGTTTAACAAATACGAGTATGTATGTATGTATGTATGTGTGTATGCTTTTAAGGCAATATTTAGTTAATGTTGTTGCTTTTGTTACCATGTCGGGGGTATTTTTTGGTTATTGTTAAAAGGAATGGTTTAGGGGATTGTACTCTCTGTCTCTGGCGATATTTGAAACAAACAAAATCGTTACTTTTCAGATAAACGTTGACAACATCTTTGATCTATTGTAGTGATGGTAAAATCTATTGTTAGAAATTTTTGTTTAAGAGAAAAAGTTGATTCTTTAAAGCTTTGGTGCATTTTTAACTTTTTGGAAAATTTTAATCCGAAATAATTTCTTAATCAGGCTTAAGTTCAGTAATTTCAATTCTTATTGAATGAAATATTTTTATTAATTATTATGAGTTTCTAAAGAAGAGAAGAAATTTGGAAAATTTCATAAGAAGTTTAAGTAATAATCACTATGGCCTTTCGAAGCACTTTGGTTCGGCTGCAGGATTCTGTAAAAAGTGGTATATGGCTTAGTTTCGAAGTTTATCGAGCCTTAAGGATTACTATAAAATAAATAGGGAAATCAAAAGGATGGTAAGTATATCATAATTTTCCTTGTACATTGCTCAAATATTTGATAGTGTTATTTCCAATTTAACTCATATTCTGGCATATTTTACCTTTAACAATGTTGCTTTTATAATGACGTGTTAGAGTTGAAAATTGTGAAATAAAACTGGAAAAATAAGCAAAAAAAAACTAAAAACTTTTGCGTAATTAAATCCTATATACCTTAAGTAATTTTGAAAAAGTAATAAGTCTAACCATGACACCAACAAGTTCAGGTATTTATCCAAATTGTTTGCTTTATGGCCTGTCCCATGATGTCTCCAGAATTTGTTCGATCGAATATTTATATTGAAAACAACAACAAATTTTCTAATGTTATTTTTATTTGCAATATAATTTGTTGATCGAACGATTTCTGGTGACATCGTGGAACAGGCCGTAAATTTGTTACCAAAATTATTTGTAGAAGAGATATTAATTTTATTTTAAAGATTGAACAAGTGAGCGTTATTTGGAAAAATCATGTGCGAATTAGTAACAGCCTCACGAGTGTGTTTTTTTTTTACTAATCATAAGCACTTAATCACTTATGCTAACACTTTCCTTGCTGTTGTATTTATCATTATATTATGTGCCTTCATTAGATATGTACAAATGTTATGATTCGTTACGTGTGAGTCACGCATGGTTGTGATTGTAGTTATATATAATAATGAATAAAAAATAACGTATGTATGTCATTTTAGCAACTTTCTTAGGCTTATTCGTATCCGAAATAATTCACCAGGAGCGTGCATAAATTAAAACTATGGATTTTTGTTTGTTCCGTTTGCACCTTTTATATTGCACCTACTTATTAAATACTTAATATTTATTTGTTTGGAGGGTACCCATCTCCCGCTCCAATACCGCCAAGATTTTGTTGGAACAAGCAGTTTGCTTTAAGAGTTGTCCACATCAAATTTAGTGTGTAGTTCTGGGGTACCCATCTCCCGTCTCCTATACCAACAAGATTTTGGCTTAACATGTAGTTTGTTTTAAGAGCTATGCGTATAAAATTTATTGGCGCTCACTGTTGTAATTGTGGAGATATGAATTGATCTGCAAAAAAGAGTTCCACTGTGCGTCCGTTTCAAAGTTGATGGTCTTGGCTACAATATTTCGCAACATTATATCTGTACATGATATAAATACTACAGTGGAACTGTACATTAACTGTGGTTTGATACGTTTTAGAAGTTTAATTTTTATTAAAAAAAAAAACGTGGGTGCCACGGTAGCCTAGTGAGTAGTGCGGAGATCGTGGGTCCGATTCACACCAAAGATCTGTTTCATTACAACAAGTGAATATTCTCGCGAAAATAAGTTACTACGAGTATATAACTTGTAATTGTATTTGTAACATCCTTACTTTAATATTATAAATGTGAAAGTGAGTTTGTTTGCTTGCTACGCTTTCACGCCCAAACCGCTTAACCGATTTTAGAAATTTTTTTCCAATGGAAAGCTACATTATCAGATTCGGAATCGGGTTTTTTATATTTGCTACGGTTTTTTTTCCGATAAACACTTTTTTGGGCTGGTTATGGTAATTTTCGTTTCGGGTTTGATTATTTAATCAGTTTTAACACCAGTTGTCATGACAGGTAAATGCGAGCGGAAGAACTATAACAGACGTCAAAAACAAACAAGACTAATCATTCGACAGTCGCAGCAGATTTTGGTAATTCTATTAAAATTTAAGAAGTCAATAAATAATCATATACATATGTTGAAAGGCTGGCAAATCCATTATATCCATCTAGGGCTTAGGATCAAAAGAACACTTGAAGAAATTTCGGCCGAAACTGCCTCTCCCTTCTGAAGATTTTAAGATGGTTTCATATAGGGAAAATATCAAGCTTAAATACTCTTGAGTTAGAATGGTTTACACTTTCAGGTGGCGATGTGGTATGTATGTGGTAAAACATAAAAAATAGTGTGATTTAATCAAATAAAAATTTAATTGATTAAATATTTAATCAATTAAAAATTTAATTGATTTATATTAAAAACTTAATTGAATCAATTAAATAATTAATTACTATTATTAACCTGGTAGCCGATGCTAACGAATTTGTTTAATAAATATTACAATTATTTGATTGATATTAAAAAAATTATTCATTGTATATTTTCTGCGTAGGAAACGGCTTCGCCATCAAAAGTGGGAAGTCTTCAATCATCAAAATCATTATATTGAATTTAAAGTCAAAATTTTTTTTATAACATCTAAACGATACAAATGTTTGTTCTCATGAAATTTTTGTGAAATGATTTTGCCCCCTACCAAATGCATCTGCAACAAATAGAGAGGTTAAAGTTGAATTTGTCAATGAATCTGCTGTACGTGCTATTCCTTTTGACGCTAGTCTATTCTATATGTTTTGTCTTCTCACTTTTATTTGCCATCGTATAAAACAGCTACTCACTCCATCATTATGTCAATTGATATTCCATGAAATTGAAACTTTTTTTTTACACTAATCACCTGTTGAGCTGAAAACTAACTCTTATGGTTCCATGTAGCAACAAATGTCTGTCTTTTGCCTTGTCTTTGCCATCTCGCAAAACAGAAGCATGTAGTTTTTTTAAGTTTAATTTTTTTTTGCTGTTTTGTTGTTGTTGCAATTATTTTTTGCATCCTTGCATTTATTTAACAATTAAAATTTTCAACATTTAATCATTGCATTAATGTCACAAGTCACACATTGTTTATAATTTATTTAGATCATCAATAGAATAGATTTGAAATGAAAACAAAAAAAAAAATCTATAACATTGCGATCACTTAGCAGTTGTTGAATTGGATTTTGTGCTTATTTCTAATGGCCATATCGAAATCTAATGCTTAACAAGCCATTTAAAGTGGTTCATCTGTTGCTTTTTTCACTTGTTGTTGTTGTTGTTGTTTTTCTACGCGACAGTGCAACAGCCAGTTTCCAAACGATCGATTTGATCATTTTAAAGGCAAATTATAAGACTACATATACTAACCTTCAGCTGTCACTCTGAAGACAAGATGTTTTTGTCGCCGTTTGCAGTTGTAAGCAATTTATTATTCAACTACCAAATGGTCATCTTCTTGGTGTCTTTGAAAATAATGGCAAAATAATGGATTACAGTTTGGAATGTGTTAAAATAGCAAATGTAGAATTTAAATTGAATTTATTGCATAAAATATCATGGCATCTTATAATCCTATAACGCAGCTAAGGCTTAAAATTGTTCTGCTGATTTAAATGCTTTTTTTATTGGCACAGAATTATTAAAATTTTTTTGCACTTTTAATATAAAAATATTTTGCTTTCTGCTCAAAAAAGTGACAAATATACCGCTGTTACATAACCAATCTGAATTTTAAAGCGATATTTAAGTTAATTTCTTTTATAGAAATCGTTTCTATTGATTGGTGACAGGGATGGGAAAGTTAATACGATCGTACTTTTTTTAATACTATTTCACATGAAAAAGTACCATAGTACTCTCTTAACACATTTGATACTCTTGCGGTCAACTTAGAAATGCAGTCAGAAAACGCATTATTTTTGCCAGGAATTAAATTTCTTTTTCGGCAAATGGCACGTAACTTCATTAATAAAGGTATTTTAGAAAAGTGCAATCCTTCACAATTATATAAAATAAACGAAAACCACATTTCACTCAGTGATATTTTCTGCGGCACAGAAGTTGATATATTTGACCTTCTCCGAGGAAAGGGACCTAGTGTGTCAAAATCGAAAAAATGAGAAAAAAATTTAAATTTTATTTTTTAAAGGCGTTTTTCTCAAAACTTCATTTTCACACACTAAGTCCCTTTTCGCGGAGAAAGTCATATAAATATAAAAACGCCTCATGTTTTAAATCAGTTTAAAGAAAATTATAAAAAGTTCTAAGGGCAATAGTGTACTTTGACAATGAAATGTTAGTTTGGTTTAGTAAGTTTTCCCCATAAAATGTTTTATCAGTTAAAACCAACAGCATTAGACCACTTTAAATTAAAATGTTTCCCAGCTAATAAGCAATATTAACAACCAATATAGAGCATTAGCTGATATGGAAGAACTGAAACCATTAACAACAGCAAATATATGCAGCTTCTGGTCTACAGTGCACACTGGGGACTTTTGCAAAATAAATGGTAATAAATATGGAACTTTTGGCTTAAGCCAGAAGGCTGTCAAGACACATATGTGTGCTAGAGCCTAAGTACTTCTCTAAAGATGTCGAAGTTTCAGAAAAAATTAAGTTAATATTTCATAAAAAAAATTATTTTATGCATAAAATATAATGGATATAATGGACTGCACATCGTGCACACAGTAGTTTAGAAGTTCCAAATTTGTAACCATTTATTTTGCCAAAGTCCCCACTGTGCAATGGCTAAAACTAAAACCACATTAACCACATGAACACATGTTTCCTGTTATATTACAGAATTATGTCCATACCTCGCCCCTCTTCAAATGTCGAAAGGATTTGCTCTTACCAAAATCTCATGAAAACAAAACAAATGAACAAAGGCTTTATGCTCCAACAGTATTAAGTTTTATCCAGTTTAAAGATTTATTGAAGTCTAAAAACTCTTTTTGTTATAACTTTAAAATTTTTACTTACATATCGTTACCTTAATACAGAAAGGTCCCAAAAAATCGATTTAAAAGGACTTAGGGCTTAATACAAAAGAGGTAGAACTCGAATTTTCGATATTTTATAGGAGAAGGAAAAAAACTGGAGAAAAACTTAGGCACTTACATGTAGCAATGATTTTTTAAGTTGTCATAAGTCCTTGATTTTGAAAACGTTTAAAGACCTTTCCTAAAAAATTGAGATACTCCCTTTTTATATTAAGCCATCGATATGTAAGTATATGTTTTGTGTTCCTTTTTTTATTTCTTTGTCAATGAATTTTATATAATTTTTCGTTAATAATATTTTAATAAAAAATATTTATAATTTTTTGGTACTCTCGGCATCAAAAAAGTATATAATTTTTTTTTTTTGTATCGTAATGCAAATCTCATCTCCCATCACTGATTGGAGGTCTGCTCTGTATTTCGAAATGAAAGAAAATATATTCGAATTTGCATGTTATTAATATTAAAATTCGAATCTGTATGTTGTTAACATTACAAGTCGAAAGCATGTGCTTCCGTTTCGAATTACAGTTTCAGTTCGACGTAGAATAGATGCACAAATTGCTTAGAAATTAAGATTGCTAATAAATATCGCAGTTAGTGGATGTTGAATCTGTGTGAGAGTTATTGGACTGTCATAAGATGTGTTGAAACCACCCTGCAGAAAATTCGGTGACAATTGAACCAAGCGTACTCATCCTATGACTAGAGAAAATGGGAGTGTTAACAAAAGTAGGGAGTAGTATATAGTGAAAAGAAGACATATCGTGTAAATGGTTATATATTATATATTTTTTCTTGAATTGGGACTCGTTCTAGTATTGTAGTAAACGGCACTGAACATGTTTGATGTGGCTGAATTCAGGACCTATCAAATAGTATAAAAATATCTTTTTTTCATTGGATGCTCTCTACAGTGGAAGCTGAAGCAGTGGCCCATAGCTAACGTGGCCCGATGTGGCAAAATGCGGGACATAACCCATCACAAAGCGGGATTTTGAAGAATATATCCTCAAAAAGCGGTATGTACCTAAGATACACAATTTTCACAGTTTCTAACATGAGAAAATTTTAATATACATAAGTATAGGTAAAGCAAATTTAAAGTTTTTTTTGAAGAACTCCTGAAAACTCGAACTTCAAGAAATTCTGAGTATACGTCTATGACCAATATTATCCGCCAGCATTCACTTCAAAAAAGTGCGTATCCTTCAGAAAATGCTAAGTTAAAAACTTGGCTATCGGCCCTGTTCTGTAAACCGAATCCGAGTAAATTTCTTGTTTTCAAAAAATTAATAATGGTCCTGCAGACGTGTTTAAAATCATACACAATAATTTGGGAATCTATATAATAAAAAAATCTAATAAAATATTCCTATTGTCGGAGTTAGTTTTCTAAAATCGTGCAATTTCAAATCGATCGGTTTACAAAACAGGGTCGAATATCTAGTTCAAATTCAGAAATAGGTTCATGGGCAATAATAAGGGGGGGGGAGGAGGAGCACTTTGTCAATAAATTTGCCTTACTTTTTTCCGTATCGGTTGCCTCATTTATTGCAAAAGTCCTTTCGAAATGCATTATAGCTTAACAGAGCTCTGTTAGGACACTAATAGAGCTCTGTTAAAGCGCAAGGTTTGTGTCAAGAATTATAAATCTATACAAGCACAAACTTGAAATTCCGACGATTCCGACAGAAAGTAATTTTGAAACTCTTCATGATATGTTAATAATGAGAATTGTATTCTACAAAATTGGCTGCTACAAGCGTGACACTTCATCACAAAACGGGTGTAACGAAGCACACAGTGATTTTGATAGTTAAGCAATAACTAAATTTAAAAACTTGAATTTTTATCACTTGCATTTGAATAAAAATCTAATAAGAGATAAAAATTTCAAAAGCAGGATGTCTGGTCGGGTTACCTACCCATAAAGGTTTCAAAAGTATATCAAAAGCTTACCATCTACACCAGCTATGTCCAAACACACATACACTGATGTTTTCATTTGAGGTAAACAGCTTTGAAAGCTCTTAAATTTGTTCTTGTTTCTTTGCAAAGTAAGAGCAAGCATTGCTGTCTGCTGTGTTGTTGTTGTGGATGTTGTACTCTCGTCGGTGTGAAAGCACAAAAAGCTTTTTATAAAAGTTTGCACATTGTGCATATAGGTTGGACGTAGCTGATCTAGACTGAAAATTTAATTTTAGCTAATCAGCCAATGTTGTATCTGAGTTAATTTAAGTTTCATTTGTGTTAGCTTAGAGAGTCATGTTTCCATGTAAGCCGTCGATCAAGGTGTATACCAAGGTATTTCACTTGTCAATGTTGACGAACAACTCTCTCTCTCTCTCTCTCTCTCTGAACACACTTTTGTTCGTTCACTTCTATAACTTCATCCATAGTTCAATAGGATACTATTACGAATATTATATATTATATGTACTACGAATATTTTTTTTGGTTGAGTATGTCTATATAAGAAACACTCCGCTGGGGCATGAATTATGTATTACGAATATTTTTTTTTTTTTTGGTTGAGTATATATGTACATATGTATGTATATAAGAAATAATTCGCTGCGACATCTGTTCACTATGAAGGTTAAACAATGAATCTGGAATAATCCCGTAACTATGCTTAGATATTAACCTGAGCTTAACTGGTACGTACTTATACTTTTGAAATATGAGTGCCCCTATGATTGGGTAGGTAGTGTGCAAGCCTGCCATGCCGTAGCTTGATAGTTTGAATATAATTTTTTTTTTTACTGAAAAATGAAAATAATAAAAAAAGCTCTTAGCCGATATTAATATTATATTTTATATAATTTTAATATCAACTAAATAAATAAATAAATAAAAAAAGTTCAATGTCGGAATGACATTTATATATAATTTATATTCTACACGGAATAGGTCCCTATAAGATAGTTAAATGATAAGTCACAAGTTATATACAAAGTATCAATTAATCCCATCCTAGGCCATCCCCATGGAAAAGTGACTGGTCCACTTCATAGGAAGTGTTAGAACTCGGACTGGTACCTATCACTTGGGGATCGGTCACGTGGCTAGTCTTGTGCCAGTTCCATTTCCTGCAGGGCAACATCATACATAGGAGGGCGGATCAATAAGACCGTGACTTTTCGAACTTCCCTCACAGCTATCAAGTAATAGACTACCATTAAATTTTGAGCAAGACTCATTATTTATTTTGCGTTTAACAGCTGTTCAAAACATACAACCTCGTGTAGTTTTCTAAAAATGGAAAAACGTGAATTTCTGGTGCTTATTTTTTGCGAAAAAAAACCGTCAATCAAAACAAGGAAAAGCTCGCTAAATACTATGGGCACTCTGCATCATCGATTTCATTGGGTCACACAAGCACAAATGACGCTGAACGTTCTGAACGCCCAATTGATGTCAGTACACCCGAAAATGTTGTTGATTGTTGATGCCATAGGCATTTCATAAATGATTTTCGATTTTAAATGATCAGCTGAGCTTAAGAAAGTTGCCTGCAAGATGCTATCAAACGTAAATGTGTGACAACTTCACAGGATTGTTTGGAGTTGTTTAACCGCAATTCGTATGAGTTTATGTGGCGTTTTGTAACTGTGAATGAAACATGGATCCACTACTGTACTTCGGAGACAAACCGCAGTCTAAGCAATGGGTTTCTCCGGCTGAACCTGCTCCCAAGAAGACAATGTGAGTTTATCGGCCAACAACAACTGTTTTTTGGTTGTTGTTGTACGCGCGATAATCTACATCGATTACCTTCCAAAGGGAAAAACAGTAAACGGCAAATGTTGTGCCAAATTATCATACCAATTTAATGAGGATTTAAAAAGAAAACGACCCCATATGGCCGAGAAAAAAGTTCTTTTTTTTTTATCAAGCTAAGGCACTAGTGCACACGTGTGCAGTCTAAATGTCAAAACTCTATGAATTGGGCTATGAATTGTTCCTTCATCCACTTCCTCATTCTAAACCTAAAGAAATGGCTCGGTGGAAAGAGATTTAGCTGCAACGATGAAATTATTGACCAAACAAATGACTATTTTAAAAACCTCGAAAAAACCTATTTTTTTGGAAGGGATACAAAAACTGGAACTAAGTGGACTAATTGTGTTGAGTTAAAAGGAGATTATGTTGAAAAAATTTTTGTTTTGAAAAAAAAAACTTTATTTCATTCAAAAAGTCACGGACTTAATTAAAATTTTACAGCCTTATTTATAAAAATTATTAAGGCTTTATAAAGGTGTTTTAAGAAGTTTTTTTTTATAAAAATTCGTTTTAAAAAACCCTTATTAAGTTTTATAAATAAGGCTGTTAAGAATTACAATGTCATTCCTCTTATTAGTTTGATTTTTTTTTGCAAAATTTTCATTCTACTTCCGTTTTTTTTTAGAATATGCACTTAAAAATTACAAGCAATATTCATCAATATGTATTAATTGAAAATATCTATTAACTTATTTACTTTAAGCACCTGTTGTTTACCTTAATTGCAACAAGCAGCTTAATACTAAATACTCGCATAACTACTCGTACAATAAACAAGTATGTTTGTTTAAAGCCACTGTAATTAATTGTATCAAGACGTCTAAGAATATTAATTTGTTTTGTTTTTTTTTTGTAATTCTGCTACATCACATATTGTCTACCTGTACATACTCGTATGTACGAGTATTTATGTTTTTATAAATATCTAAGTGATTGTTATAGTCAAAGACAAAATAATGTTGAAATAACTGACTGAAGTGAATATTTAATAAATTAATTAAATTAAACTGTTAAAGAATATAATTATCTATTTAATAGAGTTGGACATTAATTATTTTTAATTAAAAGTTATTGCCAGCTTCTTTTTCCGTATTGAATGGATATAGGCAGTGTTTGAAAATTGATTTTAATTTCATTTGCTTTTGCTTGTGCTATTGTGCTATATATTAAAAATAAAAACAGTTTCAGTCAAAGCGAAATCACAAAACGATTTATGAACAGTTGCGCAGCACTTTCAGCAGTCGACGATATGAAAAGTTTGAATTTTGATTTGCTTATGCAGAAGCAGTCTACCTGCTTTTGCAAGTCGCAACAGTTTTTACCTCTTCGACTGTGAATGTTTGCTACTTACAAAATAATATATCGTGCCATATCCACTAAAAACCTTAGGCGACATAATTTTCGAAATAAATTTTTAAAAAGATTTTGCCAAAAACGAGGTCCTTTAAGCTTTTTGTTCCACCAATTTCAAAAATTTGGCCTAGTTTTGGGAAATGTAACTGTGACTTTTAATAATTTCAATGCAAGCGTACATACATTTACTCGTATCGTACCATTTTTAATAATGGCATAGTTTTCGCTTGTCATCTGTCAAGTAGATAGTGCCTGAGTCATATCTATTAAAATGGCAGGCTATTTCAAATTAAAAATATTGTGGAAATATCCTGTTTTACGAATATCAGTATGCGTATACGTTATATATCACGTATACGTAAGGATTAGGGTGTAAACTAGAGATCGATCGAAGGCGTTTTTTTTTTTGGCCGAAGCCGAAGCCGAAGCCGAACTTCGGCTAAAATCCTAAACTTCGGCCAAAACCGAAGCCGAAGCCGAATGTTTTAAATTTTAAAAATGATACTTGTTTTATATGAATTAAGAAAAAAGTTTGCTTTCTTGAGATCACTGCAATAGCTGTAATATTTATTGGATACATAACAAGAAAAATAAAACTATTTTGCAATTTCTAGATTGCTTTTTCATTTGATCACTCACAAGAACGTCCAAGTAAAAGAAAATAGAAAGCAACAGGGTTGTATTTCAAAGCAACCCTTTCAAAACGTTAAACACAATAGAAACTGTCGGCGAGCAACGACCAAAAATAATGTTATTTTTCAAGCTTGGAATGAAAAATATTCGGCTTCGGCTAATCGGCCGATTTTTGCCGTAGGCTGAATGTTGGCCGATTACCAATTTTTGGCCGAAGGCCGAAGCCGAAGCCGATTAATCGGTCGAACTCTAGTGTAAACCTGTTAAAACCTTTTCTTGTAACACATGATATTTTAATGCCGTTCGAAAGACAAAGAAACGTCGCATCGACAGTATAAAATATTTATTTTAATTTGTAACACTACATGCCCGAAAAAACTTACAACTTTATTTATATAAATTATTAAGGCTTTATAAAGGCTTTTTAAGAAAAATTTTGTGTGAAAATATGTTTAAGAAAACTTTTATAAAGCCTTAATAAGTTTTATAAATAAGGCTGTTAGTGTATTTGGCTAGTTTCTTAAGATATGTATAGAAAATGTTAAAAATATTTTGTCTCTCCTGTAAAATTTGGTTGAAGTGTGTTAGCAGTTTTACTCCCTAAGTCGATGATATGTTACATAAAACTGTTGATTAAAACTAAAGTCTAGATATCCATATAGAGCAGAGCTTTAAAAGAATGATTCTTTTTTGAATGAATCTGCGAATCATTTAGACAATGAATTATTATTTTTTTAATGCATTTATTTTGCCCAAAATATGTATTAAATCAATATATAAATGCATTCGTAATGAATTAAAAACTTTTATATGAATTCATTTCACTAAAAAAATTAATTCATCTACACGCAAAGAAAAAATATGGTTGAGGTAACCATAATCAAACAGCAACATACTATGATTGAATTATATGGTTGCCGTCAAATCATATTATTGTCAATGGAAAAGCAAAGTTGAAATAATAGTATTTTCTGAGTTAATCAAAAATATTTTTACCTGAAGAAGACACACAAAGGCGTGTCGAAATATTGTATAAATATATAAAAATAAATATTGTTAATTTTATTTATATAAAAAAGACCTCAAGCTTAATTAAATAGTTATTAAATAAAACTAAAAGGTCAAAGAAATTTGCGAAAATCATTATCTACAAAAACAATTAACTTTGTTATACCTAGGGCCCGTTTCTCAAAACTACAAATTACAAATTTACAAGTAAAATACACACAAAACAACAATAAAATTTGTAAAAGTGTTGTTGTTTTGTGTGTATTTTACTTGTAGATTTGTAACTTGTAGATTTGAGAAACGGGCCCCTAATCTTATTATTGTAAATAAGACAACACTATTATTAAATGTGACTAAAATATAATTGATACTTACCATACCATGTTCTAATATTATAATAATATTATTAAATATGACCATAGTATTATTTTATGTAATAATAATATTTTGTTTTGAATCATATATTTATTAGCAAGTCGTTTGTTTAAAACATCTGTGCGATAAATCCGAAATAAAAATAAATTAATATTGTTGAAAGAAAATGTATGTACATATGTATAGAAATGTATACTTACATATATGTGTGTACACGAAATACAGACATATCTGTATACATACATATGTATGTACATATTATTTTTATTTATCTACCCTTTTGTTTATACTTTTTTTTATTTATTTAACACCACGCGTGCACTACCGATAGCTTACAAACGAAACACTGACCTGACAGAAGGTGTTTCTGAAAAAGATTTTTTTAAAAACTTAACATAGTATGATTTTGGATAACATTATATTGTTATTTACATCATATTCTTTTTGCTCAATAATACAAATTGTATTGTAGTCATAAATTTTTAACAAAACCTTATTGTTAAACTCTAACCATATCACACTTTCTATGAATATAATAATGTAATTATTAAATTCAAACATTACTGTCTTTATCGTAACGAAATTAATATTTAAAATAACAATAACTAGTTTTCAACGACCACACATTTGTTTCAGAGAACATAATATTGTTTTCTCAACCATTTTACAACCATATCTTTTCTTTGCGTGTAGAACTGAATTTCTTAAATGCATTCATTTCATACAAGATAAATAATTGATTTAAAATTTGAATACATTCATCAATAATATAATGGAAATGAATTTTAATTAATTTTTTCATTCATTATTTCCATTTTCATTTCGTCATTACGAATAAATTGTTGCTTAAATGCTGTACTAAGATTTTTGCAACGAAGCTACTCAATTTATTGCTTAAGCAATAATAAAAAAATCGATCTAAATAGGTCGTGTATTATATGAATAAAAAAATATACCAGTCAAAAATAAAATAAATTAAATAGAAGCTTCCTCAAAGGAATCGGTTGATTAATTTGATCTTTAGTTTCAAAATTTGTGTTGTTGCCGAGTAAGATCGACATTTACTAAGTGAATAATTTGCATAATGTCTATGCCGCAAAATTTATTCCACAGAAATAACAAAAATGTTTGTAAAGATTTAATGAACTTGTAAAAGACGATGGTTCATCCAGTTCGAAAGAGTGTAAATCTGAATTAACACAAAGGGATTAGCCTGAATTGGAGGATGTCACATCATCACCTGAAGTTGCAAATGTCCAACGCAGTGCGGTCGCTGTTGTTTAAGAAATAATTTACTATCAAAGTAGGTAAGACATTTTTATATAAATGCAGATGTCTGTATTCCTACAGCAAGAGTATCCAGTGAAGAAAACTAAAGAAAAAAGAGAAAAAATATCAGCAAAATCCTTTATTTTGACAAAGTGTTGACTGGAACAGCACATGTAACATCAAATTTTCTTCGTCATTTGCGAAAGCAAAATTTAAAAGAATACAACGAAAACGAAGAGCTGAAGCAAAAAACGAATAACTCCAACAAAACAAGCCCACTTTGACCATCTTATGCTGACATTCATAAAAAAATATGCAACCGGTGCTTATACTTTTTTGATTTATGAGTTTTATTTTAATTAAAACAGTGAATGAAAAAATTACTTACAATTCCTTTCCTTTAGAACCTAAAGTTTAGATTATCAATGCATTAATTCAAACTTTAATCCAATTCTTTTTTGTGGTTAACATGAACGCATTCAGAATTTTGCTGCATGAAGAATTCATTGAAACTTTAATTCAATTAATATTTTTAACTCTACGAATGCATTCAAGAATTTTTAATTCTATTAGGAATGCGTTCCAATTTTAATTCAATTCAAATTTGGGGCAAAGTGAATTAAGTTAATTTTTTCTAAATTCATTGTGAATTAAGAACCAAATATACAGCTCTGGTAAATATATGTATATACAAATGGCATTTGCTTACTGTATGTATTCAGATTTTTTAATTTTCTTAAAATGTAACCACAAACAGTTCTCTACTGAAAATTTCAAAATTTCGAGTTAATCCTCTTGCTGATTAAGTGCGATAACTATATGTATGTAATATAATTAATTTTTTTTTGCGTATCCTACTGCTTAAGCGACTTTTGACTCTTAAATTTTGATTTTGTAAAGGTATCGAGCCAATTACTGTTTAATACAACTACATTACAGAGATATCAAATGCAAGGGTTTTCTAACCCAATTGCAAAAAATTAATTAATTAATTAAAAGTCGAAATTTTTTTTTGCAAATAAATTGTTTTAAGAATATCTCGTGATTTTCTATTTATTAATAATAAGTGAAAATAATTGTTAATATTTTAACACTTTGACATTAGAAAATGTGCACATTTTCGTAAACGTATCAACAATATACGAGTATCCTTGAGAAAAAGTATTTCACGTTTGCGCTAGTTCATGCAAAATATACTGGATTCTTAAAGATTTTGAAGACAGAGACTTCTTCTTTACTCACAGTTCAAAATAAAACAATAAAAGCTACATTTAATAATATAAATAAAATTCTATTAGATTTTGCAAAGGTTTAAATAATAAACTCAATAAATTCAATTTTCAATATCAATTCGTTATGTGTGCCAGCAGACAAAGAAAATAAGATTAATGCTTAAATTATTTTTATGAATTTTTTTCTCATATACAGATACATACATACATATGTATGTATGTTTCATTGAATACATACCCTTATAAAAAGTTAAAAAATTAATATTTTGTTTAATACACGTATTTTATTAAAAATAACATGCAAATAATAATAATAACATTGAACAAAAAAGCCAAATTGGTTGGGATTTGTAACGCATTCCAACGAGTATAAAAAATTATTGTAGCATAGACAACTCAAACAAAAGTGATATCATTCAAATTATGTTGAATTAAACATAATAATCTACAATTGTGAAACAAAAAAACAGAACAAAAGTGAATCTGTTTTGATGATTAAGACGCTAAAAATATATCTTAATTTTCGTAAATAGTGCTTTAGAATTAACCATTTATTTGAGTTCTCTTCAACTTTTTAAATAAATTCGCTAAACATTTTCATAAAGTCTTTTTAAGAATAGTTTTGTATGAAAATTTGTGTTAAAACCCCTTTATAAGGCCTTAATAAGTTTTATAAATAAGGCTGTTTAAATATTAATGTGCCTTTCATACTTTAACTATTTATTTGTGAAAGATTTGAATCATTCGTTTAGTCCCCGTCTATATTATGAAACATTTGCTGGGAAAGGGACAGACGAATGAAAAAGGGTACTTTATTTCATGTTCATGTTTCATGCCATTCTTGTTGAGCATCTCATTCTACTGAACAGAAGAAAAAAAGGTAATAAATATACTAAAATACGATGATATAAATTCCTTTTTAACCGACTTCAAAAAAACGAGAAGGTTAACAATTCGTCTCTATTTTTTTCAGGTGTGCAACTTCATAACTCGCTACATTTTAGATCGATTGTAAAACAAGGTATAACTCCCATTGGTCCCATTGTATGGGCAGGAACACGCCCACAACTTGTTATATAGTTTTATGGTATTCCATTTACGTGATTACTGCGAAACCTATAAAAACACGTTTGGTTCTTGTCATTACACAATTTGAAAGTTAAAAAAATGAGCGGAGTTACGCCCATTAAAATTTATTATAATATATCACGCTGTTCTACTTAACCGATTTTTACGAAACTTACCACACAAATTGAGCTCTAAAATAGACAAAATCTTTTATCTAAAAAATGGGCGGAGTTACGCCCTTTAAAATTTAATATTTTATTTTGCGTGGTTCTACTTTACCGATTATTACAAAATTTTAAAACAATCGTGCATTTAAAAAATGGGCGGAGGCACACCCATTAAAACTTAATTTTATATTTCACGTACTTCTTCTATCAGATTATTGCATTGAAGTCGGTTTTTTTTTTGGCAGAAAGAATTATTTGTTAAAATTGTTTCACATGTTAATTAATAAGTATGATTAACAGTTTTGAGGCCTATTTTAACCTTGTTTCGTTAGCCCCGGTCCAGACTTCCAATTTTGTTGCAGCAACTTTTTATTTTTTTGGTGCAAAAGAGCGACAGAGGAATACAAAAAGTATACATATACATATTTCTATTTCTCACAATCTCACACATATTCAAGAATTGCTGCAACAAAAATTGCAAGTCTGGACCGAAACTTTTTTTCCTTTTCTGAGCAATTGCAACAAATAATCTTTCGCAATAATTTTAATATATTTAAAATGAAGCTGATAAGTGCTGTATATGTAAGTATTTTTAAAATGCAATTTCTATGGATAAATTTCGGCATTCGATATTGAACGAAATTTAAAAATATTTCCATATAAATTCCAATTGAAATATTTTGCAACTTCCTTCGATATCGAGTAGCGTAATTTGTCCTCCGGCCTTACGTACATATTTCAGCTGCTATAGTTTTCAAAATAAATATTATACAAATATTTCCCACAAACTTTATTTGCACTTCACTTTTTAATTTGACACAGTTTTAAATAAAAGCAACAGTGAAATGATATATGAACATAAACAACAACAACAAAAAATTACCATCAAAATCCACTATAGGTTTGTGATATACATACATACATACATAAGTGTAAAAAATTTATCAAAACATATTGAAGAAGAAGACAAAAACAAACAAAAAATTAACAAAAAATAAATGGTAACAAGAAGTAAACAAATCCTCAATTGCCGTTTCACAACTGCAAAATATGTGTATTACAATTTAGTTGTTTTTGTTTCATATACGAATGAGTTTTACGAATCAATTGTATTCGTGTATACTTACATGGTATGTCTGTATTTGTGTTTGATTCTACAATTCACGTATGTATGTGCTCCTAAATGGAAAATTGACAATTTATGCCTTTGTATGTATTTATGTAAGTATGTATATATGCATGTATGTATGTATGTATGTATCTAAAAGTTGATTTGAACATCTTAAGTACATATTAAGAATGCATTTAAATCAGGCTAACGATGCTATTGGTTAAATAAGCAGAAGATGGTGTACTGATGAGCTTACGCTGCACAGTGGGTCAATTCATGTCTTTTTTCTTCAAAATGGGGAAATAACATAAAAATCGTAAATAATCAAAATTACGAGGGCACACTAATAAATCCATGACTTTATGAATAAAATATAGGTTTTTGGATAAATGATTATTTTATTTTTGCTTATACGCTTGTCAAACATTTCTCTAATTTTTTTATCTATTCCAAAAAATTAGATCATAAAAGAGCTGCTAAATGATTTCTTCGTTGGAGTCAACTATATTTTCTTGAGGCTTAGAAGCATAATATATGTAGTTACCCAGGCCTAATTTTGGAGAAAAGGATGGTTGAGGGAGCAAGTCGTGTTTTTGCTATGGAAACTGCACATGTGTGCACCCGGGGATTGTCCTGGCAGAAAGGAACTTTTTCTTAGCCAAATGCGGTCGTTTTTATTAAGTCCTTAATTATTTTACCCTTTTGAAGGTAGTCAATGTGGATTATTCCGTCTGCATCCAAAAAAAAGTGTCGCTTTGAGTTTATTGGATGACAAACCCAGCCTGGCCATCTTTAGCGACAACTTACCTTGAGGAACCCACTGTTTTGATTGCTGTTTAATTTCTGGTATATTGTAGTGTATCTACGTTCGGCCTACGATTGCGAAACGGCACAACAACTTATCCGTATTGTGGTTGAACAGATAAGCAAGATAAGATGGGTGCTATCTTATGGAAAGAGCTATTTGCTATGCCTATGGCTGCAGCAATCTTTCTAATCGGCCAATACCATATAGCAAATTTCCTCAATTGTTTTTGGTGTATAGACTTAAACTGGGCGTCCAGAACGTTTAGCATTTTCGTATATAATGAAATACAGTACACAAATTTTTTAACATTGAAATTGATGATGATGAGTAATAGTATTATATATTAAGCTTAGTCTGGGTTTGAGTGATGGGTTTTTCTGCGAAAAATAAGGCAAATTCACATTTTAAATTTTCACGTGATATTCTGTTGAAATTCGAAGTAATACCAGCTTAATTTTTCCGAAGTTATTATTACTGCGAAAGTAAAGGGAATAGCTAAGAAAAAACCTAACGATGTAAATAAAAAAAGAAAATAAAAAACAGACGAACATCATATCGAAAACAATAGGGCTCCATTTCACCTATGCTTATACTTAATATATACGAGTATGTATGTATATATTTGCATATATGTTAACAATAATGCATTTAATAAATTAAATTTTTTCAAACCACAGTGCGTAGTAAATGAAATGACATTACAATTTGAAGTAGAACTGGTCGGTCATACAATTTGAAAGAGTCTCTCTTGTTGGTAGCAATCACAACAAAGTTGCTGCATTTGTCTTGTAGTTTTTAGTTATAACTTGTTTGCATGTCTATAAATTATGTGACTGACTTTAAGAATCTTCTAAGATTTCAGACTTAATGTTCATTTTGCTTGTAGCCACTACAATTTATATGTCGATGATGATAATAATGATGATCAAGTTGTAGTTGTTTTAAAAAGTAAAAATGCAAAAAAAAAACTAATGAAAAAAAAACGGAATACATGCAGAAGACTCAACTTGAGACAGGTCGAGGTTATATTGAAAACAAGCTCCTACGGTTATTTAATTTATGTAACTATTTCTATGTATTTATTATTGCTCTCCAGTTACACGTTGCGAAAAAGTCTAGTATGTAATTCGCTGTATGACATTTTTCCTTTCAAATCTACATATGTACGTGTGTATATAATAACTGAATTTATTGATTATTTCCAAGCATGTTAAATTATTTATGAAAAACCTACTGTCAATAATATGCGGCCATTTGTAATTAAACAGATAATAAAATAGAGGAATTTTTGTTAAAGATAATACCAAACATGAATGAATCTTTTCACAAGGAAACGATGATTTAGTATATACCTAAATTTTTCTGAGAAAATTCATCAAAAATTGGCAAATGACCTTTAAACTAAACTACCGATTTACTTTAAAATGCTTAAGTTATTTTTATTCTAAAATTTTTTCAAGTGTATAATAAGATGTCGCCGCTTAAAATGTAAAAACCCATAGCAACGAGAAAACATAATTTATTAATTTTTATTGTTAACTAGCTTAACCCGGTGTGCTTCGCTACCCCTCTCTCCCCCATAAATCTCAGTTGAAAGCAGTGAAAGCAGTTACACATAAGTGTGTAAAAGTAAAGTCAGTGAGTAATTATTGTTGTACAAACAGTGAGCGTCGGCAGAGTGAGTCTTGTGTGAAATACAGCAGAGAGGAGAAGAGGTACATATATTACTAAAAATACCAAAACTAAACTTAACACAAGAATAGTTATAATTAATATTAAAGTTTATATAAGTCCTGTAAAGTTATACAAATTCTTATTGCACCAGTTTTCATATTAGCTAACCATATGTTTATGTATGGCTATTATCATTTGTATTTATATGATTAGCAAGAACAAAAACTTGGTACAATACAACCCGCTTAGAAGGCGAGAAATATTCTTTCGTGTTCGTATCATCACCCCAGATTAGCTGCACTGATTGTGCAGATGCAACCAGCGGGGACTTGCTTCTTTTTTTAAAATGTCCACCGATTTATCATTTTGATCGCCATAAATTATCAAATCTCTTGAGTGTTTGCAATTAATACTTAAGTTTTTAAATCTAGGATTTAGCTTAGTATTCAAAACTTTGTAGTTGTTGTTGTTTATTTATTGTTTCTGCTAGAGATGTCTTATTCGAAGATCAATTTCATTTTCAAAATGTTAAAGGTTTTTCTTTTTATTTCATTTGCTTTAGAACTCCATATAAAAGTATGTATGAATATGTGTAGTATATCTATATTTTATAGTTCTTGTAACATTTTATTATTTAATTTTATTGTATTCATTTTATTTGTCAGTTGTTGTTTAGTCTATTTGATAGTTTTTTTTTTTTGAAGTTGCTTGTTAATAAACATGCAAAATAAATACTGTAGGAATTTTTCTATGGCAAACAAGTGTTTGTTGTTTTTGCTGTCGGTGTTTATTGGCTGTCACATTCACTTTTAAAATGTTTGATGGAAAATTAGCATGCAACTATTGCGATTGCTTCAATTTAAACAAAGCGGATGCAAAAATAATTAAATTATGTTCATATTTCTTTTGTTCGTTTGCTTGAGAGTGTGTGCGGCGAGAAATAATTTTCAAATACCCGGAAATTTAATATACTCATAAGTTGTTTAGATTTTATTGTTTTTATCTTTTTTTCGGACTCACAGTTGCTGATGTTAATTAAGCATTCTTTTTACCATATTTAGTAACTTGCAAACATAGGAGTATAAAGATACACATTGCCTCCCCAAGAATTGCTTTTGCACCCCCTAGAATTTTTAAAAATTGCCTGTAGTTAGCTATTTTAATAAAGGGTGTTTTTTCTAGAGTGACATAAGTTTAGATCATAATAAAACAAGGAAGTATATTTGTAATATAAATGAAACGGGCTTTATTGGCAAGAAAATTTTATTAAATTAATATTTGAATATATTTCAGCCCTGTGGCCATCACCAATTTTCAACAACTTTTCACAGCATTTGCGGCCGTATTTCGCCGAGAACTCTCTGAATGTTGATTTCCAGGTGTTCAATTGTTTGTGGTCTATTGACTTAACTTAACAACAAAGAAAATAATCCAATAAGGTTAAATCACACGAACTTGGTGGCCAATTAATTGGGCCATTATGTGAAATTATTTTTTCATCTAAAGTTTCTTTGAGTAAATCAATTATAGCGCCCGCTGTGTGGCATGTGAATCCGTCCTGTTGGAACCACATATCAGCAAAATTAATGCCAGGTATTTGAGGTGCAAAAAAATTTCGAATCATGTTCCTATATCGTTCACCATTGACAGTAAAATTCTGACCATCGCCGTTTTTGAGGACATAGGGGCCAATGACTCCGCCAGCCTATAAAGCGCACCAAACAGTAATTTTCTGTTTCGACACAAGCTTGTGGACTCTCCTCACTCCAAATGCAACAATTCTGCTTATTTACGTACCCATTCAACCAGAACTGGGCTTAATCGGAAAATGGAAGAAGTGCACGAGGAGTTTGATGAATACAACAATTATTTTGATTAAAAATTTCAACAATTTGCACATGTTGCTCTGGCGTAAAGCAAACTAAACAAAAATCAACTATCAGCTGTTAAATGGGTGCTCAAATAAAGCAGTGATGCCAACTCAAAGTTATGATAAGAAAACACCCTTTATTTATCATGAAGGTCACCAGTCGTATATTGTTCGGTTTGGAGTAGTAATTTTGCATGAACTGAGTATCATTACAATTTTGTAATGTCTTTTTAATACATGATAGATAATAAAAAATACTTTGCACCTTATTTATAATTATTATAGATCACAGGACATTTATATAAATAACAGTTTTATAACAATCTGCAAAAGTAAAATGTGGAAAAAAATTCCCATAAGATTCAATAAACTAAAAATTTTGCATGCAGTGAAAATATATGTTAAAGTGTTACTGTATTTTTATTACATATCAGCAACAATAATTTTGTTTCTTGCACACAAATGAGCGGCTATAACTCCATCCAGTTCCCTGCTTAAATGGCATGTAAATGAATACTTATTTTGACAAAATTATACAAGTTTTAAGTATTTTTTTTTCTCTTCCAATATTTTTACATTACCGATTTATTGACAAAAGTGACGATAATGGATGGCATAAAGTGCCACCAATACTGCAGTACATACATACATACAATATATTATTGTATATTGTATCGTATCGCATCGTATCGCATTGCAACGCGTCGCTTAGCCCGGCAGATGTTCAATAATAGGCTTCAGTCCAGGCTCTTCGATTACAAAATTCAAAGCATTCATTTGTTCTCGTATGTGTGTTTAAAACGAACGCTAAAGTGCTTATAATAGTTTTTTTTATGCCGCCACTAAATGCAACGATATTTTGCTACAAGTGATTTTCTTTGTAATTTTCTGCGATGATCATTAAAATAGAAACAGTAAAAAAAAACACCGATCATGTAAAATGAGAATTCTGTGTTTGCCAAGAAGTGTTTCTTCTTTAATTTTTAGTTTAAGCCTTGGTCTTATTGTATGCATATGTATGTATGTTTGTATTTTTTTTTTGTATATTTCTTTGGAGGGAATTAATTAAATGACTTAAATAAGTTGTACTAACAATCGTAGCTAATGTGCCAATCACATTTACGAGCAAGCACAAGTTTGAGAAGTATAAAAAAACCATGAATTTGTATTACGTTGAGACTTTAAGGCCTTAATAGTGGAAGTATGCATTAAAGTCCTGCACAAGACTATTTATAAGACCTTTCAAGACATGCGACATTTTTCAAACGCTTTACTATAGCGAAATATTCTAAAGCAAACGCTAAAAAACACTGTTGGCAAGACAAAGAACTCAAAAAAAATATTGCCAACAGTGTTGTTTAGCGTTTATTTTAGAATATTTCGCTGTAGTAAAGCGTTTGAAAAATGTCGCATGTCTTGAAAGGTCTTATAAATAGTCTTGTGCAGGTCAATAGTATGCATACGAGTATAACAACAGCAATACATACAGTGTTTTTTCTTTTCTTTTTTTTGCCCACTTGGGCATAAGAGGGATGACAGTGAAAAAAAAATGCTGAGTTGTAACACCTTGAGATCTACATATTTTGGTACGTTGCGGGTTGAGTTTCATGAAGAAAAAGAAAGAACATAAGTAATGATATAATTAGTGTAATTAAAGTAAAAAAAAAACAGTCATGTCACCTAAAATAAACGAATCAATTTGTTTGTTTGTATTAAAGCGTGACTAGACTACTCAACAGCACGTCTTAAAAATAAATTTTGTAATAAAGAACTAATTAACATGACGCATACATAAGATGCATACTTAAGGAATTAGTAAAATTAGGAAGTTAATAATATTGATCCTTCTAATTCTTAGATTCACTATACATGTATCACTTTGAAATAGTGTAGTAGGTATGTTCGTTGAGACTAGAGATGGGTGGTGCATGTCTAATTTTTCCAAAGTATCCAAAATGTACGAAATATGCATGCGAAAAAATTTCCCAGCACGACACAACACGCACAAAATCAAATTGAATAGAAAAAAATTATTTCTTTACATTCAAAGAAATACATATTTTTGTTTAATTTCAGAACCTTAAGCTTAATGCCCTAATTCAGTAAGAAGATTTAGGAGGTTTTTGTTTGAACATACTTCTGAGTTCTTGTTTTTGAATTCTCTAAATTATTTTCTTCAAAAATGGTTGTTGTCTTCGATAATGAAATATAAAAATAGTATTACCATGTTTTTAACCCCCGACCAAAAAAAACCCCGATATATCTAGAAAATATGTGATATTTTCTAAACGGCGTGACCGATTTTCGTCAAACGTTAAGTTAAGAACCTTCCCGATCAAGTCACCTTTCAAACAGAAATAAAACTAAATCAAAATTGGTCCAGCTGTTAGGGCACGGGCAGACACACAGATACACATATACACAGACACACACTACACATTTATAACACCCCTTTTTTTGGTCGGGGGTTAAAAATATATAAAAATATATGTGTTGGATATAATGTTTGGAACAAAATTATTTTGGTGTTTTTTCAATTTTGGCTTTTTTTTCATTTTTGGCGATTTTTTCGGCTTTTGGCGACTTAGTTTAGTTTAAACGATTTTTTTAGTTCTAGCGCTTTATTTTTTCGTTTTGGCGATTTTTTTCGGTTTTTGACGATTTTTTTAGTTTTGACGATTTTTTAATTTTTTAGTTTTATGGCCTGTTTCACAATAACGAAACGAAACTTTCGACTGAAAATTTATATTGAAAACAAAAACAAATTTTCATATTTTATGGTTGTTTTCAATATAAATTTTCAGTCGAAAGTTTCCTTTCGTTATTGTGAAACAGGCCATCAGCCTTTTTGAAAACTTCAAGCGTTTGATTCTTACTGTTTGCAAGATACAGCAAGTTGTTAATATGACATAGTAAAAATTACATAAACTGATAGAATTTTTTAATTTTGGTTTTTAAAATTTCAGTGTTAATGTGTGTACTCAGTATAAAAATACACTGACTTTGAAAATTTCAATTATAATTTTCTATGTATTGCATTAAAGTTTAAACAGTTTTTGTTGCTCCTTTAATTTGTAGCGGCAAAAGTTTTACATATTCTGTGAAAATTTTAGGTCCGTAGCTCTTACGATTCTCGAGCAAACAGCCTGTGACACACAGACGGACATCATAGTGAAAACAATAGTGCTCCTTTTCACCTCTGGTGCACGGATTAAACCTAGATGTAATAGATAATAAGATTTTTCCAGCACACAATGTTAAATTATTCACTGCTGGAATACCACGATGTTAACTTCACTTTTCTATACACAAGATTGCCCGCTTAGATAGCTGTTGCATTGAACTTTTTGTATATAAAATAGAGTTTACAGAAGAATGTTAGCAACATTATTACAGTCACGGGACATACATTGCTCAATGCTGGAATACCACGATGTTAACTTCGCTGTGCTATACACAAGATTGTCTGTTCAGCTGTTGCATCGACATTTTATATATAACATAAAGCGTCCAGAAGAATGTTAGCAACATCGTTAAAGTCACAGGACATTCAGTAGATTTCCATCAGTCATGTATCTGTTGCGTTTTACAATTCGTTCTGTAGGTGTCATGGGACGATATCTGTAAGGATGTTAGTACACAAGTAATTGCGTGTGTGTATTTATACAAATTTCTCATAACTTAAGAATGTCGTTACCAATTGACAATCTAAAGACCTTATTAATACCCTGTTTCCACAAGTCAGGCAGACGAGTCGTCTAGAAAATTTGTATGAAATTCACAAAAAAAATTTATGCTTTTCATATGAATTTCATACTCAAGTCGACTGTTTGGATTGTAGAAACAGGTAGTTAGATATTGCGAGAATTGAACCAGTTCGAAATCGTCCATTTTGGGAGTTCTCGAGAACAAAATTTTCAAATTATTATTTTTTAACTACGAATAGCTTAACAACAACGCAAAATTTAATTAAAGTTGATTCGAGGGTAATGAGGACGAATAATTGCCCTATAAGTCCAAAAGTCTTAGTCAAAATGATTTTCAGTATTCACTTACCTTTTGTTACTTCAAATATAGTGCCGAATGTTTCGAGTTTGAGCTTAACTCCTCAAATAGTTCGAGAGATATCGTTGTCAGAAAAAATTAAAAAAATGTGTTTTCATAAGTACTCTAACATAATTAAAAAAAAACTTTTTATATAAATTAAACAGTTCTTAGCGATAAGTTGCAGGAATGTCGTGCAATGTCAGAAATTTTCCTTATTTTTTCACGATATCTCTACTATACTTTTTCTCTTACAAAAATGCGCCAGTCATATTATGTCAAGAGCTGACATTTAAGCTCTTTTAGCAGTAGACCTGAGCCCCTAATATTGTGCACCTCTGTTGTGATCAGATCCCAAAGTAGTAATGTCTCGCTTACAAGTTGCATGTTATACAATTTAAAAAAAAATATGTTGCATACACACCACTACATACATATTCATACATATGTATGTAGTATGTACAACATTACCCTGAAGGAAACGTGGGGTTAAGTGTACCCAAGTCACCACTTTTGTCAACTATTTTGGTGACATTGTCAACGGAGCGTCTACATATTAATATTTTTTTTTGATGCGTAGAAAACATTTTTTCAGATACACACAATTATGCTTCTTCTTAATGTTTTATTGTTTTGTTGAAAATAAAAGTGGCGTCAAACAAAATTTAAGTGTTTATAAATATTAGATTAAGAAATCAAATTAAAAGGTTAGAAAGGTGTATTGAACAAAAATTAAAAAAACATTTATATAAAAGAAATTACAAAAAAAAAAACAAATAAAATAACAATCCATATTGTGTAAAAATAGAAAATTAAAAATTTCCAGTGAAAGTGCTAATTATGGAATCTTTTTTCAGATCCATACTTAAGTAATCAGTATAATATTACTATTGGCATTTCCTGCAGGTGTTGACAGCGTCCATAGTGAATCAGTACAGTTTTACTATGGACATTTCCCACAGTGTGGTGATATCGTCAATAGTAAGTCAGTACAATCTTACTACTGACATTTTCGCCATATATGGTCCCACAAGAACTACCTAGTCAGTATTGACGAAGTCTACTGGTAGATTTCGTAGGACAAGCCTGTGTTAAATGTCAAAAGTAGATAGCATTATTTGGGGTATAATTTGTCAGTAGTACTGGTGACATCGTCAATAGATAATCAGTATAATTTTACTATTTACATTTCCTGCAGGGTAATGTTGCATGTTAAATTTTTGTATATCCAAGTACAAACACAGCTTATTACTTAGATGATCGTGTTGGACCTTGTGTTAACTTCTATGTTAAACTATGTTACAACAGCAACATACATACGTGTTGAGAGCCGCTAACTATTTAAATTTTCAGGTTAGAGTTTAGAACAAGGAGTGTACAATTTTAAATACTCGCATATTCTATGGCATCGTCATTGCACTTAACTTAAGTGTCTCCGTTGGTTAAATTTTGTCCAAGATATTGAGGTAATACATCCTCTATTGTACGAGCAACGTTGTTAATATTGTTCAGTTAAGGTTGATTGTTTGGAGTGGCAGTTATGGTGTCATCTTCTGGAAAAAAAAGAAAAACACCAAAATTATACGTATTACTAGACTGACACAAGTCGTGCACGATTTGTTTTTGTTCATTCATCTTGGTTTTGGTTCTCTTTTGTCGACAATTGCTACGAGTATTAAAGTATTTTTAATATTGGACTTTTTTTGTTCGATGCCCAAACTTCATACCAATATCTAAGCAAAAAAAAAAAAAATGAAAACAACTGACACAGTACATCACAGAATACAACTCATAATATTGAGTGGCAGTTATATTGTGTAGTTGTTATTGTTACAAGTGAGTTTATGTCATTAATGAAAAATATTATTATCTGTGGAAACATTAACAATGTTTTTATGTTCGAATTACAATTACAAGCATGTATTTGGGGATTTGCGCATATATTTACTTTGCAATGGTGTGAGTAATTGAAGCTCTACACCAGGTTCAATAATGTTTTAATGCTTTTGCAGCGCAGCTTTATTTTAAGCACTTTCTAAGGAAATGAACAGTAAAATGCATATGTATATGTAAAAGAAAAGTAAATTTCTTAAAATGTGCTTATATGTATGTATTTTTATATCCTTAAATAAAAAATGAATTTTGTTTATATATTTAATAATACATTTTCCTGCTATATCAAAAAAAAAAAAAAAAAACAATTGCATATCTTAAGGCGCCACTTAATATAGAAAATTAAAGTAGGAAATATTTACTTCTAGCTCGCATAAGTAAATGCGAATTTTTTTAAACTTTCCTTTATCTGAATGTTTTCAAAATAATATATACATCCAATTTTTTATTTTTTAAGTGGAATTGAAAACGCAAAATAATTTTCAGCGAAAATGGGTTAGGTTTCTGGAAGCAGGAAGCAAAATTTCAGGATTTCCAAATGCTCAAATAGAAGGAAATTAATTAGTTTTTAAATATTTTTAAATGTGCCTAAGTTGGCCATCAGAATGTTAGAGCCAAACATTTAATCCTGTATATCCTCTCATCTCTTATTAATTTATTTTCGGTTATGCGTTTATGTGGTGTTGGCTGAAGTAGTTAGCACGTTGACTACAACATCGAATATCCTGGGTTCGAGCCCCATATCTAACAGTCATTAAATAGCAACACCACGCATTTTTCTTTGTATCAGTTGTTGTATGAAAGTTCAAGTAATGAAGTCATATGGGGGTAAGTCTGTAGCATTTTTTTTTGTAACGTGTAGTACATACAAAAGTCAGTGTATGACTTTAGCAATTTAATAACTTGCTTAAATTTATTTTCTTTTTGTTCATTTGGGTTGGAAATGAATAATGTTTCGCGGCAAACAGTTTAAGTCATAAATATAATTCTGTAGAAATATTAGTATATTGTAGAGTTAATAATTTTGTGTTTAACGTTCAACTTCGTTAAAATTTATTTTTTATTTTGTTGTCTGTGGAAATGTGTTTATGTATGAAATGCTTGCCACTAAACTACCCTGTAGTAAATAAAATAGTCAGTTGAGAAAAAACACTAACTTATAAATTAATTATTTTGCAAGTGACTACAAATTGGTTTAAATATCATGCAGATATCAACCAAACATATTGAATAGAAGCACACTAAGAAACAAATAAAAGCAAAATAAGTAAATGAAAAGAAAATAAAAAAATAAAAAAAAGCATGCCATGAAAACAAATGCCAAATGTTTGTGTTGAAAAAAAAAACTAAATAATTTCAATAATATTTTCTATGAGCGGTTCGTATGTATGGATATATTTATGTACATATGTACATATGTACGAATTTTTTATTTTTAGTGAATATAATAATAATAAATATTTATATAGACATATATGTATTTATATATTTACATAGATATATATGAATATATACATATATGTATATATATAATATAAATATATGTACATATATCTTTTTTTGCTATAATATTAATTAACTACAAATTGGTTGAAAAATAAGTAGTTAGTAGTCAATTTAAAAGTCATGCAGAGATGGCCAATTGACTACCGCCTATGACATGCCTATGTTAAAATAGTGAGTCGGCGACAAGGAAAAAAGTCACTTAATCAACCAGTTGTGGTTATTATAAAACCAGTTTGAAGTTACTTACAAATGGGTTTGAGTTCCTATAGGGTAGTCACAATATGTATGTATGTACATATGTACTATGTATGTGTAAATTTCTGTATAATATATGATACTTTTCAAAGGTGTGATTTAAATCCTAATTTAAGATAGACTCGTTCACATAGATATATAAATACATATGTATATCCATACACATGTATGCATTTGCAGCAAAATAAATGGAAAAAAATAAAATAATTGGTTGTGATTGAAATAGTTTTGTTGTTGATTGTTCTGCAATATAATGCATTATTTTAAGCACAAAAATTTTATTATTTGATTAAGATGTTACAACTTCAAATAAATGGTAATTTTCAGTTTTAATTTCTTCACTTGTGTTTAAGTTAATTAAGACAGTTTTAATGAACAACATTTTTAATCTTTATTTATCAATAGTAAAAAAACTCTTTCTAAGTTTTACATATTTTCAGCAATAAAAGCAAAATTAAAAATTTTATATAGATGGATGCAGATGGAGCTTTCCTATCCGAAACAGATAGTGTCGAAATTATAGAATATATTAATTGGGGTTCAGTCGGTGGTAACTGCTCTCGATTCCTATTGAGTTTCCTCAGGGATCTCACTATAAGAATTGTTATAGATGGGTTCTCATCAAATGAGTTCAAGTTAAATTCAAGGGTACCGCAAGGTTCCGTTCTTTCACCAACTCTATTCCTTATCTTTCTAACTGACCTTCTATGTAAAACTTTCAACCCTATCTATTCTTTCGCGGACGACAGCAACATCTGCCATTCTTTCTCATTCAGCAATAGACCTAGCCTGCCGGAGGTTGAAGCTATGCGACAAACAATGAATGAGATATTAAACTACGATTTAGCAAAAATTTCTGAATGGGGTCAAACGAATAGGGTCGATTTTAACACCCGTAAGACACAATGTTGTATGATTACTCATAGACGCATGACCGTATATGCTGCTGCCTCTGTAACTGTGGGGGGGGGGATGGGGGCACAAATATTAAGGAATCGGAAGGTCTTGATGTTCTTGGAATGAAAATTTAGTGTGATGTTCGATGGACTGAACACATTTTTCAAGTCACAAAAGAAGCATTCAAGTGCCTAGGATTTTAAAAACGGTGCAAGCAATACTTCGTCACATCTGATCTTTTCACTATTTATACCACTTACATCCGACCGAAAATGGAATACAACTCTCATGTATGGGCCGGCGCTTCAAAGTCTATTTTGGGGTTACTCGACCGCATACAGGAGAGGGCGAAGAAGCTAATCGGTAACAGTAGGGTATCCAGCTCTATTGACTCATTGGAGCATCGATGCAATGTGTGGTGTATTTCCTTGTTCTATTGTTACTACAATAGAATGTGTTCCAACGAAATTAGGAAACTTATTCCTGAAACCCGAACATTTTTACGCACAATACATGCTTCATTCAGGGCACCTCATTTTGTGGTGGATTGGCCAATAAATCGCACTACGCATTACAGAGAGAATTCCTTTTTTAGCCGTACTGTTCGTATGTGGAATAAACTACCTCCGGAAGTCTTTCCTATCACTTTCAACGCGGGAAAGCTTAAATGGAATATCCACAGACACTACTCCCTCTATCGTCCTCTCTATAACATATTTTTCTAGTTCTAGCCAATACATTGCATGAGTAGGGGTTATCCCCTGAGTGCTGTTCCTACTTAAAGAAATAAGAAGTTAATACCTAGTGAAAAAATTTAAAGTAATTATTGAAGAAATACTTTTTCTAAAGTATCAATAAGTGTGTTGTTTTGACTTTTCAGGAAGTGATTGTTAAGCCCGTTCAGATTTAGGGTGATGTAGCTGCGATAACGCTTCCGTTCTCTTTTGGGGGCCTTTCTTGAGTTAAAATAACAACAGCCAGGAGAGTTTTTGATATTTATTTTATCAATACTTTTTAGTCGTTCAAACAGCAACCAGTTGTTTGTGGTTACGGCGAAAAACGAAAATTCAATTGGTTTCTATGTTTATTCTTATCTCTATGGCCAAGGCGAATTGATTTGCAACTCTGCAAATTTGGCTTGTATATTTGTTAGTGTTAGAATATTTCATAACGTTTTGCATTGATTTGAAAGCAGAGAAGTTATGTCAGCTGGCTGAATTAAGATCACCTGATGTGAATTCGCCTTGGCTATGGCGTTATGGCGATTCACCTATAATTAAATACAGTGTTGCCCATAAGTTTGTTTTGAACAGCTGTTTTGTTATGGTTATGCTTATGCATGTTTAATTGAACGTTATATATAGGCGCTCTTTGGTAATGATCTACAAGATGATCTAAGGCAGTCCTTGCCAACAAGGACATTCGTGTGTGTATATACATTTGGGCATTCGTGTATGTATATTCATTTGTATAAGAAGCCGATGCTGCTACTTTGGTCAGCTACGAGTATGATCTAAAGAATGAAGATGTAGATGCGGTTTTTCACATGAGCACGAAAATTTCAGAGAAATTAATCAGTCGCCCTTATTAGTGTCACAGCCACGCATTAATAATCATAATAATGACAAATGTGTTTCAAAACTTCAATTTAATTATACAAATAAAATTCGCATCAGTTCGGCCAGAATAATAATAAAGATATATTACGAGTACAATAAATTTTATTTTATTTAAATTTTTTCTGCTACTTGTTGCACAAACATATTTAATATAGTTCGTTAATTCAAATTTTATAATTACGTGAATTTGTATACAATTAAATTGATTATAAAATATGTTGCATATACAGACATTTAAAAGTTAAAATAACTTCTAATACAAAATAATAAAAAAACAGTAATAAAGAATAACAATGGGACATCATTGGTGTTGTCGTTTCAGCAAAGGTGTGGACATTAATAATGCTTCTCTCTATACGTACGAATAATAACATGAAATATATGAACATCAAACCAATTTATACGTACTAATATTGAGTAGTTAGCTCCACCGCACAGTGGCGTGAATTAAAAAAAAAGTGGTAAAAAGTCCGCAACTTTTGAACTAGTTAACCGATTTCGATGAAACCAACTGTTTTGGAAAGTACAAGTGTTGAAATTTTTAGAAAGCATATTTTGAGGCACCCTGTTGTAAGACAGGGTAGCTCCAAACAGCCTCAAAGTGGGAAAGTGCGGGTATCGAAATTTTTTCGGAGCTTGTAACTTTTGTAAATAGGGACCGATTTCAATAATTTTTTCAGCGGGACAATCTACGTTAAGAAATAAAAATAAAACATGCTAAGAGTACCATTTTATCTCTTTCAGTTTCAAAGTTATTTGACTTGAAAAATTTATTTTTTAATTTTTGGCCCTGACTTTTTTTATTCGTTAGTACATAACTTCTTTATTACTTGGCAAAAATCAGTATGTTTTAATGTTTTTGAAAGAAAACTTCATTACAATTCATATAAAAAAAATTTCCATGATAGCTATAACTGAAATAATGACATTAAATGCATCGCAGCTTAAATAAATAGCTATTTTACAAGCTACGAATAAAAAACCGATACAAATATCAGGTAAAACCACACCCATATTGGAGATGTGCGCGCAGCTACCTTTGTCCTTGTGGGTATATAAATATACTGTGTGTATATAAATTCTTATATTTTATTGTATTTAAGTAAAGAAAGTATTTAATAACAGCTTCAAGAGTTTATAAAAAATGTGGGTTTGTTTGAGTAACAGATAAAACACGTAAATTGTTACCTGAGGTGTTATATTTGTGTATACATTTTAAGACTGATATAATGGCAAAGGAATACATATTATATACCGTTGAATAGACAATTGTATCTACTATTGTAATAACATAGAAAAAATTAAGAAACATTTGCAGTAAAGAAAATAAGATCAATAATTTAGAAAAAAATAAAAAATGTAGAAAATTAAAATTTTTAATCAAAATTGGATTTCGAATATTTCAAAAAGTATTGAAGGTAGGAGAATAATTTTTTTTAAGTTTGCAAAGCTAAATGTATACTATTGATAAAAATTAAAATGATTCCCAATTTATAATTTAATAATACTTTTTTCTTATTGGGAAAAATTGTGTTAGAAAAATTTTAGAATTTTTAGAAAATCTCCTCTCCTGCCTACATTTATGTGTAGGATGTCAAGAGTTTCTTACAGATTACTTACAACAAAATTATTTATTATAAAAAACCAAAAAATTTACAAAAACGACCGTGCAATTTTTTTGCCACATCCGAAAATCGGATTTTTTGAAAAAAAATTGCTAGTTTTCGACCAATGCTGAATGTAGGGTGCACCAACAAGAATCTCCAAAATTTATTTCACAGCCTTTCTCAATGTCTCCTTTCTCAGATACAATCAAAGTTTTTATCAAATACTTAATAATTTTTTAAAATATTCCAAAAAAATTAAGAATACTTTTTTCACAAAATATACCAAATTTTTTCATAATTTTTAAAAATCCAAATTGCAAAATTATTCCTTGCTACAATTTTTGAGATATCAAAAATGAATTGTAATGTAATTTTATATGAATTGTAATGAAGTTTTCTTTCAAAAACATTAAAACATACTGATTTTTGCCAAGTAATAAAGAAGTTATGTACTAACGAATAAAAAAAGTCAGGGCCAAAAATTAAAAAATAAATTTTTCAAGTCAAATAACTTTGAAACTGAAAGAGATAAAATGGTACTCTTTGCATGTTTTATTTTTATTTCTTAACGTAGATTGTCCCGCTGAAAAAATTATTGAAATCGGTCCCTATTTACAAAAGTTACAAGCTCCGAAAGAATTTCGATACCCGCACTTTCCCACTTTGAGGCTGTTTGGAGCTAACCTGTCTTACAACAGGGTGCCTCAAAATATTCTTTCTAAAAATTTCAACACTTGTACTTTCCAAAACAGTTGGTTTCATCGAAATCGGTTAACTAGTTCAAAAGTTGCGGACTTTTTACCACTTTTTTTTTAATTCACGCCGCTGTGCACCGTCACCATTCTCTTCTTGTATGTCACGTTTACTGCATTTACTTTGAGGTCAATTATAAATATTGTGTTTAATTCAGTTTTTTTTTCTATTTCTCTTTTTTAAGATTTTCTAAAACATTAATTATATTAATTGTTAAATTATAATATTTCGTGCAAAAAATCGTGTAGACATAAAGAACTTAAATCAGTTATTTTTGTTGCCAATTTTTTTATTTTTTTGCATACTTATGTTGGACGGAAATTCTTGTTTAACTATCATAATTTGAAAAATGAAACTCTGCAGGCGGATTTGAGTGTTTAAGTGTTTTCTAAAAATTTAATAAAATTAAAAGTGTAAGAGAAGATGACATATGTACATGCATAAATGCATATGTATGTATATACCCCCAAACAAAATGTTTCGACTTTTTCTGAAGTCAGAATTGTCGTACCGAATTCGTTAAGATATTTCGGTAGTTTGTCTGAACTCAGACTTTTCGTACCGAACTCGTTAAGAAATTTCGATAGTTTTTCTGAACAATTTTTTTTAAACATTAAAACTTTGATTTTTGAGTACATAAGTAAAAGTCTGTGAAATTTTTTTTAATACATATGTATGTATGTATGTATATGTTGATGAAAAATAAGGATTGAAACAAATATTAAAAAACGTGAGTATGTGCAAATTATTTCGACAATAGCAGCAACATAACGGTGAAGCGGTACTCTGCTATAAAAGCAAAAAGAAATCGTACCTACATCTCGGTACAAATTCTTACCGACTTATCGTAACGAATTCGTACCGACATATCGTTACGAAGTCGTGTCAACCATTTCATACAAAAATTGTTACGATTTCGGTAATATTTCTGTTCCGAAATCGGAAGATTTTGTCGACCAGTCGTTCCGAATTCTTTACGAATTCGGAGCATTTTGTTTGATGGGTAAGTATTCGAATTACTTTTAAATAGCCTTAAAAATTTTATTTAATATGGCCAAATTACTTATTAACGTCTAACTGCCATATCGAGCCATAACCGCCAAAAAAGATTTATGTTTGATGTCGCTCTAGGGCCTAGGCTTGCCAGACGGACTTGATTTGGCTGGATTGTCAAACTTTTTCAAGGCTTGTCAAGATTCAAGCTTAAAAGCTATTTGTCAAGCTAAAAATTAATTCAAATGTATCTTAGGTTTATTTTGATATGCTGATTGTATAACTAAAAATAATGTTGCAATAGCTGTCGAGAAGTATTTTCCACCTTTGCACAATATCACAATTAGGCGACACTGGTAACTTGACATCATAAGCGACCAGCTGATAAAATTATATTGTATTTCTACACATACTTTAAAAATTTATATGGCTTTGCAACTGCTTTTTTAATTAAATTTAATTTTTGTTAAAAACCATTTAGTTATTATTGTTTTAAAAATATTTTTTAAATTATTGTCAGGCTTTTTTTTTTGCAAATCAAGAATTTTTTTCCTTGAATGTCAAAATTTGTCACTATTTGGGTCTGGCAAGCCTATCATAGGCGCCGTGAGATATGCCGCCATCCTTTCTGCTCTATGAAGAAAAGCTTTTTAAAATTAAATATGAAATTTATAAATATTTAAATTACACTCTGCATTAGACGTGCAAATCCGCACGGTCCTGACAGTATAGCTTCGATAGTATTACCAAAGGGAAGTAAGCCTCTATACTCAGTTTGGCGATTTTGGTGGCCAAGTTTTTTTTATGGATCTGCAAAGATTTCGAAAATCAGTATGCTTTCAAAATATGGTGTCATCAGCTTTTGGCTAATGGCTAATTCAGACTTAGTGATAGTGCCTTACTCTATATGGCAATAATGTAGCTTAGAGTCCATTTAATAAATCTCATTAACATTTTAGGGCGAACATTTTTTTCAAGGATTTTTTTTGTAAGAGTAAAATAATTTTTTTTTATTTCTTTCAGAATAACTAACAGGATCACCTAATTTTTTGCTAACAATATTTGGCAATATAATCTGAAGATGTCTAGGCACCCTAGTATGTCATGCAGAGCACTTTTTAACTCAAAAATTTTACTTTTTCACAATTTTTTTTTCGAAAATCATATAATTAATGCACACTATCAATAAAAAACGAAAATTTAATTTCCGAATATATTTAAAGGAGCAGTCAGTACAACCGAAAACTATTCGAACATGATTGTGTATAATTTTTCGTTTCATGCATTCGCTTTGACTGGGACTGTTTACATTTTCAGAAGCAGAAGCCAAAGCAAGTACACAAATCAGAAATTTTTAAACGCTGCTTGTTAATACTTGCTATCTAGAGTGCGCTCTAGCTTCATAAATAAACATGTCAAATACTGTCGTTAAATCTCAACTCAATGGTCCGTCCACTCAATGTAAAAAAATCTAAATTAACGGGTAAGTTCAGAACTATATTCTAAATTTTTTCATTGATTGAAAAAAAAATTGTCAATATGAACCTATTTAAAATTTTAATTCTTAGGGTTCTTAAAATTTTGCGACCCCTGAAAGTATAACGCCCTAGGCCCGGGCCTCACGGGCCTAAACCTAAATCCCGCACTGTTTCTAATACAAGAAACCAAACTATTGCATATAAAGCATTTAATATATGTACTTAGATTATAAAATATATTTAATAGAAAACCATACCCTTATAAATGCTACATTTTAATAAGGAAATACTTGCCTCAATACAAAACGCCAGATGTTTATCCATATAAATTTATTTAACCACAAAACAGGAAGTGCTTTAAAAAAAGGGGGAAAAAAGAAGTAAATAAATAATTTCACTCGAATAGTGAAATCATTTATAAACCAACTCTTTTCCTTAATGACGTCATGATAGGGCAGTAATGAAACCCCACACTTGAATATATAAAAACTGCACTCTATCTCTCTCTTATTCTCATTTGTTGTGACTTGTTGACGTCATGGATGCACGTGCTTTATTGGAAATGAAGTGCACTTGATAGAAAGAAAACAAAATTGTTATAATGGAATTAAAGTGAGAAAATGTAAAAAGAGGTGGGTGAGTGGAATGTTGAGGAAAATGCCGGCATGAAATAAGTTAAACAAAAATTATGGTATGAAACAACACTAACCACTCACAAGAGATGTGTGATAAAATAATTAGCTTGTTAATTTTTTTTAGTAATATTTTAAAGTAAAAGAAATAATATTTTAAATTGGGCTTAATTACGAGTGTCGTATTTCCACTATGCCTACGACAATTTTGTGCTAGATGAAAGAAAAATATTGCAATGTTCTTTAGTTTAGTACAAAATCGTTGTAATGGAAGTCGTAATACGACACTCGTAATAAGGCTCATTATTTTTATCCTGATTGAAATATATGGATATTTATTTGTGTCTACGGTAGCCTGATATCAACAGCTGTTTAATACAAACTAAATGATGCGGCTTGTTCAAATCTTGAAAGGAGTTAGCTGACAGTTTCCTTTAAATAGGAGCAGTGTTGCCTGATTAGTTAAACCCCTTTTAAGAATGCAAAGATTACCTTGCAAAGTTTTGAGTTTAATGAAGAGAGGGGGAAAAACGACGGGAAGTACAAGACTTTTATGCACTTGTTTTTTTTAGAAGTTACTGGCTTCGAGCCCCGTATCCGACAGTCATTAAATAACAAATACTCATACATAAGTTTTTTCTGATATACATTAGTATCCTTTTGTATCAGTTGTTGTAGGAAAGTTCAAGGGTTGAAGGTATATTCACTGCTTATTGAACTATACCAACTTCAGCAGATACTAATACTTAATGTAACATCAGATCACCCTCGTTGTTATTGCTAAGGAGAATCGTCGGCAAAGTGAATTAACCAATCAAATGGCTCATAAGCTAAATACAGCTTCCAAAATTTAATACGTCTCATTGACACCAGAGGCGCTGCAACTCTGCATTGTTAAAAGACGTGCAAAAGCCAGAGTTGTAAAAGAATAAAGTTTCCCATATCTCTTCCTTCAGCAACTGTCTTCTCTATCACTATCCCTTTCCTAAAGAAGGTAACACATATTAGTAGTAGTAGGCATTTATGGGCCGAGTGTTACTTCTCTTAAAAAAACTTAAAACAAATTTAAAAAAACTTTGTGGAAGTAAACATTGGGTATCTAAAGAGGGTCTTAAGAAGGGAAACAATTAAAAACGGGAAAAAGTCACGGACTTATTGGCATACCTCTAAAAATGAATGAAATGGCGTATACGAATGCGTTTGCCATGAAATGGGCTCATAATACGATTATTAATATTCGTTAGATGTCCAGCATGTAACCATCGCAGCCAAAAAAATTTTATATTTTGGTGGTTTAGCGCCCCTCTCCCCTGAAGGTCCTAGCTATGCCAATGACCAAGCATATCAGAATACGTCTGTGTCTTGCAAAAGCGTATGCTAATTGACAAAAAAAAAATTAAAGACTCTAGATCTTTTATTTAAAGACCAATCAAATCGTGTTTAGATTTAAAACCCCCCAGAAAATATAATAAATCATAAAGTTTTGCCATACACATCTTGGCCATTTTATATGTTAAGTAATAAAGAAAAAATATTTTTATGATCTATTTATGTATATGATTTGAACAGGCTAAAGTTCGTATCACTTTATAAGCCAAATTACATGTGATATTAATTATTAATGAACAAATAACACCAAAGTTAGTTGCAAATCTTCTGACTAACAACACATAGTTGAATGGAACAACTAGATGTTTTCGAAGGCCACTAAACCTTCATCATCAGCGTTCTTTTATGTTTAGTCCACTGTGTGTGGTGTCAGTTGATGTAGATTTCTGCTTTTATTTACTCAGCCATCATTGCAAATGGAATATGTGAATTGTTTTGATTCATCTTATTTCAATGTGCTGAAAGCTTTTTTGTAATTAAAGCTCAATTCTACCATCTCTAAATTTACAACAGTCTTGTCATTGCGTTTGTTCATTTGCTTATTTTTTTCTCTACTTAAGACAAACTTTTTTGGTTTGTTACTATTAAGTATATATTATTAATTTTTGCCACTGGCTCATGACGATTAATTTTAGTTAATTTTAATTATTATTGTTCGAACTTTATTTGTTTCTATATTTATGATTTGAACAGGCTAAAGTTTGTATCGCTTTGTAAGCCAAGTTAGTATTATATAATTTTATGATCTATTTATATGATTTCAGTATGCACTTTAATTCAATACGAAATTGAATTACTAGAATAGTGCATTTTAAAACCTTCATTGTTGTCAAGTTATAAATGCTGGCTGGTTTTTTTCACTCATGTATTCGAGAACTTGCGCGTAATTGATTTTTCATTTAAAGCGAGAGTTTGAAAAAAACTCTCTCTTCCATACTCATATTTTTATGGAAATGAGTTTTATAAATACTCGCACTTGTGCTGACACAGCAAAGTAACAACAGCTGTGTGGGTTTGCATGCTTCTCGTTCATTTCCATCAATGTCAGTCAGTTCATTGTTATGACGTTCCAGTTTTTTTTTTATCGATATTTAAGGTTTGTAACTAACAAGAGGGAAACTACAATCAAATTGCTCTTATCGTATCCCTTGCACTGAGATTTATTTTAGAATGTGCTTTATAAATATAACAACATGTACAACATGGTGGCCCCTACAATTTCCGTTTCTTTTTAGGAAACATGTGAAATGAAAAAAATACAACTAATGACGTCATTATATACTTATACATTTATACATACATATATACTCCCACAACAACAATATATACATGCATGTTTTTACTACAAATCCATGAAACCTTTCCCAGTATGTATTGAAACAGCTAGATAATATATAGACCAACAGCAAGTTACTACCATTATGTTTGCATTACTCATTGCCATGTTTTAGAGTTGTGTTTGTTATTGTTGGCGGTGGGTCGGTCTAATGAAATAGATAAAAGCTTTGAATTTGTGTTTAATTAATGTGAAAACAAAAGATAATAATCGAAATAGAGTTGTAAGAAAGAGTAAGGAGTAAATTTTATGTGTAATAAACGATTAATTAAATGCCAGGTTGCTCATACGTCTTGTATGCCACTTTATATACAGTGAAGATCAAAATAATTGCAGCAATTACAAAATTTTTTCCTTGCAACAAGCAAAACTCATATTTGTTCGTGAGTGTCGAAAGGAGTTACTTATTTTATGTTCTCTTATAATGTGCTTATCGGGAATAATGTTGTAGGTGACAATATAATAGTTTTTCAGGAGAGCAAAATAAAAACCTCTTAAGGGCTAGATTTTTAATTTTTTTTTTATTTTTTTAGCTTATTAAAAATAAAAACTTTTACACATTTCATACTTTGTTTAGACCTCTGTTACATTTATCAATTACTTTCGACAATTCCTTTGGTAGCATTTTGTTACTTACAACGTTACTACACTAATTGATTTTTTGTAATTGTATTTGGATGGCGAAAATATGCATAATTTTGGATGGTTTGATATGGCAAAATTGTGCTTTCATTACAAAAAAGCTTTCAGCAAATTGAAATAAGATGAATCAAAACAATTCACATATTCCATTTGCAATGATGGTTGAGTATATAAAAGCAGAAATCTACATCAACTGACGCCACACACAGCGGACCAAGCACAAAAGAACGCTGATGATAAAGGTTTAGTGGCCTTCGAAAACGGCTAGCTGTTCCGTTCAACTATGTGTTGTTGTCAGAATATTTACAACTAACTTTGATGTTATTTGTTCATTACTCATTTGGCTTACAAAGCAATACGAACTTTAGCCTATTCATAAATCATAAATATAGAAACAAATGAAGTTCGAACAATAATAATTAAATTTGAAATTTATTTGCTGGTGCTTCAGCGTTGTCTATATGCATTTCATTGTTGCTGTAACAAATCATCAGTAGACTTCAACAACACATTTTGAACAGTCACACAAAGAAATAAACTTTTGATGAATAATAAATTTCTTAAATAATAATTAAAATGAACTAAATTTAGTTTAAACTTAATTTTGACTGAGAAGTTTCTTAAGTTTTCTCTTAGCAAACTAGGTTTTTCTAATAAACTAAATAGTAACAAAAATTTCTAATGCCTTTTTAAATTTATATCAGCCTTTTTACAGATGGTAGTGGATTTACTAAAAAAATGTGTCATGGTGCTATTACTTTTGCTGCAGCTGTATATGTTGTATTCTACTCAATCTACACGCAAAGAAAAGATATGGTTGTAAGATGGTTGAGAAAACAACCACGAAAACTAGTTATTGTTATTTTAAACATTAATTTCGTTACGATAAACAGAGTAATGTTTGAATGTAATAACTACATTATTATATTCAAAGAAAGTGCGATATGGTTAGAGTTTAACAATATAGTTTTGTTAAAAATTTATGACTACAATATAATTTGTATTATTGTGTAAAAATAATATGATGTAAATAACAATACAATGTTATCCAAAACCATACTATGTTAAGTTTAGAAAAAAATTTTTTCAGAAACACCTTCTGTCAGGTCAGTGTTTCGTTTGTAAGCTATCGGTAGTGCACGCGTGGTGTTAAATAAATAAAAAAAAGTATAAGCAAAAGGGTAGATAAATAAAAATAATATGTACATATGTATGTATGTGTATCTCTTTAGATAGATATGTCTGTATTTCGTGTATACACATTTATGTAAGTATACATTTCTATACATACATACATACATTTTGTTTCAACAATATTAATTTATTTTTATTTCGGATTTACCGCACAGCTGTTTTAAACAAAAGATTTGCCAATAAATATATGATTAAAAAACAAAATATTATTATTACATAAAATAATACTATGGTCGTATTTAACAATATTATTATAGTATTAGAACATGGTATGGTAAGTCTCAATTATATTTTAGTCACATCTAACAATAGTGTTGTCTTATTTACAATACTAAGATTAGGTATAACAAAGTTAATTGTTATTGCAGATAATATTATCAATAACTCAGAAAATAATATTATTTAAACTTTGCTTTTCCATTGACAATAATATGATTTGACTGCAACCATATAATTCAATCATAGTATGTTGCTGCTTGATTATGGTTGCTTCAACCATATTTTTTCTTTGCGTGTAATTACAGTTATTTATTTATGCAAAAAATTGCTCAAGTGGAATTGTTGAATTTCGCTATAGATCTCCTCATACCTTTTAAAAGGCCAACAAACACTTTGGAAATTGATTAATATAATGCTGAGTTAAGAAATCACCTGACACGAATGGGCATTGTTGACGATACATGATGTAGAGCTTGTCACGAAGATGATGAAACTCTCGAACAGTACTTGTGTCACTGTCCAGCATTCAATCAAATCAAAAGACAAATCTTCTATTTATGTACATATTTGGAGAAAATTTTGTTCTTAAACTGATCAAGTTTAATAAATATTTCCAGTTTCTTATGCTATAAGAGCTTAAGTGTAATTCACAATGGATTTGCTTATTATTTATTGTCCCTCTTTTCAACCTCACCTAAAGCAAAAAGCACCTTATGTGGCAGAAAAGCACAGATCAGTTAAAAGAAAGCTCTGCTTATTTTTTTAAACATACATATTCTATGCTATTAAATTTACCACTTCTGTTCTATTTAAACTTTTCGCTTTAAATAGCTTTTGATAAATGCAAAAAGTATGTGTGTGCATACATATACGTTCATGCATCTGAGCAATTTTTAACGAATTGAATTAAACAACCCCGTTTAACAGAAATGTTAAAGAGAAAAAAAAATTTCTGATTTATTTGCTGGTATTTCTGTTACAGTTTTTTACTTGCAATATTAAAACTACTTCTTGTTTTTATTTGCGTTTTTGTGGCTTTTTAGTTTTTTTTTCTCGCTTCTAAACTTTTTTTTTTTTGTTAAATGTAGTTTAGTTAGTTAAGTTTTTAGTTTTATTGCCATGTGGTTATATGGTTGGCGCTTGGCATTACTCACACGAACACAATACCCGTACGACGCTGCTAATGGCAGCCATAAGAAAGGAATGAAGTCATGGCTGAAGTTTAATTGAGTTTAATGTCAATGTCAATTGCATTGGAAAACAATGCAGGTTATGGTATATAAATTTGTTGAAATTGTATATTTTAAGAAGTACGGAAGAAATGTGAGTGAGTGTGTGAGTGTTTGTGTGTGAATATTTTGTATCGAACAAGCCGGCCTATGAGTGAAGTCATCGTTATAGAGTAGTAGACTTATTTTTTTTTAAACAATTCTATTGAAGTTTTTCTTCGCATACACTGGGGCGAGGTATTGTTTTAATTAAAAATAAAGTTATTTAATGCAATTTTTAACGCCTTTTCAATTTTGTTTGTAGTTTTGTTATTTTGTGCGCTACATTTAAAAGTATACATATAAATACCTATTATGAAATCAATTACATATGTATATGATTGCCTATAAACAACGTTATGTATTCCATTAATGGTTCCGGAAGCAGTTGAAAACCTACCCTTATTTTGATCGAAAAACCATATTCAGCAATGAGGCCTACTTCTGTATTAATGGGTATTGTCTAATTTAGGATGACACCCATCCTCACGAGAGCCAGGATTATAATGTAAATAATTTTTTATATAAATCAGTCTGAATCTATTTTAGAACATTTATTTGGTAAGTAAAAAAATCCAACGAAAACCTTATAGAAAAGACTCTAACTATATATCCCTGCAGGGCATAAAATATGTCAACGTTGTTGACATTGTTTCAGTATTTAAATAGTTTACATTATTGTTGTTGTCATGCTAAATAAAAATAACAACTTTTTAATGCGGCTTTTAAGCAAAAAAGACTGCTTTAAATAAACCTTTTTTTTTGCATTTTAAAAACTCAATAATAAATTATTTCTATTTTCAGAGTGACAGTGGTATTTTTGACATAACACTGCTGCACTTTTCCATCGATGGCTTATAAATATTCATATTTTCTTTTTTTGGAAGCCACTAGACTAAAGCTATTCTGTTTTATTATCGGTTTAAAAATAATATTGAGTTTATTTTCAAACAAAGTGCAATTCTTATTTAAAAGCTAAATACTGCAGCTTTATGCAAATGTGTTTATCTTTGGAAAATGTTAGACTTGGCTGGCGAGCTATAATTTTTTTTTCAATTTTATTTTAATTTGAAGGTCAACGTAAGAACTTATAAATGTTGTAGACACATAATATAAATTTAACCTGAAAACATATATTTATTTTATAGTTTTCTGTCCGAGCTGTATTTACCTGCGGACAGGCAACTTTGCCCAAGAAAACAATTATTTATAGGCGATTTGCGTTAAAAATTAACTCAGGGTTATTATTAAAAAATACACTCTGTTAATTAAAATTTAATAGAAAAGATATTGGATTTGTGGATTTGTTGGTAATTTATAATAAATCTGTGGCAATAAGGAAAACGTGTTTAAGTCATATTTAACTGTTTTTTTTTCAGGAGATTACTTTTAAACGTTCAAGTCGTTTTTCGCAAATTAACTTCTTTTGCAGTTAAATTGGAAAATTCGGGTTTCGCTTTAATTTTCTTAAGGGAAAAAACATCTTTCTTCACCGTGTAATTAATACATTCAATTTGAAATATACCAAAGTATAACCTCAATTCCATATCGTCGCTGTTTTAACTAACTGACCTAACTGACATCATTTTGAAAAATGAGTTAAGTCCACTATTAGACTTTATGACTCATAATAGACCTTGTCCACAATTTTTATGACTGTAAACATTACTATCGAGCCTATAACAGTAAAAATATTTCAGACGTTTCCATAAGAATACATGTAGACATAACAATCATAAAAGCTCCTCTCCTGCAAAATTTACCAAATGTCAGTTAGGTCAGTTAGTTAATACAGCGACGATACAAGTAACTCGAAAAAATATAAGTTGTACATCATTGCGCTGTAACTTCCTGAAAATAGTAGAAAATAATTGATATATAATAATATTTTTTCTACTGCTCTCATCCTATTTCGCTCTGATCTTGCCATAAACTCTACCATTACTCTGTTCTGCTATCATTTCCAAGGACATAATAAGGTAATATAGTCTAAAGTTTACTTTTAAAATGAATGAAGTTGTTATAAACTGAAAATCGAAAGAAAAGCGTTAAACTGCTCTACGGATTCTTGCGAATTGATATTCGTATATGTAGATGAACTTACTAATATCACATAACTTTATTAAGTTTATATTAAAATACACTTTAAGTTATTGTAGCGCTCCATTAATTTAATATTTAATTGTTGTATTTTTCAAAAGAGGGAGTGTATGTCCTTGATGCAAAACACATGGCCTTGAGAACGTAGTTTAAGTTCTAAGACATTTACTATAAACAGTGGAATAGAAGCAAATACAGAAATATGTGTGTACTCGTATGCAAATGTGTATGTTAGTGGCACATTCGTTACTCAATAATACCGTGCAACACAAAAAAAAAAACAAGGAAATAACACTACTAACCAGAGGTGACCAAACTTAATTAATGTACAGATTATTATGTACGACCAAAAATAATATGTATTAGATATATATTTAGTTTTATAAACAATAAGACTTGGTTCTCCAAGTTCAGCGGCAAGTCAGGCTTCCTACTTTGATGGAGACGATCCAATAAACCTGTCAATCAGTGTACATGTGTAGGTGTGGTATGCTTGTTCCTTCGAAGGACATTTATGTTCTTAATTCGTAGCGCAATATAAGCTTTTATTCGTCTGCGCAACTTTTCTTGTTTTTTTTTGTCAAACAAAACGACGATCAAATAAAGATTAGAGATGGACACGTGTCGTGTTTTATACGTGACACGAACACGCTCGATATAGCTCGAAGTTTTCGTGACAGAAAATCTGATTTCAGGCATGTTAGGTTCGTGGCGTGCTGAGCAAAATTGATACGATAATATACGAAACGGCTTAAGGTGCAAAATATGTATGCATGAATTTCCAGTGAAGAAATTTTAATATTTTGTATTGCCAAACATGCAAAACCTGCAAATTTGTTGATAGTGTAGGGGTCTGAAATTTAACAAAAATATATATTTGAATAGAAAGAAATGCTGTTTGCTTTCAATTTGATTCGATTTTTATGGGCGTATTTCGTACTTGTTGGACATCTTGGTATTCGTCTTCGTGTAGTGTCATGTTGGAAAAATTCAACACGCTCCCATCTCTAGTTCAGATGATATTATGCGGTTTTTTACAATCTCTGTGCTGAGAGTCATACAGAGCTTGAATTAATTTACAGGTCTAGGGCACAAAAGTTCCATCAGGTGGCGCAGTGCCGGTCTTCGGAGCAGTTGTTTCCCCTATTCTATCATTGCAAATATAAGTACAAAGTACGCACACAAATATGTGTTTGATGAGTTTATTTGATCGTCTCCAGGCAATTTTAGCTTCGTATCCGTTTTTACCATTTTTTTTTAGTTTTAACCTTAAAAAAGTCTAAAGTGAAATGTATTTTGAAACTTCTTTACGTTTTGCATTACATGACAATTTAAGCACAAAACAAATACAACAGTAACATTAACACTTCGTGCCACAAACGCCAAAAAAGCTTAAGCGACCTCAATTTTTTTTATACAAAAAGCGACTATTTGCGATCTTAAATAATCGATTTTCGTAAAAAACGAAGTCCAAAAAATTTGTGCGTTAAGCTCTTTTGGCGGTTATGGCTTGACTTATTGCTGCAACGATTACATGCTTTTGCCGGCCAATACACACACACGCACACACACGTTTACCTTTAATTAAAGTTAAAGCGTATTAAAAGTTTAACTTGCATGTATTCTTTAAATTTTTGCAATTATAACACACATGACTACAAACAGATACATTTGTTTTTATACATATTAGAATTTATAGGATGAATTATGTGTGTGCAATTACTTGTGCACACACAAATAATTACGCAACCAACAACTTATTGATTTTCCTCATACTACTATTACAAATTATTACGATGTGGTTACACGTAAAATTGAATTGAAATTAAAGACGTCATTAATAAAACTTTATTTATTGGATCCATTTTGAACTACGAAAATTAATTGAAAAAAAAAGAAAAAAATATGCAGGTGCTTGTACGTGCATCTATATGTGATTAAGTTTAATCGAATAAATATTAAATTAGGGCTGGTATATACTGACGACAGATGGATACGTACTATACATACACTCCAGATCATGTGATTAGAACCGCTCAGATATCTCTATTTATTAGGCAATATTTTCTTAAATTTTTTTGCCGCCAGCTAAAATTTCACAACCATCGGAAAGAACATTTTCTTAAGATTGAATGACTGAAAGGTACTTTTCCCAAAAAGGCAGCATTCATTTGTTTGAATGATGATTCCTTTGGCAACTTTATCATATTAAGTTGTATAAAAGTCATACTTATATTTAGTCATAAGCGTTATTGCTCCAGAGTCCCTTTTCTGTTTCAAACAAATGCATTTTCTTATTGTTTTTGAATTATAGCCATATAATTTGTATATTAATAGCAATATTTAGAAATAATGGCACAATTTAAAAACAAATCACCTACAGGGTTTGATTTAAAACGGCCACTATAATTTTTGGTAAAAAAAGTTATATTATTTTACTTGTAGATGTTATTGCATTTTATATTCACATTCACATTTAATGAAGTGCATGTGATTTCTTACTTAGCAGAAAAAGGTTTGCAAAACACAAAACTGAGCTGATAACCATTAATTACAATTCGAACTGAAATGTAATAAGAGAAATCATTAGAGAAGGGAAATAAAGGGTGGGCCAAAAGCTACCATGGAGTTTAAACATTTAATAACATTTTCCTTTATTTATTTATTTTTATTTTATTTTTTCAGATTATATAAATAACACTTGGAGAATAAATAATCGAGAGATTCATAACTGAACAAAGAACCAAAATAATAGAATTTTATTATTTAAATCAGAGATTTATTATTTTAAATTTGTTAAATTAAGTTTATGAAGCTCATTTTCATTTGAATGGCCTTGTTAATAAGCAGAACTGTAGGCACTGGGGTTCTGAAAATCCAAGAGCCACTCATCAACGCCAATTACATCCCATTAGCTATACAAAATGCTGTGGGATCACATCTGAAAATATCATTTGGCCTTACTTCTTCGAGAATGAAGATGGAAGTGCTGTAACCGTAAATGGAGAGCGGTATCGGCTTATGCTCTTCAAAACAGACCTGGTATGTGGTGTTAGCAGGACGGAGCCACTACCCGCACTACCCGAGACACAATGGCAGTTTTAAGTCAAATTTTTGGAGAGCGAAATTCGGAAATTCTTTGGCCAGCGCGACCGTCAGATTTGACAGCACTCGACTATTTTCTTTGGGGTTATATGAGGGAGCGATTGCAAGTGAACATGGCAGGGACCATCTTTGAACTCAAGGCAAACTTTGTTGCAGAAATTCGAACGCTACAGCCACAAATTTTGAAAGATGTTATGGAAAATGCTCTAAAAGGAGCCATCAGTGCGAAGCTGAAAACGGTGGCCATTTAAGAGACATTATTTTTCAATCTGAGAAAAAAAAAATTAATAGTTAAATGGTAAATTTTGGCCCACCGTGTACATTTTTTTTATTTAGAACTACAGTAAAATACATACATACAGAGCCTTTTTGCGGGCTATACCTAGCCTATTTTTTGTCAGTCATTATTTTTTTTATTGGCCAAGTATTTTTGAGATTTATTTTCAGATTTTTCGGAAGAGGCTTATAGGTCGCACAAGTCGTATTTTCGCCAAAAATCGAGCTTGTTAACACATAAAAGTTTTTTAGATTTGTATAAAAGAAAGCAACGATTATTACTGATCTCAATATTTACTCATAATATTGACCATAAAACTATAGGTTAGGTTAGGTTAGGTTAGCAGGCTGCTGGTAAGGAAGGGTGAAATTTAGAGTCCAGCTCATTTGTGTCCCATACAATGATCCCTTTGTGTTACCTGTTAATTGAAGAGACGATAGTGAGAGAGGGTGATAGGGAAATTATAGTGATAGAGAAGACAGGTGGTGAAAAAGAGATAGAGGATAGAGGAAGGCTTCATTCTTTTACAACTCTGCTCTTTGTCCATTTTTTGATAATGCAGTGTTGCAGCGCCATCTGGTGTCAAATGAGGCATATTAAATTTTGAAGCTGTGCTTAGTAGCCATTTTATTGATTATTTTACTTCGCCAATTATTCTGCTACACAACGAAGGAGGGCGCTCTGATGTACATTAGGATTATTATCTGATGAAGCCGGTATAGTTTTTTAGTGACCAGTGCCTTATGCCTGCATCACTAGAACTTTTCCCACAACAACTGATACAAAGGACACTAATGCACATCAGAAAAATGCGTGGTGTTGTTATTTTTAATGACTGTCGGAGACCGGGCTCGAACCCAGGCTACATGTTTTTGTAGTCAACGTGCTAACTACTTCAGCCAATGCCACGCTCTACCATAACACTATAATACGTGAATAAAAACTATTAAGGGTTTTCATGAGAACTCTTAAAATTGCCATTTGTGCAATTGGGCAAACTTGCGAGACTTGTTTCATGAAGCCATTTTTGAACTTGTACGCAAACAGTTTATGTAAATTTGAAACAAACGTCTAAAAGTTCATTTAATTAAAATAAAACAAGAAAATTTCAAACAATTTTTAATTTAAAAACATATTTATATATTTCTATAAAAATAAAATAGTGTGTTAGTGTGTGTCTATAAATGCCTAAATAAATCCAAAAAAAGCAAGAAGTTGTTGCTTACAAAATCGCACAGGTTAAGTTTACAAGTCAAAATTATTGCGCAAACTTAACAGGTTTGTGTAAATAAATTTCTATAAAATTTTTGACATTTTATTTATGAGAGTGTAAAAGTGCACAGTTTGCGAGACTTTTGAACATTCACATGAAAACCCTTATTATTCCTTTTAATTTTAAGCAGAACACATTTTAGGCATTTAAAACTTTTAAGCTTACGAAGTATGTAAACGAATTGACATTATGAAATAAGTTCTATGCAAAAAACAAGCAAAAATTCCTATTACATTAAAGACTGAATATCAAATAAATATACTTTGGTATTTATTATATTTTAGTTAAATTTAAGGCATAGCATAGATGTAAAATGTAATAGAATCAAGACAATGTTGGAAATAGTGTTGAATCTAAAACATAAATTCAAGGAAAAGAGCATAATTGTTAGACGTTGTACTGCCCAGCCCTGTTCTTACCTGCGTACATTATTTTCAAAGTAACTTAAACGAAATTTGTTTGGGGATCTTAACTAGATATTGTACAAAAGATACTTTTCTACTCGCTCCATTCCCAACAGTATTCTGCTTGACTTTTGAGGACTTTAAATACATATTGTACAAAGGATACCTTTCAACTCGTTCCATTACCAACAGAATTCTGCTTGAATTGATGCAAATTATTTTGAAAGTAGCCTATACTAAAATTGAGAACTCTAAGTTGATGGGACATCTTGAAGTTGATGACAATAAGATCGAAGGATTGCGTTGCATACATACAACATTTACATATGTATACATGCAAATGAATGTAATAAAAACGTGTTAAGAACAACCTAAGCTATGTTGAAATAAATTCGTTATAAGGTGTAAACTACTTTACATTATAACAAAGAAGACTCCCAACAACTAATATCGCACTTTGAGTAATTGCGTGCAAACGGCTTTGCAGATATTTATACTTTTATAACTTCTGTAAAAAAAAAATAAACAATCACCAACATTTCTGGGAAATCTAAACATTATACAAGTTTTAGGTCACATTTAACTACCACATTGGTAAAATAAAAGGAAGCACAAAATCGAACGTTTATTGAACAACTACTTAGTAAAACAAAAATTTTAATTTCAGATACAATCGTGCATTTAAATCGACAATATAAGAAGGGGCGAAAAAAAATAGTAAAACACCAACACAAAACTTAACATAATTCACACGAAAAATAAAATAGAACTTTTACACATAATAACAATACACAAGGCCTACTAATAGTCAGCAATTTTCGTTCATTATATTGAGATACAAATAGCAAATACAGCAACTAAATTGAAACATACATATGTACGTACATATGAACATACTTACTTATGTATGTATGTATGTATGGATGTATGTACATAAAAGTTATGGAAGTTGTGGCAAAAGTACACAACATACGAGTATCAAAACTAAACAATACAGACGTGTATGCAAAATATTCATTTAATTACCTTTAAATCACAAAGAATCCGAAGTACATACCTATTGCCACAAAAAGAAGTAAATTATTTTTTCCACAAAAAAAAATTGTTACGAGTAAAAAAAAAATATCGGCACAATTTTCAAGCTTAATAATCTTCTGCATAATACCGACAAAAGCGTAAACAGCTACAACAACAGCCACAACATTATTTGAAAATGATATCTAAGCAAGCACTTACAATAACAACAACAAAGGCAATACAACATTTATCTAATATTAGTTAGAGAGAAACAAAAAAAAAAAACACACACACAAAATAGATCCCCAATTTCAATTTCAAGTCGAAGCGCACGAATTCAAATTCCGTTTCGGCTACACACAACACTAAATAGCAGTGATTCCTACATGCCGCAACAATAACAATAACAGCCTCAACAACGCCGAAAACTAGCAAAATTTGAAAGAAACCTTAAACCCCATTTAGAATATCATCACACCAAAAACTTTAACACAAGCACAAGCACAGAAACAACAGATACTGCTGCAGACAAACTGCAAATCGACGACTAAGGAGTGCCCCTTATATGCATGCACCTTCTTTGCAAACGCTTTGTACAATTTAACTCTATTGTGCCAGTTGTGTTGCCACAACAAACAAACAAACAAACAAAAAAATATATATGCATGTTTTATATACGAGTACTACGAGTACAGCGTGTAGTGTTAACGAGAATGTGCATGTTGCGACTGCTCAGCAGTGTTTGTTGTATATGAACTCGTTCGTATGCACAACAGTGATCAGTACAATTTTGGGATTAATTTGGCTTGGCATGTCATGCAAACAACCAGAGCCTGCCTGGTGTATAAATACTCTCGTTCACCAAAATTGCCTTTGCAGAGCTTCTATTACATACATTCATACATACAGAAAATAATATAACAATAATAATAAAAAGATGCCAACCGCAAAAAAGCATGTACTGTGAACCAATGAAACACTAAACACCAAAAGCGGCATCAGACTCATTTTTAACATGCTAAACTTTAGCTCAACAAAACTTTAACAACACTGAGTGCAATGAAGTGGTTAACAGTGCTTCGATTTGTTAACAATGAATGAAATTGATTTGAAATACATACATATAATTTTAAGGCGTTTTCTGAATTCATGAAAATTCAGCTAAAAATCAGACGATTCTTCTTTTTAATTATGAAATGTATGAATCCTTTAAGCATAATTATCTTAAGTGCCAAATTGTTTACTTTCCAGGGGAACATTTTTTAAGATTGTTTTCCAAAAGCTGGCTTTATTGGTGAAGCACAAGATTTATTTTTTACAGTGCACCGAAACTCAATAAAATTAAATTATTCTCATAGTAAAGGGTGTTTTTTAAGATTGACACAAGTTTAAATCATAATAAGACAATTAAATATATCTTTAATATTAATGAAACGGGCCTTATTGAAAAGAAAATTTTATGAAATTAATGTTTAAATATGATTTCTGCCATGAGGCAGCCACGACTGCCGCGTAGTAGGCGCCATCTGGAACACCCATTTCCAAGAACTCTTTGCAGGATTTGGAGAAGTATTTCGTCAATAACTCTTTGAATGTTGATTTCCAGGTGTTCAATTGTTTGTGACTTAACATAACCCCAAAGAAAATTATCTAACGGAGTCAAATTACACCATCTGGGTGGCCAATTGATTGGGCCATTATGTTAAATAATTTTTTCATCCAAAGTTTCTTTGAGTAAATCAATTGTAGTGCCTGCTGTATGGCACGTGGCTCAGTCCTGTTGGAATGCCACGTAATTGAGATACGAAAAAATTTCGAATCATTTTCTTATTCCGTTCACCATTGACAGCAACATTCTGGCCATCATCGTTTTTGAAGACATATGGGCCAATGACTCCGCCAGCCCATAAAGCACACCAAACAGTTATTTTCTGTGAATGTAATGGTGTTTTGACAAAAGTTTGTGGACTCTCATCACTTCAAATGCGACAATTCTGCTTATTTACGTACCCATTCAACCAGAAATGGATTCCATTGGAAAATGAAAGAAGTGCAAAATGAGTTTGATGAATAGAACAATTATATGGATTAAAAGTTTTAATAATTTGCATGCGTTGCAAACAAAACTATCAGCTGTTAAATAAAGCAGTGATGTCAACTCAGTGCTGTGACGCTGTAAAAAATCACACTTTACTTGCATATACAACTTTCTATTCAATTCTATTTTTTTCTTCAGTTAAGCAAATCTAAATGTATTTAATTTTGCATTGGAAAATCATCAGGAGATTTCAATCGAAAATGTTTCAAAGAAGCTAAAAACCACTTTATATATTTATAGAAAAATGATCGAAAAGTTACTGAAAATTATGATGTACTTAGACATAAAAAGCTAAAACATCTCAAATTCACAGCCAACATTTTGATTTGATTCTGAATCTGTTTTTATTTTTCCTACAACATTTTTATAATTAGTTGCTCATATTAATATTCATAAGCGATTGTAAAAGTTAAAGCCTGCTTTAAACCGGTTTTTCATACAAACCTCGTACGTTAAATTAATACTAACTTTAAAAATCGCTTATGAATACCGATGTAAATGTTTGATAGCCAAACAACTGATTCGCCTATTGTACATTTACTACAACGAATACATTACACAGAATTATCCACGTAACGTATACGCCACTGATTTTTCCTGAAGTAACAAAGAAGCCGCACAGTGGGGGATTTGTGGCAAAAACAAAAATGGAAATAATTCTGCACTTTCTAAATTTGCCGTCCGAATTTTTTTATTATATAGATTCTCAAATATCACATCTGAAATAAAATTATCGTGTATGATTTTAAACACGTCTCGAGAACCCTTATTAATTTTTTGAAAACGAGAAATTTACTCGCATTCTGCTTGGAGAACAAGGCCGTATATTTAATAATTTAATTTTTTAATAAATCGAAAACGTTAAGATTATCTTCAATATTATTTTGAAAAATTAAATTAATTTCAAAACAACGGCAGGACATACACATTTCGAACAGAAATTACTTCTAATTTATAATAACAAAAATTAAAAATTTTAAAAACCCCCGATATATCTAGAAAAGATGTGATATCTACTAAGCGACCGGACCGATTTTCTTCAAACATAGTTAAGAACCTTCTCGAACAAGTCACCTTTCAAACAAAAACACTAAATCAAAATCGGTCCTGCCATTTGGGCTGTACGTGGACACAGACAGACACACAGATACACAGACATACTACAAACTACAAACTTATAACACCCCTTTTTTTGGTCGGGGGTTAAAAATTACCTAGAACAAATAAGAATGTGTTTAATTTTTTCACAAATAATTAAAAACCATCTAGATCTACCAGCTATGAAATATAATTAAAATAAAAAATAGTTTTAATAAAATAATAAATTACAATATAATTAAAGTATATATGTATAATTAAAAAAAAATAAACTTTTCAGACCTCAACCATTGCTGGCTGTCACATGAAATCCTTTTATAAACTAATTGTATTCTTCAAACTACTGTGCATTGTTTTAAAGTCACTAAGAGGCCGCGTATGGGTCAACTTAAAAATACACATAAAACATACTCACTTACAAACTCTGCCTCACCTACTGAAACGGCCAAACAAACAAACAAACAAACACACAAACAAACAAACAACAAACCAACCAGCCCGGCAACTTACAAATTCAAGCAAGTAGTAAGAACAACATGAAAACAAACTCAAAATGATCACGATGCACACGATCACTCTCATTGTACTATTTGCCAGTCTGCCAGCCACCCAGCCAACTAGCCCGACTAACGTTATGTCTACTTGACTTGAGGTCCGTCTGTCCATTAGCTTGCCCGTCTTTTCTAAATTGTACCTTAGACAATGAATTTTAGAGGTGCTGCCTGTACAATATTAGAAGAAACAAAAAAAACCCCACTATCTCTTCAGCGAAATTCCTCGTAATACGACTTGCGACAACATCGACGATGACTATTTGCTGCAGTGCTCGCTCGCACACCCCATAAAACAACAAAAGCAACAACAATGACAAAAAACCACACGATACTGTGGGAAAATACATATTCACTTAAAACACGAACCTTGCAAACAAACATAAGTACACACTCACACACATTCTACTCAGCTTTAGCACAGTCAAACGAAAGGAAGAGTCTTCTCTTACAGCATTATCTCAACTTTAAATGAATAACAGTAACATACTTCTAAGCTATTCTCCTTCGGGCCCCCCTCCCTCAAACTCGTTCTCTCATCGTAGCCGGCAATCCGTATTATTCTTCTCAATTACTTCCTTCTATTCTCCGTCTGTGTTTATTTATTTTTTTTTAAACATGTGTGTGTGCTTGTCACACATTCATACACTAGAAACAGTTAGAAATCGTGTCTTGAACCTGACTTAAGAGCAAATACTAAAAATAACTTTTCTTGCCTTACCAGCTTTGCAGAGTGTTGTTGTTATTTGATCACAGTGAGAAAGAAGCAAGCAAAAAATATTAAACAAAACGCTTACGAACGATTTTATTGGTAGTCGTTGTTATTCGTGTTCAGCGATAAACATGTTGTGTGTGAGAATAACTCTCACTATCGTTTGATGTGTTATTCACATAATACATGGTATAATAAAAGTAAAATTTTCATTAATTTGGGAATATGAGGGCAGAGCTGTCAGGTGTAGGATCGTAGAATTAAAGTTGGGAACTTTGTTTGTTGAGGGCTATAAAATTTAGTATTTGGGGATTGTAAGCTATTTAACAATTTCTTTAAGTTTTAATTTAATATTTGATTCATATCAGCAGTAATAGTTTGCAATCTTCAAACTATAAGAAAATTGCAATAGCCCCTAAAAGGCTAAGCTGGCAACGCTGGTAAGTAGTAATACATTAGGAACCGAGTCACAAACTGGTGCCTATAATGAGATTTTTAGCAACACAATCTTAAAATTCGAAAAAATATAAGTACTTAAATTGTTTGGCAATATGTTTTGTTGGGTAAGGGAGAAAAAAATATATGGCAACTCTTTTTTGACTGTCTTTGCCTGTGTTGGTTTTGTTTTTGTTACAGTAAAGAGAACGAGACAGATCATATGTTACCGGTTTCTTTTTATTGTTTGAAAATAATTTTTTGCGATAAAATTAAGTTTTTTTTTATTGTTTTGTTTTTGTCAATTAGTCTTCAATTGTTATTGAAGAAGATGCGCTAGTAGAGATGTTTAATATGTAGTATATGTATAAATCTTTTTAGTTGATAAGTGCAATTGAAAATTAAATAAAAATTTTGGTGGGTACGTGTGGGAAAATTTTTAATACATAGTTGATTAATATATGGAAATTAGGATTATACCAAACTAACTAGACATTTGTGTCGACGAAATGCATGTTACCACTTACTTAACTTTAAATATTACTATATAATAATTACAGGGAGTTGAATGTTTTTATTTGGAAGTTGGTAATACTTTATGCAGAAGCCGATTAAAAAAATATTTAAGTGGTCTGAACAAAAAGGTTGATAATTTTCATTATAACTTAACAAAACTATATAAAAAATAAATATTATCCCCCATATTCATAAAATTTAAAATGAATTTGAAATGTATTTTATTTAAAATTTTTCATACAAAATTTTCCTAAAATGGATTTCTAATTCATTTTTTTTATGAATATGGTGTTATGAGTTTATGGCATTTCAACCATATACACTAAACTAGTCTTTATTTTCGAAAAGATATATTATTTAATCCAATAATCTCTTAAATTTTTGCTTTAGAAAAAAAATTATGTAAAAATTTTAAGCCACAATTTTAATATTAACTTGTGCTGCATCGTGGTCAAAGTTTGGTAAAAAGGGTTAAAAATCAACGACCCGTCCCCTGAAGATTAAAATGTAAGACTAACGCCACTAATTCTTTCTCCCAAAATTTTTTCAGAATACACAAAACCAATTCTCCCCTCATTAAAGGCAGTTCCATACAAAAATATTTTTATAAAATTTTCCCCACCGTTCTAACAGTGCTGAAGCAAATACTGTGGGTTGGTATTACACTTTAGGCAATCTGGGTATAGCTTTAAACGGTGGGGAAAACTAATAAATTTGTTCACCCTTATTCCAGCTGTCAACATCGGGGTTACTTTAACACAATAGCAAAAAATTGGGGATTAAATAAAACCTTTTTCAAATTAAACGAATCCATTTTCAAATTGAAAGAAACTTTTTTCAAATTAAACGAAACTTTTTTCAAATTAAGCGAAACTTTGTGCCATTAATGTTTCAATATAATTTCGTGCACGTGCATGAGCAATTTTGAGGTTGAGTGGCCTTTGTTGTTTGTATTAAGTCTTGAGCTTTGGTGAGTTCTGTATCTGGATTCTATAACTTTTTGGGAACTGAAAATCGTAATATTTGTTGACATATTTATTCGCTTGCGGTAACGATAAAGTGATTCTATAATTTATTTTTTATGATAGTCTCCAACTTTATCGTACTCACCATATAATTCAATATTATGTGGCGTTCCTGTATAGAAAATGTGAATATAAGCGAAAAGCACAAAGAATAATAATAATTTTCGTTATATTTATTTTAAAGATACGATTATCGTAATAAAAGCAACTAACTTTTTTTTAATAATAATCGCATCATTAAAATAATTATAACAAAATAAAAATTTAAATTTTTAACGATATTCGCTGTAGGTTCATTTCAGCCTTGTCGTTATTTAAGCGACAATAATTTATGTGCTGTTAATTTTATCGACAAAAATCAACAGAAAATATCAGCTGTATACTATGGTTGAAAAAAAGTTACAGAATCACACAATCGTGGTTGCAAGCGACAAAATGTGTAGACAAAAATTACGATTGTCGGATCGTTAAAAGTTGCTGAATCGCACCACAGTACCTGGATTCAATAACTATTTGCGAACCAAAATCGTATTATTTACCGATATATTTATTCGTTCACGGAAGGATAGCGTGATGCTATAATTTCTTGTTTACGATAGCGTACATCTATGTCTTACATGTCATTTAATTGTACATCATGTGGCATCAAAATGTCAAAATAAGGGAAAAACAGGAAGAAAAATTAAAGAAAACCTAAATGAATTTGATCTTGTTATTTTACATATCTTACTTCAATCGACAGCGAATATCATTCAATTATACAACTGAATGGCAAAGTCAATAAATTTTTGTTATATTTATTATAGCGATACATACGATTATCGTAATAAAAAATTCAGAATCCTGGTACTGATTTACGACCGCTCTCCCCCTTTTTAGGAGTGTTTGTACAATTTCTTTAGAATAGAGCCAAAAATTATCATTATGTAAGGGAGTTAGAGGGGTGAAACGTTCCACATTTAAGCAAAATAATTTTCTTAATATCTTCTACAATGCTAAGCATACCCTACACATCAGCTGTAAATAAAATATCATTGGCTTAGTCCGCAAATGTGCTAAGTCCTCCTTTTATGCAAAGTCAGAATTTAATGTAAATTGCTAGTGTAACTCAAAACACATCATTTCTAAAAATTAAAATATTGTTATGCTGTTTTTTCTTGTTAAGTCCAACGGAAAACAATCTTCATCTAGTGTATTTGTATTTACTTAACAAATATATTTTTGTGTTAATTTAATATAACAAAATTAATAGTTTCGTTCTCCTCACACATTTAGTTCAATAAATTTAACAGTTTTTGGTCCCTCCGGAAAAAGGAACTAAGGTGATATACTGCACGAACTGTTTAAAGGGGAAACTTAAGCCTCTCTAAAATAAAACTTAAAGGTGATCTTTTAAAACGCCAACACACGCATAATTTTTGTGTCTCCTGTACCAGAATCCGTTTTCAGTGATTGTAATTTTGAAAAAAAGTTAGCAATTGTTGTACAGTGTATTACATGCATTTCTATCCATGTAAAAATTTTTTTTGTTATTGGTTTAATAAAAAATATTGGTTTTTAGTTTCCTATCGTACTGTGTAAGTACATACATACATACTTATTTTTGTAAGCATGTACATATGTACTCGTATATATGTATATATGGCTGTGTCTGTGCCAACAATGACGTCAATAATTGTATTTTCTATTTGTCTTTCAATTTCGTGGTGGCACTTGTAGGGGATGTTGAATTTGTTGGAGTGTGTGTGTGTGTGAGTGTGTGATTGTATTTTTGCCATATAGGTATTCGTTTAAAGAATATTGGCCCCTCTTATTATTTCTAGCGCAGTCGCTTTTTATATTTTAAAACGTCATTCATTATGTTATTATATATACTCGTACGTTATTTGTTGTTATTTTTATACATGCTTCATCGAGAGTAAAAATGAAAATAAAAGCTCGAAAGTGTTTTTGTGGCAAATGCAATAAACTTTTTGATGAGTTCGATAGATGATGTTGGTTGATGATGGCTAGAGAATGACGTAATTTGCATGATGATAGTATTTGTGTTTATAATATACTTATAGAGAATAAGAAACAGTTCATAGAGAGTGAGAGTGTAACAAGTAAAACAACGAACGCTTGTTATGTGGTCCGCAAGCGAGACTAACTAACAGTGATTTTTGTTTATTTTGCTTTTGGGTGGTCAAAGTGAATATTTCTTAGCTCTCTTTGGTTGAGACTTTATTTGGCAGAGAGCTAGCGAGAGTTGAATAAGTGCATGCCATGCATGCATACATATATGTATGTATATTGAGGTAAAGTGCAAATTGCAATTGCCTGTGTGTGTATGCGTTAGATGAGGTGTTTTTGTTAGTACGTACGATATAATAAACATTTGTTTTCGTTTGCTTGTTTCTGCATTTGCCAACCTCATCACCACCGCCACCGAAAAATCTTCGTAGACTAGGGCACAACAATAACGATAACATCGCACAATATCATCCTCCACAGCAAATTGTCATTAGTTTATTGTTGGTGTGTGCTTCTTCTTTTTCACTTTTGGCAAAAGCTATATTAGACATAGACAACAACAAAAACAATAATAATAATAATAATAAACACAGCAAAGCAAACGGTAAAGTGAATATAGTCGCGTGTAACCGTAAATATAAGTTCAGTCGCGTCACAGACGCCGCGTTGTTAACACATTAAAGCTACGTAAGCTAAAAACCGTTAAAAAAGAAATAAACTACAAATAATTATATTAAACGGAAATTATTAGAAAGAATCAAAACATTTCTTTTTCTTAGTTTAAAGTTATAAGAAAATATTAAAATATTTGTTTGTTTTATGGAATTATTTGTGCAAGTTTTTTCCGTGTAAGATCTAAAACTTTTTTTTAACATATTTTCCTTTTTTGTTTGTTTGAAAGTAACAAAACATATCAAATTAAATGGTGCTAAAATTAAAAAAGAAAAAAATATTACTTTCGAGATTTAACTAACAGAATACTTCTTAAGAACAATGCCTATAAATATTTATAAATAATTTTGAATAACTGAAGGAAACTAGCTCACTAGTTTTGTGCTTTGGTAAACTTCCAAGCCACTGGACTTGTGTGAAAAACATAATTGTTTTCGTGAACATCCCGCTTGTCTAAAAGTGGCTAAAATTTGGCTGAATATTAGAGAAAGAACGTAAATTTTGCTGCAAAACTAATGGTACTTCTTATTAATTATAAAAAAACTGATAATGTAATTTTTTTTTAATGTAAGCACAAAACTTAAAGTTAAAGACCTAAAAGTGAAAAACTAATTAAGAAATTTTAGAACAATATTTATCACAGCCAAAACCAGATTGTTTAAAGGCTCGAATAAAAACAGTTGTCGGTGCATAATAAAACTAAAAGCAAATAAGTATGTAAGTAAGACGACAATCTGAACTTTTGAATACACGTTGCGTTTGTGTGTTTAAACTTAGTACAAAATTCGAGGAGACATTAAATTTATTTTTTATATAAAGACTTCACTTTTTATTTGATATAACTATTTAAAGCATATCGTCTTGGTAGAACAAGTGTAAAAGTGTTTAAAATTGAATTTAGAAAGAGTAACTAAGTGTAACTAATTCCGTGTTTTGAATAAAACAAAACGACTTGCAGTGCCTATACACTTTTCTCTGAACAAAAACTTGGAAAGTAAAAAAATTAAATATAATAAATAATTACCATGATTCTAAAAATTTAAAATAAGGTTTAAGTTTGAAGCAACAAAAATCACCGACTATTTATTTAAAGTTTCTACTATACACACTGTATTATATCGTACATAAAAGAAACGTCCTTGTGCCTCCTTCCATGTAAAAAATTTATGGATATATGTATACATATATTCATAAACATATGTATGTATGTACATCAAATTATGTTCTCACAAACGTATTACGTCGTAGTGCTGACGTCGTTAAAACATGAACAAAAAATTCTTTATGTATGTATAACACAATAAATAAAAGTATACCAAACATGAAGGGAAAGGATAATATGAAATAAATACACACACACACACACACACACGCGCACAAGTGATAACAAAAAGTAAAAGAGAACAAACAAAAAACAATAATCTTAGAAAAACTTTTTACGTCAAAATTACTGAAAGTGAGATTCCCCATACAACAAAATCAAGAAAATCGACGTGCTGGAGCTGCAGAGTTATATAACGCGCCTAAGGGTTTCTAAGCCTTCCACAGGTGCTTATCATAAATAATAAATGTTTGTTATGCTTTGTGTTTTTGTCTTGCTGTTAACATTCTATTTTTCATTATATTATTTGATATTTTAAATTTTAAGTGCATAAGAAAAAGTCTACACTTGACTTGCAATTAAAAATGTTGTATGACTTAATCAAATATATCTGGTAGTATTTTGATATAAAATGCGTAATCGTTTGGCCTCCTTGATAGTGGTAAAACAAGAGCCCTCCAACTCTTTAGGTAATCCAACAAATAATTTATCTTCAAACCCGTCCATTTCAACATCTTCCTCGCCCTCCTACGAAATCAATAACAATCAAATATTTAATGATCACAATACGGCTTTGGCCATTAAGACGGAATTGAATACGTTTGAGATAAATAATAATCATATACAACTAAATGACACATTCAATTATAATACATATCAAAATTATCATGACCAACATCTTAATAACAATAATAATAATAAACAACAGCTACAACCAAACGAACAGCCACAACAACACCACCACTACAACAACCAGCAACACTCGCACCAAATTTTGCCCACTTCCGGCAATACAGCAGCAAATTTAATTTTTCCCTGCCGCAATTTATTTCCTGATGGCTGTGATATATCACACAACAACCAATTGAATTGCTCCAATTTTTCTACATTTGATTCGACCTTAAATGAGTCGACTACATTAATGTACAATTCTCACAGTGATAAGTTTATTTTGAAATCTGAACCATTATCTTACGAACATCAACATCATCACACCCATCTCTATCACCAGCAACATTTGCAGCACATGCAACTCCTGGAATCCACCACTCCACTTGATAGTCCATCATGGTGTTCAACAAACTTCTCCTGTCGCAAGCAGTTTAATAGTTTTCAAAACTCTTCGTCTGTGGACTATAATTGCCAGAAATATAGCAATAGCAGCAATAGTATGTAACTTTGAAGTTTACTTTCTTTTTGTCAAGGTTGTGGTTACGAAAACTTATAAAGGGTGTTTTTTTAGAGGTATAGAACTTCGAATTGAAATAAAACACAAGAAAATCGTTTTAATGTCCATCAATTTGGCTTTATTGGAAGGATAATTTTATGCCATTAATGTTTAAATATGATTTCGGGCATGTGGCCGCCGCGGCTGGCTCGAATAAAGCCAATTCTACAGGTCCAATTTTCAACCACTTTTTCGAGCGTATGGGGCCGTATGTTGGCAATAACGCCACGATGTTGGCTTCCAAGTCCCCTAACGTTTCTGGTTTGTTGGCGTAGACGAGCCACTTCACATATCCCCAAAGAAAATAATCCAATGGTGTCAAATCACACGATCTTGGTGGCCAATTGACAGGTCCATTCCGCGAAATTATGCGCTCATCGAATGTTTCCTTCAATAAATCGATTGTGACGTGCGCTGTGTGGCATGTAGCGCCGTCTTGTTGGAACCACAACTCATCCACATTCAAAATCTTCAAAATCTTCCATAAAGTTGATGGACAAAGCTCCAATTGCTGTGCACGGTGGCGAATCGATTCATTCTGGTCCTCTTCAACACTTTGCTCTACAGCGGCAATGGTTTCTTCTGTGCGCACTGTTCGACGTCTCTGCGGATGCGTATTATCACATAGAGTAAACGTAGTGCGAAAACGATCCATGGTTAACCGAATTTATTGCTCTGATGGACGATTATGTCGACCATAAAATGGACGGAGCTTGCGGTAAACTTCGCGAACTGAACCATTATTTTCGAAATAAATTTGCACGATTTGCAAGCGTTGTTCTTTTGTCAACCTGTTCATGATGAAATGGCAAACCAAACTAAATATTAATCACTTGACAGCTGACAAAATGGCCACCAGTTAAAAAAGTGATGCCAACTTAAAGTTCTATACCTCAATAAAAAACACCCATTACATTCACAATTGCTCAATTCACAACCTATATATCGCGTTGCCTTAACATAGAAAGGCACTAACTCATTTTTTTTTTGAAATAGAGATGTTTGCATTTTTTGATACGTTTTCTATCGAAATATACAAAAAACTGGATTAAAAAAAAATAATGACTTAGGGCCTTTCTATATTAAGGTAACGATATACTACATATAACTACGACTCCTAGTTCGTACAAACGTTGTTGGCAATTTCTATGTAAAAATTTGTATATAAACATTGTTTTTATTGAAATTAGCAACAACTCATTTACGAACTACGATTTCCACAATAGGTTTTGAATTGAGCAAATATTTGTTATGTACTCGTATTTATTATTAATTTGGTTGTGGGCTTAATATATATTTATATACATTTATAAGTTAATTATTAGTAATTTCCTAAAAATGTAAATGATTAGTATTTTCTTAAAATTTACAAAACATAATAAATTTTTAATGAAATATATAAACATAAGATCTAAGCGTAGCGTCCTGGCGTAAATATTCAGTTATCCTTTGTATTAATTTCTTTTAAATATGTGAATACGAGGGCAGTCATAAGACTATCCGACACAAATATAATTTTCGTAATAAGTTATACGATTTGAAAAATAGAGGTAGAAAAGCTATATTCGGCTCTTATTTTAAAGTACAGTATTACCCCGTTAATAACGACCAATATAGTTATATATGTATATTGTTGGGATTACTGAAGCATTCGACCTATAGTTGAAAGCAAACAAATAAAAACTTAGTCATATAAATACGGCACACATTTCTTTTTCGTACACTTTTAAGTATCCTATCGTCCAATTTTAAGTTAGGTTAGAAGACAAATGAAGAATGCAGCCCACTTGGGCCCAATATAATGATTCCTTTTTGCTACCTTTAAAGTGGGAAGAAAATAGAGCACAGAAAGCTTAGAGAGGGAGTAAGGTGAAAAAAGTAGATGTAGAATGGAATATAATGTTTTGACAGAAATATTAATTGCAAGAGAAGATGAGAGAGCTGATCGAGATTAGGTTATGTGAGAGCCCATAGGGGTTAGGGGAGAGCACCAGTGTGGCCACAACTAAAAAAAATTTTAATGCTGAATGGGGCTTAAAATACTGCTAAAAATGCTAAAAAATATTTGAAAATGCTAAAATATAATGCTAAGATTTTGAAATGATTTTTTAATAATTATATCGTTATAACAAAGAAATATTTAATTTAATTTTAATAAAATAGAAATATATTATTTAACTTTAATAAAACAAACAAAATTTATTCAAAAATTAAAACAACAATTAAAAAATACTTTTTGCATTAAAAATTTATTAATCGAATTTTTTATTTTTTATTGTACGTCCTGCAGCCGGATTCCGCAAAGATGAATTTTGAAGTGTTCGACCCCGAAAAACATAATTTTGAATACTTATTTTCTTATTGTTATTAGTTGTTTGACGTTTAAAATACATTAAAGCGGCTATTAGAAGGTCATACTAAATATGTGTATGAGAATGACAGACTTTCGTACTTTCAATAAACACCTTTAAAAATGCGCGCTCTAACCAAGTCATATTTACCCTTTCATTAGTCTACGTCTGCACCTGACATGAAATTTTGTTGTAACTTGAAGCTATAACTAATTTGTTAAAACAAAAACACTAACAATAATGTTATAACTTGAAAAAGCATTAATTTCAACAGTCTTCACTTAACGTTAACTTGAAGTTTATGTTGAAGTTAGTCATTTTATGTCAGGTGGAGACCGCAAGTTACGAAAACACAAGTGAAATTTTAACTGAGTTTGACAGAAGATCTATTAAACGATGAAAAACACAAAAATTCAAAATTTTTTGAAAACCAAACCAAGCTGAAAAACACGAATTTTGCATTATCGCACCATTCTCAAATACCAAGACGACAGCCTAATATCCGTCTAAGACGTCTTTTGCTGTTTACATGGTTTCCATCATTATACATTTGTATAAAAATTACAAAATACAATGAAATACATTAATTGCCAGAGGTTTTTACTTCTATAAATGGAAAAGAATATATGAAATTTATAAAATTAAAAATGCTAAATAATGCTAAAAAATTAATACAAAAATGCTGAAAAAGTGCTAAATGCAAAATAAAAAATTCACTGCTAAATCAAAATACATAATGCTAAATTTAGCAGTGAAAATGCTAAAAGGGTCACACTGGAGAGCACAGTAAAAATATTCGTTTACCTGGAAGCAGGAGAAAAAGAGAGAGAGAGAGTATAACTCTCGCCTACCAAGCTGATTCGGTATCACATGATTTTTGTTCGTGCTGTCCCACTTGTTAGCTCTCCAGGTATGAGCTTCTGAATGCCTATGGGATGTGCAGAAGCAAGACCTTATTTCATGCCTTTTTCATATGCAAAAATTAAAAAATTTGCTCTTTACATCAGAATTTTATATCCTTGATTAATGTGTGTGTGACTCGCCTAGCCAATTTGTATGAAAATCACTCAAAAAAATCATTGCTGTTCATATAAATTTTATACTCAAGTCGACCATCTGGGTTGTAAAAACATGGACTAACTGCCAGTTTATAGAAGTCATGTAAAAATTCTCGGTTGTCTATTTATATTGAAAACAAATTTTGAGTGCTTTGTTTTTGCTTTTAATATAAATAGGCAGATGAGAATTTTTACATGGCTTCTGTAAACTGGCAGTAAATTGACAAATAAATTTTTATGAAAAGTACTCACAAAGGAGTGATTTTCATATAAGTTTTCCATCGAAATCGAACGAACCTGCAGAAAACTTCTAAGAGCAAGAGTATTTTCTTCTCCGACTATGACTGTTTGCGCGACTTTCAAAAACAGATAGACTGCTTCTGCTTTTACTTGCAAAAATAACCAAAAGCAATAGCAAATCAAATTCAAGCCTTTGAAATTGACGACTGCTGAAACTGTTGCGCAATTGTTCATAAATCTTTTTCTGCTTATGCTTCGACTGCAACTGCTGTTTGCTTTGACAAGCACAAGCAAAAGCATTGGGTCATTTCTAACAGAGTAAACTTTTTATTACTTTTGCTACTTCGACTTAAGTTATTTAAGCACTAGGGCTACATTGCAAAACAACAGTAAGTTAATTTTTAAAGGCTAATAAATTTTAGTGTATCTCCTTAAAGATTTATGATCCACCCGTAATTAAAAAATGCTATGTTTTTAAAATGTGTCAAACTTTATTATCAATAGCATAATCTACATGCATACTATGTATTTACATATATGGACCGCTGAATTGTGTGAAAACACAAGTAATTTCTTGCTTGGCATCCTAGCATGGACTGTAGTTGAATTTCTCAAAAGGTTAGGTTAGGTTAGGTAGGGGTGGGAGTCAGAAACCCGGACTCATTTAGACCGTTTTGGTCCATTGTGATACCACGGAAACTCTGCTTATGCGGAGTCCCCACCGTCGAACCAACCAGAGCTCAATATAAAGCTGTTAATACGTTGCAATTCAACACTAGCAACGTCAGAAAGTTCCCTGAACTCAAGAGCGCCCATTGTGGTCAATCTCTCAAAAATAGTTAATATAAAATTTTTCTAAAATAAATGTAAATTTCATATTAAAACCTTTCTCTGCAAAGCTGCATTATGAAATTGAGTTGTAACTTGCGATTAAAAAATTTTTTTTTGCAAATTTATTTAAAAAATTTTAGTGTTATCAGAAAATTTTCTGAATTATGCATGAAATTGAATTGGCAAAAAATAAGGTTTTTGTCACCAAAGTCCCACAGTGAGCGGTGCGAACTTAATGATGCCAAATCTTGTACGTTATGGATAATGCGTAAAAAGCGTGGCATGTAATTTGAAGTATAGAATATTTTATTTTTTAGGAAAACAGCACACTCTTGCTAACTACAATTCACTGGGCAAATTTCATTTTAAGCTTCAAGCCCAAATAGCGCAATTCACCATCAGCATATTCTTTGGACTTGAAGTTCAAACTGAATTTTGCTCAATGAATTAAAGTTAGCAACAGTGCACTGCTATCCTTAGAGTGAGTTTGCAAAAGGCACAATTTTAATATTTTATATTCTATATTTAAAAAACCGCATGAAACATTTCGTTTTTGAATATAATTTTAATATCTTAAAATAGGCTCTTATTAAGTATGTGTATGTGTAATAAGACTTTAATTACTTTTGTCACGCTGATTTTTTATTTTATATAAATAGTCCTTTTTTCTTGGATTTTTCCTTTCTCGTTTAAATTTTTTTGTTCAAAAAATTGTTGTAAACTAAGTATTTATGCTAATTGCAGTATTTTGAATTTCTATTTATTGCCAAAAAGGAAATAACCATACAGTATTGCATATATTGCAAATATATGAAAAGTAAAAATGGAAATAAGTGATAAATTCTTAAGAAAAAATATACAACTTAAATTCATGCCGACAAACATATTAACGAAAAATAAATATTTATTTATGCATAATTTATTATAATTTTTTTTTTATTGTTTTTTGCCTTTTTGCGGAAAATAGAAGAATTCAAATAAAGGTGCATAAAGACAGATGACAGTCTGTTGAAAATGACTAAAATATATAGAAAAATGCACTTTTATGCGAAAAGAAAAAAAAAATAAACTGTTGGCACATATTGAAAATATGCTCGTGATTAGCTATTACCATAAATGCAACAACTATGCACGTGGTTATAATTATTTTTCTCTGATTTTTGTTTTTCTTATCTAGTCTTTAAGCAGCAGTGCAGTTGCTTGTATTTGGCTAAGGGCCTGTTGAAATCATTGGATGAATATTTTACAATGTGCTTGAGTTTTTTAAAAAATCAGAAATAATTTCTTAATCGGGCTTAAGTTCAGTAATTTTGATTCTTATTGAATGAAATATTTTTATTAATTAATGTGAGTTTCTTTAGAAAGTCACATTCATTAATAAAAATATTTCATTCAATAGCAATTGACATTGAATTTAAGCCGAATTAAGAAATTATTTCTGCTTAAAATTCACTTTAGTTCAATTAAAATTTAAAATGTCTCACTTTGTTCCAGTCCTGACTTGCAATTTTTGTCGCAGCAAGTCTTGAATATGTTGGAGAGTGTTAAAATAGAAATATATACATTTTGAATTCCTCTCTCGTTCTTTTGCACTAAAAAATAAAAAGTTGCTGCAACAAAAATTGCAAGTCTGGACTAGGGGTTTCTTAAAAAATTTAAATAGTTTTTCTTATTAATTGTTATTGAAGTTGAGAGTATTTTCTCATTTAATTTTATTCACTCAAGTAACGATATTCACAAGTTTCTTAATAAGAACCTTACCACAGCAAACCCATATCAAGTGCTCTTAACAGCCCAGATGAGCGCTTAGCGCTCTAGTACATTCAAAGTATATTTGATATGTTTAAATATGCTGTAGGTACGCACCAACGAATGATAATGAGCACTCAAAAAATATTATACAGAAGTAAAAAATCTTAATTTTAGTAACTACGTATAATCATAATTATAGCGCAAACAATTCCTACGCTCACATATATTCTCTAAAGCAACTAGGGCTAAGGCCGATTCCCACATAAAAGAGCATCTTTACTTCTTTTATGCGAATAATTAAAATACGCTTGAACTAAAAATAAAAAGGCACATGGTTATCAAACGCATTGACTCTCTTTCTCTCATACTTACAGTCTGAGTATGTTTATACTCAGTGTAAGGGTATTTAATCGGACAAAAAAGATACTCATGATAATCAAGATTTGTGTATATAAAATGGATTGTAAAATTTGTGGTTATATGTGACTGTTTGAAAGCATGCGTTATATGCGTGTGTAAATAAAACAGCCCTGTATATACGAAGGTGAAGCTTTCGTTTTTTTTTTATAAACAAACACAACCCGCGAAGCGATTAGCTTGTCTGCAGAAAACACCCAGGGTCTATGGCGGGAATCGAACCCACGACCTCTGGACTGAGAGGCTAGCATCTCTACCACTCAGCCACAGGGGCTGATTATTAGTTGGAGTATTTTTATACTCATGCGTATGATTGTAGCATATACAGTATATAAACTTTACTTATAGTTGTTTGTGCTGCGTAATTTGAAAAAAAAATTTATATAAACATAGTTGTTGGATACTTATAGTTATACGTATTTGGTTTAAAATCAAAGCTTGTGTTTGTATATGAGCGTGTTTTTATTTTAAGCTGTATGTATTCATAGTTGCTTGACGGCCAATACACAAAAAGTACTTCATAAGGTAGAATAAAATTAATAAGAAATCTCTATGGGTTTTTTTCAATAAGGAAATCTTATTAATTTCATAGAGAAAACCTTTTTGAAAAAATCAAGAAGAAATCTTGTAGTTTTTTGAGGTTATCTTATTGATTTTTTCAATAAGGGTTTCTTCTTGTTTTTATGAGGCGACCTCATAAAAAAATTTATGTCTTTATTTTTTGTGCTTTGCTTATATGTATTTTCATTTAAATTCTATACCATATACATATGTATGTATGTATGTATGTAGTATATTGTAGATGTTATTTATTTATACGTACATACATACACATTATGTTATATTCTTAACTAACTTACTCACCAAGTATTGAACCAGCAAACTTCTGATTGATAGACAAGCACTCTAAGCAATATGCTAACAAGCAGTCTGAATAACCATTGAAATTATTGTGCAAACATTCTTATACAAAAATGAAAAAGATCATGAAAAAATTTTTCTCTATGTCTATTTATAGATATGAAATAACAAGACACCTAATAAAATCAAGAAGATTTCCTTAATAAAAAATCAATAAGATGCTTTACACATAATCATATAGAAACCACATAGAATCAATAAGGAATCTCTATGAAAAAATCTTCGCTTCTTTCTACTGGGATACCCCTTAGCCTAAAAGCTTTTCATAGAGAAAATCTTCTTGATTCTATGAGGCAGTTTTTTCTCTGTGCATCACAAAAATTTATTGCACTAGTGCAAAAAATAAAGCTTTTACAATCAGTTGTACACTTTCTATTATGTTTTTACCTTCTCCTGTAAAGTTGCAATTATTTGAGTTAGGGCCTTTTTACTTGAGACCAACAATATGAATATGCCTTGGACCTTATTTATATTATTGTTTTCGTTCAACTTTAATTTATTTAATTTTTTTTTACTCCAAACAATCTTCAATCAATCCTTGCTGCTCAACGCTATTACACATTTCCTAAAGAAAAATTGTTACGTTTTAAAAATTAGAAATTAATAAACAATATCAGCTGCAATACAAAAACATTAAGCATCCAATCAAAGTGAAAAACAAAACGCCAACGAAATATTGTATATACTCGATATCTAAGTGAAATGCATCATCACTAACATGTGAACTTCTTTGGCCGGCCAAAATAAAAAATAATAATACATACATACACACAAACATACATACATTTGTATGTGTGTATGTAGAGAAATGCATACATGCTTGAATGAATAATTTGTGGATAAATATAAAATAATTTTAAAAACATTCTCGATTTGTATATTAAAATGCAAAAAGAAAGAAGAACAAGAGCTTGATATAAAAATAAAACAAAAGCAAAAAACGTAAAATCGAAATTATTATGACAATAATATAATAATGAAAACATTTTTAGCTACAAGTTCTGACGCAGGTGTTTAATTTAAAACTAACGGTTTGTCAATTCGATAATTGTTTGTTTATGCATGTCTTTATACATATGTATGTATGTATGTACATATATAGAGATTTAATTTTATGATAATACAAAAACATATAGACAAACACATACATACATACATACATATGTATATGCAATTATGCTCGTACAAGTACTTAACAAGGCAGATGGTAGTTGTGCTATAATTGCTGCGATGTCCAAATGAAGATTTTTATTTTAGCCTTAAATAGAAATCGCTTAAGACTGGTATTCTTTTTATTACTGACCTTCGGCAAAATAGTTGTAAAACATTCTCACACTAGTCAGAAGTGGGCACTGTACGTTAGGTCTATGGTGGCACCTCATATACATACATATGAGGTGTTAAAGTGATTTCCTTACCTTAAGAATAAGATTCCATACGATTCTAAGCATCATTCTAATAGAAAAGAGCAAAATGTAAAGAGTATATATGTATGTAAATATATCAATGACAGCCAACTGAGAAGCCACTCATTTGAAAAGTGAGGAATGGTTAAAATGGTTCTTAGTTCCTGTTCAATTGCCTGAGTCAGCAATAAAAAGGGAATGATACTAAATTTCGGGGCCATTATTAGTGCACTTCTGTATTAAATATTAGTGATGCACTTGCCTATTATCGGTTGGCTGCTGAGACAAAACAATAAATTCTAATAGCAATTGCCTAAGAGCGGCACTATCATGTGTGTATTAAAACAAAAGCAATAACAACAAAATCTATCTTTCGTCTTTATTAATTTTTTTTTTGGTTTTTTTATTATCATCGACGTCGCTGTTTGTCGCTGTAGATTATAAAAATGATGGGCAATTTCGTCATAAATAGCAAAAATATATAAACAAATCATTGGTTGCCATCAACAACATCATCATTATCATCTTAAATGTTTGGAAACTGAATAAAAAATGTAAGAAAAAACTAAAAAAAAAACACATTTTGTTGCTTAAAAGCGAACAAACACTTAAGTGACAGACACACCAAACAAACACTTCGTACAGGTGACTGACTAAATGAGTGTTTATTTGTCTTAAAAAACTAAACGGAGAGTGACAAGGAGTAATAAACGTCCTAGTATTTTGATACCGTAATTGTGTACATATCACACTTGTTGCTTTAAAGGGAGTCCAATAAAAGTTTACAAATTTTCAGCAGAGGAAATGTTCCCTTAACTATGAAAGTGGTCTTAGTCCTATATTTCTTGTGTCAAAATATTTAATAGATTGCATTTGAACAATTCAAAAAATATTTTATTAATTATAATAATAATTATTATAATAAATATATTATTATTATTATTTTTTTTATTATTTTAACTATATTTATTTAATATTTATTTTATTTTTTTCAAATATTTATTTAATATTTCAACGAAAAAAATGCACATGTAAGTTTTTCTATTTTCATGTACTCTTATAAAGGGTATTTTTTTAGAGTGGCAGAACTATGGGTTGGCATCACTGATTTATTTGAGCACCCATTTAAAATTGGTAGTTGCTTTTTGTTAAGTTTGCTTTGAAATTTCAGAGCAACGCGTGCATATTGTTGAAATTGTTAATCAAAATAATTGTTTTATTCGTCAAACTCATCGCGCATTTGTCGCATTTTTAGTGAGGAGAATCCACAAGCTTTTGTCGAAACACCATTACATCCACAAAAATTACTTTTTGTGCCCTTTATAGGCTAGCAGAGTCATTGGCCCATATGTCTTCAAAAACTATGACGGTCAGAATGTTACTGTCAATGGTGAACGGTATAGGAACATGATTCGAAATTTTTTCGAACCTTAATTACATGGCATTAATCTAGCTGATATGTGGTTCCAACAGGATGGAACCACAGCCACCCATCAGGCGCTACAATTGATTTAGTCAAAGAAACTTTTGATGGAAAAATAATTTCCCAATTAATTGGCCACCAAGATCGTGTGACTTAACTCCATTGGATTATTTTCTTTGGGGTAATGTTGTCATTTGTCTACGTCGATAAACCACAAACAACTGAACAACTGGAAATCAACATTTGAAGAGCTATCGGCGAAATACGGCTTAAAATGCTGAGAAAAGTTGTTGAGAATTGGTGTTCCATATTGCGCCTTCTACCCGCCAGCCATGGCGGCCACATGCCAGAAATCATATTTAAACATTAATTTCATAAAATTTTCTTCCCAATAAAGCCCGTTTCATTGATATTAAAAATATATTTTCTTGTTTTATTATGATTTTAACTTTTGTCACTCTATAACAAACACCCAGTACAAAAACATATTAGAATATTTTAAAAAAACCTTCTCCTGAAAAATGTAATTTTTGTCGCTTACGATTAAATTGAAAATAAGGCTCGGTATACTCTTATATGAGCACTGTATATCGGTTTCTTGCAAAAACTGAAAACTGCACAAATTTTGTTTTAAACCCTTTAGAGGAAAAGTGTGATATGTACATACACATGTATGTATGTACACATGTACAAGTAGGTGTTTGCAGAAAGCAACGGTTGGCGGTGACAAATTTTGTTTGTATTTTGTTTTTGTAATTTAATTTTTTTTACCATATAATATTTGTCAACGTTTAGCATTGCGTTTTACAAAATTAGGCCCATTATATTTCCATCTTGATCACGTGTTTATTGTTAAAAAAAACAAATTTTAAGTTAAAGAAGTCATCATAATCAAGCGTTTAAAGACGTTATATTAAATTTTTAATTTAATTTTAATCAAATCCCCTTCATAACATCCGTGGCGTGTAGCTTTCAGTTTGATTTCCTTCCATACACTCTTTTCCTAATGATGCCATATTTTCGTGTCTTGTGTCAATATTTTAAAATTTATTTTTTGCTTCTTTTTCCTTTTTCCTATAAATCACTAATACACATAAATTATTTTTACGTCAAAGGTTTTCTTTTTTGCATTGTTGCAACGTGTATGAGTCCATTTGTGTGCAGAGGAAAATAATCTAAAAATCTTGTTTTATTTTTAATATTTTTTTTTCCTCAAGCTACAGCAACACTATGACGCCGTTAGTTTGGCATCACAGCAACTTACAAACAGTTCATCCATCCATTGACTCAGCGAAATATACAACAAATGTGTGTTTTTCATTGATTTTTTTATTTGTTTATATTTTTACTATTATAGTTTCTCACATGATGACTATATTATAGTTTTATATTAGAATGATACTCGTAGTATAATAGAATTTCGAGAATGTAAACATTTGCTTGAAAGACTAACGAAATATTCAACAATGTATGAGATTATTTCTTTTGCATGTTTAAGCATGTTTAAATATAAATTTAACTTGCATTTTGTAAATCAGAAAAGTACCGTCTGCTAGTTTATATTTTGCTTTGAATTTTTAAGTCTATAACTCCTCCTGGACATCAGAGCAACTCCAAGAAAATATATTACATAATGTTTCCCTAATATAGAAAGGCCCTAACTCATTATTTTTTTGAAATCGAGATTTTTGTATATTTCGGTACATTTAAACAAAAGTTTAATTGACTTAAATACAGTTATAGTTGATTTTTGGTTTTATTTTCAATTAAAGTTGTTTATTGCAGGAATATTTTTTATGTGTATAAGCAACAGTTGAATATTTTATTATGCATCCTGCATTTACATTATTAGTACATATTTTCTATTTTTAAAATGAAAGAAGGAAAATTAATTGAAGAGGACTTTAACAGGGATCTGCTCTTACGAAGGGTAACTTATTCATCCCTATCTAAAGCTTATTTAAATATTTTATTTCTATAGAATTTCTTGATTTTGTCCCGCAGAAAGGTACAATTTCAAGGTTAGCAAATTTAAAGTTAACTTAATACGAACCCAGTTATGATAAACAACATATCACAATGCCTTGTGAAACTTATGAGCGCCCATATTATACATAGAAGCAACAAAAGCTTATGATTTAATTGTAAAACTCAATTTTTATTGAACGAAATTAAAAAACTGTTGATTAAAAGTATTTTTAAAATATAAAATATGTTTGATAAATAAAGAAAAAAACTTATTTTAGTTAAATACTATTACAAAAACAACCAACTTTCCAGCCCTGTAACCATATTTTCGATCTCGCAGATTTTCAATATCAACCTCTGTTTTCTTTAACTAATAAGAAAATGTAATCCAAAAAATTTTAAATTTTCCAACCCTGAAATCGATTTTCAATACCAATATATTTCTTTCCTAAACATCAAATAGATTTAAATAATGAAGAAAAAAAAATTACTTTAAACTGGTTGTTTTTAAATACCAAATGTAAGTTTAATAAGTTTTCCAGCCCTGGAACCATCTTTTTGATTCGCTGATTTGCAATACAAATCTATCCCTTTTAAAAATATAAAAAAGTTTAATTAGCAAAAAAAATAAATATGTGGCTTTGGTTAGTTACTTTTATATAACAAAAATAAGTTTAAACTGTTCAGCGAAAACTCCAGCTTTTTTATTTGTTCTTCCTGCATACCAAAGATTTTTTAAGCAAAAAATATATTTAAAGTATTTGAAAAGAGTGCCTAGGTATTGGAGCATTAAAATATACTTTACACAACAAAATCTGTGCAGTCCATTTTCAAAAACAACAAATTAAAATCTTTTTTTGCAAAACTCCCAATTTTCCGGTTTCGACTTTATAATATAAAAAAAAACTTATTTGGGTGGTGCAAAAAGTTGCACAAACACCACATTCATATGTGCATTAAAAATTTTTGCATAAATTTAAGTAGATATATAAATGTGTAATTGTTTAAAAAAATATATATTCGTATATTTTATTAAAAATAAAATTGATGTCGTCATTGGACTTTTTCCCAACATTTTTTTTTCTACTTGGGAAGACGTATGGCACACGTTTTTTTTCAGTACATGTGTAAACTGACATTGTTGCTACTTATAGATTTATCATTGTCTTTATGAATGATGATGTGAGAGTGCTTTTGTTTGACTGAGTTTGTTACACTCTTGCACACTTTTCATTTGGGATTTGTGCAACATTGCAACCAGACACAAATATTACATGCAAGTTTAGTGGAATATTTGCTTTCGCGCCTTTATTAAATATTTCACAAATATTTAGATGTCTGCAAGGTGTTTATTTTTTTTGTATTTCTCTTTTTAGGCTTTATTTTACTTGGATGGGATTTTAGCACACAGCCAGTGGTTATTTTTTTTATTTTTTATTATTAACTCATCAAAAATTTAATGATACCAGTAAAAATAATGTTTAATTTGAATATTTTTTACTGTTAAAAAAATACATATTGAATTAATAATCATGCCTGTATTATAAGTTAAGTGTTTGGGCTGGCAAGTGTGATGTGTGCTTATGTGTGTGTGTGTGTGTAAGTGTGTCGTTCAATGCGTATGAGTTACGCCATTGCATGGACAACAACAAATATTGCGCATATGCAGCGTTGCCAGTATTGATTATTTATCATAGTATGTATTTTTTAAGAGTTTTTTGATACATAGATACATACTTATCACTGCTTTATTGCAAGAGAGGTAGAACTCAAAAAAGCTAGTTTTGAAGAGAATAAGGGCCTGTCCCACGATGTCATCAGAATCCGTTCGATCGAATACATACTTAAATTGAAAACAACAACAAATTTTCTGATGTTGTTTGCAATACAAGTTGCCGATCGAACGAATTCTGGTGACATCGTGCGACAGGCCGCAAGTTTCAAGTTTTCAATTTACTTACAACTCAATATACATATCGTTGGCTTAGTCGGCAAATATGCTAAGTCCACTTTCTATGCAAAGTGAGTTTCTAATGTAGAATGCCAGTGCAACACAAAATACATCATTTCCAAAAATTAAAATGTTGTTATGTTGTTTTTTCTTGCTGTTAGTTCAGAAAAAAAATAAAATAAACACCTTTAAGTCCTTAAGGGAAAAATCTGCATCTAGTGTACTTGTATTTACTTAACAAATAACTTTTTGTGTTAAATTAAAACAACAAAATTAATAGTTAGTAGTAGTTTGTTTATTACTTAATTTTATAATAATGCAATTCTGATCAGATGATCAAGTCTTATCGTTTAGAAAAATCTGCAAAAATGGTCAAGTGTTATGGGTTGTCAAATTTTTATCGTATTATTTACCATTCGCCATGACATTTTGCATTTTGCACAATATCGCACTTGAACTGACCCTTAGACTATTTAAAACTATTTATATTTCTAGGAAAAAAATTCTTTAATTAAAAAAGTTGAAGTCAGATGCGACACCCATAACAAGTTCGATTGTCTTTTGTTTGGTTTTATTTAGGCCAAATAAAGTAACAACTTACCTGTGATAACTTCAAAAATTAAACCAATAACACTAAAGATTATTATAAATACTCTAACAAACACCAGAGGAGTGGAATAACAGGCTGCTTCTGAAGGCCGCCAAGCCTTCGTTATCAGTGTTCTTGCGTTGGATTCACTGTGTTAGATGTCAGTCAATGCAAATTTATATAGTACATATTTTTCAGTACAAATAGAATATGTGAATTGTTTTGATTTATCATATTACAATGTGCTGCAAGCTTTTTGATAATGAAAGCTAAAATTTACCATCTCGTATTTACAAAAGTCTTGACATTGTTATTTTCTCCTTACCAATTTAATAATTTACATAATTTTGTTTTAAATAATTCAAACTTTTTGGTTTGATATTTTAATTATGTACCCGTATACTTTTTATTAAATTTTAATTAATTCATTCATTATCATTTTCAATATTCAAGAATCATTTCGTTATTCAAGCTAAATTTTTTTAACGTCAAATGGTGATTTTACACCCAAAGTTGTTGGCAACATGTTTGTACATTTGTCTAAGATATTGTTGCAATATGCAAAACATTCAATCGCGGGAAGAATTATTGAAAATTGCAACAATGTTCTGTGTTAAAATTTTAATAAGATACGCAAAATATTGTAACTGTCAGTTTTGGGAAATGTTATCAGTGGCTTGAGATTTGTTTTTTGCTGTTGACAATATACCGGTTGTTAATCATTTTTCATCTTTTTTTTTTATTAGCATAATATGACTGCAATAGTTACTCGAATTGAATAAATTGCAGTGAATCTATCATTTTGGTTGTAACATTTCACTTAAAATTAAATTATTTAAGAGCGATGGTTCCTAAACGAGATGCACCTTAAAGACTTTAATATTTTGACACTTGGCTCGAGCTTATAAATCGATAAATAACATTAATGAGGTCAGATGCCAAGTCATTTAAGATTGTTTTCTTCTCTAACATACAGCATATCAATTTATGTCATCGCGATAGCTTGTATACAAATACAAAAGAAATATCATTAAACTTAATCAAAATTTGTTTGTTTGTTTGTTGCTGGTACTGAAGACATTTATTTGCATATGCTGGTATCAATAGTATTTTTGTTTTTTTTTTCTTTGCTTTTATAACTATAAAACGGCATAAATCGTTAAATAATTAAGCATCAAATGGCTTGCAAAAAAAAATTAATGAAATCAAAAGCAGAGTTACAAATCACCATAATTTTTAATATACATAAATCTCATAATTTTAACACAAGTTAGGCATGTATGCCTATGTGCTTGTATGTTTGTAACTATTTATAACTATTTGGTTTAAAAAAGTAACAACCAAGCAGGCTCTTTGGCGAGGCTAACGCTTTTGATTTTGCACATTTTGTTTTCGTTTGCTGACGTAGAGCTAAATGTTTATTTTTTAAATAAATAAATATTAATAGAAAAAATAAAACCAAATTTTATTGCAAACTAATATGTCTACTAAATAACTTTTATGGAGTTCAAAATGACGATGATGATGATTTTTGCAATAAAGTTTCTGCGTTTAGTATTAATAACAACGTCATCAATGTAATCACTGCTAATATTTTTTATTTAAGAAATTGCTATTATTAGCCAAACAAACTGATTTATTGCAAAAAAATAAAAAATACAGGTTTTAATATTATTCTTAAGAAAACTTGAATAAAATTGTTTATGAGAAATAGTTTTTTTTTGTGAATTTTTTAAACATAAAAATTTATTATGCCTAATGTGAGTTAAATTATTTCATAAGCTTTGTCCACATGTATGCGGTATTACTTCTTCCAAAGCAGCAAATATAAAAAAATATATGGAAAGTGGTTGATCTTGCAGCCGGCCTATCCCTGGAACTTCTTAAGTTATAACAGGTTTGCTTAAATACATAAAAGCTCACACCTACACGCGTTTGTATATCCATACGGAAATCATCATTAAAATATTAGATATATATACCCATGACCATAAAATATAGAGATTTGATTAAAATTCTATTTAGGAAAATTTCTTGCGAAATCAATAACTTTCCACAGCGGAAAATGAAAGTATAAAAATTTTTTTTAGTAAAATGTTTAGTTTGTTTAAATCAACTTCTTTAAAACTTCCAAATGTCTAACTGAAAAGCATGTTTGTGGAAGATAAAATTCTCATTTAGTACATATTAAAATATGTATAATTCTTTGGAGTTTTCAGTTACTCATTCAACGATTTTGAGAAGACTAGCTGTGTTTGTATTAGTTATTTGAAAAATGTTTTTGAAATTAATGTGAACATATCCACTATGCATGTGTTAATTAGTCCCGGTCTAGACTAGCAATTGTTGTTGCAGCACTTCTTGGATATGAGGCAGTGTATTAACTAAGAAATGTATCAATTTTGTATTCCTCTCCCTTTTTTTCAATAAAATAAAAAGTTTACTGCAACAAAAAAACTGTCTACTTGACAATTTTTTAAACAATTTCATAATTTATAATTTTTTAACGAAGCTAAACAATGACTAGTGAAATATGGAAAAGAAAAAAGAAAAATTAAACGATCTTAAGCTCGTTAACATAGTTAGGGCTAATAAATCAGTCAAAGCTCAAACGCTGTTTTAGTTAAACTAAACTCAAAGTTATATGCAGTTTAAACACAACAAGAGTAAATCAGTGAACCATACCTTATGTGTAGTTTAAAAAATAATATTGTGGCAGCACTAGAATAAATGTCAAAAGGCAGCTGTTCTGCACCAGGCTATCAATTCTTTGCACAATCAAGAGGGCAAAAAAGTTAAGAAATTTTAATGCCAAACATATGGTATGTAAATAAAAAGCCCATATAGCCTGTATTACCATGTTCACATTTATGATCTTAAACGTGTTTAAGGCAAGTGTTTTAAAAAACTAAACACAACCGTTCACATTACATTTGAGATGTTTAAGGTTGACGTTTTGTGAGTAAATTATTGTATTTGTAAAAAATTACAAACAATTATGCTTTTTTATTGGTTTATTATTTTCAAACAACAAATGTTTTTGTAAATAATTTAGTATTTCTTCACTAATTACTTGTTTACCAAATGATTCTTCACATTTAATAACAACACAAAGATGCCAGAGTTATCAAAAAACGCATACTCCATTTGCGTGTTTAAGGAAGTGTTTAAATCTTAAACACTTCAATTGAGATGTTTAACAAAACAAGTCAATGTATGGTAAAACATCTCAAAATCGTGGTGTTTAAGCTCTTAAACACGAATGAGGCGTTAAACACGTTTAAGAACATAAGTGTGAACATAGTATATTGCTACTTTAAACGGCAAATTGTATGCGCTTACAGATGGTTTAAATACTGCACTGATTTATAGGTTTGCTAGTTTAAACACATTTTAACCAAAAATAAAGATTTACTTGAACTGATTTATTAGCCCTTAATAAATTATCTTTATAAATTTTTTTAACCATATTAGAGTTTTTTTATTGGATTGGTTTCACTCCATATGCATCAATTTTGCTTACTAATAAAAAATCTGTTATAAGACAGAAACAAGCCTCATCGTTCATGGTATCAGTTTTCAATTGCTCTAGAGCCCCATTGTCGAAAGAACGACTATAATTATTGCAGCAGTTTGGAGATTGGTAAATTTGGATCTTCTTCCACGCTTTTGTTTAAAGCGACGATATTCATTCGATACGTTGAGGAGTATGTATGTTATTTCATCAGTTATAGAGTATGCAATATGAAATCTATCCACAGTTCGAAGGATGTCCTGCTCAGGTGAACGATTATGTGCACTACATAAAATCATAAAGTCGTCTATAAATTCCACGAATTGCTGACTAATTTTCAAAGTTTGCTAGCATTTTTCAAGCTTTAATCTATTCATGATCATTTTCCAGGACCTACTGATCAAAAATTTCAAAAAGTTAGCGCACTATGACAGCTCGCTTGACAGTTAAGTCTGTCGCTTGACTGTTTCTGTTTTATGCCGCGATATGATTATTGCTTAAATCTATTAATATATAATATTTTTGATATTTAGTAACCATGAGATTACCCACTTATGCGTGTTTCACTTTCAATGTATAACATCGCAAAAAATAAAAACAAAAAATAAATTTGCATAATTAATCATAATGAATATATTCGCAAATCTTTTTTTTTTTTTTTGCCTTTTATGTTGTCTCTAATTTTACATATTCAAAAGCAAGTTATACTTATTTTAAAACAGCATAGATAAACTACAAAATATAAAAGGAAATATAGAAAAGATAAATAAAACTAACAGTCTCGATAAATCAAATGAATAAAAGTTGGTTTTGATCTGTTGTTAGTTATGTTTTTTTATAAGCAAGTATATATACCAAAAACAAAAATCGGCAAAATAGTTCAAAAAACTTCACATTGAATGGACGGCACATAGAATGTATTTAAACTTATAGATCACAACTGAACATGACGGCCATGTCAGATTATAGGTAAAGATCATGGTTGTAATAGTATGGTCTCTGCAGCAAAGCATGGCTTAAAATATTCTTAGTATTATGCATGCGAATGAACAAATCTTAATTCATCCTTCTACATTTTAGTTAACCATATGTGTATAATTATAATATTTTTTTTCTCATCTGCAGAGACAATTTAATTCATGTAATTAAATCCAGAGCCTACCATATTTTATGTATGTAAATTTTTCATAGTTTTTAAAGATTAATGTTGTGATAACAAACAATTATGAGGCTACTGGAATCACTTTATATGTGATAACTTTTAAAGCTTGAATGCAAAAATTTCTTAGACAGATAAAGTCTGGTGGTGGAAAGAATAAACACATCTCTATATGAAACACACAATTGCAGGGCATATATGTTCATACGAGTACATAAATGAACAAGCATATGAATATATTATTTATATACAGATTGTATATGCATACTGTATATATTTACACAAGTTTATACAAAATTAATTAAAACTGTTGTCATACCCTTTATGTATTTCAATAAATAAATAAATAATTTTTTTTAATAAGGTTTTGCAAAAGACTCAAAGGCTCTCTCTTCTAAATATAAATCCGTAATTTGTTTTATAAAAAGAAAATAATGCGGCAATTAAAAAATTTGTTAATTCAAACAAAATATTTAACAATTGAAAGTTGTTGTATTCCACGATGAAACATTAAAAGCCTGATCCAGGATGTCGACAAGAAAGTTTCTATCACTTACTTACATGTATTGCAAATAAAAACTAATTATCTTATTTTGTTTTTGTTTCCAATGCAATTGATAGAAACTTTCTTGTGGTATGGTATACAGCACATTTTTCATATAGAAAAATTCAACGTGTTAATTTTTCATATCAAAAAAAAAATTAACGGGCTATATAACGTCCATTTTTCATATCAAAAAAACTAATGGGCTATACATTGTCCATTTTTCATATCAAAAAAAAAAACGTGCTATACATCGTCCTTTTTTCAGATCGAAAAATTAAATGTGCTATACATCGTCCAATTTTCATATCAAAAATTTAAACGTGCTATACATTGTCGATTTTCATATCGAAACATCAAATGAGCCATACGTCGTCCATTTTTAATATCGAAAAAATAACAATGCTATTAATCGTCCATGATTCATATCGAAAAGTTAGACATGCTATCGAAAAAACTATTGGGCTATACATCGTCCATTTTTCATATTGAAAAAATTAACAGGTTATACATCGTTCATTTTTCATATTGAAAATATTAATAGGCTATACATCGTTCATTTTTTATATTAAAATGTAAAAGTGCTATACATCGCCCATTTTTCATATAGAAAAATTAAACGTGCCACACCCAGACCATTTTTCTTATATAAAAATTTAACATGCTATATATCATAAATTTTTTATATAGGAAAATTAAACTTATGGACAGCACTGAATCTGATTATAGGTGACTTGTCATAACGATAACCATAGAAACCAATTTATGTGTAGTTTCCACAATGAAGTTAAGTGACTTGTCTGGAAAAAATATATGAAAAGCACTCAAATTTTTGAGTGATTCCTATACAAATTTTCTAGACAAGTCGCTTGCTTGCACTGTGGAAACTACACATTAATTTCGGTTCTTCGCCGTGACCATTAGCAGCTGTTTGATGGTAGGACATACATACATACATATTTGTTATTGCATTTTTAAAGTATTTATTCACTTTAATAAACAGCTGTTAATGGTTATGGAAGCCCTAAGAGGTGAATAAAATATATTTATGGTTATAGTATGACACGTCTGACTGAACCTTAAGACACAACAAATAAAAATTTTTTTATTCTTCTCACATTTAAGAAAATACAAAGAAGAAAAACAAAACAAAACTATAGTATGTATATTAAACAAATTTAAAATATGTTTTTTTTTTGCAATATAAAAAGAATTTTGTTTCTAAAACCATAACAAAACAGCAAGTATGCATCTCAATTTTATTATTGTTTATTTATTCGTGTGTTTTTGTATATTTGAAAATTTAATGACGTCCTTGATATTGGACGACAAAACGTCATACAAATTGTCTCATACAATCTACTTTTATTTTTGTATCAGAGCGTTAATAAATATTTTAATAAATTTATATGTAACGAGCAATCAATTACAACTACTACAAGGCCTATAATTAGTACCATCGTTAGTTTGTAATCCCCTCAAATTAGCGAGATACTAAAAAAACAGCCATTCCTTAAAACCCTTTTCATTTGATTAAATTCTCTCTTTTTTCAATTACTAACACATTTAAGTAAGTGTATTTATTAATGGCTTTGTATGTGTGTGTATGTGTGACTGTGCTTCTTTTTGCGTGTGTACAGATGTTTGTTGTATTGTACATTTAAGGAGCTTTTACAGTTTTGTTATTATTCGTGTCTGTAGTCCGTTGTTGTTTCTGCTTTGTTTACATTTATAAAACTATGACGTCAAAGTAAAAATTGAAAGTTTTCAATTGTTTATTGTGTTTTAGCAAGCACACCCACCCACATACGAACACAAGCAACCACGAGACAATAATTAAATACACACACACACATTTACACGCAAGAACATACGCAGCTAGCCAGGAGCTGTTTAATAGACGATGATGTTTAATATATGTACATAAAACTCTTAAATGAATCTCCTGATAATTATTTATAGAGTGATATTGTGCACTTCATGCTTAACTCTCTCTTATAAATCTTCCAATGTTTAATCGACGATGCGTTTATCTAAAATATGTTTGCTCTTTTATATTTTCGTGTTTACTGCTATAGATTGTTATTTTTTCTTCACTTCTCGCTGATGCTTTCAGTTAAGTTTTGAATAAGAATCTTGCCGGTTGTTTCAAGTTTTTTTTTATTTTTTATAAAAATTAAATATATGCACACATCGTCGGCTTAGAGTATAAACCTGCTAAATTCACTTTTTTATAAAATATGACATTTTGATGCCGTAAGAAAGAGAAAGATACGCCTCATCGATTGGCAGAAATATTTATCTTAATTTGAAACTCTACATGTCAAAAAAAACTTAATGTACGAGTATTAGGCTAATTTCTTAAGCTATGTATAGAAACTGTTAACAGTATTTAGTCTCTCCTGTAAAATTTGTTTCAAGTGAGTTAGCAGGCTAATACTCTTAGGGCCATTATTACAACTTAAAGTTAGTTAAAAGTAGGATTTTGTCGGAAGTATAAAACGCTATTCATTATTATAAAATTAATTTAACTTATCAGGAAGGATACATTTGCCTTTAACTTAGCGCTCACTTTAGGTTAAGCTAAAATTGTACTGATAAAAAACTTTTTATATGTCCGATAAAATCCTACTTTTACCTAACTTTAAGTTGTAATAATGGCCCTTAGCTGATGATATATTAAATGGAAGTGTAAATTTAATGTGATTGGTATTTTACATCAAATATTTATTAAATTATTGGCGGTACATACGTAAACAGATTTTAAAATAGTTAAATTTTTTTAGTAAATTGAAATTTTCGTAGATCTGTGCTATTCAAAATTCTTGCAATGCATTGACTCTTTTATTAACAGATCGCTGTAGCACAATTTTGTGTACGCCAAAGATTGAATCGATATAAACTTCCATTGATTCCATCTAAACTCAACATAGTAATCATAATAATTTTTTTTCTGTTTTAGGAATAATTCTAACTTTTCCTTTTTAAATTAGGCTTTAATAAATAAATTAAAAGTTTTTTTATTAATAAGTACTAAGAAAATTTTATTTGTTTTATTTTCATATTTAACTCGCAAAATAAAAAGCATAGTGAGTATTGTACGATTCCCCAAATCATTTACGAATGATTCTTTGGCAACTCTCGTAATAGCTCATATAAGATTAACGTTGAGAAGCCTCATACAATTCTTAATGTTCTTCAAAAAAGAGTTGCAGAATAATCTCTAGATAAATCTCAAATGATTGCAAAAATCAAATGATTTTATTCCCAGCTAGTATTTTGTATCACAATCGAATGATTTCCGAATCAGCTTGACGGGAAAAATAACCGCATGTGAGCTCATTTTTCGACAATAAATTATACTCTCGTTGTGAGAAAATGGTACCCTACAGATGAATCATACCAAAGAACCATTTATGATACGATTTGCTGATTACTTTTTGAGCAATTTTCTGGTAGTATTAAATCATCCAATCGCCTTTTTGCGAATTCCTTGCATTTTGTTCGTCTATTTTCAAGAAATCCTTATTTTATCATATAGATGAATCGTAAGTGAATCCTTTTTCAATCACCCAAGTGATTAATCATCAAAAGTGATCTGAGGAGAATCATATAAGAGATATCTGCAAAAAATAATCACCCAAATGCTAGCTGGGTTACGACTAATAAAAGCGCCTTCTGCGGCTCTTGTATAGGAATCGTCTACAGGTAACAGTTTCTCTGAGCTCACCCGCGGTAGAAAATGCTCTGCATACCATTCACAATAGACTCTTCTACGATTGCAAAGGCTAGCTGGGTATTAGTATATGTATGTATGTAGTTGAAGAAAGGTAAATACGCTAATGATTGGGAAGGAAAAACGAATGTTTGTTTGAATATACGCTGGTGCACATATTTTCACAAATTCTCAGGTATATATTTTCCAAGGGACACATACATACATACACATATCCCTAACAGTGTTGCCAGGTACTACGTTTTCTTTACACTAAAAACCCCAGAGTACTTGTGTTAACAATTATTTTTATATATAAACTGGGGAAAGATATGAAGCAGATATGAAGCTATAGTTGATTTGGTTGAGATATTGGATGGTATTATTGATTGATATTGATAGCACAGAAAGGAAAGTCCAATATAATATATAAGTTTAAGCAAAATATTAACTGTTATGATTGTTGTTATTGCATTAAAATTTTTCTCTTAGTAATTAATGTTACCAGATTTCAATAAAAATAGTATCCCTAAAGATGTTGGAAAATCCCAAAGAAACTTCACATATGAATAAATTATATAAAATTATCTTTTATTTGAGTTTAAATCAATTTGAATGACATTGGAAGCTTGAATAGGGTAAATCTATAAAAAACACATAGTACTTTAAATAAAAAGGTCAAATAATTATATATATATATATATATTTATTTATATATATATATATATACATCAAATTTCATTTTATTGCGAGTTTTCATAAGAAAGTGCAATAAATGTAAAATTTTTTCTAGAAAAGAAAATGCCATTACTGTTTTCAATAAGCAAATCATAGCTTCTGTTTGTAATTTGCGTGTGAATTTGTCTCTGCTTATAAAATATTTTCCCAAAAAAATTATATTAAAATAAATTTTATGTTTGCAAATTTTTATATTTTTTCTTACATTTTTCTTCATTCCGTAAGGTATTTGTTATAAAATTTGAGCGTAAGCTAAAGGAGAAAAAAATCTTTAGTAAGGAATCAATAATATGAAAATTCGGCAATGAGATAAATAATTTAAAATTTTGTTTTCGCACAAAAAATACTTTCCGTAATCGCGGAACGGTATCAAAAATTAGACTCATTGTGTATTAGTAACAATTCATGATAAATAAAATTTGCAAAAACTGAATATTACATTGTACGTGTATTTGTGGTTTTCATGAATAAAACCCTTATTTCTAATCAGTTTTTTGCCTTCTTTTGATGCAGTGTATGGACTTCGTATGAAATATTTTGATCTCTTCTCAAAATTGCCTAGCATTGACTTAATGAATGTTCCAGAATTGCTTTCAAAAACATAATTTTCTTTATTTATTTTTATTTACATTTCTTATTTGTTCTTGCAGCGTATAATATATATTATTTTTCTTATATTTTTCCCCTTTTAAATTTTGTCTTAACTGGCAATAGTGGTAAATAAGTCTGGTATTTTTATTCATATTTCTTGTACGTATAAATGTCCTTGAGCGTGTTTAAATCATTTCAATAGGGTGTTGAATGGGAGTAGATGTATAAATAAATAAAGAAAGTGGAAAAAAGGTAGAGAAGCATTAAATGAACAACTTAAGACTTTAAAGCAGGACATATTCCACGTTTAATTAAAATTTATAACAGCAAAATTTTGAAAACTGCAGTATAAAGTTAAGTATTTCATTAAATTTAAACAAGAAAGGTTTTGGAAATTTAACAACTTGCAATAAGTAAAAATTTGGGTCCAAGCCAGAGGTTACGAAGATCCAATCATTTGCTTTTTTCAACAAATTGTATTTCTTAAATTATAATATTTCACATTTCTTGACTTCCCGACCCTTCTTAGTACTTGCATTTAGAAGGAAGTACAAACTAAGTAGTAAAAAATGCAAAAAATTTTATACTTCAAACAACAATTATCGTTTCAAACTTCCTCCTTATATAAATAAACATTAAGTGATTTAATTTTAAAACCAATAAAAATAGAATTATTATACGTATTGATAGAATAGAAATACTTAAGAAACTAAAAGCAAAATTAGATGAAAATTTCTGTTATGCGGAATCGATTTGAACACAAATAATTGTAAGAACAATGACATCGAACAATGCAACATAAAAATTGAACAACAACTGCACAATAGAAGCTACGAGTATAAAAATAACAATAAATAATTGCTTAGCGTTTGTAGAGTAATTTATGCGGCAAAAAATACAAAATAAGAATAATGACAAAATTAACTAAACGCACTGGCGAAGAAAATGTATACATATACATATATTTTTTAAGGAAGAGTTTATAGTTGGGGAGACTAAATAGCAGTGCTTGCTTATTTTTTTTTTTAATTAATGTATACATTATAATATATAAAGTATTGAATTAGCAATCAGTGTTAATTTCAGTCGTTAACTGAGCAAGAGTGAAAAACAATTCGCTTAATTTACGAAATCATCAAGCAGTGCTATTTTTATATCCCACATTGTGCATTTATTCATCAAAAGTAGTGTTTGTTGTGCGTTCACTGGGAACTAAATACAAGATTTGCTTGTTGCTGATTAATACATTTTTGGTGTCTTTTTTGTCGTTTGCCTACAATTAGTTGCTCACATGAATTGCATTGAAAAATCGATTTCAAATTGTTTTTTGTTTATATTTTCTTTAGGTCCAAATTTACAGTTAACTTACGCTCATGGTTTGACATACGATTTTTCTAATAAATTTCATTGGTTAAACCATCTTCATTAGTTAACTAAAGACTGTGAACTTGAGTCTTAAGGTCGATTGAAGTAGCGCGTTTCAGTAACAATTTGTAATGTGGCTAAATGATTACGATTAATGAAATGTTATGATTCAAAATATAAATTCTGAATTACGATATATTTGTTCAATTCACAAGCTAGTTGTATCATTGTATTGTCTATTTAAATAGAGTAGTGTAAAATTGCTGTTGGTAATTTTCATATCAAAATGAAATACACTCTTGGGTCTCAGTTAGTCGACTGTAATGAAATGTAATTTCAACGGTAGGAAACAGCTGTTCCATATTGTTATGTGAAAAGAGAACATATGTTTCCTACCGTTGCAGTTACATTTCATTACAGTCGGCTAACTGAGCCTTTACACTTTTACTTCATATGTTTTAAAAAAGTAGTATTTAGAGCAGACATCTTCAAGGCCGCGCTAATGCGCGATTGCTTTCACAATACTAAAGAGAGCAATGAAAGATAATTTTTATTTTTATTTAATGTGTACTCAATTGCGAAGCAACAACTCAAACATAAGTGTAAATGTATATGTGTGGGGATCACTGATTTAGAGCAAAATCAGGCAAACACACACATCTTCATATTACTTATGTGTTACTGTATAATATGAAAGAGAGTAAAATGCATGGTTATGGGAGAGAGAATTCTTTTTTTTTTCGTACGTGTCCTTAAGTAAGTGTATATAAGAGAATAACGAAGTGTCCATGGGCGACATTTTGCTTGTCTTTGATTTATAGAGAGACCCTCTGAGAGTATTTGTATGTAACTTTTTATTATTTTGTCATTTAAAATATGGTTCTGTTCACAATCCAAAAAACAGAAAATGTATTTGATACCAGATAAACGAAAGAAATTGTTGTGAATTCAGCAATTATTTGTTGCATTTGAAAAAGGAATTCAAACTACTCTGATTGTAGTTTTGTAATTCTCAATAATTTATTGAATGTTTGTCTATAAGCATTGACATTGTAAGCTTTTTTCAATTATGGTTGAGGTCCATTGATGAGTTGTTTAATCAGCAACGAAACACATCTAGATGAGCTTAACAAACAACAAATAAATTTAATAATTTTTTTTAAATTAAATATTATATACAACATTTTTATTATAAGTACACTGAAAGAATTTTCTGCCTAAATTCTATGAATTTCGACATTAATCTAATGAAAAGTTCATTAAAATTCAACCAACATCCACGCTTCGTTGGATTAATGAAACCAGTTTCGTCAAAATTATTTTATTGAAAACTTCGTGAAATTTATTTAACAGTGTAATTAATGCAGTGCTATAACTTCATTGAAACAATAAAATAATTTCATGAAAAAAATTAAATAACTTAAATATAGTGGGGTTTCTTAATAACTAGAAAATATTGTTGTCATAAAGGAAGGAATTCATGAAATTTTCATTGGATTTGTGAAATTATCATTAGATTTGTGAAAAATTTAATGAAATTGTTTCATTGGACTTATGAAGCAAATTTCTTTCGGTGTAGTATTGTATATTTCTTATTTTTTGATGCTTTGCTTATATTATTAGCAGTTCCCAATCTGTCACAACTGGAAAAATATGCCATACATAATACTAAATTAAATTTAGGGTGCATTGCCAACCGATAAGGCAACAGTAGTATAGTTGCCATCCATAGTCATTGCATATTTCTGTTAGTGTATTAACTGATTTCCTTACAGCCATACCTAAACAAGAGTGTTGATCACTTAACGTTGAGTTAGCGGCTGAATACGTAAATACATTAAATTTAAGCATATAAAATCCATTTTAAATGTAACGTAAATAAGTATTTTGTTGCTAACGGAACGCTCAGCGCTTTTGTTTAGGTATGACTGTTAGACTGCTGTTAAACGTTGATTAGTTTGTCTATAAATATACATGGCACTGTTGTGTGTAACAATAACAAAACATTTGTTCCGAAATTCAGAAATATATTTTTAAACACAACATTTACAAATAGAAAATCATTTAATTGTTCAAAGTTTAAAAAAGGCTAAACTTATTTTGGTGAACCGATTCAACCAGTGGCAACGATTGGCCATAGAGAATGCGGAGGTAAAGTTTTAAAATTGTGTGAGCATAATGACTTCCTTAAATGTTTTGCCTAAAATAAGAAGAAACAAAAAAAAAAAGACATTGCTTCATATACCTTTTACTCCTATTATCACGGATTTGGAAAAGCCTCGGCCTACAGTTGTTTATTAAACAATTTTCAACCCACTTCATTTTTTGTCTGTGTGTGCAACAAATTAGAAACCAACACGAAAATTTAATAAAACAATAAACTTTATGACAATTTTCTATAGCAACAAGGCACTTGCTATCCTTAACGATTATAATAGAAACTGATTTAAAAATGCTAAAAAAAAAAACTATAAAAACCACACACACATGAAACAAATATGTAGTAAAAATAAAATTTAAAGCGTTACTATCCATTGCGTTATGGTTTCTATGTAATATACAATATACACAACGACCTTGAAAACCCCAACTCAATTTAAAGCAGAGACAGCAGAAAGTATAAAAAGTTGATGCATGTGCTTATATGTATGTATGTATATTTTTATGTATGTATGTATTTCAATGAAGAAGTAATTAGTATGTACTCTTATTATTAATATATATCAGGCGACCCCGACCTACGATGTGTTTTATATGAGTACATACATATTATATATCACATGTATATGACGTCACTTCTGGGGGTAAATACTAAAGCGCATGTTTAAAATTTATTGTGTGTATAATACGAAAGAAGAATAGAAACAAAAGAGGGAAAAAATTAAAGGATATGGTACGTAAAAGCTTTTTAGACTTTTAAAAACGACCCAATGGGAAATGCAAGAAAAGTTTCATTTCATGACAAGAATTTTACATACAATCTTGTATAAAGAATAGGAAAAATTCACTTCTAAAATTGAATACTAAGTCCCAGTCCAGATATGCAATTTTTATTGCAGCAACTTTTTATTTTTTAGTGCAAAAGAGCGAGAGAGGAATACAAAAAGTATATATTTCTATTTCAACACTCTCACACATATTCAAGAATTGATGCAACAAAAATTTCAAGTGTGGACCGGGACTAAAGGTACTCAAAATATTAATATATTTTTTTATACAATATAGAATTTTTGTTACATTAAAAATTATTTTTAACCCCGACCAAAAAAAAAGGGGTGTTATAAGTTTGTAGTGTGTGTCTGTGTATCTGTGTGTCTGTCCGTGTCCACGTACAGCCCAAACGGCTGAACCGATTTTGAATTAGTTTTTTTTGTTTGAAAGGTGATTTGACCGAAAAGGTTTTTAACCATGTTTGCAGAAAGTCGGTCCAGCCGTTTAGAAGGTACCACATATTTTCTAGATATATCGGGGGTTTTTAAAATTTTTAATTTTTGTTATTCAATATAAAGATTGAGTTTTGCTATGATAAAAATATATTCAGTAACTTTTAACGATCCGACAATCATAATTTTTGTCTATACATTTTGTTGCTTGCAATAACGATTGTGTGATTCTGTAACTTCTTTTTAACGATAGTACGCAGCTGATATTTTCTGTTGAATTTTGTCGATAAAATTAACAGCACATACATTATTGTCGCTTAAATAATGACACAGCTGACATTAACCCACAGCGAATATCGTTAAAAATGTTACTAAATAGCGAGTTCGATAAATTTTCGTTATAATTATTTTAACGATACAATTATCGTTAAAAACCAAAGTTAATGAATCACACTACAGGTGTAGACGTAGAGTTATACTTGTGTGAATGGCGTCGTCGACATCACATCAAGACGAAAGTAAAAATTGTCACTTGTCTACTCTTTGTCGACAACAATCGACTACTATTAATATGTTCCACTAATTTACAAAGCCTTAGAGGTTAGTAAGAGATTGTCAATAAGAGCCAATTGTTGCCGATAAAAAGTCGAGAAGTGACAATATTTACTGTCGTCTTGATGTGATGTCGACGACGCCATTCACAATAAGGGGAATACCTAAAATACTCTACCGCAAGTTAGTGCGTACACATCAGCAAGTTGCTCAAAAAATTTTCTTTTCTCAGTCTAACATTTTACTTTAAGATTAAAAACACAAAAATTATAAACAACGACTTTGCTTGATGAAGTTTTCCCTAAAAATAGGAAATAATAGTGACATAGAAAATGAATATTGCATTGTGAAATTCTAATGCATTTTTGTCAGCTTGTTTTGATGTTAAACGAAATAATTGTCACCCAAATAATTTTATAAGATCTTGTGCACAGTGTAAATTCAAACTTCAACTTCGTTCGTTCACTCACACTATTCATAATTTGACAAAAGTCCATTAATCAAAAAAATATAATTTTTTTTGTCTAGCTTAAATGAAACGCGAGACATAAACGCAAAATCCATAATTAAACACAAACTATTTGGTAATTTTTTCATAAATTTAATATCTTGAAACAAATTTGAAACTACAAGAAGCTGTAAAACATGTTATAACATGAACACATACATACATGCATAATTGAAACTATTAAAAATTAAACTTTTTGTTTAACAACTTTTGTTGTTCTTGTTTTTTGTTTGTTGTTGTTGTTGTTGTTAGCATTATGTGAAAAGAAGATAATTATGACGAAAATTCCATACAAAATCAACTTGATTATGATCGCTAACTTCAGCTTAGGAGAGAGAGCAAAAAAAAAAAAAAGATGTGGAACAACAGAAAACTTTTAAATCTTTATGAACAAATAAAAAAAAAAGAAACAAAACTGCATTTTTAGCAAAAAACAAAAAAAAAAGAAGATTTCTGTGAACACTTTACCGCCAGAAAAACATTGTTTCATGACACTTAACCATGTTGCATTTACTTACTTACTTGTTTTTGTGCACATTTGCTTTGTCTAAATTGTCTTTTATGTTAAACATCTTGATTTTTATATTATTTTATTTTTTGTTGTCTTGTTGCTCATTTTTTTTTTTGAGAAGGCAATCACAAAAAAAACTTCTTAAAGATTAAAATTGTTTGTTTTCGTAACACTTGTTCTCAGATCTTTGCATCGAGCAGCAATCTTTGGAAATTGTATATGATAAAATTATAGGCAATCACTATTAACAATACGCCCCAAACATCCTTGAGTGTTGAAATACATACATAAATGTAAAATATTTCTAGTATAGGAAAGATTAAATAAATCAAATAGGGTTGTTGTTGATGGTGCTAAGCATAGTTGACTAGAGTCAATACCCTAAATCAGCTATGTCCAAGCCACATGTACAATGTGGCAATGCAAACTTTTATAAAGAGCTTTTTGTGCTTTCACACTGACGAGGGTACAACATTCACAACAACAACACAAATATCAGTGTATGTGTGTTTGGACGTATCTGCCCTAAATCATACTGTGATATTTGCATTTGATGTAACGGCTTGGAAAACTTTTAAATTGTTATTGTTTCTTTGCAAAATAAGAGCAAGCATTGTTGTGGCCAAGATCTAGTTGGCTGTTGTGCTCTTCTCGGTGTGAAAGCACCAAAAGCTCTTTATAAAAGTTTGCACATTGTACATAAGACTTGGACGTAGTTGCCGAAAATGAATGCAAATGACAGATCGCTTACAGCAATATACAAGTTTTTAATGCAACACTGCAACTTAGGGATGGGCAAAAAATATCGATATATCGAAATATCGATATTTGAGAAAATAAATATCGATATATATCGCCGATATTTCAAAAACCGATATATCGATACATCGATTCTTATTTACGAGTATCGGCTTTCGATACTTTTAAGAGCTATAGCCGTTTTTTAACTGTACACTATTGATGCGAAAAAAAAGAGAAATTTCATAATAACAGCCCAGGCGACCCAACTAAGCCAGGTGACTTTTTGGATTGTGTGGGTATAAGCCTAAAGGCAGAATTAGCTTTTACTTTCTGTTTTGTTACGAATCAGCTGACTCTTGTTGGTTTATATATGTAGATCTTATACAAGCCGTTAGTTTTTCTCTTTCATTCTGTTCTACAACAACAAAAGACGTTTTAATAATTATAATGACGACAAAAAAATAACGGTAATGGAAAATCCACTTGGGATTCTTCCAGCTGTAACGAGAAACGTTATAATAATAAACTTTATATAGAAACGTTTCGTATAACTTAACATACGTAGTTACTTTGTATTAAATTTCTTAAAGTGACTAATTGTGCATTCGAAATGAATGCACTTTTTCAGAAATTATCTTATAATACGAATTAAAAATACAGATGTATGAATACATTTATTTCCTTTTTCGATACCAATATCAATTTGGGGTTTCTCCACTCATGGAGTTCATTAAGTTTCGAGATTTCTTTGAATATTATTGTTTGGATGCAAATTGGATATTTCTCGTATCCCGGAATGATGAACTTTGAAGTGTTAAGCACGGGCATTCATTAATGAATAAATTACATCCTTATTTATAAAAATTATTAAGGCTTTCTAAAGGCTTAACAGTAACATTTTTTATGGAAATCTTTTTTAAAAATCCGTAAAAACCCATAAGGTCTCAATAGTTGTGCAAAATTTATATCGCTTAAACTTTTTTTGGCGGTTATGGCACTGTATTTGTATTTATTTTAGATTTGGAATATTTTGGCAACATTTGTAGGCAAAGGTATCGATATATCGAAATATCGATGTTTTCAAAAAATATATATCGATACTGTTCAAAAATATCGATACGATATATATCGATACATTTTATTCATTTGCCCATCCCTACTGCAACCTATTCAAAGTCTGATAGTATGAAAGCTCTCACAAATTGTAGACTACTACACTTGAACATCAACTTGAATTGACTATACATCCCATTATTCTCCCCTACAACTAAGATTAAAGCAATTACGCAAATGCTAAGTTTGCGCATAGTCGCTTAATTTTTGTTTTTTATAATATGAAACATTACTTATTCAATTTCCCATAAATCTTTGCAAATTTTAGGATTTTTTTTTTCTTTAGTTTGTTTGTATTTAATTTTAGAAAAGTTGTATGACCAACATAAAATCTATGGAGAATTTAAAGAAGTTGATTGTTTTTAAGCTGTATAATTATAGTTTAACAGTTTTTTTTTTATATTGAATTTTAACAAAAAATGTACTTAAAGTAGAGAGACGAAAAAAAATCAATGTCTTGATGTTTTTTTGCTTAACTAAACAACACCATTTTTGCCGATGAAGTTGAAACAAGGCAACAATACAATCTAAAGAAGACGCCACACATTATATTACATTATACGTTTTATATTGAAGATTAAACATTTTACAAGCATATTATAAATTCTTGTCAACATTCTTTGTTTAAAAGCATCATCAAATGACAAGCATCAATTAATTTTCATTTAACGAGTCTTAAATATCTACAATTACAAATCAATACCATTGAGTGACTTCAAACAAAAAAAAAAAAACTATAGACACTGCTGACCAGTTAGTGGAAAAGAAAAAAAAAACAATAAATGCACAAGTCCATTTAATTTTAAAATTCACCTGTCCAAGTGTTTTACATTACTAACGATTTATGACAAATCCATATTTATGTTTGATTTCACAACTTCTTATTCGCAGCAAGATTAATAACATAAAACGATTAAACATTTCTAACTTATTTGAATGCACAAATATTTTAGTTTTTAATTACTCTTTATTTGCCATTTTTTTGTATGAATGACTGTAAACTTTTTGTTGAGTAATTTTTATACCCTTTACCAACAAAAATGGTAAAAGGGTATATATAGGTTTGTCATTCCGTTTGTAATTTCTATAATATCAATAAGCGACCCATAAAATATATATATTCTGGATCCTTATGCATAGGGAAGACGAATAAGCGATGTCCGTCTGTCCGTCTGTCCGTCTGTCCGTCTGTCCGTCTGTCCGTCTGTCCGTCTGTCCGTCTGTCCGTCTGTCCGTCTGTCCGTCTGTCCGTCTGTCTGTACGTGAAATCGGTTTTCCGAAGCTCCCAGAAAAGCTAGAGACTTCGTTCTTGGACTGGTGTGTCAGAAATTTTCCAAAATAGATTGGTATTGAAATTCAGCAAAATCGGACAGACGATTGCAGAGCTGGAAAACGTAAACTTCATTTTGCCATATAAAAGTAACTACCGAAAACAAATTTTTATTTTTTTTTAATAAATAAACTTATTTTACACATCAGTACGATTACAACTGGTATTTTAAATTAAAAAAATATAAAAAAATTAAAAAAACGTTTCCAGGGTTGGAAAACCGTAACTTTTTGTGTTATGTAAAATTAACTATGTCTAAAACTATATTAGTATTTTATTTGGACACAGTGTGTAGACCTTTGGCCGCTACAACAACAAATACATGAGAATTGGAAATTAAAGGGTGTTCCAAAACGAGCAACGAAAAATATTAAAACCCCATGTAATATACATACAATTATATGTATATACACTTTTTATACAGACTACAAAAATTAACACTAAAATTTCCAAAAATTTAAATTAAAGGGTGTTCCATCAGTTAATGCACTTTTGACTATGCAATTTTGACAACTGCTGTATCTTGGAAACCATAAGAGCAAAACTCTTGAAATTTTCAAAAACGGTAAAACTAAAAAATCAAAAAATTACAAAATCGCCAAGCTGAAAAAATTGCCAAAAACAAAAAAAAAATCGCCAAAACGAAAAAAAGCACCAAATTAAAAAAAATTTTTAAGACTAAAATAAATCGCATAAAACGGAAAAATTGCTAAAATGAAAAAAAATCGCCAAAATTAAAAAAAATCACCAAAATGAAAAAAAATCGCCAAAATGAAATATATCGCCAAAATGAAAAAAAATGCCAAAACGAAAAAAAAAACCTAAAAAACAGAAAAAATCGCCAAAATGAAAAAAAAATCGCCAAAATGAAAAAAATCGCCGAAATGAAAAAAATCGCCAAAACGAAAAAAACCCCAAAAAACAGAAAAAAAATCGCCAAAATGAAAATAAAACCAAAAAAAATCGCTTATATAAAAGAAACCAAAAAACTGAAAAAAATCGCCAAACTGAAAAAAAATCTCTAAACTGAAAAAAAATCTCCAAAATGAAGAAAAGTCCAAAAACAGAAAAAAATCGCCAAAGAGAAAATAACCTCCAAAAACAGAAAAAAATCGCCGAAAGGAGAAAAAAGCGACAACACTGAAAAAATCGGTTAAACTGAAAAAATCTTCGAAAAAGCAAAATAGCCTGCCTTTCGTGCGCGATTCAAAGTCGCACTTTACTGAATTTTTTAATATTAAAGGAATTAAATGAAACTAAGTTTTTCCTTATTTCGTTTTTGCTTTGTTCACTTAACATATTTTATGTATTTTTTAAGGAACTAGATTGGTATCAATAATCAGAAAAATCCAAAATTATGACTCCAGGGTTGGAAAACTCACACTTTTTGTGTTATGTAAAATTAAATAGGTCTAAAATTTTTTTTCGTTTTCTTTATAAATTTAATATATTTTATGCTTCTGAAAGAAAAGTTTAGCGTATGAAATTTGAAAAATGAAAATTAAAGCTCCCAAGATGGAAACAAATATGTATGTATTTGTCTGTATACTATATATATGTATGTACGTACGTTGGTAAAGGGTATATAAGATTCGGCACAGCCGAATATAGCACTTTTACTTGTTTCTTCTTATCTTTGAAAAATTTCTAGTTATTTTTTTTTTATTTGTCCCACAGTTTCGCATTTTATATTTTTTGCGACTAACATAATCGGGATTTTGCTAAATAAAAAAAATAAACAAACATTTTTTACACCCAGAGAAAAAAATTACACAATGAGTGCTCAAACTGGTCACATTAGTTGTCAAAAGTGTTTCAAAAACGTTTGTGTTAAAATTGTAAACACCGCTGTCAATATGACAGCGAAGTATTGACAACAAATGTGTACAAGTTGACAACCAGCGTTATGAATAACAAGTTGACAACTAGTAGTGTAAAAAAATGTGATAACGTAGAGCGTTATATTGACCACAGGCGTTGCTAATTTTGCAAAGCCATTTTTCCTCAGTGCATACACATCGCTCATTGACTCAAAGAATGTAATAACTTTAAAGCTGGAATTTCTAAATTAGTTATACGGAATTAATCCTCATATCCTTCTTCATATTGTGTAAAGAAAGAAGAGAGGTGTCTTAGGACACCCGGTTATAGCTATGCTGCTTAGCTATATAAAACAAATTTAATGTAGTTGTATAAGTGAAACCGATTATGGCCATGAGAATAGATTTTTCTATCTTGAATGCATAAATGAAAAATGAAAATAATGTATTAAATAACAATGCAATAAAATTATATTATATAATGTTGTCAAATTCGCCGCATATATTTCAAAACGTTCCCATTTGTTTCCCATTATTTTCTTTTCTACCGGCGTACGATTAAATTAATGTATTGTTTGTGGCCAGTGGCGGCTGTTAGCCGGCTTACAGCCAATCGACTGTATTCTCTGGTTTGTGCTGATGTGCAAAAACAATACAAAAAGAAATTGAGCTCCTGTGTCATGATATAAATAGCATAGCTATATACATTCATACATATATCTTGTTTACTTAAGTTTTGAAAGCAAACTAAAATTTTCTTTTTCATTAAGTTGTGTGCAAATTAAAAACTTTAAACTCGTTTTCTGGCAAATTAGTTTTTATTTAGTTATGACGTTTTTTGAGTAAATGATCGATATGTTTTTATGATGCAAACTGTTATCATTGGATAAGCAGTTTAGAAACCGGTGGGACATTTAATCAGAACTGAAAGTCTCAATGCAGTACAGTGGGCCAAGTGACACAAAAATAGAAAACCCAATTGAAGAAATCACAAACAAATTTTCACATACAGCCATCATATGCTTTGTTAAAGCTCATGACTGTTTCTATTTCAATAGATTAGCTGCATCGGCGAAAGCTACTGCTTCTCTGAAGAAGGTCGGGAGGTGAGAGTTCAGTAGTCTATTCCTTTGAATAGAGCTTCATTTAGACATTATATTTGTTCGAATCGATTCACTTGGGACATCTCTTTTCTGATGTAAGCCTGGGTTCCTTTTAAGGCATTGAAAATGTGAAACTGAATATTTTTCTTTGGAGCTCTTTTCCATTCTCTCTCACAAACACAAGACTTTCCAAAGTAAGCTTTGTGTGTGAAGAAGTCCCCTTACTTAGGCATCATATTCAATAGTCATTGAAAAATAAATAAAAAGTATAAACATACCTAAAACTCGAAAAAATAATTTAAATAACATATAAATATATAGTTTTATTTGAAGTTTTCTCATTTAAAGTTCCTTGACCCTATTGTTTCATGGCGAGATTTTGAAGGTCGCACTACATACAAAATGTCAAAATATTTCAGCTGAATCAATTCCAAGCCGATTTGCTTCATAAGACCAAATTTTTTTATAAAGATGTTGTTTCTTTAAAACTGCCAGTTTTTAAAAATTCAAGTCCAATTTTCATTTCACTATTTATATTGAAAACAAAAGCATATTTTTGTACTTCATTGTTGTTTTCAATACAAGAAGAGAGTTTTATAAAAACTAAAAAAACTTTCTTTTATAAACAAAATTGAAAAAAAAACAACAATGCAATTTACAACCTTGTAGTGTTCCCCCACTTACTTGACGGAAGTATTTTTTAACTTCAATGCATTTCACTCAATGTCGGCACTTGTCACTTTTATCGATGTTCAACTCAGAGTTAACTCTGTACAAAACCAGTTAATTTTAAAACAGTTTTAGAATCTAAAATTAATATGTATAAATTTATGATTTTCTCTAATGCCATAAATAGCTGAATAAATAAACTGAACAATGAAACGAGCGGGAGATTCGTTGCAGAAGAATAGAAAAAATAAAACAAGTATTAAACAATAAATGCATACATATTCAATTATAACTGCAACATCTTAATAAATACGAGTAAAAATCTTGAAATATTCTAAAGATAAAAATTTGTTAGCAGAAAATTAATTTCTATACACGATATATACATACAAGCTTGGAAAAAGTGATTTTATGGCTAAAGCAGAGCAGAAGTTCTAAAAACTCGTTTCCAACTAAAATTAGCTACACTTCAAATTGAAACTTCATATATGTATAAGAAAAAATAAATTTTTTTTCTGCTATATTGCACTAAATATTTCTTATTGTATTTTTGCTAAAAATGACTTAATAATTTATACTTGTTTGAACATAAAAATAAATTAAATTTTTTATTTGATTGCAATCTTATATTAAAATGAGCAAAATGCAAAATGCAAAATATGGTCTTCTTTTCTACCTACACCAAGTTTGGGGAATTCCAATTCTAACAGTTTTTAATCTTGATTCTTAAATAAAAACACTCATAATATAAAATTGAGATTTAGATATTAAGATGTATTGAAAACTTCTTCTTGAATTAAAGTGAAGCTTTTGAAAGCATATTTGTTTGTACAATTGTGAAAGTTTTTTTTTTTTTGCCCCATTCTATGTATTCAAAACATATAATATTATGCAACACTTGGACTTACAGCAAAAGAAAAATAATTATGTGTAGTTTCCACCATAAAAGTAAAAAATGTCAGTACAAGGCGTTTGCTTGCATTGTGGAAACTACACGTTTAAGTTTTTTATTTATCAAAATTTAATATTGTTTTTAATTACTTTCATCAGTCAATCAATGTCTAAAATAATTTTGAGTAATTGAAAGTATGGAAAATTGAGCTTTTATTACAAAAAAGCTTTCGGCATATTTGAATACGGTGAATGAAAACAATTCACATATTCCATTTGCAATAATGGCTGAGTATATAATCCAGAAATTTACATCAACTGACACCACACACTCTAAACCAGAGGTTCTCACAAGCTCTCTCTTTGGGGACCTCTTCAGAAATTTTAATAGTAGCACGGTCTACCGCAATGCGAAATATACGTTTTACATTTATTATACAAAAGCCATATTACTAAATCTTATTAATATTAACTTTTGAGGAATCATAACAATATTTGTTTAGCTCTTCGCGGACCCCTTGGAATTTTCATACGGACCTCCAGGGGTCCGCGGACCCCCATTTGAGAACCGTTGCTCTAAACCAAACACAAAGAACGTTTATGTTGAAGGTGTATTGTAGAGATCGACCGAAGGCGTTTTTTTTTTGCCGAAGCCGAAGCCGAACTTGAGCTAAAATCCTAAACTTCGGCCAAAACCGAAGCCGAAGTCGAATGTTTTAATTATTAAAAATGATACTTACGTTTTATATGAATTAAGAAAAAAGTTTGCTTTTTTGAGATCACTGAAATAGGTGTAATATCTATTGGATACATAACAAGAAAAATAAAACTATTTTGAAACTTCTAGATTGCTTTTTCATATGATCACTCACAAGAACGTCCAAATAAAAGAAAATAGAAAGCAACAGGGTTGTATTTCAAAGCAACCCTTTCAAAACGTTAAACACAATAGAAACTGTCGGCGAGCAACGACCAAACATAATTTTATTTTTCAAGCTTGGCTTCGGCTAATCGGCCGATTTTTGCCATAGGCCGAATGTTGGCCGATTACCAATTTTTGGCAGAAGGCCGAAGCCGAAGCCGATTAATCGGTCGAACTCTAGTGTATTGGCCTTTCGAAAACAGCTAGTTGTTCCGTTCTACTACATGTTTGTCAGAATATTTACAATTAACTTTGGTGTTATTTGTTCACATGTAATTTGGCTTCCAAGGCGATACGAACTTTAGCCTAATCAAATTATAAATATGAAAATATGCTTTTTCGTAATTGGCTACAAAATTTTCGTTGTTGTTGGCACTTTAAAAGCAAAAATAATTAAATATGCAGGTTTTGTAATTGATTTTGAGCTTTAAGCTTTTTCTGTAAATTTTATAATTCTCGATTCATAAAAATTTATTTAAACACTTCCTTATTCGTAAAAAAAATATTTGCCTTCCTTAAAAGTTTTTCAAATTTGGCTTATACCAAGGATAATCTAGTGGGCAGTGCGATAGGCTATGAGTGCGGAGGTTCGTTGGTTCGATTCCCACCAAAGACTTTTTGGTCTACTTCACTGCAATCTGGCGAAGAAGGTATTTGTTGCTATGCTCGTCAAAATAAGAAACTGTATAATTTGTAATTGTATTTGCAATGAAAATCTTTTATAAACCCTATAAAAGTCAAAACAGAAGAGAGGTATGTTAAGACATCCGGTTATAGCTATGCCGCTTAGCTATAAAAAAACAAATTTGATGTGTTAAATAACAATGCAATAAAATTATATTACATGATGATGTCAATCAAATTCTCCGCAAATGTTTCAATTACTTCCTTTTCTAGCGGCGTACGATTAAATTAATGTATTGTTTGTGGCCGACGGTGGCTGTTAGCCGGCTTACAGCTGATCGGCTGTGTTCTCTGGTTTGTGCTCATGTGCAAAAATAATACAAAAAAAAGCAATTTGAGCAATCGTTCTCATTCTTTTTGTTTTTTACTCCCTTCAAAGAACGAAACAAAACAAAATTAAACAATTTGTTTTACAGCAGGTAGTTGGATATTTCTTGCAAGTAAAAATTTAACTAGTTAGTAATAATTTGTAGGAATTTTTGTGTCTCTCAAATTTTTTCTCTCTTTTGACGCTCTCTCCTTGCAAACTTTTTGAGTTAATGAACACTTTCCAGTAACAATTGTTACAAATTCGTAAAAATGTTTAGTAAATGAACAAACCTATTATTTTGTTTCTTAGCAACATTGAAATTAAATCTTCTGATAAGTTAATGGAATCGATAAAAAAAGTGTTTCATTCTAATTAATTACAAAGAATTATATAACTAAAGTAATTATTTCAGATTAACTTTAACTATCAAATTACTTTTTATAATAAAAATCAATGCACTAGAATTTATACAAGAATAAACATTTTTTCCCAACATTAAAAACAATTAATGTTGAATATGCAAAAGCAAAACAGGCAAAACATCAAGTATACAAATAAATTGAAGAACTAAAACAAGTGTTTTTAGTCTTTAATCAATATTTTAAATACAAAAAATAAAATAAACCAGCAGCAAGGTAAATATTGGCATGCAAATGTGTATTTAATTGTATGTAGATACAGTCCGCAAAATCAAAAAATACTCATAGTAAAATAAAATATTTATAAAATTTTGTAGTACGAAGTGTATAAAACTGATCAACCAAATCAAACTTTGAAAAACACCTAAAATTAAACTGAAATAAAGATAATCGCAAAGACAAGCGTACAGATGGAGGCAGACAGACAGTCAGACAGTCAGATAACTAAACAGGCAGACATACAGATAGTCGTATGAGTACTAAAATTCATAATTTTTTTTTTCGCGTGATTATGGTCACGTTATTTGTGGTCTTTTTTATTGCTCTTTTATTGGAAAATACAATGTTAATTTTATTATTATTTTCATTTAGTTGGATTTTTATTCTAAAAAGCATTTATTTAAATTCATTGCATTTGGTACTTGATTGAACCATTCAAGGTCTTCTTTAATGGCGATGATGTTACATTTGCATTTACGATTTTATTGAAGAGTTCTTTTTAATTCTCTAAGTATTTATCTATTCTATGTATGGCGATTTGGTTTTCATAATGCAAAAACACATTCATAAAGCTTAGTGCAAGAAAATGACATGTAAGTTTAATTATAAGATTTTAGTTTGATCATAAAATTTACACTGAGAAATTTTATTTTAAATATTTATTTAATCAAAATTCTATTAATGTTTTTCGATAGCTTTTTTTTAAGATGTAACACTCAGGCATTGAATGCCTGCTACTACTACTACTACTAATAGGTGTTAACTTCTTTAGGAAAGGGATAGTGATAGGGGATGCAGGTGGTGAAGAAAGCGATAGTGGAAAGCTTCATTATTTTACAACTCTGCTTTTTGCACGTTTTTTTAAAAATGCACTGTTGCAGCGCCTCCGGTGTCAATGAGGCGTATTAAATTTTTTTAAGCTGTGTTTAGTAGCAATTTGCTTAGTTATTTTACTTTGCCGGTGATTCTGCTATACAATACCGACGAAGTATGGCGCTCAAGCCGGCGTAGTTCAGTGACCAGTGTCTATGCCTTCATCACTTGAACTTTCCTACAACAACTGATATAAATGGATACTAATACTCATCAGATAAATGCTTGATGTTGTTATATAATGACTATCGGAGACCAGGCTTGAACCCATGACCTTCTGTTTTGTAGTCAACGTGTTAACTACTTCAGCCAACGCCACCAAGTTTCAAACAGTCTATGATAAGCCCAAGTTATATTTTTGAAAGCTCATTTCCTCCTCAAACATTTATTTGTGCATTATTTTCAAATATTTAAATGATATACAACATATGTACTTGCAAATAATGATTTTATAGCTTGGTGTAAGTCTTAGAGTAATCTTCTCTAATTTTGAAACCTTTGGACAGTATACCCTGAAGATACTACAGATTTTTGTAAATAAAAATACTTTTTATAATGACCTTAACGTTTTATAATTAAATTCTGATTTTCACATGCATTTTTTTCACTGTAACGAAATTGCTCCTTGAGGCCATTGCATAATAGGGTCATAAAAATTTAAAGCAATAATTTAGTTTAATAAAATTTTAATCATTAGCCCATCATAGAGTGGGCGATTTGTGGAATAATATTGCACACAACGTTAATCATTTTTTTGAAAAAAAAAACGCTGAATATTGCAACAGCCTTTTCATAGTCGTAAATTTGTTCTTACCAAAAAAGAAATCGAATAGAACTACAAACTTAAAAACCTTAATAAAATTCAAAATATTGCAACAGACTTATCATAAGTTTGTTCTTCCCAAAAAAATCGCACGGAACTACAAACTTTTTTCAACTAATTTCTTTTAATTTTTAATCACTTCACTCAATGATTTTGAAATATAATTCATTTGGCTCAAATTTTTTGCAGTAGAGGCAAAACATATGAAGCATGAGATAAGGCAGGAAATAAGAAAATCCAAAAAATTATTAATTCTATTTGAGTATCTATTTCAAATATATTCTGCTTAATTGGAATAATAAGCATAATTTCTATGGAAGCTCCCAGTCCTTGCTTTGTCGTGAATGTTATTCCCTACGCTTTTATTTCTTCGTTTGAACCATAATGTCAAACAAAGATTTGAATTAATGGCTCCCGTTTTTCATACTCCAATATTTATATTTTTTAAGTTGAAATTGAAACTGAAATTGTTAAGCTCTTTTTTCTTTCATCGGAATGATTATTTTTTTATTCGTTCGCTCTTTTGTATCAATTTACCAAGGTAAGATTAGATTTGACAGGTTGTGGAGAAGAGAGACTAATTTTTCAGCTAAATTGAATCCAAAAAACACTTCCTTCGTGTCACCTGACAGTAGAAAAATGATAGTATAATTTCAGATTTTGAAGTAAATATTTCAGCCAACAGCACCCAATAACTTACAAACCTAAATTAAATTAAGTTTTGTTTGTAAGTCATGCAAATATTCAAAAGAAAATACCGTCAGCTCATTTTTTAAATTTAATTTTTATAATAAAAATTAATAAAAGAAGTGTGCTGTGACACACAAAGCCAACTTTCCTATAAGAAAAGTGTCTGTAACACGTTCAACTTTTCTATAAGAAAAGTATACTTTCACACACTTAACTACTCTATAAGAAGATTGTGCTTTGAGCTGGTTAAATTTTCTAAAAGAAAAGTGTGCTGTGACACAGTCAAGACAAAAGAGTTCTATTGTACAGAAAACTTTTCCATAAGGGAATTGTTCTGTTACACAGTCAGCTTCTCTATAAGAAAAGTATACTGTCACACAGTACATTTTATTACTTAAGAAGTGTGCTGTGATATGGTCAATTAATCTATACAAAGCTTGTGCTTTTATCCAGCTAAATTTTATAAAAGAAAAATATGCTGTGACACATTAAATTTTTCTATATAAAACAATAATTATTTTTCTTTAAGAAAAGTGTGGTGCGACATAGTAAACCTTTTAATATGAAAAGTGTGCTGTAACATAATAAAGATTTTTAAAAGAAATTTGTGCTATAGTACAGTCAACTTTTCTGTAAGAAAAGTGTGCTGTGGCACAGTGTACTTTTGTTTAAAAAAAAGTATAGTACAATATAGGCAAATTTTTTGCAAATGAAAGTGTGCTCTGCAACAGTCAACTTTTCTATATGAACAGTGTGCTCTCACACAGTCAATTATTTAAAAATAATAATAATTATGAAATATTTTATAGTTTGACCTCAATAACTGGGCTAAATACTGTTTTTGTTTTTAATTTGCATTTGGTTTCTATATATAAAAAAACATGTTGCCTTTACGATTTTATAAAAAAAAAATTTTATCAAATGCAATCCAAACTGGATTTCTTAATACAGAAAAGGAGTTTTTTATTTCTTTGTGCGTCTTTTCTTTCCTTGAAGTAAATAAAATGTTTTGGATTATTAAAACTGAAAGCCTATCGAATAACTTACGGTAGAATTAGTCGATTCATATCATATTACTTTTGAAGATGTCACATTGCTTAAATCTGGATATTAAGCTTAAATTATACGTGCCATAGCCATAACCAAACCAAAATTCAATTGGTATATATGGCAATGGCTATAGCGTTACAGCGAGACACCTATAATCAAATACAGTGTTCCCCCTAAGTTTAGTTCAAACAGCTGTATTGTATGGTTATGGCTATGTCACGTCATATTTAGTCTTTTGTTAGTAAAAACATGAGGCTGTCAGCTAATGTATCAGCTGTTATTGTATTTATTTTTGCTTTATACGTGTGTCTACGTATGTAAGCCAGAAGTTGATGTTTGCTACGTAAGAATCTTTTCTCTATAGACTTATACCTCACATACGTTACGATACATATTAAATAAACAGCCACATATTTTAAGGCTCAGTTACCCGACTGTAATGTAATATAACTGCAACGTAGGAAACAGCTGATCGTTATTTTTATGTGAAAAGTAGGTTACATTACATTACATCTCTATAACCATTTTCATTACTTTTCACATAATAATATCGATCAGCTGTTTCCTACTGTTGCAGTTACATTACATTACAGTCGGCTAACTGAGCTTTTATTTGTGTTACAGATTTTGTCAGCTTATGCGTCAACTCACGATACGAATCGATTAATTCTACCACTAGAGTGCTAAATACGTATTATATTATTACCCAGTAGTTTTAGAAAAAAAAAATTATTTTTAACCAATAAAAAAAACCTTTTTTAATTGGGCACACATTTTATTTAAAAAATTTTTGAATACTTAATGAGCCACCCTACTGTCAGACATTTGTTTTTTCATTTTGATATGATAAGCTGATTTTTCGTTCTCAAGGTAATAATCTTAAATTAGAATATAAAATGATAAAAAATTAATTTTTTGTACGTGTAAGGGAGGCTTTCAAGGCTTAATCACAACCAAATTTAACAAATCGCAGCTAACTTCATGATATAACTTACTGTAGCTCTAAACCCGTTATCTATCCATTTATATGGAATTTTTCATCAGAATCTGTTGGTAGCTTGCGGTCATAGCTCATGTCTTTAATATATTTGGCAAAGAAAAAAAAAAATTCATGGCTCTTCCTTGGCTGATTCTTGTCCCAATTCCACAGTAAATAAATAATGTATTTCCGGAGACAAAATTGATCATCTTAAAACGAGTCAGTTAGCTTTACGAAAAAAAACCAATATATTCTCTTATTTAAACCTGAATGTACTTATGTTTTTCGTGAAATTTTTTAAATTAAAATTAATTGAAATGCATTCTGTCTACAGCTAATTCTAAAAGAATACAGAAACATTTGTAAAACTACAACAACATTTATATTTATAATATATTGAAAAACATGCATGTAAATTTCTTAATACGAGTAACAATAAAATATTCTTATAACTGATGGCGCTTCTTTAGTATTGGAACTAATAACCAGTATTGAAATTCCATAACTTAAGCCGGAATAAGTTTTTAATGGCCACATACATCACTACACACATACATACATACATACATACATACGAGTATTTATTTTTTCAATTTTCGTTTTCACAACGCAACTAAATGTACATATCATACTCGTATACATTGTATGGAAGTACGATGACAATACAAATCGTGTTCGATCTTAAGTTAATCGTTATGCCTGGCAGCAGTTTTTATCATCGCATCATTAATACAAATTGTTGCTGCTCGCATGCACAGCAACAACAACAACACAAGTGTAACTTGCAAGATCTACGATTCAATTGTTGCTGTTCACCGCGCTGTCTGCAGAAAACAAATAATCGTTCTGTATGTGTGAACCACTTGTTGCTGATGTTGTTTGTTATCGATGGTGTGTTGTTATTGATGATAATATCAATGTTGATTTTCTTGCATGATGTTGCCAATAATATTGCATAAGTTGTATGGCATAAAGTTTGTATCTGCATGTAGTATATAATTCATGTGTGTACTTGCTTATGAATATGATATTATAAATGCAGTGAATTTTAATGCAAGAAAAAATCAAATAGTCCTTGTCTATGTTTAAAATGACAATGGGCGTTGAAAGAAAGCACCGTGATACATATAGCAAAAAATATGGGATTTTTTTAAGAGCTTGAAAGTTTTATTCTAGCATAGATTCCCTGCAATTGATCCAAACGTAGTCGGCCTATGACTTGAGAAAATGCAAGTGTTGTCAAAAGTACGGAGTAGTGTGTGGTGCAAAAAGGACATATTCCGTAAATGGTTATATATTCACCATTGTTGTAATGTATAGTCGTGATCTTTTGCTCAATTTAATTGGGATTTGGTCTAGTATTATAGTAAAAGGCACTGAACAAGTTCGATGTGGTTGGATACAAGACCTATCAAACAGTATAAACATAATGTTCACTGTTCCCTCCAATGATACCGCCAAGCCACTCTGGAACCAGCCACGTAACTATTCTTAGATATTAACCTAAGCTTAACTGGTACTTATACTTTTGAAATATGAGTGCCGCTATGGTCGAGTGGTTGTCAGTTCGAGTCCCAAAAATATCTGTTTAAATAAATAAATTATAATTGTATTTGCAACAATAAAAAAAAATTATAAGTTTTCATTGTTACAGTTAAGTGTCGGAATGACATTTTTAAATAATTTATATTATTCCACACCGATTAGGTCCCCATAAAATAGTTCAGTGACAAGTCACAAGGTGCATACAAATTTTCATTTAACCCCGTCCTAGGCCATGCCCATGTAAAAGTGTCTGGTCCGCTCCATAGGAAGTGTTAGAACTCGGACTGGTCCCTATTACTTGGGGACCGATCACGTGACTAGTCTTGTGTTAGTTCCATTTCCTGCAGGGTTATTACAGAGTTTTTATGGAAAAAAAATTTATATTTAAGATATGAATATTTATATTAGAATTTCTCTTGACCTGAACCTGATGGGACTACTGCGTTCTATCCACACAGGAAAAAGCATTCCAAATTTTTTTTTGAACTTATTTTTTAAAGTGATTTTAAGTTTATTATTATTTATTGTCTATATTTGGTTTGATGAATGTACACATAGTACATTTTTTTAACACAGAAAAAATACATATTTTTTATTCCATAAAGATTTTACGAATTTTGGTATTTAGTTTTAGGAATTCTGTGGTAGGTCCTATTACACTAAATTTATTAATTGATTTTTCGAATTTAGTAATTCAATACCAAATAAAGGTTTTTCTGTGCATGCACGGTACGGTCTTTTACGTTGGGAGTGTTCGTAAATGCATCAGTGCGCAGTTTGCCCGTGTAATTCAGTGCAGTGATGTATTTACGAACATACCCATTTTTTCACTTCTGTATATTTGAACATTCATCTCATCTTTCGGATTTGATAAATTTCTTAAAAATCAGTGCTACATGATTATATATTTTTTTTCACCAAATTAACAATAATATAGTTCTCCTACATCAATAATCTTAAAATATAACATTAATTTTTATTATGTAGTAACATGTATGTAAATTTATATTTTATATCTTATAATTAAAACTCTTTCCAAAATTGCGAATGTTATAAAAATCATTTTGCACTTGCAGTTAAATCATACAAACCAGTTTTATTTTTTAATTAAGAAACTCCCTTGTCACAAGTAGACAAACATTTTCTAACAATAACAATAAGCTGATTACTAAACATTTATTTTAACACACATTCGGTTTGGCAAGATCCCAACTAACGAATGGGTCATTCTTTTGGCCATATTTTCTATTCACTTTTACTATCATCTTTTTACTTACATATGTATGTATGTGTGCATCTATACAGATAGCATACAGCTGTAAAGAGGTAAAATCATATACATTGGTGTTCTGTAGATCACGCGTTTTGAAATCGCCTAATTTCCAGGAAAGAGCTGAATTAATAAGATGACTTGTTGCAGCTTTTTAATTGGTTTTAATGTTTTAGATGCATAAGATATTTTATAAGAACTTAACTTTGAATGCACCAAATCGTCCGATCAGTAGAACACCGTTTTTGAATTTTGAAATCGCACGTTTTCAAAACGCGCGGTTTACAGAACACCCCTGATATACTCACTTTGATATCCCAGAAAACACAAAATCTCACAATTGAATTAAGATGGTGAAATCCTTTATGATTTATTTGCAATATATATTTATTTTGTTAAAAAGCTGTTCACTTAATTTGCTCCCGTGCTATATTCCTATGCAAAGGACGGACACACAAAAATAGAAACAACATCCGGAAGACATTTCTTTATAATCTTTTCATTCCAAGAAATTTTACAAATAAACTTGCACTTGCATGTGTTAACAATTAAGCAATTAAAATTAAATTAATATAAATATATATACAAAATACTCACATTAATATAAATAAATATAAAAATATAGGTGAAATTATAAAAATAAATCTTTATTTATATTCAACTCAGAAAATAACTATTATTGTATTATCTTAAAATAGTTGCAAAAAATCAAAAATTCAAATTTCTAAAATAGTGGAGGTCACAACGAGCACGTTAACTGTTTATGGTTTGAATTAGAAAAAATTTAGTTTAACATTATTATAACTACAGAGTTATTTGCTGAATTCACAAAACTCCTTGTATCTTTGTATCGATTGTATTATCATATTAAATACAATAGTATAAAACTTGCTGTTGGTAATTTTTATACTCGTATAAAAACATTTTTATATCATATGTTCTTAAAATGTTGTATTTAGAGAGAGACTTTGTATGTAGCTTGTTCTTCTTGTGTTATTAAAGAAGTTTCATTTTGATAGGAGAAAACTTTTAATTTCATTAAACTTTCCATCATGAATTCGCACATTTGGGGATAAATGTTGTCAATAACTTAAGGAATTTCAGGACTTGAATTGATTGTGGGTCATCATTGCCATAGATCTAATTTGCCACCTGGTTCCAAAGAAAAAAGTCTAAAGATGTTAAATGTTAAGAAAGCTATGGCCAATTTTGATCGCTTTTTAGAGAATTTACATGGTCTTAATTTTAGCAATTTTTGGCGTAAAATGTTAATAAGTCTTATTAAGTGAAATTTTTGCTACATTATTGCCATATATAGTTAAGCGCTATCACCAAGCCTGGATTACCTGTTGGCTGGAAACTGATGACATAATTTTTTGAGGGCGCACTGATTTTCGACATCTTTCGAGGCCCACAAAAAAGAATTGGTTACCAAAAATGGAACCTGCACTGCCATGTCCGTGTGTATATCCAAAAGTCTTCATTTGTTGCTTAGTGTTATATACAATTTGAAATCGTCTACTCGTGTTTGCTGGGATGCATATACATGTATGTAAGCATTGCTTCATTCTGACTTGTATTTATAAAAATATATATACCTAAATACGTTCTGATTATATTTGCACATGTACATATGTACTCGTATGTATGTATGTATGCGCCTGTGTTTCATTGGCTTTAGTTTATGATTATTTCTTCTCTAAATAAGTAATAAAAAAGATGCCACATATGTCCATACATACATACATGCATTTAATATGTAGAAGTTGATTGCAGTAATAAAAAATGCAATTGATAAGTATCCACTAATTGAATTCAATTGTTTATGTTTCATAAATTTTATATTAATATACATATAATAAAATATTCAATGCATTTAACATTGCATACACTGAAAGAATTTTCGGCCTAAATTTAATGAATTTCAACATTAATCTAATGAAAAATTCATTAAAATTCAACCAACGTCCCGCTTCGTTGGATTAATGACACCAGTTTCGTAAAAATTATATTATTGGAAACTTCATCAAATTTATTTAACAGTGTAATTAATGCAGTACTATAACTTCATCGAAACAATAAAATAATTTCATGAAAATAATGAAATAACTTTAATATAAAGGGGTTTCTTAATAACTAGAAAATATTGTTGTCATAAATCCAATAAAATATTCTTACGAAACCAGAATACCAACGAAGCAATTCTAATGAAATTCTTTCACAATATTCATGAAATTTTCATTGGATTTGTGAAATTATCTTTAGATTTGTGAAAAATTTTTAATGAAATTGTTTCATTGGGCTTATGAAGCAAAATTCGTTCGGTGTATGTATTCTTCACTTGTCAGAATGAACAAAGAGATTTTTTTTCTTTAAAAATTTTGTAATATCCCAGTAAAAAAAGACACTCCAAAAAAGTCATGAAAATGTAGTGTTTGCGATCTGGAAGTAGTGCAAATTTCGATCCGATCTAATGATTTTTACATAGGGTTGTCATTGCAAGAAGTTCTCTTTTTCGCTGCCTGGTCACCGATTTGGAAGCGATTTTAAGAAAAATTTCCTTTTTTGTGTTCTATGATAATATTTTCGTCTAGGAAAAATGGCTAATAGTTACCTATTTTAACAATTAGTTTCTTTTTATAGGAATTTAAATGCGAAACAGTAATTTAATGTAAATTTAAGCAAATAACTTTAAAATTTTAGACCAAAATTAGTTCATAAGTTTCTTCAAAAAAATCGATTTTTTAAAAATTCTGGTGAGTAATTTCTAAAACTAGAGAGGAATTACAAGGTTTTGTATGACTAAAATAAACTTCTACTTGGTTTTCTGCTAACTATCGGCAAATTAAAAATATCGATTTTTTGGAAGCAATGAAAATGTACTTCCTTTAGAATGACTTCCAATTTTTTTTACTGGGATTATTATACGAGTATAAGATGAACGATGTTGTCTGTTAGAAGTAGCGGAATTCCTATTAACGAAATTTATTTGCAATAATAGGCAGCCAAGATGCGAAATTATACTTGAATATTAAATTTAGTTGTTAATACATATAAAAATATTTTATTACGCTGAAATTATTTTATTTTATTTTTTATTCTATTTTTATTTATTTATATTTTGTAATACAGTAAGCCTGCAGGGCCAAAATCGTATTACTACATAGAGTTTATTTCTATGGCTATACTATTGCTATTTGAAAAAAAAATATATATATATATTTATATGTATATATATAAATATATAAATATATGTGTAATAATATAATATCCCAGTAAAAAAAGACACTCCAAAAAAGTCATGAAAATGTAGAGTTTGCGATCTGGAAGTAGTGCAAATTTCGATCCGATCTAATGATTTTTACATAGGGTTGTCATTGCAAGAAGTTCTCTTTTTCGATGCCTGGTCACCGAATTGGAAGCGATTTTAAGAAAAATGTCCTTTTTTGTGTTCTATGATAATATTTTCATCTAGGAAAAATGGTAAATAGTTACTTATTTTAACAATTCGTTTCTTTTTATACGAATTTAAGCCCGAAACAGTGTTTTCATTTAAATTTAAGTAAATAACTATTAAATTTTAGACTAAAATTAGTTCATAAATTTCTTTAAAAAATTCGATTTTTTTTTTAAATTCTGGTGAGTATTTTTTGAAACTATGGAGAAATTACAAGGTTTTGTATGACTAAAATAAACTTCTACTTGGTTTTCTGCTAACTACTGGCAAATTAAAAATATCCATTTTTTGGATGCAATGAAAATGTAGTTCCTTTGGAATGACTTCCAATTTTTTTTACTGGGTATAAACTGAATTTCTTCAGAATATAGGTGTAAAAAAATATATATTAATTTAAGATAGTTTTATGTTTTAAATTTCTATTTTCGAAGTCGGCCCAAAATCTTTATCTTTATGTTTGTACCTGCCAGCGATTATCAGCATAAACACTATGCTATGTGTGTGTCTAACAAATCCTTGTAAATTGTTTGCCTGTAGGAAATCGAACTAACACAAGACTAGTCACGAGACCGCTTCCCAGTCCGAGTTCTAACACTTCCTATGAAGCAGACCAGTCAGTCACTTTTACATGGTGATGGCCTACGATGGGGTTATTGTATACTTTGAATGCACCTTGTGACTTGTCACTAAACTATCCCATAGGGACCTAGTCGGTGTAGAATAATATAATTTACATATAAATGTTATTCCGACATTTAACTGTAACAATGAACACTTATAAACTTTTTTATTGCTACAAATGCAATTACATTTTATTTCTAATCTGAAAATTTTTGGAGATTCCAACGGTCAACCTTGGGCATAACAGGCTTGCACACTACCCACTCAACCGTAGAGCCACTCATATTTTAGATGTACAAATACCAGTTAATACCTAATTATAGTGCCAAAGTCACATTTGAGCCAGAAATTTGAATTATATTTACAGTATTTGATAGGTCTATGTATTCAACCACATCGAACCTCATCACATCAGTGCCCAATTACTACAATACTACACCGAGTTCCAGTTAAATTGGCGCAAGATCAAGACCATAACTACATCACGAAAATGGTGAATAAGTAACTATTTACACGATATGTCTTTTTTCACCATACACTACTCCGTACTTTTGATAACACTCGCATTTTCTCTGGCCATAGGACGAGTACGTTTGCATCAATTGTCCCCGAATTCTCTGCAGGTTTACTAAACCAAGAAAAATTTTTCTTAGCAACGTTTCCTTGATAATTAACCAAGTTGTGTCCTCATTCACACCAATATTAAATATATTCATATATAAATCACCTGCTGCTGATTACCAACTTTTTATCAATGAATAAACTTATAGTTATAGTGAGATAAATATAAAATATATATTTCGATTTTAATTCATTGCCAAACAGATAAATTATGTTCTCAATCGTTTGATAAGCAGAACCTAGCAAAACAATAAAATGCACTTTGAGAATTAAGTTTAACCTGTGAACTTCAGCCACACCTACACCAAAAAATAAATAAAACTATTAAAAACAATTTGTTCGCTTAAGTTTAAATAAAGTAAAAATTATTGATTCTATTCGATTTGAGCTAAAGATAGGAATCTGCTTAACCCCAAGTGCAAATTTGTATCAGACTTAGAACATCATTAGCCGGGTTAAAAGTTAAATATTAGTGTATGGTCTTAAATTAAAACACTGATCATTATAATAAGTTTATAAACTAAAATAAAGTTCCAACTGTGAGCTTGCTATCATTAAATTTTTAAACTTAATGTTTGCATGAAAAAATAAGGCAAGGCGACAGCCCTCATAAAAAAAATATACGACTATCTATACTTAAGCATATCCCACCGTCTCAAACAATCAATAAAATACGAATAGTAAAATATGTTGGAGAACATTAAACAAATGAATCCATTGCATGTTTAATGTGTTTTTTTTTTGTTTGTTCATTCATATTTAAAGAAATGATTTATGGGTTTTTGGCGAGATTTTTTCAATAAAGCAGAGTTTGAAGCGTGAATGAGATATAATCTGTTATTGAAACCAATAAATAGATACATAAATTTATATGTCTTAAAGATGCTAAACCGTTTGGTCTGTGAAACGGATTTTAAAAACACTGGCCAACATTTATTGCAAATTTTCTGATAATAATTTTAGAAAATATTTTTTTTTATTTATGTATGTATTTAATATTTTAAATAATAAATTAGATAACAACTTAATTTGATGAAAGTAGTAACATAGACATAGAAGTTTTACAAACACATACATAACTATTAAAAAAATGGGGTCATATATTTTGGTATGTATGTGATTTTTTTAAATATTTGTATGGGGAAATCCCCAGGGGTGGTTCCAGAGGGTGTGTCACTGGCATAGGTGGGTCTGACCTCCAAAATTATTGGGAGTTGGTCATACATTTTGACTCGATTGAGGAACTCTAAATGGGTCAAAGTGAGATTTTTCAAAATTTGACCCTTCGGATCAAAAGTCGGGACATCAAAATACATTTTAGAGGTATGGTTCCTTCGGCAAAGTTTCTTATTTTGATCCCTAGAATACGATTTTTCTTGTAATTTGTGCGATTTTTAAATCGACCCGCCCTAATGTATATAAATATTTTGGAATAAGATGATTCACCAAACAATAATTTTTATTTCACTAATCTCATTCAGCACGTTGTATTTCCTAGTTTGTTGTCAGTTAAATCCAATGCAATAGAAGCTGATGGCATTCATCCTAGCGTTCTCAAGATTCTAATATCGCAAATTCTTCCCATTATTACGTTTGTTTTTAACAAGATTTTAACTATCAACTGTTATCCCAAAATATGGAAACTTGCTCGAATCATTCCAATAAAGAAATCAAACTCTGAATACAGACCGATTCTCTCAAAAGTTTTCGAAAGATTGGTTCATAATCAGGTGACTCGGTAACTTGAAAACAACAACAATCTCACAAAATATGTTTGGGAAGATATCAGATAACAAGTTGATTGTGGCAATGTTACGTTCTTAATACTTCGCGATTATTCGAAGACGTTTCACACTGCCGATCTTAACATTTTAGGTAAAAAATTTAAATTTTTCCATAAGTTTTCTTCCTCTTCTATTAATGTTATTTATTCTTAACTGATAGACATCAATTTGTAGAATCAGGTGCCTCTAAGTAGGAGGTGTTCCTCAGGGCTAAATCCTGCACCCTCTAATGTTTTCGTTATACGTTAATAATCTTCCGAGCATTCTCTAACATTGTAATATTAGATTGTATGCTGATGACGTTCAGCTTCACATAAGTTCTAACACGGCATCAGTCAAGCGATGTGTGAGTTTTTTTAATGAAGAATTGCATCGTATCTTTGAATGGGCTACAGCTAATGGACTGAAGATTAATACTACTAAATTCAAATGTTTAATTATTAAGAAAAATTTATTGAAACTTGATCATAAACCTATCTTAACCTTAAATAGTCAACCCATTCTGATTGTAAGCGTTGCTGAAAATTATAAACTCACAGTTTCAACAACAAAAAAAAAACACAAACAATGTCCAGGGGTGGAAAAGTTGATACGATCGTAATTTTATTGATAACATACTATGTTCGAAAATCGTTTGAGTTAAGACCTTTTTAAAATATAAAATATGTTTATTCAGTCAAGAAAAAAATATAGTTTCAGCTTTCCAGCCCTGGAGCCAACCATTTGATTTAATTGATTATCAATACCAATTTTATTATGAGAAATTCTGATACATCAGTCCAACATCAAAGTCTTCAGCTTTTCTGAAGAATATGAATACCTTATGTCGCATATGAATATTATGGTAATTAAATTACTTTTTTTTGGAGAAGGGTATAAAAACTGTTGTCTTTAAAAGAAAAACTTTTACACTAACATTAGAAACTAGATTAGTACAAGACTGCAAAGTTAACTTAAATGGCGCGTATGAATGCATAAATGGTTTAAGTCAAACGGGAAACACAGGACGTTGCGACGAAAGTATATCTATTGTATCCCTTGCCAGCTGCTAGAGAACCTCATCTAGACCTACTTTCCTGATGAATCTCAGGATTGCCAGTGGCTCTAGTGTTGGCAGTTCCAAATCCTCCAATAGGTGCTGGCCCAATCGGCTATATCTTCTGTCGTATAACGCATCAAAGTCCTTCAGAATGTGTGAATCTGCACAGGCTGTTACTCTCAATGCCAAATCTGTTGAGGTGCTTTTCCAGTCTACAATGGCCAGTGAAGACGCCTGCGTCTTACTCAGGAACATGAGAGCTATGAAACGATTTTGGTTATACGTTCCAATCATTAGCTTTGCATGCCTCAATCCAGGGAGATGGAACCAGAGGTGTTAACTATTACTCTTGATCTCCGTCGATATATTCTCCCGGATTTTGTCCAATCCGAGTAGGCAAAACGGATCTGGTCTGGCCATGGGTGTACTAGCCCCCTTTCTGGTCAATGGTGCGCATACTTTTGCTCTATGGCAGCTAAAAAAAACTGAATGTCAAGAATTAAAATTGTTAACCAGTGCAAAAGGAACATAAATAATACAATAATTTAATAGTGAAAATACTTATGTACATCAAATCGCTTAGTTAACAATAATAAACAACCTTGTTTAGCTGGTCTACAGTGTTTTTGTGTTTTAGTTTTATGCTTATTTTAAAACTTTATTTAAAATTTAGTGTTTAACATAGGTTAGTCGCTTTATTTTTAATACATGTCACTTAGTTTGCTGTTATTGTTTCAATAATCATATTGTAAAATTTTTTTCATTGTTTTTTTTTTACAAATACATCAATTGGCTTTAAGGTTTTAATAAAAAAATTACACAGCTACACACCTTATTTGCTAATAAAACAATAAATCAGTGAAATTGTAGTGCAATTTTTATTTTTCTTGTACTTTTTCTGTTTTAATACTTGTATCTAGTAGGGTATATTACGTCTTTGATATTGTTTTATTTACATTTTGTTTTAATAACATTTGAATTTATTTATTTACGAGTAGTTTTTGATTAGTTGATCAAAAACAAAAACAAACATCATTTGTGAGGGTTCACTTGCGATTAGTTTGACAAAGAAACAAAAATAACAAGTTGTCAATCATCACAATTGATTAAATCACGATGTCACAGTGGGCCTGTAGGAATGAATGTTTGATAATAAATCAGTAAAACTTTGACATACGAAATGCCTTAAATGTCATTTAGTTTCATTGAAATAATTTAAATAAACTCTTGGGAGTAATGGTTAAGCCAATTGCAGCATTTAATATTAAAAAGAAAATCATAAAGCTTATGATTTGCAAATCAAAACCAAAAAATAGTAACCATGATACAGCTTATGATTTGCAAATAAAACTCAAAAAAATGTTACCATGATAGACATAGATTATAATTCATGAGGGGACTCAAATGGTAGTCATAAAGGTCATGTTGTCATAAGAAGATGTGAATGTGAGCCTTTTTCCGTTTTCTTCTCCACTCGACTTTTTATTAACTAGTTGTAATAAAATTTATGTAAATTGTTACAATTTAAAATGTAATTTTTATTTATAAAAATTTTTAAAGCTTTATAAAGGGTTAATAAGTAAAATTTTGTATAAACATTTTTCTTCAAATAATAATTTTTATAACTAAGGTTGAAACTTTTTTTTTAATATTAGCCATTTTTATTGAAAACTCTCAGATGTATAAAAGCTTAATGATGTCTGAAGGAAGTTCTCTTGGCTGCGCTTCCGATTCATAACTTTACCAGCGCTGGAGTTTAGTTGTTATGATTTTATAAACAAAATAAAAACCACAGCTATTTCATATGCTCATATATTCATATGATTTGTTGTTGGCAGTATTCGGTGTTTGATGCAAATGGTCTTGCATAAGTGTAAATGCAAAATATCATTTTTTAATCCAACCAAAAAATTTACACGTAATCCAAAGAAAAGCTTAGATATCGAGCCTTTTTTCGATTCTATCGTAAGCGACATGTTATCAAAAATAGATTTTTTTAATGAAATTAAAATTCTATAGCCCTACCCATAGCTTAGAATTTTAAGATATGGGGTGTAAAATTTTATCGTAAGCAACAATTTACGTAAAAAAAAACCTGCTCCTGAAATATTAAATTTTTGTAGCTTACAATTAAATTTAAAATAGATCTCGATAGATTGCATTTACAATTATACTATACCACTTGCATCATAGAGTGAATACCACCATTGTGATAATGGAGAATGTATCATATATTCTAGACTTGCTACAACTGCAATAGTTGCACCATCAGTTTGCATAGAAGAGTGATTTCCTCTTTTCCACTCTTCGATGCTAGCTCCTCCATCAGCTAATCTCTTTAGCATATTGTATGAGTATCACGATCTTGAGTTGCCAATGTTACGCCAATGCCTAAAGAGTAAAGTTCAATAAGCCTGAAAATTCAAAGCCAATCAGAATGTGATCTGCACTCTTTTCAAGAGATGGAAGCTATTTTGAACTTCTTGAACCTCATGAAATATTTTGAGTCCAACACTTCACTCAGTGACCACCATTACGGCCTTCGAAGTGTTTTTACACTTTTTTTTAATGACTTTGCACTGTTTTCTCATTTAACAAATTAAAATTTATTGATATTTTCTCTATTTGGGGCAACAGAACAGAACGTACTACAAAATCTTACAACAAAAAAAATTCAAAACGAAACGATCAGTTAACCAGTGATTGTTTTCCAATACGAGTATTCTATTTTTAATCACACATAAACTTATAAGTTATAAGTTCACCTCTTAGTCACCTACAACATTGCCAGCCAAGCAATCTCTAATGCAATTCTATGATATTGGATTTATTTATTATTTTTAATTTTTTTGTTCCAACTATACAATCGATATTTCAATCTCATCACTTGTGCACCAATTGTCCATCCATCAAAATGACATCAAATTGCCCAGAAAATAAAAAATGGTTAAAAAATAAATAATAAAAAAACAGACTTCAACTAGAAGTGAATTGTGTGAATAAAACTTGGAAAGAGGTGCTGCTGATCAAGAATACTATTCGCGTATCAATGATTTTGGTTGTAGGTTCAATGTTGCACACAACAACAGGCTGCTGCACACAGCAGCACCTTTCAACAAAAATCTAGTTTCGTATGTAGATTTATTTTACTAGTTTTTGCTCAAGTTTTGAGTTTTTTGCTACCAAACAAACGATCATCATCAATCTGCATTGATGTGTAAATGTAGACTAAGTCAATCGTTTGTCTTTCAGTTTTGTCTGCCTATCGGTGTGTCTAAGTGGTATTTTTGGCTTTCCAGTCCAATGAGTTAAAATACATTTAAATCAAAATACAAAATAAAAAATAAAAAATTAACGATTTTTTTTATGTTAAAGCAAGCTGTGAAGCACGATTTTATGTTGACCTTGCAACGCTATTTTAACGTTTAACTTGGCAAAGAAATGCGTTGCAAATTAGATGATTCGCTTAGAGGTTTTTATCTTGAGCTTCTTGATTTCTTGTTAGATCGAAATCAACTACAGTTGGTAATTAAAAAAAAATTGTATGAAATGAAATTAAACAACTAAAAAATTATTACACATTTTGCTTAAGAGTGACCATTTATAAGCCTATAAATTGAATCTCATAAAAAATATAATAAATTACAACACGTTAATTAAATTAATTTAGCATTGAGTTTGAAAAAAAATCTCTTCATTTTGCTCTGAAGCTATAAAAAAATGTATTTTTTTTTTAAAGAATTGTGACTTTTGATAAATGCTTGTGATTTGACAATCGTAATACTATCACAAATCCTATTTGTTAAGTAAGCTTTTGCTCATGTCACTAATGTCAGTATTACACGATTTCTTTTTTTTTTAATTCTAGTTCCTAAAACCATTTCAAAACTTAATGGCATAACAATAGCTTTTGTGTGCAGAGCTGCTGTGGTTACTTCTTTTTTCCTTTTTTTTTTGAAGCCATACGATCCCACCATCTGTCAAAAATTATCTCCTAAATACTTTTCTTTATTTGTGCTTAATTTTCCCTTTTATGGTTACAAGAAAAACATAAAAATAAAAACATTTTTTTACTATTTTCCTCTTAACATCCAATTATGATGGCTTGCATACCTAAATACACAATTAAATTGCAATTTAAATGACAGAAATTTATGAGAGGGCTTGTTTTATAACAAAGAATATGCATCAATACATAAGAAAGACTGCAATTCTGATAACAAATTGCTTTTCAAGCACAATTTGTTAAGATATTCAAATCTGTTTTAGGTAGTAAGTTTAAATATCCATCAAATGGAGTCTGAATGTCCAAGCAACAAAAAAAAGTATGAAGAAAGAGTTGATTTGTATTTCAAATGCTTAATTTTCAAATTTGAAAGTTACACACAAAACCTGAGTTGATTACACCTACAAAATACAAAATAGATAATTTACGCAACTCTAACTTAGCTTGCGAAAATTTGACTTAGGCCTGATCTAAGTATATGCAAATAAAAATAAAATTATATTTTAAAAAAAGGGTATTGAATAACAAAAATTAAAAATTTTAAAAATTCCCCAATATATCTAGAAAAGATGTGACATCTTCTAAACGGCTGGACCGATTTTCTTCAAGCATGGTTAAGAACGATTTCGATCAAGTCACCTTTCAAACCGAGAAAACTAAATCAAAATCGGTAAAGCCTTTGGGCTGTACGTGGATACGGACAGACACATAGACGCATAGATACACAGATACACAGATACACAAGCTACACACTACAAACTTATAACACCCCTTTTTTTGGTCCGGGGTTAAAAAAAAATATAAGGAAATAAATGTCACACAATTTTTTGTCGTACACTTTTAAGTATCTTATCGTCCATGAACATTGGTAGAACATATATCGAGCCATAACCGCTTATGGACTTAGTTTAGACAAAAAATCCACTATTTACGATTGTAAATAATTGATTTTGATCAATAAATGAAGTCTAAGTTTAGTCTAATTTATTTTAAAAACAAAGTTTTTGTCTGAAATCAAAGGGGAGTTTAATACAAGTTCAACTGAAATTTTCTTAATATTAAAGAAGCTTTTGAGTGTTGTTTTTGACTAATGAATTCTTTTAGTAATTAACCTAAGGTAACCCCTAGTAATACTAGAAAAAGAATTGTTTAAGGGAAAATATTTGAGCTGAAAAGCATTTTCATTATAATAAAGAGTGGTGTAAAAAATTCCTTTAAAGAACGCCTTTAAATCTTTATCATGGACAGAAGCCCAAGAAATTTTTTTATAATAACGAGATAATAAAAATATTATTTATATATTACCTGGGTAGCAATTTAACTTATTGATAAACTAATAAAAAAAAATATCAAATTACAAATCTTACAAAATCCAGCTGCTCCAAAAAAAGTATTTTTTTTTTGCAAGTTTAAAATAAATTAACAAAGAAAAACCACCACACACAATGTGAAATTACATTGTTCAAATGTAATAATGTTAAATAATAAAAATTAACACTTGACATGACAGTATACATATGTAGACTTACATACATACATATGTATGTACATACATACATATACCCCGTACCCTCTTCATATTCATTAAACATTCTTACCCAAAATCACTAAAAATTAAAAAAAAAATAAATAAATAAAACAAATTTTTAGTAATAATGAAATTTAACATGATATAGAAAAAACTAAACAATAACTTAACAAGCAAAAAAAAAGCAACATTCCACAATAAGATATAAGACTTTTGCCAAAAAAAAAATAAATGAAAAAAAAACAGCACAGAAACTAAAACAAAAATTAACAAAGCAAAAAACAACAAACACACACACAATAAATGCACGTTTTCGTTTTCAATAAAGCGCGGGAAAATTGTAGCGAACAAAAAAATGTTGTAAACATTTTTAATATGTATTCTGTTTACTCACTACGACATCAACTTGCAACGCCAAGTCATCTAATATGTAGTTATTATATGTAGATGATGAAGAAGACAATGCAATCAATGGAGGTGACGCTGCCGATGAGCAAGCCATATCCAAGTCCATCAAACATTTAGGGAATGATTGTGGGAATAAAAATTATGTGAGCAGAAAGGGTTAATATAAATATTTATCTTCTATCTAATATATCATATTATATAGTTCTATTTCTGTCATAGCTTTTGCTATAACTAAGTTTTAGTTTTTCGTTTTAGTTCAGTTCTAGTTCAGTTCAACACCATCTCAGTTTTAGTTCAGTTCTAGATCAGTTTAATTCAGTTAAAGTTTAGTTAGTTTTCATTTTTGATTTTCTGCTAGTTCAGTTTAAGTTGTTGTTTCTCAAGATATAGTTGAAGTTCAGTGCTAGTTCAGTTCTAGTTCAGTTCTAGTTTAGTTCTAGTTCAGTTCTAGTTCAGTTCTAGTTCAGTTCTAGTTCAGTTCTAGTTCAGTTCTAGTTCAGCTCTAGTTCAGTTCTAGTTCAGTTCTAGTTCAGTTCTAGTTCAGTTCTAGTTCAATTATAGTTCAGTTCTAATTCAGTTCTAGTGCAGCTCTAGTTCAGTTTTAGTTCACTTTTAGTTTAGTTCTAGTTCAGTTCTAGTTCAGTTCCAGTTCAGTTCTGGTTCAATTCCTTTTCAGTGCAGAAGAAACTTTTAATAAAAATTTTTAATAAAAATAAAAAAGATCTAGTTCAGTTATAGTTCAGCTCAAATTCTATTTTAGTACAGTTCTAGTTCAGCTCTAGTTCAGTTCTGGTTCAGTTTTATTTCAGTTACAGTTCAGTTCTAGTTCAGTTCTACCTTAGTAATAGTTCAGTTCTAGTTCAGTTCTAGTACAATTCTAGTTCAGTTCAAGTTCCGTTCTAGTTCCGTTCTAGTTCCGTTCATGTTCGGTTCTAGTTCAGTTCTAGTTCAGTTCTGGTTCAGTTCTAGTTCAGTTCCAGTTCAGTTCTACTTTAGATCTAATTTCAGCCCTAGTTCAGTTCTGGTTCAGTTTTACTGAAGTTCTACTTCAGTAATAATTCAGTTCTGGTCAGTGCAAGTTCAGTTCTAGTTCAGTTCTAATTCACTTGTACTGCAGTTTTATTTCAGTTCTAGTTCGATTCAAATTCAATTCTAATTTAATTCCAGTTCCATTTAGTTCAGTTCTAGTTTGTTTGCACTTCAGTTCTAGTTCATTTGCACTTCAGTTCTAGTTCAGTCTATTTCAGTTCTAGTTCAGTTCTAGTTCAATTTCAATCCAGCTCTAATTTACCTTCAGTTCAATTCCAGTTCAATTTAGTTCAGTTTCAGGACAGTCTAGCGTAAGGTAAATTTGCGCAGAAGAAACTTTTAATGAATACTTAATAAATTAAAAAAAAAGATCTAGTTCAGTTATAGTTCAGGTCAAACGCAGTTTTAGTACAGTTCTAGTTCAGTTTTATTACAGTTCTAGTTCAATTCTAGTTCACTTCTAGTTCAAATCTAATTAAGTTCAAGTTCAGTTCTTGGTCGATTCCAACTCAGTTTTAATTTAATTCCGGTTCCATTTAGTTCAGTTCTAACACATTTTCACTTCAGTTTTAGATTAGTTGTAGTTCAGTACTACGAGTAGTTAATTTTATTTCAGTTTTAAATTAAATTTTGTTCATTTCTAGTTCAGTTTAAGTTAATTTCTAACTTAATTCGAGTTCAGTTTTAAATCAAATCTAGTTAATTTCCGGCTCAGTTTTAATGCAGCTCTAGCTTAGTTCAAGTTCAGTTCTAGTTGAGTTCTATGGCAGTTCTACTTAAGTTATAGTTAAGTTTCAATTTAGTGCTAATTTAGTTTTTTTGCTGCTCTAGCTCATTTCTATTTCAGTTCCAGTTCAGTTAAGTTCAGGGGGGTTATTATGTAATTCGATTCGAAACGAAAACTGTTTGAATTTGTATGTTATTAACATTGCAATTCGAACATATATGCGTTCGATTCGAATTACATAATAAACCTCCAGTTTTACCCCCAGTTCAGTTTAAGCTTAATTCCGGCTTAGTAATTCTCATTTAGTTATATTTTATTTATAACTTAAGTTTAGTCCCGTTAAAGTCTATTACAATGGTACGAGTAATTTATTTATTATTGATATTTTTTTCAACTTTTGACAGTTCTTATCGAGCTTTAAATTATTTCTTGCAATGATGTATTTCATTGTTTTGTAAATTTGCTATTTATCTCGGAAAAATCAAATATTTGTTTGCTGGGAAAAACTTGAACTAACATCCGATGTAGACACAGCATATATAAATTGTGTATAAATTAAAGTATTTAGCACGAGAGTTCCCAACAGGTTGCATGCAGGCCAGCTACAACAACAACAACAACAACATCAACCATATAGATTGCACATTAACCGAAATAACAACAGCAAAAACTGCAAAACAATATCAACAAGAAAAATACGACAATAAACAGTTCTCAAAATCCATTGATCTTGCTAACCCAAAAAAAAATATAATAACTACTCACATCCAACTACATGTATTAACAATACGTATAACAATACTCTAGTACACCATCATCTAAGACAAACTCCTATTTCTAGTGTATCGTCATATTAAGGTACCAACTATTAAAGAACTTCCTTCTATTGCCATCTCTCTTACTCTCTTGCAAAAAAGCCGAAGTGGAAATGATATGATACCAATATAATCATTAAAATATACTTAAAGACTTGAAGTTTTAAGAAAAGACTATAAGCAAAAAAAAAATAGTATTAGTTAGCTGACAACAACTTAAAACAAAAACTAATACAAATAAAAAGCCTAACCCACATATTTGTCAGTAAAGCGAATAAAATTTGATTTACAAACGAATGGCACTCGAGAAAAAATTAAACAGATGAGGAAAATAATATTGAGAGAAGAAAAGGTTCACATACATCATCTATGGCTTGCCAAGTTAAAATAGGAAAAAATATTGTACAAGTAGATAAAAAAAAAGAAATAGTCAAAAACTAAACAGACCTAGTAACACTGCATGCTTATTAAGCATAGGGTGTAAAGGGTGTAGCAAAAGTGGGAGTTTTTATTTTATTGATTATTATTCTACCACTATAAACATGTGACTTTAAATTTTTCTGTCATTACATATTCCCACAATTTCACTATCCTATCTATCCATGTTCAGATAGAACAATAGAAGTTATTGCATTGTTGTATTTCACTTTTCAAATAACAACCTTGCAAAGCACTACCATGTTCTTAAATAAACAAGCCACATTACATGGCGTAATAGACACTCATGAAGTTATCTAATTTAGTTCCACCATCGCCAATGATGTTACGCCAGTCATGGCTTAAATCAATAATCTTTCATGGAGTAACAACAACAACAACAACAGTAACATCTATAATAACAATAATAATAATGAAGTACACGAAAACTTTGGAACATGGAAGTGCTGTTGTTACTACGAACAACATGCACAAATTCTTTTTTATTTATTTATGTTTTGCTTTAATCGCATTCTGCAAAGTATCTTGTTTATTTAAGTTTATACATAATGGCAACAACAACGACTCTAATAAGCAACGAAAAAAAATCACTAAATCACATAATTATTTGTAACATCATATACTCGTACATACGTAAGACAAAACATTAAGAAAAAAATACTAGGAGCAGATGTATTTTAGCTTTTTGCATCTCTATTATCCTAAAGTATGATCAACGTGATCTGTTGAATTTTGTCATCATTAACTAGGGGAGTATTGAAGAGTTAAATAAAAAGCTTTTATAGGTCACAAGCATTTCTTCATTTCTATTATCTGGATTTGTACAATAGAAATCCAAAATAGTTTTATTTAATTTTTCGACCTGGATAGACATGCAAGTCCTATTAATTATTTGAGATATTTTTGTTTGTCCTACCGTAACTGCCTTAATATTTTTTCGAATTAAATTAATCCATAAATTTGTTGACAAGTGTGTGCCACAAGGCTCATCTCTTTAAGAAAAAAACCAAAAAATTTTACTTGAAAGCAGCCATTTTTTGTATCTGTGCCTAAGTCCCATTTTATTGTTTTGTAGGACAGCATATTAAAACTTTCGGCCCACTTTCAGAAATGTATTTCCTTTGCATTATTCTACACACTACAAATAATAATCCCCCAAATATGAGATTCCCGGGGAGTTTTTTCTCTTCACTATCATTTGTTCACGGGGAAAAATCATACTATTCTAAATAGCCGAGGAATAAACAAATACGGGAGAAAGTAAAATTTGGATCAGCTGTTTAATGTTTACATTTTATTCTGCACTAACTTAAAAATTTATGTTTTCATTGCCAATAAGATTATGTATTAATAGCAGAGCTCGCAAAGTATACTCAACCAAATTTCTCTGTGCGGTCTTCTCACTAAAAAGACCTAAAAAAATGAGACAGAATCCCCCGGTGTCTGAACTGCAACCCTCTTCATTTCAATCGTGTTTTTGCTCCCGGGTTATGGGTTGAGCGTAACACACGAATCGGTCTCTTACTCACCGCATGATACGAACAGAATCGTTCGTTGCTAAGCTACTGAGGGTCAGCAAGTGAGCAAAACAAACAAAGTGTTCGCAGAAAAGGTCTTTATTTTTGTTGTTGCGTTTGCTTTATGTTGTTGCCTTAGATATTTCGTCACAGACAAAGCATTAAAAACGAAGGGAGAAGATAATATTAAATAACAATAAAAATATCTGTAAATCAAACTATTTGTTAACGAAGTGTAAATGTAACATAAAAGACAGATATGTGTACAACAAAAACAAAATTAATCTTCATGTATGTAAATGTTTACCTATCCACACTTCTTGAAAAATCGCATTCCCGGCTGTAATTTTAACAGTGGTGTTATTAACTCCAAAATGAGCTTATCTCCACTTAAGCTGTTTCTTTTCTGCCACACATATTGTCTTAACTAATAGTCAGCTAACGCGTTTCCTAACTTTAATACAAATAGTGGCTGATACAAATGTTATAAAATACATACGAGTGAGTATTTGTGCAGTAGATAAGTGTTTAATGAGTAAACGGAACAGCCGAAGACACAAAATCTGTAAAAACTTAATTTTAACCATGATTTATGCATTCTAGTACCTCTGTAACGCTTTATTGTGTATAATCGTGGAGTTCACAGAACGCACCCATGAGGCAAGTAACGTTTTTTTGTTTTTTTTGCTTTACTTGTCCCTCTTCTTGAACATCCTCTAAGGTTTGGTTTAATTTTAAAGTCAATATTTTGTAGCAATTTTTACTTTTAGTTTCGTTTCTTATAAGAAAAACAAAATCTTTTTTTTTTTTTTGCTTGTATTCATGGGATGACTGTCAATTTAAGTGTCTGATCGAACTGTTACCTCTGATTGCCTTTTATTTTATTTAATATTTTTTTTGCTCGCCTATTTATTTTTTAACTTACTATTCTTCATCATAGTTATTGTTTAATAAAATACCATGCAATTTGAGTTTATTTTTTTTTCTTCTTGTTTAATGTTTGGCTTAAAAGTTTTATTGTAAAAAAAATTTATTTTCGGGGTGTAAATTGAAATTCTTCGTTCGCTTGTGCATGCATGTCAATACAATATGAAATGTTTATAATTGTGGCACAAAAAAAAGAACCAAAATAGAATGTATGCATGTGACATTCGTTATGATCAAATAGTTATACTGATGATCAGAGTGTTAGTAAAGTGAGCATGTTGCACAAAAGAAGTTCACTTCGTGTCTACGTATTATATTAAGAAAGGTGTGATTGAATGTGAATTAATTATTGTGATGAGTTTTATATGTACATATACATATGTATGTATGTGTCTTCATATTTGTAAGGTTTTACCCAAAAAAAAAATAATACAAATGTTCTTTTTAATATGATAAAAATAATTTTATGGATTATGAGTGCAAATTTGTAATATTATAAAATACTTAGCAAATCAATAGATTGTTTTTAAATACAAGTACACAGATGTTAGCGTGAAAAAAGATTTTAAATCTATCATTTCGAGGTAAAGTAGCATCATGTCCCTACACTGAGGATTAAATAGCTTGTTACTCTTTTATCTCATCTTTTCGTTTTTGAATACATTTTCGCAAATAATGGCAAGGGTATATATAGGTTTGTCATTGTCTGCGTATTTCCCGCAATATTCATATGCGACACCATTATTTAATTGAAATTTTTCGATACATTAGATGTTCTTCTAGCGAAATAAACCAAAAACTCGATTCAAAAAAAACAACGAGTTAAGGCCTTTCTATATTAAGACAACGATAGATGTACATATATTATGAGTCCTTATGAATAGAGTAGTCGAATAAGAGATGTATATTTGTTAGTCTGTCCGTATATGAAATCGATTTTTTAAAGCCCCCAAAAAAAGCTAGAGACTTCGGTCTTGGACTAATGAAAATCAGCAAAATCAGCTGTACTGTTCAGGGCTGGAAAATTTAAACTTTTTTTGGTACTAAAAACTTATTAAAACTATTTGTTTTTTCTTTATTTATAAAACATATATCATATTTTAGAAAGAAATATATTGGTATTATAAGCTGGGGGAATCAAAGGGATGGCTCCAGGGCTGGAAAATTTAAACTTTTTTGGTATTTTTTTTTCATTCTTTCATTTTCATTTTCATTTATTCATCCAAAATAGAAAAACCTAGCCTCATGGCCATAATCGGTTTCACTTATACTACTACAAAATTTATTCTTTAGTCAAAAAACAGCGATGGGTCACTACAAATTACAAAACATAAATGAAAGATTTTTTTCTTTCGCTAAAGTAATATGTAATATGTATATATATATATACATATATATGTATATACTCCATAGATATGCTAATGAAGAGTATTTTATATTCGGCATAGCCGAATACAACACTCTCTTTTTCTTTCGCTAAAGTAATATGTAATAATACACTCTCTTACTTGTATACAAATCTTAAATTTGTTTGGAATGGGTACCTGTTAAACTATTAAATCCCTTTATCAACACACTTTTTGGTAGTTCAAACTTTTTTTCTGCTACAAGTGTTTGACTTTACTTCCCATCTTACTTGTTAGTTGAAAATATTTTTTTGGATCTTATACTCTTTTTAACAGTTTCTGAAGATCTCAGATATTTTAGTTTTATACATATGTAAATAGATACATGAACACATTAGTTTTATATTTTATTTTAATAAACATTTTAAATCAAAACTTTAACTAAACAAAACAAGTCTTGTGAATAGAATATCTCTGAGCAAATGAACATCTTCAGCCAAATCGCATCACCATCAGAAGCGAAACAAATTAATAAAATGCTAAATTCCCCAACGTACATAGAAATTCAATTTAAATTTAATAAAAAAATCTTATAAAACAATCTCACTAAAATGGTTAATTAAATTTACACGTTTGTAATGGCAAAAGAAATCTGCAAAGATTTAAATGAATAAACATAAAGAAATACACATACACCTCGGCAGTTTTTTTTTCGAACAAATACACCATAATTGGTTATAAAATGTAGAATCCTCTTTAAAACATAAAAGCAAACTTATTTGCGGGGGATCTTTTAATGGAAGCTGAGGAGTTGCCACCAACAAAAAAACAAAATTTTAATAAAAAGACAAATTAGTAACGACTAATGGTTAATCATTTGCAAAAATTATCATCAAAGTGGTAGTTGCAACTACCAACACATAAAATGAACATGTGTAAAAAAGTATACTTTTTTACACATATATAAGTATACTTATATAAGCACAACATACAAACCAGTGATCGGCAATGAATGGTTTTTTCGCTATTCATACTGACTCTTGAAATTTTAAATATGTATAAGTGAGTAGACGTCATTTGAACTCAACTACTCTGATTTACGCATACTCACGATGACATTGATTTATAAGTATAGGTTGAAATAAATGCGAATGCGACGTCGAGGTTATACTTATACCACACTCACACTCATAAATCACCTCAGTTTGATTTCTAATTTCAGGAAAATACTAATAATACTCACATTGATTCAGCTCACTCAACTCATGCATGTATGTTTACTTAAAAGTTGTTAGTTGTATGGTAGTATGCAATAGTAGTGCATAGGGTTGTTTTTCAATTCCTGCAAAAAAAAAAACAAAAAAAGCAAGAGAGAAACACATAACCTCATAATGAGAACTTTTATATTCGTATGCGAAGTTTGCATTGTGAATCATAATTATTTTGCTTTGTTTATAGGCATTGAGCTAAGGAGAGTTGAAATCAACAACGCCGTAAATGTTGCTAAGTATGAGTTCGATGCGCACTTTAAAGTTTCGACTGAATATGATGCATAGACAACATTGCAATAAGTATGAGTGCGCATAAGTACAAGAAATTATAAGTCATGATTCAACTCTACTCACTTTTTCACTACTCATTTCTGTTCTCTGATACATACATACATATATACATACTTATTTTTTCATTTGTATGAATGCGTATTGTACCTTTAAGGAAAATTTAATATGACAAAATTACGACAAAAAAAAAGAAAAACTAAGTAACGTATATGTTGAGCACTCACTGCCTACCGCGGCGGCGTCTTCATGAATTTTTAAAATTCAAACATACATACAACATGAATTTTCTCAAGCAAACTGATGGTGTGTCGTGTTGTTTGAAAAACGCAATTTTTGCTTTTTATTTATTTATTTTATTTTTGCAATTTTCCAATCAATAAAAAGCTTACTGAATGACAATATACTGAATGTTTGCATTGGGGGCTTGTGCTCATTGACTGCATTAGAAAATTTAAACAATGCGCAAGTTTAAATACTTAAGTTGCTGCTTAAGATTTCCAGTGGAAAACTTTGCAACATATTTCTGTTTGAAGCATATTCTCTCAGCAAAAAAATTAAGTTGATCCTGAACAAAGATAGTAAAAATTTTATTAAAACAAAAAAGAAGACACTGAGCTGGTGTTATCTTTAACAATCTAAATAAATAAAATCATATCAAATATATTTATATAATTCTTAAAATATGTAATTACTTAAAATATTTAAAATAACTAAATTTAAAATCTTATGCTCAATAAAAAATTTATAACTTTTACCCTAAAACTATTGAGATTCTGTTGTATCTAAATCAATTATGTTAAAAAAAAACAACCATGGAATTCTTTTTTCCAGTTTATAACAAATAAAATTAAACTTTATTTCAAATGAGGAAATGTTTTTGGCCAAAATGAAAAATCACTCGTTTCTTAAATACTTCAAATTTGAATTTGTTTTCTTTTTTTTAACTATGGCTTTGCCTTGTCTTATCCTGCAACAAAAAAAAAAAGCAGAAGATGGCAAACAAACAAAAAAATACGACTATGAAATCGTGACTTAATGTATTTTAATCACAAATGCATCATCTCATATTAAAATACCACACTAATTGTTATAAGCAAATGCACACAAAAGAAGAAAAATAAAAAGGCCAACAAAAACAAATCAAATAGACAGAAAAAAAATTAGTAATAAGATGGACCGACAGAGGGACAGACTAAATGCAAAGAAGAAAGAAGAGAAAAAACAGCTCAGCAATTAAGTAATAGATTGAAAATTAATTTCCTTATACCTACTTTAAACACCATACTATGAGTATTACGTGTATTATTATTGCATCCAGCAGATACATAGATGTTAAATCAACTTAGTTGCATATAGAATTTATTGAATGTTAAAAGTTAAATTGTTACTGATACTGCTGGAAATTGCGTGTTTAATGAAAAATACAACTAAATTTAAAATGTATGTTTTTTGTATGATTTTATTTAATTTTTTTTTTAATTTTTTTCGTTTAAATTAAAAATTCACGATTTCTTGCCAGCAACTAAATTTTGTATGTATACATGAATAAATTGGTAGGAGTAATAAATCGAAAAAGATTATTTAAATACTTTCGACATTAGTTTTATAAACAGCCTTATACTCGTATTTGTTTTTTGAAATCATGAAATCTTTTTTTTTTTTTAATTAATGTAAATATGCATTTAATTATATATTATTTGTATATAATTATGCTGGCACTTGTTGCATTATATTGCAATATTATTGATGCTGTCAGGATAATGATAATACAAATTTAAAAAAATAATTCAAAATATGATAAGATAAACAAAGTTCTAATAATTTATTTGCTAACTATTAACAACATATTTGCGTCTGTATGTGCTATTTAAAAGTTTAGTGGCTAAAAATTTTAACGTTTTCTGTACTTGTGGATAAGTATTTGTATGCTTGCCTAATATTATAAGGACTAATAAATTTAGCAGCTCCCTCTTGTGTATATATAAGAACATATGTACATATGTACGTTACTCTGCTTAAAATAAAAATGGCATAAATTGTAGCTTTCATACTATTTATTTATACTTCAACCTCCTTTTAACCTCCTTTTTTGAAGTTGGTTATCAATTCCTCGGTATATTTTTTTTTACACTGTTACTTTATAACTCGGTATATTTTATTTAGACCGCTTCTATTTAACCGCTTCTATTAACATTTAAAAAAGTGGGCGGGGACACACCCACAATATTTTTTAATATTATTTATCGGACTGTTACGAAACTTACCCAACACATTGGACCCTCGTAACGACACAATCTTGAAGTTGAAAAAATGGGCCGCGCCATGCCCCCCAATCAAACTTAATATTATTTTTCACATCCTTCTATTTGACCGCTGTTTACAAAACTAGGCACACACCCTGAGTTCATCAAAAAAAACAATATTTTTTTTAAAAAAAGTGGGCGGGGAGACGCCTACCAAATTGAATATTATATTTGACTTACTTGTATTTAACCAATTTTTACAAAACTTGGCACACAACTTTATATTTTATTTATTATAATTTAATAATATATTACATATATTTAAGTCTAAGAAATACTTAATCTTGTGTTCAAAAAAGTGGACGGGGGTACGCCCCTTGAATGCTTAGTATTAAATTGTATTTACTTCTGCTTATTTGATTCCCACGAAACTTGACAAGAAGTTTAGGCTTTTAAAATTACATCATTTTGTGCTTAAATAAGTGGGCGGGGCCATGCTCATTAAAGATTAATATTATACTTCACGTGCTTCGACCTGACCCAATTTTACGAAACTTGGAACACACCTTGTGCTCTGAAAGTGGTCGGACACTAATATTTGCCATGACCACGCCCCTAAAAATATAAATTTGGCATTAAAAATTTGAAATTAAATTAAATTGTCATCAAAAAATAAGCACTAAGAAGTTAAAAATAATTTATATTCAGTTAAACAAAATATTTTTAAATGTATTACCTATAATGGTATTTAAAGTCAGTGACAATAACAATGATAGCTAAACACATATAAATATAGAATTTGCTAACCTTATTGACTTCAATATTTTGCGCTTATAATTCTGCAAGATCATTTGCATGAAACACTGAACACGTCTAATGTATGGATGGCAGTGCAAGACCTTAGTGCATTTATAGCCTTCGCTATAGTCTTAAATACAAACTATACTTTCTATCTAATATTTTTTTACTTATCAAGAAATTATTTTTTATATATCCCAATAGATACAAATATTGGTTTATAGTATTTTCGATTAGCACAATACTTCCAGTAATCTATTATGAAACAAATCGCTATCGCTAAAGAAGATTAAAGTGAAAATTATCATATCAATTTGATACTGCTTGATATAATATGAAATTATTATAATTATTATGGAAAACATGAAATATTATTTTCATATTAAAATTCGGCATTTCTTTGAGAGATATTAAATTGATATTAAAATTAAAATTTTTAGCACCCGCATATCGTTTTAATGGCCAAATCTTTGCCAAAAATATTTAATTTGATTATTTTTTTTTTTTCATACATAAATATTTCTGAGCATGTCATAATTTAATAAGCCATTATATACAAAATTATATGGTTAATAGCCGATGGCCTTGGCAGCCAGTGCTAGCTACATATATTAATGTTATATTTTACTCGTATATAATTTTAATATCAATAATAAATGCAACTGCGTACAAATTATTAATTTTCGGATTCATATTTTGTTTTTGCAAGGCTTAAATTCAAATCCAGCGATATTTATGTTTTTAAGTTCTTGGTTCACATTAATTATAGCAGTCTTCTTTAAAATACTGACCTAAAACAAATTTGCATAAATATTTGCACGAAACATATACATATACATAAATATTTCTTAACAAATTTTTATTACTCATATATGTTATTTTATTACTAATGGCTTTACTACTTTGTAACTGTAGAATGTCTATTTTCAAAATAAAGTATTTTTTTCTTCTTTTAATTAAAATTTTAGTATACAACTAATGGGCATAGAGAATTTAATTGAAAACACAGTTAAAAATTTAAATAATACATGAATCAAGAAATCTTGCATTACAAGATTTAATAACTTGGTTGTTAACTATTTCCACATACGCGCTTCCATAACAAAGTAGCTAAAAAGAATTAATTCTTAAAAAAAAAAATCCAACAACAATGTATTTCACAAATAAGAATGTTGAAATAAGGAAAAATTTTTTTTTTTGTTGAAATCATTGTGTTTTGTGGCCGATAATGAAAAAGTTTAACAAAAAAAAATATAAAAAAATATAAAAAGAGAAGAATTGATATAAATTCTTGCAAAACGACTAAAAAATTTAGTTCATTTTTGGGTTTTGTGCGAACTCATTTTATTTCTGGCTGCACATTTTATGCATCTGTGAGATCATTGTGATCGAATTGTCTTTAAAAAAAATCTTGTTATAAGCAAATAATTTTTTTTATTTCTAAACTCCCATATATAATTTTGTTTGCAAGTTTGCTGTGACTAATCGCACTGAACGCTAAACATTTCAAATAAAATTAAAATTTATACTGAACAAACAAATATGAGCATGAAATCAAGTTTAAAGAGAAAAAGAGAGCATTTATAAACAAGCCGCTATTTGCAAAATATTATTAATTTTGTATTTTATTTTATATTTAGTTGATAAACTAAGCATCTCATTGATTTAAATTAGCGATGCAATTAAACCCTTATGGACCAACAATTAAAATGAATTTGTTTATATAATGAATTTATAGGGCTTACGACCTATATCATGATCATATTTTTGTGAAGTGTAATATTTTAATGAAGTTTAGATGCTGTAGTTTGAAACACACTTATATGTATGTATGTATATATAAAAAATATGTATGTAAAATAGAAATATAAAGAATTTCTAGTTGACTTTAAATATAAAAAATACATATATAAAGAATTTCTAGTTGACTTTAAATATAAAAAATGTTTTTCCCAACAGTTGTCAGGGAAAATAAAAAATTCAATAAACTCTGGGAGAATCTAAATAACAAACTGTTTCTGGTCAACCAATAAAAGAATCGAAAATGTGCCTAGTGCACTAATTAATTATTAAGCTATTAATTAAATAAAAATTCAAATAACATTTATATTCGTTCCTTTTTTTGCATAGACATGTGTGTGTATGTACGTACATATGTATGTATGTACATATGTTTTTGCACACATACTTGTATAGCAACATACATATGTTTTTGCTAACAATTTATTCAATGATGCGAAATGAATTTGTTTGCCTTTTTCCCACACTGAAACAAAAACTCGATTCGCTTGGTATCGAGTGACATCATCGGAAAATTTTTTGCTTCACGAGTGCAGGAATTAGGCCCCGGGTTTGCGTTTCAATCGTTTTTCATCTCATAACTGATTATTTTTTTCATGGTAACAGATGGTCAAAGTTTGTTTTTCAAGTCTTTCCTTTAAACATTTAGAGGTAATAAGGTTTGTTTCCTAAGTCTTTCAATTAATAAATGGTGATTTAAGTTCGTTTCTTAAGTCTTTTAATTTGCACATCCTCTCATGTGTGCAAAGTTTGTTTCTTAAATCTTTGATGCAAAATTGTAATAGAATGTAAGGTTTTTGTCCTAAGTCTTTCATTTTTTATTAAATGATTACTTAAGTTCGTTTCTTAAGTCTTTAGTTTTTTAAATCCCTCTCATGTGAGCGAAGTTTGTTTCTTAACTCTTTTATCCCAAGTATCAATGAATGGAATGTAAGGTTTGTGTTTTAAGTCTTTCATATTTTAAATGGTTACTTAAGTTCGTTTCTTAACTCTTTTAATATAAGCCATACAATGGAATTTTGTAGAACTTCGTCTTAAACTTTCCATCAAAATAGTTGTTTTATTAATTTTTCGCATCAAAAAAATTATATTTTATAGCTTTTGTTCGACTGTTAATTTTTTTCTTTCTTTTCTTCTTTATATAAAGTTTAAACATTAATTTTAATGCTTAAAGCCTTATATGTTGTCTTCTAGTTTCTACGAAATGTCTGTCTGCACACATTTTTAAGTCTTTTATTTAAAGTACACTACTTATGTATAATAAGGTTTGCTTCTTTTAAATACTTTACTTAGTTATTGAATTGATTCATTTTACTCCATCTCATAATTGGTTAACAATTTTGCACAATACGCTTTGTTTAAATACATACAGTCTGCAATTCTGAAGGCCATCTTCAACATTTTAACTGCACACGTATGGTCAGTACAGCATTTAACTCAAACAATATAAAAATATATAATCAGGTATATAATAACGACATAAATATACAGTTAGTAACTTTATTTATAAATACATATGTATAAATATATAAATATGTATGTAGCCCAACATCTTCACTTCAGCAAACATTTTTAATGATATGGTTCATGGCATCAGAATAAGATCGCCGCCGCATCCGTTCGATATGTGACAAATTAAGAAAAACCAGTTCAATAAAAGAAAAAACCTAAATCTGACACATGTTAATCGTAAAAATAAATTTCAAAATGAGAAGACATAAATATTGAGTCTGCTTCCACTTTAATTATTGACTATTAAACATGACAAAATGAATTCAACATTCTCTAATCTAAGCAAAATTTTATATTAATCTCACCTTAAACTTGAATTTAAGTTGAAATTTTTGCACACATCAGATTTTTAGTAGACTTAAATAAGTTCGATTTTATGTTTTTTTTTTAAGCCGCCATTAATTTGATAGCCTGTTTTTTTATTATTTTACTCTATTTTATTGCTTTAAATAATTTTGCCATATTATTTTTTTTCATTATTAATAATTTTGAGCAAAAATATGAGCGTTAGACAAACCACAGTATTTTTAACTAATTAAAAACCAATAATTGTTTTTTATGCAAGTACATGTTTCTTTAAGTCTTACGAACTATATGAATAGCCAAATATAATAAAATAAAACAAATATTTAAGTAGTTTAAAATCATAAATTATAGTTATGACTTATAGTGAGAATTAATAAACTATTAATGGCTTAAAAAACAACTTTATGTGACATTAATATTTAAAATTTATCTATTACTTTATTTCTATTAAATTTACAGCTTGTAATTATTATATCGAGCCATAACCGCCAAAAAAAGCTTAACCGACACATTTTTGACATCGCAAATAACCCCTTTTGGTCAAAAAATTTAATTCAAAAATTATGTCCCTTAAGCTTTTTTGGCGGTTATACTTTCTTATACATAAAAACTTCAAAAATTACTAAAAATAAAAAATAAAACCTTTATAAAACAAATGTCCTAATTATTCTGTTGAGTTTGAAAAGTAAAAGCATATTAAAACAAAATCATATCCCTCTTTAGATTACAATTTATTGAAGCCACCAATGTGAATGAAAACACCGAAATTTAAATTTTTGCAATACTTAAAAAGAGTAACAAATACTTAGTTTGATCAATTAATATCTTGATTAGATTTTAATCTCAGCCAAGCCACAGCTTTAATTGGTTTTAAAACAACAACTTATGTCTAAAACTAAGACAAGCTAGCGTATACTCGTATATGTAAATAACAAAGAAAGAAAAAATAAAAGAAAAATATATATAACATTATATAAAAAACGAAAATCAAGAAGATGATACATTTGAGATTTATAAAAAAAAACACCAACAACACTATATAGGAAGAAATTTATATGGTACAACAAGATTACTTAAGCTTCAAAAATAATTCGAACTACGAACAACTATGAGCTTTTGAAAAAAAAAATTAAGGAGGAGGAAGTCTATTAACTCAAACAGAATAAAAATAAAATCCATGAAATTTTATAAAATAGAAAATTTAACAACTTCACAACATTCGTGGGTTTCATTTGGAGATATTATCGCAAAGCAAAACAAAAATTAAATAAACCTGCAAATAACAACAATTTCAAATACGCTGCACCAGCCAGCCAAAGTTGTTTCACTCAAAGTTAAAACAATGCCAATTGTGCTTGTATTTTTTTCCTTTCATCATCTTCTTCTTCATACTCGTAAGATGTAACTAAGTTAATTGGAAATTCCCTTATTGCAGTCAATAAGATTCTCACCAAAAGGAAGGTAGTTTTTATAGGACAAATAAAAATAAAAGTAGATAAATAAAAAAAAAATACAAGTGTCAGCGACCCAAAAAAAGATACAACCTGACAGACAGTCAGGCCAACACAGACACAACACGATTTACAATAATTTTTTTTTGAGAAACAAAAATGCAAGTATTGTTGTTACTTTTTTGCACACAAGAAATTAACCTACCGATGAAGGGATATTTATCCGCAAGTTAATAACATGTTTATGGTAATAAGATGAATGGCGTTTAAATTTTGGTACACTCAGTGCATATGGCTGCACTATAGGTCAACTGCTATTTTTTATTAACAACATTTGTAAATAAAAATTTTAAAAGCCATATACATACTAAATATATCTTATAAAACAAAATATAAACATAAAAGCGCACTACAGAGAAGCGTTCTAGTAAATCTTGGTAGTCTTCAGAAGAAGATGACTTTTAAGACAATAATACTAAATATTCAAAGAAAAAAAATTGTGTCACAAAATTCAAAAAAACCAAATGAAAATATTTTCTTAAATGATGCTTTAGAGAGTTTGTTTTTTAAATAAGATTCAAAAATAACTTTTTTTTTTGCTCTACAGAAGAAATTTGATTATTGGACATACGGTGTTATTAATGAAAACCACAAATATAGATTTCTTCTCTTTATATCTAGATATTTCTTTTAATGAAACATGCTATTTGGCTAAGAAGCAATTAATTATTCTTCGTGGTAAAATACTATTGAAAATGCACAGAGAAAAAACTGCCTCATAGAATCAAGAAGATTTTCTCTATGAAACGTTTTCAGGCTAAGAGGGGTATCCCAGCAGAAAGAAGAAGATTTTTTCATAGAGATTCCTTATTGTTTTTATGTGGTAAATCTTATTAATTTTATCAAGAAGAAAACTACATAAAATCAAGAAGAAATCTTATTATTCACAACTTTTTTTACTCGATTTCCGTTATTTTTGGCACCAAAAAAACAATCCATAGAGAAAAACTTCTTAATTCTATTAGGTTTTCTTATAAATTGTAAATTATAGGGCTTTCTTATTGATTTTATTATATTACCTTATTCGCTTTTTTAAAAAGGTTTTCTTCTTGATTTTATTAGGCTATCTTATTGATTTTCTCAATAAGGTTTTCTTCTTGATTTAAGTAGGTTCCTATATGATTATGTGTAAAGCATCTTATTGATTTTTTTAATAAGGAAATCTTCTTGATTTTATGAGACACTTTTTTCATGATCTTTTTCATTTTATTGTAAGAATGTTTGCACAATAATTTCAATGGTTATTCAGACTGCTTGTTAGCATATTGGTTAGAGTGCTTGTCTATCAGTCAGAAGTTTGCTGGTTCAATACTTGGTGAGTAAGTTAGTTAAGAATTTAACATAATGTGTATGTATGTATGTATAAATAAATAACATCTACAATATACTACATACACACATACATATATATATGGTATAGAATTTAAATGAAAATACATATGTACATAACTACAGAGAATAAAAACGGAATTAATTTTTTATTTTTTATGAGGTCGCCTGATAAAAACAAGAAGAAAACTTTATGGAAAAAATCAATAAGATAACCTAACAAAAATTAGAAGATTTATTCTTGATTTTTTCAAAAAGGTTTTCCCTATGAAATTAATAAGATTTCCTTATTGAAAAAAAACCATAGTGATTTCTTACTAATTTTGTTCTATTTTATGAGGTATTTAGTAGGCACTGTTCTCTCTGTATGTAAACCTTTTAAAATTTTTATTTGATACTGGTCACATTGCTCGTTTATTGCAATATATAGTCATAAAACTAAAAAAAAAATAAATAAGGAAATTGAGTTTTAAAAAATGTTCTTCTCCTAAGAAGTGGGTGAACAAGAAATTGCAAGCAGAAGATAAAAAGCGGTATGACGAAATATTATTGCATTATTAGCTTCCAAATTGGATTTTTGCAATAAACGAGCTACATATACATACATACTCGTATATCATTGCATTAATTTTTTATTACCTATAAAATTTCTGTCACCGCCTGCCTCATTGTGCAAATAGTCGTACTATTAACAAATGACGAAATGGTCATATTTTCTAAATTTTAACATTATTTTTATTGCATATGTACTATGTATGTATTCACATGTGCCTGTCTAAATACAAAGTATATATATATGTATATATATGTATGTAACGCTGTATATGTATGCCTGCTGAATGACATGATGTGAACTCTAGTGATGTTTCAAATTGAGATTCACGAAACTGCAAAAAAAAGAAGTCCGGCAATAAACATGGTCTTTTCTGTTTTCCGTGAAATACAGTTTATACAAAATTCATTGATCTCATGTTTTTGTATATACACATATAAAAATACATTAGACAGTCCATCTAGCTGTCCGTCTCAATGTTAGTCTGTCAGCAGTAAGAGTGTGTTAAAAAGTCATCGTTTTATTTCATTCATTGGGTCACTAGTAAAAAAATGTTAAAGCAAAAAAATCTACATAAAAAATGTACAGCATGGAAGAAAAAAATCGAGAAAAGCATCTTGTTGCTGTTGAGTCTGCTCTCACACTTATTTTAAATCAGCCATTGTTTAAATCATCATGATGCACCAAGAGCAACACTTTTTTACATACGGATATATTTTGTGACCAACCTATTACAATAGTCATGGACATTGCATATTATGCATTTTAAAGGAAGGTCTACTAAGGGAAAAATTTTGAATATATGAACAGTTTCCTTGCGATAATGTTTTCAATAGAATTTAATTTAATTGCCCAAATTAGCAAGATTATTTTCTGCTATAGATACTCGCATATAAGTCATATTATTTTCAGTTACTACTTTACTTTAACCTTTTGCACAATATTTTAGAAATTTTATGCATTTATTTAGTAATTTATTCATAAATTTTATAAACAAATTAAAATATCCTTATAAAAAATGTTTTGGGTCTCTGGGGAAACCATCTCATATCCCATATTTAACGAAATAGCAATATATGCTAATGGAAAAAAACTGCTCATCCAAATTTAAAATTCATGTCGTTAAAGACTGATCAATTGAACGCAACCTAAGAACGACAATATGCACAGGCTAAGGCGGCAGCATCATCACCACTTCCTCGACACTGGCAAGTTGTCGTCAGCATATATGTACATATGTTTGTAAACTTATGCCAGCTAAACTGCAAAAGTCACAGACAAGTTATTGCCAACAAGATGCTCAAAGAAAAAAGTCAACAATTGAGGAGTAGACGAAAAAAAATAACCAAAAATTCCCAAACATTGATTTAAGGCCAGGCAAGGGGCGACTTCATTTTGATGGAATTGCCAGAAACTCATGCACCAAAAAATTTATGTTTTCGCAAAAAAAAAGAATATAAATAAATACAAAATCGAACTTTGCTATAAGTACTAGTACTTTGTTCGGGACATTATGTACCAAACCCAATGCTAATGTGCTGGAGTTTGCTAAATTTATACATTTATACAACAAACATAGTATTTGGTTAACTTAACTTTGGCTTAGTGCTAAAATGCTAGTGCACACAGAGTCAGTGCAGCAAGCCGTTGAAGGAAAACCAAAAATAGCAACAAACAACTAAAACCTCCAGGCTATTAACAATGTATGTTGTAAGCTCTAAGGAAAATAATATGTATTAACAACAATATTATATATAAGAAGAAAAAAAACTAAATAAAGTATAATAAAACTTAAAAAATATTTCGCCAAACAAAATCAACTGACTGACTTATGTAACCACCTTTGAGCAGAAGTTCTCAACCGATGAAAGGAGTTAGATTAAAGAAAAGATAAATAAAAAGCATGACTTGGCAAAGTTTTAAATAAAATAATTAACATTAAGCAATGTTTAGAAAATGTTTGTTTGACAAAGTAATTTTTAAATAAATTTCAATTTAATTTATGCAGGAATTGTGCTAAAGAAAAAGTTTTTGTCACAAAAACTGGACATTTAATTAAATTTCAGATCAATTTCTTATTACTTACTCGTTTACATATGAGTTCCCTTAAAATTTTAGTGAGAAACTCTGACTGTGGCCAAAATAGTGTCACAATAAACAAGGAGTTAAATTTGGATCTTGTTCTTCTTCTTCTTATAATAATGCATTGTACTTATTTCTTTTTTGTCTAGTGAAAGCAAAGGATTTTAAAAAAATTTTGGATTTTCTTTGAAATAAATTTGTTGTTATACGAATGTAACGTCCCAGACTGCAAAATGTGAGTACAAAGCTGTGAAGGAAAATAATCTTTTTTCGAATTTAGCCTCTGCTTCTACAACCCAGATGGTCGACTTGAGTATAAAATGTATATGGAAGGGTTAATTTTTTTTAGTGATTTTCATACAAATTTTCTAGACGAGTCGTCTGCCTGACTTGTGGAAACTGCCCATTACTATTGGTAAAATATATAAATGCTACTCCTAGTTTGGTCAAATGAGAGCAAACTGTTATTTCTCTCAACAATGATGATGATTATGTTCTGCTGTTCTGCTTCAGCTCAAATTATAGATTTTGCCCAGGTCAGCTCAGGAGCTATTTGTGCTTCATCGGTCCATATAAATTGTGATGGTGCTAGTTGGTTTAACGTTGATGTACCTTAGGTTGTTTTTGAGCGTCCTCATTGACGATAATCTTGTGTGTTATACGTCCGAACAGCCTTTGCGATTGTGTTTGTGTTTGCTGACATGATCGTGTGACCATTACATCCTAGTTTTCACCTTAAAATGTTGCATTGGTATCGGCCTTTTGTAGAGCTATGCTCTTTATGCCACGTCACAGTAGGTAGGAAGTGATTTTCGTAACAAAAATAATCCATACTATTACAGTTATAAATTAATTTTTTTTTTATTTCTTTGTACTTAAAAGCAGAGTACGAAAATAAACGTAACAGAATGTTTGATTTTGCTTTCATTCATTCTTTGAAGTGAGTGAAAAATGAGAACGATGGCTGAATTTGTTTTTGTATTGTTTTTGCACAACATAAGCACAAACAATAAATGGAAACATTTTGAAATATTTGCGGCAAAATTTGATCATCATACAATATAATTTTATTGCATTGTTATTTAACACACGAAATTTTTTATATAGTTAAGCAGCATACCTCTAGCCAGGTGTTCTAAGATACCTACCTACCTCCCTTAGAAGATAAGTAAACATTCTCGTCTGTCTATTTACATAAGTATGTATATTGAAAACAATAACAAAAATTGAAAATTTTAAAAACCCTCGATATATCTAAAAAAGATGTGATCTCTTCTAAACGGCTGGACCGATTTTTTTCAAACATGGTTAAGAACCATCTCGATCAATTCAAACAGAGAAAACTAAATCAAAATCGGTCTAGCCGTTTGGGCTCTACGTGGACACGGACAGACACACAGACACACACTACAAACTAATAACACCCCTTTTTTTGGTTGGGGGTTAAAAATAAATTTGAGTAATTTTTTTTTTGTTTTCAATATATAATAACAAAAATTAAAAATTTTAAAAACCCCCGATATATCTAGAAAAGATGTGACATCTTCTAAGCGGCTGGACCGATTTTCTTCAAACATGGTTAAGAACCATCTCGATGAAGTCACCTTTCAAACAGAGAAAACTAAATCAAAATCGGTCCAGCCATTTGGGCTGTACGTGGACACGGATAGACACACATATACACAGATACACAGACACATACTACAAGCTTATAACACCCCTCTTTTTGGTCGGGGGTTAAAAAGGCAGACGAGAATGTTTAATTGTTTTCTGAAAACTGTTAATTAATTAAAGTTTTCATTGCAAGTCAATATTTGTTCACTTTAACATCTATTGATTATGCTTCTTCTAGTAACAAATTTATAAGCAGCGATTTGTTTGAAATGGGTAAACTAGACTCCAATATATATTTCAATTCTTAAGGCACTTAATAAGAAGACTTTCAACATCGCTGACTGAAGTTTTCTAAAGAAAATAATTCGCCACATCAATTCTTCTCAAGGATACTTTCCCGTAGGACTACGTTTTCCTATAGATAAATTTTTTTATTTGACAGTTGATTATTTCATCGTATCCAAGTTGGACTGACCTTTGTGATTTTTATTAATTATGTAGACCCGGGCGAGCACAAATCAAAATACAAATACTGATTGATTTGTCTTTTTAACCAAACAAGCACACGCGGCACTCACACATATGCTGTGATTGACGGGCTTATTTGATCGTCTCCAGGGAATTTAAGGAGAATATTTCGCTCTCTCACGCTTTTCAAAATACAATTTATTGCTTGCTGCTTCAAGCTTTCTTAAATAGTAGTATATTTCGAAGGCTAAGGCTTTTCCAAAGAGAATCTTTAGCGGGCTAAAAATTTGCCCAAGAGAATATATCACCACCTCATTCTCTTCTAAATAGACTATCTTGCCAGCTCAAGTTTTGCGAAACAGAATCTCTCACTGGCTTATGCTTTTCCAAAGAGAATATCTTCCAAAAATAGTTCACAAAGAAATATTACAAAGGCCTTCAATTAAAAAAATAGAAAGAAATACATTTTGCCAGAGCCTATTTTGTGCTTTCATATACAAAAAGAAGTGCTGTTCTGTTAGCTGTTTGCAGATTTTTTTTTATTATCGGCCATCAAACAAATCACAAATAATAAAATAACAATAAAAATATATAAAGAAATATTAATAAAACAAAATAGCAACAACAATTGTTAATAACAATAAAACATTTTGTTTTCAAACAAATTCGACAAACAACAATAAGACATCTAAAGATGCAGCAAAAAACAAAACTACCAAAATAGGAATGGAAGAACTCACTATTGCACAAGTTTTATTGTTGCTTTAACGAAGACAAGATAGAAAAAGAAAACATTGGCCAAAACTACCAGTACCATTCCTTAAGAGCAAAACTGCCTGCCTGTTTGCTTGCCGGTGGCCGTTTGGCTAACTGACTGGCTTAATAGAATGTCTTGTAGACAATTCACTCCAATTGATAAACATCATTTGCCAATCCTTTTTTGTTTACTGTTTGTTGCAGAAGGGGAATTAAAATATTTATTTAGATTTTTCTTTTACTTTTTTTCTGTGTATTCATATTACTTCAAACATTTTAAGTAGTAAAATTTGTAAGTTTTTGTTTTGTTTGTTTGTTATTATATTTTCAATATTTTGGGAAAATAATATTTAATTAGCATAACTAAGAAAATGCATTAAGAATTACATACGAGTACGATTTATGTATATTTGTTATGCTTTTCAAGAGAAATACAAAATTGTTTGGCTTTAAACAAATTCCTTTCTAAAGGCCTAGAGGCTAATTTTATTATGTTTTCTTTCAATTCAAGAGATTGTAAAATATTTAAGTTGCGGGACCTAACAAAACAAGTTACAATGTACATACACCCAGAAAAAAGATTGGTTGGAAAATGGTTAGTCCAACAAAATATCATTTGCATAAACTATATTTCAGTTCACGCAATCAATTTTCTGTTAATCCAAAAAAAAATCCATGTTTGTTGCCATAAGGGCATAATCGTAATAAAGATATGATTCTGACAATTCTTAAATTGATTGCATCAACCGAGCGTATGCTTTTGCCATGACTAATTCATTGATTGGTTAACACAACCGAATAAAATATTATGAATTGGATGTTACTACCAACTTTTGGTATTGGCAACTAAAAAATTGTCGTTCTATATTAATGTTAAAATAAATACTTTCTATCAGTTGCTGCAACTAACTATAGGTTGAGCTTACTATCATAGTTTATACTCGTTGCAGCAAATTAAAAATTAACTTTTGTGACTTTCAAAGATATTATGATTTATGAATTCTCAAATGGTTTTTGAATGTCTGTGCATAAGATAAAAGGTTTGTGGCTGTTCAAAATGTGTGGTTGAAATATATAAATTTCAATTAAAAATAACTTATGACAATATGTTAAATAATAAATTTCTAAAATTGTATATTTTTATTTGCGTTTATTACTTATTTTATTTCAGCAAGGAAGGCCAATTTTTCTTTCACAGGTACCAATTATGATATTGTTTCAGTTGTACTAACAACATTTTCGGTAGCAAGAATAACTTTTTGTCAAATTCCATACTGTTAACCAATTTTTTCTGTTGCTGCAACTATTTGTTTAACGGTTATAATTAAAATATAGTGGTACCACAAGAAAATTGCAGTCGTTATACCAGAATTTTATATAGTTGGTGCAACCACCAAAATTCGATTGGCAACAAATTCGGTTGTCTCAACGAATCTGTTTTCTCTGTGTACACCTTATATTCAAACAACCATCCTTTTAGTGATAAATATGAACATTTTAACCTTATTTAATTTTTTAATTTCCCGCAATATTTTATACTAAAGTTAAGCGTTCAAATTTTCCTTCAAAACATGTGGACTTAGGTAATGAGACGGCATTATTGTATAATTATATAAGAATAAATAAGTTATATTTAAAACGAAAGTTACTACATAAACACATATTAAAATATTGACAGTTTTTGATAAATGTATAGATTTTGCAATTTGCTTAAAACAAATAGATATTTATTTTCAATCTTCTAATATAAAATACAAACGCAAAAAATTTAAACGAGCAAGCATGTGTACAATTGCAAACATATTTAAAAAAGATTTTAAATACTATGTAAATTTATATTATAATGTTATTTTTTAAATTAAAAATACTACAAGTTATGTTATCATTACGAGCATTTATTTTCGTGTGCTCTACGACTTTATAGCTGAATACAAAAATGCCATTTGTAGGCAATTATACGCTAATTTAGCCAAAAATCAAGTGTTAAATGCAAAAGACGCCGAATCGAATATTGCAAAATATGAAAAGTAATATAAAGATTAAATAAAAACTGGAAATTAAACATTTTTTGAATCCAAGCACTAAATTTTTTCAAACAAAATTCTTAAACTATACGGATACATGCTCGTACATGTAGGCATAAATATAGTAAAAGGGGGTTTTAAAAGAAGATGTTTTTCAAGCACGAATTTTTTTTATTATAGTTTCAATTTATTCATTAAGTTTGATATATAAAATCTTTATTATAATATTTGAAAAGAACCTGGAAGTAATTGTTAAGAAATGTTTTTATTCTAATCTTTTTTAGAATTGATACTAATAACTTTCTAATTTCGAAATAAGAAGTATGTATGTTCATAGTCATGTAATGCAATCACCGTATATAACTAAGATAGAATTCTCTTCTTTCTTCATGCTGACTTTAATATAAGTTTTTTAGACGGGTTATACAGACTGCGGCCCTTTTTACAATGTATAATTATTTTGTTCTTAACAAGGAGGCCGATCACAATGGACCCAATTGGGTCTCCGAGTGGAGGTGCGGTATAGCAGCACCTTTCCTAACCTCGTTCTTAACAAAAATGTACCTAATTCCCGGTTTGTATAACAGAAACCATTTAACCAACGGTTATTGATTTCCATTTCAACATACGCCTCTTAAGCCTATTACTCTGTTCATAATTTCGTGCGAAATGCTGTCAAACTATATATAAAAGTATTTGCTATGAAATATTTGCGAAATAAATTCGCAAGAGTAGTACTCTGTTCTTGGTGTGAAAAACAAGGAAAATCATGCCCTTCCATGCAAAATTAATCTGGCATCATTTTAGTTTAGCTGCGAAACAACATGAGCAGTACTTTTTTCGCACGGAATTTTAACAATGTTGCATACTTTCAAGCAATAAAAGCGAGAAATTTAGTACATGTCAAATTTTTCACGCGAAATAACCAATGGCACTGAAAATTTTTCACAACTTCGAACAGAGTATCAAGCTTAACTTAACAACAACAAAAAAAAATACAATAGAAAATATGGCAACGCAGTCTACATTTGCTTTCAAAAACTTTAAAAAAATTTAAAAAATATTTAAATCAACAACCTAAGTATTCGGTTGTAGAAAGAGTTTGATATTCTGAATCGTTGTCATCTGCCAGAGAAAAAAACACGCCGAGCGAAATTTATTTTTCTACTACTTATTTTCTTTTATATTAAACACATTCCAATAATCTAAATATTGTCCTTCCATATTCCTTAATATTCATTTTTGGAGCTATGCTCTTTATGCCACGACACAGGATCTAGGACGTGAATTTTGTAACAACAATAATCGCACCATTACAGTTATACATTTATTTTTTTTTTTTATTTCTTTGTACTTAAAAATACAGTACGAAAATAAACGAAACAAATTGTTTGTTTTTGTTTTGTTTCATTCTTTGAAGTGAGTGAAACAAAAATAATGAGAACAATTGCTCAATTAATTTTTGTATTGTTTTTGCACATGAGCACAAGCCAGAGAACACAGCCATCTAACAGCAGGCACCGGCCTCAAAAAATACATTAATTTAATCGTACGCCACTAGAAAAGAAAATAATGGGAAATAAATGAAATATTTGCGATGAATTTGACATCATAATATAGTATAATTTTATTGCATTGTTATTTAATACATAAATTTTGTTTTATATAGCTAAGCAGCATAGTTCTAACCGGGTGTTTTAAGACATCTCTCTTCTTTTTTATTTTTAAATATTTTTCTTGCAATTAGAATGTTGTTAACAGAATAGTTTTGTTTTGCTAAATTTAGCAGACAATTTTCTGTTAAATGAAGTCCATTAAAACTAAATCATATAATGTGAAAAGAGCCGTAAATATTAATTGTAAAAATTGTTTCATTCAATAGCTGGCATTCCTGGCACGTCCTGTTTTAGGCCAGTTTTTTGCGCGTTGCTGGCCATATGTCACTAATAATACGAGAAATTTTAGCCTCTAAGGCGTCAATTGTTGCTGTTTTATCAATATAAGCCAGCGACCTATAGGGTCGCGTACAAAAAATAATTGAGAGGTTTCAAGTCCATTTTTAGAAATAAACTTATGGCACTAGCAGCATCCTGTTGAAAGCACATCTCACCTGGATTAATATCATTCATCATTTTTAAAGAAATAAGGTCCAATGATGGCACCAGCCTGTAAACCGCACCAAACGATAAATCTTTCTGGATGTATTGGAGTCTGTACGGTTGTTGTTGTTGTGGATTGGTTTCACTCCGTATGCACCAACTGTGTTTATTAAGTATGGGACTAACTATCCTACACCATAATATGATGGGTATCAAATGAGTTTTATTTGTTACCCATATCATAAAAGTGATAAAAATAGTATTTCCCCTCTTTAAAGCATCCACCATGTTTATTTGGTCCGAATCTCCACACGTTGATCTCGAGTGCCTATGTATATATACATATATTATATAGTTATATATACAATATTTTTTCTCACAATGTAACTTTAATTTCTCTCCGAAAAAGTAGAAATAAGATATTAACTTTTATTTCTGCTCCAAAAAATAAAAGTCATAAATAAAATAACAATTATTTCTACTCTACAACATTAATCATACGCCTTCAGGAAAAGGAAGTGAATTTATAATTACACATGATTCAAAATATTTCGATATTAATCATACGCTATAGTTATTATAAAAATTATTTAAGTCATCGAAATATAACCATATACCGACATCACTATGTGATAAAAGACCAAAAAAAAAGACCCGTGTCTCCCGGTTTTGCCCCAAGTCTCGGTGTCATTTTTTTTAATTTTCTCAGGCTCTTGCAAACCGTTCGGAGTTTTGATTCAAAATTCAAGGAAACAATCAACTCCAAAAAAGTACCTAAGATCTCAACAAACAACGTTTTAGAACATATGAACTTCCTAGGAATAATTCATACCACCGTTCAGGTAGCGCTTAGGTAGCGCTTAGGTAGCGCTTAGGTAGCCGCAAAAGTGAAAAGTTTCCCGAAAATTTTTTATTTTCATTTGTTTGGACATTTTTCACTTTTGAGGCTACCTAAGCGCTACCTAAACGGTATTAAGAATCATTCCTAGGAAGTTCATATGTTATAAAAAGTTGCTTAGTGAGATCTTAGGTACATTTTTGTGGTGGATTGTCCAAAGTATTTTAAAAATAATTTTATAATAGCTTTTTCTGGAAAAAGAAAATTAAGAAAGTTTTTATTGGCAAATTTTTAAGATATGTGCTATAAATCTTTTTTGATTTAAAATCAATTGTAAAACGTAAAAGGTTTAGGCGATATTCTTAGTAGCTAGTACTTATATCCTTTATATAATGTTGTTGTATTTAATTATACATAATATCAATATTAAAAATTAAATAAATAAATAAATCAAAATCGATTTAATTTCTCATCTTGAGAAAAAAAACAAGATTTGATGGAAACCCAGCCTTAGCAACAGCGTAATACGCATAACATTCAGCTAACATCTCAACAATTTATTTCAATGTATTTTTAAGAAACAATGCAGGCCTTGTTTATAAAAATTATTAAGGCCTTATAAAAGCTTAGACGCAATTTACACTGTGCCTTTTCTGCTTGCATGTGTAGGCAGGCTTTTTCAGTTCGTGGTTGAGAGGTGTTGAGAGGTGTTGAGAGGCATGAGGAGTAAAACAAAAGGCACGAAATGAAAATTCGAGAGGATTTTTGACATTCCTCTTTGTTTTTTCGTACTCTCAGCACTAAGAGTGTATACAAACGTCAAAAAGTCATGAAGAAAAAAGTCTTAATGTAAATGTGCTTGACTTTTCGTAGGGGGTTTAAAAGAAAATTGTCGAAAGAAAGCAGGCTAAAAAGGCATAATGTGTATAGGCTCTTAATAAGACATTTTTTTATGAAAATCTGTTTTAGAAACCCTTAAGGCTTAATGCCTTAATAATTTTTATAAATAACGTTCTTAATAATATTTTACTGAACAAGTAACATATTAATTTTGGCAAAAAGTTCTACAAAAAAAGTAAAAACTTATTGACCATTCCTCATCTTATCAAACAGAATCATACACCCCTTCGCTTACAAAATAAGTGAAAAATCTTATACAAAACCCTATCAACTTGCAAAAGCAATAAATTACTTAAACATTATGCAAGTTTTTTTTTTTTTTTGTTTCTTCATAACTTTTTCGGCAAGAGGCATTACCACAGTCGTACACCATAAAATGAAAAAATCAACATATGTTGTCGTTGCTGCTGCTGATACTGATACGAGTACTGATGCTAATGTTTTTGTCTTCTATCAACTTTGAACTCTGAATCACAGCATGGGAATTAGATCTCACATGCACATCAACCAAATAAAATAAAATGTAATGAAATACAACACTGGGAATTTATTATATTATTAAAAAGAAAAAAAAAACATTATCGTAAATAAAAAATATCATTTAAATTTTGATTTATTTTTCACAACAACAAAATAAAATTGAGCTTTTAAAACACCCACTTTGGACCATTAGATGTAATAGTTGTCACTGTTTTCAAATTGAACATCTTGCACACATTCACACATTCACATAAAGATTTATTGTATAATGAAAGCGCTAAATTCGAAAGACTGCATTGCTGCAGTTTTGCATTGTTCGAATTAAATTAAAATGCATTAAATTTGCGTTCAGCACGCAAACCTCCTTAGATTGTTAAAAGACTTAATAGAAAATACTTGTTACGGCTACATGTCTGCATCGTTCCTCGTTGTTGTATTAATCATCATTGGTCGTACACACTAAGATAGATTGAATGTGTTAACTGCATGTTTCTAAAAATTACTACCACATGTAGTGTCTTATTGTTGTATTATTCAAGTATTGCAATAGCACATGGACATGCATTGAAGGCAAAACTGTGAGGGGAAAAATTCGTTATTATTGATCACTTCATTAATATATTGAAAAAAAAAGTTGCTGGGTCTAATTTATAAAATTATTTATTTTCTTATGTTAATTTAAGCTTTATAACACTATGTTAATACCTGTAACACTTCAAAGTCATTAATTATATTTAAAAAAAATTATTATTACTATAATAAAAAAAAGTATTATGCTTTTATGAAACTTATGACAAATTCAAATGCTGATGGTGAGAATACAAAAGATTTGTCATTCAGAAGAAACAAAATTTTAGCAAATAAGGGCGGGTCATTAAATCCGTGACTCTTTGCACTTCTCGCCTTTTAATTGCAAACAACGCTTCTGCCAACAGTCAAATGTCAGTTGACTCCTGTCAACATTTTAACTAGCTGCAACTTTTTTTTTGTGTTTGACAGCTATAGTTATGCAGACTACTGAGTGATTTGAGCAAAATGGAAAACAGTAAATTTCCTTTGCATTATTTTTTTAGGAAAAATACCATCAGCCGATTTAAGACTAAGCTTGACTTTTCACCATCAAGTTCAATGTTAAAAAAGTGATTTACTGAGCTTAGTTGCGGCCATACAAGCCCAACGTTCTGATCACCCAGTTGAGGTCTCTACACCCGAAAAAAAAAATTCACGATATCCTGTTGGCCAATCGGAGATTGAGAGTGAGTGAGATTGTGAAAACCATAAGCAACTCACATGGCTCAGTACTTTACATTTTAAATGATCACGCTAGGCAATATGGTTAATGTAGTTGCCCACAAACGCTATCGTGAGATAATTTCGCAGGAGTACTTGGCGTTGTCCAACCCCAATATGGAGGAGCTTTTGCACCATTTCATAGGTGTAGACAAAACGTTGGTCCATCACAACATATCAGAGACCAAATATTAGCAAAACATTGGCTCTCTCTTGGTGGTAAGAACGACCGTTCTTAGAATGCACTCGATATAATCCACATTAACTACCTTCAAAAGAATAAAACAATCAATTACGAATATTATGCCTTCTTTTTGGCTCAATTTAATAAGGATTTGAAAAAAGGACAACGCCAGATAGAGTGCACAGATTTGCTGTTTCCTATGTAAGAATCCATAAATTGGGTTACAAATTTCTTGCACATGCATACATCCTTTTTGCTACATTTATTCCTTTTTCCTTCAGGCTACTAAGCCTGATAGGGAGTAAATTGGATTAAAAAAGAATTGAGTAACGTATCTGGCACAAAATTGTTATCTTTAATTGTATATCTTATAAAATAATGTTTCGCTCTAATAAGGCACGATTTAAATATACATATTTTGTCTGGGCTAGAGTCTGCAAGTTAAGAAACAAGTCATCAAGAAGCATTTCCTGAAAAAGATAAACTTTCTGCTTTTCTGCTGGTTTTTTGCATAAGGCAGCAGTTTCGGTAAGGATTTTAACGTCAACATAGCGCGTTGGCTAAAACTGCATGCAGTCTTGATTATGTTTTATTCTTACAAATATCTTTTACAAAAATTTTATATTTTCCCTACAATTTTGTTCTTTTTGTACGTTTTCCGTCAAAAAATTTGAGCTTAAACAAAATGGAGAGACATTTTTTTATAAGGGAATGAATAATTTAAAATGTTTGCTTCCACAATTGCGGAACGGAATGCATATACCGTCTGTGTTTCTTTCAAAAAGTCACGGACTTATTGGCCCCGACCTTAATAGAGATCTTTTAATTTTCCTCGGCTTTTATTTATGTATTTAATAATGAATAGCATTTTGTAAAATAAATGAAATTTATTTGTTGATGGCTAAGCATGTCTTTATGTATTTTATTGGCGCTTTACCAAAGCATCAGTAGACTTCAAGCATATCTTTGAACAGTAAAATATATTATATTTTGAGACCCTCAATAAACAATTTCATAAAAAATATTTTATTGAATAAGTAAAATAATAATTTGTTATTATTAGTGCGATAACAAATGTTAAAATTAAATTTTAACAATTCCGTTGGCTGAAGTATTTAGAGCGTCGACTACACAGTTTATGAGGCACGAGTTACATCTCTGGGCAGACTGAGTTCAATCAACATCATAGATTTTTCTAATATGCATTAGTGTCTATGCTATTCCATATCACATCACCCTCCTTCATCCATATTTTCAGCAATTGACGAAGTAAAAAATCTAATAAAATTAATGTATAGCATTAAAGACATAACGCGCCTGAATGTTGAACACCTGAGCAGAGAAATAAGCCGATCGGCTCACAGCCGGCTCAAGAGCCGCCGCAGACTTTCAATGTAAAATCAAGCCGCCGCCGACTTTTTTGTTTTTTGTAGTTTCAAATTTGCACTAAATCTTATAAATTATATTGTGTTTTAATTTTTTTAGTAAAAATATGTTTGAAAACCCTATAAAAAGCGGCTGAAAGTGTCAGCCGGCTTGAGCCGGCTTATGATCCGCCGCCGCCGACTTTTTAAGACGGCTTGTTTCTCTGTACCAGAGACGCTGCAACGACAATAGCAGAGTTCTAAAAACAAACAAAAATTAATTAAGCTCCTGTCTATCTATCTGGCGCTCCACCATCTGTAATTGCACTATCGCTTTCCTAATATCAGGTAACAGAAAGGGACCTATTATTTGAACCCAAGTGAGCTGACAACTTGCTTTCTTTTCAAAGCAACATTTCAAATCTAACTTCACTACATTGTTACGTTTTGAAGATTTGATTAACGGCCTATCTCACGATGTCACCAGAAATCGTTCGATCAACAACTTGTATTGCAAACAACAAAAAATATTCTAATGTTATTGTTGTTTGCAATACAAGCTGTCGATCGAACGAATTCTGGTGACATCGTGGGACAGGCCGTAAATAAAAACTGCATTCAGTTGTATGCTTATCGCAAAAAAAATTATCACACACTGATACAAAAATACTCCCTAAACTTTATAGCATTGTATGAAGTTTAAAATTTTAAACATAGAATAGTATAAATTTCATCGAAAGTTGTGTAAATAAGACAGCCTTAATTTCAGAAAATGTTTTGAAAATAGTTAATAACTTACTGCAAGGATGTAAGCAGAATTTCAACACAAACACATTCTTCGTTTATGTTAAATACCCAATGTGCAATGAAATTTTCTGATAAACATAAACATATTTTTGAGCAAGTTCTTTTTTTTAAACCTAAATATGATTGACTTTAATCTCATAATTAACAGATTGCTAAATTTGTATACAGACAAACAGTCACACACAAAACCAAAAATTTTTGAGGTTTTTTTTATTTATTTCCTTTCAAGATTAGTAAGAAAAATAGTTTAAATTTATGCAACATTATGATTGGATATTAGGGTAATGCGAATCGTTTATATAACTCGTTTTTGGCAGGTTTATAGCTAAGGAATTTTTTTTTTTAATTTTGATTTTATTTTTCTTATTTGGAATGAATAAAAAATATTGATATTTATTTTTAAAACAAAAGTATTTTAATGCATGGGGAGATCCACTTTCACACATGACATAAACTGACAATATCCTTTAAATCTTTTCTCCTTGCAAGATCTTTAAGTACATGTATATTATTCAAAAAACACTGCCAAGCCCAAATCTCTTTAAATTAAAGTATGTATGTATATAGCGTTAACTAAAATGCAAAAAGTTGTAACTAGAAGAAAATTCAAAATCTAGTTTTTGATTGATTATTATGAATGCCATCAAACTACATGCCTTGACAAAATTGTACAATTCTGCGTTAAAAAATTACGCTTTTTTACAAAGGAACTTAACTACAAGTTTGTTTAATTTTTTTTTTAGTTTTTTGCTTCTGCTGTAAAATTATATTTTTGCTAGTGAAGCCTTTTTTCCATTTTAGTTGGCGATATATGGCTATGTATCTATGTACATTTATACAAATCAAAAATACATTATTTTAAACACTTGAATATAACTGTGAGTGGATTGCCTAATTGTACCATAACGTTTGCTATTGGAAACTACCACATACTTCTGCTTAAAACATTTCCGTTGGGCGTAACAAATCCATATGCACATGTGCTCGTACATACATACGTACAACAACAACAGCAGCAACAAATACTCGCATCAACTCGTGCAATTCTCCATGTGAGTATACGACGGCTATGTACGATTTATAAACAAGTTGTTCACCTACATTTTGAGGGGGGTGGGGGGGAATAAAGTAAAAAAACAAAAACTAAAGAAATTAAAAATATTTAATGCTGTCCAGCAAACACAACAGCAACAACATTGTGTTTGTTGACCAAGTCGTAAAGATGTTAATATTGTTGTTGCTTATTAATTTTATTGCAAGAAACTTCGTTGTTGCAGTATAAACTGTTGGCAAACATTTAACCAACTAATGAATGGGTCATAATATTCATGATAATAATGATAATGATGATGATGATGATGATGCCGTTGCAGACAATAATGATCAAAGTGATGTTGCAAAAAGAAGATGAACAGACAAAGCCTAAAACCGGCAAGAAATAAAATCTCCTGTTTCATGCTTCGGCCTCAAACGAAAACGTATACTTATGATTCTTAGTGAATGCCCTACAATAAAAGGAGTAAAAATAAGAACTGGTCGAGCAAATATTTGACGATAATCAGTGTTGGCAAGATTTGTGTTACAACTAAAATTATTAGGATGTTATTTATAAAAAATATTTTTGATTCACGTGTACATACATTCATACAAATACATATTTTTTATATTCTATATTTGATGTATAGGGCAGTAATATTTTTTTAAGTATTTTTGTTATTAAAAAAAAAATATATTCGAAAGGCCTTATTCATAAAAAATATTTTTATAATACAGATCTCTATATAAAATTTGTTTTATACATCGCTTAAGCTTCTTATTTTTGTAATTGCTTTTGCATCTTCTTACGCTTCTGCTTCTGAAAATAAAAATAGTCGCAGTCAAAGTTAACCCAATAAACGAAAACTTGTACACAACGAAAAACTTCAGTTAACAGAAGTTAAAGCAGTGGAGATCAGAGAAACAAGCCGCCTTAAAAAGTGGGCGGCGTCTTATAAGCCGGCTTGAGCCGGCTGACATTAACATCTACTGGTTTTGATTTTGATAAGTTTTTTAAACATATTTCTATAAAAAAATTTCAAACTCCTGTATTTGCCACTAGAGCTGGGTCCGACTCGTTCATTCGTTAATTTTTGCCACAAACCTATGTACGAACCCATGTAATTTAAATGTGTTTGATCATCAATTTGTGGCAAAAATTAACGAATGAACGAGTTTGACCCAGCTCTATTTGCCACTACAAAAAACAATTAGCCGGCTGCAATTTTGAGCCGAGGCTAGCCCCATGCATCGGAGGCAGCTTGAAGTTACGTTGAAAACCGGCGGCGGCTCTTTTTTTTTTTTTTTTTTTTTTTTTTAGGACCAGCACTCAGGGGATAACCCCTACTCATGCAATGCATTGTGCTAGAACTAGGAAAATAGGTTTTGGAGAGGAGGATAGAGGGAGTAGTGTCTGTGGACATTCGATTTAAACTTTCCCACGTTGAAAGTGACAGGAAACACTTCCGCAGGTAGATTATTCCACATACGAATAGTACGGCTAAAAAAGGAATTCTCTCTGTAATGCGTAGTGCGATTTATTGGCCAATCGACCACAAAAGGATGTGCCCTAAATGAAGCTCGTGTTGTGCGTAAAAATGTACGGGTTTCAGGAACAAGTTCCCTAATTTCATTAGAACACATTCCATTGTAGTAGCGATAGAACAAGGAAATGCACCCCACATTGCGTCGATGCTCCAATGAGTCAATAGAGTTGGATACCCTACTGTCACCAATGAGCTTCTTCGCCCTCTCCTGTACGTGGTCGAGCAACCCCAAAATAGACTTCGAAGCGCCGGCCCATACATGAGAGTTGTATTCCATCTTCGGTCGGATATAAGTAGTATAAATAGTAAGAAGATCAGATGGAGTGAAGTATTGCTTGCACCGTTTTAAAAATCCTAGGCACTTGAATGTTTCTTTTGAGACCTGAAAAATGTGTTCAGTCCAACGAACATCACACTGAATTTTCATGCCAAGAACATCAAGAGCTTCCGATTCCTTAATATTTATACCACCCATAGTTACAGAGGCAGCAGCATCAACGGTCATGCGTCTGTGAGTAATCGTACAGCATTGGGTCTTACGGGCGTTAAAATCGACCCTATTCGCATGACCCCATTCAGAAATTTTTTCTAAATCGTAGTTTAATGTCTCATTCATTGTTTGTCGCATAGCCTCAACCTCCGGAAGGCTAGGTCTATTGCTGAATGAGAAAGAATGGCAAATGCTGCTGTCGTCCGCGAAAGAATAAATAGGGTTGAAAGTTTTACAAAAAAGGTCATTTAGAAAGATTAGGAATAGAGTTGGTGAAAGAACAGAACCTTGCGGTACCCCTGAATTTAACTTGAACTCATTTGATGAGATCCCATCTATAACAACTCTTATAGTGCGATCCTTGAGGAAACTCGATAAGAATCGAGAGAAGTTATCACCGACACCAAGGGCAATACATTTTGACAAAAGTGCACCATGCCACACTCTATCTATCTTGAGCCGGCTGTAAGCCGATCGGCTTGTTTCTTTGGGAGAAATGTTGTGTGTTTTTTCTTTTGAAATTGAAGTTTGAACTAGACTTGTATCGAACTCTTTCAGCAGATCGTTTTTTGACACAAACCCATGATCAAACCCATTTAAACTACATGAATTTGATCATTGGTTTGTGTCAATAACGAGCTCCTGAATGAATTTGTTTGATCATTGGTTTGTGTCAAAAACGAGGTAATGAAAGAGTTCGATGCAAGTCTAAGCTTTAGCATTATAAATTTCCCTAGTTCTCCTTCAGATTGTTTTTTATTAACATATACATACTATACATATGCATATATTCACTTTTAGAATTAATACGTGATCTTAGAATTTTTGAAATTTCATAAATAACTAGATAATTACATCTATCTATTTTTAATCTTTCCAAATTACCTTTAGTAGGGCTGCAATGAAGCGTTGCGCACACGGTTTTTAACGGAAACAAAATAATTGAGTATGCATGTACATAAAAACATACTTGTCTTTATTACCAAATCCCAACCAGCATCTTTAAAATTAACTTCTGCTGTCTACTTCCATCTACAAATATGAATGTGTGTGTGTGTGTCTGCCTTGAAAATACATTTAATTTGAAGTTTTTCTGCATTTCAATATTTTTTGTTTTCTAATTCTACTTTAGCGCTGCTATTACTACAAGATTTATATATAAAAAAATAAATATAATTCTTTATTTATGTTTTAAATGCATAATGGACAACATACATACATGTACATACATACATATATATACCGACTTATACATATGTACATATTTTTTGTATGTGTACGAGTATATGCACTCGAATAGTCTTGTAATGTAATTTATGAGACCATCATAAATTTATCGAAACTACAAGTTTAAGCTTGCATATACTCAACTCTATATTGTTAATATTTAACATTGATAAATTCTTATTGGATGTAAATTGTAATTAAGTTTGGTGTTTGTTTTAAGGCTACGATTTGTGTAGTTTTCATTTATGGTTTATTTTTCAATTAAAATTGTTCATCATAAAAAATATGTTGAATGTATGTATGTAAATACATATGTATATGCAAATACCAATTCAGTTCTTGAGACTTAAAATTGCATGCGCATGTGGCTATATATAAAAGGTGCGTTCATTTACTAAAAAAATTTTATTAACGCAAAAATTTTGTAAGGAAAGACCGTCAAAAGAAAGTAACAAATTTTGTTGCGGACAGCAAAAACAAAATTTAATGCAAGCAAAGCTCGTTTTAATTTAATTGAAATAGTTTCTAATTTTCTAAACATGCACCCTCTTATGCAAAGAAAATAATTTGAGTTTGAAGTGTGCATTAAAATAAAATTTCCTTAAAAATTTTGAAGTAAATGAAGTACAAACTAATTTCTTATGTCTAAGAGGGACAATCTTTATTCAAAAGTCTTCATGAGGGAAGTAAGTGGTGAATTCATCACAGATGAGGAGACAACTTAAACATATCACATTTCATATTTTATAAAATGATCAATAAGATTGGTTTCTAAGTTGAATTTTCCATTCCATACACATAATCATAAACTTTTATATTTTACACGCTTAATAATTTTAAATCATATTGATCTTAAAGCATTAAAACATTGAACTTATTCCGTGCTTCATGCACAGTAACAAAAAAACTTTCATACAGAAAAAAAGAACAACAAGAAATGCTAAATAATGTCTAAATATAAAAAAAGAATTTATTCACAAAAGGTTTTTGGGCTTTTTTGATAATTTCTTATGAAAATGTTTAATACTTATAATTTATAAGGCCTTATCACGAATGTCGTATCACGACTTCGACTACGACGATTTTGTATTAGAATAAATAACATTGCAACATTTTTTCTTTAATCTAGTACAAAATCGTCGTAGTCGTAGTCGAAATACGACACTCGTAAAAAATATTTTGGTTTTATTAAAGGTTTATTAATCAAATTTCCATAGAAATATTATTTAGGAATAAGGCAGTTATAATTTATATGTTATAAATATGTATGTATATAAATTATAAATAATAAATTTATAATTTATAAATTCATAAGCTTACAATAAGCAAAAAATTTTTGTTTGAATTATGACAAATTAGAGTGTGGTTTTCAAAATACAAATAGATACATTGTTTAATGAAATTATTTGAAAAGCATTAATCCCAAGTTTTTAGAACACAGACGATCGACATGAGTTTAAAATTTATGTGGAAGGTTTTAGTTTTTTGACTTGTGGAAGCTGAACATAAATCTATTTTAACCCCCTGTTTCTACAACCCAGACGGTCTACTAGAGTATAAAATTTATATGGAAAGTACCCATTATTTTGAGTGATTTCCATACAAATTTTCTAGACGAGTCGTCTGCCTGACTTGTAGAAACTGCACATAATTATCTTTATGTAAAATTTTTTAGACAAATTCATAATTTGTTTTTTTTTTACTTTTAGCTATAGAATATATTAAGTACAAAAGTAAAATTATATTTTATGAATAATACAATTTGGATAATTTGCTTATGGCTTAAATTATAATTTAATTTGTTTTCAGATGCGTATTGCTCATATTACTTCTCGAAAGTATATAACACTGAGGACAATATAAAGAGTTCCATAACTCATGTATGACATTATCAAAAACAAAGTTCATAATTTCATGCATCTGCTTGTTAACACAAAATTTTGTGACTCTTCATACCAATCACACTTTAATCATTTAAACCAAGAGGGTACTAAAAGCAAACCTCCTCATTTGTAACAAATTTAAATTTAAATGCCATTATTAGTCTCTTAGGTATTGTACATAATAAAAACTCATTTATTTCTTATTTTTCTTTATTACAGTCTTATTTGCAACTTTTTATTATAATTTTTTTTTTTTCAAATTTAATATTATGTATACTACACCATAACTAAATTCATAGAAATTAATAAATATTTCGGTATTTCTTTCAAATGCCAACATATTTGCTGACTGGCTTAATTTTTTTTTAGTCCTATCTAAAAATAAAACCAAATATATATAAATTCTTTGAATAAATAAAGCACTTGTTTCATGACTCTATTTTGTTTGTTTTATTACAGGTGCAGCATTTAACACTAACGCCAGTCTCCAAGAAGAACGTGCAGCAACGACGTTGTCTACACCCACAATAACGACGACAGCAGCTGCAGCAGCAGCAGCAACAGCAGCAACAGTGGTATCATCAACAACAGCCACCACAACTGTGATACCACCTCTTAAAGCACAAATAAATACAACAACTTCAGTAAACTCAACACCACCGAAGATCTCAACAATAATAACAACAACAACTAGAACAACAACAAAATCAAATTCTATCCAACAAACATTAAATAGCAAAAGTAGCAGTAACAACATCAATAGTAGTGGCAATAAATTGGTTAAAATAAAAACTGAAACGACATCAGCAGAACAAGAACCAAAGACGTCGTTTGGCACTAAAATAACCGACACTAACAGAACTACAACATCATCTGTGGGCACAACAACAACAAAAGCAACAATAGCAACAGCATCAATATTAGCATCATCATCATTAAGTAGTACAACAAATCGACCAACAACAACAGCAACAAGCAATCAACATCAAAATCAACAAAATCACAAGACCCGGCCAACAATTGCTGCAACAAGCATGTTACTATTGCAACCAAATGTAAGAAACATTTTATAATTTTATATTTATGCATACTCGTACTTATAATTTTGTATTAAAGAATTTCTACATATTTTTATATTAGTTAAATTAAAGCAATCTTTAAATAATGTTTATTTAAAATTGTTTTTATAAGAAAAGCTTTAGTCTACTTATTAGGGCTAGTAAATCAGTGCAAGTTAATCTCTATTTTTCATTTAAAATATAATACAGTATTTAAACCATCTGTAAACGCATAAAATTGGGCGTTTAAACTACCAATACAGGCCATATGGTTTTGTTACTTACAGACCATATGTTTTGCATTAAAAGAGCACTCAACTTTCTTCCAAGCCTCTACTTTTTCTTCAGATCCTGTTCCACCTGTTTTCTTACACTCTATTATTTTTTTATACTATTCTACTTCGCCAAGCATAAATATAATTCCTTTCTCAGTAAAATTTGGCGACCTTTAATTAAAAATTTTCAACTTTTTTGCCTTTTTGATTGTGCCTGCTGCAAAACAGCTGTTTTTTGACATTTATTCTAGTGCTGCCAAAATATTATTTTTTAAACTACGCATAAGGTATAGTTTACTAATTTACTATTGTTGAGTTTAAACTACATACAAATTTGAGTTTAGTTTAACTAAACCAACGTTTAAGCTTTGACTAATTTATTAGCCCTTAAAAGTCGGCTTGTTTGTTATAACCTGCATCACCCATACAAGAATTTCATTGCTACAGTACTTCCCGCTTAAATGAGTTTCCCGCTTTATTGTGCAAAAACTGCTGGCAACGAAAATATCTCTGAAAAAAAGAAAAAAATTAATTTTTTTAGCCGAATTTAAAAAAAAGGAGGAGGTTACCAATTCGCCTTTATTTTTATTTTTTGGTTATGTTACTCCATAATTCAGAACCATTTAGACCGATTTAAAAAATTCTTTTTTTTTTATCTGAGAGAATATAGTTTCCATTTGGACCCATTGCACAAAAGAGGGCGGGGACACGCCCACAATTTTTTTATTTGATTTTATGATATTCTACTCATTCGATTGCAACGAAACTTAACCAACAAATTGGGCTCCCGTAACGACGCAATCACGAAGTTGAAAAAATGGGCGGAGCCACGCCCAATAAAACAAAATGTTAAATTTCACATGCTTCCATTTTACCGATTTTTACGAGACTTGGCACACACCCTGAACTCAAAAAAATACACAATTTTGCACTCCAAAATAGTGGGCAGAGCCACGCCCATTAAAATTGTAGATTATAGCTCACGCGCTTCTAATTTAGTGATTTTTGAGAAACTTTGCACACACCTTGCGCTCTAAAAAGCACTTAATCATGTGTTCAAAAGAGTGAGCGGGACCACGCCCATGAAAAGTTTGTATTAAATTATATGTACTTACACTTATCCGATTTCTATTCTTAGAATGACATAATTTTGTGCTTAAAGAAGTGGGTGTTGCCGTGCCCTTTAAATATTAATATTATATCTCACGTGCTCCTACCAGACCCATTTTTACGAAACTTGGCACACACAGCTTGAGCTCTAAAAGTGATGCAATGTTAAATTGAGAAAAGTGGGCGAACACTAATATTTGTCAAATTGGGCTCTTATTGACAATCTCTTACTAATCTCTAAGGCTTTGTAAATTAATAGAGCATAATAGTAGTCAATTGTTGTCGACAAAGAGTAGACAAGTGACAATTTTTACTGTCGTCTTGATGTGACGTCGACGACGCCATTCTCAATAAGGGGGAATAATTCCAAAATTCCTTGTCAAACTGGTAGGTAGGGAAAATTCAAATGCTAGTATATGCCTGCTAGAAAACGCATCACTGCTCTGCATCACTGTTCTGCATCATATGAGCAACCTTTTACTTAAAAGGCAATACAAGTTCGCTAATAATCTTTTATAGTAGTAGCCACGTTTTTTCTTCATATTTGACATTATTTTTTGCGTTATCTACTTCAGGGAAGCACTTTAGGATATTTAAATATCTATTTGCAGAGCAGCGATGTATTTCGAAACCGGACCTATCTTAAATAAACAGACACACATTTGAAAAGTTAAGCAAATTTAACAATCTCTGGCTTCTCGTCTGCTAATTATTATCTATATTGTATATCAGTTTGTAATCGGTTGGGATCACTAGTGGCTAGACGCCACTATTTGGCAATAAGTTCAAATATTGCTTAGATTTAAGAACAGTATTTTCATACATATATGTATATATAACATATTTTTGCGACGTTATTATCGTAGTGAATGTTTGCTCGCGTACGTTAGAATTTTGGCTGCCTTGTTTGTAATAAATAAATTAAATACTTTCTTATTTATTAGTTTGCCTTTAATGCCAAAATGTTAAATTTACATATATAAATATGCATAATAGAAATAATTTTGAACAATACCAAATACGAAAATATTTTGACTACACTTATCCTTATCCTCGAAAACCATGATAATCTATTAACAATGAAATAGAAAATATAAATTTATAGCTCTTCAAAATTTATGTAACCCCTCCACTAATTTGCACAACAATATTTATTTAATTACAATCTTATTAACAAAAACTCAAGTACTTGTACCTTAATATTTAAACGAAACAAAAAAAAAACTTGAAAAAAGAAACATTAAAACTAAAGTCAGCCGCAACCAATCAACAAATTATCACCAGCAACACCTTTTATGCAAAGACAAAGGGGGTTTAGGTACGAGTATCTTTTCACACAAAAGCATTAAGAGGGTTGAAAGTAAGAATATAAAATTGAAAAAAAAACTTAAATCGTAATAAGTGTATAAAAAATTCATCATTTGAAAAAATTGGCAACCAAACAAAGAATGAAACAAAAACTGCCAATCACAAACAATGTTGCCTGTCCGCTTTGCGGTTAGCTGTTAATAGATAAAGGCGCATGTCTAACACTAACAATAGCAAGGAAAAACATTGATTTCTTAGCTTTCAGGATTTACCATTGTTAGCTTTTTCCTACTTTTGTTACGACAAAACTGATTAGTCTTTTTATAACCGTCTACCATTACAGAACACTTTCGGTTCTCTTTCTCCGTTTGATAATTTCTCCACACAAACCAACAATCAACAATCCCAAAACCAAGTGACGCAAGATAATCATCACAACCAACATCATCATCATCATCATCAACAACAGCAAAATTCTTTATCGAATCAAAGTGTTGCCCACCATCACCATCATCAGCAAAACGTTACATCAGACAGCGTTAACCATCATAACTTGTCAGTAGCGTCGGAAGATCATTTAATTGGTAACTTGACGGATACTACCACTTCCGAGCACTCGGAATTAATTGATCACACTTTTCATCAATTATCAGAACTATTTTTTCCTGCCGATTCCAATCAATCTCTACTCTCGCCTACAATTGACCAAAGTCCTTGTCTTGACGCGGACTCATCAGTGCATCATCACCATCAGCAGCAGCATCATAATCAACTACAAGACTTGCACTCTTCATGTGAGACTTTAGTCGGTTCTAGTGAGGATATTACCAGCTCTATAGAAAACTTAACAAAATTAACCTGCCTGCGTGAAAAAAGACTATCCTCGATACCTGAACAACACATAGCCAATACGCCCAGCTCTGACCAAGATCCTTCTTCGTTGTGCTTTGACCGTTCTACACCTCAAGAAATTGGTCTGCTTAGTTTAAGATCCAGCAGCGATCCAGCCATAGCTTTACATACCCTACAAGAAAGGCAAGCACTACAACAACAACAACAACAACAACAACAATCAAATCATCAACACATAACCCACCCGCGTTCAGGAGGTGATCCTTTACTTTCACCTCTGGGAGGACCACTGTCATTGCCAAGTTTTCAAGAAACCTACTCCATCAAATACAGCACCTCATCTTCAACTTCGGACTCTCTAACCACAGAACTGACAATTAAAATGGATGAAGATTGTTACCCTTTGTCTACATCAACGGAGGCTATAGGCGGACCTGCATTAAATCAACACACTCCCACTAACAGCACAACTACATCTGTCCGCTCACATCATCAAGGAACCCACCGGCAACAACAACATCAACATCCTCACATACATCCCCACTTGCAAGATCAACACAACATGAACGGCAGTCATCAGCAACTGCAGCATCAACAACAAGCAACCAATAATTTTAGTTATCATGGTCATTTTAATGCCGCGCCGACACCGGCTTCATCCAGTTCCTCAGCTTCTTCGTACGAATTTAATAATAATGGCAATGAGACCGTACAGAATTTCAATGTATTAGCAGCCGGAGAAAGCTTCTATCAACAGTATCAGTTGTCCCAGCCCAATGTAAGTTAATGATAATATTTTGCAAATCGATCTATGACTTATAATAAAACCTATAAAGATTCACTTTGTTTTAATGTCAAATTAATAGATAACATTTTATTTTGTATATGTTTTCAGAATTACCAATCGCCAGCAGCTGAACGTTACAGTTTACCTACATTTCCCACCATGTCTGAGTTGGAAACGGCTTCAACTAGTGTCTCCACCACACTCTTGGCTCCACTACGCAGAGCTTCTTTGCCCGTCAACCGCTCCGAGTCTCCCATTAATCAAAGTCCGAAACTTCCTAAATTAATTATTGGTACTGGCAACACTTCATCGTTACATCATCATAAGCACCACATACATTCACAACGCTCGAGCGCACCAAGTTCCGCCTCCAATTCGCCCAGCGTTCGCCAGCAAACTTCTACGCCTGTCTTACATCATATTGCGCAAACCACAGACCTGCTCAATGGTCGTGTTCTGCCAACACCAACATCACAATTGTGTGCAGTTTGTGGGGATACGGCCGCTTGTCAGCATTATGGCGTGCGGACATGCGAAGGCTGCAAGGGATTTTTTAAGCGGACCGTCCAAAAAGGCTCCAAATATGTTTGCTTGGCCGACAAAAACTGTCCCGTGGACAAAAGACGACGAAATCGTTGTCAGTTTTGTCGTTTTCAAAAATGCTTAGCCGTCGGCATGGTCAAGGAGGTGGTGCGCACTGACTCTCTTAAAGGGAGACGTGGTCGTTTGCCTTCTAAGCCAAAATCACCACAAGAATCACCACCATCTCCACCCGTCTCGCTCATCACAGCCTTAGTACGTTCTCATGTCGATACGACACCGGATCCTTCATGCCTCGACTATTCACAGTATCGTGAATCCACCCAAGAAACCTCACCCGCTATCATGAGTGAAGCCGAAAAAGTTCAGCAATTCTACAATCTTCTGACAACCTCCGTGGATGTTATTAAGCAATTTGCCGAGAAAATACCAGGCTATTCTGATCTTAAAGCCGAAGATCAAGAGCTGCTATTGCAATCTGCATCTTTGGAATTGTTTGTTTTGCGTCTGTCCTATCGAGCTCGCATTGACGATACCAAACTGACATTCTGCAATGGCATCGTATTGCATCGAAGTCAGTGTCAACGTTCCTTTGGCGATTGGTTAAATGATATTTTGGAATTTAGCAAAAGTTTGCACAATTTGGAGATTGATATTTCGGCGTTTGCGTGCTTGTGTGCACTGACCCTTGTTACAGGTTGGTTTGAATAAAAAATAATTATTAAAAGTTCTACTATAAAATTTGACTGTGCTATTTTTTGCTGAGATAAAAATTACCCACATATCGCTTTTTTATTTGAAGAATACCATAACTCAAAAATTATATTTTTGACTTAATAATGCAGATTGATGGCCTGTTTCACCATATCAAAAGAAAACTTTCGACTGGAAATTAATATTGAAAACAGCAATGCAATATTAAAATTTGCTTTTGTTTTCAGAAGACCTGCCTGTTCAGACTTTTTTGTAGTTTTCTATTTTTTAGATCTTGAAATATCATATCTGAAATTAATTTATTATGTATGATTTGAAACACATCAATGGATCAATTAATTATTTTTGAAAACGAGAAATTTACACGGATTCGACTTACAGAACATGGCCGATAAGTTCCAAGACGAAAGTTTTCTTTCGATATCGTAAAACACGCACTGCATCTTCATATTGCTATTAATTGGCAGTGTTCTGTAAACCGAATCCGACTCTCGTTTTCAAACAATTAATAATGGTCCTGCAGACGTGTTTAAAATCCTACACGATCATTTTCTTTCAGATATGATATTTGGAAATCTATATAATAAAAAAAATTAAAAAAAAAATATTTCTATTGTCGGAGTTAGTTTTCTAAAATCGTGCGGTTTCAAATCGATCGGTTTACAGAACAGGGCCGAATATTGTGTAAAAATTTAAAAATTAAGTTTAGTTTTCTTTTTCCATTAAGTTGTGTGTAAGCTGAAAACTTTAAGCTCATTTTCTGGTAAACTAGTTTTTTTGAGTTATGACGTTGTTTTAGTAAATGGTCGATATGAAATAGTTACTTTTTTGGAATAATCTAGTCATACCGCATACAGTACCGGACTTAGGCCTGCTGCCGCCCTAGGCATTATTTGATATGCCGCCCTTTTTGATTATGTTGAAGTGATTATTAAAAAAGAACACACATACAGGCCCGGTCCCACGATGTCGACAGAAAGCGTTCGAAAGAAAAGCAATAAAATAAGATAATGTGTTTATGTATTCAATATAAGTAATCGAGTGAACGTGGGAGAGATCGATAATTTTAAGTACACATCGTCGGCTTAGAATGTAAACCTACTAAATCCACCTTTTCAATATTTGACATTTTAATGCCGTTTGAAAAAGAAAAAGACGCCACATGGTCTGGCTTAAAAATTTACTTTAATTTGATACTCTACATCAAGGCGAATCCAGTATCAGGTGACCTTATCAGCCCGGCTGATTATCAGCTGTTGATGCCAAATTGAGCATTTTGAACCAAAATTTCAAAATTTGCTTAGAAATATTCTGACAGATTGGTTTTGTAGCATAGCAAACTACGTGTTGTTTTTGGTGTTGTAAAATTGTTGTAGGGAAGAGTTCACCTGATACTGAATTCGCCTTGCTCTACATGTCGGAAAAACTTTAGCCATTAGGCTAGTTTCCTAAGTTATGTATGCAAAATGTTAACAGTATTTTGTCTCTCCTGTTAAATTTATTTGAAGTGAGTTAGCAGTTTTACACTCTAGGCCGACAAGGTGACGAGGTCCAAAATCTAGCATTGACTGCATACGACTTTAGTAAATTTAAAGAAATTTTATTAAATTTAAATATTAAGGAAAAAATTATTGCTTCAAACAAAAAAAAAAAAGTACGGCAACATTGAACATCAGAATTTGCAAATTCTCTTTAGTAAAATTTTTAGATTGAGTTTACATTGTTGCATGAATGGGAAGTTTAACTATTGACTTTTAACTTAAACTTAAAACTTGAACTTTTTAAACGTAACTCAATAGCATTTTATTAAATTAACATTAGCCTGTTCAATTCATAAGAATATAGAAACAAATACAGTTCGAAAAATAATAATTAAATTAACTAAAATTAATAGTCATTGGCATGTGGCAAAAATTAAATAAAAATATACTTAATAGTAACAAACCAAAAAAGTTTGTCTTAAGCAGAACAAAAATAAGCAGATTAACTAACATGTGCATAATTAGTAAAGAACAAACGACAATGGTAAGACTGTTGTAAATTTAAAGATGGTAACTTTGAGCCTTCATTACAAACACATCAGCAAATTGAAATACGATGAATCAAACCAATTCACATATTCCATTTGCAATAAAGTTTCGTATATAAGCAGAAATCTACATCAACTGACACCACACACAGTGGACCAAAACACAGAAGAACGCTGATGAGGAAGGTTTAGTGGCCTTCGAAAACGGCTGGCTGTTCCGTTCAACTATGTGTTGTTGTCAGAATATTTACAACTAACTTGATGTTATTTGTTCATTAATAATTATCACATGTAATTTGGCTTAAAAAGCGATACGAACATTAGCCTGTTCAATTCATAAGAATATAGTAAAAAGTTAAAGAGTTTTTTTAAGCATTATCTTAAATATATCTACCATTTCAGAACGCCATGGTCTACGAGAACCGAAAAAAGTCGAACAACTGCAAATGAAAATCATTGGTAGCCTGCGTGACCATGTAACCTACAATGCAGAAGCCCAAAAGAAACCCCACTATTTCAGTCGGCTGCTGGGTAAATTACCCGAACTGAGATCGTTAAGTGTGCAGGGCCTGCAAAGAATATTCTATTTAAAATTAGAAGATCTGGTGCCAGCGCCCGCCTTAATTGAAAATATGTTTGTGGCCAGCTTGCCGTTTTAAAAGCGCTTTCCCCCATATTAAAACATATTAAATTAAATTTTACATAATTAAGTATGATAGAAATAAAATATGTGTAAATAGTAAAACTCGTATATCTATTTTTCTTTAATAAGAAACACTACTAATGTATAATTTTTTAACTATGTACTTATGTTCGAAGTATAAATTCTTTTTTATTGTATATTGAAAAACTTTGTTTCCTTTTTTTTAATTTCTGAGCCTTTACAATGCAAGCAAAAAGAATCCTTACGTGACTTGTCGTCTGTCGGTCGATTTATTTTATTTATGAACTTTTTTTATTTAATGCAATTGTATAGATTTAAAAAAAAACTATAGACATTAATTGAAAAATTAGCTATAGTTTAAGTTGTCAAAATTGATTTATTTAAAGAAAACAAGAACAACAAAAAACGTATAAAACAACCCTTCAAATCCATAAACACCGCTCTGTGGATATGAACCAAACACAAAAGTAATAGCATAAGACAATAAACACATTAAGGCGTTATTGAATACTATTTATGTACATATGTATGTATCTGCTTCTGCTTCGCAATTTTATAAATTTAACATAAAAATATTTTAACATTATCACTATACATATATGTACATACATAAGTGTTCTAGAATTTTAAAAATTCCTACTTTTGCGACAAAGTATGTAGTTGCGCCACAATTATGTTTCTGCTTCATTTTTATTTTAAAATTATTTCCAAGTTCCGCTAATGAACGCACAAACATTGTTTAGCATGTAATTCTAATAACTTTAATATTTTTCTAGTCATTTCTTTGTTACAATTGCAATACCTTATTTTTATTTGGTACCTGTAAACGTTATTTGTAAGTTTATCTGTTTATCGTATTTTAAGTAAATATATGTATACATATCGCTCATTTACTTCAATAGTGTCATAACTCAAAAAATGCATTTTTTGAGTTAATAATGCAAAATAGTTCGGCATTTTATATTTTATCTTGAGTAAAAATTTCATATAAATATCTTTTACTACCACGTCGTGAGAGAAGAATACTTTTTCATTTCTTCATTGAGTTGTATGTAAATTGAATACTTTAAACGCGTTTTCTGCAAAACTAGTTTTGTTTTAGTTATGACACTGTTGAAGTAATTGAGCGATATGTACTTATGTGCAAGCACAGTTTGGAAAAGAGCAAGAATTCTTTATCGCCAATCAACAGAAAAATCTCATCTACGATTAATTTAAACAGTTTAACTGTTATTAATTTCACAAGATTCTCATTAGTTAATCATGTAGTAAGAAAACTTAAGCAAATTAGTTATAAATCAAAATATGTATAAAACAAAAAATAGTTTAATATATAAATTTGATCGTAAATTGAAAGTAGAGGGATGGTCCAAAATTGTTCACACTGAATTGCGAAACAGTTTAGTTTTTTTTTCATACATACGAGTACATAAAGGGTTTTTTTTAAGCCCGATGGAACTTTATTTTTCACAAAAAATTTAATTCTAATCCTAAAAATAAATTCTAATCCTAAAAAATTGTTTTTCTAAAATTAAATAATTAATATTTGAAAAGAATTCCTCGGCTGTTCTTGACAAAGCGCATTCTGTGCCTTGTTTCTGTAACGAATGTGAGATGTGAGAACATGTGGGACACACGATGAGTAACAGCCTGTTTGTGTAAGACGTTGACTTTAGAAATCTTAGTGAATTTTTGTTATAATAATGGGGGCAATCATGAATAAAATTCCGCGAGAAATTTTTCCCAGGGAACAATTTCAAACAAAAGCTAGTAATAGGGAAAACAAAAAATTCTAATTGGAAAAGGGAGAAATTTCTCGCGGAATTTGATTCATGATTGCCCTGAATAATATGTAACTTAAGCGGCATGGCAACCAGTGATCGGCAGTGAATCGTTTCTTCGCTATTCATGCTGACTCATGAAATTTTAAATGTAAGTGAGTAGACATCATTCACATTATGTGACGTCGACATCATAGTCATACCATACTCACACTCATAAAACACCTCAGTTTGATTTCTAATTTCAGGAAAATACTTATACTACTCACATTGATTCACCTCGCTCAACTCATCCATTTATGTTTATTTAAAAGTTGTTTGCAAGTATTATACAATAGTAGTAAATAGGGTTGTTTTTCAATTCCTGCAACAAAAAAAGCAACAGAGAAACACATACCCTCATAATGGGAACTTTAATGTTCGTATGGGAAGTTCACATTGTGAATCATACCTATTTTGCATAGGCATTCAGTTAAGGGCGAGTCGAAATCAACAACGTCATAAATGTTGCTAAGTATGAGTTCGATGAGCACTTCAAACTTTCGAGTGAATATAATTCATAGACAACATTGCAATAAGTGTGAGTGCGCATAAGTACAAGAAATTATAAGTCATGATTCAACTCTACTCACTACTCATTGCTGTTCTCTGATGGCAACACAGAGACGCGTCAAACTCCGCTGTTCTTTGATAGTCAGTAAAAGTAAAAACTCAAGCGTATGTACTTCAAATGTCATTTTTGTTCAGTTTTCGCAACGACAACATTATACGAGTGTGAATGGCTGAGAAAATTTCATGTTGAATTTAATGAAGCTTATCGTCAAAATCTACTTAAAATCTAGTAGAATTATGGCTTGTTTTCAAATTTGTACTAAAAAGTATATATTCTTAAAAAGGTGTGTGAATTGGCTACATTGTAGTTCTTAAGTTGTAGTTTTGGAATATTTTCAGTTTATGTGGTTTGTTTTGAATAATAGGGCATTTACATTGTCTCGAAATCTACTACTAATACTACTCACGAGATTTCGAGCTAAGTCTTGCTGCTTTTTAGTACATTTTCCGTACAAAACGAAATCTATTCTGTCAGTAGATTTGTATTAAATCTAATCAAAATTTATTTTTTTTATTAACTGTTTACTACCCTGTACAACATATTTATAAAAAAAAAATAAGTGAATTAGCTACTGTCTGCTTAAAAAGGTGTGTGAATTGGCTACATTGCAGTTATTTGGTTGTAGTTTTGGAAATTTTTCAGTTAATGGGTTTTGTTTTGGATAAAAAATCTTGATTAATATCAAAAAAAGTTGCTGTAATCGGTATAGATTTTCATAAAGATTTTAATTAAAATTTGCTAAATTTTGTGCAGGTGTAAATGTCCTATAAATCTAGTTCCTCATACAAAACGAAATCTACTTTTTAAGTAGATTTGGTACGGAATCTACTCAAAATCTAATGCTATACTTTTATTTTTTTCTACTACCCTGTACAACATATTTATATAAAAGGTGAGTGATAAATTGCAAAAAAAAAATCAATTATTTAATTAAGCATATAATATCACAGAAACTTTGAAGTTTCCTAAACATTTTATAAAATTTTGAAAACTTTACATATTGGACCTCTCTTTCACTGAAAGGAACTTAAGCATAAGAGAAAATTTTGCCATCCTAAATTTTAAAGTTAAAATTAGCGTTAATATAAAGCTAGCTGTAGCATAAGATAAATATTAATAGACGTATTTTACTAACCTAAAAGGTGTGGTCAGACGGAGCAAATTTTTGATTAGTTAATTAATTATTAATATATTTTGTTTTGAAGAAATATTTATTATTTTCCAAATTAATTGCACATTCTGATCATACCTTAAATTTATTTGATAAGAAATTTTTAATATAATAAGATTTACGAGAGTTAAAGTACCTTAATAAAAACACATAAATTTTATACATTCATGTATGAAAATAAAAATAAAATTTAGAGTTCAGAACTTGTACTACTAATTTTTATACATTTGAAAATTAAGGCAGAATTAGTTTTTACTTCCTGTTCTGTTATACGAGAAATCAGCTGACGCTTCTTTGTTTACAGAAATTGTACAAAAGTCTTTAGCTTTTCTGTTCCGTTCTATTCTGTTTCGGTTCAAGGTGTTAAAATCAAAAATTTGTTAAGTATGTAATTGTAAAGCGACCCATTCATTATACAATCGGCCCTGTTCTGTAATCCGGTCGATTTGAAACCGCATGATTTTAGAAAACTAACTATGACAATAGAAATATTTCTTTAGATTTTTTTCAATATTTTTATTATATAGATTCCCAAATATCATATCTGAAAGAAAATTATTGTGTATGATTTTAAACACGTCTGCAGGACCATTAATAATTTTTTGAAAACGAGAAGTTTACTCGGATTCGGTTTACAGAACAGGGCCGAATGTTGCTTACTTTTGCACTGTCAGAAAAATTGGGTTTTATTTTCTTTGAAAATATTAAATATTGTGCCATTTATTGCATAGTATAGGTCAAAACGACAATAATATGTACAACAAAATATGCAATAATATTCGGCTCTATTCTGTAAACTGAATCCGAGTAAATTTATCGTTTTCAAAAAATTAATAATGGTCCTGCAGACGTGTTTAAAATCATACACAATAATTTTCTTTCAGATATATTTGGGAATCTATATAATAAAAATATTGAAAAAAATCTAAAGAAATATTTCTATTGTCGTAGTTAGTTTTCTAAAATCATGCGGTTTCAAATCGATCGGATTACAGAACAGGGCCGATTGAACATTGAACAATGTTGCCACCACATTACACAATTGCCTTGATTGCACAACAAAAATCAAAAGTTTTTTTGATATTTGCAAATATATTGTGCCACCTTCGAATTATCGGTATTACTGCACAATACGAAAAATTGCACAATTATATTGCAACTGGGTGGGCCGGGCCGCTTGAGTGACATCAAAATACATGTAAAAAAAATTTTAAGTAAATTGTGTTTGTGCTTTTAGAGCTAAATAAATTTAATTTTTACTATATTCATATTGAAAGTTAAAAATGGAATATGCAAAACTCATCACTTTTGATTTGTTTGAAAAAAGCAGCTAATAAGTTATTACAGAAAAACTAACTACATACGAGTATGTACAATGTATTAAAATTTAGCAATAGAACGCCACAACACAGAACAGCAACAGAAAGTAAAGACTATTGGGGCCTGTAACAAATTAATTTCATACAATCATTAACTAGAAAAACTAATAACACTTTGTGAATATTTTTTTAAAGTGAATATTCTTTTTAGTATGTATATTTTTGTAAATATTTAAGCTCTTTTAAAGAGTTCTTAAAGTATCATGTCGAAGCTCACAAAATTAAGGCATAATTTATTTTTCTGTAGAACTTAAGAATTATGAATGTATGTACATATGTATATTGTGTGTATGTATGTGGGCGCACCTACGCCCATTAAAATTTAATATTATATTTTACGTTTTTCAACTTGACCGATTTTTGCGAAACTTGGCAAACATCTTGGGCTCTGAAAAATACTTAATCTTGTGTTCAACAAAGTGGTCGGGGCCACGCCTATGAAAATAAGTACTTATATTTATCTGATTCCCACGAAACTTGGCAAAGAGCTTCGTCTTTTGGAATGACATAATTTTGTGCTTAAAGAAGTGGGTGTTGCCATGCCCATTAAAGATTAATACTATGTTTCACGTTATTCTACGTAACCGATTTTAACGAAACTTGGCATACAGCTTGAGCTCTAAAAGTGACGCGTTGTTGAATTTATAAAAGTGGGTGTACACTAAAATTTGCAAAATTGGGCGTGATCACACCCCTAAAAATATAAAATTTGCACTAAAAACTCCACATTGTGCTAGGCAATCTCCACTTCTCTGAAACTTAAGAACTATTTCGATTTAATTCAAAACAAATACATATACATATGTATGTACATACATATCGCTGATTTATTCAAACAACGTCATAACTCAAAAAATAGAATGTAGAATTAATCCTCATATCGTTTTTCATATTGTGTAAATTTTTCATACAAATATCTTGTTTACTCAACTCTTGAAAGCAAAATACAATTTTCTTTTTCCTTTAAGTTGTGTGTAAATTGAAAATTTTGAACTCGTTTTCTGGCAATCTATTTTTTTAACTATAGGTATGTTTTATTCGAAACATGTAGTACCTACTTAATTTTTAAGCAGCTATAGCTATAGCTACTTAATAAGTTTATACACACTTAAATTTGTTCTGAATATTTATACAAAGTTCGAATAAAACATACCTTATGCTATTATTTAAATAAATGGGCGATATTTGTATTTGTTTTGAAGTATACATAAGCTGTGTATATAAAAGGTGGTAGGAGCGATTTCTGAACTTCCGAAGCTATTAAACCAATTCAAAAAATTCAAAAGAACGAAGTTAGTTATTTAATAAAATGCTGTTGTTTTGAGAGTTTTTATTTAAAATTTTCTTTTCAAATACAACTTAAAACGATACAACATGGTTTGTGAATTAGGCATACATGTACATACATACATATGTATGTATACATATGTACATTTATTTATTTATTTATTAAACATACTATACAAAGTAAATTTGCATAGTATGGTGTTGCACGAATATGAGCGTAATAACTGGACCATATGTATGCCCAAGATGTTATTAAAAGTATTTTCAAAAAAGTTCCGTGACTGCTTGTACGACCTATGCCTTCACATAGGAAGTAGCAACGTAGTTGTTAAAGAAATTTCACAAAAAAACGCAAGATTGTACGGTTATCCGTGGCAGATCAGTCAACCAGTGCGAGCGAGACGAAAAACTTTCGAAGGCCTAACAACAGAACTAAGCCTGACCGCACTTAAGAAATAATTACGATGACGCGAAATGATGTTCTTCGACCCAGAGCTGCTTAACGACTGATGTATACATACATATTTTGCAATTACATTATTAAATGTAATTCAAAGTACTATTGCACAAAGATATACATACATACATACATACATACATGCATAAATTAAAATATGTACATATTTCATATTTATACTTTCATATAAACATACATACATGCATACATATATTTGTTATGCACGAATGTATGTATGTATGTAACTATGTATTACCTACTCAAACTATTAGCATTAGATCTACATTAAATAATATATACATATGTATGTATATGTATGTAAATATATTTATAAGTAATATATGTATGTAAATTTTAATATAGAATAATACATTTGAATATTTTCCCAAATTAATATTTTTACTTCCCATATGTATAAAACAAAAGCAAATATTTCGTATACAATTGTGTTGCAGTTTTTTTTTTTGCCGAATTTTAAGAAATTTTATAAAACGAAAATGTTAAGCGATGAAAAATTTTATATGGAAAAATATAAATTACATAAAAAATTTGTCAACGCTTAACGTTTTCGTTTTACAACGTTTAAAGCTTAAATGCAAATGTATGCAAAAGTTAATTTAAATTCAGCACAGTACAAACACTGATTCGATTACTAGTTTTTTAAAGTACAGTAGAACCTCGTTAATCCGGTCAGATATAGTTTTAGCCTTTTACTAATTCATTGTGTGAAATAACTTCTTTTTTCTTGTAATACACATACATACATACATACATATGAATCATTATGCATTTATCCGCTATATTTTTAAATTCTTTTAAAATTAAAATTTCCATTTCTGTCATTTTTAGGGTTCCGTACACCAAAGGTGAAAATGGAACCCTATTGTTTTCGCTACGCTGTCCGTCTGTCCGTCACAGGGTATTTTCTCGAGAACCGTAAGAGCTACGGACCTGAAATTTGGACACAGTGCGTAGACCCTTGGCCGCTACAACAACAAATACATGAGAGTTGGAAATTAAAGGGTGTGCCAAAACGAGCAACGAAAAATGTTAAAATCCCATGTAATATACATACAATTGTATGTATATGCACTTGAAATTTGTAAAGTTAGTGTATTTTTATACAGACTACAACAATTAACACTAAAATTTAAAAAATTTTAATTAGAGGGTGTACCATCAGTTAATGTAATTTTGACTATGTAATTTTGATAACTTGCTGTATCTTGGAAACCGTAAGAGTAAACTTCTTGAAACTTTCAAAACCGGTAAAACAAAAAAATCTCAAAATTATAAAATCGCCAAACCGAAATCAAAATCGCCAAAATCAAAAAAAAATCGCCAATACAAAAAAAAAAGCACCAAATTAAAAAAAATTTCTAAATCGAAAATAAATCGCGAAAAACCGGAAAAATCGCCAAAATGAAAAAATCGCCAAAATGAAAAAAAAATCGCCAAAATGAAAAAAATCGCCAAAATGAAAAAAATCGCCAAAACGAGAAAAAAGCGAAAAATATTAAAAAAAAATTATTTCAGCTGAAAAAACGTAAAAAAACACTATTAAAAAAAATGCTCAAAGCCCAACGTACGGAACCCTACGTGCGCGAGTCAAAGTCGCACTTTACTTAATTTTTGTTTGTTCGGCTCCATAAAATAACTCTTGAAAAAAGTTCACTTGCTTCTTTATTTGAAACTTTGTTTTCAACATTCTCAGATTCCCACAAAGAACTATCAAGGTCTTTAATATTTTGGTTTGGAGTTAACGATTGAACTACAAATTTATCAGAGAAATCGAAAGCATTTTCATTTTCTTCGCGCGCCTAAGTATGGGTTTTAGAAGGGCAGAAATTAGTGAAAGGGTTAAGAGTAGATAAAGTTGTACATATATTATTCATATCCTAAAACATCGTATCTGTGGCTCTTCTTAATTTTATATCAAATATTGTGGATTTTAGGACACCAATATGGTTCAGCGAGTATCCGGATTATAGAGGTTGTACTGTATTTCATTCGAACTTAGTTTCGAATGCGCTAACTGATGCGAGGAGAGAATACTATTCTCGAAATTGTAGACCTTAAAAACGATTAATTTAAGAATCGTCTCGATATATGTATGTATAGGCAAATTTCAAACTAAATTATATTTCCGCAACATTTTTATAATAAAACCAAATACATGTGAAATAAACAACTGCAACTATGCATCATATTTTGATATACTCAAAGACTTACTGCCGTATCCAAAAAAAATAATAATTTTAGCTTGAAGTGTACGTTAAAAAAATGTCCATACAAATTTCCAACAAAAAGAACACTTGAAGTTTAAACTAATTTTTTTTTTTGATCGGCCGAAATTCTATAGCCTTCCTCTTTTTTAACTGTTAAGTATTTTAAAACATTTGCTTTTGTTGATTCTATTTAAGAGATGTCTACTAAAATATTGCTACTAAAAAGATAATAATTAACCAAAAAATTTAAAAATTAAAAAAAAATTAATTACTAAAATTATGTATCTAAAACTACAAATGTACCTTAAAAGCAGTTAAACTGAAATGTAACATTGGGAACCTGAATTTTCGAAAGGAATATGAATTTATTGCAATAATTTAATAAAAAAAATTAAGAAAGGGAAAACTACTAACCATAGTTAAGTATACATTTAAAGATTATATAAATATTTACTAGTTAAATTAAAGCTTAAAGATTGATATAAGACATTTTTTTACTTACATATATTTTTCATATTTCCCAGTATATGTTTTTTTATAAAAGATCTTACAAAAAAAATATTCGACGTATTTCGGCGTAAACGAAAGAAACTTTAGATAGGAAAATCTATTGAATTGTTTACATACTCGTACTATACAAAAATTAATATATGTATGTATGTATATAAAAACTTCATGTTAATGTTAAATTAAAAAAAGGAAAAAAAAGAAACCATATATCAATAAAGAAGAATGTATATTTACAAACTAAAGAGCATTATAAATAAGATAAGAATTTGCACTTTGTGTGTTAGTTAGACAAAGATTTTTCTCCTAAATCTAATACATATATTACAAAAAATAAATTTTTTATTCCCTGCTTGTTTTTTTTTCAACTATAATTTAAATTTTAATATCGCTTAAAATATTTTAAAACAAAATCGCAATAGCAAATATCAGCGAAATATTTGAAATTTTTATATTTAATTTATTTTATCCGATATCCACTTTAAACTATCAGCTAATATAAGGAAAATAAAATTCTACCTAGACCTATTAAAATATAAAACTAAGTATATAATACATATGTAATATAAAATAAATATATAAAAAATAATAAATAAAAATTGCAGCTAAATTAAAACTTAAGTCCTTAAGTTAAATTTTTTATTATCATTTCGTTTATTTTATGTTTCATTTTTATTATTTTGTCAGTTTTATATTAAAAGTTTTATTATTCGTAAAAATTAAACAAATGATTATTATAGTTTTTTTTTGTTATTTAATATTATCGCATTATATTATTATAGAAACAAAATATGAAAAAAATAAATTTGTTCTTGATGTAAAAATAAATATTCGTCGGTGTTTCATTGCAAAATTAAACTAAAATAAAAAGATCCAGTGCTACTCTGTAATTCGAAACTAAAGAATTTTCTTTCGAACTTGTATTATGTCAGTAACTTTAGTAACACGCAACAGAGTACTAATTAGTACTATGTTAAAATTTGTGAAAAATGTAGAGCAACATTAATTAGTACGTACGAAAAGTTTTACCTTGTAAACAATATTAACTAGCCCTGGAAACTATGCTACAATTTTTTAAGTTTGTAAAAATACCCCACGTGTTTGTTGCAAATTCCATGCGAAATAAATATCACTCATATTAATTAAATTCGCATGAAAACTTAAAATGTGGAAGATGCGTTTAATTTTTTCTCAGTCAAAATTGAAATTAGTGAAAATTAATAGTTTTATTTACAAAAAATAAGTGCTCCAAAACAAAAACAATCAACAACTTCTATTTTCAAACTTATATTTTATAGACATTCTGGTATGTGATGGATGGTTTTTTTATTGTTTTGGAGGCTTATAAACTGAAATTCGATTTCACTCTATCGTGCGTTTTACAGATTTACATTTGGCTATTATGTATTAGTTTTGAGTAATCGTGTGATTTCCATCACAAACCAGATTAGTTAGTTTAGCAAAGATTTTTTTTTAATTTCGTACAAATCAGTCTTCGTTTTTTTGAAATATATTGCGTATGAATGTGTCCTATCTATGTTTTAAATTTTATCAAAAACTCTTCAACCGCCTGTAAAGTGTAACAAACAAATACCCCTTTTAGACACGGAAAGTTTTCTTTGTAAAGTCTTAATTCAGCTGGGAGAAAGACAGAAAGAGATAGTATTCCTTCCTCTGTCTTTCACAAAGCTGAATTAAGGCTTACAAAGTAAACTTTGTGTGTCGAAAAGGGGTAAAAGCATGCTTCCTATTTTGCAGTAATTTTTGGGGCTGGGGAGCTAACAAACACTATATTTATAAATCGTATCATTTTAACTTCCCGCTATAGGAAGTTACTAATTTTACCCCAATTTTTTAAAATCTGGTTTTTACCATACATATTTCTATGCCTATCAAGCGCATTGATTCTCTCATACTTTTATTGCGTGTTTATATGCAGGCTATGAGTGTGTAATAAATCTAAAACAAAAATACAGGGATACTCGGGATATTTATTCATCATTCGTTTTTGAACGGGCGTTATTATATGCCCCTTATTGCGAATGGGGTCGTCGACATCACGCCAAGACGACATTAAAAATTGGCACTTGTCTACTTGTTGTCGTCAACAATTGAGTAGAAAAGTGAAAATATTTACTGTCGTCTGGATGTTACGTCGACGACGCCATTATATCCTTCAGTGTGCTTTTTAAGACTCAATAGAGATTGACTTATAAATTATTCTCAAAATCGATCGGAAATCATCACACCTTTTCATTGAACGAATAAATAAATAAAATACAAATTGCTGCAAGAATTTTAGAAAGCGGACCGGACCGATGGTTCCCTACATTAACTCCTAAAACCACACAAACTTTACCTCTATATAATATTATAAGTATAGATTTCGTAAGGCTATTCTGTGTGCGGTAGGTTTGCAAGGAAAAAATTCAAATTTTATTATGTGTCCCGGTCTATGAAAATGTGGCTTATGACTCAAAAAACAGAACGAAGGAGAACAACTACCGAGAAACTGACGAAATGCATTGTTTATCTTTAACAGCTGATTTCTCGAAATTTTGTTTTTGATTCATAACCCACCTTTTCATAGACCGGGTCACATATATTTTTGTCTTTGTATACATTTTCGCAGACACATAGATTTTGCCAAGAAAATACATACTTGTACACATATTCTCAATTCTAAATTTTCGTAGTATAAACCAACACAATTTTCATTCACATTTAGATGAATAGACAGTAAATCTCTGGGGGTCTACTCTGTAATTCAAAACGAAAGAAAATACATTCTCTTTCGTTTCGAATTACACAGTAGACCTCGTGTTCTCAATTATACATAGTCGTATACAAAATGTTGTGTTAACAAATAAGTAGAAAATTTATTGTAAAATCCAAACAACCCATCTTTTAAGTTTAACATACAATCTTACTTCCTGGCCACTGTAGAGCATCCAGAAAAGCCTTTGCTTTAGTACTCGTATGTTAGTGAGATGAAAGAATATGTATTAATTTTTACCTTTATAATTTTCGCAAAAGGACAAAAAATCCATATTTTCACTATTTTCATCTAAATTTTATTGGCTTTTATATATGTATGTATTTCATAAGTATATTTCGACTCGTACAATTCGCAGATTATATTCAATGAACAAAGCCGCGATATAATTGAAAAGAAAAACATTATTAATATTATATAATATTATGAATGATTGAGAGGACCGAAAGTTTCAATGTTTCTTCAGATATTAAAAAATTACTTAAAGGCGGTGTATGAATATAAATGAAAACAGCAAAAAGTAAGAAAATATTCAAACACCAATAGCCATTAAGCGATTTATAAATTTTGTTTTTTTTTAGTTAATTAGTTTGTTCATTTCAATTTATTGAAATATAATTATATTTTTGTTTATATATGCATTTAAGAATGAGACATTTTAAATTATAAGAATTTAATTAAGTGAAATTTCATAAAAAGAACTTTTAACAAAACGTTTAGGAAAATTAAACAAAAAATTAAATCAAGAAAATAATGAGTTGAGAAGAAACAGTGAAATGTTTTTAAAAGAAAAGAAAATGAAATAATAAAAAAATAAATTAGATGTAAATAACAAAAAAAAAATACGTTTTGCAGAAGTTACTTTTCTTTAAAAACAATTAGTATGCAAAATAATACATATGTATATGTATATTATAAGTAATTTGTTTAACTGAAATAATAAATTTCTTATCGATTTTTTTTTTCATTTACATTGTGAAACATTTTAAAAATGTTTGCTCAAAAACATGTTTTAAAGTTACTTTTTTGTTAAAATGGAAAGCATTTTACATCAGCTTACAAAAAAAAAATAGTAAGAAAAAAATATATATGTATGTATGTATATGAAACATATAAAAATAAAATTGTGCAAAAAATTAAATAATTGTTTTTTTTTTTTGAGAAAGAAACATGTATTAACAATTTAGCTAAATGAGCTAAAGCAGTATCGAAAAAAATAATTACGTTATTCGAAGTATTATGAAGATTTTCGAAGTTCTAAGACACTGAAATGAAAGAAAAAACAAATTAATAAATAGTTGTAATGCTTACCTCCGTTAAGGACGTTAATAGGAGAAGAAGAATGTTTGAATTTTGTCCAACAAAAAGATCTGCAGTTAAAAATCTCAAAACAAAAGCACCGCCGCGCCACAACAGAAGGATCCATTGCAGTAGAAGTAGGGAAGGTTGCGTAAACCCTTAACGTAAATGTACATACAAGTTATTGAAAATTTTGAGTCGTATAATATTTTTCTTAATTTCGTCATTAGAGTTGATAATGTTATGATGACTGCTTTAATAAAAAAAACACACGCACTTCTTTCTAATATTTTTTGAAATTGCGACGATTTCTGTAACCACCTCCACCTCCTCCACCACCAGAATTCCGAGAGCGTTGGCGAATGTTTTGTTGGTTATTGCCATAGTTTTGAACTTTGGCCGAATATTTTCCCGAAGGTGGAGAGTATATTTTTTGATCTGATGCAGTCTTCGTTTTCTTTTCTTCGTCTTTACCATTTTCAGTTTTGCCGTCAAAAGTAATGGGAGCATGACGCTTTGAACCAAGTTTACCCTGCAAATTAACAAATAAAAAGACATTTTCAATTACAAGCATGGCGTTATGGAATATTATTCATATACATATGTATGTATGTATGTATATAATGAGAATAAACTATTTTCGTAACCATTATATCCAACCATACATGGACATACTGCATTATTTATTTACTGCATTTCAAGTTCCTGTATGAAGTAACTTTTTACTGTCGTATAATACTTTCATCAAATTTTTGTGTAATATTTTTGAAGAAAATTGCTTAGAGAATGCAATAACAAACCCTCAAAAATATTTAAAAAAAAAAAATGTCCTAATTCTTTTTCTTGAATTAAGGCATTTGCCACTGCAAACGTTGGACTGCAATGTCATTGAAATGTTCATGTTTTGAAGTAAATAAAACTTTAAAAATTTGAATTTTAGATGTGAATGAGCGTATGTATGTATGTACTTTCTATTAGTTGCAAAATAAAAAGGTTAAAATAACTTAATTGAAAAAAAAAATCACACATTTTACTTACATTTTTTCGTTTAACCCAAGACAATTGTATGTCATGTTTAAAACTTGGTGGCGAATGGAATAAATCTCTTATTAAAGTACTAATATTTGATGTTGTCTTCAGAGCGGTTAATTTTAACTGATTTTCTTCAGATTTTAAGTCCTCTGCAGATTTTCCTTTAACTGCTTCTTCTAATTTTTTTATGTAACTGTATGAAAATAAAATTAAAATAATACATCATAGTTTAAAACATTTCCATTATGATAATACTAATATTTTAACAATCATATTCAAAAATTATATTACCCTTGTGTTCCACGTGCCAAATATTGCAAACGAGAGCGAAAATCTTTCAACTTTTCGGCGTCTGTAACGAATGATAAACTGTCAGGATGTTTTTTACCCAATGTATGCACAGCATATAATAAACATTCAGCATGTGAGAATTGGAAGGATGGTGGAGGGCTACTAATGTCTTCGTTATCTTTGAGCTGAGGTAGAGGCATGTATTCCTAATGTGAATGAAAAATTAATATCAAGGCTTTAATTTTATTAAATACAAGTAATTATTATTACCCTCAAAACTTGATATATATTGTCAATACGTTGTGTGGCATTATCCAGTATATCACAAAATCTAGACATCTCCGCGAAAACTTTTAGCAATCGTAATTGAACCTGGTCCTGTGACGTTGATGTGACAATCATATTCCAAGTACTTAATGGTAGTAGTTTATCGCAGACATATACCACAAACTCCGTAGATTTTATAGTATTCTAAATGTAAGTTTATTAAATTAAAAATGTTTCGAGTAAACATTTTACTAATTCTTACCGAAAAATATGGTAAAGCGTGGGTAGCACACTGTATAAAACGCTCCACTATCTCATCTTCAATTGTTATAGCATCAATGTCAGCATTTAATTCGGCTTGTTCTTTGGCCAAATTAACTAGTTCAGCATGACCGGTGATGGTTGTGCCCAGTTTGGTGCTTCCCAAAATATTTATACACAAATGAAATTCGTCAGCAGTGACGTCCTAAAAATTTAACATTTGTTTTACACCTCAAATTGTTATATATACATATGTATAACTGATAGCAAAACTGATTTTAAATGTTGAACGGCTATTTTTCAAAATATATGTAGGTATTTTTTCATTATTTCGCATCTTTATTGCAAAAGAGACATATATGTTATTTATTATGAAATATTTCTATATTAATTATATTGAAATATTTGGTAATTTCGTTCAACAACAGTTACCATAATTTGCCCCCTAATCTTTTTTTGAATGGTGACAATTTTGCAATAAACGATATATTAACTGAGTTTACCTGTAAAATTTTTTTTATTTCATCAATTACAAACTCTTCTATTTCCTTGGTTACTATAGTTGGTCCCATAGCAAATAATTTGGTAGCAATAAATTTAAAACAACGTTCGCGTGTTGCTTCATCGCCGTTGGAAATTTGAGTAAAAACTCCAGTTAAGGAGCCTTTGCAATCCATCTGCATAAACAATTTAAAATATTAAAATTAGTACCTCACTTATTAAGTATGTATGTATTTATGAACCTTAATAATAGTTTGCAAAGAATTGTTAACTTGCTGCAACTCCAGAGGATCATCCAATACCAACAACTGGGCTAAAGTATCACCCACCTTAGCCGTAATACCGACAGTGTCTTGACATAATTTAGGCAAGTCTTTAATGGCTTGACGACGTATCTAGAATATATGTACATACATACGGGCAATCATTTAAATTAATAAAATTAGAGGTTAGAATTAGTAAAAACATTTCTTCATTCACCTGCATATCATCGTCTTCACATAAGTCTAGTTGAGCATCAATAGCTGTATCAGATAAATCAGGAAAATATTTAAAAAATTTTCCTATAAATTGTGAAGCCAAACGTTTTTCCTTTGATGAACCTTTTACGGCTTTTAAAATGTCTTTGTATTCAGAAACATGCTGTGCAAATAAACGCGTGTATGCTTGTAAATAACTATTTAATTTCTTATATTTTCATACAAAATAACTTACCTCTGATATTTTTTCACCAGCATCTGATAAAATTTCATAACATTTATACAAATGTTCAATGTTATCCATGTTTAAAGATATTGTTAATTTTTCTACAGTAAACAAACAAGGCGTCGTTTTATCCTTTAGACAAAATATTTATTATTATTTCACAATTTCCAATTCTTTTTTCTATTTCCAGAGAGATTTTATCTATTTTCAATAGTATTTTTATTGCGAAATGTTATATTAAATTGCCCTATAATTACACTTTTCAGCACAGTTTACTAATAACAAAATTTGATTAAATTAATTTTCTTAAAATGGAAAATCGCGTGTATCCCGTTATTGGAGAATTTGTGACAGCAAAAAAAATAATGTTGTTGAAAATAGAATATAAAAAAAAGATGATGCCAATATTAAGTGCTGCCCAGTCCAAGAACTTTCTAATACACTTAGAGATATTTTACAAAACTGATCTTAGAATAGGCGTATAATGTTAACGTATTTACACCGCATTCATTCGTTCAATAAACGATTCTCAAGTTCATCACACTTTACAATTCTTGTAAATTGATAGCTGTGATACAAATTGATATACAATTTCTTTTAAAAATGCCTCTGATGAAGAAATAAGTTAAAATGATAGCTTCATTCAATGTGCTGATATGATCAACTGTTAAAAATGCCGAGTAATTGAATGGGGAAATTGAACGCAATTGAGAAAGGTGAATTGAAAAACTGTGTGAATATGTAAAAAAAATGTTTGAATCTGTTGCAAGTTGAAAGGAATTTAAAGAGAAATATTGGAAGTGTGGGTCTCAAGTAATTAAGTTTTGTTTTGTTTATGAGGGGAGTCTGGAGAAAGGAAGGATCGCTAGATCGTAGCCAATATCTGCTGGCTAATGCCAGCCATACATTACACAAGTTCAGTGCTCAAGTCGCACTGTGCAAACTAAGCTTGCGACACACACTATACAAGTAAACTTTGCATTTATTATTTTAATTCGCCATAATACTGGTGTTTCTTTTTATAATTCTAGGAACTCTGTCCAGAATATTTGTTCTGCGCTCATTTCTTGTTGTGAAATCTTAAAAAATCAGGACACAACTGAGCGTTTGCAATATACACTACACATGTTCACTGTACAGTTTTCAAACTTGATCAAATATCAAAATCATTTTGATATTTCCACAAACGCACTGTACAGCGACAGACTTGTGCAGTGAACTTGTGTAGTGTATGGACGGCACAAACAAAAAGTTAAATTTTCATTTGAACTACTTATATCTTCAATAACAAAATTGCAAGCGTCGCTGGCCGTCGAATTGTAATTATGCCTTGTTAGCATTGCCAACTATTTTGCCTGACGCCAAAAACTTTTCTGATTATTTATTATGTTCAATTTTGCTTTTGAAAACGAAAACATAAACAAATCATCTAAAACTTTCCTAATTAAGGAAAAGAATAAATAATATATTTGGTAAATTCAAATGAAAAAGAAAAGACAAATTGCAACAGCATATATAAAGGAAATATGTTGTCAATTCTCGTTCAACCCGTTTTAAAGTGTATGCAATTTTTGCACACACTTGCTGTGTTCGTACTGACCCAGAGACCTGCGCCGACCGGCTGACAGCCGGCTGAGCCGAGCCGCCGAGGGCTTTGCATCAGCCGCCGCCGCCGATTTTTTCTCGGCTCAAAATCGGCTAAGATTAGCCGCCGATTGATGATTTTTTTTTATATTTTACGTGATGGTTTTTGGTTTTTTCACTAATAAATTCACACTTTTAATATAAATTTACTTTGACACAATGTAAAGATAGTGAAGCCGACTCAGCCGATTTTCAGCCGCCGCCGAAGAATTTCTCATGAGCCGCCGCCGCCGACGAAATTGCTCGGCGCAGGTCACTGTACTGACCGCCAGTTATCACATTGGTCGGGCAATATTTATGGTCCTTATAGAACTGTGTAATATTATACGCGATATATTTATTACATTGTCTATTATTGGTGAAGAGTTGTATCGTTTTGTTTGTGAACTTAATTCAACATACGTAGCAATTTCAAATTATATTAGAAGTTCTGCGAATGGTGGCATCAGTTGTGCGTTGGAAGCTCTGGGGATTTTCGTGAAGCATATAGCAAAGTTTTTTGTTAATACGCGCTTGCACTGCAAGCTAATGGCTACTCATATTGGTAGCTTTATAAGAGATTTCTTGAATTTGCTACGTAATGCATTGCTATTAATAGCAGACTGCGCCTGGTGGTTAATAACACTATTGCCCAGATGGCTGCTTTATGTAATAATTTCTGTAGGGGATGCTATAGTAGAAAGCATTACATCAGTACGCAAGGGCTTAGTAAACACAACAAATGTTATACTGGAAGATGTCTTCCGTTTAACTATCGCCATTGTCGTGCTATTTCTTCTATGGCACAATCGTACAAGATTATTTTTACAAGTATTAAGATGGATTTTAAAAATAAAACGAGTAAGTACCCACATTATATGGAAATGAAGATAAAAGCTAGTAATATATTTTCTTCAGATTTTGAGAAAAAGCTGCATTTACTTATTGATGGTTAGCCGAAGACTTTTCAGACGCAGGCCTGGTCGAACTCTCACTACTCCCAATCGAACTATCCAAAGACGTTCTCCTTTATCCCGCTCAAGTATATCTCCTAACAGCAGTGCGAAAACATTGGATATTACACAACGTTGTGTTATATGTAAAGATCATCAAAAATGTGTTCTCTTATTGCCCTGTAAACATTTGTGTCTTTGTGAGGAATGTGCCGATTACATGTTCTTTTCAACTCGGAGACATATTTGTCCTCTGTGTCGCACATTAATTGATCACTCGATGTCAGTCTACATTTAATGCTAACCAAATATACTTCGATAATTAAAAAAAAAAAGACTATTTAGATTTAATAAACTTTAAAATATTTTGTACCTAGTTTTTATCAAATAAAATATACCTACTTTATATTAAGAAATTTAATTAAATGAAACACGGTTCAAAAAGTTTTTGGAGCTATACCACTGGAAAGACAAGAAATCATAAAACAAATTATTGAATTGAATTTTTTTTCATTTTTGATTTCAGTCAATTTTAATATTTTATTTATAATATATGTATGTATGTATATGAATAATAATTCTATACAGTAGTGTTGAAACAGAATATGTGAATTAATATATTTTAAATACTCGTTATTTGAAATTTAATTATTTTAAACATTACAAAATCAAGTAAATAAAATTTTAAATGACGATTTTAAGCAAAATCTATATCAATTTATTTCCTAGTCCTACTGCTCGGAAAGTCAGGATTCTGTATTTGTTTAATTAGAAGGTGGCTGTTTTTGATCAGAGTTTGATGGTTGTTGATCATTGCCTGGATTTTCTGCTTGATTAGCATTAGCGGAGGCATTTGATAATTGTTGGGAAAACCCCTGGAATAGCTGTAACATGTCATTTGGAATTTGTGGTACATCATTTGGACCTCCTGCCATACCTCCACCACCTTGTACACCAGAAAATATCTGAGAAATGGCGTCCTGCACCGCTGGATTCCGTGCCATTGATTGTAAAGATTCCAAATCAAGTTCTGCAGTGCTAAAGATGTGTCGAATGGCAGGATTCGAAAGCATGGCGTTAAGACCCTGTGTTAACTGCGGTAACAGAACGCTACTGCGGGCATTACGAGCCACCTCCAAATTGTTCTGATAGTCTTGATTGTCGGGTTCCAGTTCAATAGCTTTGGCATAAGCCTGTTGAGCCTCTTCATATTTACCCAAATTAGAATATGCAATACCTAAACGGCCATAGGCTTTACCATAGTTCGGATTATATACCAAAGCTGACTTGCAATCAATTATTGCTCTTTCATTATCACCCAGTCGTATGTAAGCCGCCGCACGATTACAATAGAATATGGGGTTTTTAGGATCATAAGTTATAGCACGGTTATATTGCAACAATGCTTCATTATATCTGCTATTTTTCATCAGACGGTTACCCTCATTCTTAATAGTTTCGGCTGCTTTTAATATTTCAGGATTCTTCTCCAAATAATGTGTTTCATAAAGATCAAAGAGCGAAACTTTTTTAGCACTCCCTTCAGCACTTGTCCCAGCGACTGTATTTTCAGCAGATGACGAAGTCTGGGATTGCTCTTCAGGTTCTTCTTCGCCCAGGTCAAAGGCTGCCTGCAGACATTGTATTGCCACTTCACAACTTTCTTGTGCATCTGGCTTAAATGCTAGTTCGTTAATTTGCTTTTTCAAGTAGTCAATAAAGCTACGTACAAAGGTTTGTTGAACTTCGTCTATCATATTTTAACCTTCTTATAAATACTTTTATCAGTAATATTTCTTTTTTCTAGTATTATTATTAAGAAGATACACACGTAAATAACTTTTTCCTCAAAGATTGTGAATGTGCCTTTTTCTAATGCGGTGTAAATCAGAGAAACAAGTCGATCGGCTCGAAAACGACGGCACGTCGCCGCCGTTTATTTTTTGGTTTATCCCACCGCCGCCGGATGTTAAAATACATGCTACACCTGTTTAAGTTGAAATTTAGAAAATAAAAATTAATAGTACGTGTTCTAGCATCCGAATTTAGATGAAAACGATTTTTAAATGGATGATTTCAAACTTTGGAATTATTTCATTTTCACTTATGGCAAAAAAACTCGTATTCTTTTTACTTGTTAACAGCCTTGTGAGTTTTTTTTGCCAAAAGTGAAAACAAAAAAATCGAAAAGTTTTAAATCATCAATTTAAAAATCGTTTTCATCAAAATTCGGATGCTAGATCACATACTGTTAATTTTTATTTTCTAAATTTCAACTTCAACAGGTGTTTTAACATCCGATCCCACAAGAAAACATGTGAAATCGATGTGGAAGCCAGAACATAGACGTATGTTAAAAGATTTTTCGAAAATTCTCTTGGCGCGCCGCCGGTCACAAAACTACGTACCGCCGTCGCCTATAATTTTGCCTCGACTTGTTTCTTTGGTGTAAATGTCAACTCATTTTGGTATCGAATGGTTGCATTTTTTGGGATCATATTTATTTATTTACAGTGCAGGGCATACCAAGTTTGTTGATTTGTGTATTAGTCAGTTTTTGTGGACTTTGTGTAAGAAATTAATGTATACCTTTTGTACATCTATCTGTTTCTTTCTAATAAAATCAAAAATCGAGAAACAGAAACTGGAGCGCGCAAAACTTTAATGTTTTCGAAACAATATATACAACACTACACAATTAAATATCCCTGACAAGGCAGCTCAATCAAAGCAAGGCGAATTCAGTATCAGGTGACCTTATCGCTACAACAATTTTACAACACAAAAAACAACACGCAGTTTGCTATGCTACAAAACCAATCTGTCAGAAGATTTCTAAGCAAATTTTGACGTTTTGGTTCAAAATGCTCAATTTGGTAGCAACAGCTGATAATCAGCTGGGCTGATAAGGTCACCTGATACTGAATTCGCCTTGAATCAAAGCTTAAATTAGACGTGACATACCCATAACGGCATAGCCATAACCAAACCAAAATTCAAATGATTTCTTTGGTGATAGTATGGCGTTATGGCGAGTCACGCATAATCAAATACAGTGTTGCCCATTTGTTTGTAAAAAAAATAATTAAAATTAACTAAAAAAATTTAGATTTTGCTTCAAGCATCGTCGTTGTGACTCATACAGAAAAATTTTACTAATATTATTATAATGCGATTTACTGATTTCTGTGTAACCAAAGCTAAAATAATGTCAATGCAACAAAACTATATACATATTTTATATAATCAGTTATTGATTAGGTAGTTTCCAAAATACATATATGAATATGTAGTATTTTATAATATTAATAGGTATTATGATTCCAATATAAAAATATAAACCTTTTATTTTTGCATCTCGGAATCGGAAATTGTGAATAAACTAAGAAAAGGGTTGGAAGCCCTGAACACATACAAACAGTAACCGGCTTATTTGTGCTATTTCCTGTAGTAAGTAAATGCAACCATGCAGGCTGTTATCATTATGTTTTAATCCGTGTTGCCGTGGTATATAAATCCTTGTGTAAGTGCACACATACATAGCAACAAAATAAATGTAAAACATAAATAAATAAAAATATTTTATTGAGTGCTACGCAAACAACGATATGTACAGGGTGTTTTTTTAGAGGTATAGAACTTCGAATTGAAATAAAACACAAGAAAATCGTTTTAATGTCCATCAATTTGGCTTTATTGGAAGGATAATTTTATGCCATTAATGTTTAAATATGATTTCTTGCATGTGGCCGCCGCGGCTGGCTCGAATAAAGCCAATTCTACAGGTCCAATTTTCAACCACTTTTTCGAGCATATGAGGCCGTATGTTGGCAATAACGCCACGAATGTTGGCTTCCAAGTCCCCTAACGTTTCTGGTTTGTTGGCGTAGACGAGCGACTTCACATATCCCCAAAGAAAATAATCCAATGGTGTCAAATCACACGATCTTGGTGGCCAATTGACAGGTCCATTCCGCGAAATTATGCGCTCATCGAATGTTTCCTTCAATAAATCGATTGTGACGTGCGCTGTGTGGCATGTAGCGCCGTCTTGTTGGAACCACAACTCATCCACATTCAAAATCTTCCATAAAGTTGATGGACAAAGCTCCAATTGCTGTGCACGGTGGCGAATCGATTCATTCGGGTCCTCTTCAACACTTTGCTCTACAGCGGCAATTGTTTCTTCGGTGCGCACTGTTCGACGTCTCTGCGGATTCGTATTATCACATAGAGTAAACGTAGTGCGAAAACGATCCATGTTTAACCGAATTAATTGCTCTGATGGACGATTATGTCGACCATAAAATGGACGGAGCTTGCGGTAAACTTCGCGAACTGAACCATTATTTTCGAAATAAATTTGCACGATTTGCAAGCGTTGTTCTTTTGTCAACCTGTTCATGATGAAATGGCAAACCAAACTAAATATTAATCACTTGACAGCTGACAAAATGGCCGCCAGTTAAAAAAGTGATGCCAACTTAAAGTTCTATACCTCAATAAAAAACACCCTTTATATATGCGAGTTATTAAATTAAAATATCTTGCAGCACACAGCGGTATTTTATATAGCATAAAACTAAACCCTTCTGGCAACACTGGCTCTGGCTCAGCTCTCTGTGCTTTTGTGTACATGTATTTATTTTGTTATTAATTTCTTGTTAGTAACTCATCTGCAAGCAAAGTTAAAGCTAGTTGTTTGCTGGCTTATTTATTTTTGGTTGTATATAAAAAGTTTTAGCTGATGTTTCCTGGGCGTGTAAGACGTGTATACAAAGTAAATTTGAAATATAAATAAATATGCATGTGTAAATAAATAATCAAGAGGCAACAGATTGTTGTGCAAAGCATATGCAAACCAACAACAAAATATAAAATATTATACCTACAAGTGCATGCATATAAGTAAATGAAAAAAATTAATGATCAATTCTAAAGACTTTCAAAAATATTTATTAAAAGAAATTTCATAAGATAATGCAAAAAATGTAAATTTTATATAATCGTCGGGCTAAATTACAAAGTTTTTACAGTGGCTCGTATGTAAAATACCAATTTCGTGAGTGAATAGTAAAAAAAAAAGTTCATATTTCGTCCTTTCTGAGATTGTCCAATAAAACGAATTCTATTTTAAAGTCACGGTGGTGCGTCATCATATGTTATAAACGTTTCCTGTTTCAACCACTTCTTGTTGTTGTTGTTGTTTAAACATCCATCATCCTAATTTTGTGTGTATACAAATATACTGTAAACATTCTCTTTCTTGGCCTGGTAACCTACAGTAAAACAATTGCATAGCAAACAACTTTCCGTTGATTCAAGAGTCATTTCTACTTTGATTCCCCCTCTTTTTCCCATACCTTCCACCTAACGCATTCTTTCGTTCATCCTGTGATTGCAAACAAAACAAGTAAAATAAGCTGAAAAAGTACTATAGAGTTTCTCATCAACGGTCCCATTACCAATAAATTGTAGTTGCCATGGTGCGCTTAACACGTAAAGAACGCCAGGATAAAGTAAATCTATTGTCAAGTATCAATAAAGTAAGCATTGGAGATGAGATTGAGGCGACCGATAATGGTAAGTCAGGCATAAAGCTTTTTATATCTTTTAGTTTTTTGTTCAATTGGAAAGATTAATTAATTAATATGTAGGTATGTATGTATATGCATACAAATATCTCTATAAATTCAAAATGAAGCTAATTTACTAGAAATTAAGCTTATTAAAAAAAAACTACCAATCTATCGACAAAAGCTTACATAACAGAAGTTGACAGATTATACTCGTACTTTACTAACTATTAACGACTAGTATCTTACAAATCTTAAACATTTTCCGGTTAAGCTACAAAAATATGACCAAGATAGACATTTTTAATATTTGTCAGATAGCTGTTCACTAGCAAACTTAGCCATAGTATAAAGGGTATTTCATTAAGAGCTTCTTATCATTAAATTTAAATAAAAAAGTGTGTGTGAGAGATCATCTAAAAACTTTTTATTTGTTTCACAGTTCTATCAATGCAATTACGTATGGAATATAACATCGTGCAAATGTGCGACGAGGCTTCGCTCCACGAAAGATGACCATGATGTAGTCAGAAAAAGCTTTTTTAAATCTGTAAAAAAACAAACGGAAATTCCATTTTCTTTTGAGGTTATAGTCAAATATGTTCCAAGTAAATCAAGATATATTTGATCCAAAATCCATGCACAAATTTTGATTGAGTTATTTAAGAACAATCAAAACTGACCTTCACAAGGTCTTATGATACAACTTCACCAACTTCAGTGAAGCTGCGTTTAAGTCTCTATCGGGTGCTTATACGACATGAAATAGGTTTGCGAGTGCCGAAATTCTCTTTACGAAATAGCAAGATATTATTACAGAATTTTTCCAAGAACAACATTGCAAACGGGCTGGCTAAAGCTGGGTCTCGCTGAAATGTCGTTAAGCTCAAATACAGCATTGTCTCGCAAACAATATGTTACTTGCATTACCTCCAGATTTACCTATCCACGATATAATCTTAGCTGCTCTACCACACATAGAATTGTGTAAAATTTTTTACCAATCTCTATTTTCTTGAATGTGCAAATACAAAAACTCAAAATTCTTGTATGTGAACTATCAAAACCTTCCATAGATTGTTCTACTGTTTATCGATCCAACACTTCAACAATTTTCTTTGGGACCCGGGTGGCTCGAATTCAATAAGGATTCAATTACCCCAAGGCAAGCCACAAGAGTTTAAGAATCTACATAACAACATAATTTTGGTTTTAAATTTTAATTTTCAAATTTGCGTTCATCCACTCCCAATTAACTATAAATGTTAAGAATTTTAAAAAATTTTCAATGACCAAAAAAAATATTAAACTATTTTGAGCCAGAGGTACTCTTATAGAAGGGCGGAAATAAAAGGTTTCCCCTTCCCAACAAGGACCTCAAATTTGGACAAACCGAACTGAACTTTAGCTTCCACAAGGGTAATTTTCGATCGGACATTTCATGTCAGTGTGTGCATATCCGTATGTGTGTATGTAAATGCAAACGAATAGGTCATTGGCTTATTTTTAGAATTATTTATACACATGCATACATATGTATGTACATATGTAAGTATGAAATAATACATTTTATACCCTTCATCAAAAATGGCAAGGATATATACTTACAGGATTGTTATTCTGTATGTCATTTCTATGCGACCCCTTAAAGTATACTATGAGTACGTTCTGGGTCCTTATAATTAGCGTACTCGAATAAGCGACGCCCACCTGTGTGAGAGACATCGGTGTAGGACTGATGTGTCAGAAAGATTTGTATAATCAAAAAGACGGTACCAGGTCGGGAAAATTTAAACTTTTTTGATAGGTAAAACTAACTGACTAACGTCCCTTTTCACAAACAGTGAACAGTTTTGTAATATTAAATTTATTAAATACTGGAAAATGTAAAATAAATATATATGAAGGTACAATACTAAAATTATTTTTACGTACGTCGGTGAAGGGTATATGAGATTCGGCACAGCCGAATATAGAACTTTTACTTGTTGTATTGAAATTCTGTATAATATTTGATTTTCTTTTAATTTTGCTTAAAATAAATCTGTAAAAGTATCTTTCATTATACAGTTGAACCTCGATTATCACTACTTATGTATATAGCATATAGCATATATGTATGTAGGCATATACCTCGATTGTTTGGGTCTCACGCAACCGGGACTAGCAAGGATAATTTTATATAACCTCTAGTAAACGTGTTTTTTGATTATCCGTGTTAGTCCCGCCCTCGTTCGACCCGTACAATCAAGGTTCAACTGTATATGTATTTATATATACATACATAATTATGAATGTATGAACATATGTATTTGGTTGAATTTTTCATTTCCATAGATGGCTACAAGCACATGATTGATGGTAGACAATCTTCGGATCATTCTAGTACTGATGAAATATTTCTTAAAGGCCTCCTGCTAAGTAACCCATCAACGCCCAACAAGGAACTGTTGGTAAGTCATTAACACAAGCACTTAAGTATTAACTTCAACTACTTTCGCTATTATTTTGCTTTTCCATTTAATTTTTGTGGTGGAGGTGACTGTTTAATACATACATATGTACATTTTAATTGACCTATATATAAACTAAGTACATAAATGTGTGCATACATACATATGTACATATTTAGGTACCTACTCCACCAAGATTCTAAGTTTTTGGAATTTCATTTAGTCTTGTTGTTGTGTGATGTATCGTCCACCAGAGATGGAAAATCCAGTTCCAGTGCTATCTTAATTTTGTCGCGTGCTTATTTGTTAGAGGTACATATAATCAAAAGTGCTTTTGTTTGACTCTCTCTTGAGGCTGGTGTTGACTATCTACAGACTCGAATGACTTTTGGCAAAATACAGACTTTGTCAAATGGAGTTTACGAACATTTTCAAAAGACAATAACAATTCAGCAGTGTTACATTTTCTTCAAAATAATTACGATTATGTAGGATAGTAAGTAGCTACCACCGATATATATATATATATACATATATACCTATGTATATTGTTTCTCGGTAACAGCTTATGTCAGTGTTTTTCTCCACTAATTGAAAAAAAATTTCGAAACAAAAAATCTAATATGACAAAAATTGACATCTTAAATTTCGGTCTCCACCTGACATAAAATGACTAACTTTAACATTAACTTCAAGTTTGTTTTAACAACTCAGTTATAACTTCAAGTTACAACAAAATTTCATGTCAGGTGGAGAGGTAGAGTAACGTTAACGTTAATACTTCCATGATCAGTATAATTTCAAAATATATATTTTCCATGGCTGATTTTTAAGACTCCAAATTATTTTTGTGTGTTAATAGTTTTTGTATGTTGTCATTGTGTTTACGAATGAATTTAAAAAGAAAATAACAAAATATCTGAGTGTATGTTAACGTTACTGATACGAATCTATAAAAATTAGAATAACATCATAAGTATGTAGGTATGTATGTATGTATGTATGAATGTATCTATCGAATTGAGAAAAATATCTCAGGTAAAATAATGGTATTGATGCACTATTTGTTATACATGCATATCGTCACCTAAAATCCAAAAGGCCGTAATAACCACAAAATTCAAAATGTACTTCTTGATTGATTATGATGTGATTCACGAAAATACATACATCTTTCCTTAAAATATTACTCACATAGGTATGTCAAAAATACCGATTTTATTCGTTATTCAATTTGGCGCCTAACAAATAAATAGTCTTAAATTTATAAGGTTTTTTGCTTCTCCTGTAAAAAAGTAAAAAGTGTACTCACGGCCTTTTGGATTTTAGGTGACGATATGCATGTATGCACATAGTATGTATGTAAACAACCTCAATCAAAGACTTTTAAGTTTAGAGAAAATGAGCTTTGATCCCCAAAATATTTAAGACTTTTTAGAATAAACCTTAAATTGTTATTCTATGTAGGTATTATACAAATAATAATAAGTGTACCAATTACCTATTCATAGTATTTAAAAATGCAAAAAGATATTTCATTATACATACATACATACATAATTCTTTCTGTATATAACAGTTACATAACTACAATGTTAAGGTAAGAGACGTTTGACAATATACATATAAAAACCGAAGTTATCGTAGGTAGTTATAAAATAATTCAGCCCCACCCTAATGTACAAACTTAGCAAGGTACATACATATGTACATATCTAAATATGTAATATTAACACACACCCTATGTGTACATATCTACATATACGTTTAGAGTTAGTTTACCCTCATTTACAGCTTGTTTTAAAAACTTCCTATAGAAAAGTTGACTGTGTCACAACACACTTTCCTTAAAGAAAACTCGACTGTGTCAGAGCACACTATTATCTAAAATGCGAGTGTGTCACAAGAGCCACATAAAAAACTCGACTGTGTGACAGCACACTTTGCTTATACAAAAATCGATTGTAACACATCTCTTATAGAAAAGTCGTTTATGGCACCACAGCACATCTTTCTTATAGAAAAGTCAATTTTCTTATTAGTCGACTGTAACAGAGCACACTTTTCCTATAGAAAAGTCAACTGTATCACAACATACTTTTCTTAAAGAAAACTGGATTGTTTCACAGCACACTTTTTTTTAAAGTCGACCGTGTCATAGCACACTGTCTTATAGAAAAAATGCGACTATGTCAGCACAGCACACTTTTCTCACAAAAAAGTCAACTGTGTCAGATCACATTTTCCCTGCAGAAAAATAGATTATATCACATTACGCTTTTCTTATCGAATAGTCGATTAACCCACAACAGCACACTTTTATTAGAGAAAGATGACTATTACATAGCCACAGCACACTTTTCTTGTAGAGCTGGAGTTAAAATTGTAGGGGAGAAATTTCGAAAAAAATGTCTATCGAAAATTTTGAAAAAAATACTTTATCTAAATTACTCCAAAAATCTACCGATCTTTCAACTCTTCCAGGGATGGCCAACAGTGTCCCATATTTTTTTCAGATATGTATGTACCTATTTAGTGGATTTCATTTGAATAAATTAATTTTGTTTTATATTATGCAACATTTTCATTTACACTTTTTTTTTAGTTTTGATTAATGAAAAGTTATCTAATACATAGATATGCATATATACATACTAGGGATGCCAATCGGGATCGATTTTTAGAAATCCCGGGATTCGGGATTTATAAATCCCGATCCCGAAAATCCCGGGATATTCGGGATCGCGGGATTTTCCGGGATTCCGGGATTTTCGAGATTTCGGGATCTATTTTTTTTAAATAAATATTACTTTAATAACAAATTTTATGCATTTTAAAAGTTTTTATGTTGATAATATATCATCAAACATTTGTCTTTAAAGTTAACAATATTTTAATACTAGTATGAAATAAAAATCGAAAGAATTTTTGTCATCTATTTTTAAGTTGGTGTTAGAGAATTTGTACTGAAAACAATAACTTAATATGAAAACTTGTTTTTGATTGAACAACAAGTAGCCATTACGGTTGTTACATATACCAGGCATTGCCTATTTTTTTAATCGATTTCGTCACTACTATGACAACGATAATAAGGCTGAACATGTCGAAAAATTAAAAGAAATGTATACACAATTCTAATCAAATTCTATAAATTACGTCTAATGATCACATTTTTGTAGGCACATACATTAACCGTCGTATTCATAAAAAAATTTAGGTTTATTACAGGTTTATTTGACAAATTTTCCAAAGAAATACGTCAAATAAGCGCTTAATAAGCCTAAAATATTTTTTATGAATATGCCACTAAAAGTTTGCCTGAGCACTTGAACAGTATTTTTGTTCTACTGAAAAATTTTAAATTCATACATAAGTTGTTTTCTGCAAGTTCAACAGATACATATGCAGTCCTAAGTTCGCTAAGAGGAGTATAGTTTATTAGTGTGCTGTCCTTCTACTCTGCAACTCGAATAAAACTATAATTGAGTCGAAGTCATTCAGTCGGTCATTTTTGACACAAACCTTTGATCAAACCCATGTAATTTAAATAGGTCATAGGTTTGTGTTAAAAACGACCTAAACGGTCTAACGAGAATAATTTTGAACTGCAATGTAAAAAAACATACATTCACACTAGAGGAATTTTTTAGACAAAATAGTACGCATTATTCTGTAAATATTTCTCGCTTTTACGTCAACCCGACTTTTTATTTTCTAGTTCAATTGTAAGGAGCTATCAGTAGTACTCAATTGTTACCGAAAAGTGAATAAGGGTTGAGGAGTCGATATACAGAGTTATACACTGCAATTATGAATAAATTTCCGCAAGAAATGTCTCCCTTTTCCATAATTTTTTTTTGTTTTCCCTATTATTTGCTACTGTTTGAAATTATTCCCCGGGCAAAATTTTTCATGGAATTTTATTCATAATTGGCCTTATAATATAGAATAAGACGCAATAAATTTGTCAAACTTATTGAATTTTCCAAATGTTATTTTCCTTCCAAAGCTCATATGCTTCTTTTCGTTTTCAAAATAATTCTTAGTTGTATATTGTATCACCTTTGATGAAAATAACCGTAATTTATTTTGCACTTGTTGTTAATTTATAAGAAATATGCCACGAATAGTCATTAAATTGTTAAAACTGCACGTATAAAGTTGTATGAGACTTTTAAATATTATAAAAAAATACCATAAAATCAACGAAAATTTTAATCTATTAAGTTTTTTATATAAAAATTGCTAAGAAATCCCGAAAAAGAAATCCCGGGATTGAATCTTACAAATCCCGGGATTCGGGATTTGCCAAATCCCGAAAATCCCGGGATTTCCGGGATCGGGATTTCCCGTTTGGCATCCCTAATACATACTCGTAGTTACATACCATTAAATATCTCGCAACCAGAGCTTTATGACTTTTATCACCACTTTTATAGTTATGGGCATACATGTGTGGCACGAAACCGTTTCAGAAGTTTAACAAATCATATGGTTGGAATAGCGTGACCTTTAGTGCCCGCAAATATGTACATTGTTTGTAGTGAAAGTGCAAATATGTATCTCATAACATTTTTATAAGTTAAAGTACGAGTATTAATTAACACAAATAGATTGTGTCCATGGGATTAGAAGGAGCAAAATTAGAATAGAGTAAATAAATCATGATGTCGCCAGTATACCTACTCGAATATACAAAATTGCATGCCAACGGATACACTAAGTGTAAACTAAAAGCTTTCAATTGAATTTTTATACGTACGAGTGCAATATATCACAACACATACATATGCATGGTGTGTGTGAGTATGTGTCGATGCATGCACCAATATTCTAAAAGCTTTTAACTGTAGCCATGTTTATGTGGCACATAAAAAAAGAAGTGTTATTTTCATAAGACCGGTTTTAATTTGGGAAAACAGCACATAGATACATACATACATATGTACATATGTATGTATGTGTATGCAGGTAATAATCAAAACAAACAAAAATAAAAACGAAACAGTTTGAAAGTCTACCGGGCATTTGTATGCAATGCATTTTATCATAAATACACAAAATCAAACCAGTTTAAAGTTATTCGATTGAAGTAATTTTTTGTTAGCAAACATTTTTGATAGTTACTTTCATACAGTGTTTAAATCCAGCCTGCCCAAATTAGCACCAGAGTGCCGAACATCAATCGGCTTCTTATACAAATTAATACGCATACGCGAATACATTTCTCTCGTGTTAAATATAGTTAGTAATACATACATATTTCAAATTTAATTTAAAAAAAATTAAATTTTTTTGTACCTACATACATATATCAGTTATTATTGATCATTGACTTATTGAAATGGAGGTTTTATTCTGTTTTTCATATAGGTATTTCTATAACGTTGAGATTTGGCGTAAAAATTCCTTAAAAGTACATACCTACAAAGAAAGTGAATCTATGTTATGCGTCCAAATTGTCTACTCAGCCATCTCTTCGACCACCTGGCAATGTTCTCCCTAATTTCCTTGAAAATGTATCGAATGCACTTATTCCTGTAAAAGTGGTCAACTCAAAATTAAAAATTTTACATTTATAAATTGCACATCCATAAATATATAGAAGTAGTACATACCTATTTGTTATACATTTTTTTGATCAGTGTAAACGATTTCCCCTCTAAGTTTTGCTTTTTGTGAATTCGCTTCACACAAAGTTCACAATTCATTAGATTGTGCAGACACTCGCTAACTTTGCGTTCATAAGCAGGCATACAAACAAGCTAGTCTCCACTCATTAATTCCACTAGTTTGCTTTGGTTGGGGTTTGGTCGTTTCAATACTAGTGTTAGCAATTTAGTAACGTATAGATAGCGCTAAAGTAAGGTACGGGTACGAAGCTTAAAAAACAATACTTTCAACGGCCAATCGACGGAATAAACATACACAAACACACACACAAGATAATGATGGCTTAAACAGAAAGTTTTTAAACGGGTCTTATAATTTATCTGTGTTCTCTTTGTTGTTGAAAATAAGGCTTAGAAAGAGTGCAATTGCGTGTGTGTGTGTGTGTGTTTGTATTTTGAGAGCTTTTAAGTTATTGCAACGAATTTAATGTCCCGCTTTAATTCATACGAGTATTCAACAGTTTTATTTTTGTGTGAGCTTGTTGTCTCTTTATACAGAGTGCATATTGTAAATAAGCGAGTGTTTTTTTTTTTATAAATTTGAGGTGTCTTTTAAAAAAAATCCCACCAGTCAGTAGTAGTTTTTCCATCGACGCGAATGCAATCGAAAGTTTTCCAAAAATCAGCTAAATATTCAATATAATAATGTAAAAAAAAGTAGAAGTGCTAATTTTTCGAATTCAAATACACACACGAGTGCCTATTAAGAAAAAGAAAATCAATATTAAATTTATCGAGAATTTAAGCATTTGTGTTTGCCAATTGATTGCTACCTTGGTGATTCAAATATATACATACATACATACACATGTACATACATATGTATGTACATGCATTTACATATAAATATACAAACACATTATATTCGAATAAATTACTACAGTGCTTTGTTGAAAAAACCAAAAAAAAAAACCTAAAACAAATTGGTAGGTATGCAGTTAAAACACACTTGGTTTAAATACGATGACGTATCTATGAAGATATACATACATACATACATACATACATACATACATACCCATATGAACATACATATGTACATAAGTGTATGTATGTATTTAAAATGTTATATGAGTGTTTTGTTTGTAGTCTTTTCTTTTAACTGTTTTTCGTCGTGAGCTTATTTATACCTACTCAGTATTGTTGGCATTAAAAAACAGTAACAAAAAAAAAACAACCAGTAACTAAAAAACTTGGTTAAACTGTCACAAAGGCTTAAATGAAGAATTTTATTGTAGTGTTTGTTGTAGTTGACTGACATTGTTATTATAATTGTGTAATATTTTCATTCTTCTGTTTAGTATGTAGAATCTTGGCTCTCTCAATTATTCTCTAGGTGTAGTGCTCCCTCACTTTTATGTTAAGTTTCTCTCTTCTTTTAACCCAGACTTGGTCAAGTCAAGCTTTTATTTCTTTTTGGGAGTGGTCCCCCAAAAGAATAAGTATTTTTCTCCGTAACATCAATTTAAATTTTAAAATAAAAACTAATATTTGATTATCGTAGAAGTAAAAAATAATAAATTAACACCTGCATTATAAAAAATAAGGTAATATTTGTCTTACTGTTTAATTATTGTGTGTACCTGGTAGCTACATACATAGATATTCACACATCCACAAGTATAAATACTTCATAAATATCTAATTATGAATTCAGCAGACAGTTGATTTTTTATTCAATAAAGTTTGAAGCCATCGCCAATTTTAATAAAATGTTTATATTTTTATGTTCATACATATTTATGTACATACATATGTACGTGTATATTTTATAATTCTTTATACATACATACATACATATGTATGTATGTATGTATGCATGTATGTACATTAATTGTTACTAATTACTATTGAAAGACTTGCTTAAAATGCTTAATTGAAGTACATATTAACTGCCGTATTCATAAAAAATTTTTAGGTTTATTAAGCGCTTATTTGACGTATTGCTATGGGAAATTTGTCAAATAAACCTGTAATAAACCTAAAACATTTTTTATGAATACGTCGGTAAGTGTTTTTAATTTCTCGTTTACTGTAGAGCTAAAATCTTATAAATTTGAACCGACTTCAAAACAGGAGGAGGTTAAATTCGTCTGTATTTTTTTTTTTTGCATTGTTACTTCATAAATCGGTACATTTTAGACCGATTGTAAAAATTATTTATATGTGTGAAAGAGTATAGTTTCCAATTGGTCTCATTGTTATTTGATTTTATGATATTCTACTTATTTGATTGCTGCGAAACCTAGCAAACACATTTGGTTCTTGTAATTACACAATTTGAAAGTTGAAAAAAATGGGCGGGGCTACGCCCATTAAAACTTATTGTTATATTTCACGTGGTTCTACTTAACCTATTATCACGAAACTTTCAATACACCTTGTGCTCTAAAATAGACACAATGTCTCATTTAAAAAAATGGGCCGAATCACGCCCATTAAAATTTAATATTTTATTTTACGTGGTTCCAGTTTAACGATTTTTACAAAACTTAGCACACACCCTGAGCTCTGAAAAATACACTACCTTGCATTAAAAAAATGCAATTTCAATTAAATTAATTATAATGAATAAATCACGATTATTACAACTTCTCCCAATTCAAAGTAGTCAGTGTCTGGCAGTTAGATCTAAAAACTTATTTTCATCGAATAATTTGAATTCGATAATTCTTAAGGTACGGTCACATTTGACAAACATTTGCTCAAAAAAGCGTAACCAGTAAATACTAATGCAAAATTTTTTGCTTTAGACACGTGTTTATTAAGTTAATTAGTTTCATATTTAACAAATAGACAAAATTATAGAATACAATATTTTTGGAAACTATTGAACTTAATAAACACGAGTCTGAATAAAAAGATTTCTCATTAGTATTTACTGGTTACGTTTTTTTGGGCAAATGTTTGTCAAGTGTGACCGTACCTTTACATTTTTTATTTAATTCTTACCACCTTCTCATTCTCTAGAGAAATACCCGGTCCAGAACCGGAAGTAGTGGCATGCTTGAACAATAGTGTTGCCAGAAAATTATTATCTGTTAAATGTTCTGCAGAAGAAAAAATAAAATGCTAGATTTTAAATTTACTTACATGGGGTTTTTTATTAGTTCTTTTTTAAACTTGAATGCTTTTTTAGGCAAGAATATGCTAAATTTAGCAGTAAAAATGCCAAAATGGTTACTATGTTGAACACACATACAGAGGGGGATATTCCCAAGTGAATGACAGTCAGAAACTTTCCACAACATGTGCACCTCGGTAGAAAGTCCCAGTGGGAGTTAGAAGAATATATCGTACCATAACAGCCAAAAAAAGCTTAAGCGACATAATTCTCAAACTTGATTTTTTGACCAAAATAAAAAAACGAGGTTCTAAAAATATTTCGGTCAAGCATTTTTGGCTGTTATGGCTCGATATACGTACATATATAGCGCTCATTTATTTCAATAGTGTGATAACTCAAAAAACTAAATATGCAGAAAACGCGTTTAAATCTTTCAATTTACATAGAACTTCATGAAGACATGAAAATATATTCTTCTCTCAGGAGGTGGTAGCATAAGCTGTTTATATGAAATTTTTACCCAAGATAAAATACGAAATACCTAAAATCCCCATTTTTTGAGTTGTGAAACTATTGAAGTCAATGATCGATATATATGTACATACATATAAAGCGCTAAAAATCGTAGTAAAGTATAACTAATGCTGGTCATACAATACACAAGTTCACTGCACAAGTCTGGCACTGTACAGTGCGTTTGTGTAGTGTATGGGGGTGGTTGTGCTATTTACACAATGAACTGAGTAAATATCAAAATGATTTTGATATTTGCTCAAGTTTGAAAACTGTACAGTGAACATGTGTAGTGTATATTGCAAACGCTCAGTTGTGTGTTGATTTTTTAAGATTTCACAACAAGAAATGAGCGTAGAACAAATATTCTGGACAGAGTTCCTATAATTATACAAAGAATCACCAGCATTATGGCGAATTAAGATAAAAAATGCACAGTTTACTTGTATAGTGTGTGTCACAAGCTTAGTTTACGCAGTGCCAGACTTGAGCACTGAACTCTAGTGTAGTGTATGGCTGGCATAAGTGTATGATTATGGCACTATTTTATAAACTATTTAATTATTTGTTGAAGAAATGCTAGAAAGGAGGAAACACGTTTACAATTTGTCTAATGACCTTTTGAAAATTTGCCCATCTTAAGCATTTAGCAAACAATTGTCTCATATACATATATGTATGTATGTATATTTTTCTCAAATTGTTTGGAATGTCAATGAAACACAATGAAAACATCTCTTAAAGACACATTTATGTGTGCTCCCACATACGCACATAAATATGTACATGCAAATGGTCAATGTGAGAGTAAAAGGAGGTTAAAGCCCTTTAAGATATTGTCTATATAGTAGTTATGACCATACTACAGTAGAAAATGGTTATAACGAATTCGAAGCCTCTGTGAATTTGAACCCACTGTTAAGGTTTATTAATTTAATTTAATTTATTTTTTTTTTAATTTAGATTTTATTCAAATAATTTTTAATTGTTATTTCCGGTACCATGAAACCAGTCCTTCAAATTCTTCCATCAAAATTGGCACTTATTTTCCATTATGAAATACATAACTCCCATTGTTTTTGATATTATTTCATTTCTTTTTTGTTGAGAGTTATTTCATATGTCTGCTTTTGGCATAGAAATCGAAATACCTTATGGGAAAAATTCTTCAGCCTACCTTAGGGTAGGAAATCTTTAGAACACAGTGCCTAAGTACTAAGTAATGTTTAGTAGGCAGTGTCGTTATAAGAAATATTATATGAAAGAAAATCCTTAAGCCTACCTGAAGGTCGGTTATGCAGGAAATGTTTAGTAGGCACTATGCAAAAAAAATATTTATTCGTCAGTTCAACGTTGTTATGAGTAATACCATGAATATAGAAAGACCGCTCATGCAAAAGGTACCGATGCAGGATGTGGAAACAATATAGAAGAGCAAACCTTTATGCACAAAGAAGTGCAATAATGCAGAGAAAATTAAAATTCTATAGCGTATCCCGCTAAAAATGTATCTCTTTCTTTTTTATGTATTTATTTTATTGAGAGTTACTTCACTTTTCTTGGGACTTATTTCATTAAATGCTATTTAACTTTTATTGCGACTCATTCCACCAGGAATTATTGCATATTTTTTGGGACTTATATCATTTTTAATGAAATAAGTTCCAATTATTGGAACCTATTTCTTTTTTTTTCTGATTGGGACTTATTTCATTTTGGCAGGGAATTTTTTATTTGGGACTTATTTCACGGCACCGTTACTTCCTGTTTAATAGTTGGAATGCTGATGATTTTATTGTACTAAATTAAATTCAGTTACTTAATGAGAGCTTGAAAAAAGTTTTGAAAATTTCCTTACAATATTTGTTTTGTTGACATGTAGTATTTACAACACAGTTCCTATGTAATGCACCGTATCTTGCGATCACAATCATTCTTCTTAAACACATACTTTGTACGTGGGTAGTCCAAAACTACTATATCTATATGAAGTAGTTCCTAATGAAATGTAATGGTGGACCATATCGAGCCATGAACGTATAAAAGTTAAAGCGATATATAGTTATATTTTGAACTTAATTTTTTAAATATCGATTTTCGCAAAAAAAAAATAGAGCTAAAAAATTATGTTGCTAAGTTTATTTGATATTATGGCACGACAATTTTTTTCACTTAGGACATAGTCCTATTAAATCGGCCACCTTTTATTCTATGGGCAAGTTGCGTTTTTTTTTTTTTTGTAAGGCTTAAGTAAAATTAGTACGAGGCAGTTTATTAAAGCTGTGTTTGACCGTATGTATTTATATGTGTACATAAATATGCATTTGCAATTTATAAATTTTATTTGCAGTAAGAAAAGTAAATTGTTTTCGTGGGGCTTCACTTCAAGATTGTATTTATTTTTCTTTGCGATTTGTATTTTTTATTACTCTTTTCCAAAGTAGTTAAATTCAACTACGTACAAGTGTAATTTATATGTGAATTTTGTGTAAACAAAATTAAAACAATGCCACTGACTTTCTTTTTTTAAGGAAAATTAATGTATATATGTACATACATATGAAGTATGAGTATTTACATACATATGTATGTGTGTATAATTTTTTCAGATATTTTTAGTGTCATCTTGATCGTGTGACTAGAAGAATAAAAATGCAAACTTGCAAAGTAGATTCAGTAAACTGAAAATATACTTATATGTATACCTACTGCTAGAATCAGTCGTTAGTCACTTATTAAAATTATAAATAGTTTTGTCTTTCTAATCACAAAAAAAAAATATATACCTACATAAATTTTTATAAAGTGGTTTAAATGTAAAATATGTGCTTTAATTGAAAATTATTTTCTCATGCATGATCGCGGCTAAACAACATATTCTCATACGTATGATGCTGTAGCTGACTGAGTTGTGTGCACCCAGTTTAAACTTGAATTTTTCAAAACCATATGATGAACAAACGTAAAATATGTAGCCGAATGAATGAATCATAGAAAGTAATTGTGTAGCAATTCCATTTATGTATAAAAAGCTAATTGTTGCGAGTACATTACGTGATGATCATAATGATCATTTAGTAAGCGTAATGACGATTACGGGAAAAAGCAAGAAAACGGCAATTGTCGATATTAATTTTTCTTATAATGAAAGTTTTAAGAAAAGTGAATTTATTATAGGAAATGAAATGTACCTATTTTTTAATCATAATAACATACAAAATTTAATAATTGAATATATTTTTGTTTTGTTCTAAATACTCGTATGTATGTATGTATGTATGTATGTATATGTAGTTCAAGTTTAACTTAATAAAAAGCAAACTATCACGATAAATTAAGAAAACATCATACAACTACCATACTTTCGACCTAACCTTCGCAACAGAAATAATGTTATTAAATTTTTATATGGAACTTAATTATAAATAAAAAGATTTAATAACTTGACAATAGTTCAAATAAATGATGTAACTTCATTTGAGAGATCACATTGAGGTTAAATACCGTTAAGTAGTTAAATAAAAAAAATTAAGGAAACACAGTTCTCCATCTCTTGCTTGCGCTTTGAATATTGAAGATTGACATTCTTACTTCTCAAGTTTGCCATTGTCTTGTTATTCATTCCAGCGCTGTTGTATCTTGACCTATGCAGTGCCAATTAAAATTTACTTAATTTAATTATTTCCTTATTAAGTCTTGCTGCTTTCATTTAATTTAAAATGTCTTTTGTAATACTCTATTTTTTCTTTAGTTAAATCCAAGAGAACCTCAGCCAGTTCCAGCTTTTTTGCCAGCACATTTAAATAATAAACCCATTTGTGACGACATCATACGAAAATTCTCACCCTCTAGACGTTTGGAATCACGAGAATTAGCTAAACTTTTAGCGCAACCACATTTTCGGGTAACAAAATTATTCTCAATGCAACGTTTTATGTATTCAATAGATAAATGATTATTATTAATGAATGATAAAGCTGCACTTAAAAAAACAAACATACATATTTACTTCAACAATGTCATAAATAAAAAATATCATATTTTTGAGTTAGTGCAGAATTACTGCAGAACAATTGCACGAAAAATTTCAAATAAATATCTTGTAAACTTATTCTTTTTCTTTTTCCATTAAATTAAGTGAACATTGAAAACTTTAAACTTGTTTTTTTTTGAAAAATTAGTTCTTTTGAGTTATCACATTGTTTAAGTAAATGAGCGATATGTATTCCTCTGCAGCCTTATTAATAAAAATTATCAAGGCTTAATAAGAAAAATTTCGTATGAAAATCTGTTTTATAAAGTCTTTATAAAGCCTTAATCATTTTTATAAATAAGGCTGGTATAATATTCATAAAACTTAAAATGAATTTGAAATGTATTTTATTTAAAATTTTTCATACCAAATTTTCCTAAAATGGATTTCAAATTAATTTTATTTTTTTATGAATATGGCGGGAAATATTTCATTATATGACGTCATGAAAGCTTTTCGAAAAATACAGCCTGGCGACAATGAAATTTTCATATAATCTTAATTCTATTTGTCTGGAAACTTCGATCGATATCGAATGCCGTTAATATTTTATCCAATTACAAAAATTCTTTTGACTTCACGAACTGGAACCTTCAGACAAAAATATAGTTTTTTTAGCATAAATTCCTTAAACCTTTGTTGAATTCTTGTTAAAATTTAAATGCTTTCTTCTAGGCCCTCATACGTGCCCATGATGAAATAGGTTACCTCTACGAAGCACGTTTGAAAGCTGCCGGTGGTTCACTTACAAAACTAGAATCCCTATCGCAACGTAAATCTGGTGGCTATCTTTTTCCACCCGAACTGATTAACACAACGATGCCTATTGAAACTATAAAAATGGTTGGTTTGCGTCGCAATCCAAATCAGCCTTTAGGATTAACCGTTGAAGTTGACGAACACAAACAATTAGTCGTTGCACGCATATTAGCTGGTGGCGTCATAGACAAGCAGGGCTTATTACATACTGGCGATGTTATATTGGAAGTAAACGGCACTCCGGTACGTAGTCCGGAAGATTTACAAGTTGAAGTGTCACGGGCTAAGGAGAATTTAACATTGAAAATTGGTCCGAATGTTGAGGAGGAAATACGTTCATCACGCTTGATAAGTGGCCAGGTAAAACAAAATGGTGTTGCTAGAATTGAACCAGGCAAGAAATTGACGGTAAGTGGTGTTAGTTAAATGTTGTATTGTTGTTGCACGCCCCGTTATTATTTTTAAAATTCATTACTTTATGTATGTATGTATGTATGTGTGTATGTAAAGAAATAAATGTTCAAATAATTTTTTTAATTTTGCGCTATTTACAATTATGAAATACTCGGCCATGTCACAGAGTTCAATTCCGTTCGGAATCGGAATTGAATAAACATCAAAATGTCAAGCCCTAGCCGGAGCATACCGCAGCATACCACCGCCTCCCACAGTCTGGACACACCCGACAAATTTCCGTATTTTAGTTTTCTTTTTTAGACACCATCTCCTACAAAACTGGGGTGAATTGAATTCCGAACTCTGTGACATGGCCGACTATACCTTTTATTAAACTGAAATTAATCATAAGCAAGCACTTAAATACGAAATATCTAGAATGAAGATCAGTTAGGCATAAGCAAAATTTGATAAGTAAGTAAAACTAAAGACCTCTAACATTTATAATACTTCCTTAAAATATATTAAACATTAACAGACTATAAAAGTTATGTACAATAGCTTGAAAATTAAACTACATATGTATGTACTCACAAGCATACACTCGTATACATACTATACACTTGTATATTATATTATTTTTAAACTATTAAACTTAAATTTACTTTCTTTTCTTTTTTAAGTGTTACATGCGTGCCTTATTTACATATTCTCCTTCAGAGGACTCGTTACTACCTTGCAAGGATATTGGTTTGCCTTTTAAATCGGGAGACATACTACAAGTATTTTATTTTTTTTATAATAATTATCTAGTTCATTTCAACTAACTTTATTATATTTTTATTATAGATTATAAATGTAAAAGATCCAAATTGGTGGCAAGCTAAAAACATAACATCACAAAGTGATCAAATAGGCTTAATTCCATCACAAGAATTGGAAGAGAGGCGTAAAGCTTTTGTAGCACCTGAAGCAGATTATGTGCATAAAATAGGTATTTGTGGTACAAAGGTAAGTACATAAGTTGCATACGAACAAGCTCCACTAAACGTTAAGAGGGCTTAGAATTTGTAATATAAGTTTTTTTTTATCAACGGCAACAAGTAGGTTTGTTAGGGTTTTTTTTGTAGGAGATAAGCATTTGGGGGATTCAAATTGTAGTCTTAAGTGTCATAGGGCCTGTCCCACGTAGACGTCAGCGTTCGACTTGTCGCATACTTACATTCAAAACAAAAACAAATTTTAGATTTTGTTGTGTTGTTTCTCATGTAACTGTCGTCAAGTCGAACGTTGTCGACATCTTAGGACAGTCCCATAGTGTCATAATGTCTTAAATTATTTTAATATTATTGTTTTTGTTTTTTTAAACAAACAAAAATTTTAAAGCATTATGACAATATGACTATCGTTTGAATCCTTCAATTATTCATAAACAATATTTTTGAACTATAAATATTTTATAAAACGAATTAAAAAAAAATTTTCTGTAAATCATTTCTAAACCAAACATATTTATTATGAATAAAACATTATAATCGTATTTAATGTCTTAGGTTCAATTTCATTAATTCTATTTAAAAATGTATTCATATTCAAAGTTTTTTTTTATATATATATTTTTTTTAATGAAAAACGATTTTTTTTGTCGACATCGTGTGACATGCCCATAGTGTCATAATGTCTTAAATTATTTTAATACATACTATTATATTTGCTTTTGTTTTTTTTAACAAACAAAAATTTTAAAACATTGGGCCTGTTTCTCTAAATGCGAACGATAGATTCGATCGAACATTTATATTAAAAACAAAAACAAAAAACTGAAATCTGTTTTTGTTTCTAATATTAATGTTCGATCGAATCTATCGTTCGCATTTAGAGAAACAGGGGGATTATTACAATATGAGACTTAAGACTATCATTTGAATCCTTCAATTATTTATAAGCAATATTTTTGAACTATAAACATTTTATAAATCGCATTTTTAAAAAAAAATTTTTCTATAAATCATTTCTAAACCAAACATATTTATTATGAATAAAACATTAGAATCGTATTTAAGGTCTTATAGTGGAGTTAATGTCGACGTCGTTGACGGCGTTTCAACGCCGAAAAAGTTGAAACAGATTGAACTTTTACGGCGTTGCAACGCGTTTGGACATTATTCATAAAAATATTTCTGATTTATACCGGGTTTATAAAACAGGTTTTTTTTACAAAATTTGTTTTATAAATCGTTTATAAAATTAAAAATAGCACAAATAAAATTAAAAATAGAATAATGAAATGTTTATTCCAGATCTCAAAACGTAAGCGTAAAACGATGTATCGTTCCGTAGCTAATTGCGAATTCGATAAAGCTGAATTAATGCTGTACGAAGAAGTGACGCGTATGCCGCCATTCCGTAGAAAAACTTTGGTATTAATAGGTGTTTCCGGAGTAGGAAGGCGTACACTTAAAAATCGTTTAACCAACAGTGATCCAGATCGGTTCGGTTATGTTTTGCCCTGTAAGTTATAAAGTTTTAAACTCATTCAAAGAATCAATCAAATATTATATTAATAGACACGACACGTCCCAAACGAGCTTTGGAAGAAAACGGCATTAGTTATTGGTTTGTCGACCGTGAATGGATGGAACAGGAAATTAAGGAGAATAAATTTTTGGAATATGGTGAAAGTAATGGAAACTTGTATGGCACTCACATACAGTCCATAAAGGACGTTATAAATAGCGGTAAGTTTTGATATTAGAATGCTTTATGTACATACAAACATATCGTTAGATAAAAAGCAGAAAGGCGTAACAAGAGAATCAAAAAACTAAACAAATTTGTAGTTAAGTTTTCTTGTTTTTGTCAATAACAGCGTGAATAAAATTCCGCGAAAAAATTTTCCCGGGAAACAATTCCAACTAATATCAAGTAGAAGGGAAAACAAAACATTCTAATTTGAAAAGCAAGAAATTTCTCGCGGAATTTTATTCATAATTGCCCTGAATAATCAATCAAAAACTCAATTTTGAATTTTTTGTTAGTTACGCCTTTTTGCATTTTAGCTAATGATATTTATGTATTTCATTGTAATTTTTTTTTTGAAATTTAGGAAAAATGTGTGTTTTGGATTGCGCTCCAAATGCTTTGAAAATTTTACATAGTAGCCAAGAATTGATGCCATTTGTTATATATATTGCTGCTCCTGGCATGGAACAATTAAAACTAATTTATAATGAACGTCGTGCAACGGGCTCTAACAAAAATTTAACGGTGAGTTTTTAAAATTATAAATTATTTTTGGAATTTCAAACACTCCCCGTTTTATGTACTTAAAACAATTTAATAAATAAACATTTCCTCAAATGTTGTAACTTTTTATATGCCTCAAATCAATTCATGGGCCTTATTACGAGTATCGTATTACGACTTGGACTACGACGATTTTGTACTAGACTAAAGAACATTGCAACATTTTTTATTTAATCTAGTACAAAATCGTCGTAGACGTAGTCGAACTACGACACTCCTAGCAAGAAAATTCGATCTAATAAAAAAATAAAATAAAATAAAAAATATATAAAACAGACTTTTCTAAAGGCGGCCCAACTCAAGATCGGTTATACCAGACTTCCAAAATTTGTTGGTAATCGTCAGAAAACAAAACAATCTATAATCTGAGAGAGGTACCAACATTTTTTTTTTTCGTGACACCTCTAATGTGCATTTTCATACAAGCTGAGTTCCTGTGGTGTACATAAGCAGTTACATAATGTGTTATTTTAATATATGTAGAAACGTTCTAAATCTTAAGTTTTCCTATTTCGATAGATAAGGCTCTAATCAATTGAAATATAAAAATTCGATTGAAAAAAAATAAGTTAGGACTTTTCTTTATTAAGGTAACGATATGTAAATAAAAAAGTTATAGTTTTAATTAACTAAAATAAATTATAATCAGGATTAAATAAATATTTTATATTAATTTTCACAAACCAATTATTCTTTCAGTTTGATCGGCAAAGTTCCATACGTTTTAGTTCCCGACGTGCTCGTACTTTGGAGTCTTTAGCATCTTTGTACGAGGTAAAATTTCTTAAAGTTCTACTAAACAAGCGAAAAATTCTAAATTTGCCTATTTTTTCAGGATGATGATTTAATAGCTACTGTTGAGGAGAGTGCATTTGTACAACGAAAATATGAAAAATATTTTGACATGGTCATAGTTAATGAAGACTTCGATGACACATTCCGTCAAGTCGTTGAGACTTTGGATGAAATGAGTCATCAAGATCAATGGGTACCAGTTAATTGGATATATTAAATATTATTGCGAAAAACATACCACCAATAATTAAATAACATACTTACATTTCGATTTATCTACTTCAAATCAAGAAACGAATAATTTTTATTAAGAAATAACAGCTGCTTCCTCTACAAATGCTCTAAATAGCTAAAAATAAAAAGCACCAACAAGGAAAACCACGTACTAATTAATAAGAAACTGAACTTTACTACTCTAAAAAAAAGTGTTCGTAATTGTTAATATTAATTTTTTCAGTTTTTTATGTTAATCAAAACACAATTATATTTAACTATTAAATATTTTTTATATAGATAAAATTCTTTGTTGGTAAAGATTTAGAGAAGTAGATAACAAAAAACAATTTGTGTGTTAGACTGAATTTAGATTATGAAATTTTTAATGAAGTTTCATACATATGTATGTAGTTGCAACAGGCGTGGAGAAGGAAATCGGTTCAAAAGAGTTAACTAAAACACTTCAGTTATTCACGCTACGCCATTTTTCTATATAATTAACTCCAAATAGGAAGTTTCGTTTAACAAAATCTCATGAAAAGTTTCATAATGTAAATTCGGTATTAGAAAATAAGTACGTTTACTAAAAAAAATGTATGTAGTTATTTAAATTATTTGTTATATTTATTTAATGTTTATATCATCTGCATAGACTATGTACATATGTATGTAAGTATGTTCAATATACAAAACGATGTTTTATTTTTTCTATTTTTAGTAAGAAAAACATTTACATTTACATACTTACATACATTTTACTTATAAATTTTTAATATAAATATATACATTTTTCAAAACTAATCTGTAACGTGTTCGTCCATTTTTTTAAAAAACAATTGTTGCAATTTTATATAATTTTTTTAATATACATATTTTTATTTACTGATTAAGTACAATTTGTATTATTTTTTATTATTATGTAATATCCATTTTAGGTTTATTAATGTTTGTTTAAAAAAAATCTTAGTTTTTATGCAACATAATTGTAATTACATACATTTAAAATATATTTTTATTATTATTATATACATACATACATATATTGTTTACTGAAATAGGACAAAAAATAAAATAAAATCGTTTTTCAATTTCTGCATTTATTTATGTTTTACACTACGCGAAGCAAAAGTAAATTATGTGAATAAACTATTATTTAGCATGCATAATTGTACTAAATAAACTAAACATTAACTTTATTTTAAAATAAACAAATTTGTTTTATGCTTTTCGAAAATAAAATATGTATTTGAAGTAACAGATGCCTTAATAATTTGTTTGTATGTATATTCTCGCAAATTCGTTTGCATTCAGAATGCAACTGAAATTATCCAAAAGATTAAGCATTCTAAAAATTATATTCAATAACTTTCTTTCAAAAAATTATTTACAAAATTCTCAATCTAAAAATCCGATGGAGTTATTCGACCCAATTAAGAGTGTCGTATTTCAATTTCGACTTCCACGATTTTTTACTAATCTCTACTATAGTTAAAAATACGACACTCGTAACTAGTCCCATTACAAATTATTCGATTTGGTAACATTCGAAATTAAGTTCGAATAAAAATATTTGCACGTATGTAAGTCAGTTGTTAATATAACAAATTATTAATTATTCCCATAAAAACACTAATTATGTTTTATTTTATTGTGTAGCAATTGCATTAAGGAAATATATAAGTTAAATATACATATTTAGAAGGCAATAAAGCGATGGGCCCTAATCGCAAGTGTCGTATTTCGACTTCGCCAATTTTGTAATAGATTAAAGCATATTCTTTTAGTTTAGTAAAAAATCGTCGTAGTCGAATTTAGGGACATAAAGTGTGACTCAGTTTTTATATTCATCCATTTAATTTTTCTTCATACTTGCAGCAAACTGTAAACACATTTTTGGATATATATATAACAATTGTTTTTAAACTTTAATGTATTAAATTGCATGTAATTTGCTTATAATTCGGAAAAAATGACCCCAAATTTGTAATGCTAAGTTTTTACTTTTGAACGGGCATCTCTACCCAATTTAACGAGTGAAACTATGTGAATTCGGTTTAGAGAACTCAATAAATTTTAATTCGTTTTTAAAACGAGAAATTTACTAGGATTCGGTTTTGCAGACCAGGGGTCTACTATGTATTTCGAAACGAAAGAAAATGCTTTCGAATTTGTATGTTATTAACATTGCAATTCGAAAACATTTGCTTTCGTTTCGAGTTACAGAGTAGCCCCAGGGCCGTTAAGTAAAACAAAATTTTGTCCATTAAACTAAATAAAACAAATACCGACTAAAGAAAATTCTTGAAAGTAGATACCAAATTGCAATAAAAGGGCGATATGTAAGTTATTTTCTGGGGAAAGTTTATAGCTACTAAACTTAAGCCGATTTAGAACGATATCATCTCGATGTTCTCAAGTAGAAAGGCCCGTAGCTCGTGTTTTTTAAAAATTTAGTTTTTAGAGATTCCAATACATTTCACAGAAATGCACATCGTCACAAAAATTTATTGCAATTACAAGCAGTTGTACAAAAAAAGTTATATATTGAATATTACAGTTTCTATTATGTTTTTACCTTCTCCTGTAAAGTTACAATTATCTCAGTTAGTTGTGGCATATAGAAAAATCTAGCTATTTGAAGTCTAAATACTTACATGACGTAAAACTAAGCTTTATCTATGGAGACTGCATGAGCATATAATTCAAAGGCTACTTGGAGAGAAACATACATACGTACATATGTCGTCCAGCGGTTTAAATTTATTTTTCAACTTTTGAGTTTTTATTAAAGACCATTTGAATTAAAAATTTATTATATGATGCGATTTGTTGCTCTTTTCATCGATATTAAATTATTTTACATAAAACCTAAAATATTCCCAAGGATTTCTCTGTTACAACATGAGGCTGACACATAAATTCACTATTTTCCGGCACACCTAAGAAATCTTGGAAACCTAAAATTTCGTCGCGACCTAACAGCACATCTTCCATCATATTGCTAAAATAGAAAAAAATTAAAACGATGCATATAAGTACACAAATATTTGTACATAAACAGCATAGTCATATATATACCTAGACTGCAAAAATGGCAATCGACCGACTTGTCTGGCTGCAAATAGTTCCATGCCCATTTTAATGGGCATATTTAGGCCTTCTCGGTTCCTCATCACTTGCATACTCAGATTGTAATGATGTTGATCGAAGTTGGCTTCAGAATCACGTAGACGATGTATGTGAGCCACTTGCATTAAGCAATTAGGTTTGCCAGGAGTAGCAACGACAGGAGCAGCATCAAGAGTTGTGGCAACAGATGGTTGTACTTTGATAGAAGTTTCCTAAATTAAAAAAATTTATAATTGCAATTTTAACAGGAAAATTTGAAATGTCCTTTTCCAAAGCAAAATTGTTCAGTTTACTTACCATTTTTTATTTCTTTGAATTTGTCTAATAAAAAACCTTTGCAGTGCCTATGTGCTTCTTCTATTTTAAAACAGAATGACAAACAAATTGTATATACGTGAAGTTGGCTGCAATTACTAGTAGAAACAAATGTCAAACTGGTTTCCAATAAATTTGTGACACAGGGTGCCTCTAATATCAACAGAACTCGTGTTGGATGTCTGAAATTGTCTTAAAATCGCAAATGTATGAGGCAATGTTACGAAGACGGAACAAAACAAAAGTCCAACTGAAGAAACGGAAAGCAAAGTAAAATCAACAAAAGCTATATATTTTGGCGCAAAGTTTTGACAAGCGTGAATAGATATTTTTGCTTGTTGGAGTTGTGTTGAAAATTGTGTACCAAATGTGTAAAATGTTATCAATATATTAATAAAATTGTGATAAAACTCTCTACACAGTGTGAAATATGTGCAAATGTAACGTATGTAACAATAGTGCGATAAAACTGTCTGCCAGATGGTGGCCAACTGCAAGGAGCACGAGTAAGACGATTCCTTAACCTTTTTTTATTGATGCATTTGCTTAGATATTAAGATAGAGTTGTGCAAAGGGCAGTAAATTTAATTTAGTCGCCCAAACTTAAATTTAATTCCAAAAATGGTAAACAAATCTCTACGTTATGATCAGTGTCAAAGCTAAAAGTGAGACTGAAAGGAATGACTTTGTATGTACATATGTACATGCATACATATACATACATACGTGTATGCACCCTCTAGCCAGCCTAGTGCCATATGTCTCTATGTCAACACTCTTTTCTCTAGCGACAATTGCACTAGTTGAAATGTCTACAATTTTCCTTTTATGCGCGAGTAGAGATGCGTTAGAGACAACAGTTCTAATGTATTTCTGTTGATATTGTCAATGAACGCGTCAATAGTTTGTTTTTCTTTTTTATTATGCTATGCAATAATGTTAAAAACTTACGTACATATGTATGTAGGTATGTATGTATTTAAGTTTGTTGGCCCATTGACAATGTCACTAGTAAATCACTACAATTTCACTATTGACATGGAGGGAGGAAATATCGATATTGTAGACTGGAGCCCCTAAAATTTACTAGTGAATCTTTGGTTCCAATGTCTCCATGTGGTCCCAAAAGAACTACTTAGTCAGTATTGCTACAGTCTAGTGGTGGATTTTCAATGACAAGCTAATGTTAAATGTCAGTAGATAATTACATTGGCTGGGATACACCTGGTCAGTAGTACTACTGACAATGTCACTAGTAAATCACTACAATTTCACTATTCGCATTTTCTGCAGGGCAGCTACAAAGTAAACATACATATGTATACATATGTATGTATGTATGTCCGTCTATGCTTGTGTTACAGGGGCGTTACTAGTGTACAGGCTTTTCTATTCTATTCAGCTTCTGATCCTAACGCTATGTAAATTCGCTTGCCAAAATGTGTGTACCTTAAAGGTCTGAAATATTTCAAGAATTCATACAGGCATCATAAAGGCAATTGGAAAAGTGATTACATATTTTAAAATAGTAATTGTAAAATGCTTTGAATACGAGTTTTTGAATTTTCATTCTTTGTATAAAAATACGAGTATAAAACAAAATATACAAACGAATATGGTGTTTAGCTACTTATGTATATATCGTTACCTTAATATAGAAAGTATCTAACTCATACATCTAATATGTCGAAAAATGCAAAAATCTCGATTTCAAAAAAAAAAAAATTATGTCGGTTGCCACCCATAATCGACCCCAATTAAAATAATTGTTTAAACTTTTATTTTTTGCTGGGTTATGAATAGAATGCAAATGAAATGCTGAACTTGTGTTATATTTTTGTAACTGGCATTTAATTATTGCTGAACGATATTTAAAATTGAGACAATTGCGTAATAAATAAATTTCTTATACGAAATGTAACTAATTATTGTTAATTAATTTTATTGCGACTAAAAAGTGCGAAAAGTGTTGCCCTTTTTGGATATAGGAATATAATTTGACAAGTTGGTGTTGTACACAGTAAAAAGTTGTTGTTTAAATTTCAGCGGTTCTCATTATAGACTATTTTGGAATAAAAATTTAAATGAATTTCGAAATATGTAGTTTATATGTAAAACCAAAAAAAAAAATGTCTCATTCAATCGCTGTATGTCATGCTGGAATAAATTTAATTATTTTTGGGTTTGTCATACATACATACATATGTGGGTATTTCCACAAAAATGTCCTCCTTTTGTCAAGGTGCTTTGTTTGGTGGCATGTTGGAGAATATTGTAATAAGATCTATATTTAGTAAAAGATGGGAACAAATCGAACAGCATGGCTCTAAGATACAAGCTTGATTGCTTGGTGACGTAACGTGATAAAAGGTGGACTTTTCTGTGGAAATGCCCATATATCAAAATTTATCCAAAATTGTTTAAATTGATATATTCTCAAATATTTTTATCTAATTTTTCGACCTTTTTTATATGTTGAATTAAACTATTTTTTTGAGCTTTAGGTCAGTTTATATTTTCATTTATTAGTACGATATTTCGTTAACCTTCGGTTAACTTCTTCAGGATATTATTAGTATTCGGTTTTTTTATATTGAATTTTTCTTTTTTTCCGTTTTTTCAGCTTTCAATTACAAAATGTTTTTCAATTCAATATCCAAAAACCGAATACTAATAATATCCTGAAGAAGTTAACCGAAGGTTAACGAAATATAGTACTAATAAATGAAAATATAAACTTACCTAAAGCTCGAAAAAAATAGTTTAATTTGTGATATATTATTTTTAAATTTTCATAATTTGTTGTTAGCAAGTCAAACTGCAGTTTTATTGAAGATATAGCGGCATATTATTAATTTAAAAACGTTAGGCAAGTTTTTTATAAAAAAATTATTTGCTTTTACTTAATTTCAAGATTTGCTTAAAATTATTTTTGTGTTTATTTGTTTGGAAATTAATTCCTGTTTTGTTTTACTTTTATCTATAATCACTACAAAAAATAGTTAGTCCTGATTGTAATACGTGAAATTATAATATCCTTCACATTTTCTTCTCGCTATCGGGATGCCATCTCATTTCTAGCCAAATGTAAAGCTGTCTTTGTTTTCATTTCAAAAATTATTTTAATTCACCCTCATACACATTTTTAATATAAATAATTCTCCCATAAAATATTTAAAATTTTCACAATACAAATACTTTTTTCATTTTACGAGTAGAACTTTTTTATTGTTGCTTTATAATTGCTAAAATATTTAAATACTTTATTTACATATTTCATTTTATATAAAAAAAAAAACAAAAACAGGTTATACCTTTCCAATTAAGTTTTGTTAAAAATACAAGTTTAAATACATCTTTTTTAATGTCTTAATTTAAGGCAGTGTGAACTAATTTTTAAACCAATAAATTCCATAGTTAAACTTTATTGCATTGTACGAGTATTGAATGTTGGCTGATGTAATAATCAATAAAATATGTTAATATCATTGACAATTGGTGGAATACTTAAGAAAACCTAAACAAACGTTAAAATACATACATACGTATTGGTCAAGCCAAGCCCATCGATCTCTTTTGCATTTACTATATACAGATGCCGATAGAAATGATTTATGAGGCTTTCAATGAAGCGAACAATTAAGATACAGACAGGCAAGGCAACATTTTACAGTCCATGTTAAGAAATTTTAAAGAAAATTTACAGCAGAATATGGAAAATATGACGATTAACTTTTCTTAAAATTGAGGCATGGCTCGATCACATTTAGCACATGCAGCATAGTGTTTTTCGTATATGGCTTTTCAACCGTAATAAATAATATTGTTTTATAACTTTTGTATCATTTTGGATCGAACTTGTTAACCAAAGATGGCCACAAAGTGAAAACAATAAAAAAGAATATTGAAAACTGCTATTAGACTTGATATTAAAAAGGTTAGCCGTGAGTTCGCCAGCTTGCCAGCGAGCCAGCTAGCCAGCTTGCCAGCTTGCCAGTCACTAATAAAGACATACAAAGTGATATGATTGCATAGAAATCAAGCAAGATCGATCGATTCGATCGTAAGTAATAAGTTGAACTCACTCAGTAATGGCCAGCAAAGCAGTTTAAGATGGTTTTGGTGAAAAAATGTAAAACTTTAAATGTAATTAATTTAATGTTAAAATTTGAGTGTGTTTTGGCATTTGGCAACATCGAATGTTTTATACCCAACATCATATGTTCAATACATACATATATGCAAGAGTTTGATCAAACTATGTGACAAGCATATCCATTTCTTTTAAATGATTCTGAAAGAATATCGTGCCATGACTGCCAAAAGCTAAACTTAAGCTTTGTTTTCGAAGAAAATCGATTATTTTCGATTTTCGTCAAACAAACGACGTCCAAAAAATGTTTCGGTTAATCTTTTTCGACTTGTCGATATCGTGGGCCCTTAGACTCTAAGCTTGCTGTTAGCGATAATTTTTACTGTTTTAAAGTTTTGTTGTTGGTTTGTCAAATATTCTTAGTGAAAAATTATTAGTCCTTGTAAGTTATAAGTTAAAAAAATATTTCTTCCCTATTTAAAAAAAAAAATGCGGGAAAAATTAATTATTTTTGCACAAAGTATTACTGAAAATCAACAGAGAAATGTGCACTTGATTATACGTTTTTCCAAAAAAAAATTTTTATTGTCATAAAAACGTGAAAAAGAGAGTTTTTAAGTTAAAAAGTGGACTTTCTGTATGGGTTATTAGGGTGGCTGTAATGGCCTATTAAGCCCCCGCAAGTTATTCTAAAAAAAGTGAAAAAAATGTTTCTTTACTTTTGCAAAAAAGTGCACGAAGGAAGTAAATTGGCTAAAAAACACAATTTTTTTTTGACAAATGTCCACCTCTAGCACGTCGAGAAATTACGCGATCTAGAAATTTATTATGCAATAACTGAATTGTTTGGCCGGCTGCGTGCCGCAGTCTCGCTGAAACCAAATGTCACTGATGTCAACATTAGCTAATTGTGACCACACAAATCGGTTGCCATTGTTTGGTAGCGCAGAGAATTTACGGTGAGGTGACAGCGTTTCCTTGCTCATTTTCGAAAAAAATACGGGCCGATGATGCCGCCTGACCACATGGTCAGTGGTCACTTTCTTTGGATGTAATGGTTTTCCGAGGACAGTTAGTGGATTTTGTGAGCACCATATGGGACAGTTTTGTTTGGTTATATATATAATTTTTTTTGGGGGGGGGGGATTATAACTCGCGATTTTCATGAAAAATATTAAAACAAATAATTACTAGGAGAGGCAATGAACACATCAGAATGGCTTTTCTATGCCTATGCGCATAATTAAAAATAGGTCTCATCACTAAAGATGATTTTGTTGAAAAATACGTTGTTTTCGATAATTTTTTTAAAGTAAATTTTGACAATTAAAATTCTTTGCTCAAGAGTGTAGCGTTCCATTGTTAAAAGTTCCCAACTTTCTACTAAATAAATGTCAAAGGATGACAGCCCAATTCTTGACATTTCACCATATGACAGCCAATTTAATTCCTAACCTCAAATTTGCTCACCTGATATATGTATATAGTACTATCCAACCTATAATGTCCAGTCCGTCAGTTTTTCCAAAAGTTTTCATTTGATGCATAGTGTCATCAAGTATTAAAAATTAACTGCTGTAGGGTATTAAAGCAAAGACAACAAAGTTTATGAAGAAGGACGGGTGGAATTAAAGACATATAATACACTCACCCGTAGAAATGAAAATACATGCATACATACATACACATGTACATACATATTACTGAAAGGGCGTAATAAAATTTTATGACTTTGAATTAAAAATTGATACGAATTCGAATGAATGCATCTACTAAATGGATGCCTGTATAAAAAAGTATGTGTGTGTGTGTTTATGTATGCACTCGTATGTGTGATTTTAAATGTTTGCGCTTGTATTGGTTGAGTAAAATACAACATGAAACGAATTTTTTTTATTCTTTTAACAATGGCAGCTGATCCCCAGCCATGATGGCTAATTTCACAAAGTCTCGTCAAAAATGTATGAAAGCCTCAATTAAGGTACAAACGTACAAACTCTTCTTTCTGATGATCATCATAAAACTTTGTCGTGTTAAATTTTATAAAGAATTATGTTCTTCGTTTATGTTCCTCTTCTTAATTTAATAAAAAAAAATTTACTATACATTCATACAAGAAATGTATGCATTTCTATTTCTTTTCTAAAGATCATTTAAAGATTATGGGATTTTATAGGATGATTGAGAGACAGCTCATGCACATACATACATACATACCCTGTCGGAGAATGTGTGGTTGACTACAAAAATAGTTAACTTATAGTTAACTTTTCTTATACTGACTAAAAGCTAGCTACAATGTCATCCAGAACAAACCCAAAATTAATTCTTAAGTAGAGTACGTAATCGAATTTGATGAAAACCAACAAAGTTATTCTCAGCTACTTTAAAACTCATTTCAGTTTTATATTAACATTTTGCTGTTGTTATTTTAGATGGTACCAAGGCGAATTGACAAAAGGTGGTCTTAATTTGCAACTCTGCGTATTCGCCTTGTATATTTGTTAGTGTAAAATGTCCTGTTGTCAGAATATTTCCTAACGTTTTGGTTGATTTGACAGCAGAGAAGTTATGCCAGCTGGTGAATTAAGATCACCTTATGTGAATTCGCCTTGGATAGTACCTTAGCCGAGTGGTAGAGCGTTTAGTACACAATAATGTCCTGCGCAAGACCATTTATAAGACCTTTCAAGACATGAGAGATTTTTAAACTGCTTTGCTACAGCGAAATATTCTAAAACAAACGCTAAACAACACTGTTGGCAAGGCATTTGTTTCAATTGTTTGTCTTGTCAACAGTGTTGTTTAGCGTTTGTTTTAAAATATTGCGCTGTAGTAAAGCAGTTGAAAAATCTCTCATATCTTGAAAGGTCTTATAAATGGTCTTGTGCAGGACTTTAGCACAAAACGTGTGATGATACATGTTCGAACCCCTGAAAAATTTGTTAAATTTACTGACTACCAGGTGATTTAAAGAAGTCAACTTTAAGTTAGCTGAAAGTAGTGCAGAGTGAGACAATTGACTATCGCCTAGGACATCGCAATATTAAAATAGTCAGTTGATTACATTGCAAAGTAATCCAGGAGTGAGTCAGTACTAGTTGCGAAATAGTTAGTTTAAAGTTAGCCAAATTTCCGACAGGGTACATACACATGTATGTATATATGGAAATTTGTGTATAGATATCAGCTGGAATTTTATACAGAAAGCCTTCATAAATCATTTGACATGCAAGCGTTTTAATTCTGGCTATTTTCCATTTAATACAGCCTGCTCTGCCTTCTTTTGGCTGTATTGTTTTATTTTTTTATATTTTAGGATTATTACAAAATGGTTACAATCAAAAGAGAATGACAAAGGTGTCACGTTACATTCACATTTACTCTATAAACGGCTAAGAAGCCATTTTTATTATTCAGCCATAATAGTTTAAATTGTGAATATGCATGGATTTAATATGACTCTGTACCTACATAAGTAGATGTTTTCAAAATTAAAGCCGTAGAGAAGTATTCTGCAATTTGAAAGCATTATTAACGCGCGTAATGTGAATATATTGTGCTGCGGGCCATTTATTAGTGACTTTAGATTTCTTATTAAAAATTTACAAAATACCCACTTGCTTAAAACATTATATATTTTCGATCCATACCGAAGTTTTGGCTTTAAATCAAAGTATTATTATGCCATTACAAATGAGTATTGCTGTGATTAAGTATTTTATCTAAAAGTTAAGGTTCAATTAGACGAGCCATAAGTCCTAATTTACACTCAGGAAGTCTTATTACTAAGCTGATTAGTTTTTTAGGAGAGATAGACGAGGGGAAAAGAAAATTTTATGTTCCCCTCGTCTCTCTCTCCGACAAACTAATCATCTTGGCAATAAGACTTGCTTAGTGTAAATTAGGACTAATCATAACCATTTAAGACAGCAGGTTGAATCAAACTTGTGCTGAGTACACATTGTGGCATTTTGTGTCATTGATGTAGTGTGTATTAGTGGCAACGTTTGTCATTTCCGATATTTTTCGTTGAGTGGCATTGAATTAAAAACAAAAAAATCATAATGTGAAAGGCATTGCACATATTTCGAAAATGACAACAAAAGAAATTGCAAATGTGTACTAAGCTGTATGTAAAGGGTGCTTTTTTAGAGTGTCACTACTTTGAGATGCCATCACTGCTTTATTTGACCACCCATTTAACAGTTGATAGTTGCTTTTTGTTTAGTTTACTTTGAAATTTCATTATGAATCGACCGCGTTCAAATTGTTAAAATTTTTAATCAAAATTTCTATTCAAAGCTTTATTGTCCGATTAAACCATTTTCTGGTTGCATGGGTATGTAAATAAGCAGAATTTTCTCATTTGTATTGAGGAGAATCCACAAGCTTTTGTGGAAACATCATTACATCCAGAGAAAATTACTGTTTGGTGCGCTTTATGGGCTGGCCATATGTATTCAAAAACAATGATGGTCAGAATGTTACTCTCAATGGTGATATGTGCTTTCAACAGGACGGAGCCACATGCCACACAGCGGGCGCTACAAATGATTTACTCAAAGAAACTTTTGATGAAAAAATAATTTTACGTAATTTCCCAATTAATTGGGCACCAAGACCGTGTGATTTAACCCCATTGGATTATTTTCTTTGGAATTATCTTAAGTCACTTATCTACGTCGATAAACCACAAACAATTGAACACCTGGAAATCAACAAATGATGCGAAAAGTTATTGAAAATTGGTGTTCCAGATTGCGCCTTCTGCGCGCCAGCCGTGGCGGCCAAATGGCAGAAATCATATTTAAACATTAATTTCATAAAATCTTCTTTCCAATAAAGCCCTTTTCATTGATATTAAAAATATATTTCCTTGGTTTCTTATGATTTAAACCTGTGCCACTCTATAAAAAACACCCTTTAATAGTACACATCTTTTTTGAGTGTAGAATGCAAAAAAGTGTATGTACTCCCCAGTCGTGTAAGTACTTACAATTTGACTGAGTAACTCATCATTTTGATTTGAGAAATTCAAAAAGTATAGGGTACCCTTAACTTTTTGCATACAAATATGAAAAAGTTAATAGATTACTTTTTGCCTAAAAGTATTCAAAACTTAATGAGTAATTTTTTGCCTACAAATATGCAAAAGTTAATAGATTACTTTTTGCATAAATGTATTCATAAGTTAATGGATTATATTTTTCTAATAAAAAATAAATAAAAATTTGTAATAAAGTTATTAAACTTGTACCTTTTTTGGTTATCGTTAAAAATCATACTTTTACAAAGAAAATATGTAAATACGTGTATTGCAGGATATGCGAAATTTTTTAACAAAAATTATAGTCGGGTAAACGTAAAACCAAATTTAGTTTCTTAAAAATTGAAATAGAAATTTGCTCTGTTTTCGAAGCTCATTTTTACGATCAAATGTTGTCTATATATCGAGAGCCAATTCAAAAAAGCTAACTTTTCAGTAGAGCGAACAAACTAGTTAATTCCCTCATTATTGTAAAAATAACTGATGTGCCTTTCATAAAATGGTTTATATATGCTTACTAATTTCAAGATATAATTTTTTTTTTATTTTGCACTAGTTTGCGCATATTTTAGTCGATCAGAAAATGAAAATTTTTATAGATTTAGCATATTTTGTCGGAAAACAAAAAACATGATTTTTTAAATATATTTATTTTTTAATAAATTTTACTTAATACTAGATATAAGAATTGAAAAGCTACAAGAAAAAACTTAAAATACCATGAAAAAAATAACTTAAGCCTGATTGAAAGCTTGTCACTCTCTAACTCAATCTCTATTGTAGCAGGGTCACTCTAAATTTTCTAAATTTCGAAAACTTATATCATTGAATATAATCGGTCCATACATAATTTTTCTATTCGATTAACAGTTTAAAAGTTATACATATGTATATTACCAATTTTTTTTTCGGAACCCCTATATACAAATATGTTAAAAGTGCCCATACCTTACCTTACCTGCCAAATAAAATAAGTTATGAGGTAGATTTATAATAAATTACTTAATTTTTTTAAAATTGTGGAAATTTACATGAGAGTTAGCATTTATTTTCATCAAAAAAAAATTATACTTTGAGATAGCAGAATAAAAAATTTATATAAAATGAGAAAAAATAATAATTTTTTTTACTCGAAATTTATATTACATATCAATATTGCATAGGGGAGCTATTTGCCATCGGAAACTCATTTTGACCAAATTTGAGTTGACATATTTTGAATTTAGGCACTCGATATATTTCAGTAACAACTGGAAAGTGCTAAAATGTATGTATGTACTTCATAATTTCATATAATGATATAAATAAATTATAATTTTATTCATTACGGGACAGTCATTATTATATACACACATTCCACCTTATTGTAAATGACGTCGTCGACGTCACATCAATAGGACAGTCAATATTGTCACTTTTCTACTCTTTATCGGCAACAATTGGCTCTTATTGACAATCTCTTACTAATCTCTAAGGCTTTGTAAATCAATGAAGCATATTAAGGGCCTGTTTCACAATAACGAATGAAAACTTTCGACTGAAAATTTATATTGAAAACAACAATAAAATAAAATATGAAAATTTGTTTTTGTTTTCAGTATAAATTGTAAGTCGAAAGTTTTCTTTCGTTATTTTGAAACAGGCCATAATAGTTAGTAGTCAATTGTTGTCGACAAAGAGTAGACAAGTGCCAATTTCTGCTGTCGTCTTGATGTGACGTCGACGACGCCTTCACAATAGGGGGGAATAATTAGATAAATAAGTACCACTCATTGCTTTGTAAGCCATTAAAAGACTGCTACGCCTTAAAAAATCTCGAAAAGTTTTTGCTGGGGTTTTTTAAAATATTTAAAATATTTATTTATTCAAAAATCACATTTCATACCTGTTAATTCAATTCAAAAATATATTTGTGCATTATAAATAAAAAAAAATAAATAAATATTAAATTGTGAATTCTGTGGAAGAGCAACTGCAATTTGAAAGCCCTTCAGTGAATTATTTGTTTAGAAATAACAAGTAGCAGCTTCTCAAAGGCCACAACATTTTAAACAGAAAACACAAATTTAGCGTCGGCATTTCAAACAATCGATCAAACATATTTTGGTATAAAACAAAAGGATTAGATACAGTATATATTCGTATATACATACATACATACATACATACTTATATACATATGTGCATATATATGTACGTACTTGGATATGTATGTATGTATGTATATATGTATTTACACTGATGGATTCCAATAATTCTTCTGCCATATTATGGATGTTGTGCATGCAATGTAAATATTTTACACCCCAATTATAGAAACACAGGTATGTTTGTATGTATGTATGTATGTATGTATGTGTTTGTATGAGAAAGCGTTTTGGTACGGATGGATACAAACAATTACGGATACGGATATTTAAGTATCTATAGAGTGCGTACGTTTTTTATTTTTCAACTTTTACACTCTGACAACAACTGACTATTTATTTACTATTCGGCATGTAGCATTCTTGCGTTTGAACACTCATCCATGTCAATTCGATGTTTTTTTTCGGTTATAAACAAAGTTGACTTTAATTTGTGCAATGTTTTAATTTTTAGTATTTTTATCTTTTTTTTAGCATATAAGTGTGAAAATTTTTACATTTCTGTCGAATTTATTTCTGTGACTCGGCTTACTTTCCATTCAGGCAACAAATATATGTACATATGTATGTATGTATGACGTTTTGTTTTTTTTTATATAAAACTGCAGTTGCCGTATTGTTAGTTTTGCATATAAACATGTTGAGTAATAAATTATATGCATTTATTTACTTCTTCATCTGTCTGTAAGGCTGTGTGCGTCTCTCGCTCTATGTGTGTGTTTAATAAACATACATACATACATGCATACACGCTTCATCTTATCAAAAGTCAAACAAAATATTTTGAAATTTGAAATTTATTTAGATGGAACATCTCTGGTCACGAATGTGTGTCAAAATATATTTTTAATGCACAACATGAATCTTCAAATGCTCACCATCAAAGCAAAAAAAAAAAAAACTGTCGTCTATTGAATTCAAAGGCTTAGTGCTGCATCCAAGTTTGTATACTTACATATATGTATGTACGTCGCACAGTGTTTTGATTTCATATAAAAGTTGGCCAAAAGTAGAAGTAGCTTTCTCAGATGAATGAAGATTTCAATAGGTATATAATGTTTTTATGAGTAAGAAAATTAAGGAAGATGAAGTTTTATTAAAACCCGCTGAAGACCACAAGGCATTCGTGTATTTTCCAACTGAAGATAATACAGATAATATTTTTGTGTGATACATATTAAATTTAATTGAACTATAGTGAATTTCAATCAGTAATAATTTCTTAATCTTAATCTTAAGTCTATCTACTTCATTTCCCATATTTCATTTCACTGAAAATATACGTTAAATAGCTGATGTTAATAATAGGCCTGTCTGAGGAGAGCTAAACTCCACCCCAATTTCAAATATATGACAACATTTTCTAAGTCTCTCAGGTCATATGTTGCTTCTGACTATACATCGAAATCGATGGTTCTGAAGCAGAAAATAATTTTTATATTCGAAAATTCTCAAAATCGAATGTCGGTTAAGCCATTCTTACGTTATGAAAAGCTTAGACACACACATACATACATTATCAGAGAAATAGTTAGAAAAAACGTCTGGAAGAGTGATGGTGGTTAAATTTATTGGTGGGGGGTACTTTAGCTCTCCTCAGGGAGGCCTATCTAAAAGTTACTTCAAGTATATACTAATTTATTTTATAATAAACATAATCTGTGATAAATTTCCTTTAGTTCAGCCAACAATTGGAACATATACGAATAAGGTCAGGCGCATTTTATCTGCCTTTTTTACTCGTTCATGTTCATAAGTATAGATACATACATACATACATTATCACTAGAGTGGTTCGCCTTCTATACAAAAAAAAGTTGTGCCAGTAACACCCTAGGATTAAAGATAATGTAAAAAGAATTCCAAAAATATTTAATTTTTATTTTTTTGCCACGCCTACAAATACCGCCCTTTTAGTATAATTTGTTCACTGTGTCACCATTTTTAGTCCGATCATAAGGTTTTGTATACCGGTGTTCATGGTTCTGTAAGAGCTACATTTCTGTCCCTAATAGTTTTTTAATACCACGTCAAGTGCCTTACAAAATGAGGACCTTACTGAAATTCTACAAAATGAGAAAAATACTTGCTTGAAGAAAATAAATAAATAAATTAAACGAATTCTCAAGAAGAAAAAACTACAATCGGTTTGTTGCAAAATATCAATCTGAGAGGTTCCCTATACATATAATGGAGCATTGAACATCTTTTTTTTTTGTAAACTTGAATTGTAAAACTATTAAAACGATTTTCATAGCTCACACATAAATCTCTTAACGAAATTTTTTAAGCTACATACATACATATGTATATATGTATGTATGTATATTAGAGTTCGACCGATTAATCGGCTTCGGCCTTCGGCCAAAAATTGGTAATCGGCCAACATTCGGCCTACGGCAAAAATCGGCCGATTAGCCGAAGCCGAATATTTTTCATTCCAAGCTTGAAAAATAACATTATTTTTGGTCGTTGCTCGCCGACAGTTTGTATTGTGTTTAACGTTTTGAAAGGGTTGCTTTGAAATACAACCCTGTTGCTTTCTATTTTCTTTTACTTGGACGTTCTTGTGAGTGATCAAATGAAAAAGCAATCTAGAAATTGCAAAATAGTTTTATTTTTCTTGTTATGTATCCAATAGATATTACAGCTATTTCAGTGATCTCAAAAAAGCAAACTTTTTTCTTAATTCATATAAAACAAGTATCATTTTTAAAATTTAAAACATTCGGCTTCGGCTTCGGTTTTGGCCGAAGTTTAGGATTTTAGCCGAAGTTCGGCTTCGGCTTCGGCCAAAAAAAAACGCCTTCGGTCGATCTCTAATGTATATATACATATGTATATATGTATGTATGTATAGGTACATATGTACATACAATATACATACCTTCGGTGAACCACTCTAAAATCGATATTTATTTTTTGGTTTCTCAAAACACGCCACACTGATCTCTGAAATAATGGAAAAGCCAGTTTTAAAAATTAATGGTTAATTAAACCATCAGGTGCGAGGGAGAAGTTATGTATTTAATAATTTCACAATTTGGCGACAAGTCTTATTAGTGCTCATGCACTAATTAATAAACTTGGGCTATTCGTTTATTTGGTCAGTATCTTCCAAAAATTAATTGTTTTTGTATTAAAACCACAAAAAAGAAAAAAAGTATAGCAAATAAAATTAAAAAGAAAGCTCTTGTATGAATTTGACAGTGTTGCCGACGATTTTATCGCAATGGGCAATTTGGATAATTTTTTATGAAATTCTCTGTTTGCTTTATATTATACTTGATTTAGTGATATTTGAAACTACTTTCATAAAAAACTTTCAAGTATAAGAAATTTTTAAATTTTTCAGCTTTTACCAAATGGGGGTCCATTCACGCGTGATGCCGTGAATAAAAAAATATAATAATTTGTATATACATACATATATAACATCTAAAATATGTATATAATAAAAAATGCGTACGAATTAAATTGAAGTTTGAAAAATAATTTCAAAATAAGTTAACGTAGTGATTGAATTAAACAACAATCAAAAAAATCAAAAACGGCGAAATGAAAAATCTTAATAGAAGTCTAAATATGATTTTAAGATACCTGTCGAATAATACTCCTTTTATATAGTAGCTGACTTTTAAATTTTCTCGTATTTACAAAATGGCGTTTGTTGGCCGCCATATTGAGTTTTGACTACTGTCATTAAGACAAATCGATTGATATAAGGATCATCAAAATCGGTCCACTTGTTCGGTTCATATAGTTCCGCAAAGGAACACATAAAGGGCGTTTTTTTAGAGTGTCACAACTTTGTGTTGGCATCGCTGCTTTATTTGAGCACCCATTTAACAGCTTTGAAATTTCATTATGAATCGAAATTGAAACATTTTATTTTCCGATGAAGCCCATTTCTGGTTGAAGGGATACAGAATTGTCGCATTTGGAGTGAGGAAAATCCACAAGCTTTTGTCGAAACACCATTCATTACATCCACAGAAAATTACGGTTTGATGATGGTCAGAATGTTACTGTCAATGGTGGACGGTATAGGAAGATGATTCGAAATGATTTTTTCGTACCTCAATTACGTAGCATTAATCTTGCTGATATGTGGTTGCAAAAGGAAGGAACCACATGTCACACAGCGGGCGCTACAATTGATTTACTCAAAGAAACTTTTGATGAAAAAATAATTTCACGTAATGTCCCAATTAATTGGCCACCTCATTGGATTACTTTCTTTGGAATTGTGTTAAGTCACTTGTCTACGTCGATAAACCACAAACAATTGAACACCTGGAAGTCAACATTAGAAGAGTTATCGGCGAAATACGGCCGCAAGTGCTGCGAAAAGTTGTTGAAAATTGGTGTTCCAGACTGCGCCTTCTACGCACCAGCCGTGGAGGCCACATGGCGGAAATCATATTTAAACATTAATTTCATAAAATTTTCCTTCCAATAAAGCCCGTTTCATTGCCAGTTTCCCAAATGCTGGTTTTTGCTCATGATTCGCATCGCCTTCCTATTCATGTCCAGTAGCAGTTTGGATTTTCCTGAGTCAAGTTTTGGCCACAAACCCCTCGAGACTCTACAATCCTACCTACTTCGCCATGAGCTGTTGGTCCTGCTTTCTACCCAATTACTGAGTTCCCTATAGTAATGACCTATCGGTAATTGCACCAATCTGTCTGCCATAGAGTTGTAAAATTTCGATACTTTTAAATACTCGATACTACTCGATCCTTTTTGAGTATTGACTCAATACTACTCAATACTTTAACGGTTTTTTTTTAATTGAGGAAACAAATAAAAGGAAACTTGGAGAAATTGAATTTTATTCATAAAAATTGAAGTTTATTAACTTTTAGTATTGAAATATAAATTTTTATTATGTTTTACAATGTTTTAATGTAAAAATTAAATTAATTAAATGAGACATTTTTTTAAATTTTAATTGAACTGTAAAAATTTTATGGGCTATGTTTACAGAAAATTATATTAATTTGGGCATACCTTTGTAAGAAATAATACTTTTCAAATATTACATTTTGCACGATCGTCATTTACTTCAGTAAAACGAAGCCACAAGACGCTTCTTTTGTTTCGAAATTTTTATTTGTTATTTTTATTAATTTATCAATTTAAGTTTTTCTCTTCCACACACTACTAATTCTTAAGCTGCACAATTTTTGTTCTTTCTAGAAAACACGATATAACAATTCATCCGGCAAAAAATATGTACATAAGTATACACAGCTTTTAAAATTGTACATGCATTAGCAACTCTGAAAGTATTGAGTAGCTACTTTTAAATATCGAGTACTCAAAAATATACCCGGTATTGAGTACTCAATACCCAAATACTCAATACATTTACAACTCTAGTCTGCCATTCCCTCATCTAATGCCCACCTTATTCTTGCCAGCTCACCGGCAATTCCATTTCCCTCAACCCTGCTGTGGCCAGGAATCCAACATAGTCTTACACTATATTTATCCATAAGCAAGTTGAGGGGTCTCCTACAGTCACTAACAAGTTTCGATTTGACATTATGTCCCTTCAAAGCTTTTAGCGCTGCCTGGCTATCGACGTAAAAGGTTACCTTCTCACCTTCAGCTACATTCCTGGCCACCAGCTCCGTGGCCCTGAGGATCGCCAAGATCTCAGGCTGGAAAAAGCTGCTTTCATTCGGCAGTCTGAAAGAACTACGAGTGTTCGTTCCCAAGATATAGACACCAGCCCCTGTGCCTTCCCCCATTTTTGACCCGATACTACAAGTAAATTTCGAAGAAAATTTTCAAGAACACTTTATTATTATTGATTTTGAAAAGTTGTTTATTTCTCCTGTAAAAATATAAAAGTGTAGTTAAGTCCGTTTGCATTTAAGGTGACGATATGTATGTACATTTTATTTCAAGTGATTATGTACTACGTACCACAGTGAGTTCGGATAATTGCATTTCTAAGGGTATTTATATGAGTGTAATTAAACGTCTTCGCTTTAATACCCTTACCGGATAATTATCCCAAAAATTATCACATTTTTGATGAGGTAATTAACAGGGGTTTACTGTATAATTTTTAACAAAAGACACCACCTAACTCATTCTCCTGTTATTAAAAGAGTGTCGTAGTTGTTTTATTTTCTCAATTAATTTATTAATTTTGTGCATTTAATAAAAAAAATGTACATTGTTTTTTGTCCTTTAACAACGTTAAATTAATTTTAATTTTTTTTTACATAAATAGAAGTACTAGAAAACAAAATTTAATTTATTTATTAATAACACTAAAATTAGCAGAAAAATCAATAATTTTTTTTTTACATATTTTGTCAATAACATATAATTGTTCACATTTAGAACGATGATAAATAATTCAAAGTTTTATTTTTATTTTTATTTTTTTAATGTAATAAGTATATAGTTGTGTGTATTTGTACGTAGGAAATCGTTAAAATTGGGTTTCCTTAACTAAATTTCTTATCATTTATTAACTAATAAATGTTAAATTTATTTGGAAAAACTTGCCTGAAAAATAAAATAATATTTACAAGATATGGAAAAAAGAAAATTAAGAAAATTAAAGCAAGTTTAAAAAATTAAATAGGCAAGGAGGGAATTAAAAAAAAATTACACAAAAAGAAGGGAATGTAAGAGTAATTGTGAAAACATTATTTCACAAAAGTTTTGAATCTTTTTTATGTGTAGATGATATTCTTTGTAAGGACGGCTACTAATATGTATGTACATAAGTATTATTATTTTTAGCTTAGTTAAGGCAATGTTTTCTTTTCACTATCATACGATATAGATTTTATATATGTATGTATGTACTTATATATAAAAATCAACTTATTTTAGGTTTTTATAGATATTTTAGCTTAACACTACTAATTATTATTAATGTTAAAATATAAGCCAAAAACTAAAGAAAAGCAATTGAAATTAAAATAAACAAAAACAATTATTAAATAGACTTTTTAAGGGACTTTTTACTTGTTGAAATATTGAAATTAGGAAAGAGATTTTATATGATTTCACAAAAGTATTAAAGTTGAATATACAATCACAAAAGACAACATGTGTACTATTCAACTTACATAACATGGTAATGTGCTAAATCATAAAAAGGAACAAGAGAATTAGGCTAATATTTACAGAAAATGCAGAAGTATCTAGATAAGAAAAAAAGTCCACTAAAATACAAATTTTTGATATGTTTCAAACATAAAGGAAAACTCTTTCGGATAATAATAAGTTAGCATAAGTGACGAAATTGAATTAGATGTTAACCAGTTCCTCCATACAATTTGACATTAAAAATGGGCACATTTAGTAGTTTTAACCCTTAACTAAGTCATTTTTAATGTGAAGTTTTATGGCAAAACTCTTTAAAATCATGTTAAATCTTGCTACTTATGCTATGCTTCATGCCAGGTTTTTTTTTTCTTATACATAAGGCCGTCTCTGTATAAGCATACATGTTTAGTTAGTTGTTTAAGCCTAAATACAGTGAAGTGGGCTATTTAAGATTTCACTGGGACAAGTGTTATTGTTACATGCAATATTATGATTATTGTTATTGTAGGCGGCGGCCGTAGCAGCAGCAGCAACTACAGCCAAAGCGGCCTCAACATCAGCGGCATCATTGTCTTGCTGCATGCTTGTTACTGTATTAGCTGCATCATGTAAAACACTGTCTCCACTCACACCACAAACATTGGTATTATACACTGTTGCACTGTTATTACCCCCATAAGGTTGTCACATCGATAATGAGCTAACAGCTGCTGCTGATATTTGTGCATGAGGAGATTGATGTAATTGATGCGAGTGTGCACTGACCGCCAATGGATGACCATGTAGGTGGGGATGTAGCCTCATAGAGGGCATGCTCATGGCCATTGAATTTATTGAGTGCAACGAATGTTGCAGGTGTAAGCCAGGTTCCAATTTCGGTTTGGTATCCATTAAATTGACATAATCGTGATGTTGGACACCACCTAGAGTGGGCTCGTTTACTTTCTTATTTTGTTTACGCTCTTTGGCTCGTCGATTTTGAAACCAGATTTTTACCTGGCGCTCAGACAAAGATAAGGATTGGGCTAATTCTGTTTTACGGCGTATGGTTATATACCGAGACGTACAATATTCTTTCTCCAATTCTAAGCGTTGAAAATCAGTATAGACGACACGATATTTATCCTTTGTGCGTGTTTTACCTAATAGAAAGAAAAATATAAAAGGAAAATAAAAAATCAAATAAGTATTTTTATTTTTGTTTAGGGATGAGTCTATATGAATATGATTATAGAAAGTTAATAAATTTTCGAAAGATTGGACTTCATTTTCCATAAATAGGTAACCCAAAATATACACGTTTACAAAGCTAATATTTTTAAATATACATGCACATAGTTTAGGTTAGGTTAGGAAGGGTGAAATTTAGAGTCCAGCTCACTTGGGTCCTTGTGCTACTTGTGAGTTGAAGAGAAGATAGTAAGAGAGGATCATAGCGATAGGGAAGACAGCCGTTGAAGGAAGAGATGGAGGAAAGCTTCATTCCTTTTAACAACTTTGCTTGTTTGTACCTACGTTTTTAATAATGCAGTGTTGAAGCGCCTCTGGTGTCAATTAGGCGTATTAAATTTTGAAGCTCTGATATTAAATTAGGTTTAAGCATCCACTGAAGCCGGTGTAGTTTAGTGACTAGTATCTTATGCCTGCATCTCTAGAACTTTTCCTACAACAACTGATACAAAGGACACTAATGCACATCAAAAAAATACGTTGTGTTGTAATTTTAATGACTGTCGGAGGAGACAGGAATCGAACCCAGCAGCTTCAGTTTTGTAGTCAACGTGCTAACTACTTCACCCAACGCCACCATATATTCACATGTATTTCAAAGAATAAGGTATATTAAAATTTACCAAAAAACGATTTTCTCACCCCGAAAAAATCTCGAACACATTTGATCACTTATTAGAAATTCAAACAAATGACGGGTAAAAAAAATACAAAAACTAGCTTCCGATACTCAAATTAATTTGATATTTGAACAAGTTTTCTTAAATGCCAGAACGAAAAAAGGCAAAGAAAAGTTGCCAACGTGGCAAAAATTTTCAGCATAAAAAAATTACAAAAATGTTAATTAAAAAATCACCATAAATCGCTATAACACAAAAAGGAAATGATAAACAATCTACCAAGTATCCGATAGAGTTAAATAATAGAAAGTAAAAGCAAAACAACAACCATTCAATCGGGTTAAAAAAAAATATTCACAATCAAAGAAGCGTTTAATTTCACTTTACTAGAGTAACAACCACGTGCACTTACTAGATATCGATTCAAAAATATTTATCTACTTTTCTACTTTTCTATTTATTTTTTACAATGACAATAGCGACAACTTAATATTTATTTGCAGCTTATTCGATTTGTACCTCTAGCCCGGAATTCCAACTAACATTACTAACTTAAGTGCTACAAAAATGTTTTTATCATGTTGATTTGTTCATCAAGAGGTATTAAATGTTGTATGCAATGCGGCACATTTGATGTGCAACGACTGAGTGCATTTATTACAAAAACTTTTATAGAAGACATGGTATGTACATATGTATGTACGTACGAAGTTTTAGTAAGACTTAATATATATTTAAAACTTAATAAGATCTTTGTAATGTGTCAAGCTAATGTTAAAGCAATCCATCATGACTGGCGTATTTGTAATTATTTAATCAACGACAAAAAAAAAAAAAAAAAAACAATAATAACAATTGTAAGCTAATATGCAGCAATGATAATTCCATATTTACTTGCAGTCAAAATGGATTTAAAAAATATTATAAATTACTACTGTGAACTGACGACAAAACGTCTGCGAGTGTTTTCAATATTTCTTGTGCAGAGATGTACAATGAATAAATAGATGCACATGCACACATGATATAAAAAGCATATACACACATATGCGACCTTCTCCGAGAAAAGGGACCTAGTGTGTGAAAATGAAGTTTTGAGAAAAACATATTTAAAAAATAAAATTCTAATGTCTTTCTCATTTTTATCGATTTTGACACACACCCGTTTTTTGACTAGGTCCCTTTTCTCGGAGAAGGTCACATATATAGTATGTACATTACGAAGGGTCGATTTGCATGGATGAAAAAATATAAATAAAAAATCGTATAGCAAGAACGAAATCTATTCTAAGAAAATTTTGCGAAGAAAACATGGGTCTAAAATCAAACCCTTTACGGGCGCCTTGCGGCATGAAAATTTATTTCCTCTCCACAACTTTAATAGTAAGGGTCACTAAATTTGATGTGGATAACTCTTAGAAAAAAGTAAATATTTCGACAAAATCTTGTCGCCTTAGGAGGAGGTTAAGGGATACACCCCATACAAAGTAATTATTATTTTTCCTATATCTGCCGAACTATAAGAGTAAGGCGCACTAAATTTGATATGGACAGCTTTTAGAACAAACTACATGTTCCCTCAAAATCTTGGCCATAGTGGGGGGAAATGGAAGTCGGGTACAAAGTGATTATTAATTAAATAATAAACATGCTTTTTTATAAGAAAACTGAAGCAAAAGCGAAATGTATATAAGCAAAACAAGCACAAATTCATGACTTTTTATTCACTCACGCTCGTGATGAATTACCTGCCATTGGCTGAACAATTATACAAATTATACAAAAATATATCATTTAATAAACCTAAGAAAGTTAGATAAAGTCACACAAGTTATTTTTTAAAACCAAGCACGATCACGCGTGACTCTTATGTGACTCACGCGTGACTAATTCATGACTCACGCATAGAAAATCACGGCATTTGCATATCTTTAATAAAAAAAACACAAAACAATGACAGCAACAACAACGATAAAAGTGTTAGCAGAAGTCGCTAAGATGTTATTGTTGGTAAACTAATTCGTGCATAACTTCTGAAGCGCACCGATGCACAGCATAGAATAGAATAGAAAACAATAGGGGGAGTGTCCGGTCCAAAGACCGGCACTGCGACACCTGATGGATCTTTTGTACCATAGATCTGTGAATTAAATTAAATCAATCTCTGTATGACTCTCCTTATGAAAGTCAGTACAGATATTGGAGAAGCCCGCCTAATATCATCTGAACACAGAAACTCAGAATGAAAAACATGCCTTCTACTGTCACATAATACGATACACTCACAAAGAATGTGTGCCGTCGTGTCATCATCTTCCAAGCATAAACGACACAAAGGTGAACGAACTTTTCTACAGAGGATAATTCAGCCCAAAGTGACCAGAAAGAAAACCATTAACAAGCCGTAAATTATTCCTGTTGAGGATCAGGATGCCATTATATGTAAATAGCTGGATCAAAGCTTTGGCCTGCCTTAAACCAGGAGAAGACTGCACAGCATACATTCTAAAATAATGCAGACTCGTTCAGTCCTTAAAACAAAGTTAAAATCTCTGCCTAATCGAGCCCAATTTATAACTTTATGTCCACCTAAAATCAGAAAATTAAAAATTATTTTATTGCACTCCCAATATAAACATTGAAAACAAAAGCACTTCCAAAAATAATTATTTTTACAAATTTAATCAAAACATTTGAAGCAATAGCTGATCTTAATAATTGCATGGTTAGATTTATTACTTTTTTCTCGCACAATTTTCAAAAACATCGTTTCCTATATGAATTTTAGGGCCAATCTCACCAAATCTATTTAAATGTCAATGTCAATTGTCATTAATTTTTGCGTGGAAAAATTACTTTTAAATATGATAAAAAGATATTTAAATAAGTTGGTGAAATTGGTCCTTGTTTTTTTTGAATAATGATGTAGAATTTTATGCTCTTTAAGCAAGTACTTTCACTTTTCCCGGTACTTGAATTTATTTATTTTAATTAATCCGTAAACTAACCAGCTTTGGCCCCTATTTGCGTCGCTCGTAAATTAGTCGTGTTAGTGACAAACTTTAAAGTTAATCATGCGTGAATGCGTTAGCGTGATTTAAAATAAATCCTTCATAGGCTGAGATTACATCTGGCATTTCATGTATGTCATGTGCCTAAAAAAGCGTAACCCCTAATTACTAATGAAAAACTGTTTGATTTATTAAGTTAAACAGTTTCATACATAATTAATAGACAATTTTATGGAATCCAACATGATTGCAAACCGCATCGTTAAAATAATTATAACGAACATTTATCGAACTTGCTGTTCAGTAACGTTTTTAACGATATTCGCTGTAGGTTAATGTCAGCTGTGTCGTTATTTAATCGACAATAATTTATGTGCTGTTAATTTTAACGACAAAAATCAACAGAAAATATCAGCTGCGTGCGTACTATCGTTAAAAAGAAGTTACCGAATCACACAATATTGCAAGCGACAAAGTGTATAGACAAAAATTACGATTGTCGGATCGTTAAAAGTTACTGAATCGCTCCAACGCCCATAGAAACTGAATACTCACACATTTACGGCATAACATTAGGTCAAAATATCTTTATTCCGTCATTGTCTTCAGATTTCGAAGGAAGAAATTGTTCTTCTAAAGCACTCCTGCCATATACACAAAGGCTGGTACAATCTTTTTGTTTATAAAAACCAAAACTTAAAAAATAATTATTGTCTAAACACAATAAGTCTGAAAACAACTTGTTCAGTATTGGTAATTTATTAATTGCTACGTAGAACTTTTTATTTTCATACAATAAAATAATTCAAAGATAAAAAAGTACTCTGTAGTTTATTTACACAAGAAGTGGAGTTGAAAGCATTTAGTTTTGGGCATTATAAAATATAAGTAAGAAATGAAAATCAGAGTAAAAACAACATTTAGTTAAGAAAGATAATATGTACTTTTTTTTAGAAAAAAAAGCTAACTTTTAAAATACTTTACCCAATTACATATGTATGGTATATGTATGTATGACTATTTTTTTTGGGGTAAACAAAACAAATTATTTTAAGTTTTGACATTTTTAAGAACGAAATGTATTTCAGTGTTTCTTAAAGCAACAAATTGCCTGATATACCTTTTCAAGATCCTTTTCTTTTACAAAAACAAAAAAAGATAATTGTGTACTGCATAATTTATGTGCTATGTCAAGGTGTTTCTATTACTATTTGCTTTAATAAGCTCTAATTCCACTGTTATCATGTTCGTTCTGTTTAACCTCCTTTTTTATGTTATTATTACATGCACATCTACGAGTATAAATTTACTTGTTTAATTTCTTGCTGATTTTTCATCATAAAAATGTTTTATAACGTTTTATAACAAAAACTGTTGCAGAATAAAGTAAATATAAAAATATACTTGAGCAAAAAGCCTACAATCTTATTTATTTATTTAATTTTTTTTAACTACACTTGTCCTTTTTTATAAATACGCGTGATATTTCAAATATTATTTGAATTTGAACGTCACAAATCTAGATTTTCTAGATAATAAAATAAGAAAAAGCTAATAAACACTAGAAACGAGATAAGATAAAATAAATTAAAAAAATAAAATAAAATAAAAGATTGCAGAACAGAAAAGTAAGTGATCTCTAATGATTTAGCTTTTTTAAAGGCACTCACATTCGCATACACACACACACGCACACATTCACACACAAGAATGACTTTGGGTAAAAAGATATGGCTAAACAATTATAGCAGGTTTATGTTTTTCTTAACACAGCGTTTGCTATAAATGTTAAAAAGATAAATAATTTATAGCTTTTCCTTTGTGTGTTATAAAAGAAAACAAAGAGCTTCTTATCAGTACTAAAAACATATCGCCAACGAAATTGCAAACAGCAATGTCTGAAACAAAAAATTAAAAGTCACTTTGCAGAACTTAAAACTCCTAATAAACTCTTAAATAATTATTTTATTGCTATAATATCCCAGTGAAAAAAATTTTAAGTTTATAATTATTCAGGAACAACTTTTTATCTACCTGGGTACAATGCTCAACTTAGGACTGCTAGGAATGCCTAGTGACAGGATAAACTGTGAACTGAGGTTCGACAAGAGATTCAATGTCACAATTCCACCCAGGGCAGTGTGGGACGAAAACGGTACCGATGTGGATTCCAGAAGTTTATGTTGGTATACGGACGGATCCAAAACGGAGAATGGAGTTGGTGCTGGAATTTTTGGGCCCAACGGGAAAATCTTTTTGCTCATTGGCAAATGGCCTACGGTGTTTCAAGCAGAAATACAGGCAATCGCCAAATTAATTTAAATAGTCAGGCAGCTCTTAAGTTTCTCCTTTCATGGGAATTCCGTTCTAGGCTAGTTTTAGAGTGCTTTGACTCATTACAAAAGCTATCCATATGGAACAAGGTTTCCATTTATTGGATACCTGGCCACAGTGGTCATACAGGGAATGAAGAAGCAGATGAACTAGCCAAGAGGGCCCCTGGTAGTGCTGGGATACTATCGATAGACTATCGATACTATCGATAGTTTTAAAATATCGAAAATATCGATAGAAAAAAATATCGACATCGATATTATTTCAAAGGCAGTTTTGAAAACGTAAAAAATTTTCAACTGACATCAGCAGAATTTTTCAAAAACTGTCACCTGAAATAGCGTTCGCAAATACATACATACATATTAAAATATATATAAGACTATATACGTTCAATAAAGTGATAAAAAACTAACTTTAACCCGATCAAAAATTGTTATATTTTACTTTCTCAAGTACAAACATTCAGTCGATAGTAATATCGATAGTATCGATAGTGAAATCTGAACTATCGATATATATCGGTAGTAGAAAATATCGATAGTATCCCAGCACTAGCCCCTGGTGCTCCTTTTATGGGCCCAGAACCGTTTTGTGGCGTAAGTCGTTCGACTGTAACGTCTCTGATCAAAAAAGATGACACTTCGATCTCTAAGGAAATATGGCTGTCTTCTCCTGGTTTAAGGCAGGCCAAAGCCTTGATCCAGCCATTTACGTATAATGGCATCCTGAACCTCAACAGGAATAATTTACAGCTTGTTACTGGTTTTCTTTCTGGTCACTTTGGACTGAATTATACTCTGGGAAAAGTAACCAAGTTCGTTCACCTTTGTGTCATTTATGCTTTGAAGATGACGAGACGATGTGAGTGTATCGTATTATGTGACAGTAGAAGGCGTATTTTTCATTTCATTGGGGAAACTTAACAGGTTTGTGTAAATACATTTCTATAAAATTTTTGACATTTTATTTACGAAACTGTAAAAAATGCACAATTGCACAGTTTGCGAGACTTTTGAAGATTCTCATGAAAACCCTTATTGATTTAAAAAAAAATTTAGGAAAAGAAAAACACATACGAAAAATCAGATTTACTTTTAACATCATGAACATGACTTCGGAATCACTGAATATGTAACAAAAAAGAAAACTTCTTGCAATGAAAACCCTATGTAAAAATCATTAGAAATTATGCAAATTCGCTCTACTTCCGGATAACAAGCTCAGAAAGGATCTTATTAAATTCCTTCGAAGCTTATTTCTACTGGGATGTATGTACAAATTTCTACTATAATACAGTATGAATATTTTTGATTGGCTTGCATTTTCTATAACGATATACATACACACGCACTTATAACACGACCGACTGTTAAGATCCCAGGTAGCATTTTGTATCATAATCCAATCGTTTGCGAATCAGCTTGACGGGAAAAATAACCGTATATGAGCTCATTTTTCGATCATAAATGATACTCCCGTTGTGAGACAATGGTACCCTACAGATGAATCATACCAAAGAATCAGATATGATACTATTTGCTGATTATTTTTGAGCAATTTTCATATTAAATCATTTAAATCACCTTTTTGCGGTTTGCATGATGTTCCTCTATTTTCAAGAAATCATTATTTGATCATATAGATGAATCATAAGTGAATCCTCTTTCAATCGCCTAAGTGATAAATCACTTTTTAATCATCAAAAGCGATATGTAGAGAATCATATAAGATATTTCTGCCAAAAATGATCACCCAAATGCTAGCTGGGATGCCTAACTTCATACGAGTACATACATACATACATATGTACATATTTATGGGCATGTACATATGTATAAGGTAATATTTATGCAGTTGCAATAAAAAAAATTAGTTTTCCGATACGTCAGCATAGTCCATACACCATACAAGTGTCCATCCAATTAGAAGGAAAGTGTTTTTTTGTTCTTAAAATTTAAATATTAAAATTTCTACCTATTAAATTTAGTATCATGTACATATGTATGTATGTATGTATGTAAACGTGCTCGTACAATGTTTGTATGAAAACCATAAAACTCAATATAAAATTATTTATTTTTTCTTTGTTTTATTATAATACTTTTTTAAACTTTATTTGTTAAAAATGTACATACATATGTACATTGTACATATGTATGTATTTATGTACCAAAGAACAACAATGAAATATTTTATAAAAAAAAATAAAGGTGTGAAAGATTTTATTATAGTGTCACTCAGTCAAGTTTAGGGTATGAAAAATTAATACTTTTTACCAGAGTTTTGATAAAAATGAATTAAGTGCATTTTAAAATTTTAATGATAAAATTCAAGAAGTTTTTAACAAACTTCATATGGTACAAGAACAAGAACTCATTTGTAAAGGCTCAGTTACCCGACTGTAATGCAAAGTAACTGCAACAGTAGGAAACAGCTGATCGATATTGTTATATGAAAAATAGGTTACGTTATATTACATCTCTATAACCATTTTCATTAGTTCTCACATAACAATATCGATCAGCTGTTTTCTACTGTTGCAGTTACTTTACATTACAGTCGAGTAACTGAGCCTTTAAGGCCAAGCTTACATCTGTGTGCCATGTGCCAAAGAAAGTGCAACCACTAATTACTAATGAACAACTGTTTGATTCAGACATGTATTTATGAAGTTAAATAGTTTCATACATAACTAATAGACACTATTGTAGAATCCAATATGATTGGAAACTGTTTAAATCAATAAACATGTGACTTAATCAAACAGTTTTTGATTAGAAATTTAGTGGTTACGCTTTCTTTGGCACCCTTATTGTGTTCAAAGGCATTTTGTGTGCAATATTTATTATATTTTCTTACTATCTAATTTTTCTCCATGATCGTTGTTGTAAAGTGTTATAGCTGCTGACATATTTGCGAATAACTAAGAAGACAATGACTGAAATTTTTTGAGTTTTATTTCTGACACGTACATACACATACATATAAATTTTTTGATTGACACAATTTGTGTAGTTTATCGTCGAAAGTCAACATCCATCGTCTTCATATGTCAGTTAAAATGTTTCTAACAAATAACGTGTATATCATAATTCAAATATTGGCTACAAATTTTAAATATGTTCATATACTATATACATATATATATTTATATATGTACATACTAGTGATGTAACGAATGTCAATCTTTGATATTTGCGAATACGAATACGAATATTTAAAAGGATATTCGCGAATACGAATATAATATATGAAATTTATAGACATTAAATTGGGGTTCTATTTACGTCTGCAATATGAAATATTAAAAAATTTTTATGAAAAAGGATTTCATACTCTAGTTGCGTACTTTAAAGTTAATAAAAACTACCCAAAATTTTAAAGATAGTCATTAAAAAATATTTAAAAATTATACAAAATACAAATTTCTATAAAAAATTAAATGTATTTGAACAAACTAATATTTTCAGCCATTTATTTAAATTTCGTTTAGGATTTATGCATTTATTTATTTAATTTGTTTGGAAAAATATTCGTATTCGTATTTGACGAATACGAATACGGATACGAATATCTAAAAAAGGCCGAATATTCGACAATTCGAATATCAATGCGAATATTCGTGCATCACTAGTACATACATATATATGACTATAATTATTAAGGTTTGTGGGTAATCACCATTTGGTATATTTTTTGTATTTGGTAGAAATTGACTGACTTATTAGGAGTGCAACTTTTCCATAAAAATAAATGTAATCGCATATGTATCTATACTATACAAATAATGAATCCCTATCCTAAATAGCCAAACAACTTTTGGGAAAATACACTCTGATTGAGTTTATTAAATTTTCAAAAACAATAACAATGCTTTATATCAGGATTGTATTATATCAAAAGTCATAACGCACTTAATCAACAAGAGGATATGAACTCAAAATTTTAAAATTTTCAGTAGAGAATGAAAAGCTGTTTCTGGTTACATTAACAATTTGAATATTTTTAACTTGAATAAAGGCTCAAATCAAAATGTATGTTATGAAAATATACGACACATTTCTATTTCCACGTTTGTATTTACTCAAAATAATGACTTTCTGGTAATATAAAGGTAGTCACCACTACACTATCAAAAAAATGGTGTCAAATGTGGTTTAAGATATGAAATCTTGAAATCTTTACAGTAGATAGATATTTTTACAGTAGATAGATAGATATTGATGTTGTTAGTTGATTTTTTGCAAAAAGTGAAATTTTAAAAATGTCGAGTTAATACCCTCTTGTTGATCAAGTGCGATACGATATTTTTCTGTGCGTGGATGCACAGAAAAATATCGGTATTTCCCCCAGCTAATAAAATCTAGTTTAATTTTTCTTCTCTCATATTAATTAATAAAAATATTTCATTCAATAAGAATTGAAATTACTGAACTTAAGCCTGATTAAGAAATTATTTCTGATTAAAATTCACTACAGTTCAATTAAATATAAAAAATGTCTCATTTAATTCATCATGGGCACTTGACACAAATATGTTCACTTGGCGATCACTGTTCACTTGGCAATTACAGCTTCAGAATGCTGGAAAGTGAAGTCAACTGTAGAAAGCAAAAACAAAGTAACATAAAGCCACTACAATAATACTTATATGTATGTACCGATGGTGCATCGAATAAGTAAAAATAATTAATGTGATGATCGTAAAAGATAAGTAAGAAAAGTTAAACATACTTAGGTAGAGTGATATAACTTCGTGCTAGCCTAAATAGAAAATGGAAAAACAGAAAATTAATAGTGATACTTACAAATGTGTTTGCCAAAGGTAAATCAATAATTGTATACACAATCAATTCTCATATTCCATTTCATAGAAATTTAAGTTAAATAGCTGATGTTAATAATAATCTCTACCCCAGTAGATAGACATGGGTGCTGATGAAGTGCGTGGCTGCACAGAAAAATATCGGTATTTCCCCCAGCTAATAAAGTCTAGTTTAATTTTTCTTCTCTTCTTTAGAAACTCACATTAATTAACAAAAATATTTCATTCAATAAGAATTGAAATTACTGAACTTAAGCCTGATTACGAAATTATTTCTGATTAAAACTCCCCTCATAACTTTATTCACCACTATCGTAAAATAATGAAACTTGAAACATAATGAGACCTCATCGAAGTTATGAATGATAGATTCCTTAGTATGGAGATGTAAAAGGTGACTGACTGACTCACACATCAATATTATAAGACCCTTCCGTTATAGCTGGAACATTTTTGAGACTCTGCATTTCTAATCAGGCGGTGGGTCCACGTCCGCAAAAGTTTAAAGTTATATTTTATGATAGAGAGCTTTCATTTGGTATACAGGAAGACCTAGGTAATCTGCTAACTAGATAATTTGGAAAACTAAATATTTTAATCAACGAATGGCGTAGTCGCCCGCTGCAGTCTGTATATCCGATAGTTTTCATGGATGGCATGTTTTTAAAAGTCAAAGAGGACGGACATTGCGTAAGTACATGCATGTATAACATATTAGGCATATATCAAAATGGCAAAAGAGAAGTATTAGGTTTTTATTTGGCTGAAAGAGATGGTGCTAACTTCTAGACAAGACTATATATAGTTAGCTAAAATACAAAAAGACGTAACTAACAAAAAAAAAAATCAAAATCGATTTGTTGATTGTTTGTTATGAATGACATTCTGCGATCAAAAACTACGCTTTTGATTAAAAAAACCAAAGGGGCGAAAGTAGAAGTGTGTTCATTTAATAAATTCAAAAACAAGTAAATACACATTTTTTGCCAACAATATATGTACATGTGTATAATGAAATGTTTTTTTAATAATTGAATGTACGACTTATTAAAAACTATAGTAGTCTGGGAACATATAGTTTTCAGTTTACAAAGCTTTTTGCTTCTCTATATTATATTTTTGTTAGTTACGCCTTTTTGCCTTTTAGCTAACGATATGTATATATTTTTGCTTATTCAAAAGTGTGATTAATTACGTCCAACAAATTTTAGCCTTCTGTTTAATCATTAAAGTAAAGTTTACATGCATTTTAAGCACTGGCAACTGCAAAGTCTTCAATTTAAAAAAGTGGGCGGGTAAACGCCCTTAAAAAGTTAGAGCTATATTTTAGGTGAGTAACGAACTAGAAAAACCTGTAAATGAAAAATGTTTAACCAGGTTCCCGTCAAATGAGATGACAAAATAAAATGCATAAAAAATTGTATTTGTGGATATTATGCTAAACAAAACTTGGTCGAAATTTTGATCTCAGTACTTTTTCTTAAAGGCCGAAATTTTGGATAGAAACTTGCCACTTTTCCACATTTATATTTTCGTAAGGATATTAATTATATACAACATACAAGATATTTTAAATTGGGCAATTAATTTTTATTAAGTATTGAGTAAAAGTATAATATAATTTTTAAATGCTATATTATATAACAATATAGTAACACTATGCGACAAATGAAAACTTTTATAAAACACAGTATAGCTTCAATAGTACATATTACCAAAGTGTAATAAAACCCTATACGCAGCTTATATAGTTTGGTGACCAATTTTTTAATATGGGCCTCCAAAGATGTCGAAAATCAGTGCGCCCTCAAAAAATGGAGTCATCAGTTTTTGGCTAACAGCTAATTCAGACTTGGTGATATCGCTAAAATGTATATGGCAATAATGTACCTAAAAGTCCACAAAATAAAAAAAATTATTTCTTCGTGGAATTTTTTTTTTTTTGCAAAACTAAATGAAGACAATTTTTAAAAGGAGCTTTATGCAACAAGTCTCAAATTTGCCGAATTGCACAAATGACAATTTTAAGAGTTCTAATGAAAACCCTTAATTTATTTAAGTATGTATATACATACATACATACATCGCACTATTTTTTTTACAAAATTTGAAACCTTTTTAGAATATTTCTGCTTAAGTTGAACTAAAAATTCTCATTGCTATAATTGTTACGTGGTAGAGTCCATATAAATGTCACATGTTGGCTATTAGATTTTTAAACTAATCTTGATTTCTTCTTATAAATAAATATTTTCGTTAAAGCAAATTTAAGCAAAATTATTGTTTAAATTAAATAAATATTTGGCAACATACAGACAATCGCGTTGTAAATTTTCCATGACTTTTTTTTTGTCTCAATTACTTTACGATGCGTGATCTAGAGTCGTTTATACACATGCATACATACTATGTATGTATGTATGTATATGAAAATTTTTGTCACATTTTTATTGTACAGAACTAAATTACGAGTACAATCAAATAAACAATTCAAGAATAATTATATCTAAGCAAATGTAGATACTCGTATAAACAATTGTTTGCATGTATGTATGTATGTATGTATATTTAATTGCCTTATCGCTATAAGGCAACACCTAACCCAAGTTAAATAAATCTAATCAAATATAAAAAGCACAGACAAACGAACTTTTAGTGAAAAACACGCACACACACACACACACCCACACGCACACATCTACACCGAGAAAATGTTTTCATAATTCCTAAATTGCTGTTAGTAAAAAAGCAATTGCAAAATTTTTAAGACCAAAACGTGTCTGTTGAATATTCTTTTAAATAAATATTCACTATCTTGAATGGCGACAAAAAAAAAAGTATTGAAAAACAATGATTTTTGTTGGATGGATGGTGGCATGTTAGTTATACTGGTGTTCTCAATGATACTCGCCTTGAAGACGTTTATGTTCCAAGCGGAGTGTTGTTTTTAATACTTTGGGAGCTAAAGGTCTGCTCTTATAAATTTTCAAATATTTATGCACTTAAAATGTAAAAAACCACAAGCTGCGTGTAATGTATACGCACATGACAACGATTACAAGTGCACGTACGTACGTATGTATGTATGTGCGTATGTATGCAGTATGTCTAAACAAAAGTGTAAAAACAAATACTCGTACATCGTTTGAAAACAAAACCTGAGATAAGATGCTGGAAACTAGTGCGCACCAGTGCAGCCAGAGTAGGGGATTTGTCCCCAAAATGGGGATTTCGCCTGTAATTTGGGGATGGAAGTTCGTTGGGAGGGATTTGGAGATTTTTCATTTTGAGCTCTACGAGGGCGGTTCGGAAACTTCTTAGCCTATCAATGAAAGAGAATAGTTAGTTTTTCAAAATTATTTTTATTTTTCAATATAATCTCCTGAAACTTCAATACACTTAGTCCAACGCTTTTCTAGCAATTCTATCCCTTGATTAAAATAGTTTTCCTCAAGGTCTTCAAAATAGTGGTTTACAACTGTAATTGCATCTTCATTTGGGGTAAAACGCTTGCCAGCAAGGAATTTTTTTAGATTTGGGAACAGGTAAAAGTCACTGGGAGCCAAATCAGGAGAAAAAGGTGGGTGGTCAAGCAACTCGTACTTTAATTCGTTGATTTTAGCCATTGTTAAAACACTCTTGTGCGCTGGTGCGTTGTCTTGATGAAAAATAATTTTTTTGTGTTGTAAGCCAGGACGTTTTTCTCGAATTTGTACATTTAATTGATCCAAAAGGTTGCAATAGTACTCTGAATTTATTGTTTTACCCTTTTGCAGATAGTCAATCAATAAAATACCTTTGAAGTCCCAAAAAAAAACCGTTGCCATAACCTCTATAAGCCGATTGAATTGTTTTTGCCTTCTTTGGGGCACTTGCTCCAGCTTCAGTCCATTGTTTGGATTGTTCTTTTGTCTCTGGAGTATAGTGGTGGATCCATGTCTCATCAACAGTTATGAAACGGCGCTTAAAATCCATTTTATTTCGCTTAAAACGATCCAAAGAAATGTTCATTCTTATGCGTTTTTCGTCGACTGTTAACAAATGCGGCACCCATCTTGCAGAAAGCTTTTTCATCTGTAGTTTTTCGTGCAAAATTAAATGGACTCGATCATTTGAGATGCCCATGATATTAGCTATTTCACGCACTTTTATTCGTCGATCATTTAATACCATATCATGCACTTTGGCTACAACTTCTGTTGTTGTTGCTGTTTTTGGACGTCCACTACGTGGTTCATCTTCAATGCTTGTACGACCACGTTTAAATTCAGCAACCCAATTTTTACTGTTGCATATGAAGGAGCACTTTCACCTATACATTCACCATATCATTATGAATTTCTTGTCCCGATAAACCTTTTTTATGTAAATATTTAATGACACCACGCATTTCTAATTTTTCCATTGTTAAAAAATCGCGGATGCGTCTTTTGTGAACACCTGTTTCTATATGAAGGAGTTGCCAGATCGAAACAAAATTTAACATGTGTTCATAGCAGAGATGGAAGTTTCCAAAACACTTAACTTTTTTCTGTTTATACCGCGCTTTTTGTGCTAGGCTAAGAAGTTTCCGAACCGCCCTCGTAACATCACTTTTTATTATATTTTATGTTAATACAATCAGGGTGACCGATGACATTTTTCAAAAAGTGGCACCAAACAGGGGCTTTATTAAAAAAAGGGGCAACATTAAAAAAAAACAAGACAACTATACTAAACTTCTTATTTTTAATGTATTATTATATAATTTACTTAAAAAAAAGGCGGAGAAAAAGTGGCAAGGCAGTCGAAAAAATAGCAATTTGCCACTTTAGTCGGTCAAACGGTCACGCTGAATACAATACTAGGCCAGCAAAAAACTTTGCCTACTAGAATGCAAAAAAGTGTATGTACTCCTCAGTCGTAAGTACTTACAATTTGACTGAATAACCCATTATTTTTGTTTGAGAAGTTCAAAAAGTATGCGGTACCATATACTTTTTGCCTACAAACATGCAAAAGTTAATATATTACTGATTGCCTAAAAGTACTCAAAGTTTAATGGGTTATTTTTTGCTTACAAATATGCAACATTTTATAGATTAATTTTTGCTTAAACTTATTCTAAATTAATTTGTTAGTTTTTCTAATTAAAATAATTTTCACGATCAATAAATTTTTCTTTAGATATATTTCCTTATTAACTAGAAAGCACTACAATAAGTACTTTCACGTAATGATATAAATAAGTTCTTATTTCATTCATTACATGTCAGTCATTATTATGCACATAAAATAATTACATAAATAAGTATCAGTCATTACTTTGTAAGCCATTAAAAGAGTACCACCCATTACAAAATTTCGAAAATTTTTTGCTGGGCCGCATCATTTTAAAATTATATCAAACAACAATATTGACAAAAATTAGGATTTTTCTTTTGAAATGAAGATTTTTTGGGGACAGGACGTTTTAGATTGGGGACAAGATGCAACATTTTTCTGGCAGCACTGGTGCGCACATGTAAATATACCTCCACAACTGTTGCACTAATTTAACTGAAAATGTTGAATTTTGAAAACCCAAATATTTTCTTTTAGGTCCCATTTATCTATTGTATAATTTTCTATTTTAAATGAGTAAGAAAATATTTGTTGAGTTTATTAAGAGTGTGTTGTATTTAAGTAATCACACAATCTAAACACAATGAGGAGGGAATTAGAGCAAAACAAAAAAAAAACACCAGAAAAATAATTGTGCAAACATGTCCATCTAATATGTTTAAAGTTTTATAGCCTGTGACATTTTATACTCATGCATAGGTGTATATAATGTATTACATATGCATGTATTCATATTTTAATCTTGTAATATATTCTTGCAAATAGTGTACATTACTGCATTTTGCAAACGAACATTACATATGAGAACAAACTGTTTATACTATCCCAATTGACCTGAGATTTGATAAAAACGAATGCTCACTAAAGCGAAGAAATTTCGAAGCAAAATTTTTCGATATTTGTTCGCAAATCTAAAAAAATTCGAATGTTCGCCAAAGCTTCGAACTTCTATCGATAGTTTTTCGAATGTGTGACGGTAGCAGAGTGGATGTGTGCTAGCCTGTTAGAGTAGAGGTACCAAGTTCGAGCCATGACAGGGCAGTATGTTGGTTAAAAAATAAAATAAAAAACTCACTTACATACGTATGTATGTGTACCCTCTAGTCAGCCTGCACCCATATGTCTCTATATCAACACTCTTTTCTCTAGCGACAACTGCACTAGTTAAAATGTCGACAACTTTCCTTTTGTGCGCGAGTAGAGATACGTTAGAGACAGCAGTTCTAGCGTATTTCTGGTGACTTTATCAATGAATGCGTCAATACTCGTAGTTTGTTTTTATTTTTTATTATGCTATGCTAAATAGTGCTAAAGTTTACTGGTAGATTTGCAATGATAACCCTATGTTATATGTCAATGTGCGATTACATTGGCTGGTTACACCTAGTCAGTAATACTATTGACAGCGTCTCTAGTTAGTAAATCACTACAATTTTAATATTGACATCGAGCGAGGAAATATCGATATTGCAGACAGTGAATATTTGGTGCCAATGTCTCCATGTGGTCCCAAAAGAACTACTTAGTCAGTAGTGCTACAGTCTAGTGGTGGATTTTCAATGAAAAGATAATGTTAAATGTCAATAGATGATTACATTGGTTGGCGTACACCTGGTCAGTAGTACTACTTTGAGTATTAGTACTACTGACAATGTCACTAGTAAATCACTACAATCTTACTATTCGCATTTTCTGCAGGGTAATAATTGGACAGAAAAAAATTTGCCACGATAGCCTAGTGGATGTGTAGTAGTCCGTTAGAATGGAAGGTACCATATTCAAGCAGCATAAGTTAAGATGTTAAAAAAAATTAATAAAATAATATAAGTAAGTTAAAATAAATAAATTAAAAAAATAAAATTACTTTTTACTTTTTCTGTTGCCTTTTTGCGATATCGAAATTAGTTCAATATTTGATATTGCTAGCGAAGCTACGAGATCGAATGTTTTTTTGAAACAAAACTGAGCGACAGATGAACTTTTTTTGATTAATTGTTGACTGTCACTCTCGATAGTGTTATACGATAAATGTTCGCGATGTATTCTAAATCGATATCAATGACGAAAGTCTTGGTCAACTGGGATGGCTAATTGATTTTAATCTATCTTCTGTTCCGGCGTTCGTTTAGATTAATCTCCGAAGGCGCTCAACCGATTCCAATGAAATCTGGTGGGTTTGTATGGTTGGAAAGATATAATAATTTTGGAACCAATAGACAAGATATAAATTCTTATATACTTTCAAGAAAAATTCTTTCAATATTTTTTTCTTTCTTGATTTGACAATCATTTGTATGGAAAAAAATTTTTGTTCTAATTTTGAGTAGTGCCGGAAGGAATATTCTGACACTAGATCTAAAAATGAGTGCTGAAAATTAGAGCCGAGTCGGACAATGTTTTGGGACACCGCGCATCGAGGTGAAAGGTCATACAGTACCCTTTGGATAACATCAACTAATTAAAACCACGACTGTTTGAAGCTTGTCAAATTTTTGACTCTTATGAATGTGCAAACTTAACTAATACTATTGATACTAAAGTTTAAAGGATTTTTTATCTAAATATATGAAATATTAACGTTACTGACTGACTGACTGATATATGATAGCTAGCTAGCTTACTACAGCTAGAGAGCTGAAATTTAGTGTTCCTCTTACGATGTAAAGATCCACTTAAGGATTCTTGAAAATTCAAAGGTTGTAGAAGGGGCAAAAAAGGTTAAAATCGGTATCGTTATATCTCGGAAACTATAACAGATAGACGTACGCGTTTTCGGTATTTATTTGTTATATTGTAAAATATCCAAAATATGTCCTTTTTTTGCAATAGAAGCATTTTCAGTATTTTAGAACTAATTTTATACGCGCGACCTTTACGAGCACATGAAAGGAACTGAACAGAAAAATATAATATTTAACTAAATTTCTATATTTGGCGATTTTTTTTCATTTTAGCGATTTTCTTTCATTTTGGCGATTTTTTTTTTCATTTTAGCAATTTTTCCGTTATTTTTGCGATTTATTTTAGTCTTAGAAATTTTGTTTTTTAATTTGGTGTTTTTTTCGTTTTGGCGATTTTTTTTTGTTTTTGGCAATTTTTTTCGGTTTGGCGATTTTATAATTTTTTGATTTTTTAGTTTTACCGTTTTTGAAAATTTCAAGAGTTTTGCTCTTACGGTTTCCAAGATACAACAAGTTGTCAAAATTGCATATTCAAAATTGCATTAACTGATGGAACACCCTTTAATTTAAATTTTTAGAAATTTTAGTGTTAATTTCTGTCGTCTGTATAAAAATACACTAAACTTACAAATTTCAAGTGTATATACATATAATTGTATGTATATTACATGGGATTTTAACATTTTTCGTTGCTCGTTTTGGAACACCCTTTAATTTCCAATTCTCATGTATTTGTTGTTGTAGCGGCCAAAGGTCTACACACTGTGTCCAAATTTCAGGTCTCTAGCTCTTACTGTTCTCGAGAAAATACTAATATAGTTTTAGACATAATTAATTTTACATAACACAAAAAGTTAAAGTTTTCCAACCCTGGAAACGTCTTTTTAATTTTTTTATATATTTTTTTAATTTAAAATACCAATTTTAGTCGTACTGAAGTGTAAAATAAGTTTATTTATTAAAAAAATAAAAATTTGTTTTCGGTAGTTACTTTTATATGGCAAAATAAAGTTTAAGTTTGCCAGCTCTGCAATCGTCTGCTCGATTTTGCTGAATTACAATACCAATCTATTTTGTAAAATTTCTGACACACCAGTCCAAGAACGAATTCTCTAGCTTTTCTGGGAGCTTCGAAAAACCGATTTCAAATACAGACAGACGGACAGATGGACATCGCTTATTCGCCTTCCCTATGCATAAGGATCCAGAATATATATATTTTATGGGTCGCTTATTGATATTATAGAAATTACAAACGGAATGACAAACCTATATATACCCTTTTACCATTTTTCTGGTAAAGGGTATAAAAAAAGAATGCCATATTGGTCAATTACTTTCTGTGTCCACGCCAGATACAGGTAAAAATATCCACAAACTGGTATTGGGTGATCATCTGCTGAGGATGCGCGAGTTAGCTGATATAATAGGTACGAGTATCTCAAAATGTGTTATATCGCATACCGACCAAAAATTTGAAGATGATAAAGCTGTGCGCAAGATGCGCCCTGCATTTTCTCACAACAGAAGAGCCGACCTCGTATAAAAAGTACACTTATTATTTTTAAATAATAAACTTAATCAAAAACTGACCAGATGTGTTGAAAATAAACTGTATCATAATGTTTTTTTTCCACCTTAGTGTACACTTATTTATCAGGCAACAGATATAACTAACCCTAGGGACATTTAAATAATGAAAGCAAAAAAAAAAAAAAACAGTAACAAATTCAAAAGCAAAAGAATTTAAATCCGTAGAGTCACTTAACAGAAAATAAAAATAAAACTACCACTATTTGGTATTGCATACAACAAAGTGTCCTTAAGTACACTACAATTGACATTTGCACGCCCTCATTGTAAGTGTTGACACTTGCGGTTAGCATCATGACAACATAATCTTACTATTTAAAATCTTAAAAAAATAACAAGGACACAGCAAGGCAATTATTTGTGGTAGAGCAATTATCACCCCATAAAAACAAGAGCCAAACAAAACGTTATGAAAGTCACAATTACAATAAATATGTTTAAAGCATTTTGCATTTAAATAAAAACTCGTGCTGCTCATTTCTTCTTAAATATAAAGGAATGTATATATGTATGTACATATGTATGTAAGACAGAATTTGTTATTGTTTGTCACACAAGTGCGTTGAACAAATATCCTGGGAAACATTTGTCTAGCAGACAAAAGGCATGAACTTTAATGTTAAACTAAAGTTTCATCATGTTTGGTAACAGAGTTTGAGTATAAGAATAAATACTCGTATACATCCAACAACAAAGGTAAATAAAAACAAAAAATAAATTTGTTCAAATATGTAAGTATATGTATAAGCGAATGAAAACTTGAAATAAGAAAAACAATCGGATATGTAATTCCTTTTATGACGCACTTGGGAGTTTCCCACAAAATTGTTGCTGAAACCAAAAAATAAAAAATTATCTTGGCGAAAAAGTGTATGCTTGTTCTTTCATATTTGTGTATATACATAAGTTTATTTGCCAGATTTAGTTATGTTGATTTATTCTAATCTCCTTGGAATTCACACACTTTAATATGTTTCTGAGCTAAACTTGACCATGACTCGAAGTTGCCAACAGTGAAACATAAAGTTACGCAGTTGCATAAGATATTATGAGTTTCTTTTAAGCGAATTTGTCTTATAGCAAACTTAATAATAGTACGTCTAATTTGAATTTAAATTTGAAAACTTGTAAGGGAGTTTAAGCTATGTTGTAGTTTCATGCTCTATAGGAAATTATTTTTGAGAATACGCCATCGCCCAAATAGTGCTCTCACAATTTTATATCTCTTTTTATGGAAATGCTATTAAAATTATCTGAATATGTTTTTATAATTATTACTTAAACACCTTTTTCATACGGAAAGTTTACTTTCACACACAAAGTCTTAATTCAGCTGGGTGCAAGACAGAGGGAGGAATACTTTCTCTTTCTAATGGGTCGACTTTCTCAACATCATACTGTGTCTACAATAAAATGCTAAATATTAATGGGGATGGACACGTCCAGTTTTCGTAATTTAAGGCTGTGCCACAAAAAAGTGTGCAAGTTCTTGTAGGAATCGATTTCATACAATTACACGGAAAATATTTAAATAAAAATAAATAAATTCAAATAGAGGGTGTTTTTTAAAGAGTTGCACAAGTTTAAATCATATTAAAACAATTAAATATATTTTTAATATCAATGAAACGGGCTTTATTTGAAAGAAAATTTTATGAAATTAATGTTTAAATATGATTTCTGCCATGTGGCCGCCACGGCTGGCGTGTAGAAGGCGCAATCTGGAACACCAATTTTCAACAAGTTTTCGCAGCATTTGCAGCTGAATTTCGTCCATAACTCTTCGAATGTTGATTTCCAGGTGTGCAATTGTTTGTGGTTTATCGAAGTAGACAAGTGACTTAACATAACCCCAAAGAAAATAATCCAATAATGTTAAATCACACGATCTTGGTGGCCAATTAATTGGGCCATTACGTGAAACTGTTTTTCCATCAAAAGTTTCTTTGAGTAAATCAATTGTAGCGCCCGCTATGTGATATGTGGCTCCGTCCTGTTGGAACCACATATCAGCAAGATAAATGCAGGTACGAAAAAATGTCGAATCATGTTCCTATACCCTTCACCACTGACAGTAATATTCTGACCATCATCGTTTTTGAAGACATATGGGCCAATGACTCCGCCAGGTCATAAAGCGTACCAAACAGTAATTTTCTGTGGATGTAATGGTATTTTGACAAAAACTTTGTAGATTCTCCTCACTCCAAATACGACAATTCTGCTTATTTACTTACACCCATTCAACCAGAAATGGGCTTCATCGGAAAATAAAATTTTGAATGGAAATTTTGATTAAAACTTTCAACAATTTGCACGCGTTGCTCTGGTGTAAATCGATTTATAATGAAATTCCAAAGCAAACTAAACAAAAAGTTACTATCAGCTGTTAAATGCGTGCTGAAATAAAGCAGTGATGTCAACACAAAGTTGTGACACTCTAAAATAAATACGCTTTTTTATATGAGCATCGTCCTTTTCTGATAATATGCATAACCAAAATAATAATTGTTATAAAAAATATTTAATAACAAAAATTAAAAATTTTAAGAACCCCCCATATATCTAGAAAAGATGTGATATCTTCTAAACGGCTGGACTGATTTTCTTCAAGCATAGTTAAGAACCTTCTCGATCAAGTCACCTTTCAAACAGAAAAAACTAAATTAGAATCGGTCCAACGGTTTGGGCTGTACGTGGACACGGACAGACACACAGATACGCAGATACACAGATACACAGACACACACTACAAACTTATAACACCCCTTTTTTTGGTCGGGGGTTAAAAATATTCTGCCTTATCGTGGTTGGCGTATTTCAAATACGCCTGCGACTGTTTGGTAATAGATTAAAGAAGACTTCAACAGTTTTTCTTTAATCTATTACCAAACAGTCGTAGTTGTTTTTGAAATACGCCAACCACGATAAGGCAGATTGACCTACGTATATACCTGATAAATTTTTATCATGACAACAATCAAACTTTATTTTGAAAAATAGTTTTTTTTCGTATATTTTTTGCTGTTTTCCTATATGGTACCTCTTTTAGACACACAAAGTTTACTTTGCAAAGTCTTCATTCAGCTGTGTCTAAGACAGAGGTAGGAATACTATCTCTTTCTGTCTTTCTCCCAGCTGAATTAAGGCTTTGCAAAGTAAACTTTCCGTGTCTAAAAGGGGTATGGAATACGACATTTGCCATGACAAAAATATATTAGGTATAGACGTAGGGTTACGGATGTCAGAATCACATTCTGTTTGAAATTGACTAGAAATCATTTCGAGGCATAATTTTATGCAATTGAAAATTCTTAATATAAAGTCTCATAATTCAATGGTTTAGAGAACCGTATATTTTTTTATAAGTAACATATGCAAAAAGCGGCAACACTGATCAGGAATAACCACATTGTTCTAATATGAAGTGTATGATATAAACAAAATTATACCATAAAAAAGATTCGAGTAAGTTAAAGTTGTTAAATAAATATATTTATGTATTTCTAAACCTTTTTTGTTTTGTTGCATTCTTTGCCAAAATACTTAAGCAAAAGAAAATATGTATGTATGTATGTATGTATGTAAAAAAAAAATTAAGAAAAACTGTTGTGGCTATAAATTCTTTAGCAAAAGTTTTATTTTCATGAGCGTCACCAAAGCGACAATATAACCATAACATTATTTGGCATTTTGTGGCATCCTAAGATGCTGTTAAATCGTAAATATTAGCTGCAAATTACATCATAAAATCATTTCATTCGATTTGACGTTTATTTGATATAAAGGCATTTATTTTGTATGAGCATATGTACACACTGTACTCAAATGTATGTATGTACATATGGCACGATATATGTATATTTTTGTATATCGTTTCATATATGTTATAACAGCAAAGAAAGCTTAAGCGACATAGTTTTGGAACTTAATTAATTAAGATCGTAAATAATCGATTTTCGTCAAAAGACTTAAGTTCGAAAATTATGTCGCTTAAACTTTTTTGGCGGTTATAGCACGATGTGTTGCAATGTTTAACATATTTAATTAACTCATATTATATATTGTTATTTACACATTTTACAAAATAAATACAATTAGAAAAAAAAAATATTTTAATACTAAATTTTTATTAAGTATTTGACCAAAAGCAAGCAAAGCAAAAATATTTAGTATAATAATGTTAAGTGCCCCCATATTCTGATTAAGGAAAAGAAATGTGTATGGGGGAGGTAAGAAGAGGATAATTAAAATAATCAATAAACCCAGCAGTGACCAACTTTGAACCTGTAAATATAATAAACGGTCATTCGAAATGAAAAATCATAAGAGAAACTTAAAAATTATTTTAAAATACCTGTCGAATGATACCCATTTTGATATAGTTTTTATATTAGTTTTTTCGTATTTACAAAATGTCTCTGGCGGTCTGTTGGCCACCATATTCAGTTTTGTCTGCTGTCATATCTTTAGTAACACTCTCAGGATTAAGACAAATCCATTGATGTAATAATCATCAAAGTCGGTCCACGTGTTTGGTTTATATAGTGCCGCAAAGGAACACACATACATACATACATAGGCTGCTAAAGATCATACCCTTCTTTGCGTCGCGCAGCCGGGTAAAACAGGAACAAATTCAGTTTAGTGAATCATCAACCAAAAATAACAATAATAATAAATTGCTTATGTGACAGAAAGTTAAGGAACAAGAAAAAGAATTACATTACAAGGTTGTCGTCGACCCATATTTTCCCCGTTATGTACGTCTGAGCTTTTCGTAGGAAATCTCCAGAAAAAAAATGTTAAATACTTTATGTGATAAAAAATTTAACAAATAAAACAAAATTCCTGAAACGATGTGGCTTACTAAATTTTTTTGCAAAGCCTGTATTTTATGGATCTTAGATTTTTATAAAAAGTGAACATTGTAAAACTTGGAATTAACGCTCTTTAGATATAATATAAGCATAATGGGTAATGTGCAAGATCGTGTCACTTATAGAGCTTAGGATGTTTTTCAAGTTTCTAAAGAATCGGTTAAGCAGAAGTACATGAAATATAATATTAAATTTTAATAGGTGTACCCTCCCCCCCCCCTCCACTCCCCGGTACTTTTGTAACCATATCAACAAATGAAATTCATTAGCCTATTAGATAACAATCGGTCTAAAAATTATGCTGTGAAGTAGCACATATAAAAAAAATAAAATGGAATTGAAAGCCTATAAATTTTTTTAAGTAGATTAAAAATTTATAAATGCCTTGACAAATGATTATACAGTCCATAAATGCATTTGGAACTAGAGATGGGCACGTGTCTAACACGACATGACCTGAACACGAATACCAAGATATCCAACACGTACAAAATATGCACGCGAAAAAGTTTCCCAACACGAAACTGCACAACACGCACGAAATCAAACTTAATAGCAAAAAATAATTTTTATGTTATAATAGATTTCAGGAGTCTAATCGTTGCTTTCGACAATGTTCTGATTCGATCACGTTTTTTCAGTTTGAGATTGTGGCATTTGATATCGAAGCATATTATTACATTGTTCGATAGCGAATGCCATAATCTCAAACTGAATAAATGTGATCGAATCAGCTCGTTATCGAAAGCGACGATTAGACCCCAAAACTTTAAGCTTAAGAGACCCATGCACGGTACGACTCGAACACTCACGAAATCAGATTTTCTGTTACGAATACTTCGTGTTGAGTGAAGCTTATTCGTGCCATGAAAAAACACCACATGTGCCCATCTCTACTAGATATGTATTCATATATTTATTTATTAAATGTTACAAATTTAATCACAAATTATATCACAACAAATTTTAAACGAGAATAGTAACAAAGACCTTCAGTCGTTGCAGTGACTAGAGTCTATGGCGGGAATCGAACCCACAACCTCAACACTGATAGGCTAGCATACTACTAACTAGCCTACCGAGGCGCCCTGTATGCGCGTAATTCAATTCTTAGGGAAGCAAGACTCGACAGGAATAGAAAATAGAAATTAATTAATAAATATGAAATTGTAATTTACAGGGTGTGAAACATATAGATACGTATTTTTCGCGCTTCAAAGCATTTGCGAATTAAACTGTAACTTACTCATTTGTATGTATGTATATCGTTACCTAAAATGCTAACAAAAAATTCTAAATCGAGTTTTTGATTGATTATAATGAATGTTATTAAGCTGCATATCTTGACAAAATTTTACACTTCTATAATCAAAAATTTCTTAACAAAAAAAAAAAAAAACAATGATTTGTTTAGTTTTTTGCAAAATTATAGTTTTGTTAGTTGCGCCTTTTTGCATTTTAGCTAACGACATGGATATATGTTCATACGATCTGGAATCACAAATCATGCATTATTTCACTCTACATTTTTGTCATGAAATTTTTTTTGGACTTAGAATATTATACCTGATTTCATGATAATAATTCTGGCACTTATGCCAACCAGAGAACAGCAATGAGTTGTAAAAAAGTGTGTAGAGTTGATTCATGACTTAGAATTTCTTCTACTTATGCGCACTCATACTTATTGCAATGTTGTCTATGAATCATATTCACTCGAAAGTTTTAAGTACGCATCGTACCCATACTTAGCAACATTTATGACGTTGTTAATTTCGACTCTCCTTAACTCAATACCTATGGACGACACAAAGTAAGTATTATTCATAATGCGAACTTCGCATACGAACACTAAAGTTCTCATTATGTGTTTCTCTGTTGCTTTTTTTTTGGTTTTTTTTTCAGGAATTGAAAAACAATCCTATTTACTAATATTGTATACTACTTGCAAACTGTTTAATGACTATCACCCTTATGCAAAAACGATTGTTAAACTTAAAGTTGGTTTAACAAATGAATTTTGTATGGCAAAACCGGTTTTAAAGCATGCTTTAACTTTAACAATCGTTTTTGCATAATAGCATAATCTTTTAAATAAACATACGTACATGAGTTGAGTGAGCTGAATCAATGTGAGTAGTATAACTATTTTCCTGAAATTAGAAATCAAACTGAGGTGGTTTATGAGTGTGAGTGTGGTATCACTATGATGTCGACGTCGCATTCATATTTATTTCAACCTATACTTATAAATCAATGTCATCGTGAGTATGCGCAAATCAGAGTAGTTGAGTTTAAATGATGTCTACTCACTTATGTATCTTTAAAATTTCATTAGTTAGTATGAATAGCGAAAATACTATTCATTGCCTATCACTGATGCCAACCAAAAGAAATGAAGACATACGAGTATAGTACACACACACTTTAAAATTCAAAAATTTAACCAATCTATGAACATTAAATAGCAAACCATATTCTGGTTGGCTTGTAATTTGCTTGAATTGTTGGCTTAAATTGTGTTTAAGCCCCCTTTGGTGAATGTAAAGACATACCGGTTTGCTTTTATGGTTTCCACAGTCATTCGTACATACTCGTACGAGTATAACAAAAAATATAGCAATGTTGCATGTTGTGATGGCTGAATAAGTACCTCAGTGGCATTACGATACAATACACGTACATTAACCTCTCATTCTTCACGAAATATTTATATTGTATGTATAAGAAGAAAGAAAAAAAAAATACATAACAAATACAAAATGGCTGTGAAACATGTCATTATTTATCAGAGTAGAAACGGAAAAGGAAAAGGAAAAAATATTTTATCATGCAGGTTTGCACGTCAATTTCGAATAATATTAATTTAATAAGAAAAAGAAGACTTTTTAACATGATCGAAGAAAGCACGTCTACAATGTTATATTTAAAACTATATACATACACACATTAATACATCCATATACATACATATACCATATAGTTATTACAAAAAAGGAATAAATTTAAAAACCAAAACTTTGAATCATGCACCAATTAAGATTTCTTATTTTTTTTTCTTGAATAAAATGAGAAAAACTTGCAGTCATGCGTTCAAAAACAAAACATAAGCTCAAAACTTAAAAAACATTTAACCAAATTCAGCATTTTATCATGCATAACAGTTTGTATTTTGAAATCCTACCGCTTGGATCCAATAAATCAGAGAAATCATCTAAATTTGGTGACGAGCAAAGTTCAGCTTCAGTATAGTTTCCTTTAATGATAAGTTTTGAAAACATAAATTAATTAATTTTATATATTTTGCCAAAATGATTAGTATTATAAAACAAGAAATCAATTGCAAAATATTAATATGCACATATGTATGTTCTCGTGTATATTCTTGGAAGTAAATGAAAAAAAATTAAATAAGAACTTAGTACAACTATTAAAGAGAATTTAAATACATATTACATAATTGTTTCAGATATTATTTATAATATAATTTATTATAAACTGTTCGAATAGCCTAGAAAGATTTGACTAGCGGAACATGCCATTGCCTTAATATAGAAAAGCCCTAACTCATTATTTTTGTTTTTAAATCGAGTTTTTTTGTATATTTCGATAGAAGAACACCTAATGTAACGAAAAATTCAAAAATTAAAAAATAATTATTTTTTACCTTTATTAAGGTAAAACTGCAAAATATCTCGGTGTTATCCTTGATTCAAAGCTGAGTTTTAAAACTAATATTTTAGAGAGATTGAAAAAAGCAACAATTTCACTCTATCTTTGCAAAAAATTTATTGGAAAAAATCGTTCATTGGATCTATACTGCAATATTGCGTCCAATTTTCATGTATGGGATCTTTGTATGGTGTCCGTCCCTGGATAAAAAGACGTATCTACATATCTTACACAAGGTTCAAAGACTTGCATCCTTGTATATAACCAGTGCTCTTCGCACTACTTCTACGGATGCTCTTTCACCTACTACCATTGGACTTAGTAGGGAAGGACTTGGCAACGCCCTCGACAATCCGTCTTCGTTGTACCTCTTAGTGGAACGGAAATTGAACCGGCCACTGTAGAATACTCGATGATTAAGCTTGGGGATGGAGGATTGACCAAACGTCCCCTGCTCTACTACACGAACGTCTTTATAAAACCTGGATACCATCCACAGAATTGTGGATGAGTGGAACTCCAAGTAGAAGAAAAAGTGTGGACTTTTATATGGATGGCTCCAAAACAAAAGAAGGTGTGGAATATGGAGTCTTTTCAGGGGCTTTAGGTCTTCGTATTGCAAAGCGACTTCCGGATCACTGAAGTGTCTTCCAGGCAGAGATCCTTGCTATAAGAGAAGTTGCGAATTGGTTGTAAGTGAATGTCACTTCAATTACTTTGATTAACATATACACCGATAGTTGAGCAGCTATTACGGCCCTCGAATCCCCGCTTCTGAGAACAACAACAGCCTTCGACTGCCGATCATCTCTAAATGAGATGACAGAGCAGTTTGATATTAGGATCATTTGGATCCCGGGGCATAGAGGCTTTCAGGGAAATTCTAAGGCTGATGAGCTTGCTAGAATTTGGACAACCTTACACGTGCCACCAGATTTGGAATGTGTAGGTTTACCCCTACTCTCTTGCAAACTCATGCTTAGGCGCAAGACAGAGGATGAAACAAATAGAAGGTGGGTCACAAGAAATGATTGCGTGATTACAAGGCAATTATGGACTCATCTAAATAGGAAGAATACGGCTTCTTTAATCTTGAAGAATAGGAAACAAATTTCGATTCTAGTGTCCATGCTAACCGAACACTGTCTCATAGGTAGGCATGCACAAAGGTTAAAGGTTGAATACAACAATTTTTGCCGTAGCTGCCAGGATATCGATGAAGAGGAAAATGTAGAACATTTTCTTTGTCACTGTGCTGGACTTGCAAGAAAGAGATTGGCCACAATTGGCGCTCTTGAGTTCAGGGAACTTTCTGACGTTGCTAGTGTTGAATTGCAACGTATTAACAGCTTTATATTGAGCTCTGGTTGGTTCAACGGTGGGGACTCCGCATAAGCAGAGTTTCCGTGGTATCACAATGGACCAAAACGGTCTAAGTGAGTCCGGGTTTCTGACTGCCACTCCTACCTAACCTAACCTAAGGTAACGATATGTATTTACGAGTATATATGCAAATATAGAACTCGGCAGAAGTACAAGATTTCGTTGGATACTTACGATGTAAATATGTACGAAATAAAAACTATAATCCCATATTTTTTTTCTAATTATGGGCCATTCGACTGATTTTAAATATGTAATGGGTGTTTTTTATTGAGGTATAGAACTTTAAGTTGGCATCACTTTTTTAACTGGCGGCCATTTTGTCAGCTGTCAAGTGATTAATATTTAGTTTGGTTTGCCATTTCATCATGAACAGGTTGACAAAAGAACAACGCTTGCAAATCGTGCAAATTTATTTCGAAAATAATGGTTCAGTTCGCGAAGTTTACCGCAAGCTCCGTCCATTTTATGGTCGACATAATCGTCCATCAGAGCAATTAATTCGGTTAACCATGGATCGTTTTCGCACTACGTTTACTCTATGTGATAATACGCATCCGCAGAGACGTCGAACAGTGCGCACCGAAGAAACAATTGCCGCTGTAGAGCAAAGTGTTGAAGAGGACCCGAATGAATCGATTCGCCACCGTGCACAGCAATTGGAGCTTTGTCCATCAACTTTATGGAAGATTTTGAAGATTTTGAATGTGGATGAGTTGTGGTTCCAACAAGACGGCGCTACATGCCACACAGCGCATGTCACAATCGATTTATTGAAGGAAACATTCGATGAGCGCATAATTTCGCGGAATGGACCTGTCAATTGGCCACCAAGATCGTGTGATTTGACACCATTGGATTATTTTCTTTGGGGATATGTGAAGTCGCTCGTCTACGCCAACAAACCAGAAACGTTAGGGGACTTGGAAGCCAACATTCGTGGCGTTATTGCCAACATACGGCCCCATATGCTCGAAAAAGTGGGTGAAAATTGGACCTGTAGAATTGGCTTTATTCGAGCCAGCCGCGGCGGCCACATGCCCGAAATCATATTTAAACATTAATGGCATAAAATTATCCTTCCAATAAAGCCAAATTGATGGACATTAAAACGATTTTCTTGTGTTTTATTTCAATTCGAAGTTCTATACCTCTAAAAAAAACACCCTTTATAATTCAATGAACTAATTTTTATTTACATTAGTAAAACAGAAAGACACTTTTTGAATTTTTGCCCTACTTGGTGACATCACTTCTGCATGAAATCGCTAGAGCTGTCTTGCGATAACGAAAAAGATTATTAATTAGGCTTTGGAAAATAATAAGGTATAAGATTTCTATAATGCAATAGCTAAAAATAGCCCAAAATAGAACTTCAATTCATAGTTGAATAGTGTTTTCACACTGACATCGTTTTAATAAAAGTTGGTTTTAACGTTAAAACCTGATTTTACGGTACAAATTGTTTTTGTTCAAACCAACTTAAAACCAATTCTAAAATGGTTTTATGAAATGCAGCTGATAATGCTTATGCCAGTGAATAATAATAGATGTCGCTTGAAAGATTTTCAACTTAAAAATGGATGCAGCAGCAACAATAATCAAAAAAATTATGAAAAAACGAGTTTTTTTTTTGAAGAAAAACAACGAAAATATTTTCATTGACCTCTGGGAAGTGAAAATAGACGATATGATTGACATCGATCAGCCGATAAAAAAAAGTTTTATTTTGTAATGTATTTGTGCACTTTTTTATATACAATAACTTGATTTCCAAGCACTTCTTTACTTTGTATTACTAGTTCCATAGTTTTAAAATATTTATTTACACAATATGAAATAATTTCCATTTTAAAACGCATTGTAAAATTTTCTAGTTTTTCATACAAACAACAACAGTTGTTATACAGTTTGTCAAATAAGTGTTATAAAAAACAGAAAAAATAGAGCAACAAATAGACGCATTTATGCAGGAGACTTATTTTATTTTGAGCAAAGCTATTAGACAGTCTGTGAGTTAAAACCTGAATTTAACAAACTTTGCAATGTGAATTGCACAATCAGCTGCTTAATGTTTTAACGTTAAAACCAGGTTTTAACTTTCAGTGTGAAAACACAAAACATAAACTGTATGAACAGCAACATATTACTTCCTCTTAATATTCTTAGACTCAATAATTGACTTCTGTATTAAGTGTCATTTATCTTTAAGTGACATTTAAATACCGAGTTAAGTTTTTCAGTACAAAGTTGAGAGACATTTATATGCCCAACATTGTGTATTTAAATCATATTTAAGTTTTACGATCACAATGGACCCAAATTGGGCCTCCGCGGTATAGCACCACCCTTCCTAACCTTTAGGAGCATACCTAAGCTGACCAGACATCCCGTTTTAAGCGGGATTATCCCGCTTTTCAATGATCGATCCCGCCTCGAATTTCTATCAATCTCTTATTCGATTTTTTTAAATGTAACACATAAAAACTCCAAATATTTTTATAAGTGTAGTTATTTTTTATATAAGAAGTGCCACGTTTGTGGCTAAACCTTCATAAATAGTCATGAAGAGTTTCAAAACTATCACTGCATTAGTTTCTAAGATATTTTTTTTAAGTACAAATGTACTCAATTTGAGAGGAGCCACGCTCCCGATTATTTGCCATCATCGGCAGAATCAGCGGAATTTCAGGTTTGTGTTTGTAGCTGATACCAAGATATTAAAAAATTAATGCGTATGAAGTTAATTTTAAAATGTATAATCCTAGACACAAACCTTGTGTTCTGTTAAGCTCTGTTAAAGTGTTAACAGAGTTCTGTTAACTTTACAAGTAAAAGTAAATGATGCAACCATTACGGAAATAAGTAATGCAAATCTATAGACAAGGTGTTCCTTTATTTTTGGCCGTGAGTCTATTTCTGAAAAGCATGAGTTGGAAGTAGATATTGCCAAGTTTTCAACTTGGAAGGAGTCAATGTGTGACGACAATATTGGTCAAAGTTCGAGTTTTCAGGAGTTATTCAAAGAACTTTAACCATATTAACAGTATCTAATGTTAAAAACTGTGAAAACTTGTGTTTCTTAAACACATATGGAATTGTGTATGTGCATATTACACATCCCTCTTTTTAAAAGATATTTATTTTTAAATCCCGCTTTTTGGCTGTATATTCTTCAAAATCCCCCTTTTTGATCGATCATCTCCCGCTTTTTGCAAAAGCCATATGGTCACGTTAAGCATACCATATGTTATTGTGCTTGTGTGTGTTTACTGAAAACTTGTACATGAACATCATGTGGTCGTATTAAAAAGAATTTCTTTTAATTTTCATAAATATATAACATATACAATACATATATAGTTTCATGTAATGGAAAAATAGTTAGAATAATGAACTCTGATGCTCTTTTTGTTTCATAAAATGTGTTTTTATGCAATTTTAATTTTCTTCATTTTGATAACCTAAATTTTTTAATTATAATAAGCAGCTGTTGTTTGAAAACGTAATTTAATAAGAACTTTAGTTAACCACTGAAAAAATTTAACTACATTTAAGTGCAACTTAAATTTAAGTGGCATTAGCTAAATGATATATAATTGAGGAGACAATTATTGGGCTTTAGTACGTCTGGAATTATTTCTCCATCCTTTCCTGAACATTTAATGTTTCGTACGATGAATTATAATAAAAAAATTATACGTATGCTTAGAAATAGGCGAAAATGTCCATAATACGAGCATTCCTAAAATTTGCACAATGATTAGTGATTAAAACTAGAGATGGGCAAAAAATATCGATATATCGAAATATCGATATTTGAGAAAATAAATATCGATATATATCGCCGATATTTAAAAAACCGATATATCGATACATCGATTCTTATTTACGAGTATCGGGTTTCGATACTTTTAAGAGCTATAGCCGTTTCTTAACTACGTTATTGGCTTCACTACTAGTGATGAGAAGAAAAGAAGAGAAATTTCATAACAGCACAGACGCATCTATAAGGTGACCCCACTAAGTCAGGTGACTTTTATTTGTTAACTAAGCTAAATGCCAAATTTGGATTGTGTATAATTGGGTATAAGCCTAAAAGCAGAAGTAGTTTTTATTTTCTGTTCTGTGACGAATCAGCTGACTCTTTTTGCTTTATATATATGTAGATCTTATACAAGCCGTTAGTTTTTCTCTTTCATTCTGTTCTGTTTCCGTTCAACCTCTGAATAAGTTCGCGATTTCTTTAATTATTATTTTTTGGATGCAAAAAGGATATTTCTCGTATACCCCAATGATGAACTTTGAAGTGATATACACGGGCATTCATTAATCAATGATTAACATCCTTATTTATAAAAATTATTAAGGCTTTCTAAAGGCTTAATCAGCCACATTTTTTATGGAAATCTTTTTTTTTTAATCCTTAAAAACCCATAAGGTCTGAATAGTTGTTCAAAATTTATATTTTTTTTGGCGTTAATGGCACGATATGTTAGTATGTGTATTTATTTTAGATTTGGAATATTTTGGCAAAAAATATCGATATATCGAAATATCGATGTTTTCCAAAAATATATATCGATACTGTTAAAAAATATCGATACGATATATATCGATACATTTTTTTCATTTGCCCATCCCTAATTAAAACTAATTGTTTTTATATACATATGTATATACATATGTATATACAAATCGTAGAATGTATCATCCGTTCGCCGGAAGCGAAAAACTTGCAGCAATATTATTCATCAAATTTGGAGGCGGTTTATGGCATTCAATATCGAATAAAATTTTAAAATATTTTTCCCATATCGAATGCCTTAAATTGCCCCCCGTTCATGCAGTGTCCTCGTATTTTATATACATAGTTGAAATAAACTTTGTTGTTTGCAAGATTATTATTATTTGAAAATTATTGTTCAATCTACAAACTAGATTGAAGGGTATAATAATACAACCGCCACAGCAAATGATAGCAACTGATAAAGAACAGTATTGAAAATATGTTGTATGTGTTTATCATAATAAATAAAGAACATTTTATATTTGTATTTTAATATTTGAGTGTGAAGCCATTTTTGTTCTAAATATGAATAAATGTTATCATAAAATATTGAAATACTCGTACCTATCCAATGCGTCAATAACTAACTATAGATACATATACACATACATACAATATGTACATATGTACATAAATATAGATTTTTTGGGTAATGTTATTAAAACCATTAAAAATCAAGCAACATGGAGTATAAATATTTAGTTAATAGCACAGCAAGCACACAAATTACATACATATGTACATACATACGCAAGTATATATGTATGTATGTATGTATATAAATAAATAAATAGTCGTAAGCTAACAATAATATTTCAATCCAAGTGGGTTACATAAATCCTTATTTATATGGAACGATTTTATGTTTATGAGCAATATGAGGTAGAAGGGAGATATATTACTTTAAGTTGTCACTTTTTTCATAAAAGTGCGTTATAAATTTTATATAAATTGACATATTAAATCTGAATGTGTCATTAAAATTGACATGCAGTATTATCGTTATATATATTATGCCACAAAATATTAGGAAACCTGTCAAAATATTTTTTTTCTTCTTATTATTTAATGAATCTTTAAAAACTTATAACACACATTTACGAGTAGAATATCGTTATATTTCCAAGATTTTGTGTTTGGATTTTTTTTATTTGTTTTTAATACAAAAAATATCGATAAATTGCTGTGACTAGAAAATCATGTCGAGCCTTATTTTCGATTTTATCGTAAGCGACAAAAATTAAAGTTCAAATATTTTTTTGTACGTAAATTGTCGCTTAGGATAAAATTTTACAGATCGTATCTTAAAAGTTAAAAACAATTTAGGCATTTTTATAATTCTTTACTTATTCTTTACTTGTGGGTAGGCCCACAAAATTTTAATTTCAATAAAAAAGTATATTTTCGATAACATACCGCTTACGATAAAATAGAAAAAAAGGCAGGATATTTTCGAAAAAAAATAACACTGCTCAAAAAATAAAAATCTTCTAACGATTAAGTCTGAGAGTGGGGACGAAAAAATATACGTGTATCGGCATTTTGAAGGCTTAAAATAAATTATAAAAGGAAGGATTGGAGCTGTCCTCAACATTGTGCCTGGTGAAATTAGCATAGAAAACCGTGGAACTCTTGAATTTTAGGTAAAATATATTTTTAAAGAAAATCAAACGAGATAGAGAAATATTTGTGGAAAATTTTAATCGTGAAACTCTGTAACTATTCTCCTTGTAAATCTGAGCATCTTGTCCCTTGTTCCATTGCGATTATCACTTTTTGCAAGAAATCGATACAAAGTTGTCCTATCTACCCACCGAAAAAATCTGACGTCATTTTCTGTATTATATCGTAAACAAATTTCGCTCTTTGAGTTGACCCTCTTTAGGCCTTTCCCAGTTTACACACGGCAATTTTAGATGCTCAAGTTTTAAGTTTATAGAATAGAGGGGTAAGAAGAATATCACGGGGAACATAAATTTCTTGAACCCCTCATTTCATATTGTTTTGTCATTCAGATTTTTTAATATTTTTTATTTTTCGCGAGGCGAATGAAAGCTTTTACTCACAAAGAAATTTGTTCACCATATTACAAAATATGTATATTTAAAACTTTAAGAAATATTTAAAAATTGTTCATTAAAAAAATGGCTACACATCTATCACTGTCTCACAGCGCTATAAGTAAAACTTTGTTTTTTTAATTAATAAAAAAAAACAAAATTGTATCTATAACACTGAGAAATTGGAAAAAAAAAATAATCACGGACTTGACAGTGTGTAAAATAAAACCCTATACTCAGTTTGGCAATTTTGGTGACCAATTTTTTTGTTATGGTCCTACAAAGATTTGGAAGAAAATGGTATCATCGGGTTTTGGCCAACAGCTTAATCAGAGTTAATGATAGCTCTAAATTATATACGGCAATAATGTAGCTAAGAGACCAACGAATATTTCTTATAAATATTTTACGCCAAAAAGTGGCTTTCTTAGTGCACTTTTTTTGCAAAAGTAAGGAAAAAAAATTTGTTTATGTTTTTTTTCCCCTAATTTTTTGCTAACGATATTTGACAAAGCTGAACAACTTTTCTCAACTTTTTAATATAATCTGAACGTGTCTAGGTACCCTACATGCCTCATTAAGGCCACTTTGTACAATAAAAATTTTCAATTAATTTTGAATTTTTGAATTTTTTTTACCCAGAAAAAACTTTTTTCGAGATTTTGTAATCGCTTACAAAGTAATGAGTGATAGTTATTTATGTACGAATATTATTATGACTGTCCCGAAATGAACAAAATAAGTATTTATTTATATAATAATGAGAAAGTACTTATTTTAGTACTTTCAAGTTATTAATGAAATATATACAGACAAAAATTTTCTTACTTTAGGATTGAATAAACTACCTTTGGTTTTACGTTCACCTTACTACAATATCTTTTAATTTAACTATTTCTGGATGTCCTGCCATACATTAACATCTTTTCCTTGTAAAATTATGATTTCTAACAATACCAAAAAATTTTAATCAAAAATAATTTCTTAATCAGGCTTAAGTTCAGTAATTTCAATTCTTACCGAATGAAATATTTTTATTTTATTTTTTCTTCTCTTCTTTAGAAACTCACATTATTTAATAAAAAATATTTCATTCGGTAAGAATTGAAATTACTGAACTTAAGCCTGATTAAGAAAAAAAAATTATTTCTGATTAAAATTCAATACAGTTCAATTAAATCTAAAAAAATGTCTCACAATACCTAAAAATTTACAACTTTTATATGATTTTTGCAAATTTCATTTATTTTTATTATATAAAATATTCTATTAACTTTTGAATGGTTTTAGGCAAACTTTTGATTGTTTGTAGGCAAAAAATTATACATTCTTGTAATGCTATAGCAGCACTTTTTTGTAAGGGCTACATCAAGGCCTATTTATCAGGACAACGCAACTCTACAAAAACACAGCAATACAAAAAACGACTTTATGTTTAAGTTGTCAGAAACAAACACAAACATGAACTAAAGTATATGGTGCAAATAACTTTTGACAGCTTAAACACGAAAACACAGAATAACATCAGGACGATTGCATTGACCTGATAAATAGGCCTTGGGCTACTTTATACTTTTTGAACTTCTCAAACAAAAATAATGGGTTATTTTCAGCCAAATTGTAAGTACTTACGCATGGAAGTACATACACTTTTTTTGCATAAAGTTTTTTGCTGACTACATACTTCATCATAAGACTTCTCAGTGTTGTGCTCTAATGAAACTTCAGCACCACGTCTTTACAAATATCTTTACGAAGTAATAACATAATTATAGTATTATTTGCCCATAAAGTAAAAATTATATTTTAAACTTAAATCACAATTCAATTTGAAAGTACACACTTATTACCAAAGATATCAATATGTTGTCGAGAGAAGGTAAGCCAAACGTGACACTAAAAGTTTACAAAATCCTGCATGAAATACGTTTCTTTTATTTGAAGATAAATTAAAAAAAAAAGCTTATAGACACAAATATATTTTTAATAATTCCATTAGCTTTGTTTTCTATTTTTTCAAATAAAATTTATGATTCCTATTTATGATATGATTTAAATTTAAGCGCAAATATAAAACTCATTGGAACACAAATCACAATAGTAACAGCTTAATTATACAATAAAGTAGCAATAATTATAAAAAATAAATAAAAATATTTATAACATAATTTCCATAAGAATCTAAAAATGTTTGTGCTTTTGCTTTTACTTTATTAAAGTTTATTCATTCATAAGTAAAGTAGGTACTTAGACAGTACGTAGTAGTAGAGTTTTATAGTTTTATACCCGTTCTCATATAAAACATTATTGTTATTATTATTATCCTATAAATATTAATAATTGTGATTTGAGTTTTAGCGATTTATAGAATGTTTGAGAAAATAAAAAAATAATAATTTATTATAAACACTTCGGCTGCTTTTTTTTGATATAAAGTTCCCACATTAATTACAAATGTATATACTGATGACTCGAGAAAGAAAGTAAGATATCATAAAATATTTGAAATTAACGCCTATTTTATATCAACAGCAAATATAAAAATATCACACTCGTATTTAGTTGTAACCTTTAACAATGTATTTTTCTTAATTAACAAATAATAAATATTATTAAATAATTAACCCATAAGCATATAATAGCATACATACACGCATACATATGTACATAAATAAACAATATACTTGCATACATAGATATGTATGTATACATACATATACTTACATGTTTGAATATGTGTATTGCTTTGTTTGCATAACTATTGTATCTTAAATAGAGAATTTTCGATAAGCTACATTTTGTTGATATACAATTAGTGTTTTTCATACGTGATTTCCCAGGAAAAATTTCCCGGGATCCCGCACATTTTCCGGGAAAGAAATCCCGGGAAATTTGTGCGGGAATTCCCGGGATTTTTTGATTTTGTTATGACAACTTAATTTATATTTACACATTCCTTGATGAGTGTCGTTATTCACTTTATGTATGCAATGGTGCAATAATAAGGTGATGGCAATATCACAATAGCTTAAGCTTTACAACAACTACGGCCGAGTTTACATCTGGCACGCATGCGTTCTGAGATTTAGATGCCTTTATTTGGAAAAAGCAGAACGCGACGTTCAAAATTTAATTCTACAACAATTCAGCAAGGAAATAAAAAAAAAATACAAATAATTACAGATTCTATTTGGTAAATAGTACGGTTAACAGCATTAAATTAATATGCCCTTATTCAAAAACGATTTTTAAAGTTAATGCATGCGTTATAACTGGGTTTTCCATACAAAATTCGTTTGTTAAACCAACTTTAAGTTTAACAATGATTTTTTCATTTTGTAATATTTTTTTTTAATAACACACGTATAATTTCTTTTTTATAATATTGGCATCTATGTATTACTATTATATAAAGAAAGAAAACGGTATTATTTTTTGACTAATGTATGTATAAAACGTTATTATTTAATCGATCTCGTGAATTATAATTTGTTTTTGTTGAAATAGATTAAATTTAAAAATATTTCGTATTGTTTTGTACTTCGCGGGAATTCCCGGGATTTCCCGGGAAATCGAAAAATCTTTCCCTTGAAAAAGTCCGGGAAAAGAAATGCCTGCTATTTACACCTTTATATTCAGCCATAAATTGTCTATCTTATATGGTTTATTTATCTGCTCTTTAACTCTCGGTTCAGACATTGTATGTAAAGGGTGTTTTTTATAGAGTGACATAAGTTTAAATCATAATAAAACAAGGAAATATATATATTTTTAATATCTATGAAACGGGGTCTTTTGGAAAGTAGATTTTATGAAATTAATGTTTAAATGTGATTTCTGCCATATGGCCGCCATGGCTTGCGCATAGAAGGCGCAGTCTGGAATACCAATTTTCAACAACTTTTCGCAGCATTTGCGAAATGTTGACTTCGAGGTGTTCAATTGTTTTTGGTTTATCGACGTAGACAAGTGACGTAACTTAACCCTAAAGAAAATCATCCAATAAGGTTAAATCACATGATCTTTGAGTTTATCAATGTAAATGTTATATCAAAAACAATGTTTTTGAATGGCTTTGGAAAAGAAAACTTTTAAGTATTTTTTTATGTTACGCGAAATATCTCTGAAACTAGAGGGGCTAGAAAATAAAAAAGTCTATTTTTGTAATTAGCGTACAATAATACATAAAAATTAGTTATACTTAATCCAAAAAAATTATAATAAAAAATATTCAAGGACTAAACTAAAAACACACGATTTTTAACATCCGTTCAATAATAGTCAGATACCCTGATATACTCATCAATACGAATCTATTTAAATAAAAGGGATTTTTGTGTGGATTAATAATCCACAACGTATTTTTCATTTTGGAGTACCATTCCTGATATATTAACGGATTACACAAAAAGAGGTGAAAATTATGCAAATCCTAAATGTCACTATATCTTCAAAGCTAGAGCTGATAGAGAAAAACTAATGACGCCAACGTAATCAAGAGACAAAAATACATAAGGATCAGCCGTTTTTATTTAAACATCATGAAAAAACCTCTATTTTGTTATGCAGTGTAATCAAATACAGTGTTGCCCATAAGTTTGGTTCGAACAGCTGTTTTTTATGGTTATGGTTATGGCACGTCTGATTGAACCTTAATAGGAGAAATTTTTTTTTTTGTTTTTTTAACCCCTCAATTACACTATAAATAATACTTTAACTTTCGAAATGACACAGAAAAATCCTGAGACACCCCAATATAATTTTGGTCCGTAGAACACAGTGGTATACTCCATTTTGAAAGATTAGGTCAAAATCAAGAGATTTTCTTCGATATTTCGAAATTTCTTTGAGTTGTACGTAAATAACATATTTTTTTTTATCAAATACATACATACATATCGTCACCTTAAACCCAGGAAAAACTGACCTTGTGCTTTTTACTAATAGGAAAGTCAAGGAATGGAGTACACCAAAATTAGACGGTATATCGCTCTCGCCCAAAAGACACACAAAGTACCTGGGGGTTTAAAATTTTTTTAAACGCACTAATAATCCCAAATTATTATTTTACTTATTAAGTAAAATATTTTTTATTAAAAATACAAATAATACCTGGGGGTTATTTTGGATAGTAAGCTGACGTGGAGGTCCAATATAGAAGATAGAGTTAAAAAGGCCACCACTGCTCTATATGCACGTAAAAAAATGCTAGGCAAGACATGGGGCCTTTCACCTACTCTTACGTATTGGACCTACACAGCGGTGGCTAGACCAATTTTACTCTACGGAATACTTGTATGGCGGAGGGCGACTGAGACAAAATCAAACCTGAAAAAGTTGGAAAGTATCCAGAGGCATCACTGGAGCTTTAAAGAGTAACCTACTGCAGCTTTAGACGTTATATTGGACCTTAAACCAATAAAACTAATTGCAGTAAACGTGACATGCAAATCAGCTATCGGACTCAGGACAACAGGTCAGATGTCGTACAGATCATTTGGTCACAGCAAATTACTAGAAGACATGGAGTGTAGCTCGGACTACATCATTCCAGTGACGAACTTTTTTACCAAACCACAGATCACTATAAGTGAAGAAGGCTATCTGGAAAGTCTTAATCATAGTGGTTCTGGTTTTAACTTTTTCACTGATGGTTCAAAGATGGATAGAGGTGTAGGAGCTGCGGTTTACTGTCAGGAGCTCGGTATAGAGGAATCTTATAAACTTCCTGAACATTGTAGCATCTTCCAGGCGGAAATCTATGCTGTCAAAATGGCAGCAGAGTTAGCCTTCACCTCTCTAACTATGAATGCGCGTGTAAATCTGTATATAGACAGTCAAGCGGCTATAAAAGCAAATTCAGCTGACTGCAACTACTCATCGGTTGTGCTCCTGTGTAGAAAGGCCCTGGATATGATATGTACTGGTAGACAAGTACATATATTCTGGATCCGGGGACACATGGGGATTGAGGGAAATGAAATTGCCGATACACTGGCCAAAAGGCGAATTCAATTACCGGCTGAGGTAACGGTATATATCCGAAAACCAATTCAATACCTTAAAGAGATCATAGACTCTAATATGAGGGAAAAAGCGAAGAAATGTTGGCGCGCGACGAAAACTTGCAAAACTTCTAAAATCATGTGGAGCTCCTATGATCTCAAATTGACTAAGTTCCTTTTATCATTAACTAGAAGCAACTGTAAACTTCTAGTGGGAGTATTAACTGGGCACTGCTGGACGGCTTCGTACGCTGTCAAAATAGGACGAATACCCGACGGTACCTGCAGGAAATGTAAGGAACCCGGAGAAATGGAAACAATGGAACATCTACTGTGTCACTGCCCGGCTTTAAGCCGCACTAGATATAACTATCTTGGTGCTTACACTTTTCGTAGTCTTGAGCTTATATCGAGAGTAGAAATGTGTAGGTTGCTAAAATTTGTTAAATCTGTGTGGGAGTCATTCGATACAGGCACCACGAACTAGGCTGCCGTACTAACAGGTTCTCTTTTCATCTGCTGGTATCGCTAAGGATCAATCCAGGTCTATGCGAGGTCTTTGGACCAACCAGATAAACCTAACCTAACCTCACCGTCACCTTAAATGCAAACGGACGTAACTACACTTTTATATTTTTTACAGGAGGAAAAAAAACGTTACCAAACCAATAATAATAAAGTATTCTTGAAAGTTTTCTTCGAAATTTACTTGTAGTATGTATACTTATATGTTTTTAACCAATTATTTCCTTTTTATGTATATTTAAGATTTTATCTTAGTTACGTTCCTTGCAATATAAAATGGACGCATTCGTAATTACTTCCGTTTGAATTTCTTTAATAAAGTCGTAATTTTTGATAGCAGAGGTCTAAATATTTGTGTGAACATGTAGTTTGATAAAATGAACCATAACCAATCAAAAAGTCGATTTAGAATTTTTGTGTAGTTACGTCCGCTTGCATTTAAGGTGACGATATACTAATTATTAGTGGACAGTAAACCGTATTATTGTTTGTAATTTTCTTATCTCATTTTAAAGAAATCTTTGGACTTTTAGTATGAAGTGGAAGTGCGTAGTTATTATTATGTTTTTTTTTTATTTAAAAAATGTACTTTTTAATATTAGTTCTTATTAACTCTGTTGTACGTTAATCCGAATGGTATATGAACATTTTCTCAAAACACATTATAATTTCTAGAATCTGATTCTTTTCGTTCTCAAAGTACTCGAATTAATTAATTTAGCAATATTTACAATGATAAAATATCAATCAATTAATTACACTGTGCAAATTTTTTTTTTCCAAAAACAAGATTCTATTATCTCTATAGCTTTCTCTTGTATCACTTTATGGAAGCAGTGAAATATCGATATTTAAATAAATTTGTAATAAATTTTACAAAAAAAGAACTAAAGCTGAAATAAAATTTATATAATAAATGCAAAGGTCGAAATATACCAAAATAATTATTCTTTTCTTCATGTAAAAAAAAATTGCACTCCACGTGTTGTTCAAGATTTTAGATCTGCAAATCCTTGTGAAATTTTTAACTAATCAAATTGTGACAGATATCTCTGACCTTGGCATAAAAACTAAATTTTTTGTCATTGTAACAAATTTAGTTTTTCTCATCAAAATATGTTTATTTAATCATAAAAAAAATTTACACGTTTAGGAAATGCTTATACAATAAAAATCTAATCGACTTTAAACGAGGCAATAAACATATCTTATCACCTTAAAAATTTTTTTCTAAGGAAAACCTTTTTATGTAAAATAATTTTTTTTTATCAGGATTGGTTTATTGTATGAGAATACAAGCATACTATTATAATTGATTGCTTAACATTTTGTTTTTATTTAATAACAAAGTTCTTATTTTTTATGATATACATATGTACAGAAGTACAAAAATATAATATGTACAATGTACATATCGTTACATTAATATAGAAAAACCCTAACTCATTATTTTCTTAAAATCGAGAGTTTTGAATTTTTCGCATTAGATGTTCCTATATAGAAATATACAAACATCACGATTTCAAAAAAAAATAATGAGTTAGGGCCTTTCTATATTAAGGTAGCGATATGTACACAGGCAGGTATAAATTAAAAAAAAATGAAACAAAAGTTCAATTAATGGTTATTAATAACATTGTTGCCAATTTAGCATTTATATGTAAGATGAAATACGGGGAGAATGGAGTTATAAATGAGTAGTGAGAGACTAAAGCTTAAATTAGACGTGACGTAACCAAACCAAAATTCAATTGGTTTCTATAGTGAGAGTGAGAGAGACTCGCCATAACGCCATAACTCTCACCACAAAAACCAATTGAATTTTGGTTTGATTATGGTTATGGCGTTATGGCTAAGTCACGTCTAGTTTAAGCTTAACAGCAAGACAACTTCCACAATGTAACTTATTGTTCTACTTGAAAAAAAAAAACGAGGACTTGGAGTCATTTTGCCATTTCTAAAAATTCAATTACACTACCAAAATCTAAAATTATCGATAAAATACGACTTTTGTGATTTTTTGGGTGATTTTGGAGCTTCAAACGGAATATACTAAAAGAAAAATCAGCCCTCTTTCGTGCATTAAAACAATGTCAAGTCGGCTTACTCTTCGAAAAAATATGGTCGTCATTTTTTTCGCGCTTCTTTCCATTTTCTCAAATTAATCGGCATATTTTCAAACACTTCGTTTGAAACATTAATTTCTTTATAATTTCTTACAAAAGTTTGCACTAATGAACCAAACTGAAAATTAAATCATTCAAATCGGTTGAACATTGGTAAATTTATAAAATTTTAAAGACAATTTCGTAGTAAAATTATGCACGCCAAGGATATTTTTTTGTATTTTTAGAATATTGCTGCCTCCCTAGGCAAGAGCCTAATGTATGTACGAATTTTCCTACGATTGTGCTAGGTATAATTTTAATATGAATTGGAAATGCCTACCCCACTTCTCAGTGTCATATAATATTCAGTTTTAAGTGGGAATAGGGCACATCTTTTCATATATTCCGTATTGTTATAAATGGCATATCTTTAAAATCGAATGGAAGGTTGAGTCAAAGTGATTATAAAATTCCACTAGACAGATGCAAATCGTGTTTATAAAAAAAGGGGCGAAGTTCTTATATCTTCTTATATTTTATATCTTATATCTTATATCTTATATCTTATATCTTATATCTTATATCTTATATCTTATATCTTATATCTTATATCTTATATCTTATATCTTATATCTTATATCTTATATCTTATATCTTATATCTTATATCTTATATCTTATATCTTATATCTTATATCTTATATCTTATATCTTATATCTTATATCTTATATCTTATATCTTATATCTTATATCTTATATCTTATATCTTATATCTTATATCTTATATCTTATATCTTATATCTTATATCTTATATCTTATATCTTATATCTTATATCTTATATCTTATATCTTATATCTTATATCTTATATCTTATATCTTATATCTTATATCTTATATCTTATATCTTATATCTTATATCTTATATCTTATATCTTATATCTTATATCTTATATCTTATATCTTATATCTTATATCTTATATCTTATATCTTATATCTTATATCTTATATCTTATATCTTATATCTTATATCTTATATCTTATATCTTATATCTTATATCTTATATCTTATATCTTATATCTTATATCTTATATCTTATATCTTATATCTTATATCTTATATCTTATATCTTATATCTTATATCTTATATCTTATATCTTATATCTTATATCTTATATCTTATATCTTATATCTTATATCTTATATCTTATATCTTATATCTTATATCTTATATCTTATATCTTATATCTTATATCTTATATCTTATATCTTATATCTTATATCTTATATCTTATATCTTATATCTTATATCTTATATCTTATATCTTATATCTTATATCTTATATCTTATATCTTATATCTTATATCTTATATCTTATATCTTATATCTTATATCTTATATCTTATATCTTATATCTTATATCTTATATCTTATATCTTATATCTTATATCTTATATCTTATATCTTATATCTTATATCTTATATCTTATATCTTATATCTTATATCTTATATCTTATATCTTATATCTTATATCTTATATCTTATATCTTATATCTTATATCTTATATCTTATATCTTATATCTTATATCTTATATCTTATATCTTATATCTTATATCTTATATCTTATATCTTATATCTTATATCTTATATCTTATATCTTATATCTTATATCTTATATCTTATATCTTATATCTTATATCTTATATCTTATATCTTATATCTTATATCTTATATCTTATATCTTATATCTTATATCTTATATCTTATATCTTATATCTTATATCTTATATCTTATATCTTATATCTTATATCTTATATCTTATATCTTATATCTTATATCTTATATCTTATATCTTATATCTTATATCTTATATCTTATATCTTATATCTTATATCTTATATCTTATATCTTATATCTTATATCTTATATCTTATATCTTATATCTTATATCTTATATCTTATATCTTATATCTTATATCTTATATCTTATATCTTATATCTTATATCTTATATCTTATATCTTATATCTTATATCTTATATCTTATATCTTATATCTTATATCTTATATCTTATATCTTATATCTTATATCTTATATCTTATATCTTATATCTTATATCTTATATCTTATATCTTATATCTTATATCTTATATCTTATATCTTATATCTTATATCTTATATCCTACATCTTATATCTTATATCTTATATCTTATATCCTACATCTTACCTATATTATGCTCAAACTTACATACATACATACATATTTTGTATGTATTTATAGATCTCTTTGATATTTTAGGAACAAACTTTTAATTATAGCCAAAAATTTCTGTCATTTTAAAAAGAAGAAGAATTTCAGTTTAAAAGCTGAAGCGAAAATATTTTAAAAGATGCCTGTTTTTTTAGCATTATTTCCAATATTTTACTATTTCTTACAACAATTTCGGTGAATAATTTCTGCTAATACTGACTAACAACGAGAGATACCTTTACAATATAGCTAAAAGGTGGGCAAATTTGAGGTTATGAAGTAAATTGACTGTCAACTGATGAAATGTTAAGAATTGAGCTGTCATACTTTGACTTTTATTTAGTAAAAACTAAGATTTTTTTTGGTGAATTTTAATTTGAAAGACCGGTTTTACATGAACAAAACAGAAACAACTTACGCTCTGAAATATGAAATTCGGCGCTGCATTGACGAGATAAGCGAACCTATTTTGCAAAATTTGGTTCAAAATTGTGTGCAAAGAGCGGACGTGTGCCGACATGCTAGAGGTCAACATTTGCCCGACATCATATTCCATTAATAATTCCCATGTTTTTACTTGACATTGGAATCAATAAAACTGAATTTATAAAAAAAGTGTGTTTTTAAGCCAATTTACTTCCTAACCTTAAATTTGCCCAACCCTTACAAACACACCCTAACTAACAAAATATTTTTATCAATTCCGTTTTATTTCATCAAAATAATCGCTGCAGACAATAAACCCAAAATCTGGGCGAAAAAAAGAACGATTTTCTTACATTGGAAAATTCGCATTGAACATTTCAATATTTTTCATTTTAACAAGTTTTTACTCTTTTGTAAAATTATGAAAATGTTAGTTAGGGCGTTTTGAGTTTGGGAGTAGTTTCGCCAAAAAAATGGGGAAACATACTGCCGCCATTATACTCGTATTTTTATTTGAAATTGGAATATGTACTATATACTTATGTATATGTATGAATTTATTTAGTCAGTTTAAGCAAAAGCCACTTCAATAGAAAAGTCGAGTGTGTATGTATGTATGTACATTTGTATGACGCTAAAAATTTTATTTTACCCACTTTGATATTAAAACACCAATATTTCGTCTTTGTCTAAAGATAACAGCAATTGAAATTATTTGACAAATAGCGATAATAGTGTTTAAAACATTGCAATATACCATTTTTATTACTTTTTTTTTCATTTGTCAAAGTGCCAGCCTTTATTTTAGATTTGATATTACATATAATATTTTCGATTGGATCCATTGCAAAATAACGTCTACAATGTTTTATGACCGCGCCTGTATTAATGAGTCTGTATCGACGAAATGGTTGGATGAATTTACAAGGTCAAGGTTTGTTTTCTAAAGGATACATTTTATAAAGCTCTAGGTTTTATGCAGGTATATGTATATGTAAATATGTACAAAAAACTAGCGCTCCTTTTATACACACATTTCTTACAAAAACTTTGATTTTTAACATTTTAAAAATTTTAGTTCCAATTGAAAATGGCTTGGAATAATTTAAGTTTCAAACGAATTTAATATTTTCCGTTTTCTCTTAGGAAACTCCTCTTGTGTGATAACAGACTTAATGGGTGAATAAATTCCACAAATTTTTTTATTGAAATTTTTATTTAAAAAAAAACAACAATATTGAATCCACAATCCATCAACAATGAATCCACAATTAAATTAAATAGAATCCTGATAAATTATAATTATAAAGTAGAAGCGATTTGTTCCGAAATATTTTTCTAATAGAACTATGTACAAATCAGAGAAGCGCAATGAGTAGTGAAAACGTGAGTAGAGCTCGATCATGATTTATAATTTCTTGTACTTATGCGCACTCATACTTATTGCAATGTTGTCTATGAATCATATTCACTCGAAAATTTGAACTTATACTTAGCAATATTTATGACATTGTTGATTTCGACTCTCCTTAACTCAATGCCTATGGACGATGCAAAATAAGTATGATTCGCAATACGAACTTCGCATACGAATACTAAAGTTCTCATTATGAGGTTATGTGTTTCTCTGTTGCTTTTTTTTTGTTTTTTTTTTGCAGAAATTGAAAAACAGTCCTATTTACTACTATTGTATACTACTTGCAAACTGTTTAATGACTAAACTTTTAAATAAACATACGTGCATGAGTTGAGTGAGCTGAATCAATGTGAGTAGTATATGTATTTCCTGAAATTAGAAATCAAACTGAGCTGATTTATGAGTGTGAGTGTGGTATGACTATGATGTCGACGTTGCATTCATACTTCTTTCAACCTATACTTATAAATCAATGTCATCGTGAGTATGCGTAAATCAGAGTAGTTGATTTTAAATGATGTCTACTCACTTATATTTAAAATTTTATGAGTCGGTATGAATAGCGAAAACATGATTCATTGCCAATCACTGGTACATATTGTATATTTATTTCCCTCTACTGAAAACTTGAGGAACATGTGTGATTGATATGTACATGTACAAACATATGTACATATCGCTCATTTCGTGCAAGACCGTCACAACTCAAAATTTGGCGTTTTCGAGTTAGTAATGCAGAAATGTTCTTCTCTTAAATCTCTACAAATTGATCTAAGAACGGAGAGAATTATCGAAAAAATAACGGTAATACAGATGCTTGTGACGCTATGACCTCTCGTAACAAACTTGAGCAATTAACATCAACAAGGTCACATTTCAGTTTGTGCTTGGCATTCCTCTTGTGCATGTGGTTTTCTTTGTTAGCAAAAAAGAAACATTTGATTTTATAACTGTAATTTAGTGAAAGAGAAGGTAAAAAACGTGGAAATACTTTGTTGTTAGAGTGCATCAAATCTAAATGTGACTTTATTGAATTGGATATTTCTATTTCTTTATCAAGAACATTTGCATTTAAACATTTCCTAAAAAAAATGTAACGTTCTTGTAGTTAACTATTTTGTTAAACTAAATATTATTTTAGGTTATGACGTTATTACAATTAATCTAATGAATTCAATTGCTTGTACCTATTTGTATTAACTTCAAATTAATCGTTATTGCCAGAAATATATAAATTGGTTGTTATAAAATTAGGTCACATTGTTGGTTGTGTCGTTATAGCAAATAATTTTTACTCACATTCCGTATACTTAAATACATTTTGATTTATTCCACAGATCGTGTTACAGTGTATTGCTTTATCAGCACCACTATGTAACATTTAATACCATTCTATACAACAGTGCCAATTACATGACAGTTGAGCTTTGATGATATTTTATTTAATTCTTTTCTGAATTACTTTTGATAAGACAAGTCGACTAATTTGTAATAATTTAATCTATTGCGATCATATTGAATTTACAAGAATCGGAACGAAAAAAGAATGATCTCATGGAATTATTACATAAGGGTCTTATACCTAAATATTACAATACGTTTTATGACAATTTATAAAACTTTCTATATTAGCTTTTATATGTTGTACGCTGAATTGATATTAATTTTTTAGTACATATTTTAAAAACAATTACATATTTTTGTATCAATTCAATACATTTAATCTGAATATTATGTTTTAAGAAAACATTTTGCTTTAATTTTTGTTTTCCAATATTTTAGAAAATACAATGAAGTTGTGTATGAATTCAATCAATAAACAATCTGCATTATCGTGGTTGGCGTATTTCAAATACGACTACGACTGTTTGGTAATAGATTAAAGAAGACTTCAACAGTTTTTCTTTAATCTATTACCAAACAGTCGTAGTCGTATTTGAAATACGCCAACCACGATAAGGTAGAATATTTTTTTAACAATATAGTCACATTTTCACTTATGACTTCAATTAATATTACAGGTTTACAGCAATAGTATCACAATTCAAATATCGAGTTATAAAACCGCGTCTATACAAAAATATACCGTTCTTCCAATACAGGAGACTCGGTAAATGGATTTTAAACATATTAAACTTTATATTTCTGTAGACATTTAAATTCGTTATTAGCAAATTTTGTGAGAAATAATAGGTTGAAATCTTAAAAAGGCTCTCCTGTAAAGTTTCAAATTTTGAGTTGTGACGGTCTTGCACGAAATGAGCGTATGTATATTGAAATATTAAATTAAAAATTATAACACCTTTTTCAGCAAGAGTAAAATAAATGAAATCTTTCTAATTTATTTATTTTTTCTCGACTTAACATAACCTAATATACATACATACACTATACATACATACGTACATATACTTACATACATACATACAGACGTGATTTTATTAGATCTTAATGGGATTATAGCAAATATGAACTGCAAAGCTTAAGATAAAAGAATAAAGTTATTCATTTCATGATGGAAACTTTCCATATAATTAAAATGGATTATTTAGTGTGATGAATGTGAATACATTTTTTTATATTTATATAACCTCAACAGCTGCATTGAAGTTATGCCAGCGTATTCTCCGCTAAATATCTTTTCTCACGCAACCACTACTTCCTTTATGCGTAAAAAAGGCACATATTGCATGTGCTCGCTTGAGTCTCTCTCATACTTATAGCCTGAATATAGGACAAACAAAATATGCGCATATTACTCGGGATATTTATTTATCACTCGCTACCGTATACATACATTTGTGTATATAAAATGGAATGGAAAATATGTGGATGAGTATGTGGCTGTTTGAAAACATGCTTTATGTGTGTGGGTAAATAAAATAGCCCTGTATGTACGCATGTGTAGCTGATTAATAGTCAGAGTATTTTTATACTCATGCGCATGATTGTATCTTATACAGTATATAAATTTTAGTTGTTATTTATGATGCGTAATTTAAAAAATATGTATAAACATAGTTGTGGGATGTTTAGCGTTACACGTATTCGGTTTAAAAATAATGCATGTGTTTACCTATCAGCTTGTTTTTTATCTTTTAGTTGTACGCTCATAAACCAGATTGCTGTCTAGGTGTGCCAATACTTTTGTGCACCAAAATTATTACTTTTTCTGCTACATGTGCTATTTAATAAAATAAAAAGAATGCTATTCGCGAAATCAGTGCAGGATGTATTTATTATGAAAAATTTTTTTTCTAAGTATTTATTTGGAATGGCTTTAAAATAGTGATAAAGTCGAAAAGTATTGCTGTGCCAATAGCTATGCGCGGGACCGTATATCGAAGAGGATCTCAATTCATTTTCCTTTTCGTTTTTACAACTCTGCCATTGTGCGTTTTGTTAATTTTTTATATGATCATTGCAGCGCCTCTGGTGTTAAGTAGGCGCATTATTTTTAAGCTATGTAGCCATTTTATTATTTAGTTATTTTACTTCCGCTACAGTTCATTGCCATAAGTAGGAGGGCGCTGAGATGTGCATTAGCAGAGACAATAATTTATATTACAAAAATCTCTGATTGATGTTGATATGTTTGTGGGGAAGGTTCATGTAATATATGTATATGTATCTATCAAAATGATGTCTATCGGATCCGAAAATGTTTTATACTTTTTTTAGGCTATAACCAGCCATATATAAATACCTTAAAGTTAAAGAACAAAAAAATTAATAAATAAAAAGCGATAAAAATTGCAAGTACCCTACCTTGCAACTGTAGCCAATCAATTGCATGAAAATAACACAAAAAGCTTTCTCTTGATATAAACAAAATAATATTAGATCGAAATGCCGAATATTGGCTTTAAAAGTATCATGTGTCTTAATCTTTAATCCATCACGCATACTGATTAAATTACATTAAAATTCGTTAGGCAACTTCGGATATTAATGTAAACGAACACAACCCAGCAAAAAATTTTCGAAATTTTGTAATGGGTAGTACTCTTCTAATGGCTTACAAAGTAACGAGTGGTACTTATTTATCTAATTATTGTATTTGCATAATAATGACTGTCATGTAATGAATAAAATAAGACCTTATTTATATCACTACGTGAAAGTACTTATTGTAGTACTTTCCAGTTAATAAGGAAATATGTATATCTAGAGAAATTTGTTACAAAATTTTATTCATTTAAAATAAAAAAATTAAAAAATATAGCAAATTAATTTTGAATAAGTTTAAGCAAAAATATATCTATATTATTTTGCATATTTGTACGCAAAAAATAACCCATTCAATTTTGAGTACTTTTAGGCAATCAGTAATCTATTAACTTTTGTATGTTTGTAGGCAAAAAGTATAGGGTACCGCATACTTTTTGAACTTCTCAAACAAAAATAATGGGTTATTCAGTCAAATTGTAAGTACTTACGACTGAGGAGTACATACACTTTTTTGCATTCTAGTAGGCAAAGTTTTTTGCTGGGAAGGGACACGTCACCTTAGTAGTATAAAAGTCACTTAAATCTGTGTTCCTATATTATAGAATCAAGAAAAATCTAATCTTCCAAGATTAGATTATGAACTATGAAGTCTTAAGCCGGGATCCCGATTTTCGCCGTCATAAGTAATGAACCAAAATAGCCTTATTTCTCAATTAATTCCGGGATAAGTCTATATGGCTCTACTACCAATAGAGTGTGGTGCAATTATGTCCTTATATTTCAATCAGTTGAAAAATAAGGCCAATTTCGCTTATTACTTATGACTTTATTTCAGTGATCCGACAAAAATCGGCACATTGTGCCGATAGTGAGATCAAGGCTTTAGAGAGCAAAAATTAAAAAATAAAAGTGCATATTATGTATAAAAAATTTCTACTTGCATGAATTGAAGCCATTGAAAATTTAATTGAATCGATGAAATGTTTAATTGAAAATATTAATTGATGCATATTTTTTTAGGTCTACATCCATATCGCTCCTTTATTTCAACATAGTCATAACTCAAAAATATCAATCAGTTTTAGAGAAGAGAAGAAAAAGTCAATGAAGATATAAAAAAATGTTCTTCTCTCAAGAGTTGAGCGTACAAGAAAAAAAATTTTATGAAATTTCTACACAAGATAAAACATGGTCTGATGATTTATTCTGTATTATTACTTCAAAACTCCAATTTATTTTTTCCTGTTATGATCGTGTTGCAATATTTGCATATCGCTCACCTACTTGAACAACGTTGTAGCCCAAAAAAAATACGATTTTCGAGCTAATAATGCAGAACATATTATATTATTATTGGGTGAAAATTTCTTGTATATTCAAAGAAAAATTAAAATTTTCTTTTTCCATTAAGTTGTGTGTAAATTGAATGCTTTAGGCTCGTTTCCTGTAAAACTAGTTTTTTGAGTTATGACGTTGTTCTCTAAATAAGCTACATACATACTCGTACATTCATACAAATTTATGCAAAAATACCGATTTATGAAACTACACTAGTGAACATAAAAACAACTGTCAATAAGTTTCTACATGTACACCCAACTCCTTTTTTACACGGTCTTCTTTTTTACACGATTATTTCAAAATCGGAATTTTTTAACTTTCACGATTTTTTTATTCGTTTTTGCAGGCATCGGCAAATTTAATCAAATTTAAACCACTCATTAAAAATATTATCGGCCGTATGTATAAGCAAAAATTGGCATGTAGTTAGTTAGGTGTTAACGAGTTCCTTCATACAATTTGACATTAGAAATGGTCGCATTAACTAATTTGAACCCACCTCTAATACCTAGCATGAGTTTTACGGCCTGGCCCACGATGTCACTAGAAATCGTTCGATAGACAACTTGTATTGCAAACAACAATAAGTTTAGAAAATTTGTTGTTGTTTGCAATACAAGTTGTCGATCGAACGATTTCTCGTGACATCGTGGGCCAGGCCGTAAAAATCATGCTAGGGATTAGAGGTGGGTTCAAATTAGGTAATGCGTTCATGTGAAGTTTCATGGCAAAACTCTTTAAGATCATGTTAAATTTTGCCACTTATGCTAACTTCATGCCAATTTTTTCTTATACATAGGGCCGTATTTGTATATTCATAAGCATTGACTAAGTTATTCGGTGTTAAAATAAAGTTTCTTTCACAAGCAATTCAATGTTTGTAACGAATTTTAAGTTCTTTCTTTTAACAAAAGGCTTTCTACTTGAACAGAACATTTCATGTCTGCATGTCCACTTCTTTTGGACGTTTTACTCAGTAAATTTTTGATGTTTTTCAACTTACACTATTTTTTTAAGGTATAGAACGAATCACGCTTTTCTTAGGAACGTATTTACCGTGTAAAAAAAGAGTTGGGTGTATATATGTATAAACAAAAAAGCTTTGTGTACTTACCAGGAGCTGGCTGAGCTGGATACGAGGGCTTTTTCATCCACTCATAGTATTGATGGGATTTAAGCGGCGACGAACGGTGATTGCCGTTAATTCCCGTGTTATTATGATTGTTATTGTTAGAAGTGGGACTACTGTTGTTATTACTCAAATGATGAGTAATATGATGAGGCGATGAAGAAGATGGTGGAGCACCAGGGCTTGAAATTTCACTACCACTAACCGTAATTGGTGGCGAGGGTAAACCTTCAGTGATATGTGGCGGCTGCTGTGGCTGTTCCCCAATACTGCTAGCAGTTTCATTCAGTTGTGTTGTACTACCCGAAGCAGGACCGGTCGATGTTGTTGAGGTAGAGCTGCCAGACGACGCAGAAGGTGTTGAGCTATTATTAGCTGCATTACCTACTGCTGATCCATTAATCAGTTGATGCTGTTGTAACATTTGAGTGTTCTGGGCAAAATTTTCAGCCGATGAGGGAGAGTGCCATTCAGAGGCAGCTGCTGCATTGGAGGCTGAGTGGAACATGGCATGAGGATTATAATACATCTGATGATGGGCAGCATGAGGAGATTCCATATCGCCCAGGTACTGATGATTTGGCGGCGTATGGTGGTAGTTGGCAGTCCATTGCCAAGGCTGGCCGGCTGAGTACGCCAAATTGGCAGCACTATGTTTTTGAGGATACGACAGGGTATTATAATATGAAACCATTTTTGTTACAAAGTTTTTTTTTTTTGTTAAGTTTGCAAAAAATTCACTATAGGTATTTTGTTGATAATTGCGGTTAGAAACGATGTTCTGTGAATCGTTGTTATACTACTCAATAAATATGTATAACACTTTGTAAATTTAATATGTACCTACACATACAATTAATTATTCATGAAGTATTTGAGTTAATAATCACTTCCTTATTTAATCAATTATTATTTTTTTACAATTTTTCGTACTGGGTCATATGTACATATGCACATACATATGTTTATTGAATAAATGTATTTTGTGATTTGTTTATTTTCGTCTTCCTTTTTATGATATTTAGTTTTTGCCGTTAAAATGTTGACAATTACTTTATGACAGATCAATAGTGTTGATCTGTGATAATTGCTGCAATCACACACACGAGGTATTTCTTTACTTAACGCGCTCACTCACTCCTTGACTTGACTTTAATTTCCATAATCCACTTTGTTGCTACTTGTACATAGGTATTTCTTAATCCCATTTATTATTTCTCTTTTAAATTTTAAGAGTACTTAAACATTTGTTATACCTAATAGGTATGTACCTAAATACATATGTGCATTATATTATTGTACGTTGTTGTAGTATTTTGGTTTATATTTATGTATGTTTATAATGATTGTGACAATTCGATAATTAGATCGCAAGTGATTTTATTTTATATGTAGGTATGTACATACATACATACCTATGTATATATATTATTTTCGATTGCAATTGCTTAATTATGATACAAATTGTTTTAATTAATATATTTCTTTACAACTTTAAGCTATCCGCCGTAATAAAATAAACTATATGAAATAAAAGCGTTAAAAAATACGACTATGACGACGACGCTAGCGTCCTCACTTGTTTCTGTATCATAAAATACTGAACTGAAAAAATAAATTGTTATTAACAAAACGTTGCTGTCTGGAATGTATGACGGTGAATTTTATTAGTACACTAAACCGAAAGCAGTCTACCGTTGTTAACTTTAGTGTTGTGACTAAAAATGTTGCTACGATAAAAACTCGTAAATGGGTATTAAATAAAACGAATACCAGGCAACAAAAACAATTCTCACATAGTGAAACGTTTATCAAAGAAAACAAAAACACCCACTTACTTACCTTTTCTATAGCCCTGCAAGATAAAAAGAAACAGATAAAGACAATTTTGCGCTGCACTCTCTCATTCTCTCTTATGTGAAGCAAAATATGTGTGTTGAATATTATTTGAAATTTAACCCCGTAATTGAAAAGTCCGCCTTCTAATTCAAGATGGCCTTTGTTTATGTTGTTATCTCTCTTTTACACTCCCTAGGAAAAGGAAACTACATATTTATTATTCTTATAGCTCCGGTGATAACTCCTCCCAGCATTATATTTTGTTTTTCATTAGGGGTTTTTCTATAATCCCATCTGAGCATTAAATGGTTGATTTGGCTAATACACCTTAGTTTTTAGCATTTTTTTCTTTCAATTTACAATTAGTCTAATAGCAAGTATGTACATACATATGTATGTATGTATGTGGTAGGGTAAACTCAATAATACGAAAAATAGGCGTATTATTTGAGTATCGTGCCCAGCGTAATTAATTCAAATATATATTTTTATATAAGATTGTATTTTTTTAAGCTCATTTCATTATGTAGTTATATTGCTTTAAGTGATTATGTTTTATTGCACAGGGTTCCTTCTGACCTGGGATGGCTGGCTGGTAATTATTTACTAGGACATTATGTAATTAAAGGTCATAAATTTGTGCATGCGCAAGCATTATTTGCTACACGCTATTTATGTTGTGAATGTATGTATGTACATACATATATACATCCATAGATATATATGTACATACCCTGCAGAAAATGCGAATAGTGAAATTGTAGTGATGTACTAGTGACATTGTCAGTAAGTACTACTGACCAGGTGTACCCCAGCCAATGTAATTATCTATTGACATTTAACATTAGCTTGCCAATGAAAATCCACCACTAGACTGTAGCAATACTGACTAAGTAGTACTTTTGGGACCACATGGAGACATTGACACCAAAGCTTCACTAGTCAATTTTAGGGGCTCTAGTCTACAATATCGATATTTCCTCACTCGATGTCAATAGTAAAATTTTTAGTGATTTACTAGTGACATTGTCAATAGTAGAACTGAATGGGTGTACCGCAGCCAATGTAATCGCCTATTGACATACATATAACATAAGGTTCTCATTGAAAATCTACCAGCAGACTTTAGCACTATTCGTTCACGACCATATGGAGACATTTGAACTAAATATTCACTAGTACATTTTAGTGACCCTCATCTACAATTTTATGAGAGTTGGGGCAACAAACTTAAATACATATGTACATACATATGTACGTAAGTTTTTAACATTATTGCATAGCATAATAAAAAAGACAAACAAACTATTGACGCTTTCTTTGACAATGTCACCAGAAATACACTAGAACTGTTGTCTCTAATGTATCTCTACTCCCGCATAAAAGGAAAGTTGTCGAGATTTCAACTAGTGCAATTGGCGCTAGAGAAAAGAGTGTTGACATAGAGACATATGGATCTAGGCTGACTAGAGGGTACATAGATATGCATATATGTATGTATGCACATGTGTGTGCATATACATGCATACATATGTATACATACATATGTACATATGTATATGTACATACATACATACATATGTTCATATGCATACCTATATGAAAATAAAAAGATATACATATGTAAATTCTTTACCTTAATGAAGGCAAACTGTTTTCTAAGACTAATTTTGTAATATTTTTATTGACTGATCTGTATAAAATATAAAAGTTATTATACATTTCTTTTTTTTTATTATTTTTCATATAACAAAATATGGTACGAGTATTATTTACCAACCCTCAATATACCAAAGAGCAAACAACTTAAAGATAGTGCAATTATACAATTTTTTAAATACATATTTTCGAATTTACTGTATGCAAAAAACAAGAACTTCAAGATTTTTACTATTCTTATCGATAAAAAAAACGCTAAAATTGCTTTTAATCGATAAACGCTAAAATCGCTTTTAATCGATCGCTTCTGATTTTGAAGGTATATTGCGAATTTTTTTAAAATAGCAAAACGATCTATCCAAATACACCTACAAGCTGCACTTAGTCGTTTTCACGAATGAATATTTCCTCTGATCAAAGTGCATTATTGGTAAAAATTTATTGATTACTGCATGTTTTCAGTAATCAGTAAAAATTTACTGCTTACTGCAATTTTTTTTAATGCCTACTGAAATTTTTCCAGTATTCAGTAAATTTTACTGGATACAGACAATTTTTTCAGTAACCAGTAAATTTTTACTGGCTACTGAAATTTTCCAGTATTCAGTAAATTTTTACTGGATATTGAAATTTTTTTCATTGGAATTTTAATTTTACTGCAGTATGCCCATGTATGATATTATTCCACTTCAAAGGCAAGAGAGTGTCCCGTTCTACATTCTAGAAATGCCCATATAATAATTTTGTATGTATGTAAAATTCTGCTAAAAGTCATTAACGTAATTGACACTTTTTATAGGTGTGGCAAAATTAGCTTTATTTAATATTATAATATTTTAAAAACAAGCAGGGTAGAAACTCCATTAAGGGAGTGGGAATACCATTTCTTTATTAACTTTATTTTATAAACATATACATACATATACATATGGATAATGAATTAACTGAGTTCAAGCAAACACTGTAGTTGGCCAGATAGTCAGTCGTAGGCGATATATTCATACAGAAAATAGTTTGCAAATTTTTTTTTTCTATGTACTATATGCGATTATTGAAGGCAAGTTTCATAGCACTAATTAACCCTCATACCTAAATAAGAGCGGCAAGCGTTGCGTTAGCAGCAGGGTACGCATTTTCAGTACATTTAAATGTGAAAATATTGTTTGAAAAAAGTTATTCAAAAGTTAATGAAAATATCTTCACTGAAAGAAAAACACTTTGTAACGGGAATGAAACCATTACGTTGAACCCCTTTCATTAATACAACGACAAATTTATTTAATAAAATAAAAACTTATATTATATTGATGCAAATTTCATTAATGGAATGAAATCTTTCTAATGCTTAATATTTTACATTTTGTAGTATCATTAATGTTACGAAACAATTTTCATTTGAAGAATTCATACAAAAAAATATTTTAAATTGATTAGGTGACATCAAAGAAGATCAAAATATCAAGCCTCAATTGTAATTAATCTATAGTTGTCTAAGTTATAGTTTTGTTGCAACTTTAATGAGATATTTTCGTAACTGGCTAGTAGGCAGTGTGGTAGTCGAAGGTTCGTATCCTGGAAACATGTCAAAGTATTTTTTTTTTGTTAAATATAACTTTTCAAATAAAGTTTATGTTAAATGATCAATCAAATAATGTTGAATTAAAATTTCTTTAATGATGGTAGATATATATTTAGGACCTAATTCATAAAAAATATTTTGGTTTTATAAAAGGTTGTTAATCAAATTTCCATACAAAATTTGTTTAATAAACCTCATATAAAATAGAAATAGTTTTTAAGAATAAGGCAGTTGGTGTATATGATGAGTTCCAAGCTCAAAAATTGGCCGGGGAAGCCAATTATTATACATACAAACATTTTTCTGATGATTAAATAATTAATGAAATACCTACAATGACTTTATTAAATTAATAAATTAGAGTCATTACAACAATGAATTACGTTGTTAACACAATGATACGATATCATTAAAAAATTATGTACATACATATGAAATTACCAGCTGTTAGTTGCCAGTTGCCAATCCGTAATACCATTTCGACAACTAGCAACGCAACCAAAGTTCGGTTGCCATCGATAATCAAGCCATAAAAAAATTTAAAACTAACGTCACTTCATTGTAGAAAATAAAAAGTTAATATATATCGCTAAAAATCTATAAAGTCGATTTATCGATTTTCCGCAATGAATGCAATTCGCAATGGCTTAAAAATGTATTCCGCCGAAATGTTAATGTTTTATGTAGTCGCCAAAAATAACCAATTTGGTATTTGTTCAGCATTCCTTGAAACATTTCAATAAACAGACAAAAATTAATACATGAAAAAATTAAATTAAATTTCGGAAAAAAAAATAAATAGAAACATACATCCATACAAAAATATGTACATATGTACATACATAGAAATGTCTCCTTCTTCTTTCTTCTAATTTAAAGTTTGGCTTTTCTACACTCTAAAACTTGAACTGATAATGCGAATGCTTTCGTGTTTTTAAAGCAAACTAAAATTAAAATTAAATAAAAGTTCTTTGATTTTCCTCAATTGCGGAATTTAATGATTTGCTTTGCTTTGTTAGGTCTTGCGGAAGTGCAAATGCAAAGCAGTTTTTTTCTAACGTTTGTGCTTTTAACTTAAATAATGAGTTCAAAAACACTTGTAAATATTAGCTCTCGATTATTTGAACTTTTTCTCAGGTCGCTTGAATTTCAAAAATCGACTCTATATTGTAAATATAAGTACATATGTATGAGTATATGTAAATATGTATATATGTATGTGCACGTATTGCATGTTTATGTATGTACATAAATATGTTCATATGTACTATGTATTATTATTTGTAGTTATTTTGTCCGTGACCAATTGAATATTTTAACACAATAACATTGTTCCGAATCCCTGCTCAAAATGTACAAAAGATTTAAGCAAATGAAATAAATTTTTTTTTTCATAAGAAATTTCGTACGAAGACATGTACATACATCCATACATCCATACATACATTCTTACATACATACCTACATAAATATCCCTACAAACATTTGGAAGATATATTGCCCAGACGATATAAATACAATATCTTATTTTTATCATTTATACGAAATCATCATCATCAAAGCAATACTTTTTTGATATTAAAATATTTTCATTTTAGTGAAACATTTTGAATGAACAGTTCAAAATGTATTGACTATTTATTTTTTCCTTTAACAAAGTATTTTGTGTTATTAAAATGTTGCTTTTTGTTCAGCCTGGTGTTTTATCACATGCGCAATAAATTTATAATATCAATATGTTTTTAACTAGAAGATAAAAAAAATATTTAATTTGAAATACAAACAATTAGAAAATTTTCAAAACATTTGAAATTGAAATAAAAACAATCAGAAAATTTTCAAAACATTAGCTCAAATTCCTTTAATAATAAAAATTCCTTTTAATAATAAAAATATGATGACTCCTGTGAGGATAAATTTAATTTAGTTGACCTTAAAAAATTGCATTAAATTTAAATTAATGGTACATATACATACATACATATATACATACATTCATATATATATATATATATTTCTTCTTCTTCAGATAATCTATCGTTATAAATAATTTATCTTCCTCAAGATAATCTGGCAATATCATAAATAGTTTAGTTAGATGATTATCTAGCAATATCATTGTTTTAGCTTCTAGAAGTATTGCATTCGTATTTCTTTGAAGTATCGCCCTGGCCGCATAACCTCTCCCGAAGGGGGAAACTTCCGCAATACGAATATGATTGTTGCCGCAATAATTTTTTTCTTCCAAGCAATACAATTTCGAATCATTTTCATATTACTTTGCTTGTAGGGATGTAAATGGATGTACTTATACATGTATTTACATTAGGGAGGCTCAATTTTTTTCATCGAAAATCGTGTAGCAAAATTGATCTTAAGTAATATTAAAATTTACAAAAATGTGCTATGTAGAACTTTTTTAACGAATAGGTACCTATAATCTATTTAAATTTTTTGATAACATTTTTGTTTTTTGTCAAACTAATTACCATCTTTGCTTTTTTAAGGAATTATTTTTTTTAACAACAACAAAAAAACTACAAGACATGAATAAAATAAGGACTTTATAACAAATAAATACTCGTTAAAAATAATTGGAAGTAATTAATTATTCAAGGACTACTTTTTCTCTACTTCCAAAGTATCAATAAAGGGCCACTCAGACTATAATACTAGTGTTAATACTTTTGACGAAAATGCCACCCTGATCTGATTTCTGTTAAAAAAATTTCAAAACACAATAACAACTCAACATGTCAGAGTTGCATTTTCCACAAAAATATTAATACTTGTATAATAGTCTGAACGGGGCTTAAGTGTGTATTTTTGACTTTTCAGGAATTGATTATTAACAAATGTTACTAATTAATGAAGTCAATGTCGCGAAGCATTCGACTTTTATTTATAAATAATATATTAATTTAAAAGAAATTTAGCAAAATAAAAAAGAATATATGTATTTACAAGAACATCATTAACATGACTTTGGATTCACTGAGAACTTCTTATAATGACAACCAATGTAAAAATTAACAGAAGTTGTCCAAATTTGCACTACTTCTGGTTCACACGTTCAGGATCTTATTGAGTTCCTTGGAAGCTCTTTTTTGCTTGGTACACTCTCTTATGTAAAAATAAATAAATATTTTGTTTTTCTTTTGGCTTTTTAATACTTTTATTGCTACTAAATGAAGCAACTAATTGCAAAAAAGTAATGAAAAATAATATATATGTGACCTTCTCCGAGAAAAGGGACCTAGTGTGTGAAAATTAAGTTTTGAGAAAAACGCATTTAAAGTTTCATAATGCATTATCATTTTGAACACACCTTCAGTTGGGAGATGCGATTTGGTATGGTTAGTTGTGATTGGGTGCCGACTTTGGTGACGTTATGCCTATGTGGTGACGTATTTTTTTCGTTTTTATTGTGGCAATACCTTTGCTATTGTTGCTGGCAACTGTATAGCTGTATAACTGAAAAACAAAATTGTTTGTAAAGAACTTGTGGACTCGGAAATGGTATTTGTATGAGAATGTCAGGGTCTTATGTACTGATTCACAGAAACGGGATTTTGTAGCTCAAACCCAAAGAAAAAAAATCGAAAAATAAATCTGAACCTGCCAGCAAGAAAAAAAAATCGAAGCACCGTATCACGAAAAAAAGAAAGCTGAAGTCAAAGCGCCGAAAAAAGAAAAAACTGAAATTGTCAAACGGAAGAAAATTGAAGTACCAGATTACGAAACAGCGAAAAAGAAGAGTGGACTAAAGTCCAAACCCGTTTTTTGACTCACTAGGTCCCTTTTCTCGGAGAAGGTCACATATAAAGATTTTTTCGTGAGGATTTTAAACTTTATATGTTTGTTTATTGTAATTCTCAATAACGTATTAACAGTGTTACTACAAATATACAAAAATTTCCTGCGTAATCAAAAAAAAATAAAAAATCCAAAAAAACTAACAATCTAATACTTTGTCTTTTGTTTAAAAACAAGAAGAATTTGTGTTTGTAGATGGTTAAGGGCGTCTATATAGACTTCAGCCCAAAAGTTCTTAAAAAAAAACTAAAAAAAATTTTCATATATCTATAGAAAAACTCTCAAAATGTTATTGAGAATTACGTACCTAAGCATAATGAAATAAAAAGCGCCAAATAAAAATTCAAATTCTCAACAAACATTTTTATTTCACTCATTAGTCGTTCTAGTATTCAAAAATTATTTAATACTAATTGGTGTGTTGGAACAACAATATCTAAACAACATTTGTTCGAACAACTGCATACTCGAAAAAATTGACAACGCTAAATTTGACCACCCCTAATGTACATATGTACTACATACATACATATTTCACTAAACGCGGCATACACCGAACTTCCTTATGCGTTTCTAACTGCATATAATATGTATGCACATATATGTATATTCCCTTTATATTACTCGTAATGATTTCTAAGTAATTGTCCTTGTAAAATTCCATCATGACCTGAGTAAGACCGATAATAGAACGAACCTCAAACAATATTAGTAGAAAATAAATCTAAAAAAAGTACGGTAGTAGGTTCAATTTAGGAAAAACATTTGGCACGGTTTATGGTAAAACAGCGAAATTAAAGCGAAATTTGGACGGTTTAGTTTGTGATTTTTTAACAGGGTTTTTGTTTTATCTGCTATTGCCACCTATGTACCTGCAATACTTAAAAAGGTGCAATGCACCAAGTAAGTGGAAATTTAAATTATTTTTTTTTTTAAACACCTAAACATGCAACAAGAATATCAAACAAAACGAAACTTTGTTTGAGTAGCCTGTGTATGCGACAGTATTAGAAGGCCGTTTTGTTTTGGTGTTCTTTAATAGCGTGTCATAAAATGTCCATCTAAACTGTCCTGCCCGGTACATACTCGTATCGTATTATACATAGATCATGTTGTCGCTTTTGAGTTGCCATTATTTGCTCTTCATATTTATGACAGCTGTTTTACAAACTGTCATAAATGTATTTTCTTTAGTAATCAAATATTAGCTATTTCATTTGCACAAAAAGGGGTTTATCCTCATTATTATTTTTGCTTACTGCTTAGTGTGTGTTTTTAATGTACATCAACGTAATACGTATGTATGTATATATGTACAATGTATATGTATGTATGTATGTATGTATGTATAATTTCTAAGTTCGTGTTTACCTTAATACGTTCCATTGTGACTATAATATTTTTATTGTTTTACCTTATTTGATGTAATTGTCCTTCCTCTTATTATAGCCCTCAAAATAATAAACAAATATGTAATTAATATGAGACCTGTAGCTTTATTAATTATCCTTTACATTTACATTGCGAAATATTTTATTTAAGCAATGATTATTTGGCATATCCATATGTATGTATGTATGTATGTTTGTATGTATGTGTGTATGTACATACCATTGATGTAACCACTGTTCAAAATGCTCACAAAATCAAACAAAAATTATTTTTAATTTTATTGTTTGTGCTAGAAATTGAAATCGAAGAGGAAATCATTCGTATTTGTATACCTTATACATTGCATTCCGAAAATGTTTTCTTTTGACTTGAAAAATACATCCTCGTAACAACCTCCCAGGTATTTCAAATGCTCTGGCGTCAAAAAAGTAATAACTTAAATTCAACAAATTTCATGTTTTTTCGACACATCTTACGATTTGTATGGGAGTTACTATAAGGAGCAGAGATAGAGCTTTGAATTCTTAAAAATATATAGTGATTAGGTAAAAATAATAGGGGCCGGTCTCAGAAATTAACGCTCTATGGGTACGCGTTAACTCCGAAAAAGAATTTCGACTCAGAACACCTGTTTGTACAGATGCCATTCACTGCAGAAAACTTGGTGACAATTGAACCAAACGTAGTGTATGGTAAAAAAAAGACGTATTCTGTAAATGGTTGCATATTCACCATTGTCGTGATGTATCGTCTTGATCTTTTGTCAATTTAATTGGGAATCGGTCTAGTATTATAGTAAACGGCAATGAAGACATTCGATGTGGTTGGATCCAGGACCTATCAAATAATATAAATACAATGTTAATTGTTCCCTCCAATGATACCGCCAAGCCACTGTGGAACCAGTCCCGTAACTATAGTTAGATATTAACCTAAGTGCCCCTTTGGTCGAGTGGATACTATCAGATAAGTTTGCATTGTTACAGTTAAGTGTCGGAATGAAATTTTTAAATAATTTATATTATTCTACGCCGATTATGTCCATCTGATATAGATACAAAGTATTAATTAACACCATGCCAGGCCATCCCCATGTAAAAGTGACTAGTCCGCTTCATAGGAAGTGTTAGAACTCGGACTTGTCTCTATCACTTGGAGAACGATCATGTGACTAGTCTTGTGTCAGTTCCACTATCGAGATAGATCTTTTGCATCGTCGCTTTCGATAACGAGCTGATTCCATCACGTTTTTACAGCTTGATATTATGGCATTCGATATCGAACCATATTATTACATTGTTAGATAACGAATGTCATAATCTGTACAGGCTATATAGTTTTTGAGTCATTGGACGAAAAGTGTCGATTTTACCGAAATTACTGGCTTTAAGAGCCTGGCGCCGCATCAGAAGTGTTCCGATAGGCCTGAAACTTTGAAGATTTATTTTTATCTCCAAAAAAAAATTTTGATGGGTAACACTTTAATATTTCATGCTTTAAATATAAAAGCCATTCTGCTTTGCATGCAAATGCCATTTTGTATGGCCCTTACAAGGTTTTGGAAAGGCTATAATTTCGCACAAAGTTGTCACGATTAGAATGCTATCGGGTGCATTAAGAGAAAAATTACGATCTAAATTTAAGAACAAAATTCTTGAATTTAGATTGCAGAAATCTGCAGATTTAAATCTTAAAATTTGGTCAGTAAGATTGACGTTCTCAAATTTAAGCATAAATTCTTAATTTTTAAAAAGAATTCTAAAAATCAAGAACGTAATCTTAATTTTAAGATCGTAAACTTTAAGAACTCATTCTTTAAATAAAGAACGCATTGTTAGTTCTAAAATCGTATTCTTAAATTTTTAAGAACGTGATTTTAATTTAAGCTTTTTATTGAGAACAAAATCTTGAATCCGACCTTAAAATGAGATTTTATTCCAGATTACAATATAAATGCGACGTTAAAAAAAATTGATTTTATTCTTGAATCAAGAATTTTCGTATTTAACAGACTATTAAGATTGAAATGATTTGATTTCCAGCGTAAAATCTTGATTTTAGCACGTATTTTCCCTTAGTGTGGTAAATGTTTTTTTCTATCAGCCTTATTTATAAAGACTTTATTGGGGCTTTATAAAGTGTTTTTATAACAGCGTTGGCTGAAGTAGTTAGCACGTTGACTACAAAATCGAAGGTCCAGGGTTCAATCCCTGTATCCAACAGTCATTGAATAACAACACCACGCATTTTTCTGATGTGCATTAGTGTCCCTTTGTATCAGTTGTTGTAGGAAAGTTCAAGTGATGAAGGCATAGTCACTGGTCACTGAACTATACCGACTTCAGCAGATATTAGTCCTAATGTAATATCAGAGCGCCCTCCTTCGTTGTATAGCAGAATCATCGGCGAAGTAAAATAATCAATAAAATGGCTACAAAACACAGCTTCAAAAATTTAATACGCCTCATTTGACACCAGATGGCGCAGCAACACTGCATTATCAAAAACGTGCAAAAAAAAAAAAAAAAAAAGCAGAGTTGTAAAAGAATGAAGCTTTCCTCTATCTCTCCCTTCACCACCTGTCTTCTCTATCACTATCCCTTTCCTAAAGAAGGTAACACCTAGTAATAGTAGTAGGCATTATTTGCCTGAGTGTTACTTCTCTTTATTCAAAAAAAAAAAAAAAAAAAAAAAAAAAAAACATTTTCCCATAAAATTTTTCTTAAAAAGCCATAATATTTTTTTTTTAATAAGGCTGTATATTTTTTTTCTATATTTTCATTATTGTTTGAACTTCAAAAACTAAAATAATTGAATATCCAGCTTTCGTAATGTGTTTTTCGATTTAACAATGCAGAATAATACGTACTCTTTTGTGTAAGAAAATTTCATACAAAAACATACTCGCTCTCGAGAGAAGAAGGTTTTCTTATGTAAATGGAAAAACTTCAAATTCATTTTCTCTGAAACTTACTTTTTTCAATTATGACTACGTTGCAATAAAGTAGCGATATGTACTATAATTGGAATAAATAAATAAATTAGTTTATTTATTTTTGTTATTCTTTTTTGGTGTAAATAATATTTTTTAATTATTTTTTTATCGCTATAAATAATGAATGCTTAATTACTTTTGTAAACTTGCCTCCTTAATGCCAATTCTGGTGCTGAAGCTCTAATTAATTATTTTTGTAAGCAATCATTGAAATAAAGAAATAAATAAAATATAACCTAATAATGATTAAATGAATCATGATTCAATCAGTGTTGAGATTAATCGATTCATTTGTTAACCAATTTATTAGTTTTATAATTTTATACGTATCAAATTTAATTAATCATAGTTATTTTATTTGTATATCAGACTTATCTGACAAATAATAATGATATTTAGTTCAAACCATTTTAAAATTTATAACTTCTATTACAAATTTATTTTAGCCCGTTCACTTTTATTATATTTGGCATCGTCGTGTTTTTTGAGTAAACGTAAATAAAGATGTACTTTACTTCTCTAAAAGTTTATTTCGCCAAATCTATTTAAGTATCAATTCATATTAAAAAATCGTTTTTCATTAAAAAATGCATATAGCTAAAATTAAAAATATATCTAGAAAACATGTGATATCTTCTAAACGGCTGAACCGTTTTTCTTAAAACATAGCTAAGATCCTTCTCGATCAAGTCACCTTTCGAACAGATCAAAATCGTTCCACCCGTTTGGTCTGTACGTGGCACTCGTACAGACACATAGATACACAACTTTTAAATATGAATTGATATTTAAATAGAATTGGTAATATAGTCACCAAGAATATGTTTTATTGATGGCAGTTTTTCGCCTCTTTTCTTTATTTCTTTATTTTTTTAACTATGACCCTATCTCAAAGCCATATTATGTGCCTCGTTTCTGTAACGAATGTGAGAACATCTCGAATCGAACGTATTTTCATCAATTTGTGAAACAAACAAAAAAACTATTTGTTGGTATTTCTTTTTTAATTTATTTAAGTTTTTATGTGAAACATCCTTTGTAAAATACGACAATCTATATAATTATTTATGGCCTGTTTCACAATAACGAAAGAAAACTTTCGACTGAAAATTTATATTGAAAACAATAAAATAATTATAAAAATTTGTTTTTGTTTTCAATATTAATTTTAAGTCGAAAATTTAATTTCGTTATTGAGAAAAAGGCATTAATAATTCTCGATGCGAACGAAAACTTTTCAGGAGTTACAGAAACAAGGTACTGATGTTAAAAATTAGATAGATATATGCATACATACATATTTATACATACATATATGTAATACACGCTAAAAATGTTATAGCACATATTCAATTAGTCATCATGGCTTATTATTATTAAATTTAACGGAAATAAATAGTAATTGGGACAAAAATACACAGGGTAACCACAAAACATTAATTCCTGAAGGTTGCATATTTGAGTAAAAATGGTTGCTGTATCTGCTTAGGTTTTCCTTTGGTTTTGTGTGTGCCAAAAACTATTATTAGGTATAATCCCGAACTCCATTTTTCGATATGAAAAAATGGACGTTTAATTTCTCGATATGAAAAATTTACAACCCTCTTCTCTCTATGGGGTTTTAATAATAAAAATATAAAATTATACATTAAGCAGCTCTGGGTTGAAGAACAACAGCTCTCGAGTCATCGTAATTATTTCTTAAGTGCGGTCAGGCGTGTGTGTTCGAGAGTTTTTCGTCTCGCTCGTACTGGTTGTCTGATCTGGCACGGATAACCGTATAATCTTGCGGTTCTTTTGTGAAATTTCGTTGACAACCATGTTGATACTTACTATGTGATGGCATTAGGTCGGGTATAGTCAGTTACAAAAACATTTTTAAAGATTATGGACATATGGTCTTATTCACCCCGTCCATTTTTGTGCAACCATCTTCTGCAAATTTACTTTGTAGACTATGTACCAATAAATAAATAAATAAAATAAAATAATTCAAAATAACTTCTGTGCTTTTGATGTCAGCTCGATGATTTCGTTGATTATCCTTTACGCAAGTTCGTTGATAGTAGCTTCCACGCAATTACTTTGTTCATTCAGTATCATTGATGCAGATTCGTTGCTGGCAGGCTTGACCAGCACATGAAAAATGGACGATGCACGATTCATTTTTCGATATTACAAATGGACAATGTATAGCACATTTCATTTTTGGATATGAACGTTTAATTTTTCAACATGAAAAATTGATAATGTACATAAATATAGCACCTTTAATTTGTCTACATACATATGTATATACATATCGCTCATTTACTAAAAGAACGCCATAACTCAAAAACACTAGTTTGCCGGAATTTTTGAATTTACACACAACTTAATGGAAAAAGAAAATTTAATTTTTCTCTCAAGAGTTGAGTAAACAAGATATTTGTATGGAAATTTTACACAATATGAAGAACGATATGAGGATTATTTTTGCACCATTATCTCAAAAAATACATTTAATGAGTATGACGTTCTTTGAGTAAATGAGCGATGTCTATAAAAAATTTACGATATTTAATATTTTTTTTTTATTTTTCGCCACTATATTGGGAATTTTTCCCTCTGTGTATCGTACAGTTCGAAATTCTGAAAGACATAGGGTGTGTTCGTAAATGCATCACTGCTCTGCATCATATGTGCAAACTTTTATTTAAAATGCAATACAAGATCGCTGATAATCTGTTTTAGTACTAATCATGTTTGTATAAAATATTTGATATTTATTTGTGCGTTATCTACTTCAGTGAACCAGTTTAGAACATTTAAATTTCCATTTGCAACGCAGTGATGCATTTACGAAAATACCCAGACTTATAACTGCGGTTCCTAAATAACCCACCCATTAGAATAATTGTAAAATTTATATACTTCGTAGCATTTACATACATAAAACGAGCATTAAGTTTTGTTTTAACTTATTTGGTAATTTGTTTTAATTTAAACAAATTTATGTTATTCGTTTCACTATTTATTTATTTAGTTGGAATTAAATTCCTCACAAATTAATTTAAAAAATGTTAACACACATTTGTTTTTCTTATAAAACGAAAATGCTTAAAACAAGAGCATTGAATTATTATTTTTTTAATATATGTATACGATAATAATAATAGGTACGAAAAATAATAATTGGACATTAAAAGTAGTTAAGCTCATAAAAATTACACAAAACTATTGAAAAAAACCGCAGTTTGGTTTAGAAAAATGATTAAATTTTACATTTGAGTAGAACCATTTTTTTTATTTATATATAAGAACTGTTAAAACTAAAACTATTCAACATAAAAATATACATAATAAAAAATTGTAGAAAATTACAAATGCCATAATAATTTAAAAGAAAATAAAAACAAACGTTTTTTAATGTAAATTTGAGTCTTATTACGATTTGTTATAAACAAAAATATTAAAACTTTTTATTTATTTATTTTACAAGTACACATTTCGATGTATAAAAATATATGTATGTTTACAGCTTTAAAGAACCATTTAAGATAAAATTTAAGTATTTTTCTATATATATGTATATCATTCTTAATTGTATGCAGAGCTGTAGTGGAACATACAATTTAATTTATTGACTTAAACGACTATAAAGTGGCATTGATTGCTTTCTATTTACATTATATTTAGTAGTTATTTAGGAATAAATTATTATGCAGAACCCATTAAAGCTTCGTTACTTAGCATTTCTCTTGTCACTAGAGAACCGGGATTAACTCTTGTCCTTGATCTCGAACGGCTAAGTTGCGCTCGTCGTTCAGCACCTGCTGGTCGTTGTCTTCGTTGCTGGCGATTATTGCGGTTACCAAAAGCGGAACCTGTCTGTAATGCTTCTAGCAAACTGTCCATAACACCTTCTTGCGTTTGAGCCGCATCCATGTCGACTAAAGCAAGTTTACGCTGTTGTCTTTCCAGTTGTTCACGTAATGATTGTTCTCTAGCCTCTTGCATTCGACGTTTCTTTTCTTCTTCTTCGCGTTGACGCACAATCTCTTGATAGGCCTGAACAAAAGCATCTTTAAAGGTTTTGATGTCGGCAAAGAATTCTTCCATGGTATATTTGTTGGGATCAAAGGCGAAATATTCGCCTAAATCTTTGAATAGCTTTTCCATTTGCACTTGCATTTTACCTAAATAAAGAGAAAACGATTAAGTTTATTTAGGTATCACTATTGTGTTATATTGAGATAACAATTTATTTTATACTCCTGAATACTTTAAAACCACAATATTATTATTTCAATTTTACCGTCTTATTCATCAAAAATTATTTTGTTGTTTATAAAACAAATTTTGTATTAAACACTGTTTTATAAACCTCTTATAAATCAAAAAAAAAAAAAAAAATATGATTGTGATAAGTCTTTCTCAAAAAAAAATTAAATCAAAACAAGGAAAAGAGGAAAGTACGTACATCGACTTTAAACAATTTATTGTTGGTCGATATGTCCAGTTGGAGTTAGTTTTCACCTTCATCTGACGAATTATCCAACCACAACTCACCGTAGTAATATTTTGATTTAATTTTAATTTTTTAATTTATTTTCAAATGTATTTTTATTTTAATTTTTTAAGTTAGGGTTTCACATTTAAACTCTGATACGCTATTTTGCACGATCACTATGAGCTAAATTCACAATACTGACATCCTTCGGCGAACCTATGTATGTACATATGTATATGTATGTATGTGTACATATACATATATATTATTTATTTATTTATTAATACATATTATACAAAGTAAATATGCATAATATGGTTGCACAAATATGGGCGGAGTAACCGGACTATATGCCCAAGATGTTATTAATATTATTTTAAAAAAAGTTTTTGTGACTGTCTACACGACTTAAGTCTTTACATAGGAAGATACTTTTTTCTTTTTTTTTTATGTACATATGAATATATTTTCATCAGCTAAAAAAATTGTTAACACTTACCCAGCACATCCACTTGCTGCCTGCAATCAACGGCAAATTTGCCCATCACTTCACTGAACTTATCATCTTCACATTGTGGCACTTTATTGTTTTGTAGATCAGTTTCTAAATTTTTTACAGCAGAAGTCATTTGTCTCATTGACTTTTGTATGGCATCTAAATTGACACGTGACGCCTTATCGACATGTGTCATATCATTGAAGAATGTTAAAGCATCGGGAAATTTTTTTTCCACCACATCGACCAAATAATGTAGCAGCGTTTGCTTGTTATCGGAATCTTTTGTATTGGTCAATTTGGTTAGGTAGGAAATTTCGAATCCGTATGCTGGATCATTTTTTGTACCAGAGTTCATATAATTACCCATTAGCAATATTAGTTCCAGTATTTTTGAGAACTTTTTGCTATTGCGTACCTCTTCACAGGCCGCTGTACCTGCCACAATGTCAGGCTTAATGTCCTGCATCATGTCGGAGAAGGTTAGTTTGAAATTTAAATTGTGTAAGCGTGGTGACAGGCGTTTTATTTCACCTAAGCAAAAAAAGCGAGAGAGAGATAGAGATAGAAAAAATTATCAATACTTGAGATATAAAAGTAAAAATTGTATTCATTACCAATAGTAGCTGCAAACTGTTCAATGGGCGGCAGAGGATTACCCTTTGATTTTATTTCTTGCAATCGCTTTAGTTGTTCTGGTGGTGGTAAATATTGAATAAGATTTTGCAATATATTGGAAGACAAGATGTCGGTATCACAGCGTAAAAGACATATTTTTATTTGTTCATATGATAAATGTTTGAGTGAACCACCCAGGAGAATAGAGAGATTTTGAGCCGCTTTGCCATCAAGTACTCTTAAATCAACATTTTTCTTTCCCAATGTTGTCGGCTTATCAACGGAATCTTTGGGATCCTTTTTCACCGGCTTAGAAGAGAACTTTAGCGAGAGTTCAGTCAACATGTCATCTGAGGCCAGTTTATCTTCTTGACATTTAACCCAAAACGATTTTTCTGACATTTTTTGAGGAATTATGGCTTTCCAGTTCGCTCGTTTCATGGGATTCTTTGCTTCCCATTTCTTCTTAGGTTTTAAGCCATGCGGGAGGACAGGAGCCATGGGAATAAGCATAGGTGGTGGGGGTGCACCTCTGAAGCCATGTCCCATACCAGGCATGGGTGGCGGCGGAGGACCCGGCGGTCCACCCATACCAGGCATTGGTGGGGGTGGTGGTGGTCTTGGACCACCCATACCGGGCAGCGGAGGGGGTGGTGGTGGTGGCGGACCGCCGCCACGTCCTGGCATACCAGACATTGGAGGCGGGGGAGGAGGAGGTGGCCCACCTCCCTGTAATGGTATATTTACCTTTGGTAATTTATTTGGCGATTGAGCAACAACTCCAGTCGCTTCCATCATTTTAACCTTTTCCTCTAAATGCGCCGCTTTTGCCTCCGCTTCCTGTTTGGCAATTTCCAATTCCTCTATTTTCTTTTCATACTCCTCGGAACGTTTGGTCTCCTTAGCTTTGGCCTTCTCTACAATGTCGTCCAGTAACAACGAAGAATCAATGTGAAAGTCGCGATTTTCGAAATTCGGATCACCAAATTTGTGAAAAACTATTTGTGACACGCATTCTTCTATTAGCTGGTAGTACGCAGGCCTATAATAGAAATCATCGCGAATATAGAGTAAATGTTGTAATATCGATAGAAAATAAGGTTCGGCGGGGGTATCGGTAACAATGTTTTTTATGACATCAAAACAATCTGTAACATCATCCATATTATAAGTGACATTATCGAAACGTTGGGTAAATTCTTCAAAATCATCTTCACGTATTTCATTAAATATTTTAAAATGCTGCTTTAAAGCATCATTATTGCTTGTCTCCACAATATCTTTGAATATGTCGAATTTTGAATATAAGCCCATACGCATAATTTCACATCGCAAATGTAAACGAAAGTTTAAATCACTAGGTGTATTCGTTAAAGTGTTAATAAAAATTAAACTATGGCACGCCAATTCTCTTCGAGCATCGTACTTTTCGTCCAAGAATAAAGCATCCACAATAGGCCGGAAACGTTCACTTGACTTGTACGATGTAGAGGCGGCAGTTGTTATGGCTCTCAACACTTTTTCATAGCCATTACGATCGTGCACCAAACAGAATGAAGCCAAGAGCTTGACGGCTTCGCACATTGTGCTTGGCTTGCGGGGATCCAGAGATTGTGCTAAGAGTAATACCACTGTATGTTGATCGGGTGTTAATACCAAATTTAGGCCCCAAGTGTTATTCATAATCGCTTTCAGACATTTTATGCATTCCAGCTCGATGCGATCAAAACTCCGCTGTTCTTGCTTACATCGTCTCAGCAAATTGATAATTTCATCGATGCCATCTTCGCCGAATTCTTTTATCCACGAGAGGGGATTATTAGTAAGGGCCACACGTAAACTTTCGACGCAAGCATGAATTTTATTTTCACTATGTTCTCCATTTCGCAGGTACTCTATGTAATCCAAAGGTTTTTCAAATTTCGAATTAGCTCGATGTTCTAGGGAGTTTTTGCCTGTAAACATTAAAAAGAATAATTTTTATTTTAAGCGTATGATTATGGGGATTAGAATTTTTTTAAATAAATGTTGTACATTTTTTAAGAAATTATTTCTGATTAAATGTATGAAATTTTCTGAAATGGCTATAGAATCAGATGTGCCCTGCTTCTTACACAGGCATAAATACATGAAAGAAAACACCAGTATTTCGTATACTAGTACTGGTTTTAAATGGAATGACTCTACGGATCAGATATTGTAGATTTCGAAAATATTCGAAAACTAAATTTTCGGAAAAATGCTTTTTTTTTCTTCAAATAAACTTTAAACCGATCTAACCAAAAATCTAACAAAATACGCCGACTTCAGCAAAAATTATTCAAATCGATGAATTCGTTAGGCAGATGCAACTGTGGAAAACTTCAAAAACACGTTTTTTTTAACTCTAAAAGAAACCTTGACATCAAACCTTAAAAAATCTGAAACTACAGAAAATTTATACATTTTGTACGACTTTAGGGTCAATCGTTTTCCATATTTTCTAAATTTTATTTTTATTTTTATTTTTATTATTGTATTTTATCACAGAAGAATACTTATTTAGTTTTAACCAAGTAGTAGTTTTATTTACCTAAGTATTTCGCCTGTGAATACAAATACAACCGATAATACGTTGACAGATTGTTTTTGTTCTCTTATTAAATTTTATTTTTTTATAATAAGAATGTTTTAAAATATCTATTATTATGTGAAATTGATTAAATAAATTATATAATTAAAAATAAAATATTTAGTATGTATGTATGTTTGTATCCATATACAATGTATGTATGTCGTATGAATGTACATAAAAATACCCAGTATACCATACAATAATCAAACTTCAATACAACTTGAGAATAAGCTTATACAATTATTGAATTTTAAGCTTTTCGTAATTTTGTTTACAATAATTTTTATAAAAAAACATATTTGTAATACTTTTTTCAAGCTTGAGGCTTACGTAAGTAAGCTTATTATAATATTTTTTTAAAGCCATTTGGTATACTGGGTAAGTTTATTTATTAAAAACAAATATATGCATATTATGGTATACATATGTATATGTATTTGCATACACAATATATATGTACATACATATGTATACAAATCTATTAACATTTATAGCTGCTATTTTAATGTGGAAGCATGACAAATTCGCACAAGCATACGTACAAGGTAGCGTATATGGGATATTCCATATGTAGCAAGGATAAATGTTTCTATTTGAAAAACTTCGACTCAAAAATGTTTAGCGATGGAAAATTTTTAAAGTTTTGATCGCTTTGTTGTTGAGCTCAGGGGGAGGTTCCAGGTGTGAGGTGTTTTCTAAAAAATAAAACTAAAATACGAAATTTGTCAGGTGTGTCCAGACTGTGGGAGGCGGTGGTATGCTGAGGTATGCTCCGGCTAGGGCTTGATATTTTGTGCTTAATTCAATTCCGATTCCGAATGAAATTGAACTCTGTGACATGGCCGATTATCTCAAAAATCTGATCTTTTTTAATTATAACGTTTTTCAAGTAAATGAGCGATATGGATATTGTAATTATATACCAAACGTTGAGAGTAGAGATGCTAATCGGGACAGGTTTTTTGAAATCCCGGGCTTCGGGATTTAGTGATGGAGTCTCGAAATCCCGAACCGGGACCCCGGGATTTTCGGGACTTACAAAATCCCGAAAAAATTGTGCACAAATGTGCGTCTTTATAGTAATTATAATATTTTAATTTAACAATTAATTTTTTTTTTTGCATATTTTAAAGGTACTTATATAACTCAGACATTTAGTTGCAAATTTTAATTGAAAAGTGCAATGTATGTACACATTTTAGCTAGAAAAGAAAACGCCATATATCTGTGGCAATAAAAAATAATGGCTTAAGTCGAAATGTCTTCTTTCGAGATATTAAGGTTTTTTGTGTCTAAATTGTGTTTAGTTTTTATATAAAATTTTTAGCCACAGAAAAAGACGCACATTTACTTGGAACAAAACTGTTAATTTTATAAAAAAAAAGAAAACGTTTTATTCAGGGGTGTCATAGAAACCAATCTTATCGGAATTGGATTAGAAACCGACAAAAAAAATACTTTGGTGTCATGAAATCCAATGCTGTCGGATTTTTGTTCAAACTATGTCTATTGTCGGTTTTAGGTGTCATAGAAACCAATGTTATCTCTTTGTTATTGGATATAAACCAAGCAGCTTACAGCTGTCTTTTTTTTTTATTGAAAATAAATAAAAAGGCTAAAAGCGCCATTTTTTATATATTTTTTTCAACAGTTTGATTTTTAGCGAATAGTCAACCAAATTAAAGTTGGTAATTTGAGATATGATCTAGGATTTTTTCGCGAATTTGCGATTTTTCGCGTTATTTACGAGTTTATAACATTTTTAACAGTTTTGAAGACATATAATCAATTTTAAGGCTTGTTTCCCATTTTGCAACTTCTCGCGAATTTTCGCAATGATCGCGATAAAATCGAGTTTTTGCCAGTATCCTGTTTCTTAACAGTTTTCGCTATTAGACTTTGCTATTATTCAGCTGTTAGCAAGTTTTTGCGAATTTTTTCCATTTTCGCGTTTTGTACAGATTTTTTTTAGCATTATTTAGAGTTATAGCCCTTTTTAATAAAATTATGGCTTGTTTAAAATTTTGCAATTTTTCGCAAATTTCTGTTATTTTTGCAAAAGATGTAATTTTTTCCAAAGTTTTTGGATTTCTTCATTAATTTTTACTTAAAAGCTTAACATTTAAAATTTTTGCAAGCTTTTGCTTTTCGTAGTATTTTGCTTTTTCTCTCACAGTTTTAGCTAGTTTAAGCAATTTTAGTTTATTGATTACTTCCAATATTGCGTGATTTATTCCAAATTTCACCCTTATTAGAGTTAAAGAATATTTGCATAAAAATATTTTAGCGTAAATACCATAATTGACAAAATTTTCAAACAAAAACTTGCATTAGAAGCCGTAAACAAATGAACAAAAACATAAAAAATCTGATTCGAACATCGAACATATTTATATTCAAAAATAACAAAACCGACTTGTTTTCATCACACCAAATGAATCCAATATTGGTTTACAAAACCGATAACCAGCAAAACCGACTTGGATTCTTTGACAACCCCGATTAGTTTATTTATATTCGTTGTTTTTTAGTTAAGATGTTATGAAAAAATCCATTGGCAGAAAAATAAAAACTAAAGTGAACTTAAGCTATTATATTGAAATGCAAAATAATTTGTTTTGACAGTAAGTCGCTTTAGATTAAATTGAAAATTACGGAAAACCTGAGATAATGTATAGATATTTTTAAATAAGTTTTTAAATTAAGTTAAAGTTAAATATAAGTTTTTTTTCTTATGAGGAATATTTTGAATGGGCTGTAAGTTATTGAACTTAAATGTATACAACTTTTAATACTCAAACATTTTAATATTAATAAAGCTACCTTAAAAAAAGATTAAGTTGAGTTAAGATGTTATGGCTTATGTATTATTTTCCATGAAGACTTAAGCTAAAATATAAATGCGTATAATTTTAATATTAATGACATTTATTGCCACAGATATATACCATTTAATATTATCTACGAAAATATTTATTCAAAGCAATTTTTTTATTTTAACAAGGAGTTTCTAATAATTTTTAATATAGAAGATGACCGCCAAAAACATTATTTATGCTAAAAATCGGGATTCAGATAATCCCGAAAATCCCGGGCTTTAAAATTAAAAAATCCCGGGCTCCGGGATTTGCATAGTCCCGAAAAGCCCGGGATTTCCGGGCTCGGGATTTCCCGTTTAGCATCTCTAGTTGAGAGCCTCAAACATGACAAAAAAATGTAAACTAAAAAAATTAAACTGACTTCAAAATATAGGCATTAAGAAGTTATAAGAAACTGTTGTTCATATTTAATCAATTATCCAAGCCCTCGTTTTGTAATTCGCTAAAGCTAAAGCTAAATTCGATCACTAACACTGGGTCCTCACGTAGCAATATCGACTGAGGCAATTGTCAAATTTTATTGCGTCCATGAAATTTCCTACGTGTAGACAGCGATGGCCATAAGTGTCAATCCATTAAGTAATGATTGCTGTGCTGATTGCTCGAGCAATTATTGCCAAGCAATATCCTGTCACGTTTGTTGTATTTTTCATTCATTTTTGCAAAACAGTGAAATGGAGGAAAATATAAAAGTACATCATCCGAAAACATAATATAAGAACAACTAAACATAAATTTTTCGTATTTTTGCATTGGATATTGCCTTAAATATATATTATATTTAAGGCAATACCTGCCCTAAGAATGTGTAAGAATTGTGGAAAAAATTGACGTACGTGTTCGCCGCTTCAAGCAAGAAGCAAAAAAAAAAAATTAAATTATTCTGCCGACGTTATTGCTTGTTCTCGGCAATGAAATTGCTACGCGAAGACCCAGTGTAAAATAACAAATAACAAAATTAAATTTTTTTCATTCATTCGTATCCGATAATCGATAAATTAAGAATTTATAGATTTAGCGATTTACAGAATTAGGGGACTACTTGCCCATTTAAATTTATTTACAATTCTATTTTTACGTTTTAAAATTTCGTAGGATTTTTATTTAATTGTATTTCTTTTAATCAGGATATTATGACATAATTATTAATAAATTTATTGGTTTTGCGCGAAATCGTGGATGCATAAGTATACCAGACAACTAAAACAATTTCAAAACTTTACATTTTTAAAACAAGCAAATAAAAACAAATAATAGTTTGTTTTAAAAATTTCAAGTTTTGAAATGTTTCTAGCTCTCAGGTATACCTAATGTCACTATTCGTCCACGATTTCGTGAAAAAGCAATAAATTGTTATAGTTTACCGGCCGCTCGAGTGGAATGTACCATATTTGAAATTCGAATAAAACGTTTCAAATAATTCTTGTTTAATGGATTTATGTTGTCATATTTAATTCCACACAAAATGAAAATTCAAAAATAGTATGAATGCATTCATTTTAAATTTAATACATATATGTATAAATGCTTAAAACAAAATATAGTATATAAACATCAACTGGAAAATTTTTAAACAAGAAAATTTAAAAAAAAATTTAGTTGCTATAAATTTATTTATACTCATACTAGTTATAAGAGCTCTTATTTATCTACTTTTTATTTTTTATTTTTATTTTGATACATACATATGTACATATGTATGTAAGTATGTATTCGTTTATTTTGGGAGCATTTCTTAATGTACTTTTTATTTTTATTTTTATTGTTTCAAGTGTAATGTGTTTTTGAAATAAATTTTTAACGATAATAGTCAAGGTCATTTGCACTAGAAATGTTGTTGTTGTTCTTATTGTTTATTTTATAGATAATAGATTTTAGGCAATTTTATAAAAAAAATATTATTTTTTTTATGTATGATTAGATGCGTGTGGTAGATTTACTAAATATGATTAGTTTTTAATTATTTTGTACAAACTTATATGTTTCTCTTTCATATCGCTCAGTAAGCCAAATTACATACATATATATGATATATGTGGGAACATATTGCACTAAAGACAATTGTAAATTATTATGACAAACACTAGCAGAACGGAACAGCATGCTGTTTTGTGTCTTGTGAACTTTGTGTGGGGTCAATTAGTGTAAACTCCAGCTCTATGGCCGGGTTTACATCTGTGTTCCATGTGCCACACATGCGTAAAAAGGCGTAACCACTAATTACTAATGAAAAACTGTTTGATTCAGACAGGTATATATTTTTTAAATTGTTTAAATTTATTTCAAATGGCTTTAAAATAATAAAAAAATCGAAAAGTATTTCTGTTTTGTGCGGGTGTATATAGTTTTTTCAGTTTTATTCGATGCGAACGAAACCCTTTTACAATTTATAGAAACCCCGACAAATAATGGTTCAAATGTAACTAGATTTCGAAAAAAAAAATAAAAATTAAGACATAGCTTTAAATATTTTTAAATTATTTACAAAAGCATTTTTGCATTTTATATATGTACAAAAGAGTGCGGTTGAATGGCAATAAATTTAACATATTTATTATTTTACTTATTTTAATTTCTATCAAGAACTTAAACACACACGAGTACATAAATACATGAATATATACATATGTACATATGTATGTGCATACATAAAAAAATTATAAACTTTAATCTTCAAGTGCAAAAAACTCATATGAATCACATTTTTATTCTCAATAATAGCATACATATGTACATACATCCATACGTACATGTATATATTTCGAGAGCTAAAATTTAAAATTAAAAGCAATCAATCTCAGAGTATAATATAAATATGTATAAAAAATCAACAACAACAAAAAGACAACAACATTAACGCAAACGTGAAGATAAAAAGAACTTAATAACTAAAAATGTAATCTTATCTGAAGAATGTCAATAAAATTTAGAGTAGATACGTTTTTGTTTGTGCTTACCTTTTAAATGCATAAAAATCATTTTTTGTCTTTCGGTAATGGATTTTGAGAGCAGAGGTCCACGCTTATCTTTTGGTATATTCATATCCTCTAGAATTTCCATAAACTTAACATCGACTTCTGAATCACTTAGACCACGTATGGTCTTTTCCAATTCCTGCAGATCAAATGCAGCTTCACCATCTGCCGACGTTGGACGACCGGATAAAGTGCCCGTATTGTAGTTGCCTGTTTTTGTTTTTGGGCGACCAAACCAACTTTCGAGTAGGCCACCCGATTTCGTTTTTTCATGCTTAGACATTCTAAAAGCAAAAATTTGCATGATTTTAATTATTTTTGTATTAAAGTTAATTTTTGATAAATTTTTCTTATTTCAAGTGCAGAAAATTTTAAGAGAATTTTGTGAAAACGTTAACAGCTGATATGTCTAGTTAATTCGGCTAAGGTAGGTGTAATGCGGTGCACGAGTTTTGCTTGAATTCCAGACGTATTTAGGAGATGTACATAAATATGTATGAACATATGTATATGTATGTGTATGTAAACAATTACTACACACCACTCAACTTTTTATTTGTTCTTTCTATTACTTTGTAAATTTTTACCGCATATTTATTTACCTTATCCATTTCTTTGCTTTACTAGGCATATGGAACTAAAAGTATGAATGAATGAACATGTAAGAAACGAGAATACATTTACATAGTTTTGGTTTATTCACAGTGGTTTGCGACAAAATTTATTTGTATCTTCAAAAAATAATAATAATAAACAAAATTTAGTTTGTCGATAATTAAAAAAATGAGGTTACTTTTCTTAAGACCGCTTTTAAAGGCCCATTTAGCCGACTGTAATGGAATGTAACTGCAACGGTAGGAAACAGCTGAAAGATATTGTTATATGAAAAGTAATGTACAGATTCTTAAAGGCTCAGTTATCCGACTGTAATGTAAGGTAACTGCAACGTAGGAAACAGCTGATCGATATTTTTACATGAAAAGTTGGTCACGTTACATTACATCTCTATAATCATTTTTATTACTTTTCCCATAACAATATCGATCAGCAAACTCCTACTGTTGCAGTTACTTTACATTACAGTCGCGTAACTGAGCCTTAACTGAACCTTAAGGCTCAGTTAGCCGTAACTGAAACAGCTGATCGATATTTTTATATGAAAAGTAGGTTACGTTAATTTACATCTTTATAACCATTTTCATTACTTTTCACAAAACAATATCGATCAGCTGTTTCCTACTGTTGCAGTTACTTTACATTACAGTCGGGCAACTGAGCCTTTAGCCGACTTTAATGTAATGTAACTGCAACGTAGGAAACAGCATTGGTAATATGTGTGAACGATTCAATTTCGCGGGGATGACAAAACATACATGGGGCCCAATCGTCGCTTTCGATATCGTGCTGATTCGATCACGTTTTTCAGTTTGAGATTATTGCATTCGCTATCTAACAATGTAATAATATGGTTCGATATCGGATGCCATAATCTCAAACTGAAAAATCATGATCGAATCAGCTCTTTATTTTAGTAATTTTTCGAAAACTGGATAATTCTCTTTAGCTCTTACGTTCTCAGACTCAGATAACAATACTGAAAAACAAAATAAACTTGGGGTCACACTTATCAAAATTAATTTCACATTTCAAGGAAACTAGTTTCAGAAATAAATTGAATACAAATATTTGTCGCTTTCTTTGCACTTTACAAACAAGTAATTGTTTATCAAACAAGTAATTGTTTATTAAACTATTGTGACGTCAACATGATTTCCTTGCTTACAATATATAAAGAATTGTAAGAAAACGAATCGAGATTTGTAAATCGATTTCGATTCCAATCGAAAACCGATTTTATGTTTTTTGTAATCGATCTTACGTCTGCGATTTTATACTGAAATCGATTATTGGGCTATAAAAATCTATTTGTTATTATTATCAAAATTTTGGCAATTTTTTTAAGTATTAATCAAGGCAGATTAATCTGCCTTACTAGCGTACTTCCTTGCTCAATATACTTGATATACTTCGCTTAATTTATGCAACGCTACATACTACATACATACATACATACATACATATATACATTTAAAAAATGAGCGTCGTTTTCTGCGCAGCGTTCATTTATTATACATATCTAACTTATGTAAACGATTTTAAAATCGATTTTCACGTACGATTAATCGATTTCAAAAATCGAAATTAAAAAAGTTGACCGAAAAATCGAAAATCGATTCAATAAAAAGGAAGAGTACATTAAAATGTAGCCAATCAAAAAATGATCATCATAGAAGAGAGTTTAAAAAGTTGATGCAATATATCTTAAGCGATAGTTATTAGCTGTTCTATAATTATATGTAAGTATAACAAAACCACTGTCAAATGCTAGATTTCACTTGGCAGATGTTTATTCAAATTCGATTGTCGATGATGACATGCGCATTCTTGCACCTAGTCAATATATAATTACTAGTAGCAAAGTAGCAAAGTTTTATAATATCTCTTAACACTACTGGTGTACGCATTAGAAAACTTTCTTTATGTATTGTTTTTATTATTCATAATGTGCACTGAGCCAATGCATAAATTTACGTCTTAAACAATGAAAATTTCAGCATTTTTTACGGTTAAATATACCATTTCGTGTTTGATTATTGTAAAACAGAAATCAAAATATTTTGTAAGCTTAAAATTTAAATGAAATTTAAAAAATAAGTATTGTTTATGAAGATCTTGAGAAGATTCTGAAGACGTTATTGAACGTTATTGCATACTGGAAGAACTTTCAATATCAAATTATATTCGAACACAAGAATTATAAGATATGTACTTGATGTGAATGCTTCTTACCGTTAATAATATTAAGTCATTAGCAATTATGACATCATTTCAAATGTAAATATAAATAAATAAAAAATAGTAATACAACAAATATGCATTTATAATGAAATAAAAATGCTAAGTACACACTAGGTTTGATCCCGTACTTTTTGGGCAAAGTTCGGTAAAATGAGAACAAGCTATAATTTCTCTCAATAATACAAAAAATTTACAAAAGTACGGGAACAAGAAAAACCAAAAATGTTTACCAAAAGCCAAAGCACAAGTAAATACATACTTACACACATACACATGCATGCGTTTACTTACATGTTGTGGCATATCTAGAGCGTTTTGTTTCTTAATTTTACATAAAAAATGATAAAAATTAGTTCACCACGTGTTTATAAACCTTTTTGATAAAAATTTCCAATGTATTTAGTGTTTAGGACAATTTAATTTTATTTTGTAATTGGTTATTTTTCAAACAGCTGATCGTTTATCGGCTTGCCCAAACTAGCCCAAAGAAAAAATACGGGCTGTTTCGGTCAAGAAGAAGAAGAACATTACTCTCTCAAAAGCTCCCTTACTTGCCCAAACTTTGAGTACTGGAACAGTTTTCGGTAAAATTGGGATACCGCGGGCGCCCAATGTGGAGTACGGGATCAAACCTACTATGTCACTTTGAGACACCGCAATAGTAGGTTTGATCCCGTACTCCACATTGGGCGCCCGCGGGATCCCAATTTTACCGAAAACTGTTCCCGTACTCAAAGTTTGGGCAAGTAAGGGAGCTTTTGAGAGAGTAATGTTCTTCTTCTTCTTGCAAGAAACAGGCTGTAATTTTTCTTTGGGCTATTTTGGGCAAGCCGATAAACGATCAGCTGTTTGAAAAATAACCAACAACAAAGTAAAATTAAATTGTCCTAAACACTAAAAACATTAAAAAGTTGTATCAAAAAGGTTTATAAACAAGTGGTGGACTAAGTTTTATCAGTTTTTATGTAAAATTAAGAAACAAAACGTTCTAGTTATGCCACAGCATGTAAGTAAACGCATGCGTGTATATGTGTGTAAGTATGTATTTTCTTGTGCTTTGGCTTATGGTAAAATTTTTGGTTTTTCTTGTTCCTGTACTTTTGTAAATTTGTTGTATTATTGAGAGAAATTAGAGCTTTTTCTCATTTTACCGAACTTTGCCCAAAAAGTACGGGACCAAACCTAGTGTGTATTAGCGACAAAGTTTGTCATTTCCGATCTTTTCCGTTATGTTGTATTGCATGCCAAACAAAAAACATGCCATGAAAATGATACCACAAAATGATATGAATAGAAATGCCAAGTGTGTATTCAGCAAAACAGTGATTACTAATTTTCGATTAGAAGCCTAAAGTTGTTAAACAAATAAAATCAAATAGTTTCTCAAATATATGTATAGTTAAAAAAAGGTCGGTTAATAGCATGCATATACATACATACGTAAGTATGTACCTACGTGTGTATGGCGAAATAAATTGTATTAACTTTTGTGTTGTGATTTACAGTGGGTCACAGTAGAATTGGTTGATTTGTTTACATCTTTGCATTATACTACCTAAAGCGGTTATTATAATCATAGAATTCTGCATATCGCACGTTTCACGAATTTGAATTTTTTAACATATTAGATATACTAATATTTTTTGGTGGTAGGGGTTAAAAGTAATTCTAGGAGAGAAATGCTCCCCAGAATGGCCTTTCTACGCCTATGAATATTTCTTTTTTGTCAAAATCGTATATCTAAAACAATTGTCCTCAGAAACTAATAGGCAGATTTTGTAAAAAATTTCGTTTCGAAACGTTTCAAATTTGTATGAAAAATAACGAAAATTCGTTTCAAAAAATATTTTTTCCATACAAATTTCAAAACGAAAAAAACGTTTCTATTTACAAAATTTGCCTTTAAGGTTCTGGAAATAAAATATACTTACGGTAATATGAATAAGCACAAATTGACATGAAGTTAGCATAAGTGGCAAAATTTAACATGATCTTAAAGAGTTTTTCCATGAAACTTCACATTAAAAATCATGCTAGGACTTAGAGGTGGATTAAAATTAAGTAATGTGAGCATTTTTAATGTCAAAATGTATGGAGGAACTCGTTTACACCTAATTCAATTTGGTCACTTATGCTAACTTCATGCCGTTAGTACCTACTTACCAATCGAATATTTTTCTGCTCGTTTATAATTGCGCGATCACAATAGTGTTTGATTTTAGACATAACTGGAATGAATTTTAATCGGGAATTATTTCTTAATCGGGATTCAGTATTTTCAGTTCTTATAAAAATATTTCATTCTATAAGAATTGAAAACATTGAACTTGAGCCTGATTAAGAAACTATTCCTGATTGATTTACCGTAATTTCATCTGCTCTAATAATTTTTTCATCAAAAAATTTGATGCCCCTAATACACTTTCCTGTAGTTCTTACTGGTATGATAATAAACCTATATGTATTAAAAATTAATTACAAAATGCATATCACATAAGTACGAGTATATATGTATGTACATACATATGTATTATCGCGATGATAATAGTGGAAATGCTCGCTTGTCTCATTACTGCTATCTGTTGATAAAGTGCAGATCATGGCGATACTGAATATTTTTATTTCTTATTTTATCAATTTTTATGTCATACTATACACCCAGATCAATCATTTCGAAATTCTAAAAAAACGAATATAAAAGTAAAATAAACTTATCATTTCAACCCTTTAACAAACAAAATTCACAGAAATTATAAGCAGGTAAAATCAAAATATTAGTACATACATATGTACATATGTAAATAAAGCGTAGCAAAAGCCGGAATTATAGCTGCCTTGTATAAAATCCAGCTTATTAAGTTCTGTATTCTTACCTTCTTTTATTGGAGAGTTTACGTCATAGATCCAAAAATAATAGCAATTTTTTTTCTTAAGTTAACAGCGCAAAAAATAATAACACAACTTTGAGTACTAATAAAAAATTCTGTACTCAGTTGATTTTGGTAAGAGTCCAATGCTTGTCTTGTTGAATACGCTGTATGGAATTTATAGATTTTGAAGATGGATTTCTTTACGTGTTAGATTTAATGCCCAAGCTTATCTTGGCAGGCTCAAGATTCACGTCGATTTTTATGTATGTACACATATGAATAGCACGATTTAAAAAAAATATTCGGCAAGCATTAAATATTCTTTAATTTATATAGATATATGTATAGTTATACGTGTTTTGTGTACATGTATATATATTTTCTATTAAATTGAATAACCAACTCGTTTAATTTAATTTCGATCCGCGGTGCTAATATGTACACACTTTTTTTGTGCACTTTGTCAAATCTGTTTCTATGGTATTGTTTCTTCCACCACTTGTTGAATTTTTTGCGTTTGCATAAGTTATCTTCTGTAAATATCTAATTTAAATAAAACTATTTCTCAATAATTTATTGATATCTGTGCATTTTATTCCTGCTAACTTTTTTATTAGCACTAAAATCTTCTTATGCGCGACGAGAACTTAAAAATTGTACACATTTGTTGCCAAGTTTTTTTCCATTTTTTTTAAATGTCATTATTCAGAAAAATATTCATAATTCACAATAGTTACCTTCAAGTTCACCAGTGGTGAATCACCACGATCATTGATCAAAGATGCAGAGTTGTATTCTTTGTTGGTAATTGCGCTGCAGTTACACGACCGAGAATTGCTTTCAAGTTTTTATTTAAAGCCTGGTACTCTGTTCAAAATTTCACGCGAAATGTTGACATATTCCATACAAAAAAGTTTACGTGGAATTTTCATGAAATAATGTTGCAAAACTTGTACTCTGTTCAACTCGTGAAAAATGTATGAATTGTATCTGGCAACATTTTCTTGCTATCTGTGAAATAATGAGACTGGCATTTATTTCGTGCGAAATATTGACAGCTGATGTTTTTGTTAACAAAAGTTGATCAGTGTTGCCTACTTCAAACCAATAAATACGAAATTTTTTTCCGAAAAAGTAAAATGGGCATCACTTGTTACGTGTCAAATTTTTCACGCGAAATAATCAATGTTGCTGAAAATTTTTCACAACTTCGAACAGAGTACCAGGCTTAACGCAGTAAATTAAAAAATTTTGTTTTATATATTACCATCAGATTCTGATCCAATAGATCTGAACTATGGTACTACTTTTTATTTTATTTTCGAACATAAAGATTTATTTTTATATTACTTGCGAGTTTAAAAAATGTTCCCATATCTTATTGAGCGAAAAAATTGCAGAATGACATAATAATATTTTAAGTAATGAAAATTTTCAAAATATCTGCTGATAGCCCTTTTAGACACGGAAAGTTTACTTTGCAAATCTTAATTCAGCTGAATTCAGACTTTGCAAAGTAAACTTTCCCTGTCTAAAATGGGATTTTGTATTTTTTGACTGTGGAATGGTTCGGTATTGCCAAAGTCTATGCAACTCTACAAAAACACAACAATACAAAAAACAACACCAATGCTTAAGTTGTCAGAAACACACACAAACATGAAGTAATAGTATGTTTCCACCGACTTTAAATAAATCACTTCAAAGTGTTACCACCGAACTTGCGAGTGATTTGTTGTTCGAATTTTCGTACTCAATTTATGCACGTGCTTTATAAGGTCGGCGCAGCAGCTGTAATGTTAATTTTATTCACATGTGGTTGACATTTAAAATTGATTAAACATTCCTTAATGTCATTTTTTCGAAATTTTCGATCACTATTGATGGATGACCCAGGGATGGAGTTTGAAATTTTAAAAGCAAGGTAGGGTTGCATACATAAATCGAGTTCGAAAAATAGTATTTTCGACATTGTTTAAAATAAAGCAACCAGTTTGAGGTGATTTATACATATGCAAAATGTATGGTAAATCATATATAATGATTTGTATAAATCATGCCGGTGGAAACATACTATGAAGTAAAAAGGTGCAAAGAACTTTTGACAGTTTAAGCACGAAAACACAGAATGTCATCAGGACGATTGCATTGGGCATTACCAAGGCGAAATCGGTATCAGGTGACCTCTTCCGCCCGGCTGATTATCAGCTGTTGATGCCAAATGAGCAATTTGAACCAAAATGTCAAAATTATGTATATATATATATATATATATATATATATATATATATATATATATATATATGTATATATATATATATATATATATATATATATGTATATATATATATATATATATATATATATATATATTGAAAACTATAGTTATCTATGCTACTTGAGCTACCTTGTAGATTATTGCAACATGGTGTTTTTATTTGCTTATTCCACCGTTCTCTACCTACTGCACAAACGAATGAAAAACCAGTTTTTCCTTTGTTTCTTTTTAACATTTTCCAAACACAGTTGTCTTAAACATTTTTGTTTACAATTGCCTTAGTAAAAATAGATAAAATCTTCCCTTGAATGAGCAGAATTATTGGTGGGTTAGAGAAATAGAAACATTGTATTTTAGTATTTTGTTCAAGTTAGTAGTGTACTTTTCTCACTGAGCTACGGTGTGATAAAAGCAAATTTGTTGATCTAATCCATATTGTAGAAATTTGGAAAAATGAGTGAACTTCGTCTTGGAACGGGGAGTCGACATCCTCCATGGTTAAAGGGTAAAGATATTGGCTTATTTTACCGCGACCGTCAGCGACAACGACTAAATGATAAACAACGCAAAGATCTTAATCCATCGGCAGATAAAGCAAAGGATGATGAACGTATCAAACTTAATGCATCAGTAGATATACCTCCCGAGGTACTTAGTAAGTTAGAAACCTGCATGGAAGAGTTCGAAAACGCCGATGAAGATGAACGTCTTTGTCATGAATTTGCAAGACATTTTCGCAGCATACTAAATGTTGACTTTGAAGAATTTCTTGAAAAATCAAAAAAATCGTTTAGAAATAAGGAGGAAAAAATTAACATAGTTGAATGCAACGAGAGGCTGAAAACTTCTTTTTGTGAAAAGCAAAAGTTGGATGAATTTCGCAAACTAGTTGAAATGCGTCAACATTTGCCTGCTATGAAGCAAAAAGATGCTATTTTGAAAGCGATTGAAGACAATCAAGTCGTACTTATTGTTGGGAGCACTGGATGTGGAAAAACGACACAGGTGCCACAATTATTGCTCGATGCTTATATAAGTGGTGGTCGTGGAGCTGAATGTCGCGTTATATGTACCCAACCAAGAAGGATATCAGCCATATCAGTTGCGGAACGTGTGGCCTTTGAGAGAAATGAGTCATTGGGCTTGTCAGTTGGCTACAAGATACGCCTGGAAGGGTAAGCATGATATTTTTCATTACCAGCTATTCTAAAAAGATTTGTTATTTTTAATATAAATTTAAAAACTAGAAACTGAAATTTAACTATTTCAGTTACGCTTATATATACCTACTTGTGCTAGATATCTACATTCACCATATGTGTAATGTGCAGGTATGCATGCATATGTAATACATTTTGTCTGTATAACAGAGTTTGAAATTTTCTATATCGTCAAATAGATATTCCCCTTAATTACCCTTAAAAACCATTGAATATAAGACAACTTCTACATACTTACATATATGTGTATTAATGGATGTACGTAAGTATTTTCACCATTTTTAAATTGTCATTAGTAGTATACATAACAGCCTAAATTCATTAAATTTTTACCAATTTTCTAAAAAATAGTTTACTTGACAAAGAAATAATTTTACATGCTAAAAAGAAAACGTATCTATAGAAATTTTAAAATGTCGAACATGAAATCGTTTCGTGTCTCAACTAAAATTTTACATTATATATGTACATATGTATACATACATATCTACCTACATAGGAACATGTTGCAGAAAATGCAAACCGCCTTTACACCCTTACAGTAACAGGAAAAACGTGTTTGATAAATAATCTTACTTGCAGGTACATAGAACATTTCTAAAATGTCGGAAGTTTGTAAGTTAGCAAAGAGATGAGTTTAGATGTGGAATTTTTTGTAAGATAGATACATATGTATATTAGAGCGACTCAACTTGTGTGGAAGGGAAAAAAGTGATTTTGTTACCCCTCTGAAAATAAAGCTTGATATGTTTTATGATGATTCCCAAAATATTTTGGTTTTAGTATTGACCATCGTGAGCGGGACCATTTCTAAAAAAGGAATTTTTTTCAGTTTTTCGAATTTTTTCGTACTTTGCTCCAAGACGACATAAATAAAATTTTGTATCATCGAAAAGAGTTTTTTAAGCAGCATCCAATGGTATATAAAACTTGACCCCCTTGCTACCTACTAATTGAGATATTTAACTAAATACATATTTTCGCTTCGGGTTTTCACACAAATTCTACGTATTTGGAAATAATGTTTTGAAATTGAATGTTTTAAAATAATTTTAATTAATTGTTTTTTATAATTATTCACATAAAACGTGAAAATCGCGATATATTTAATCTTTTTTTAATATAGTCAATATGGGTATAAAATGTTTTTATTTTTCAAATATTAATTTTTTAGTTGAATACATTTATGAAATGAGAAACAAACAGAACAAATTAAATTAGTTTACTAAGCTATAAATATAAATTAACATTATTTTAAAACAGATTCAATTTGAAAAGCAAAACATTATTTCCAAATAAGTAGAATTATGTACCTACATATGTATGTATGTATACATTTATATAGGTATTTAGACCAATTCTAAATATTACAAGGGAAATAACTCCTAGGGAATTAAGTTTGTCCAAAAATAAAGTCTTCCTATTCTAAACAGATGACGAAAAATAAAAAGTGAGAGAAAACTTCGTATTTTCGAAGTCAACTATTTTTTTCAGTTGTTTTATTTTACTTGAAAGTTTACAAATGGTTTTTTAAAATAGAGGAATAGGTAAATTACTCCCGGGTAATTCAGAAAAGGACTGTATATAATTCCATTCATTTTACTAAATGAAAATATTGTTTACGTACATTCATATGTATACATATGTACTTACATGTGCTCTTTATGAGCCTACGTAATATTTTCACGAGGTATACTAGTATAATTCACCATAACTCGAAGGCAGTATGTCCGACGTCGACCAATAAAACACCATCGTGTAACTAACAAAATTTGCTTCAAATCATCTTAATATGGTGAGAAAAAAATTAATGAAAAAAAATTGGAAAATTAATTTTTTTTTGTAAAATTTTAGACATTCAGTTCATAAAAAATTCAAAACTACAAAATATTGAACTTTTGACCATTGTCCTTAAAAGTAAATGTGTTAAGAATAAGATAAGCTAAATGTTATGAAAATCGGCTAAAACGTGTGCACTTACTTCATCAGCAATTTAGTTAAAAGTGGTATGCAAAATGAAAATTATGCTCAATTGCAAATTATTTTTCAGGTGCTCTCCCAGAGACTATGGATCAATTTTATATTGCACTAGTGGTATATTACTGCAACAAATGCAATCCAATCCTTTAATACTGGGCGTTAATCACATAATATTGGATGAAATTCATGAACGTAGTGTGGAAACAGATCTTTTAATGGCCTTACTTAAAAAGGTAATACAAACCACAGTCAAATCGACAATATCTTTCGTATTTTAAAATTTTTTATCAGGCATGTTCTGAAAATCACGTTTTTTAAACCACTAGTGATGGTCATGCAGATATTTGGTCGCTCTTTTTTTAAATTTTTTTATTGTATAGGGCATCAAAAATCATTTCTGAAAGAAATTTATCGTATATAATTTTAAAAACGTCTACAGGACCATTATTACTTTTAAAATCACTAGTGGTTTGAAAAACGTGATTTTCAGAACATGCCTGATAAAAATTTTAACAAAAATTTTTAAAATACAAAAAATGAAAAAAAAATTATAGAAAATACACACAACTTGATAAAAATTTCAGATATTACCCCATCGCCCCGACTTAAAAGTTATTTTAATGAGTGCCACTGTATCCGAAGAAACGTTTAGTAAATACTTCGACAATTGTTGTACAATGCGCATCGAAGGAACACTTTTTCCTGTTGAAGTTCTCTACCTTGAAGATATTTTACAAGAAACTGGTTTTGACAGATTTTCAAATGCAGCTGTTATTGAAAGAAATATTTATGGAAGAAAATTGAAACCCACTGAGGAACAAACGCTGCAATATAACAATATGATGAAACAATATTTACCCTCATTACATGGAAAATATGATCGTCGGGTAATTGAGACTATAAAGAACTACAAAGATAGCGAAGGGTGTGAAAATTTGGATTTTTTGGAACACCTAATTTTTTATATTTGTGAGAAAAAACCACCAGGGGCCATTTTAGTATTTCTGCCGGGCTACGGAAAGATTTCTATGCTTTCTCTGAAATTGCAAGATCCTTCGACTTGGAAGCATAAAAATTTATCTTCCGACATTATTGTGTACGTCTTACATTCCCAGGTGCCCACAGTTGAACAGAAGGAAGTGTTTAAGCCCGCACCATATGGCAAAAGAAAAGTTATACTATCTACCATAATAGCAGAGACGTCAATAACAATAGACGATGTTGTTTATGTTATAAATTCAGGGAAAACTAAATGCAAGGAGTATGACGTGTTTCGTAACCTGCAAGCGTTAGAGGAAGCATGGGTAACTAAGGCTAATACACAACAACGTAAAGGTCGTGCTGGACGTGTCCAACCTGGGATATGCTACAATTTGTTCACAAGGTAATATACTCCATAAATTCATACATACATACATTTTGATAAACAAAATCAACAAGAAAATATACATACTTGAGTATTTACATACATCTGTATTTTTGCTAGAATCCGAGAAAACCTAATGCTTGATGTGTCTACACCGGAAATATTGTGCACTACATTGGAATCTGTCATTTTACAACTGAAACTTTTGCACATAACTGATCCCTACGAATTTTTGAAAAGTCTTATAAGTGCACCTGAAGGAAAGGCCGTTAGTAATGGCTTAAGCTTACTTAAGCGGTTAGTAGTCATTGATACGAGTAGATAGAAATTTCTGTTTTTGAAAAAATGGATTTTATTTTATTTTCAGAATTGAAGCTTTAGATAGTAATGAAAATTTGACTCCACTTGGTGTGCATTTAGCACGTTTGCCTACGGACCCTCAAATGGGTAAAATGATTCTAATGTCTGCCCTATTTCGGTGCTTGGATCCTATAACGTCCGCAGCAGCTGGCTTGTCGTACAAAAGTCCTTTTTATACACGCATCGGCAAGGAGAAAGAAGTTGATGCTATTAAGCGTGAATTGTCGAACGATTCCAATAGTGATCATTTATTAATACACTCTGCTGTTCAGGGGTTTCGTGATGCCAAAAGCAATGAAAGCACTTCAAAATATTGTTATGACAATTTTCTTAGCTATTTCACATTAACACGAATTGAATATATGAAAGAACAGTTTGCTACTATGCTGGAATATTCGAGTTTTCTAGATACTTCAGATTGCCGTGCCGAAAATTCAAATATCAATTCAACAAATGTGTCTCTATTGAGGGCCATAATTGCTGCTGGCCTTTATCCGAACATATCATTCCTAAAGTAATACATACATACATACATATAAACACAACTATATACATATAGTAACTTTCTATAAATATGCTAAACATAAATTTTTTATAATCTAGGAAAATCCAACGAAGGGGTAAGGAGTGCGTTCACCAATTGTCAACACCTGAGTATAGACGTATTCAGTTTCAGCGTTCGTCCGTAAACAGTAGTCAGAATTCATTTGACTCTAAGTAAGCCATTGTCTGATTTTAAATAAACTTTTAACACACTTTTCTTTTAGTTACTTTGTTTATTGGCTGATGCAGAAAACAGGTGGAATTTATTTGTATGATTCTACTATGGTGTTTCCTATGGCATTGCTCATTTTTGGTGATGGTGTTAAGCAGGGCAAAACTAAAGATAACCAATCATACATCAGTGTAGCCAATACATATTTGTATGTTTATAATTAATTTTCATTATTATAAAAGTATCTACATATATACATTTATTTTTATTATTATACAGCTTTAAATGTAATGAAGTTTCTTCATCGTTCATATTGAAATTGAGGAAAAATCTTCAAGTATTATTGCGAAAGAAGGCCTTGTACCCTTCCCCTATTGGAATAAATAGCAAAGATGAAAAACTTATAAAGTAAGTAATGAATACTATTACCATAATCAGCCCTATTTTGCTCTCTATTCTTTGCGCTTCTGTTAAAAAAATGATTTGAAAATTTTCAAGTAAAATAAGAGTTTACCTCGAAATTCTCTCTTCCTTTTTATTTTTCTCATATCCAATTAACGCGAAATATTTTAAATTGGGGGAATATTTAACCCTTTTGCAAACCAACAGTTTTTTTTTTTTGGAATACGGCAAAATAGTCTCTATGAAAAAATTTATTAATTTTTGACTTGTTTTTATTAACTACATTTTTTTAAATTACGTATACATATTTTATTATTTATGCTGTTTAAATATTCCATTAAAAATGCATACAAAATATAATTTTTTTAAACGTTTTTTTAGGGCTATACAAATTTTACTCTCTTTGGATGATCCAGACGACCGTGATCTGTCTTTAACGACGGATGATGAAGATAATGAATCTGACCTATGATGGAAATCTAAATCCATTATCCACTTGTATAAAAATTCGCAAATCATGATTTAGAGAATATAATAACGACGTTTGTGTAATATATTATTACTGACTGTCATTATTTCTAATCGTTTAAGAAATGTCCGTTTAATCATCTACTAGTAGAGCAAATGTATTTCGTGATGTTGAAGGTGGAGTCGAGTCACGATCATTTGAATTGTCTTCGTCAGCATTTGTTTCATCATTGGAACTGCTTAGTTCATCTGTGTCATAAGCACCTTCAATGTAAATAATAAATTAGACATAATTTTTATAATAAATATTTATCTAATTTTTAATAAAAATTTTAAAAACCTACTTTCCGAGTTAACCGATGAGGTATCTTCATTGCCGAATTTATTTTTTACATCCTCATTATTGTCATCATCATCGCTGGGTAAGTTTTGATATTTTTTCACTTCGTCTATATCAGCGTGTTTTTGCCACATTTCGCGTTGTTTATTAAACTGAATTGGATAGAATTGCAATATTAGTTGCAATTGGCCAACCACACACGAGCGTAACAGATGATTTGCTGCTCTATAACGATCTGCCCTGCCAGACTTTGCTGTAATGAAACCACGCTTCAAAGCCCAAGCATCTGCTATTGCTACAGGAGACCATTCATCGAAATCTTCGGGCAAATGAATTTTTAAAATTTTCGGCAAATCTAAGTGTTCGGCCATCAATTGTATAGAACGATAGGGAACTTGCAATTGTGATATTGGAAAACTACCTAACAAAACCTGCAAGTATTTTGAAGTCGACGACGGAAATACCAAACCGGGACAATCACAGAGGCGCACGCAATTTGTAAGGAAGATCGTTTGAAAGTGCTTAGTGTGACCAGGTGTGCGGCTAACACTTACAACTTTCCGACCTTTAAGAGCATTAATCAGAGAAGACTTTCCCACATTTGGAAAGCCCACGCAACCTAAGGTCAAAATTCCTTTGTGATATTTTTCATGCTTCTGACCGCCATCATCGTGAGCCATGGTACTTTCTACATCATCCGTACAGTTTTTGACGGTTTCGATTTCGTTATCAATACAGATATTACCGACATTGAAGTCTTCTAGAATTTTTTGCTCCCAACTTGAAAGATCAACTTGAGAATCCACAATCTTTTTGCATTCTTTGAAAATATTGTAAACTCCTTCAATACTACGTCTATAATCTAAACGACGACGTTGCTGTGTACCTAAATCACAATTGATAATTTTTAATAAGGAAATAATTTTTTTTCCCATTTACCGTTTTTAGCTTGTGCTGGATTCGAGGCAAATATAAGTACTGCCAAACCGGGGTAAGTTGCTCTGAAGTATTCCCGCCAGGCCACAACCACTTCAGGAGCAACCAAATCTACTTTATTTAATATTAAAATGGCCTGCTTACCCAACTTTTTTACAATATGATCATATAAAGCAGGAGGAAACATTAAAGTCTGAGAAAAAGACGCAATTAATACATACTTGGTTGTAGAAAAAAATAGTAAATTTGAGTTCTTACTGAATAACGAACATCAACAATAATCAACAAAATATCTGATAGTTCCAGAACACGCCAGAGCTGACGCCAAGTTTCCAAATTTAATTCAAACAGAGATAAATCTTTGTTTTCAGATATTTGTTTTTGCTGCACTTTCTCCACATATTCCTGTTTTATGAAATATTTTTCGTATGAATATATTTGTAATATTTTATACCTATCATTCCCCGAAATTTAAACTTACACGAAAATATTTATTTTCGTTTCGATCCAGTGTCACTTTATCCATATCATAAGTCCATGTCGGACGCACGGGAAAATCGTAGCCTTCGTAAAAACTCGCATCGATTTCCCTTTGCTCAGGTGTAGCCGGACTGTAGGGCTTCAATCCTTCCAATTTTAAACGCTCCAATTCTTTCTTAGATTCTTGATAGAAACACAAATTATAACGATTGACGTTTTTATTGCGTCCTCCTTGGCCGCCACTTGGTTGAGACCGCATCATTAATTTACGTGCAATGAACTCATTTTCTTCAGTAGTTTCACCATCATCGTTATCATTGGATGTTTTTAAATACTTTTGTGAACCTTAACATTAAATAAATTAATTAATAAGGTACATACAAATATACATTCATGTTTAGTGAGCTTTCCTAAACACATTTAAATAACACACATAATAAATTACTTGAACAATTTACCTTTCAATAGTCTTTTCTGTGATAATTGGTCTTTCTTCTTTTTGCCACTATATGGAGTCTTGCGTCTGGCTTGTGGCATTTTCAGAGAGGTAAATAATTTTTCCGGAAAGTTAATTGAATTAATTAATGACTGCAAAATATTGCTCGTGTTTGCAAGTCCGGCATCACAGTCCGGCATAGGGAGAAGTTCTCCCTATGCCAGTGTTGCCGAATCGAGGGTAATTACCCGAATCAGGTGCAATTTTTATGACCATGTGTAGCGCGTGGGTAATTGTAGACTTGTATCGAACTCTTTCAGTAGCTCGTTTTTGACACAAACCAATGATCAAACCCATTTAAATTACATGGGTTTGATCATTGGTTTGTGTCAAAAACGAGCTACTGAAAGAGTTCGATACAAGTCTAGGTAATTGCTCTCAGGTGTAATTTACGGGTAATTTGAAATTCGTTTGTTTTATATAATAAATCGTGTGTGTTCTGGCTTTCACATCGTTTTCACATGATTTCTTTTGAGTTTGGATGTTAAAACACATAAAATAAATTTATACAAAACAAGAAAAAATAATTTTTTTTATTGGAAATTTATACTACAGATGAACATTATATAGGAGAGTTTTTTGCCATCCGAAACTCATTTTGAGAAAATTTGAGTTGCATTTCACTGGGGCTGATACCAAATCATAAGTAGACCTTAAACAAGATTTTTGAAATGTGTCAAATATTTATTTTAATATTTGGGTGTAATTCCTTTGAAAACGGGTAATTTTGGCTCCTACGAGGTGTAATTTTAAATATATATTTTGGTAACACTGCCCTATGCCTCTTCTTCTTCTTCTTCCTGTTGTGCTGACATACTATGTAGTATGTCAAAAAAGGTGACTTCGGACACTTAGTCCATGGTGTCACCTTTGTGGTGATAATTTTTTGTTGTTGTGTAGGAGCTTCCTTCGGTTGCTGCGAACGACCTATACCTTCGTATAGGAAGTAGGAGTTTCCAAGATCCACTCCTTTGTGGTGATTGTTTTTATAATTGTTTTTGTTTTTGCATGTGGTTAATGGAAACCAACGGGATATCGCGGTGATACCGTTAACCGACGCCAACCATTAATCACATGCGGTGAGACGCAAAACTCTCGAAGGCCAATAAACAACAGTGGCCTGGTTGCATTTAAGAAATAATTGCCAACGACGCGTGATGTTGACTCGCCCAGAGCTGCTTTACACTACGTCTACACCTGATATATTTTTATCATAACAAAAGTCAAACTTTATATTGAAAAATAATTTTTTTTATGTTAGCTCTTTTTTCTATATGGAATTTGACATTTGTCATGGTAAAAATATATCAGGTGTAGATGTAGGGTAACGAATCACTGCCCTATGCCGATAAATAAATTCAGCTGATTGAAACAGTGCTGCCAGAATAAGAAATTTTGCTAGGAATTTTGCTAATGCAAAGACAAAACAAAATTCGTTTGGTAATTTACATGATAATAAATTGATAATTTATAAGTAACTATGTCATAAAACAGTTTTTCATACAAAATTTTTCTTAATAAGCCTTTATAAAGCTTTAATAATTTTTATAAATTAAGAAAATTATATGGCTATAAAAAAAAGAGTTAAGATTTAAGGTAAAATTGGCTAGTCTGGCAGCGTTGGTGAAAAATGCATCCTTGTTAAATCAAAGTGATGATTGCCTTCGGTAACATTTATCACAAGGTGCTTACAAATTCCTTATTCTAGATTTAAGCCGTATGGCAAGTCCTATTGCAAGGAATACAATAATTTTGTATGAAAAAAATCATAAGGAAAGAGAAGTGGTAAAAGATTAAGAAGTATGGCAAAGTAGAAATCTTGGTAAGCAGATTAGCTCTACTGCATCAAATTTAATTTTAGTTTTATTAAAAAATTAGCATACAGCGAACGATTAAAAACGAATGCCGTTCATTCTATCGAATTTGTTCACTTTTTTTTATTGTGTTCAAATTTTTACATTAGTACCTTATATAGCGAATGGCAGAAAAAAATAATCCCGAATGATAAAGCAAAATAAAAAAATCGTTGCAGAACCGTTGGATTTTTGTGTGTGTTTTTGGCTTCTTTGCTTTGTATTGAAAGAAAACGTCATGCATTGCTTTTTTCGTTAAATTTTTAGTAGTTTTGTTTTGTTCATTGTGAAAACGAGATGTCAAATCGAAAAAGAATCTCTTTTGATAAAAAATTAAAGATTTTAGAAGAATGTAAGACAGGTGTAAAATTTTCAGCAATATCCCAAAAGTATGGAATACCAAAATCTTCAATATGTACTTTAAAAAAGAAAGAACATAAAATTGTGGAAAATTTAAAAATTACAAACAATGGGACAAAAAATCGGCGATGTCTTAAAAAAGTTGAATTTCCAAGAATGGAAAAGGCTCTTTTCGAATGGTTTTTAATCCAAAGAAACAATCATATAGCCGTCAATGGAATGCTTTTAAAAGCAAATGCATTAGAAATCCATAATCAAATGTACGGCTCCGATTTCCACGTAACTGATGGCTGGCTATCACGTTTTAAGAAAATATATGGAATCAGGTTGCTAAAGCAAACCGGCGAAAAACTTTCAGCTCGACAAGATTTAGTGGAGCCTTTTGAAAATCATTTCCATAACTTAGTGAGCGAACAGAATTTAACAAGAGATGCAATTTTTAATGCGAATGAGACCGGTTTATGTTGGAAATTGCTGCCCGATAAGACACTTGTCCATGTAGTAGAATCCAGTGCTCCTGGTAGGAAGCTATCCAAGGAAAGGGTAACAGTTCTTCTATGTGCAAATGTATTCGGTTCAAAAAAATTAAAACCGCTCATAATTTGAAACCTGTGTAATGCGGTGTGAACAGAATAGAATAGATGTTGCAAGAAGAAGCAATACAAAGAGGACTTCAAAGTACGTTAAACAAACGTTCATAACAGATTTCTTAAGAAATGCATAATATGAATGAAATTTAATAATAAACCTATGTTCCTAGCATCCAAATATAAGTATGTATGTATGTATGTATGTATATGGACCTATGTACATTTATGATTTTTAACGAAATTACATATTATAAATAAAAACAATTCTTAAATAAACGTGAAAATATCAATTAAAGTTTTATTTCTACACTAAATTATAAATTCAATTAAATTTTGATGTTTTTAAAATTGCGGACCGCAGTTTTTATAAAATTTTAAGGTAAAAAATTACTGTTCGATATAACGAATATATCGGTATAGCGAAAGGTCTGAACATTCTATCATTCGTTAAACCGGGCTTTGACTGATATGTATTAAAATGTTTTTTTTTTTAAGTAAATTTGGATAATTTGGTTACGTTACTCAAGAGCCATTAAGATATGTCAGATTATACTGATAAAAAAAAATATCAAAAAATGAGCGCAGTATGGCAGTTTGGTTGACAGCTAACCCTTTCGTAACTAACTTTTTAAGTTTTGATTTTCGCTGGAAAAATAAAAATCTTACTTTGCTTCTTATTTTTCAAATCGATTGAAATATTAAACAAGCTGAATTAAAGCCTGCTAAAATCTATTTTTTAGACTTATTATTAATTTGCAGGTAATCGTTAATATTGCAGTAATATTGCCGGAATAGTTTTTCGTAATATTGCATTTGCAACATAGTACCAATATTATTATAATATTACAAAAAAATGTATATAGCAACGTGTTTATGCAATCAGGCAGGTTGCATTGTCGGTCGCTTAGTCTGTAGTCTTGTTTATGGTTGCGTTCGAAGTTTCGAAAATATCAAAATGTTTTGTTGTTTATGGGTTGCATTGTAGGTTGCAGTGTCTGTATCAAAATATTCGAAAACGTGTTGCGTAAGCAAGTTGCAAAGTCTGTACCTACCATTATGATATGTATGCATGTAAATATGTACAGTGGAGGCTCAAAAAAGTTAAGTAGTTTGTTTTGGGGGTGATGAACTTTTCCGTAATCTTAACTTTTCCGTAATATGAAAAATTCAAGAGGTTATATGTGCATTTGTACATTGTTTATTTATTTTTTAATTGTCAATTAGAATTATATTCTACGACAAATATCTTTTACAACCAACTGATGAGAGCAACTACATTATGCATATAAAATTCACAAAAAAAAAAATATATACAGGCAAATCTCGGTATAACGAATCTCGCTTTAACGAAAATCCGATATAATGAACGTCCAAATATTTTACATTAACAACCTTATATAGCGAATAATATCCTCATGTTATACTGAATATAACGAACGATAAAGAAAAAATCGCAAAATAAAAAACAAAAACTTGCTATAGCATCATATTTCTAACATTTAGTTCTACTTTATATAGCGAATGTTTTGATAAAGCCGTGCTCCGTATAACGAACGGCAAAACAAATAATATTAAACAAAATCTACAGCAGCAATTGGTAGCTTATTACAAAAAAAATTGCACTCATTCTTTTTATTGTATTGTATCATCTCTACAGTAATAAAAGTTAAAATAACACTTTAAAAAAACTTTGCGATATAACGAATTTTTCGATATAACGAATGGGCCTGACATTATATCGTTCGTTATACCGGGATTTGTCTGTATAACGGTAACGGTTTGATTTTTGCATGTATACAGGCGTATATCACTCACTATATATATAAATATGTATTGAGAATTTACATACAAAAGTTGAGATCATCTTAGAAAGAGAAAAAACTATATATAAAAAAATTGTCTCAGAAAAGTTGAGAATTACTTAACTTTTTGGAGTCACCAATGGTGAATAAAAGCTGCTTAACTTTTCCATATACTTAACTTTTCTATGGGCTAGTTTTTTAATAGTTAGTTAAACCTAGTTTAACATATGTTTGACTTAACCAAGAAACAAAGTTAAACGGGTTTTAACTGCACATGCTGTTTTTCAGTGATGAATTAATTTAGCTAGAAATGCCATACTTTGTTTTCAATATAGATATGGCATTCTTGAAAATATTTTATATAAATAGGGCAACACTTAAAAAGCGATATAACAATTCTTAAAATTTATATTAAAAAAACTTCAATAAGTGTTTTCTGAAATTTTTGAGAATTTAAAAAAATAATATGGACTTAAAAATAGTGATGCTCCAAAAATAACCTACAAAAGAACATCAAATTTTAAATCCAATGAAATATTTGAAAGAATTCCAATTCATTACACACATAAAAATAATTGTTGCGTGTTTTTATCTTCCTTATTTTACCAACAATTATCCTATCCAAGTTATTATAGATTTCATAATCACTAAAATCTTCGTCGCCATAAGAAACATCCATTTTATTTATGTATGATTGAATTTATTTATTAAACTTGTCACTAAAACTATTTTTTCAATTGCGTGGTATTTATTTTATACATGTGTACATATGTATGTATATTTATCATTTGACAGTTCTAACTTGAGTTAACTGAGCAATGTTGCTCGGTTAAACCTAGATTATTAACCAGATAACCTTTATCTGAAAAACAAAATTTTAAGTTTAAACTACAGTTAACTGACAAGTAGAGTTTATCTTTATGTGAAAAACTAGCTCTATGACTTAACTTTTTCGAGCCTCCACTGTACATACATATGTATGTAAACTCTTTTGGTCTGCGGTAGTGGTTATAAAATTATTTCAATAGCAATTGTAATTTTAATTAAAATCCCAAATCAAACAGACCCGCGAACGAAGTTTGAATAAAAAACTGTTTTATGTTTTACATATTTATGTTTTATTTTTATCTATTATTTTTTTAATGTATTATTCAATTGTCTTTTGTTCAATTAACTATGTAGAAATTGTTCTTTTTGTTTAATAAGAGTTTTATTTTTGTTGGTAAAAAAGAGATACATACATACATTGTTGGGGGGTGGGGGGAAATAAATAAACAAATGCACAATTTTATATGTGAGTGTGTTATTGTTTTGTTTTGGTTTAGGGATTTTTGTTGTTCATATTTTTGACTGAAGTGTACGTTAGAAAGATTTGTTTTTTTTTTAATACTTAAAACTATAATTATGTATTATATAGTGTTCATTTTCTAAATTTTTTTATAAACATATAATATGTAGGAGAGTGAGTTTTTATATTTTCGTTTCAATATTTGTTTTTTCACATATGCATTTGTGTGTGTATGTATACATATGTACATATACATATGTTCCTATTTTTATTTAAAGTATTAAATTAACTAAATTTGTGTACATTTTTTATAGTTTTGTTTTCGTTTTGCACTAAAATATGCAAATCTAGTTTTTTTTAAATATATGCATATGTAATTACATACATACATATATTTCAATTTAACTTATACATTTCTTAAATACATTTAATAGTTAATTTAAAGATATTTGATATCTTAACGATAAGATTTTTCTTATTAATTTAATATACTCGTAATATTTTTATTCGATTTTTTTAATGTAAATACTTATTGAAATATTGAATAAATAAACGAGAATTTATTTTTAATTCTAACAGTTTTTACCACAAATGTTTATTTATACTATAACGAAATTTTCTACTTAATAGTAAATAATGAAATCAGTATTTTTACTTTAGAAGTTTAATAATGATAACAAAAATTTAGTTTATAAATAAAATGTTTACCAATAAATACTTATAAACTCAACAATGTTCGTAAGAACTTTTAATTTTTCTCATATAAAAGTTTCTTTGCTCATTTTGAAGAAGTTTATTTAGTCTATTTTCGTAAGTGTTTTTATTTGTATATACATAAGAAAAATAAATGAATAAGAAATATTTAAATTTTTTTTGGTAGTTGCAATGAAGGTTTTTGTTTTTATGAAGGTACAGAGATAATGACAGTGTGTGTTTTTCTTTTTATTTTTTTCTTATTATTTTATAACAACTAATTTTTATCGTAAAGTGCTAAGTTTAATTTTTTATCATTTTGTGAGAACTTTATAGTTACTTAAATATTGAATTTATGCACAGTGGTGTTAATGAAATAAAATGTTAACAGAAAATTAATATATGTATATGTATGTATGTATATACTTTGAAAAATATATGAAATCTGAAGCAATTAGAACAAAAACAATCGTCATGAATTGTACGTTTTGTGAAACAAGTAGTAAGTCCTACAATCATTCCTTAACTTTCATTAAATAAGAACATACATTTGGCTCATATATTCGTTTATTAAATACATTTCGAAAAAATTAAAATCATTTTTTTTTATTGCCTGACACTCCACTGTGCATGTACATACATTAATTATGCTTTGTTTTTATTCTAATATAATTTAAAAAAAGTTTGTGTAGTGTTCGTTAAGCACATTTGGTTGCAGCTTAAGCAACTCATCAATATACTTCAATCACAATTAAAAAAAAGCTTACAAAGCCCTAATACTTTACAAAAACTACCAATAATTTATTGTAAGGTTTTGTAAGTTTTTTTTAATTGTAATTGAAATCTATTGAGGAGTTGCTTAAGCAGCAACGAAATCCATCTAGACGTGCTTCACCGACAATTGGTGAACCTTTTCAAGTTCATTATAAATAAAAGTAGAAAATATTTTCATTTGCTTTTAATATACATACATACATATGTACTTAAATTATGGAAGTACTTAGTACTGGAAAACTTTATTAGTTTATATTGTTAGATAAGTTATCGAATATCTAGCTTAATTTTAACTACATACTAAACGAAGACCTTTTATATTTACAATTTTCTTTGGAAAACTTTGCCTTACACGCAACTCCATTTGGATGCTAAAGAACAAATTGAGATGTAAGAAATGTAAAACAAAGTTCGAAATATTGTCTTCATTTTAAATTTATTACTTATAAACGAATTTTAGTAGAACGTTACGCTATATCGATCTTTTTCGAAGTTTTTCGTACTAAATAAGTAGAAATATATAAATTATCTAAGGAAGATTCGACTAAATTTGATTTTACTTAGATACCTAAGGTTTCAAAACTTTATGTCTCTAATCATTTTCATTTTTATTTATAACTAATATTTTAATAAATTTCTATACATATGTATACACATATGTACGCACATACTTGTATATACATCTATATTTGTGTATATATTTGTGTTGAAATAGTTTTATAATATATTTAAGTGTAATAATTTCCCTTTATTCTTCTTCATCCTTTGGCTTGTTGACTTTAAATTGTATAGTTTGAATAAAGACTAAATTATAATAAAAATGCTTTTTATATTAACATAAAATTTAGTTTTAAATAAAACTGAAATTTAGTTTTCACTTAAAATTTGATATGTATCTCAGTTTTTATATATATATATATACATATACATATACATATATATTTTTAAACTTGATTTTAGCTTTTTCTTTAATTTTTAGCTTATGGGTTTTTGAGTGGACTCTTACAAAAATGCTATTGATGAGGAAAATTTTAGGCACTAGATTGCGTAAACATGTAGTAGTCCCAGATTCTTTAAAGAACTTCTTTCTAGTTTAGTGGTGTATCTAAATGCCACAACTCATTAGCCTACATAGTCAAACGACTTTTGAAAAAAATGCAAACCTAGTCTAATCGTCATTTTCGTTAACCAGCTGATTCGATAACGTTTTTTCAGTTTGAGATTATGGAATTCGATATTGAACCATATCATTACATTGTTCGATAGCGAATGCCATAATCTCAAACTGGAAACACGTGATCCAATTAGCTCGTCTTCGAAAGCGACGATTAGACCCCTGATATAATGATTTGCTAGTGTCTTTTAGTTCGTCGGGTTACATTTTACTCACAAATGTAGGATAGTGAGTACTAACTAGCCTTAAATAACGGCAACTTCCTTTTCTGCAGCCAATTCCAACTTTAGTTGTTCTTTTAGAGCTAATGAAGTCTTACTGCTTTCAATTCTAGTTCTACTGAATCACACCTCAATTGTAATTCATATAATTCATAATGCAATTTATTCATTGATTCTTTTTCTTATTCACTTGTTTCAGAATATTAAATTTTTTTTTGTACCATTTGTCACGAACACCCCATCAAATATACGCAAATTATTCTGAATTTATTCTTCATTTAGAAAGTAAATAAGAAGGGGCCAAGGTATTTTTAATTTAAACCACAATATTTACACTCGTATAACCAAGAATTAGAGCACTAAAACGTTTCATAAAAGTTAGAGACATAAGATTTTACATAAATCCTCTATAATGATATACATATGTATATATGTACATATATGTAATTATAATATATAATACATATCATAAAATAAATATATCACAAATCTGGGACTACCTTTGTGTACTACATAAACTTCGAAGTTTCTTCATTCAACTACAATACTTCTTATGGCGTTTTCTTTTCTAAAAAGAAAGTCAAAACTATTTGTTCTCTCAAAGATAACGAAATAGATTTCAGATTCAATAGGAAGAGACATTGTTTTATGACCTTAAAGCTGAGCTGCCCAAAGTACATATCGATGGCTTAATATAAGAAAGGCGGAACTCGAATTTTTGATAGTTTATAGGAGAAGAAAAACTAAAGCATTTACGTACATGCAGAAATAATTTTTTAAGTGGCCATAAGTCCTTGATTTTTAACTATAACATACTAAGATCTTCAAGCAGGATGCAATTATACATACAATGCAATCATACATACAGAAAACGTTAAAAACACGATTTCGAAAAAAATTGAGATACGCCCTTTTTATATTAAGCCATCGATATGTACAAATGAATCCATATACGCGATTACATTACTCTCGTGTTTTTCTCGGTGGCCAGCTCTGCCTTATAGCCATATTGTTTTCGCCAAATAGGTTATTTAACTTGAAAAAGATGATATTCTTTTTTTTTTAGAAAATAAATCGCTATTAGTGACTGCTGCATTGTCAAACCTGAGCTTAGTACATTTTCTGTGCACATGTTTTAGAGATCCTTTTTGTCGTTGTCCACACTATGAACCATTTGCTGCACATTTTTGTGAGTTTTAGGGTGAAAGGGGAAATACGAATGGAAAAGGGTAGTTTGTTTCATGTACATGCAGTTCTTGTTGAGTATCTCATTCTCATGAGAAAGTGAGCGTCATCAGAGGCCCAGCGGCGAAAATGTCGATTACAGAAGCGATGATTCGATGCACACATGTAAGACAGTAATGCACACCACTTCATATACGTACCTAGTATACATTTTCAAATGCATTGCCGCATTTGTGGAGTGAATGCCTTTCACTTGCACACAAAGTAAGCGAGATGCGGAAGTGTTCATCCAATCTACATAAAAGCTCAGTATTGCCTAACATATATTGTAAGTTGGCAGTGGGCAGTTCGAATACACTCTAGCTTACTTTCGTACACTTTGTAAGCTAGCATTCATTGAACACAAAGTATGACAAACATCATTAAAGAGATGTAATGTGGTATGCAGCGTTCGCCGCTGGGGGGAGTCTTGTGTGAAGAACAGAGCAGTCGCGTATTGTGTGACGTGTACATACAACAGCGGTGTGGACCTAGTGGTATCCAGTTGTGAAGTATTTATGTAATTTAAGTGTGTGTATTTAAGCTCTTGATAGGTATAAGTGTATTAAGTAAATAAAGTAGCATTCTTAGCCGTAACTAATACACTGGAGTCTTTTATTCATGTGAAAATATTCGAGTCCACAGAAAAGCCTTTTTAAAGATTTAAAACGTAACAATATGTTAAAAAAAACGTTGCTGGATCTTTTACATCACTTCTTTTTTTCCTACAAACTCAACACTTTGCGTGTGGAAAACCCTGCTTTTGCAATTTTTATTATAAGGCACAGTTTGTGTGCACAGGTGCGACAGTGAAGTTTAATTTTTTGTATTTAAAAATTATCGGCCTGGCTCACGATGTCGACAAAGAAATTTTCGTTCGCTTATTTATATTGAAAACAAATTAAGAAAATTTGTTTTTGTTTTCAATATAAATAAGCGAAAGAAAATTTCTTGTCGACATCGTGAGCCAGGCAGTATGTATTCTAAACGGCATTGGAGAAAATTGATAGCAAAATACGAAAGAATAAAATATTGATTATATTAATTACTAAATAAATAATTAATTTTGAATGCATAAGTAATATAATGCAATGAATTATCCAAGTCCCGGCACATTAAAATAATTCATTACTTTCCTGGCACATGTTCTGTGTTAAGTCCTAGTTTACACTATGCAATTCTCATTTTTAGGCTGATTAGTTTGAAGGAGAGAGACTAGGGGAAAAGAAATGTTTCTCTCTCCTAACAAACTAATCAGCTAAGCATTAAGACTTGCATAATGTAAACCAGGACTAATAATAATGAATTCGGGCAACATGCTGTGCATGTATAATTTTCTGGGTCTTTATTCATTTCCTTTTCTCACCGGTATTGAGAAAATATGCATATTAGGCTGCAAAAAAATCTTCACTGTACCATTTCAAAAAGAGAGTTTAAATATGTTTCGCAGCAAATGTTTCACCATATGGACGGGGACATTGTAAACTAATACAGTATTTCCTGAGTGTTTTGTAGAATTTTCTTTTATTGCTGATAGTGAAATAAAAGTTTATAATAAAACTTATGCAATTATATTTTTTAATAAGTTGTTTAGATTGTTGTTGTGTTAATATTTTTGACTTCGTTTTATTTTCTTTGGTCCAAGCTTGTATTTATTGTAAAAATTGTGTGTAATATTTTTAAACTTCACTCCTAAGAGTAAGTATGCATGTATGTATGTGTTTAAAAATCTTTAGTTACTAGTGCATGGATGTATGTATATCTATGTGAATCTGATGTATAGATTTTTAAAAATGAAACTAAACGCATAAGTATTTTCAAGTTTATGCTGTGGGAAACGAAAATTATTTGATTTATATATTAAGCAGTAAAGAGTAATTAGCAGAAAGGAAATTTAGGAAAATTCTATTTGTCACATAGGTTTAAGCCATATCACATACACTGATATTTGCATTTGAGGTAAATAGGTTTGAAAGTTCTCAAATTGTTGTTGTTTCTTTGCTGTCTGTTGTGTTGTTGTTGTGGATGTTGTACTCTCGTCGGTGTGAAAGCACAAACAACTCTTTATAAAAGTTTGCACATTGTGTATACGGCTTAGACGTAGCTGGTTTAAACAATTGCTTTAAATATTCTATCGATTTCAGTAGACCATTTAGATCAGCACAAAATCTAGCATATATTGATTAAAATCTTCATGAAAATCTATACCGTTTACACCAGCATTTTTTGACATTTATCAAGTTTTTTGTTATCCAAAACAAAACCCATCAACTAATTGGTTTCCAAAAAAAAAACAACTGCATTTTAGCCAATTCACACACTTTTTAACCAGACCATAGCTAATTCGCCCACCTTTTGTTGTACAGGGTAGTAAGGAATAAATAAAAACATTAGATTTTTATTAGATTTCCTACAAATCTACTGAAAAATTAGATTTTGTTTTGTATGGAAAATCTGGAAAAAGGAGCTTGATTTAGTTCGAAATCTTGAAAGTACTAGATTTCTAGACATTGTAAATGCGCTATTAAAATATTCGCAAAATAAAGCAAATTTTAGAAATGAGTCGCTGAAAAGCTGCGTTTTGTAAATCAGCTGTGCAGAAAATAAGTTTAGCTAATACACAATCACGCATATATTGACAATTTTTTCTTTCATCATGAATAAATTTTGGGATTAGTATCTCCTGAAGTGTTATTGTTAAACTAAAATTTTTTTGATTTTCAATTAATTTATAGACTTTACAAATCTTGTTCCCTTTTTTACATTCACTGCATAGGCGCAGAAAGGCCATTCTGGAGGTTGCATTGCCCCCAAGAGTTGCTGTTGCCCCCCTAGAAATATTAAAAATTGCACGTAATTATTTACTTTAATATTAGTCATGGAAATCACCAGAAATAATGCCCCCCCTGGTAAATATTTATAGCTACGCCAATGATTTACTGGTACTGATAATGAATTGGCGGGGGGTGGGAGAGAGCATTTCATGGGAGATTCACGATAGCATTTTTCCCTTCGAGGGGAATGAAAATTTTACGAGAGCAAATACTCCACTTGTTATTCACGATATGGGTGACTGACTACATATTATCGTACTTATCGAAGCTACGCTCACGAAAACTAAAACTGTTTGTACTTGTACAATATTTCGCACGATTTGTACTATACCCTACATAAGACTTATTACTCTGTAATAAAATTATGTTAATTCTTACAAAATTATCTGTTCTTTTCAAACCAAGTGTTAGAATCGGAACCAATGCCAGTGTTATATAAAGACCATTATCTTTCCCCTGGGCTTGGCTTATTTTTAACTTCAAAGCTCACAATGAAATCCATGCAATGTCGAAGATAAAAAGATAAATTATTTAAAGCTTATGCAAATAATTTTCATTTCATGACATACACATGTGTTCGGTAGAAGATATTTTAAGTGTAATTTAAAAATAAAGTTATTTAGAGCTCTATGGCTTTTTCTGCCTTATGGGATTTTAATATTTCTTTAAATTAAATATATATATGTACATATATTTCTTGAAATATACTTTAATTATCTAATTGCAATATGGTAATAGATAATACGTTTCCATATACGCTTAATATATATATTTTTTTGTGTGTCTTAAATAAAAAATATATTAATATATTTTTAATGTCCAGACTTGTTGAGATCATCCACATGATCCGTATAATAAAAATATATAAAATGTAATAAATATAAGAAATCGCCTGCTACTAAAAAAACAACCTTGTTTTAACGGGACTAAATAGCCCTTTAAGATTAACTGGAAGTACAATTGTAAGGATCTTCGGCACGAAAATTTGGATGATCTTCATAAGGCTTAGCACCTGCGGCTTTCTTCTCATCACGTACTCTTTCAACCTGTTGCATGACACGTAAAAAATTTCCACCCGCCAATTTTGTTAAGTCTTCAATTGACCAACCCACACCCAATAGTTCGGCGAAAAGTGTGGGGTATGATGAAACATCTTCCAGGCCTTTTGGGGTGCTAAAAAAGTATAAAACGTATCAAAAATTAGCTTAGAATAATAGCATAAAATTAAAGAGGATGAAATATGTTTCTATGTTGATGCTTACACAAATAATATGCATACTTGTTTATGAAATATCTTCAATTAAAAATTTAATGATTGAATTAATTAATTATTAATTATTACGTTGCAAACTCAATCAATTTTTCATTTTACTGTCACAAAATTTGTAGTCAAAGTTTCATTTTATTTTTTTCCGATCTGTAGAACTTCAACTTAGGTAGAAAAAATATTATATTTATAATCAATAAAAATAAATATGAATTTAAATTGTATGTTGTTTTTATGTGTTTATAACGCAGCCTTTGAAAATTATTCACCTATTGCCAAACTCATTGTATATTAAAATAAGCTTTTGTATATAATTGTAATTGATTCAAAAAATTTTTTCTTTGTAGGACCTGAATGGAACAAATTTATATTTGATTCAGAGAATTTTGTGTTTGAATTGGAAAATTAGTTTTTTCTGTGTTTAGTTCTATACTGCAATGTGAGATTTAAGCAAACAAAGTAAAATACTAAAAAAATCCTCTGTCCTCAAATTTGTTAGCATGCTTAAATAGTTTTCCAGATTTACACAGGTCTATTCACAAATTTTCTTTTTTTCGTAACTAGTTTATTTTATAAAGGTTTTCAATCATTAATCTTGCGAGAGATTGTTAGTAATTTTTTTTTTACATTTGTCAATGTTTGACATATTTGTTATCCGCTCACTTTATAATGTAATATGGTTAAGAAGGCGAAATTAAGCTCTGCCACCTTGAGGGCTTAGGCCCCTTTCAGATTAGGCAACTTTAATTGCGCAAGTATAATTTTCATTTTTATTTATTTTCTTTTGAACTTGCTTTTATGTTCACATTCAGCAACTTTGTTGAGCAAGTTTAATTTTCTTATGCTCGAATTTTCTTAATTTATTGACGTTTTGTTTCATTTCTGTATTCATTGTAATTGCTAAAGTGATTTGAAATTTGATGTATACAATGGAAGTTGAAGAAAAAAATAATTTAGTTAAAGATATACTTGAATATACATAATTGCCAAATACAAGTAAAGAATTGCCAAGTACAAGCAAGTCTGTACTCAAATCTCGGCAATTCTTTCCCCTTCAAACCGACCTTTCCTCTCACACCCACAAACACAAGACTTGCGCAAGTAAAGTTGCCTAATCTGAAAGGGGCCTTATCGCATAAAAGAAAATCTTCACTCCATACATATTTAGGTATGCAAGTTCGTGAAGATATTTTTTATTCTAAGATAAATAAATGCGAGTATTAAATGCTGTAAACGGTATTATTTTTTTTATTAGTAACTGTAAAAAACCAAACTGTTGTCAACAATGTTAACTGGCCCTTGAAAGTATGCTACAATTTCTTACGTTTGCAAAAACACACCATGTGTTTGTTGTAAACTCCATGCGAAAGAACTGCCACTCATATTATTTCGCATGAAAACTTAAAATGCGAAAACTGTTGAGCAACATTGATTTTTCTTTGCGAAAAATTTTACATGTATCAAATGTAGCCCATTTATTTCCTTTATTGCTTGAATGTATGCAATATTGTTTAAAATAAATATTTGAGAAATCAGTTGCCGACAGTTGTCTAAGCATTTCATTTATGCCAAATATTTAGGTTGCAAGGTCTATCACCAAAAGGAATTTGTTCAATGTTTGGTATGCTGAAAAGGATGAAAATAAATATAATGATGAATAGAAGATATATTTCACATTTTCATCAAACGCGGTATAAAAATTAATGAAAATCACGACTATACAAATAAACTAAAGCAAGCATATCAAAATTTCGTTAGCAAACTGTCGAAGAAGTAAATGAATGCTCATCAAACAAAGTGTTTTCGAGTCCTACTTATAAATGTAGGATGACATTTTTCTCTTTCCCAATAAGACCTCGTGATAATTTTACAAGAAGATTCGGCGGACGAGTCCTCAACATTGAAACGCGGCCAAACTTGCAAACTGTTTTTGAAAAGGGGGTACATATCGAAACAATCGATAATTAAATCTCTTGTGAACGGTTACTCTCCAGAAGAGTTAACATTTGCTGCTGCAAATAGTCTTTATAAGGCAGGTGTTGATGCCACTGGCTAACTGATTTGTGAATCAAGTAACATTTGTAATTACTTATTTATTTATTTATTTATTTATTTATTAGATATTCTATGCACAAGACTTAAAGTCTTATATTACAGCATAGAATCTACATGTATGATTGAACTTAATTACATGAGGACATACCAGTATTTAAAAATATTTAAAAATAAAAATAAATAATAATAAAATTTATAAACTAATAATAAAAATCAAATTGAATTAAATTGAATTAAAATTGAACAAATTGGGAAAAAATAAGAGAGCAATGTTTTTAAAGCTAATATGAATATAATTCCATTATTTTTCTTTTAAATGTTGTTGCATTGGTTACAGTTTGTACGCTATAAGGTAAGCTGTTCCAAAGACGGATAGCGTTAATGAAGAACTGCCATTCAGATGTTAGGCTACTGTGGTGAAATATAGTGAGCCTTCTGCCTCTGTTTGATCTTGAGAAGTTTATTCGATTAAAAAGGTGTTCAGGCTGTTTGTTGTATATTATTTTATGGAGCAAGATTAAAACTTTAGTGTTTAGCAGGTTTTGAAGTGACATCCCAAAAATTTGAATTGATCTGGAAGATACATTAGTACGTCCTCTTAGGTTAAATACGTATCTGGTAATATTATTAAAAAGGACTTTCAGTTTCGAGATGCTAGAAGCGTCACACCTAGCAAATAACTCACATCCGTAAAGAATTGTTGGAAACAAATAGCTTTTTGCTAGAAGCATTCTTATACGAAAAGGAGTGCAGTTTTGTGTTTTCCAAAGATTTCTAAGCATAGAATACGTACGACCGCAAACATTTATTATGTGATCCTTCCAACTCAAATTATTATTAAGAACAATGCCAAGATTTTTTGTTGTGTTGACAATGGCAATGGGCTGGTTATTTAAGATAACATTAGGAGCATTATCAATTCTGGTTAATCTCTTTTTAAAAATAATACATTTAGATTTTGTAGGATTTATGGCTAGGCCATTTGCAGTAGCCCATAAATATATACCTTGTAAATCTTCATTTAATTTTAGAACACACTCGTCGACTGAAGCGACTTTAGAGCTGATGTAGATCTGGACATCATCAGCATACATTCTAACTTTGCAGTATTTAAGTTGATTTGGCAGGTCATTTGAATGACATGAGAAAAAAGAAGTGGACCTAAAATCGAACCCTGTGGAACGCCTCTTGTTAAGGCCAAGCATTTGGAATCCATTCCTGAAGTATGAACAAACTGATTTCTGATACGTTGATATAAGACGAGTAGAGGTAGTGGAGAAATTAAACATGTTTCGTAGTTTATATTCAAGTATTTTATGATTCACTGTGTCGAAAGCTTTGGAATGGTCCAGAAGTACGAGAATTGTAATATTATTCTTATCGATTTCAGTTCTTATATCTTCGGTGACATCAATCAGGGCAGTTAGACAACTGTGATTAGCGCGAAAACCAGATTGCCGATCTGTAATTAGTTTGTTTTTATTTATAAATGATAACATTTGACTATGAAGAAGTTTTTCAAGAACTTTTGAAAGAAATGGCAAAATAGCTATGGGCCTATATTCGGAATTCGTTTTCGGGATAGGTATTACTTTTGCTGTTTTCCATTTGGGAGGGTAGTTACACGATGTGATGATTCGATTAAACATGTGAGTAATCATAGGTAGTAACTCTGGCAATAACATTTTCAGGAATTTAGGGTGTATTTTGTCAGAACCGATCGCATTTGATTTTACAGACATGCAACTTTTAAATACCTCGAGTTGACTTACACCGATGAAATTGAATTGGTTAGCAGGACTAGACGAGCAACGGTTATAGTTAGCATAGTAGTTTTGATCAGCTTCAATTATAGGTAGATTTAAAAATTTTTCATTAATAACTTCGGCATTAATATTTGAATCTGCACGCTTTACGGATTTACCTATACCAATTTCTCGAATACTTTGCCAAGTTTTCTTTGACCCGATAGCTTCTGAGAACTTTGATGAGAAATATGCAGATTTTGCATCCCTAATCAGTCTATTTGTTACATTTCGAACAGCACAGTACTCATTATGCAGCTCAGGCGTTTTAAAGCGCTTCCAACGAGAATAAGCTTAATTTGTCATCTATTTCACTTCTTTATATACATTTTAATTTTATTTGATGCGTAGTCCAAGCGGAAAATAATATTATATTTTTAAGGCTACAAGTCATCTTTTTTATATTGAAAATTAATCTGTCGAGAAATCGGCTAGGCTTCCCAACCAAAAAAGTGTGTATTTTAATAAGTTGCATTGGTGTAAAATTTTTTTTTAGAAATGTTCTATTTGTAGGCATTAAAACCTAGATTGTATAAACTAAAAATGAATAAGTGAATTATTCACTTAAAAGCGTTTATACTTAGTGTTCACAATCTTATTGAAGGTTACTAGCTTGGGAGCCTTCGCCCAACAACAGCAGGTAAACGAGTTGCTTTAGACGTTATTAGAACCATTAACGTGAAATACCAATTGTTAATTATTAAAAAAAATACAAAACGTCTGAAATCATAATGAACTTATCTTCTATTATTTTTTTTGATTATTTTATTATTATTATTATTTATGAAATTATGCGAAAAGTAAAAATTTGTATGCTTATAGGTTCTTCTAAAAGGCTGTTATGACTTTTTTCGCGCTAAATTTGTCATTATGACCACTGTTAGTTGTTGATGTATATCAGTGATGTCAAAAATAAAACTATAGTTGTATGTGTGAGAAACGTTGTCTCGTTGCTCTCGAAAGTACACAGGAAAAATAATTATTTGGAATAAATGATGTTTATTGAAGTAGCTAAAAATAAATAAAAAGAAGCCTATGTGATAGAAAATTAAAAAATAAGATGAAAAAATTAAATATAAAATATATATGCGACCCATATTTTTCAAGTTATCGGGCTCTGAACTTTTCATAGAAAACTCTGAAAAATCTCAAAACAAAGAGTTTTTAAATAGCTTATCAGATAGTAATGTGAAAAATAAGAAAAAAAAACTTAATAAAAAAAATTTGCTGCAGGCCATATTTCCCGAGTTATTGGTCTTTAAAGTTTAAATAGAAAGTGCAGTTTAGTGAAAATGCTCCAAAAAAGTCAAAATGTCTTTTAAATAAATATTTTTTTCTTTCCTTAAACGTTTTACATCATCAAACACATTAAATATCGCGAAAAGCATTGGTCATCATAGAATATTTTTCGCATACCACTTCTTTCCTTTCACTGTATCTATAAACAAATTAATACACCCGCTACGCATGTGTTCTCGTCGCTGTCTCATCGACGACTAAATGGAAGAGAATAAGAATGTGTGTGATTTTAGTTTGCACAATTGTGCCATGAAACTGACATCAATGATGTATATGCTGACAATGGTGTTCACCATCTAGATCAGGGGTGCCCAAAAGTTCCTTATAGAAGAGTAAACACCAATACATTTAGAGAAGAACTAATTTTTATTTAATATTTCTTGTTGTTAAAACCAATACATTCAAAGAAAAAAGAAAAAGTGTTGTTGCTTTGCAGTTGCGTGAAAAATTACAAAAAAAAAAAACTAATAAGACAAAGTTGTTTGTGTATTTCGTGTTGCTAGTGCTGAGTGTATGCTGTGAGTATTGAAACACACAGCCTATAGTTAAGAGCATTTACAAAAACAAATGAGCAGCAAAGATTATAGGGCTTGGGCACCCTTGATCTAGTTCATCCTAGAACCTTCTATATGATAAAATACAGTCACTAAGCACGAATCGGAGAAAAAAAAAAGAACTTTTAACAAGACTTGGAACTAACTCGGTTAGACAGATGCCTATGCTCAAATCCATGTAATTTAAATGTGTCTAAAATGACCGACTGAACGTATTCTATTCAAGTCTACTTTTAATGGCTAAAGTGCCATGTTGAGTACAAAAATAATGTTTATGTAAGCCAAGTCAGTCAGTCTTGTATCACAAATAGTGCAGTAAACATCGTGGTACTCTTAAAGCGAATAATTTAACATTGAAAATAAATACAAATGAGTTCAAAAGTTCTAAACATGTGTTTAATGTATAAAGTGTTTTAATTAAATGAAAGCCGTATATTTTTAACTTTTATTTTGTTTGCATTTACAAACTTGAATAAATAAATAATGAATAAATAAATTTTGTTGAAAGTTAAAAATGTAAAAACCTAAGGCGAGTCAATGTTAAATATACATATGTATGTATATGTATATAAATATTTATTAAAAATTTCTTAAATAAATGTATTTCTAATTATATAAATGCTGCAAAGTGATTTTAAGTTCTTAGATATTTTACTCTAATCTAAATGCTTCCCAAAGAAAGTTCAGTATATGTTTAATTTAACAATAAAATATTAACTTACAGTTGCTAAGCTCAAAATTAAAACTATAGGCCGTGTTTGCATCTGTGTGTTACCACTAATTACTAATGAAAACTTGTTTGATTCAGACATGTATTTATTGATTTAAGCAGTTTTCAATCATGTTGGATTCTATAAAATTGTCTATACGTGTCTGAATCAAACAGTTTTTCATTAGTAATTAATGGTTACGCTTTTTTTGGGCACTTGACACACATGAATTAATGCCTGATGTAAACTCAGCCTTAGTTAGTAAAAGCTCGTCAACTTTCATTAGCTGTTTTGTATTGTGCAGAGAAAAATAAGTAACAACGAAAGCCTATTAAGTATGCCGCAGAAAAAGGTAATTTCAAGTATAAGTTAAGTTTTAATTATAAATATTTAAGTGACTTTTGTGGGATCTAGTTTATATATTTCTTTATGTTTATGTATGTCTTCAATGCAAATATGTTAAACTTTACGTTCCAAGATTAGGAAACATGTTCACCAACTCCGTATATATAAGCTTCAAGATTAAAAAATCCCTCGAGTTGTCGATCTGGGCTTAAAATAACACAAGACACCACAATTTTTTATTAGTTTTTCATTCAAAATTATTGAAAACATCAAGTTAGCTACACCTCTTTTATTGTTAATGAATATGTGTATCTAAGCTTTAATTATAACATAAGTTTAGGCTAACTGAAAGTTAGTTAACGTTGAAAAAAAACTAATATAAACAAACTTTATATTAACGGCTGTAAAATGTGTCTAGTTACAGTAGTCAAGGGAACCAAAAATTTAAAATTTAAATTTTCTTCAAATCAATAGATATCGGTGCTGTTGCTGTCCGTGGTAGCACAGAAAATACAGCATTTCCTCAGACAATCTAATTTAATTTTTGCCTTGCCTTCTTCAGAAAATCACAGTAAGACTGACTTCCACATACGCGCAGAAATCGCATGCTTCCCTAATAATTGCTAATTCCCCCGCCCCCACTAAATTATTAAACATTTTATGTAATTATTTATTTTAATATTACTCATGAAAATCACTAGTCATTTTGAACCCCACCCAAAAAAAAATTTTTTTTAGCTACGCCAATGTACTTCCAAAACATGAATTGCTTTGTCTAGTATAGTTTTTTAGTAGAGTGTAGTGTTCCATAACGCGGCAGTACAAAATATTGACAATACAAACCCTTTCAAAATATCATCTACAAGTATTAAAAACGCCGCGAACAAGCTGATACTTATGGTTGCAATGTTTCGCAACTTTGTATCTGTACACGATATAAATATCGCATCTGGAAAGTGAAAACACTTTGTATTGATATGTTTTGTAAGTCAACCTAAGTCCCGGCCTACAAACGGCAATTTTTTAGTTCATGAGCAGGATAGGCAAATACGATGGCTTCCCTTTTCATTATCTTTTCTGCTATCCTTCTTGAGCACAAAAGTTGCTCAACTGAAATTGCCATGTGTGAGCCCAGTACAATTGAATAAAAATCATTTTTATTGCATAGCATACACAGAATGGCGTAAAATTCATCACCCTATCGAAAGATGCTATAATTTTAGCTAATGGAATTAACTTCCATTTTGAGTAAACAGATTTTGAATATACATATATCGATAGGACATGAATCACTTTATTTCCTTAAGAACGCGGAATAATTGTTTCGATCTCTTGCGACAACTTTTCATCGAAAATAATCATGAGTGACAAGCTCCATTTTCATCTCTGTGGATACGTGGATAAATAAAATTATCGCTTCTGGGCCCCGAAGACCCACTTAGCCCGCTCAAAGTTACTGTATGGTATGGTGGGCATTATTTTTTTTCGAAAACGCCGCGGCCAAAACGGCTACTGCGAATAGAGAGCGCTACAGAGCCATGCTTCTCCTTTCTCAACTGGACATGTGGTTCCAACAGGATCGAACAATGGCGCATTGTTAAACAAAAACATTCAGAGAAGATCGGGTGACAATTTTTGCGCCAAACTGTGTAATTGAAAAAAATATTGAACTTAACCCTACTTCTACACCTGATATATTTTTATCATGACAAATGTGAAATTCCACATAGAAAAAACCGCTAACATAAGAAAAATTATTTATATATATAAAAGTTATATATTATAAAGTTTGACTTTTGTTATGATAAAAATATACCAGGTGTAGACGTAGGGTAAGGGCTTGCTCCAGGATGTCGACTACTTTCGACTTGTCGCACACTTATATTTGAAACAAAAACAAAATTTAATAAATTCAGCAAAGTACTACTTTGACTGGCACACAAGGGATTCCGTACGGACACTAGATATGTATTACTATACGAACTTTAGTCTATATAAAATGTATAGTTTTGGCTTTTTTTTCGTTTTTGTGATTTTTCCGGTTATTAACGTTTTTAAGTTTAGGCGATTGTTTCCATTTTGGCAATTTTTTCGGTTTTTGGCGATTTATTTTAGTTTCAGAGATTTTGTTTTTGGTTGGTGTTTTTTTCTCTTTTTGGCGACTTTTTTTCGGTTTTTGGACGATTTTTTTCGGTTTAGCGATTTTATAATTTTGGGATTTTTTAGTTTTAGTGTTTTTGAAAAATTCAAGAGTTTGCCTCTCACGGTTTCCAAGATACAGCAAGTTGTCAAAATTACATTAACTGATGGAATACCCTTTACTTAATTTTTTTTTAATTTTAGTGTTACTTGTTGTAGTCTGTTTAAAAATACACTAACTTTGCAAATTAAAAGTGTCTATATACTCGTATAATTGTATATATATTACATGGAATTTTAACGTTTTTCGTTGCTCGTTTTAGAACACCCTTTAAATTTTTACTGTCATATATTTGTTGTTGTAGCGGCTAAAGTCCTACATATTTTATCAAAGTTTCATATACTGTCAAATTACGATTCTCGAGAAAACAGCCTGTGACAGACAGACGGACGGAGCACAGACGGACAGCCTAGCGAAAACAATAGCGTTCCTTTTCACCTTTGGTGTACGGAACCCTAAAAAAGCATAAACAAAATTTTAAATTTTTTGTTTGTTTTGTATGTAAAAGTGCGACAAGTCGAACGTTGTCGACAACGTGGGCCAGGGCCTGAAAAAAACAAGTTAAATACTTAACTTGAATTATATTATAATTTACATAATTTTTCTTAAATTCTTTGAAGGTGTACTCGCGTAATATTATAAACTTTTTCTTACCGCTCTCCTGGCAAACAAAAATAGCCAGGATTAAAAAATTTATTTCCTTTAATAGAACAGAGTATATAATCAAGCATTTCCTAAAACTTGTTTACAATTTACCAATTTTTTTTTCACTTAACACCCACAAGACATGTGTTACATCTTTAGTGTTTATAGCATGGACCACAAAATTTCCATTTACAACATAAATTATTTATACTATTGTTAGTCTTTTTTTTAATTTCTTTCCGTCTTAGTGATAACAATAAATTGTAAACACAAAATTCTTAGCTTATTTATTTATGACCCTTTTTGGTATTTCTTGTTTATTACTTTCCTCAATATTACCACTTGCCACAGCTGCCATTATCATTACCATCACTCCGACCTAGCCGACCACTACTCTGGAATTTTTTGTTCATTCATGGCAGCCATATTGTGCCACCTTTTCTTTGGACCTGTTGTTAAATGAGGTGCCACAAAATAAATATGTATGTATATGTAAACAGAATGTGCTAGAAAATGTTTGCATGCACACACACACACACACACACACTCTTACATACATACTTTATCGGTTGTACCAGCAGTATTTCTTGGCGTAATTCCTCTTCTTAACATAAGGTTGGCATATATTAACTATTATTTTAAGCTTAAAATATATGTATGTATGTACATTATTTCAATAAATATTGCTTACTACTCGTATCAATGAGATGAAGGGCCGGAATTGGGCATATTTGCTGTTTAAGTACGACTATATGCATTAATAAGACCTTTTTATATTTATTGTCAAAATATATGAATTATTGTTTATGGGATATTAAATTGAAAATTTTTGTATATTTTTGTTTTAATTATTACTGAATATATTGCTGTAAATTAATATTATTCACTTAGATTGGTAAAATAAAAAGGTTTTCCGATTTCTCTGGTATGGCGAGATCCATAATTATTGTATGTTATAATACAGTTTTGAGAAGTGTAATCCAAGCATTCAGAACTACACCGATATATAACATTCTAGTAGAAGTGGGGCTTCCAACATTAGACCAAAGATATAATATGCTTTTAAGCAACTAAGTTTTAACCCTCATATTCATAAAAAAAAATTAGATGTAAATTAAAAATTTTGTAAAAAAAATTTTCAATAAAATATATTTCAAGCTCAATTTAAATGTTATCAAATGGGAGGGTAAAATTATTATATCTAATAATGGGTGTTTTTTTTTGATTTATAGAACTTTAAGTTGGCATCACTTTTTTAACTGGCGGCCATTTTGTCAGCTGTCAAGTGATTAATATTTAGTTTGGTTTGCCATTTCATCATGAACAGGTTGACAAAAGAACAACGCTTGCAAATCGTGCAAATTTATTTCGAAAATAAAGGTTCAGTTCGCGAAGTTTACCGCAAGCTCCGTCCATTTTATGGTCGACATAATCGTCCATCAGAGCAATTAATTCGGTTAACCATGGATCGTTTTCGCACTACGTTTACTCTATGTGATAATACGCATCCGCAGAGACGTCGAACAGTGCGCACCGAAGAAACAATTGCCGCTGTAGAGCAGTGTTGAAGAGGACCCGAATGAATCGATTCGCCACCGTGCACACCAATTGGAGCTTTGTCCATCAACTTTATGGAAGATTTTGAAGATTTTGAATGTGGATGAGTTGTGGTTCCAATAAGACAGCGCTACATGCCACACAGCGCACGTCACAATCGATTTATTGAAGGAAACATTCGATGAGCGCATAATTTCGCGGAATGGACCTGTCAATTGGCCACCAAGATCGTGTGATTTGACACCATTGGATTATTTTCTTTGGGGATATGTGAAGTCGCTCGTCTACGCCAACAAACCAGAAACGTTAGGGGACTTGGAAGCCAACATTCGTGGCGTTATTGCCAACATACGGCCCCATATGCTCGAAAAAGTGGTTGAAAATTGGACCTGTCGAATTGGCTTTATTCGAGCCAGCCGCGGCGGCCACATGCCCGAAATCATACTTAAACATTAATGGCATAAAATTATCCTTCCAATAAAGCCAAATTGATGGACATTAAAACGATTTTCTTGTGTTTTATTTCAATTCGAAGCTCTATACCTCTAAAAAAACACCCGTTATATATAGTTTATACTATTATAAATTATTAAATTAACTTTGGTATTATTTGTTCATTAATAATTATTACATGTAATTTGGATTACATGTGATAATTAATTAATTAATTTGTCTTAAGTAGAACAAAAATAAGCAAATTAACTAACATTTGTATAATTAGTAAAATAACAAACGACAATCGCAAAGATTATTGTAAATTTAGAGATGGTAAAATTGAGCTGAAGTTCGAACAATAATAATTAAAATTAAATGCAAAAGTTATAGTTTTGTATCGTTAAACACGCAGCAGCATCAAATTTGTTGATAGTGTAAGAGCCTCTTAAATCACAATGGACCCAACTGGGTCTCCAAGTGGAGGTGCGGTGTAGCACCACCCTTCCTAACCTAACCTAAGGGCCTCTTAAGCTTAAGCTTTCAATACAATAACCACCCTGCAGGAAATGGAACTGACAAAACAGACTAGTCACGTGATCGGTCTTTAAGTGATAGGAAACAGTCCGAGTTCTTACAGCGTACCAGTCACTTTTACATGGGAATGGCCTAGGATGGGGTTAATTGATACTTTGTGTATACGCCTTTTGACTTGTCACTGAACTATCCCACAATAACCTATTCGATGTAAAATAATATAAATTATTTAAAAATGTCATTCCGAGCAGCGTGACCGTTTGACCAACTAAAGTGGCAAATTGCCACTTTTTTCTCCCTTTTTTTAGAGTGTTTCATATACTAATACAAAAAAATAATAATGTAGTTTTCTTGTTTTTTTAATTTTGCACCTTTTTTTGTTTTTGATAAATCCCCTTTTGCTGCCACTTTTTGAAAAACGTAATCGGTCACCCGGACACTCAACTCTAACAATGAAAACTTATAATTTTTGTTTTTATTGTTACAAATTCAATTATAATTTATTTTTGGGACTCGAACTGACAACCTCGTGCATGACAAGCTCGCACACTACCCACTCGACCACAGAGGCACTCATATTTCAAAAGTATAAACACCTGTTAAACTTAGGGTAATATCTAAGTCTAGCTACGGGATTTGTTCCAAACACTTGTTCACTGTCTTTCCCACCCAAGTCTTTCTTTTATATATACTAAAAAAAAAAAAATATATATATATTCGTAATACATAAACATGCACTACCGGAGGCTTTCTTATATAGCCATACTAAACAAAAAAATATTCGTAGTACATATAATATATAATATTCGTAATAGTGCCCTATTCAACTATGGATGAACTAATGGAGAATAAAAGTAAACGAACAAAAATGTGTTGAGGTAACATTTACCCGGCTTACGTGGAAACACCACATTGATTCTAGCGAACACAAATGAAGCTTAAATTAACTCAGATACATTGGCTGAAGAAGAAATTCAATCCTCAGTCTAGATTGTAAACTTTTAATATACTTTTGAAATCTGAAATTTGAATCTATGTATTTCTGAAAAGCATGAATTTGAACTCGTATTGCCAAATTTTCAACTTGGCATTTTCTGAAGGATACAAACTCTTTTTGGGAGTCAATGCTGGCAGATAATAGATTATTATATTATTTGATAGGTCCTGGACTCAGCTACAGTACTAGAATGATTCCCAATAAATAGAACAAGCATGCTGTGATGTCTGTTGAAGCTTTTTAGCTGTTAAGATGTTTGGTAATTCTCAATTACTTTATGGTAGATTTTATATAATTCCAATTATTTTTTCAAGAGTTTGGTTGAACATTTTCTGATAAATTGGCATTAGCATTAACGTAATTCAGCGTATAGAAAATATTAAACAATATAGTTACCTTAATATAAAAACCACCTAACATATTTTTTTTTTTTTTTTTTTTTTAAAAAGAGAAGTAACACTCAGGCAATTAATGCCTACTACTATTACTAGGTGTTACCTTCTTTAGGAAAGTGATAGTGAGAGAGAAGACAGGTGGTGAAGGAAGAGATAGAGGAAAGCTTCATTCTTTTACAACTCTGCTTTTTCGCACGTTTTTTTTTTAATGTTAAATGAGGCGTATTAATTTTTTGAAGCTGTGTCTTGTAGCCATTTTATTGATTATTTTACTTCGCCAATGATTTTGCTACACAACGAAGGAGGGCGCTCTGATGTTACATTAGGATTAGTATCTGCTGAAGTCGGTATAGTTCAGTGACCAGTGACTATGCCTTCATCACTTGAACTTTCCTACAACAACTGACACAAAGGGACACTAATGCACATCAGAAAAATGCGTGGTGTTGTTATTTAATGACTGTCGGATACAGGGATTGAACCCAGGACCTTCGGTTTTGTAGTCAACGTGCTAACTACTTCAGCCAACGCCACCCTTTACTTTATTTATTTTTTTAATCGAGTATATTAGATACATCACGAAAATTGTGAATATGTAACCACTTAAACGATATATCTTCTTTTCACCATACACTACGCCCTACATTTTTTAACACTCCCATTTTCTCAAGTCCTACGATGAGTACGCTTGGTTCAATTGTCACCAAATTTTCTGCAGGGCAATACCAATTCAATATACCTGTAAGTTCCACGACTAGTCAAAACTATCATTGATTCCAAATTTTATGTTACATTGGTACCACAAATTAGTTAAATTGGACTACAACAATAAAATCAGCAAGGACAACAACCTGCTGGGGGTGTTCACTTGCTGTCGTCAAAATAATCCTTTTTATATATACATATATACATATATATATGATACTAAAGGTGAGCACAAAGCATTTGCTTGCTTAATCTTTCTGGTGTACATTATTGAGTTGTTCTCTTTTTTATTGCTCTTGATTTTATGGGAACATTAAAATTGTTATTTCCTGTTATCAAAAGCATGCAACAGCACTTGTTTATCTGCCAAGCAAGAGCATTCTTTATTGTAGTGTCGAAGCAAATTTCACTACTGCATACCGATTGACAATATAGTATCAAATAAAATAACGAGTGTGACAATATGTTTTACACAGAAAATGAAAACAACATAGATTCTTTGAGCGTATTAAGGTGCATGTGCTGCTATTCTAAGTTTTTAATTTAACACTTTATAAAGTAAAGAATGAAAATAATATCTTTCATCATGGATATATTTGTAAGAAGTTTTATTATCACTTTGGGCCAATTTCACCAACCTTATTTAAATATCAATTCATATTCAAATGCCTATTTTCATTACTTTTTGTATGGAAAAATTGCCTTTAAATATGAATTGATATTTAAATATGTTGCTGAAATTGGCTCTTAATATTCTATAAAATCTTGAGATTGTGAAATAAAATATGCTGCACTTTAAAATGTGCAATAAAATAATCAACTGTTGTACAACGATTTTGTGCGTTGTTGTGTAATTGTTCCCTACATTTGCTTTAAAATTAATTTTAATTACTACTGCAAATAATATTCGCTCTTGAAAAAAAAATACAATACTATGCACTTCTTGTGAATTTCTAAAAAACTAGATTTTGATTTTTATTATTTATTTTTATGTTTATTGTTATATATAGCGTATTACGTTCTAGGTGACGATATATACATGTACATATATGTAACTTAAACTGGTACTTCTGGGTTGTTATTTGCTGTAGAGTTCATTTCTTTAGTAACTTTTTGTAATTTTTTCTTGGCTTGGCAATGTCATAAAGACCTGCACAATAATGCAAAATTTGCTCTGATAATCCCGCACTTAGTTAGGGCCGAGTCACATAGAATCTGTCATATGTTATACGTCAATTTTTTTTTCAACTGACATTACCGCAACGACGAATGAATGAATGAATATTTTGTTGGCGCAACCATTTGAACAGCTTCAATAGGTTTCTTCATTGTATTAATTAAACTTGAGTTTATTTATCCAATATTTTTTTATTTTTGCTGCCACAAAATACAAAATCCTTACATATCAAAAAAGCCAAGAGATAGCTGTCAAACTAACTCAACTTACTTTAAAAGTTAAAAGTTGCACAACTTTTGTGTATTTTGTGTTAACAGAAATGTACTGAATGTAACAGAGCTCACAAGAACCCAGTGTTCCAGTTGAAAATGGTGATGTATAACGTGTGATGGATTCTATGTGACTCGGTCTTTAAACCCTGATAATTTTGCATAATTTCTGGTTGTTGTTAAATTTTTTGATAATTTGGTAATTTTACTTTTCTACAACTTTAATGAGCTATAACAGAGGATCTTTAATTAAGCCCATATTATACTTCAATCATTTAAGCACACACAATCAAAATCGGTTTAAGCTAATATTTTCGCCTGAAATCATGAACACAATCTTCTTTCTTTCCTGTTAAGTCCAGTGTACAGTTCCTCTTGATTTTCCGCTTGCCATAAGAAGAACCTATGTACATATGTATGTGTAAAATAGCAAAGTGAAATTAAGGCAAGATAATTTTCAGTTAAAGCTGTAAAGAAAAGCCAATGTACACATACACTGAAAGAATTTTCGGCATAAATTCTATGAATTTCGACATTAATCTAAAGAAAAATTCATTAAAATTCAACCAACAACACGCTTCGTTGGATTAATGAAACCAGTTTCATTTTTAGTTTCAAAATTATTTTATTGAAAACTTCATCAAATTTATTTAACAGTGTAATTAATGCAGTGCTATACCTTCATCGAAACAATAAAAGAATGAAATAACTTAAATATAAAGGGTTTTCTTAATAATTAGAAAATATTGTTGTTATAAATCCAATCAAATATTCTTACGAAACCAGAATACCATCGAGGCAATTCCAATGAAATTCTTTCACAATATTCATGAAATTTTCATTGGATTTGTGAAATTATTATTAAGTTTGTGAAAAAATTTTAATGAAATTGTTTCATTGGACTTATGAAGCAAAATTCTTTCGGTGTATGTACATGAAATGACTTTGACATCGTTTAAGTAAAATTTAGCGATATTCGTATACATATAAATCTTTATGCTAAATTTTTTCACACTAAACCTAAGAAGAAAAAGCGAATTTTTCTTTCTGTGTACACGCAAATATATTCTCATTATTATAATGAATCAAGACCAATCCTTCTTTGAGGTACTGGCGAATTATAAATATCAACAAAACCGCGAAATAAACAACCCGTCTGCTGTTCTTACCAGCAAACTAACGATGTCATGTCCAAAAATATTTATTATGTTTCATACACATACATACATATGTACATACCTATCTACCAGTGATGCATTTTGAGTTTTTTGTTTTAGGGCCAAATGAACGATTTAAAAGGGCCAAAATACCTCTGATAGGGCCAAAAAAGTTTTTTAATGTACTTGGCTATAATATTTTAATTTAAATAAAAACAAAAGTATATATTAACGGCCTTATTCATAAAAAATATTTCAGGTTTATTAACCCCTTATTTGACATATTTCTATGGGAAATTTGTCAAATAAACCTGTAATAAACCTAAAATATTTTTTATGAATTAGACCGTAATAATATAATACATGTGATTTATTTTGTTTAGAGCGAAAACAGAAATTTATATGTATTTATGTATGTATGTTGCTTAAACAATTAAATTTTAGTTTAAAAACATTCTATATGTAATTCTAATTTTATTATAGGTACATAATCTCTAAATTATTAGTTCAATAGTTCCTCAATTTACTCCTGTTTAGAAGCATTTTTTGTGTTAAGTTTGAAAATATCTTCATCATAACAATTATTAGAATTAGATTTCATTAAATCTTTTATTTTTTATGGCCTGCTTGAAGATATCGAAAGAAAACTCTCGACTAAAAATTTATATTGAAAAAAGAGAATTTTCATATTTTATTGTTGATTTCAATATAAATTTTCAGCCGAACGAAAAGATACTTTCCACACATGCTGAGGAATGGGGATAGAAAGAGTTGGTTGAATAATTCTGTATACATTTCTATGCCAAGGTTTACCTAAACGATTTTTAATGGTAGAAATCGTTTTGCAAAATTTACTTCTACTTAAATCTTTGAGGTTTTTAAATTCTGGAACTTGCGATACTGCCCTATGTTCGTTATTTACTTGATCTGCTTCCTTTTGAAAAAGTTTAACTAAAGCCAGTTAAAATAAAAATTTTCAAAAAATAATAGTAGTTTTTAAAACGGAAAAAACTTAATAAAAAAGTGTACTCAAAGGTTTGAAGGAATTAGTTGAATTTTGAGTTGAAAGGGCCAAACTAGCATAGAGAGTACCACAGGGCCATCAAACAACCAAAAGTGCCACAAATGGCCCAATTGTGCCACATTTTGCATCACTGCTATCTACATACATGTGTATGTATGAGTGTGTGTATCCACTCAAATATGCACGTATGTAAATTGACTCATTGAATATATGGTATGTAAAAATTTGGTTTGGATATACTACACGGTTGACTTGTTATTATTTTAAAATTTTACATTATTGTTATCATTATGCCTCAAAAAATTTAGCTCTTGTCGTTCATACTCGTATAGTATGTGTGCATATTTTAATAATAAATTTTCTAATATGTATTTGCATACAAAAATTTGATTAGTTTTCTATACATTTAAATTTTATATGTACATATGTACATATGCATATTGTGGTCCAGCCGATGGGCTAAATTATTATTTATAATGCCTGCATAATATAACGAAGTATTAAGATTTTTCGATAAAAATCCAAAAAGTAAAATAATTGCAAAATTATTTGAAATGAAATAAGCCCAGTAAAAAAAGACACTCCAAAAAAGTCATGAAAATGTAGAGTTTGCGATCTGGAAGTAGTGCAAATTTCGATCCGATCTAATGATTTTTACATAGGGTTGTCATTGCAAGAAGTTCTCTTTTCCGATGCCTGGTCACCGAATTGGAAGCGATTTTACGAAAAATTTCCTTTTTTGTGTTCTATGTTAATATTTTCATCTAGGAAAAATGATTAATAGTTACATATTTTAACAATTAGTTTCTTTTTATAGGAATTTAAGCGCGAAACAGTATTTTCATGTAAATTTAAGCAAATAACTTTAAAATTTTAGACCAAAATTAGTTCATAAGTTTCTTCAAAAAAATCGATTTTTTTAAAATTCTGGTGAGTAGTTTCTAAAACTATAGAGGAATTACAAGGTTTTGTATGACTAAAATAAAATTCTACTTGGTTTTCTACTAACTATCGGCAAATTAAAAATATCGATTTTTTGGAAGCAATGAAAATGTAGTTCCTTTAGAATGACTTCCAATTTTTTTTACTGGGAGCTTGAATAAATAATTGTATGTAGATGAGGTTAAAGTAAAATTGTAATAATGAAAAACTTTTTTATGACTAACTAACTAACTAACTAACTTACGCCAAGTTGTAAGTATCCCGTGAGTGTTTCTTGAGAAATTCCGCACACAAACACTATTATAAATTATTCAGTTTTTTCCGGGTGCGAACGAAGTTGCGAGAAAAAAAAGTACAAAACATGGGCTCATTGGCGAACTGAAAAAACGTTATTTGTTAAATTACACGCTGACAAAGTCACGGTTAGCAGCTAGTACGTATTTATTAGAGATGTAACGAATGTTCGCATTCGCAAATTATTCGCGTACTTTTGATATTTGCATTCGCTTTTGCATTCGCTAAAATGTATGCGAATATTTCAAGCGAATAATGGTGACAAAAAAATTTTATTTCTTTTATGAAAATAGTTTGCGATTAACAAACGTCAAAAAAACAGAACTACTTTTGCAAGATTTTTTTTGGAAAATTTATTCCAAGCATTTCACATGAAATGTTGAATAGAGTACCAGGCTTTAGGGCCAAAGTAGGAATGGGTTGATTCCCTAATATTTTGTAAACTTATTATTAATTATTATCCATACGTACTCTTATATAAATTTATTTGCATGTGATATTTTAACGAATTGTAATATTTGCATTCGCTTTCGCATTCGCATTTGCTTTCGCAAAAATTAAAATGTATTATTCGCTTTCGCATTCGCATTCGCTAAACTGGTATTCGTTACATCCCTAGTATTTATCTAAGCTTATAATGCAGTTTAGGTATAAAGTATTAATGAAACTTTCCCCCCGACTGTATTTTTTGCGCATTGCACTATGTGTCCAAAAGCCCAAGTTGCGGCAAAAATTATTTACAAGAAATTGCGGCAAAAACTATTTCCCCAATCCTTTTGGTAACAGCCTCCTTCCCATTCACTCTTTTAACCAAAATTTTCCAAACAAGATTTCAATTTTTATTCTCGTGGCACTTTTCACAAATAGGATTTCTGCAAAACATGGAAAGGTCACTCCTCACATTTTCTTGGGGCACCAATTTTGGGGTAAGCAATCAGCTGTAAGAAATTGTAGTATGACATGAAACCTGAGCTCCCACAAATAACTAGATACATAACGCTCCTTTATTGCAACATAGTCATAACTCAAAAAAGCTAGTTTTGCAATTTAATTTACATACACTTCAATGAAAGTATAAAAATATTTTCTTTTCTCCAGACGTTAGTGTAAAAGCATTTTTTATGAAATTTATACATAAGATTAAATATTATTATAGGGCATTTACATCAGCATAAAATCTAGCATATTTTGATTAAAATCTTCTAAAAATCTATACCGTTTACACCAGCTTTTTTTTTTATCCAAAACAAAACCCATCAACTGATTTGTTTCCAAAACTACAACCAAACAACTGCATTGTAGCCAATTCACACACTTTTTTAAGCAGACCGAAGCTAATTCACTCACCTTTTGTTGTACAGGGTAGTAAAGAATAAATAAAAACATTAGATTTTATTAGATTTCATTCAAATCTACTGAAAAATTAGATTTGGTTTTGTATGGGAAACCGGGAAAAGAAGCAGCTTGATTTAGCTTGAAATCTAGAGAGTACTAGATTTCGAGACAGTGTAAATTAACTCCAAAAATGCATTTTTTGAGATATGACTGTGTTGTACGTATATGTATGTATATTACGTATGATATGTGTATGTATATATATATTATTCGTCAAAGAAATGCAAATAACGTAAATTTTATGCCACCGAAGACTTTTTCACGGCTTTAAAAAAAACAAATTAACATGAACTAATAAAAACACGAAGATTGACATACAAAACAAAATTTAATTTTTCAGTAGATTTGTAGGAAATCTAATAAAAAGCTAATGTTTTTATTTATTCTTTACTACCCTGTGCAACAAAAGGTGAGTGAATTAGCTATGGGCTGCTTAAAAAAGTGTGTGAATTGGCTACAATGCAGTTTGTTTGGTTGTAGGTTTGGAAACAAATCAGTTGATGGGTCTTATTTTGGATAAAAAAATCTTGATAAATGTAAAAAAATGGTGTAAACGGTATAGATTTTCATAAAGATTTTAAACAAAATATGCTAGATTTTGTGCTGATGTAAATGCCCTATAAGTTTCAAGGCAAGTTTTTTAGTTTTTTTTTGAAGCCAAAAAAAAAAAATCAACGATCCCAGTGAGTGTGTAAGCATGGAAAATATTGATCATTGTTATGTAACTCAACATTTTTATTAGAAAAGTCTCAGTCCAATAAATGTTGAAGACGAAGTAGATTCTACTCTAGGGGAGTCTGTTTCCCATTGTGCTCTTCATAATATTTCTTTTTAACATAAAACGTACATATGTACATACAAATAAATTTGGTTAATAGAAGTCTCAAGTATTATTGTTATAAAGGTGTTAGTTACGGTTTAAAAATAGGGTATTACTGGTGATAAAAAGCCGTTGAGACGTTGAGGAAAACATTATACGTGCCTCGTGTGGTGTATTTTATTAAATTAAATTTTCATTTAAATTTACTACAAACCCTGCTAAACTGTAATTAATCAGTTCAATTAACCCGATAGCAACATTAAACACTTTAATTACTTATCAATCATTTAAAATTCAAGAGAAATTACATTCCCCAACATGGTTAAGGTTCTACCAATCCCTAGAGAATGTGTATTCTGAATCGTATTGAAAGTAGTTTTTAACACAATTTCAACACCAAAAGTCATTCAATACAACTAAATAAAATCACAAGCATTGCAGCAAACTTTAATCCACGCATACAATACAAGCCAAATAGCAAAAAAGGAGAGATAAAAAAAAATTAAATATTATCAACAATTAAAATATTTTTAAATGAAATGTCAAGGGAAATCTATTTGATATTACAACGTTATTTATCGTAGACCATTAAAAGTGAATGATGAAACAGCAAATGAAATCACTTAAAATTGCAAAGGGGCAAAATAAAATGCAGACTGCAGAGAAAGATCTCTGATTGTCTGGATATGTATTTAGTAAGCATGAATGTGTGTATGTGTGTGTGTGTTTGTGTGTTTGTAGTGTCTATAGTTATGTGACTGTATACTGCAAAAAAAAATTAAATTGAAATTGAAATTGAAATAAGTATGTGCATAAATATGCTTTTATCTATGTATAGATAAACATACATACATGCATATATGTATTTTTATGCTAATACTTTGATAATATACGACTTTGTAAACATACATACATACTTTACATTAAGTATAAATAAAAAAAATGTAATTCACTTACAAATTGATTCCATCGTATCCAGCGCCCAGACCCACATGATCAATGCCAGCGACACGCTTAATGTGATTTATATGAGCTGCAACGAAGGCAATGATGTTAAATAAGCCAAGATATAAATATTCCAATTGCGCGCCACCCAACAAACACCCCAATCAAAAATTTCAGCAAACCGAAACGCAGACAAACATCGTTGACACAGTACCGAGAAGTGTTATGCGAAAATAGGCAAGCACAGAAAGTGCCAGTCCAGCATTATAACCAGCAATCAGCAGTCGTAGTGGCAGCAGCATTATTTAATATCATCAGCAATGTTGCAGTAAGTCGATTGTTATCCATTCAAGATGAATCAGCACGGAAAATTTACATAATGCAATTGAATATTTGCGATTTTTTTGTTGAAGATTTTCCATAAGAAAATTGGTTGTAAAATCAAATTAAGTGCAATGTACCATTAAGAAATAGATATTATTTTTTGTTTTTTGGTTGGCGAAATAAGATGCATAGATATGAAAATATAAGAAAGAGATAAAAAGTTAATTGTATACATTCAATTATGTATGCAATTATTTGTTCTTATGTGAAATTTAATACTAAAAAATGGGTTTCATTCAAATTCGGCCGTCAAAACGAAGGCTGGACAGTTTAAGTTTTCTTAGTTGGACATGAGAGCTAAGGGCAGCTAAGTGCCAGAAGTAGTACAGTCTAAATTGTGTGGGCTTAAGTCATATTTTACTGTTTTGCAAGAGAGCTGTTTTAAGCTTTGAAGTTGATTTTCAAAAATTGACTTCTTTTGGAGTTGATTTGGAAATTCGGTATTCACTTGAATTTTATTTAGAAAAACATCCTTCAACACACTCTCATTAATAACATCAATTTGCAGTAATATAAAAGTATAAGCTAAATTTAGCTTTAGTTCCGTATGGAAACTTCCTGAAAAATAGCAGAAAATAATAGAAATTTTTGTCAGATGTACTTTTGAATATGGAGATTACAGAAGTGCCACTAACTCAAAATGTGCTTATCTCAACTTAAGCACTTTTTCCTTTTTGCCACAGAATTGATTAAAGTCATGTACTAGTATCCTTTCTAATATATTATTTCATAAATTTCATTTGAAATTTTTGCCTGCATATATTATTAAATGTGTTACACTACCCAAACTTCTTTGCAAAAAAAAAACTTTTTCAGTTTCAACAGTTAGTATTTAGTCGTTACTTTTTTGGTAATATTTTTTGCCCATTGTGTGAACGTACCGTACCTTTAAGTGTATGCTAAATGACAAAAAGGACTCAAAAAATATTTAGTTAAGTAATTACTCCTAATTTTAGAAACTACATATATACATAATCGTAGCACAAACAATTCATTCTCTCACATATTTGCTTTCAGCCAACTATGATTATAGCCAATTCCAGCACAAAAGAGTATCTCTAATTTATTTAACTATGCGAAAAACTTAAATACTCCACAACTATAAATAGAAAGGGAGATGCAAATTGTACGTAGTATCTGACATACTTAGAGTCGGAGTATGCTTATACTCAGAGTATGCATATATATTCGGACAAAATAAATGTAAGCCTGATACTCAGAGTATTTATTAATAATACGCCCCCATATGCAGTTGTGTATATGAAATGCAATGAATACGAAATGTGCTTCGCTTGCAATCAGTTCGATTGTTTGCACTACTCTTGTTTATACTCATTTGTAGACGAATAAATACTCAGAGTGCTCTTATGCTATGTATGTATATACGTATGTAGATTATTGTAGCTGACAAAGTTACTTATAGTCGTTTGTGCTACATTATTTAAGGAATGTTTATGAACATACTGGTTGGTTGTTTATACACCCAGAGAAAAAACAGCTTACAATCTATAACAACCATATTGAATTTATAAAAAAACATTAACGAAAGAGTAGTCATGTTGAAATATCTTATTTCAATATGGAAAAATATTAATTTACAGTATTAATTTATTAATTTTATTTATTTTTAAGTATCTCAATATACATTTTTTATTATATTGAAAATTATTGAATTAATATTACGCGTTCTTATTTTTAAGTTGCTGCTTTTCCCTGAGTGTAGTTATACAACCGTATTCAGTTTAAACTTGATGATTATAATTGCATATTAGTATGGTTTTTATATTTAACTTAATGTTAGAAACACAACTGGGACGAACTTTCATCATCTATATATATGTATAAAACAGGATGTGTGTATGTATGTATGTAACGTATGGACTCCAAAGCGGGTGGGCCGATTTTGATGAAACTTTCAGGGAATCTTCAGAATATTCAGGCGGATGACACTGTAAAGTTTGATTTTTGATTTTCGGTCTGCGGGCGGAGCGGCGTGGCAAAATCCAATTTTCATATTGCACCAACAATGCCATATATGTATATATATTTATTTTTCTTTGCGGGGGTGGGGGGAGGTGCAGCGAAGCACACCGAGTTAAGCTAGTAAAAAATAAAACACATTTGTGCATATGAAAATGAACACAAGACCGCCGTAGAACGAAATTCGTCGTGCGTGACGAACTCTGAGATAGATTGATTTCTATTTTCACGCCGACGAACGACGAAAAAACACTTTTCTCTCTCTATCTCTCTCTCTCTCTCTCTTTGCTTGTACAATAATCAACTTTAGCAATTATAAGAGCTGAATTCACTGAGTACATTCGTCGTTATTGTGCTTTACACGATGAATTTACGCAGTGAATCCTTATCGAAGAATTCGTCAACGTGGACGAAATTCGTCGTTCGTCCCAGTTGTTTTCCTAGCAGGGATGGCATTGAGAATTTTGAAATTGTACCAACAACTTTCAAAAATTGTACTTTTTTACCGCAATTGCACTAAAATATTTTGTGAAAGCATATGGTTACGCCTGTTTAAGTTCAAATGTAAAATATACAAATTAATACTCGTAGCATATGCTTATCATCCGAATTTAGAAGAAAAATTATTTGGAAATGGAGGACTTCACATTTTTTGATTTTCTCGTCTTTCACAAGATGGTTTTCAAGTGAAAAGAATATGAGCTTCATTGTTCCAAAGTGAAAATGGACATATGCAATCGTTTGAAAATAAATACGGAGTGAAACTGGGCAGATTCCTTAAATGTACTAAATTAGTCATTAGTGTACTGTTGTACTTTCCGAGTTTAAATAGTACCAAAAAAGTACAATTGTACCAACTTTTCCATCCCTGGTTCCTAGCATAACGCATTCAAATTTTTAGATTTTTTTTTGCAAACATTTTTAACATATTTTTTGCAAGATACTAAATTAAATCTCATAAATTTTTATGTCGGCTTAATTCCAATTGGCACCGTGGGCGACAAAAAGGATTAATATTAAACTATAACAAATCAAAAAGTAAATTTTTCTTAGAGAAATAAATTCCTACTTGAGTATGGATTCATAAAAAGAGAGTGAATACGGTTTCACCTTCGTACAAATTTATTTGCTGAACAAAACTAATATCAAAGAAATTCTTAAGAACAGTTTTTGCAGGGCCAAAGGATTGGAACGATTTCTCACTACTCTTGATTTACCACATAATGTTTTATTGAAGTTTTGTATTTAAATTAAAATTATTGTCACTTAAAATTCAATGCTACTGAAGAATACCACCTTTTATTTTACATTGATTTCATGACACTTTAAATCAGTGATGCCAACTTTTTTTGGCTCTAAAAGCACATTAAAATTTATAAGAAGTACTAAAAAGCGTAATTTTTAGATATTAAAAGCGTAAAAAGCACTAATGTGAAAAACGCGTGAAGATCCAAACGATTGAAGTTTAATAATGCTTTCCCCCTTGTTTCTACAACCCCGACGGCAGGCTTAACAATAAAATTTATAAGGAAGTCAATACTTTTTTTGAGTGATTTTCATACAAATTTTTTACACGAGTCGTCTGCTTGACTTATGAAAACTGCCCATTAATACGCTTTTCCAAGCTTTTCTCTATTTAATGAAATATATCAGACGAAAAAGGTATGCTTTGCACTGAACTCACCAAGTTTTTATTAAAGTAATTTTAAGAAATACACAAACTTTTTAAAAGCAGTACTTAGTGCTTTTGCTTAGTTTGGCACTAACACTCCAAATTTGGCATTTTGAATCTTTGAAAAGCACTAAAAATAGTACCAAAAGCGCCAAGTTGGCATCGCTGCCTTAAATATCTTAAAACTAATTACATATTTTTGACTTGCACATCCATCTAACGCTGTACTCATACTCGTATCATTAAAGTTAAAAGTTTGTTCGCCATTTAACGGTTTTGTAATTTACTTTTTACTTTTTGCTTTTTGCTTTTTGCTTTCATTTACTTACCCACTGCATCGTGCACGGTTGAATTTTCACTACACGAAAGAAATCTCGAATAAAAATTAACCATAATAATGCCACCATTCTTGGCCAGCGACTGCAACATGTTATCCTGTACATTACGGCTGGAATTGCACAACTCGTAGGCAGAGGAGTGTGAAAATATTACAGGTGCCTCACTGACTTCCAAAGCATCTCGCATTGTACCTGTCGATACGTGTGACAAATCTACCATCATGCCCAAACGATTCATCTCACGTATGATTGTCTGTAAATATGTATACAACAGGATAGAAAAGAAAATGAGTAAACTGAGTGATGGCGGAATAAATATTTAAATGAAGAAATAATGGCTATTTGGTGGGCCATAGCTCTTGGTGCACGCTATGAGTGTATTAAAAAAAAGTACACAGAGAAAACAGATTCGTTGAGACAACCGAATTTGTTGCCAATCGAATTTTGGTGGTTGCACCAACTATATAGATTTCTGGTATAACGACTGCAATTTTCTTGTGGTACCACTATATTTTAATTATAACCCTTAAACAAATAGTTGCAGCAACAGAAAAAATTGGTTAACAGTATGGAATTTGAAAAAAAGTTATTCTTTCTACCGAAAATGTTGTTAGTACAACTGAAACAATATCATAATTGGTTGCTATGAAAGAAAAATTGGCCTTCCTTGCTGAAATAAAATAAGCAATAAATGCAAATAAAAATATACAATTTTAGAAACTTATTATTTAACATATTGTCATAAGTTATTTTTAATTGAAATTTATTTATTTCAACCACACATTTTGAACAGCCACAAACCTGTTATCTTATGCACAGACTTTCAAAAACCATTTGAGAATTCATAAATCATAATATCTTTGAAAGTCACAAAAGTTAATTTTTAATTTGCTGCAACGAGTATAAACTATGATAGTAAGCTCAACCTATAGTTAGTTGCAGTAACTGATAGAAAGTGTTTATTTTAACATTAATATAGAACGACAATTTTTTAGTTGCCAATACCAAAATTTGGTAGTAACATCCAATTCATAATATTTTATTCGGTTGTGTTAACCAATCAATGAATTAGTCATGGCAAAAGCATACGCTCGGTTGATGCAATCAATTTAAGAATTGTCAAAATCATATGTTTATTACAATTATGCCCTTATGGCAACAAACATGGATTTTTTTTTGGATTAACAGAAAATTGATTGCGTGAACTGAAATATAGTTTATGCAAATGATATTTTGTTGGACTAACCATTTTCCAACCAAATTTTTTTCTGGGTGTACGCAAAAGAATATATAATAGAGTTAATTACTATTTGATTGTTTCACACGTAAGATAATGCCATTAAAATAAAGGCATGAGAGATAAGATGAGGTCTGCAACGGGAGCTGAAAATAAATGATCACGTGCATTGCATTTCAATAGAGAAATGTATAATATACATACATACAATTGCTTTTAATTGTAATTGATGGCTTACATTTCTCAACCAAGCATAAGAAGATAAATGACTGGCATTTAAAAACAGAGCACAATTAATTTGTGATAAAGCAAAACCAAGCAATAAATTTTTCAAATATATGTTATTATTTTACTAAATGTAAATTTGGTGATGTAATGTAAATTCTAAAACTGTTTTAAATTATCAATTGTTTTAGGATTTTATAATTTTATTTTGCTTGATTATTTTTTTTTTTTTTTGAACAATAAATCTTTTCAAATATTCAACTTTTCTTTTAAATATATTCGGGTGTTTTTTTTTCAGATATGGCACATATTGATGTATTACCGCAAAAAGAAGCTTAAGCGACAAAATTTTCGAACTTCATTATTTGATTTAAATCGACTATTTTCTTCAAACAAAATAAGTCCAAAAAATGTTTCGCTTAAGCTTTTTTTTTTTTAGCGGTTATAGCTCGATATACCGCTTTTTGTATAACAAAACTTTAGCAACAGTTTATGTATACAATACATACGCCGAGCTGCCAACTAGAATATCGATTTCTTTTAGCAACTCCTTTGTTATGCATAGAGCTTATGCATAACAACTTTCAATCAATCTGTTAGCTGCTTGCATATCAGCTCTGAAATCTAAAGATGCCACATACATATAATTATGAAATATATTTAATGCATATTAATATATTTTACTTCTACACACAAACATAGCAAATCTATAAATGACCATTTAAAACGCCACTTTAATTATATTGATGAGAAATATGCACATGCATGGCATGAAGTTAGCATAAGTAACGAAATTGAACTAATGGCCTGTCCCACGATGTCACCAGAATTCGTTCGATCGACAACTTGTATTGCAAACAACAACAAATTTTCTAATGTTATTGTTGTTTGCAATACAAGTTGTCGATCGGACGAATACTGGTGACATCGTGGGACAGGCCGTAAGTGTCAACGAGTTCTTCCACACAATTTGGCATTAAAAATTAGCACATACACCACTTTTAAATTGCAGTGTTATTTTTAATGTAAAATTATAATGCGAAACATATTAAGACCATGTTCAATTTTGACACTTCTGCTAACTTCATGAAAATTTGTCGTTACGAAAAAGGCTGTGTGTGCCCTACAGAAAATTTGGTGACTAACGATCCAAAACGCACTCATCCTATGACTTGAGAAAATGGGAGTGTAACATAAAGTGGGGACTAATGTATGTTGAGAAAAGACATATCGTGTAAATGGTTACATATTCACCATTTTCATGATGTGCCTGTCGTCTTATGGCTTCGTTACTCAAATAGTATCGTGCTATTGCGCATCAGCTTGCAAAATCCATGACATTTAATAAACATATTTATGCTTATTGAAAATGTATTAGCAACGTTTGTTACGTAAAAACCTACAGAAAATATATTTTTACGAGGCAAACATCAACTTCTGTCTTACATACACACACATACACACACATACACACGTATAAAGTAAAGATAAATACAATAACAGCTGACACATGCGCTGGCAGCCTCATGTTTTTACTACTCATAGCTAACATACACACTCAAACTATACGACAACTTCAAAATTAAAACGATGCGATTTGACTACCGAAGCCATTAGTCTTCAGCCAATTTAATTGGGAGTTGTTAAAGTATTGTAATAAATGGCACAGAACAAGTTTGATGTGGCTGGATCTAAGACCTATTAAATAGTATAATTATAATGTTAATTGTTCCCTCCAATGAGACCGCCAAGTCACTCTGGAATCCGTTCCGTAACTGATATTTATTCTTTTGATATGATAGGATACTCGTAGTATGCTAGCCTATCATGCAGGAGGTTGTGAGTTCGAATCCTAAATAAAAATAAATCCTTATAAATAAAATATAATTGCATTTGTAGCAATAAAAAATATCTAATTTCATTATAGCAGTTAAATGTCGAAATGACATTTATATATAATATATATTATTCTACACCGATTACATCCCTATAAGATACTCAAGATACTCGTATTTCAGTGACAAGTTACAAAATGCACACACAGTATCAAATAACCCCATCCCAGGCTATTCCCATGTAAAAATGACTGGCTCGCTTCATAGGAAGTTTTAGAACTCGGACTCATCCCTAATAACTTGGGGACCGAGCACGTGACCAGTCTTGTGTCAGCTTCATATTCTGCAGTGACTGAAAAGTCAGTAGAAAGAAGTACATTATTGTAGTAGTCGGGGGGTCGCAAGTTCCTTTATTGCCGAAGCCAAGTAAACTTAGCTTTACAGTATGTGTTTGTTAAAAAAATTTCATATATAATTTTTTTCATATATGTGACGCGCAAAATAGAAAGGCACCTAAGGATAAAAACCGGTTTTGTTCAGGAGAGCCATTTTAAAGATTTAAATACGTGTCTCTTTGGTGTACCATCACTGTGCGTGTTGGTATTGGTCTCATTTGAAAGCGACTCATCTCATGACGTCAGGAACGTGTTGGTCAACCTTTAAAACGCGCGTAGGTTGTCCCTGCCTCTTGTTTTGTGTAGTTGGTTTTTACTGTTTTCTACCTAGCGCGCTGTTTCCATGAGTTTGATATCAATTTTGCTCGCGTTTTTTCGAATCCAGGTTTATATTCTGAAATTATTAATTGTGAATTATAATAAATACTCATTTATAATTCTTTTAAATCGTGAATATCACTCTGTTAGTACTAAAAGTTTTTCACATAACCTTAGAATCGTCGACTTCAATTTCATAAAACGCGCATATTTTTGGGAGGGAACACTTTTGGGGCACGGGATCGGTCTCATTCGATGCTCAGATGTTGTCCGCATAAAAAAAAGTGAAAATTGATTTTTTTACCCTTAGGTCCCTTTCTCTATGCGCCGTCACATATGCATATATCAAAAGTTATCGTATTTTTTTCCAAATAACCGAAAATCGACAAATTACCACAAACAGTTTAATCTGATAACTTCGGCACTGGTGCGGGCAGGAACGAAAATTCCGAAACAAATCAGAGTTTTTCAGTTGTCTGTCACCAAAAAAAGGCACCCGCTGCAAGATGTTAAGTATTTTAATTTATTGATATAAATACATACACATGCTTGTATAGTACAGGGTGTTTTTTTAGAGGTATAGAACTTCGAATTGAAATAAAACACAAGAAAATCGTTTTAATGTCCATCAATTTGGCTTTATTGGAAGGGTAATTTTATGCCATTAATGTTTAAATATGATTTCGGGCATGTGGCCGCCGCGGCTGGCTCGAATAAAGCCAATTCTACAGGTCCAATTTTCAACCACTTTTTCGAGCATATGGGGCCGTATGTTGGCAATAACGCCACGAATGTTGGCTTCCAAGTCCCCTAACGTTTCTGGTTTGTTGGCGTAGACGAGCGACTTCACATATCCCCAAAGAAAATAATCCAATGGTGTCAAATCACACGATCTTGGTGGCCAATTGACAGGTCCATTCCGCGAAATTATGCGCTCATCGAATGTTTCCTTCAATAAATCGATTGTGACGTGCGCTGTGTGGCATGTAGCGCCGTCTTGTTGGAACCCCAACTCATCCACATTCAAAATCTTCAAAATTTTCCATAAAGTTGATGGACAAAGCTCCAATTGCTGTGCACGGTGGCGAATCGATTCATTCGGGTCCTCTTCAACACTGCTCTACAGCGGCAATTGTTTCTTCGGTGCGCACTGTTCGACGTCTCTGCGGATGCGTATTATCACATAGAGTAAACGTAGTACGAAAACGATCCATGGTTAACCGCATTAATTGCTCTGATGGACGATTATGTCGACCATAAAATGGACGGAGCTTGCGGTAAACTTCGCGAACTGAACCATTATTTTCGAAATAAATTTGCACGATTTGCAAGCGTTGTTCTTTTGTCAACCTGTTCATGATGAAATGGCAAACCAAACTAAATATTAATCACTTGACAGCTGACAAAATGGCCGCCAGTTGAAAAAGTGATGCCAACTTAAAGTTCTATACCTCAATAAAAAACACCCATTATATGTATTTTATGTTTATATAAAATTTGTTCTATGTAAATATCTGTCGCAAGTTCATTTCTTTCAATTGCAAGTTGGTTTTTTTATGTGTGTATGTAAGTATATATTTGATTTGCATATTCTAAAAATTTGGTTTAAAGGATATATTAAACATATATTTTTCTATTGACTGCATATTTAAATTTATTTAACAAATTGTTTTAAAGTATTTATTTTAAGATAAATATCCCTAAAAATAAATAAATAAAAAATAAATCAAGTATAAATACAATTTATTGTACAATTGAATAACTATAAATTGAATTTCGAACAACACTAAAATGTTAATTTTTCAAAAGTTAAGTTTCTTACGTATACGTATGTACATAATATGTACATATCAACATTAGTGTGTCCCAAAAAAAATTTTTTTTCTTTTGCCCCAGCATGTTTTGAAAGTTTATAGGGTAAAGTATTTTTGAGATTTTTTTCAGATTTTTCGAAAGAGGTTTAGAGGTCGCTAAAATCGATTTTACGATTTTTTTTGTTGCTAAGTCCATTTTTTTTTAAAGAAAGCTGTTCAAACTTTACCTCTCTGTGCCTTTTTTTTTAAATCCAACAACAAAATACAGACACAATCCAAAGAAAAGCTACGATATTTTGCATTTGAGTAAATCAATTGTAGCGCCCGCAAGATTAATGCCTCGTAATTGAGGTACGAAAGAATTTCGAATCATGTTCCGTGCAGCATTGACAGTAACATTCTGACCATCATCGTTTTTGAAGACATATGGGCCAATGACTCAGCCAGCCCATAAAGAGCACCCAACAGTAATTTTCTGTGAATGTAATGGTGTGTCGGCAAAAGCTTGTGCATTCTTCTCACTCCAAGTGCGACAATTCTGCTTATTTACGTACCCATTCAACCAGAAATGGGCTTCATCGGAAAATAAAAATTTGAATGCAAATTTTGATTAAAAATTTCAACAATGTGCACGCCAGAGCAACTGGTGTAAGTCGATTCATAATGAAATTTAAAAGCAAACTAAACATAAAGCAACTATCAGCTGTTAAATGGGCGCTCAAATAAAGCCAACTCAAAGTTGTGATACTCTAAAAAAACACGCTTTATATGTATGTATGTCTGTAAATTTCGCGAATATATTTTGTTATAAGCTTTTTTCTCAATAACCTTTTTTAGTTTTTTTGAATTTATGGTAAACACCCTTTGTATTCAGAGACAGTAATAATAACAAATATGATATTACTCGTAGTAAATTGTAAAGTAAATTTAATTTGTTACCACCCTGTTAGATAGCGAGCGATGTAGAGGGTATCAAAGTTGTCAATTGTATACACGTACAGTCTAGTCCTTAGGCTGTTACTTAAGTAGACAAAAATTAGCGTAACTTAACACTTAAATTTATAAAATGTAAAAGCTTTCAATGGTGGAAATTAGGTGTCCTAGTGGCTAGTGTTCTAGGCCGGTGTTGTTGTTTCGACGCCCACCAAGGACTCTAGTCTATTTTTCTTCAACGGGCAAAGGTCTCTGTTACATTGATCGTTCAAAGAAGTTACTTTATTGTATTTGTAGCATTTAAAAAATAAATATAAATTAAGTAATAGTGAAAAATAAAAATAATTTTACCATTTGTTAACGCACTAATAATCCCAAATTATTATTTTACTTATTTAGTAATGGAAAACAAATATGTTCTCCTTAAGATTTGCACGCTATGATTATTTTATGTTTGCAAGATGCACCGAAGTAGAGTGAGATTACCTTTTCTCATTATTACTAAAGCTACGACCATTCTCATGCAATCCATTGTGCTAGAACTAGGAAAATATGTTGTGAGAGGAAAGGATAGATGAATTAGTTTGCACTTTGAAAGTGACAGCAACAAATTTTGCAGGCAGTTTATTCTGAATACAAACAGTATGGCTTAAAAACGAATGCGATTCACTTTCCAATCTTGTGGGTAAAAATGTGAGAGTCTCAGGAATAAGTTTCCTGATTTCATTAGAACACGTTCCATTATAATGAAAAATCAAAAACTCACATTGCTTCAATGCTCCAGAGAATCTATAGAGTTGGATAAGCTACAGTCACCGATGAGCTATTTCGTCCTCTACCGTTCGCGGCCGACCCCGTAGATGGGAGTTATCTTCTAGTTTAAACATTTTATCAAAATTCTTCAAGTCCTTCATAAATGAAATATGTTAAGAATTATTATTTTTAGCCTCCGACCAAAAAAAGGGGTGTTATAAGTTTGTAGTGTGTATCTGTGTATCTGTGTATCTGTGTGTCTGTCCCTGTCCACGTCCTGACCAAACCGCTAAACCGATTTTGATTTAGTTTTTTCTGTTTGATAGTCGGTGCAGCGGTTTCTGTTTGAAAATCGGTGCAGCGGTTTAGGAGATATAGCATCTTCTCTAGATATATCGGGGGTTTTTAAAATTTTTAATTTCTGTTATTTCTGTTATACACTAGACAATTACACTACTTGACACTGAAAAAAAAAACTAAACAAAAAATTATATATTTAGTTGCTCTTGTTAAACTGTTAATTACTTCTTTGAGTATTTGAGGAACATATCGTTTTCCAGCTTTCCAAAGTTCCACCTATGATGAATGCATGATTACTCCTTTAGAATAGACTAGGTATTTTACTCTTCCGGCTCTTAGTTCTTTCACTTCATTAATTTAGATGGTCTTCCAAGCCGAAGCAGTGGTGTAACAATTATTTAAAACATTCTTTCTAACCAAATGCTATTGTTTTTAAGACATATTCCTCCTTTCTAATGAGCTTTTCAGCTGAATGCTCAATTTAACTATTCCATTTGGTCTGCTGTGTAATTTTCCTTTGATATTAGTTGATCTTTCAAAAAATATAATATATCTCCTAAAGTGCACAAATCGAAGCTCGGGTTAAGATTTTTACTTTCGAGGGACCTTGGAAGCCTACAAATAAAATATTTACGTTCGTATCGTTCTACAAGCCAAATATAATGTGACAATTTTTAAGAGACAAATAACACCAACGCTAATTGATAGATATTTTAACAAACACTAGCAGAACGGAACAACTAGTTTTTTTCGAAGGTCGCCACACCTTCATCATCTGCGTTCTTTGTGTTTGGTCCACTGTGTTAGTGTCATTTGATGTAGATTCCTGCTTTATATACTAAGTTTTCTGAGCAAATGGAATAAGTGAATCGTTTTAATTCGTCTTATTACAATTTTCTAAGAAGCTTTTAGCTTTTAGTAATGAAAACTCAATTTTCTTTTATGTAAAATTTTAATTCTTAAGAACACAATTTTTTTTTGTAAATTAAACGAAAAATTTTTGACATACCTCGACAATTCTACTGCTGACTTAAAATGTTCAATGACAGGGCGGGGTAGTATAATAAATACTAGATAAAAAAGACTCATTTCAGACTAAAATGAGGATACCTTTAAAGTGTCTTAACTTTTCCCGAAGAAGTTCTCTTTGGTATGCCAAGCATGGGAAATAAACTCAGTAAAGTGCGACTTTGACTCGCACACGAAGGGTCCCGCACGTACACTAGATATGTAATGCTATTCGAATTTTGGCATTTTGTTTAGTTTTTTTTCGTTTTTAGGCGTTTTTTTTTGAATTTTGGCGTTTTATTATTTTGTTTGGTGATTTTCCAGTCTTGGCGATTTATTTTAGTGTTAGCGTTTTCTTGTTTTGTCCCTTTTTTTTCATTTTTTGATTTTCCCGCTTTTTTTTTTTGGTTTGTGTCGATTTTTTTCGTTTTTTGACGACTTTTTTCGGCTTGGCGATTTTAGCAAAATGTCAAAATCACATATTCAAAATACCATTAACTGATGGAATACCCTTTAATTTTGATTTTTTTTTAATTTTGGTGTTAATTGTTGTAGTTTGTTTAAAACTGCAAACTACAACAACTTTGCAAATTTCAAGTATCCATACATACGGCCCTGTTCTGTAAACCGAATACCAGCAAATTTCTCGTTTTCAAAAACTTAAGATCATATCCGATATGATATTTGAGAATCTATATAATAAAACAATTTAAAAAATTCTAAAAAAATATTTTTATTTTCGGAGTTAGTTTTCTAAAATCGTGCGATTTCAAATCGATCGGTTTACAGAACAGGGTCAATAATTGTACTCGTATTTATATTACATGGGATTTTCATGTTTTTCGTTGCTCGTTTTAGAACGAAATTCTACATATTCTGTCAAAATTTCAGGTCCGTAGCTCTTACATTTTTCGAGAAAGCACCCTGTGTGGCCGACAAACGGACAGACGGAGAGCGTGGCAAAAACAATAGGGTTCCTTTTCACCTTTGGTGTACCACCACTTTTTGCTTATAACAAGAATTTCATAACATTAATTCATAGTTTTAAATATATATTATAACTTATTGGAAGTTTAAGATAAAGAAAACTTTGAATTTATTATGCTTTGGTTAATTTATTAACCTTGAATATGTTATTTTCTCTTACGAACCAAGTTTAGGTTATTCAACTTATTTTTATTTTATTTATTTTTTGGACGAATTGGCGCAGATATTAAAGTCGTGCACGTATCCATTTTATTGCCAAGGTATGTTACAAATGCATATGCATTAGTGAGTGTGTAGTAGCTCATTGTTTCAGCTAGACTTTGTTCACATGCGGCAATTTTAGTTTAGCAACTTTTTAGTTCATAGGGTAGAGAGGAAAATATAATGGCTGCCCTTTTCATTGTATTTTCCTCTCTTTTTCATAAACTCAAAAGTTGCTCAAATATTGTCGTGTATGACTTATAGTCTTACAAGTTGCTATCAATCTCTGCCCAAGTAGGCGCTGATAAAGTGCATGGAGGCACCAGAAAAATGTTAGCACTTCACCCCAGCTAAAGTCTAGTTTAAGTTGTCTTATCTTCTTAAAAAATCAAATATCTATGTATATGCATGTATATCTGCCCTTAATTATGACACACAAATACACGATACAAATTGTTGTGAGTTCAGCAATTGAGTATGGCCACCGTAATGTCTTGTAGCATTACTATATTTTAGTTTTTACTTAAGCTACTTTTAGAATGCCTGTGTTTTACATCTGACATGTCAAACTCTTACACTGAAAAATACATATGTAAATATATGTGGTAAAAGCCAGGCGGACGGTTTGGATGACAAAATTTCAATTAGAGCTCATATTGGCAAAATATCTGACATCAGCTGTTGGTGATTGGTATAACAACAGTGTGTTTTGTGGCAAAAATAAAGGGAAAAAGGTTATGGCATATGTAATTAAATACTTTAGTTTCAAAGCAAAAATTATATTTTGCCTGTAAATTGATGATTTAGACTGACATTCGAAGTTAGATAGGAGTCGCATAGCTGGCAAGTCAAATGTAAAACACAGGCTTAAGAAACTGCTAATTGTGTGGCTTCAATGCAGTTTATAACTTTTTTTGTTGTTGTTAAGACTTACACTTACTTATTCTCTCATTTGTACTAGGAGTAGATATTTATATATATATATATATATATATTATATATTTATATATACATATATATATATATATATATATATGTGTGTCAATACTTTATTGCCTACTCTCGCATGTCTTTAGTAGACATGTATCAAGTGCGTGTTATTTTTTTTATTTATTTAACTGTTTCTAAAATTTTGTTTAATTTTATAAATTTTTACGCATAAACGTTGTATTCTTTTTCTTCATTTTCAATAAAAACAAATTATTATATACTCGTATCTTGTAGACTATTAGTGCTATTGTGAAAAATTTTACATGTTCTAAGATTTGGAACACTTTAGCCCTTGAAAAATTTTAGTTTTTATCATAATATTGTACGAAGGATGAGATATAGAGTTACAGGAGTTTGTAATCTGCACATATATACATATATAAGCCAGAATTATATTTGTATAAATTTCACAATTCTATGTTGATCGAAAGTAGTTTTATCTCGCTGAGCCTTTTCTGGGCAAACTAATATCTTCTTGACTATTAGCTAATCAAAAAAAAAAAAAAAAGATAAAGATAGTAGCATACATATATATAGATTCAAACTATATATTATGATTTTTTATTTGAAAAGAACTTGTAATTATTACCCAGCAAAAAATTTAAAAAAAAGGTAATCGGGTTTGGAATTAAGCATTTTTGGTGGAAGCTGTTCCTTACTGGATTACCAATAGACTTAAATAATCGATTCTTGAGAAGTATTTACGCTTTTTAGTTGGCAACTTGTTCACGTAATCTATTTAATCTAAAAAAATTATTCTCCTCATTTAGCAACTTGTACTTAATTTTTTTAAATTTTAGGTAATGTGATTTGTAAGCGAGTAATAAAATTTAGTAATTAGAATAGTAAGTCATTTTATGGCAAGTAGTTCTGATGGTAATGTGTAATGTTTTGCTTGGTAATTGCTTATTTGCTGGACAGTGACACAAGTAGTGTTCGAGAGTTTCATCGTCGTCTTCTTGGCAAGCTGTACATGCCGTATCGTCAACAAATTCTATATGAGCTAGGTAACCTTTTTACTCTGTATGTCCTGTTATTATGCTAAGCAAGTTCCGAAGTGTCGTATTTTCACTATTTGGGTTTGCCCCATAGATTTTCGTTAACTCTTCGAACAGTAGAGTTCTGCCAATCTCTGGTGTGTTGTTCTATATCGCATTGTTTCAATTCATTTTTAAATTCTTGAAAATGTTTGACATATGCATTTAATTGATCCCATCTTTGGAAGTCTATACACCTCTTCATTTCTAAAGATACCCTGGTGTCCTGGAAATGGCAACACCAATAATGCAACTAAAAAAATAAAAAGAATGGCAATGCAAATTTATGAATGCCAAGCAACATTTTTTAAAAAGTTGACAACCGTGATAGGGGCATTTGTTTTTCTGGAAACAATTTTAATTACAAAAACAAAATAAAAAATTAGGCCCTAAATCTACTTCTATGCAACATTGTATAAAAATTTGATTGATTGTGGTGATAGTTTTTGATGACATGAGCTGATTTTTATCTATGTAAGTATTTCTACTTAAACGTTTAAATTGTCTGTTGTATTCGCCATTTTGAAAACGTTATACAATAAAAACTTGTTTTCTTAATAATTGTTTTTCTATATTTTATGTATGTATGTCTGTATGTGTGTGTGTATGTATGTATGTATGTATGCATGTACATATGTACATATTATAGTCCAAAACATGCCTCATAAATTTACTTTTTTTCTAACAGAACTGTTCAACTTTTCAAGTTTTAATTGTTCTTATTTCAATAGTATACATAAAAAAGTATTTTCAAAGTTCAAATTGTTTTTATTTGAATAGTATACATGCAAAAGTATACTTGTATGTGTGAACAAGTGTACAAAAATAAAACACGCAGTGAATACTCAAGTATGTGTGTATCTATGTGTACATATTTTTTTTTTTTTTCATACACGTGTAGGTAAACATCCTGCGTTTCGTAAACAAGTTTAGTCCGCATTAGACGTTATAAACTTAATTGCTGTGAAGTATTGTCACCCTTCAATTAATCTTATCTATGATATGTTTATTCCTATTGCTTAACGAATGTGCTTAACAAGAATTCAGTTTAGGCTAATAACTAGGCTCTTGAAATGCATAAGGATGTATGCATGTATGCACATATTTGAATTTTATAGTTATTAACTGATACAAATACCATTAAAAGTTATAAAGCAACTTATTTTGAAGGGCACAGTAATAAAGACTTTACCCGTTCTAGTGAAATTGACCAGAGTCCTTGGAGGGAATCGAATCCATGAATAATTGCCAATAGCACCAAAATTAACAATCGCCCAATGTTTTTGGGCTTTTATTTATTATGAACAAAGTGCAAATCGACCAAAATTTTGTGAAAAATCACCCAAATACAAAAATTAACGATATAACATTAATTTGGGTCATTATTTGTTATGTCAAATCACCCAAGTTTACGATCATCAATCACCCAAAATGGCTGAATGAGCAATCACCCATGAAAAAAATCGCCCAAACTCCATAAGTCAAGAAACGCCCAAAAAAAATTAAAAAAAAAATTGGGTGATCGTTAATTAACTTGGTGGGTCTTTCTACATTATTGAAATATGGAATATAAACAACAATGATCCAAAGAGATAGGCGATTGTTCATTTTGTGATTTGGGAGATTATTCACAAAATTTTGGACGATATGCACTTTGCTTAGATCTTTTTTTATTATGAACAATAGCCCAAAAATAAAAACATTGGGTGATTGTTCATTTGGGTGATTTGACATTGTCCTCCACACAACTATGCGAAAAGCTTAATATTCACTATATATACTATGTATATTCAGTATTTTCTACAAAACATAAGTGTATATTTGCCCAATTTGGGTCACTGTATATTTTTGTAAAATGTATGATCATTCACAATGGACAAACGCCCAAAGTGTAACTATGTATGTCGAAACACCCAAGACCAATGACCAAACGCCCAAAATTACAAAACAACTTTTTGGGCGATTATTCGTGTAACCGCAGCACACTGCCCACTAGGCTACGGGGGCACCCAACTATGTACTCACATATATATTTATGTACAACAATAACTCTATACTTACATGTCATTACCTTAATATGGAAAGGTCCTAACTCATTATTTTTATGATATATAAATTTTTGTATATTTCGATAGAAGAACACCTAATGTATCGAAAAATGCAAAAATCTTGTTAAAAAAAAAAACAATGAGTTAGGGCCTTTCTTTATTAAGGTAACAATATGTATTTATGTGCTCACTGTGTGAGAAATATTTAAAATAAAATGTATAAAAATGCTGAAGTATATTTATTTGACGTTAAGTCCGTAATGTGTAAATATGAGGGCTTTTTGTTTTTTGTTGGTTAAGCAACGTCATTTTGTTTCTGGTTAATAAACACAAAATTTTTACACTGCAGACTTAACATCAAATCAATATTTGATTTAATACGAAACCAAACAGAAAAAAAAATATTAACATACATCAGAATTTTTTGTATATTTACAAGGAAAAGTTTTGTTATTCATCTTGAATTTGAAGAACTTTTGTTGTAGTGCAATGTGGCGCTTAATTGTAACCAGGAACAAAAAAAAAAATCTGCATAAAAAATTTATTATTTTTAATACCTATTGTAGGGGATATAGTGGAATATAACTTTTTAGTTAGTCTCATAAGTAAAAACATGAAAGTAATTAGCCAATAAAGTTCTGAAAAATATACACGTAGTCTACTACTACTACTACTACTACTATATTTAATTAAATAGTTGAAAGACATTAAAATTATGCAAACATTTCGCATTGGAAAATTAAAAACAAAGTGGTACGTTTAGCGATAGATATGTATGTGTGCGGCGTACATATACATACATGTACAAAGTTATATCCCAGCCAACAAATTGGTATGCAAATGAAAAGTGAAAAATGTATGCATAAAATATATTAATTGCTTATAAATTGTAGAATACTCTGTACTTCCTTTCAACAATATCGAACTATTAAGCTAATTAAAAATAGATTTGAACTAAGGACCCTTAATTTAAATTAAACTCTTACAAGCTTGTCACATCTGGCAACCATATAATAATTTGGCTTGCCATTTATTCTATATTGATCATAACTACACTTTCAAATTGTATAAACTTATTTCACAATTTGTGGTTCAGATCAGTAGCTTTACCCCAACATTGAGTTCATTTGATTGTCAACACAATCTAGTCACCCCCCTGGCATGATTGATATTTTAATAATTATTTTAAAACTGTGAAATTTTGTTTTCTGCCACATCCTAAAATACAGAAAAGGTTTAAGTACCTTTGTGAATGCTTTGAATACAGCTTCAATATTATTATTTATGGTTTAAAATTGAGGGTGGCGTTGGCTGACGTAGTTAGCATATTGACTACAAAACTGAAGGTCCTGGGTTCGAGCACGGTTACCGACAAAGTCATTAAAAAACAATACCACGCATTTTTCCGAAGTGTATTAGTGCCCCTTTGTATCAGTTGTTGCAGGAAATTTCAAGTGATGAAGGTATAGACACTGGTCACTGAACTACTCCTGCTTCAGCGAATACTAATGCTAATGTAACATCAGAGAACCCTCCTTCGTAATTGTTATGTAGCAGAATCATCGGTAAAGTAAAAACAACAATAAAATGGCTACTAAGTACAGTTTTGAAAATTTAGTACACCTCATTGACACCAGAGGCGCTGAAACTCTGTGTTATTAAAAAGAACGTGCCAAAAGCAGAGTTGTAAAATAATGAAGCTTTCCTCTATCTTCCTTCACCACCTGTCTTCTCTATCGCTATCCCCTTCCTAAAAAAGATAACACTTAATAAGAGTAGTAGTTTCTGGCTTCTGACATCTATTTTAACACTTTACTTGTTATTTTTGAAATCATTAAACGCTTTGTACTTTTAAATTTAAATTCTTCAACAGTGTGTGTATGTGTGAGATACATAGAAATTTTTTTTGACATAGTGCAAGTGTCCCTGTGTAACTCGCCTATAAAATTTCCAATTTTACATGACACTGGCGCATAAATCAGGCATAATTTGATTGATGGCATAGATCATGTTGTCTTTGATGAGGGCCTCTGTTGGTTCTTATCCACTTTGAATGGTCGCCGTTGATTCCGTTTGGGTTTTTATGGCTCCAACCCTTTTTAAGATATAAAGTACAAACTCCAAAAAATTTCAAATGCTGTATGAAAGTTTTTAACAATCGGACGGCCCCTTTAGAAACTGCATAATTATTTAAAAAAATTTTTTTTTTTTGAAAAATCTCCCACTGTGCGTGAGGGGAAAAATATGGACCGATGATGCTGTCAGCCCAAAATCCACATTAAAGAAGGACTTCTAAGGTATACATTGGACGCTCTTGGATCTTATGTAGATTGGTACTGTGCCAAGTTGGACAATTTTGTTTGTTGATTTACAAGTTCATCAAGAAATAGTGCTCATGGTTGAAGATGATTTTTCGATAAAAATTAGGGTCAGTTTTAAACTGTTGCATAACCCCTACAGCAAGTGCACGTGGTCGTCTATGGTCATCTACCTTCAGCTAATGCGTCAATTGACTATTGTGTGGTTACAGACCCAAGTAAAGCTGCACAATTCATCAAGTTTTGGTCTGGCGAAGGCAAAGTTGCGAAATCTACTGTACTCTCAGTAGAGTAGTTATGATGATCGTGAACCAACAGAGCACTCATTTTGATAAAAGAATTTTATCATTTGCAGGGCATGTTAAACGTTAAAATCGTATTATCCGTTCATAGTGATTTAAGAGCCAATTCGGCAGCTGTATCATTCACAATATGTCCACTATGAAAAATCACAGTTTGGAAGACCCTACTGCAACAAACTTTGTAATTAGTGAACGAAAGTTAACATTTTGAGAGATTAAGTTGTAAGCCTTAATACGAGGTTGGGTCATAAACTCAGTGACTTTGTGAAGAAATACAAGTTTTTTTTTATAGAAAATTATTTAATTTTTTAACATAGCCTCCTTTGAATTCTATACACTAAGTCCAACTTTGCAGGTAATCACAGCAGTAATTTTCTTGTGAGATGATTCGTCGTTGAAGTCAAATCTTTTTCTGTCGAACAATTTCTTGAAGTTTGGCAACAAAAATAGCCACTCGGTGCTATATTTGAAGAATAGGGTGGTTGAGAGAGCGATTCGTAGCCATGGAAACTGCACATGCGCTTGTGGTCGATTGTGAGCAAACGTGGCACCTATCTTGCAGGAAGCTTTCTCATAGCCAAGTGATCATTCCTAATTGAAACCACCGAGCCATGTGAAATGTCTGTGTATTCTACAATTTGTCTCACTTTCAATCTCTGAACGGCTAACACCATATTGTGAATTTTTTCAACAGTTCCGGATGTAGAGAACTCAACTGGACGTCCAAAACGTTCGGCTTGTACGGCCACAACGAAAATCAGTAAACCACTTTTGTACCATTTAAATTTATGGTGAAAAGTCCCCATAGTATTTATCCGCAAAAAAATAATGCTTAATGAGCACACGAAATGAATTTTTTTAATTTTCTTCCCAAAGCGTGGTAGTTTGCTATCAATAAGTGCCAAGCGCAAACTAAATGACGCAGCTTGTTCAAATTTAGACAGCTGTCAACTGACAGTTGTTTGTTGACAGGAGCAGTATTGCTCTTTTAATTAAGAGGTGGGGAAATCGAAAAGATACTAAGGTAATCCTAAGGTAATCCACCCTCGTAGTAGCTTTGTGTCCTTAAGAAAAATGCCAAATTTGGAAGGGGAAAGATGCTCGCTATTAATAATTTGACTTCAGTTGAAAAATGATCTCAAAGTAAAATTAAGCGCCAGTCAAATCTACGATATTAAAAACAATGTGCAAATATATTGTGATCGGACTCAAAACGCTGACACTATTCATAAAAATAAAATTGCCGGAATTTAAATGTTTATATGTATTTAAAAAAAGATGTCAAGTGTTGCTGATAATATTAACAGAACAAAAAAAAAAATAAATGACGCCTGAAAAAAGCATTAAAATTGATTAATATTTTAAAAACAATGCAGTACCCTGCAGGAAATTAAAAAAAAAAAAAAAGACTAGGTATATGAGCTGTACCCAAGTGGCAAGGACTCGTCCGATATTATATATAAATGTCATACTGATGCTTAACTGTTATATTGAAATCTTGTTGTTGTTGCCACAAATGCATTTCTATTTTATTTTTAGGCAGAGAGTTCTTTAGGACTCGAACTAAAAACCTCCAGCATGAAAGGCTAGCATACTATCCACTCGACCACAGGGGTACTCATATATCGAAAGTATAAATACCAGTTAAGCTTAGGTTAATATTTTAATATATGTAGTTGCAGGAAGGCTGCCAGAGTGGCTTGGCGGTGTCATTGGAGGGAACAATTAACATTATATTTATAATATTTGATAGGTCATGGATCGAACCACATTAAACTTGCAGCCGCTTGCAACAGTATTAGACCGACTCCCAACTAAATTCACTAAAGATTTCAGCGTACACTACTCCCTACTTTTGGCAACACTTCCATTTTGTCAAGTCATAGTCTGCAGAGTATATACTTCCAGTTTTCTTAACAATTTTGAATTAATTTTATTTGTTTCTGTATGTGAATGTCACTTGTAAGAGGTCTTCCAATAAGAAGTTTCATTGTGATGTGTAAAACACAAGTATTTTTAAGCGAAATCATCGAATGCTTTTTTAATTTTACGGACGAGGGTGTGTCATTAATAATAGCATCAGCTAAATGGTTCTACGCTTGTAGAACCATATTATTTTCATAAAACTTTCCATCATCAATTCACTCATATATGACTGTACAGCTTCACCTTAACAGTCTTGAGTCTACTGTATGGCTATGACATTGACCTTATATTTTACGTAACCACAGAGAAAAAAGTCAAAACGTATTAAATAACAATATTTCGGAAACTAATAGCAATCGCCTCTACGAGAAATCACACGTTCAGGAAAAATTTCATGCAAAAGAGGATTTTGAGGGTCGGAAAGCTATCTTGTGTTTTTGTGTTAATTGATTCTTAAAAGCTATGAGACATAAGGCTTGGTGCAAAATATGGTATACTATCGTTTGTGAAATTGTCGATTCCAAGGATCGACTAGAAACGAAAAAACAACTTGGGGTTTTCTCAGTACAATGTGTTACAAGAGCAATATTCTCAGTTGTTCTTGAGAGATGTGTATGAGTTCAATTCCTTACATCACCATTATGTCCCAACAGCTTAAATTTTTCTGGCCAACTTTATTAATTTGAATGCAATATTGAAGGGCATATCGTCCCATTTTTGTAATTGAAGTAATTTTAACTTCTCGGTTGACCAACTTTATAAAAAAAAAGAAAGCAACACTCACACAATGAACCTCTACTACTAACTATTCCTAGGTGTTACCTTCTTTAGGAAAGGGATACTCAAAGAGAAGCCAATTGTTAAAGGAAGAGATAGCAAAAGGTTTCATTCTTTTACAACTATGCTTTTAGCGCGTTTTTTATTTATTTATTTGTAAGGCAGTGTTGCAGTGCCTCTGATGACAATGAGGCACATTTAATTTTCAAAGCTGTAATTTGTAGCCAAATTATTGCTTATTTCATTTCACTGATGATTCTGCTGCACGATACCGACAAAGGAGGGTAATCTGATGTTTCAATAGGGTTAGTTAACTACTGAAGACAGTGAAGTTCAGTGTCCTATGTCTTCATCACTAGAACTTTCCTGCAACAACTGACACAAAGAGACGCTAACGCTTACCAGAAAAATGCGTGGGTGTTGTTATTTAACGATTTTGTTGAGGACCGGACTTGAGCCTGGGACCTTAATTTTTGTAGTCAATGCGCTAACTACTTCAGCCAACACCAACGTGCTTTGCAGAGGACACTTTCGTCAACAGCTACTTAAGGACATTTTGACATGTGTGTGAGCAAAAGTGTCACTCTTGTTGTCATGTTTGAACGTTGCGGCCATTTGTTAAAAAATTTCCCCACTGATATAATTTAGCTATCCCCACGCATTTGTCCTATAGGATGACTGCAAGACCTGACCAACCAGCTTGCTATCTATTAAGTGGTTTACAGATTGAGTCATGACTGCTGTTATTCAAAATGAAACGTTTTATTGCAACGGCCTGTACTTCATTAATATTTGATATTAGGAAACTTTTCGTATGTCCCGCCTCTAAGGACTTAAGTACAGTAAAAACTTGATATTTGCGAACCTTGCTCATTACATTGTGCACTCTATCATCCATATTGATTGTAACTTTATAGCCCCGATGGTATACAAAATGTTGTGTTATGTTAATCTCTATTAGTTGCTAATCCAAAAAAATATTTTTTTATATATAATTTTTTTTTGTCCTTTCGTTTGAAGTTCGGTGTTTGTGCAAGATGCCTCCAGTAAAGAGATTACACAAAATTTTATATCCTTTAGATAAAATTAAAGCTGTAGATGAGATGAAAAGAGTTGTAAGTGTACACATGTTTTTGTTCTTGTTTAATGTAATTATTTATAGAAATGATTAACAAATGTACTTTAAAAGCAGTTTTAAGAAAACTTTTTATTTGGCAATGCGGATTAGGATCTGCAATTAATTTAACTATCCGGCTTATCAAGTTTTTACTGTACTGAAAATCTTGCGCTTATGCAATAGAATCTATGAAATAGATTTTTGTCTGTCAATTTTGGCCTATAAGCTTTAAGAAACTTTATAAACACATAAGAGATTTCATAAACATAAATTCAAAATTTTTTAATTAAAACTACAACTGAATCCTTAAGGCCGTTTCACACTATAATACAAGTATTAATACTTTTGACGAAAATGCATCCCTAATGTAATTTCTGTTTCTAAAATTTCAAAAGACAATAACAACTCAACATGTCAGAGTTGCATTTTCCACAAAAGTATTAATACTTTTATTATAGTGTGAAATGACCTTTAGTAATATACATTAACAGCAAAAAACTACTATGTATGTATGTGTATATGTATGTTGTACTCGTATGTGCAATGGCTTAGATGAATTTAAGAAAAAATCCTTTTTTTTTTCAAACTCATACGATGTCCAAACGATTACTTAAAACAAATTTAAAAAATTTAAATGAATAAAATACCTGTAATTCTAGTACGAATGTGTACAGATACATATTGAAACGTCAAAAGTTAAAGGTCAAATACATTTGCACACATTTTATGTATGTAAGTATATGTGCATACATTAATACATACACACATACATGCATACCTATGTACATATGCAAGAGTTTACACTCTCTTACACATTTGCAAACGCATTTGATTATTATTACCACCTGTGGGAGTTTTAACAATGGCAGTATAGAGAGTCCGAAAAAAAGGTAAAACAGAAACGAACACGTTTAGGTTGAGAAACAAAAAAAAAATACTAAAACAATGGTTGCAAACTAGACGAAATACATGATTAAGTCAGGTACTTAATTCCCATTTCGTTGGCTTTATATCCAAACAATAGGCTGTTACTGAAGATGACAACAATATGAATATTATCAGCAGACACATACAAATATTATTTAAATCCATTGAATTGTGTTCCTTTCCTCTGGTGCCTGGCTCAGCTTAGAGATTGTTGTGGTTGGAAAACGCATAAAAATATATACATATGTATGTATGTATGTATGTATGTGTGTAAGTGTGCAAAGACTAAACAGATTTGAAAAGGATGTTATTATTTATAGTTCAGGTATTATTTAACTGTTGTCTAAGTACCAGTAAGGGGGTTGGAATTTTTTTTAATTGTGAATTGGTATGGATATTCAAGGTAGTAAGGTTAATAAAAGCTTTTATTTCCGATGACTTTTGCTATACACATGCTTATTTTGCTGTTATGTTTTTAGTACATTATATTACTGTTTAGGTACGTGTCCTTTGGAAGCCTTTAATGATATAATGGGGATTGTTACTATAGACCTACATATAATAACTACAGCCACAATAAATTCTGCAAGATTGACGGCATGTGACTGGTAAAAGTGAAGAACATATCTCCAGAACTAAAGAAAGCCCCAGTTTATAACGAGCCATAACCGCCAAAAAAGCTTAACAGACACATTTTTTGGTCTTGGATTTTTTTTAATGAAAATCGATTATTTATCGATTTTGGTCCAAAAATTAAGTTGAAAAATTGGTAATCAAAATTGAGTTTGCTAGAAATTTCAGAGTCCTTCTCCCAACCAGAGAGCAATAGAAAAATAGCGAAATAGCAAATGATTATGAAAACAGTGTCTACACTGATAGATTAAGAATGATCTGCAATGTTGGGCCTGGTGGTTTCTTAAGTGATCTGGATATACAGCTTTCGTATATTTTAGACTGAAATACCAGCAATAAGAGAGACAAGTACTTTACTGCAAAAAAAAAAATGAAATTCTTGGGGGAAAATTTTTGTTTACAGCCAGGCAGCCCTTCTTGCTCTAAGATCCCTTGAAACCATTTAAATTTTGTTTAATCAATCTAAGGATGTGCTATGCAGACTTAGTCATCATCAGACCACCAGGGACTTTTATCTAGTTTGCTGATTTTCATCTGGAATGAGCGTTCAGACGAACTAGCCATGTTTGGATTCTCTATGGATATTTGGCACATAAGCTTCAGAAACAGAAGATAAATGTAGTAGATTGGGTACATGTAGGCTTGCAAAGTAAATATGGCTATATTTCTGTGATCAGCAAAAGGAAGGAAAACCCTCCCGCGGTATTGATGGGCTACTGCACGATCGGTAGTTATTCTAGTAGTCTGGGTCATCTCTATAATATATTATGATGCAGCTGTGATGAACAGGACAAAGATGAGATAGTTTCTCACCTGCTCTGCGAGTATCCAGCATTGCCCTCTACACGATATAAAATTCATGGAAGACACATACTAGACAACCTATCGGAAGTATAACAGATTGGTACAAGGAATCTCATAGGGTGCCTCAACGCAACGGGTTGGACTTAGTGCAATTGATCATTGGATATAATATTGTATCCAGAACTTTTTTTGTTGGTTAAGACCCGGACGAGTAGAGTAGTATCTAAAGATACTTCATTGCTTGTAAGTAGCTAACAGTCAGGTTAACCAAACAACCAACAATGACAACAATTGACAAATATTAATTTTGAAAGGAATTTTGAATGAAAATGTTGCCAAGTAAGCATTATATCTTGTGTACAGATCTAATGACACGGTGATGGCCACAGAAGAACATTTATAGGAAATTTTGGTGATTGGTATTGTACTAAGTAAGAACTTTGATCTCAGTACTCTTAGGGGCCAAAATTGATCAATATGAATCTTGGTATAATTTTCACATTTATCTTTTTGTGCGGATATAATTTTTTTTACGATTTTTCATATTTAGAGTCTATGTGACCAACTTAGTTGAATATAAATTCATATTTAAAAGTAATTTTTCCATACGAAAATTCATGAAAATCGACACTTAAATATGAATTGATATTTAAATAGGGTGGGTGAAATTGGCCCCTTAATGTTAAATTTTGATCCCCATATTCATAAAATTCAAAATTAATTTGAAATGTATTTTATTTAAAATTTTTGATAAAAAATTTTCCTAGCATAAATATCAAATTAATTTTATTTTTTTATGAATATGGAGGTAAAAATCCAGGTGCCTGTTTCTCAAAACAGTTTTTAGTTTTATATTATGTCATTCGATATCGATAAAAAAAAACGTGACCGAATCAGCTAATTATCGAAAGTGACCATAAGACTCCAGTACCTGGATTCAGTAAATGTTTGGCGAACGGAAAATCTTACTATATGTCGGTATATTTGTTAGTTTGTGGTAACTAATATCTCTGTTTTTACTCTCTGCATCTCCGCAAGTCAAAATGTCAAAATAAGCAAAGAGCACCAAAAATAATTAAGGAATAACTAAATGAATTTTAGCTTTTGATCTTACATTTTTTTTTACTTTAATAGACTGTGAATATCGTTAAAGTATGTTACGGGATAGCAAAGTCGATAATTTTTCATTATATTTGTCATAGCGATACAGTTATCATAATAAGAGTTATTGTATTTAGGTATAGGAATGGAAGAGATATAAATGTCGTACAGTGGCGCGAAATTAAAAAAAGTGGTACAAAATCCGCAATTTTTAAAGTATGTAGGCAATTCAACCAACGTTTCTTAATAAAAGATATTTAATAATTTTGATACATTGCACTTAGAGGGACTCTATTGCAAGATCAGGTAGCTTTTAAAAGCGTGAAAGTTGAAAACTGAGGATGTAGGAATTCCTTCGAGGCTTGTAACTTTTGTAAATATCAATCGATCTTAAGGGTGCTACCAAGTGCAATGACCAACAAATTTAGCATTTCTTTTATTGTTTTCATCACAAGTTGCCGACTTCTGACATTTTGTTTTTTGATTTCATGCCACTGTGCGGCGTTCAACTATCAAAACAAGCAAATATTCCTAATACCATTTATGACTGGATTTTTAATCCCCAAATATGTGCCCTTAATTTTCAAAGTGGTCTAAATCATATAAATTTTTGGTTCGAAATATTTAATAAATTAAAAATAAAAAACTTCAATAAACAACGAGCTCGATAAGAATATATTTTGATTTGTTCAAATGTATTCTTCTTAATATTTCGACCAATGAAATACATGACTTAGAACACTTTCATAATTAAGGGCACATATATGTACATGTATGTATGTATACATTTTTATAACTCACTTCTAGGGTTTGGGATTTCCCGGACTTTTGCACTTCCCGGGAAACGGGAATTAAAAAAATCAAGTTCCCGGGAATCCCGGGCTAATTTTCTAAATTAAATACATTTATTAAATGAAAGTTGGTGAAATTTCGATTGTTTTATTAATGTAAGCATTCTTTTGAAATAAAAGTTAATAAAAAAGCAGTTCTAAGACAAATTTTTAAGAATCTTTAATTGAATTTAAGCAAATGGAATAAAGTTATTACACAGCAAAAGATAATATAAAAACCAATTGACGACTGTTACCACAATTAGTAGACAATTTTCTAATAAGACCTACTTTCATTTTAATAAGAATTTGCCTTGCTTGTTTCTCATTCTTTTTGAAAAAGTTCCAAGCGGTTTCTTATCGTTAAGTACAAGCAGGTTACAGTACCATACTGCGCTGCGCCGAATTTTGAATACCCTGAGCCACAGTATGTCTAAGTGTCTTTAATTTTTCATTTTATTTCTCCTAAAATATTTTCTTCAGGGTTTCCATAATAGCGTCTACTTGTAATAAATTTAAGTTTTGTCAACTAAGAGTTCTTACAGCTTAACATATTCACTACACTTTTCAAAATTTGTTCACTAATTCGGCGAAAAATCACTTCAAGTATCATTGCAATCATTGATACTTATACAATTTATTCCACTTTTTATAGGAGATATGGTATGACCTCAATTTAATGGAATTTTTATGAAATTTCAGTCTAGATTTGAATAGCTCACATTTTTATTTTATATTAAAAAAATGGACATTTTACTTCTTGTTTATCGGCGTCGAAACAATTCTTTTTTTCTTACAGTTACATTTAAAGCAAAAACTCAATTTAAATTTTAAGATTAAAAAATTTCCTTCGAACAAGGTATATGTAAGTGTTTAAACAGACAATGAAAAACGTGTCAACGTTCGTGTAAATTTGGTCATACAATCATTCAAACGAACTTTTGTAATATATAAAAAAATAATAAGTTTTTATATTAAAGTAAAATTGAATTATAAATTCTATATATTTATGAAATAACATGCACTTTAAATTTCCCGTTTTCCCGGGAAAATCTCAAAAATTTCCCGGGAATATTAGATAGACATTTCACGGGATTTCCCGCCCGGGAATTCCCGTTTCCCAAGCCCTACTCACTTCTTATAATTCTGAAAATATAGCATTTTGGGGTAAATTATGTGCAGTTTCTACAAGTTAGGCAGATGACTCGTCTAGAAATAACTCAAACATATAAATTTTATACTCAAGTTGTCCGTCTGGCTTGTAGAAACAGGGAGTTAGTAGACATTTTCGGGAAGAATATTTTATTTCTTGTTGTTTAATCAATCTTACGAATATTATGCTTTTAATGTACATATATGCTTTTGAGATTTTATGCGTTACTACCCTTTTCTATTTTATTTAAAGCCACTGATTAATTACAAACTAAAGGTGTGCTAATATTTTTTGTGGACTACCTTGCCATTAGTATGGGTAAAGAGGAAGAAAAGATTTTTTTTGTACTTATTGTGAAAGTTTTCGTACAAATTCTAACAAATTTTAAATCGAATGCTGAAATACACTTTAGCAAGACTCACTCACACAATCATCAAATAAATAAATTGTAAATATATTGCAGCAATTTTATTTACTATTATATCTCTAATGGCCTTAAGTTATCCTAAATGTTGTGGCTTTTATTATGAACATTGTGAAAAATTAAATATCATTTATCTTTAAAGAGGAACAAATGTGTGTACATACATACATACTTCTGTATATACATACATACCCTGTCGGAGAATGTGTGGTTGACTACAAAAATAGTTAACTTTTAGTTAGCTTTTCCCAGACTGACTAAAAGTTAGCTGCAAAGTCATCCAGAACAAACCCAACAATAATTCTTAAGTTGAGTACCTAATCAAATTTGATGAGAGCCAACAAATTTATTCTCAGCTACTTTGAAACTCATTTCAGTTTTATATTAACATTTTGCTGTTGTTATTTTATATGGCAGCTTAGCCGAATGGTAGCGCGTTGAGTACACAACGTGTGATGTTACATGTTCGAACCCGAGATTTTTTTTTTATTTACTGACTACCAAGTGATTTATAAAAGTCAACTTTAAGTTAGCTGAAAGTAGTGTAGAGTGAGATAATTGACTACCGCCTAGGACATTGCAATGTTAAAATACTCAGTTGATTACAATGCAAAGTAATCCAAGTGTCAGTCAGTACTAGTTGCGAAATAGTTAGTTTAAAGTTACTTTAAAGTTAGCCAAATTTCCGATAGGGTACATACATATATACATATGTGTGGTTGTATCTGTATGCGCTTCATACGCATTTTGTAGTACGAAATTTAGATTGCCTTCTTATTTGACACTCTAGTAGAAGAACAGAAAATTTCTGAGTAAAATGGTAAATTTATTTTTGTGGTTTCATTTATTTATTTTTCCTGTTGGTAAACGAAAGGTTTATAAAAAGTGTGTACGTGTACGTACATATACATACATATATGTATATGTATGTATGCATGTTTGCTTACATTCCCATAAATATATTTGCTTGATGCTTGGCTGAATAAGGTCCTAATATTTTCAGTTTAATTTTCATTTTCCAAAGAGGTTTGTTATAATAAAATGTTGGGTTTAGTGCTAAAATTGTTTTTAAATGCTTTTAGTAAATGTCAATCATCAATCTTTAGAATTGTGGTTAGGTGCGAGTATTTGTGGGCAAAAGGAAGAAAAAAAATATGTTTTTAAATTATTTGTCTGTTGGTTTACGGTCAATGGAATTGTGTGCTTACGATTTAAGAAATTTAAATAAATTAATCCTTAACAGGCTAGACAAAAGACTTGCGGCCAGAAATTTATTTTGTATTAAAGGTATTCTAGATTTTTTTCTTTTCAATTCCAAAACATGCTTAAGTGGTTTTAGTTAAACATTTAATTGAAACCTGTAATCGTGTTAAAATTAAGGTCTAACACTTTGTTAAATGCAAAGTACTGTGAGGGAATTATTATTTTAAGCAAATAAAGTAAAAAAATAATTTAATTTTCTAAAGTCAGATAAGTAAAAAATTGTGTAAACTTTTAAGATTTTGGTAAAGGGGGACAAAAAAAAAAGATATCAGATGCATTTGGGTCCATTTGTCATATCCTTGGGGACTGTGTTATGTGTATACTTTGGCGAAATAAGAATAATGTCAATGGGATCTACATATTCTAATCTAATTTTCAAAGATTTTCAAATTTGAGCGTATGAGTGCTATTATGCTATTGAAATGAAATAATAATCATACGTCGCACACTGTTGCGAAGGCGGCCAAAAATGAAATAAATAAGTTTTGAATTAAAACGAATAAATTACTTTGTTGCATGTGCAATATTCTAATTAAGTAAAATAAAAAATAGTTTTTTAAAAAGATTTATTTTTAAAGAGTTTTGATGATTGAAAGTCAACATTTACTCTTAGGCCAGTATGCAACTATTTAAAAATATAGTACGGACACATTCTAACTTTAACAGGTTAATTAAACAAATTTTTAGATATTGCACTAGAACTTCCAATAAAAAATAAGGGGAATATTGCTATAATATGGCTACAATAAATTTTTTTCAATATTTTGTAACTGATATGTGATGCGCCGTTGCTTATAATGTGAATGGAAAGAAAAACATCTCGAAAAAAGTACGAGTTAAGTGGTCTATCGAAAAAAATATTAAAACATATATTTTTCATACTTTCACATTATATTTCTACAAGTAAGTAGATTTAAATTTTTTTGTATTCTCGTCCACCTTCCCCCCCCCCTCCCCCTTACAATTTAATTTAACAATATTTTTTTAATTAGAATTTGAATATTTTCAGTATATTATTTAGTTCCAGGACATTTGGGAAGCATACTAGTCCTTGAAATTTAAATGCCGAAATTTTAGGTGTGATTTATATTATATATAGTATCAAATTATTTAACTCACTTTAAGTGAAGACAATTTGTTTTTCTCCATTTTACTTAAAAAAAAGGATATTTTTGAGGTATGTGTAGATATCCTTTCTCTGAATTGACCAAAAATTTTACGAAGCAATAAGCATGTTAAAATTATTGTCTTTATACAATTTCATTAAGTTACAATTATTTTTCTCTCTCTTATGGTAAAATTTTATTTCAGGATATATGGGAAGGACACGAATCCTTGGAAATTAAATGACCAAATTTTATGTGTTATTATATTTTACAAATTAAAACATGTGTGCCCAATTTCATTTCTTTACAATAAGTCGTTCTATTTTTGGCCGCTCTTTATATGAACTCACGACACTGTGCGTCGTACTAAGCAAACGAATGAATGAGTAACAATTTTGAAGAAAAAAATATTGTAACTCGTATTTTATTTTTAATTTAAGATGTGACAAAATTAATACGAGTTTATATAATCCCGCACATATTATACTGATATACATATCGAACCTTATTTTCGATTTTATCGTAAGCGACATGTTATCGAAAATATACTTTTTTATTGAAATTAAAATTTTATGGGCCTACCCATAGTAGTTTGGAATTATCAAAATACCAAAATTGCTAACAACTTTTAAGATACGGGCTGTAAAATTTTTTCGTAAGCGATAATTTACGTATGTAAAGCAAATTTGAATATTATAAAAAATCTTCACATGAAAAATTTAATTTTTGTCGCTTACGTTAAAATAGAAAATAAGGCTCGATATATGGGTAGTAGTGATGCACGAATATTCGTATTTGATCCTCGAATATTCGGCCACTTTTAGATATTCGTATCCGTATTCGTATTCGCCAAGTTCAGGCGAATACAAATACGAATACTTTTCCAAACAAATTAAATAAATAAATGCATAAATCCTTAACGAAATTTAAATAAATGGCTAAAAATATTAGTTTGTACAAATCCATAAGATTTTTTATAGAAATTTGTGGTTTGTATGATTTTTAAATATTATTTAATGACGATCATTAAAATTTTTGGTAGTTTTTATTAACTTTAAAGTACGCCAACAGGAGTATGAAGTCCTTTTTCATAAAATTTTTTTTGTATTTCACATTGCAGGCGTAAATAGAACCCCAATTTGATGTCTAAAAATTTCACATACAATATTCGTATTCATATTCGCGAACATCAAAAATTGACATTCGTTACATCACTAGTGGGTAGATATGCAAATGTAAGCAGAAAAAAGTTTTCCTGTAATAGGCACGTTTAATTGAAAAAATAAAAAAATTAATTAAAAACTTTATTGGCTCAATTAAACTTTTAATTAAATTAAATTTTTAAACAAAAGTTAAATTTTTAATTGATTTTTGGTATTTTTTTTTCAACTAAACGTGTTTACCGCAGGACATTTTTTTACAGCGGAGTATACACTATCAAAATAGTAATCAATCATCATGTTAGTAGTTGTTGCAACGAGTTTGTATGTGTTACAACAAAGATGAATTAAATTAATTAGGCCATAGTTTAATATTTATTAACGCCCTAATAATCCCAAATTATCATTTTACTTATTCAGTAAAATAATTTTTCATTAAAAATACATTGAAATTTATTATTGAGGGGTTTAGCTGGATCCTATGTGCATTTCACTGTTGCTAATACAGATCATCAGGGAACCTTTACCCAAAAATCTTAGAACAACTAGAGTTATTATGTTATACATTTTCATTTAAATAAACAAATGAGAAGCTCAACAAATAACAAAGTTGAAACAAGAACTCAATACTAAACATGTTTTTTATTTTCTTACTATACTACATTGGCTGACTGTTTTTCAGCTCAAATAGTTTGATGTGTTGCTGGTGCTTTTCATCAAGCACATACAAATTTTAAAGGAAATTTTATGTTGTTAAAAATGATGGGTGAAAAACTACCTTTTTTCCTTTCATTATTTTTATTTCTTTTTTGCTTGTAACGCCCTATTGCTATTCAATTTTCTTTCGATATTGAAATTTTTATAAAACAGAATTCAAAAGGGATCAAAAGGGACATCAGTACCTGGATTCTGTAACTTTTTGCGAACCGAAAATCATAATACTTATTAACATATTTATTCGTTTGCGGTAACGTTAATGTGATTCCGTAATTTCTTTTTTACGAAAATGTGCAAATAAGCGAAAAGAACAAAGGATAATAAAGAAACACTCAATGAATTTGAGCTTGTGATTTTATATTTTTCCCCTCCAACTGGCAGCGAATATCATTAAAATATGTTACTGAATAGCAAATTCGATAAAATTTCGTAATATTTATTATAGAGATATGATTATCGTAATAAAAGTTACTGAATCCAGATACAGAGGTGAGGTAACACGAGTATGTCTTGCTCGCACAGTCATCAAATTCTCTTTACTGTTTTTTCCGAATGCTAATATTTTAATGTGTTTAAGTGTGTGTAAGTAAAATGATTATTTTTGCAAGAAAGTGCTTTAAGCAAATCTATAATCAATTTAAAATAAATTTTGATCACTTTGTTTTTACTAATAATCTCTTTCATAATCAGTTTTTTAATTCAACACTTCAAATTCTATCATTTAGTTTTTGCAAAAATGCTTACTTGTTCATTTCAAAAAGTTGAAATTTTCTGTTGTTTGTTTTGATTATTATTGTGCTAAGAATTGAATAACAAACATACTCTGTGCTTGTCTCTTTTTAAATGAACGCAAATCAGCTGATTTTAGCTTTTTTCATAAATCAATTTCTTCAACTCTGGCATCCTCTATGCTATTGACATTCATGTCATGATGGCAGCATAAAACCCAACTCAAAATTAATGATTGACGTCTTATTTTTGCATGTGTATACCAAAACACTCGGCACACGTACACAAATTTGACATCAATCGTATTGATCGTGTCTAGGCCGCTTAAATAGCTTATAAGCTCAAAAATATATTTACAAAATTTTTGTAATTTTTTTTAAGCATTTGACTGAAATTTTGCTTTCTTTTCATAAAAGGTTACCCCAGCTTATTCACAACATATTTTCAGCCTTTATTTTTTCAAGCAAATTTTTTTTCATTGTTGGTTCAAAGAATTTTAGCACAAAGTCTTGTGCAGTTAAAAAAAACACCTGAAAATTTTAAATGTTTTTTTATTGGATTCATTTCAAATCAATCTTAAATCGATATCAAACCCTCACACGTGTATTTGACATGCGGGTGCATGTGTATATTAAAAAGAAATTATTTTTACATAAAAATTTATTATCATTTGTGTAAAGAAAATTTAATAATTTCGTTACAAGAAAATCTAAAAATTCTCTCTACATAAGCAAACATTTTACTTATAAATTTAATATCTACTAACTTTCTTTTCTTGTTTATAGTTAGAAAATATAAACTATGTACGTTGTAACTTTATTCTATATTAATTGTATGATTTTTGACTATGCATTACTCTTGGGTCAAGATTTTAATTAAATTTTAATAAATTTTTTGTGCACAGTAAGTTTGATGCTTTAGCTTGTGCACAAAGCTTGCTGATGTGTGTGCAACTTAAACATTTGGTTAATAATTAAAACTTGTTAAGACACTAGTTTTCCAGGCTACAAGACAATAAAATATCCCATTCTTGTATTTTATTGCTGATTATACACTAATTATGTTTGTAGGGTTTGTAGTCAGATGAATGTCATATGAATGGGTAATTGATTATACGTCAAGTGACACTTTAATTACAAATTTAAACAGCAACTTGAGTTTGCAATTTGACATGTCATTATGTCTCGACTCTAAACGAATTTGAGGCAAGTGCAATCTGACTAGATATAAATGATTATATCTGTGGCAAACAGGAAAAAGTGCTTAAGTCGAGATAAGCCGATGTTGATTTAATGATACCTCCATAGTCTGTATATTCAAAAGTACCTCTGGTCAAAATCTCAATTAATTTGTGTGATTTTGCAGGCAGTTATATCACCATGACCTGCCTAAGTGGCAGGTCATGGTCATTTTTTAGATCTCCAATCTCATTTGCAATAACAGCTTAATTTAGTTTATACTTTGCAATATTTCAACTTAAATGCATTAGTTATAAAGTATAGAACGGTGTTTGCTTAAAAAAATAAAGGTTAACAGATAATTTCCCAATTTAACTTTAAAAGATATAAATTTCTGAAAATCGACTTGAACGCTTAAAAGTGCACTCCTGCAAAACAGGAAAATATGACTTGAGCACTTTTTCCTTATTACCACAGATATTTAAGTGGCTTTTAAGGACGAATTTTCTTAATAAAATACATACATACATTGAAATTGGTGCTGAATTCAGGGTAGAGCAATAACAACTCTTTTCGGTTGTATCCGAATAACTTGACTAGCAGGCAGATAAAAATCGGTAGTTAAATTAAAATTATTTTCTAATAACAATTTTACACTAGCACCTTCTATCTGTACTTTCCAAAAATGAAGTCTATAACAAAAACTTTTAACTTCTGGCACACTGACTAGTATGAATAAAAAGAAGTATTTGCTTTTTACTTAAAAATTTGTTTAAAAAAAACAAAAAACACACACATATTTGGGGATTAAAAAAAAATTTAAGTAAAGAGCAAATGCTTTTTGTATTCATACTACCCACTGGCTTAAAAGCTTTTTATTTTGTGGTCAAGCCCAATATATATTGTAATAAAATAATAGCTAAAACAAGGTTGATGAAAGGTTTCTGAGTTTAATAGGCTTCTGCGCAAAAGCAAAAATCTTGGCAGGTAACCCTCGCATGTATAATTTTTGTTAAAAACGGCGAAAACTACTATTTGCAAAATGTACTGTGAATTTTACTGATGCAAATGTTTTGTCAACAATAAAAATACCCTGCAGGAAATTCGATTAGTGAAATTGTAGTGATTTACTAGTGACACTGTCAGTAGTACTACTGACCAGATGTACCCCAGCCCATCTAATCATCTATTGACATTTAACATTAGCTTGTCATTGAAAATCCAACACTAGACATCAGCTTAACTTATGTAAAAATACTATAATTAATAAAAATTTTGCCGATTATTAAGGTTGCTAAAAATGTGGTTATCAAGAAAAAAAGTTTGTCGACCACTGTTGTACCAATTTTATACTATATGTTGATATACGTCTACTAGATTGTACTTTCATCATCCTGGAAGCTTAAATATACCGAAAGCGTATAAATAGAATTTTCACAAAAAGTCTTCTACTAAAATGTCTAATAACTCGGTCAATTTCTAGGGAATTTTTTAAAACAAACCCAAAAATTACGCTTTATAAATAAAGTCATAAACAGTATGGTTCCAGTACAAAAATGCTGCCTGAGAACGAATGCAAAGTAGAAAAGTGTCGAAAAAAAACGACAAAATATTTATACATACGTATTTAGATAATGTTAATGTTGGCTTAATGTAAAAATTGTTTATGATAAAATCAGTTTGAAGAAAGCTTTAACTTTAACAAATGCTTATGAATACCGGTGTATATACATATATTAGGGAATAAATTTAAATGCGTATGATATATATATATATATACATTAGACCACCCCAAATATGTATGGGATGCCGAAAGTATTTATTTTATTCGCTCCATCGACAGTTTCTAGTTTCACCAAAAAAAAAAAGAACTATAAACACTTTTGGCCCCTTAACTTTAACTTAATAAGAACTTTCGGCACATTGGTGGTCTAATATAATCGTACATTCATGTATAAATATATGAAAATAAAGCTGCTACAATTTTCTTTTAAATTGTTTCCTCAAAAGTGAAGAAAATCATTGTTGTGGTTAAATTTATAAAGAAACCATAAAAAACGGCCGGCAAACTCGATTTTTGCCAAAAATTCGACTTGTGCGACCTCTACACCTCTTCCGAAAAATCTGAAAAAAATTTCAAAAATACTTGACCTCATAAGCTTTCAAATTATGATTTTTTTTGGGACGACCTAATGTTATACAAATATAAGCTATCTCTTATACCATGCATGGTAAAATTTCGCGATAAGAAACATACACTCTGTTAATAAAATACAATAATGGATGTAAATGTATTTTCGGTGTAAATCATGTTCGCTACGTGCGAATGGTCACGCCTAAAGATAAAAATGTGCGATTACATCTAAGCATATACATACATACGTACATGCATATAAATGTGAATGTATGTGTGCTACTACATGGGCATTTCTACAGAGAAGGACACTTTTTGTCACATTACTTGGTGGCATAGCTTGTTTTTTCGAGGAAAAATTTATGTTTTATAATTCTTTTTAGATATTGGCTTAAAACGTATTTGGCTCTAAGTTACAGGCTTAATTTTTTGGTGATGCAAGGTGCCATTTATGTAATGTGACTGTGGAAACGCCCATACATAATTTAATTATGTGGCATTGTAAGTGTATTGTTGTTAACCAAAAATTTTTACAACGAGAACATAAATTAATTGTGTGCGACGTAGTTCTTACAAACTGCCTACAGCTTTTATTTTCTAATTGAAGTTGTCTGTTGGCTGTAGCATTATTGATTTTCCTACTTTAACGCTTAGATAGAAGCGCAGCCATTTGGTTTTAAATTGTCTAATATGCACAACAAATCGGAAATTATGGAGTCTAAATAGCACTTGCTTACGTTTCATTATTAACCAAATATGTAACAGCTAGTACATATTCGCTTATATCGCTCCTTTACAAAAACAACGTCATAACTCAAAAAAAAAAAAAAATGGAATTTTTGAACTAACGATGGAGAGAATTAATCCTCAAATGGTTACTTAAGAAAATAAAATTTTCTTTTTTCATTAAGTTGTGTGTAAATTGAAAACTTTAAACTCGTTTTCCGACAAACTAAATTTGTTTTTGGAGTTATGACGTTGTTTGAGTAAATGAGCGATATAAAAGTACTTATGTATAGAATTGTTGTGTGCAAGCACACATGTTAATTGCTCGTAGTTCTGGAAATTATTTTTGTTACTTTTAGTGTAGTTTTAGTTTGTTTGAAATATGACAAATTCCCTATTAGTGGTTATAATTAAAAATAAAAAGTTATTAAGCCATTGAATTCACAATGCCAGTGTGCAATAAATAGTTTTTGCCATTTGACCGGCTAAATTAGTTTAAGTTAAGCTGTATACATAAATATTGTTACGTTTTTATTCTCTGTTAAAAAACGCTTTTCCGTAGATTCGTAGATTTGCAATAAATAAAAGACCCCAGTGTACTAATTAGGGTTAAGAATGATACACTCTTTATTAATCAATAAATACCACTAATCTAAATCTAATTCAAGAGCTTAAATACAAACACAAAGTTTACTTCAATATTCACAACTGGTTACCACTACTCCTTCCTCGCTGTTGTATAAGCACGTCTTAGACCACTGGCTGCGCTAGTGTTGACACAATTCTGCTTTCTCTGTTGCACGTCACACACAAGACTCACTCTGCCGTCACTCACAGTTGATACACCAATAACAACTCTATGGCAGACTCTCACAGTTGATACACTAATCAGGACTCGCTGGCTTCACTTACACACGTTTATCAGCTTCCACTGCTCCCTTACTCTTTACTCAAGGGACTCCACAATAAACTCAAATCACGACAGACTCCAACTGTCACTATAGACTGTACTATAGTCTCTTCAATTTCCAACTCACGTATTGTAAAGCACAGACTCAAATATCAACTCACTGTTGTATCACAAATCACGGACTGCGCACAACTTAATTGTCAACTCACTTGATTAACAACAGAATTCTTATTAGCAACTGAGCTTCTTCGCAACTGACTTATTCCCAACTAACTTTTGATCGCGACTGAACTCTTAATCACAACTGAACTGCTGTTGGATGCGTCAACCCCTTTTTATACTTCGCACAACAACCACTAGAATTTTCATGCAAAGTCTAGACCTAATCATCATTATCTTCAATGTTGTTTATAAAGCGCGTAATTAAGTTCTTGTGGTAACTATGTACATACGTGTGTATATGCATACATCATTAAGTGGTTGTTTACTTATTTCTACCTTTCGTTGGAATTGCCAGGCATGTATGTATGTATGCATGTAGCTATGTCTATCTTCACAACAAGCAGAAGCTTGTAGTTGTTGTTGGTTGTTTACGTTTAATCACGTATGTATGTACTAGGCATGCGTATATAGTTATTTGTTATAGTGCTTGCATGTATGTATGTACGTGTGTACGTTTACTTCTTCTGGATGTTTCTTTGTTATTATTCCAGATACTTCTTTAATTGCCCTGTAGGAATATTTTCGCACTATTAACCCTGTTGGAATTTATTTGCATAATGATGCATTAATCTTGTCGACGGCCATTTCCGTAACACTGCCGCCCACTTAAGCCTATTCGTCCCGAATAGGCACATCATCGCCTTTCTTTTTCTTCGTTTTCTATACGCCTTGTAGTTACGTTGGAGACGACTATCTCTTCCATATTTGTAGGCTTTAGTTCTGGCTCTGCCTCGGCTTTCAACTGGTACGTGTATTGCCATACGCTGGAGATTACTTTTTCGATATTTGCGGCCCCTGGTGGCACTGACTCTGCTTAGTATTTCCACTACAGCTTGCCTTGCCGTATGCTGGAGATGAAACCTTCTTTGACACTTGCAACCCTTGGTACAGAATCTGCTTTGTATTTCGTTTACTGCTTGCCTTGTTTTAAGATGGAGATGACAACTTCTTCCACATTTGTGGTATTTGGCTCTGCCTCTATTTTGTCTCTCAACTAGAGCTTGCCTTGCCATACCCTGGAGATGACTACTCCTTTCACATTTGTGGCCTTTGGCTCCGACTCTACCTTGTCCCTCGACTAGAGTTCGCCTTACCATTCCACATTTATGGCCTCTGGCTGCGACTCTACCTTGTCCCTCGACTAAAGTTCGCCTTACCACACGCTTGAATATCTGCACAGAAGTTGTCTTCTTCATCCTTACTGCTTTTCTGCTGCGTACTTCGTATACTGTAGCAGTTTCTTTACCCTGAGCAAATGAGTCCATTTCAACAATAGCTATTCCCGCTGTGTCACACACTGCTTGACTATCATCTAGGTCACAAGTTTCCTTTACTTTGCTGGAAACTTCTGGAAAACTTCGGTCACGTTCAACTTGTTGACACTGACCACTGTTGATTTCATCTTCAGCTTTCTGTTTTTCGTCAGCGCCTTCTTCTGTGCCAGAAATGTGTTCGTTGACACTGTTTCCCAAGTCAAAAATCTCTTCGTCTGATTTACTGACTTGCATTTCTGCACCATGTGCCCTTTTGCTTATGGACTCAGACATTTTTACAAATCTCGCATCCATTTTATCAAACCAAGTTTTCATTTTCTCTCTGTTCACTTTGATTTCGCTCATCATGGCAGCAAACATTGCGCTGATATCTGTACTGTTTGCTACTGTACGAGTACATACCTCAATTTCATCGAACTCATAACTCTCTATGTCGATGTTGCGCCGCTGAAACTCTTGCAGTAGTCTCTCCTGTAGTTGTACTTTGTTACCAGTTGTTGACAGATTCCGCTTACTCAACTCTTCTTTGAGTTGCTCCACATTAAGCTCTTGATATCTCATTTTCCTCAAAACCAATTGCTTCTACGTTTAACCTTTTCAAACGTATGTGGTTTTATTCACGTTTAACCTTTTCAAACGTGTGAGGTTCTCCTTTTCGTATCACTCTTACTTTACGTTTAACCCTTTTTTAAACGTGCCGCTTTTATTTGCAAATCCCACTTCTGACACCAAATGTTACGTTTTTATTCTCTGTTAAAAAACGCTTTTCCGTAGATTCGTAGATTTGCAATAAATAAAAGACCCCAGTGTACTAATTAGGGTTAAGAATGATACACTCTTTATTAATCAATAAATACCACTAATCTAAATCTAATTCAAGAGCTTAAATACAAACACAAAGTTTACTTCAATATTCACAACTGGTTACCACTACTCCTTCCTCGCTGTTGTATAAGCACGTCTTAGACCACTGGCTGCGCTAGTGTTGACACAATTCTGCTTTCTCTGTTGCACGTCACACACAAGACTCACTCTGCCGTCACTCACAGTTGATACACCAATAACAACTCTATGGCAGACTCTCACAGTTGATACACTAATCAGGACTCGCTGGCTTCACTTACACACGTTTATCAGCTTCCACTGCTCCCTTACTCTTTACTCAAGGGACTCCACAATAAACTCAAATCACGACAGACTCCAACTGTCACTATAGACTGTACTATAGTCTCTTCAATTTCCAACTCACGTATTGTAAAGCACAGACTCAAATATCAACTCACTGTTGTATCACAAATCACGGACTGCGCACAACTTAATTGTCAACTCACTTGATTAACAACAGAATTCTTATTAGCAACTGAGCTTCTTCGCAACTGACTTATTCCCAACTAACTTTTGATCGCGACTGAACTCTTAATCACAACTGAACTGCTGTTGGATGCGTCAACCCCTTTTTATACTTCGCACAACAACCACTAGAATTTTCATGCAAAGTCTAGACCTAATCATCATTATCTTCAATGTTGTTTATAAAGCGCGTAATTAAGTTCTTGTGGTAACTATGTACATACGTGTGTATATGCATACATCATTAAGTGGTTGTTTACTTATTTCTACCTTTCGTTGGAATTGCCAGGCATGTATGTATGTATGCATGTAGCTATGTCTATCTTCACAACAAGCAGAAGCTTGTAGTTGTTGTTGGTTGTTTACGTTTAATCACGTATGTATGTACTAGGCATGCGTATATAGTTATTTGTTATAGTGCTTGCATGTATGTATGTACGTGTGTACGTTTACTTCTTCTGGATGTTTCTTTGTTATTATTCCAGATACTTCTTTAATTGCCCTGTAGGAATATTTTCGCACTATTAACCCTGTTGGAATTTATTTGCATAATGATGCATTAATCTTGTCGACGGCCATTTCCGTAACAATATGTTAGTTGAATATGTTACTATCGTTGAGTATCATAGAAAAAGGGAGTTCCTTTGTCAAAAATGGAATCTTCTTGATTCTACTGGAATGCCTGCGTGGAGCCGGGAGCCGGGAGCCACGTAAACCAGAGATCTTAGGTAATCTATTAAATTTATTTCAGTTCCAGAGAGTTACAACGAACTACTCTTCATAACTTTCGAATGTGCCGTCAATGTACGTGTATGTTCACTTTCTGCTTAATATACCAATAATAGCCCGCCCATTCAATCTTACACAAAGTTAAATTATTTCTAGCTGAATCTAACTAATACGAATGAATCTAAAAAGTTCCTACTGGTATTGACTGACATTTGAGTTGATTTTGCAAATATCTGATACGCCGGGGCATATAAGAGCATATTATTTTTCAGTTGAATAAAGGTTTTATGACATTAAATAAAATTGTTTCCACAAAAATCGTCTGCAAAAAAATCTTTTTTTTCTAAGTGCCTATTCACATTATGCCTTTTTAGCCTGCCTTGCTTTGACAATTTTCTTTTAAGACCCCTTCGATAAGTCACGCACATTTGCATAAAGACTTTTTGACGTTAATACACATACATGCTTAATGCTGAGAGTACGAAAAAGCAAAGAGAAATGTCATTTTGATGTCATGCTTTTTGTTTTACCCCGCAAGCTTCTCACTCCCTCTCATCAATAAACTAAAAAAAAAGCCTGCATGCACAGGCAAGCAGAAAAGGAACAGTGTAAATTGCGTCTAAGCAAATGTGCGATTTAAATTTTTTTATGGTTTTCGTGGCTGTAAATATCTGTATGGTTGGCACTGTATGTTACATTATGATTAGTTTCCGCTGAAGCCGGTATAGTCCAGTGACCAGTGACTGTTCCTTCATCACTTGAACTTTCCTCTAATGCTCATCAGAAAAATTCGTGTTATTGTTATATAATGACTATCGGAGACCGTGCTAGAACCCAGGTCCTTCGGTTTTGTAGTAAACGTGCTAACTACTTCAGCCAACGACAAGAGATAAAAAGGCCCATAAGAAGAAGATATAGATCGTAAAATTTTCCACAAAATTCAATCTTAGAATGTTTTATTTTAATGAAAGGGATATGAACTTTAGATAAATATTTAGTTTAGGCTGAACTCGGTAACTTTAAGGCCACTGTGCACAAAAAAATCAAATGTAAACTGCTCAACTACAAACAATAAAATTAATAAGTCTCTCTGGAAAAAAACACTACGAGATCTAACAAAATCATATATTTCTTTCTCTCTCTCTCGTGTGTATATAAAGGGAGGCCTATAACACAAATCAAATGGGAAGCGGAAGTTTGTATAGAAAAATTATTACATGTTATACTCGCATGTCTTGAACTTATAACTACAATAAATATTGGGAACACACTTACTTACACACTTATGAAGCCTTTCTTCTCATCTAATAGCGTTTGTTTTAATATCTACATTTAATTAAATCACATTTAATGAGTCACACAACAGAATACTCGTAAAAATGTAAGAGTTTGTAAAATATTTTCTGTCTGCTGTGAATAAAACGATATCTTGGCGTGAGAATATTACAAAAAAAAGTAAGTAAAGTCAGAGAGCTTGTCAGTTGTTAGTTTCCTCTTTTATCGCTCTCAAGTGATAAGCCTAAAAGGATATCCGTTGAGTTAAATGACGACATTTCTTTAGCTTTAGCTTTAGCTTTAATTTATTAGCTTCAATGACATGGGTTGCAAAGAGTCTTTATATACATATTTGAATATTATAAATTTATGTAGCATAAAAATTTGCAATAAAGAAGTGAGATACAATTTTAAGAATTTAAGTATTCTTGGCTTGCGAAAATACATATGGCCTTTACTATGAGTGGTATTCGATTTTTAATCTTCATTGGCTATCGAACATCGAAAATCGATTGTCCAATTAATTTTATGAACTATGAAATATATGTATATAGTTCTGGAAAAAATTTTTTCCAGAACTACAAATATGTATGTGTTATATATATATATTAATGCACTTAATTCAAATCTGCTTTCAGTTCTTATCTATTACGTACAAATTTTTTTAACGAGCGTGGCTAATTTGAACCCTTAAGCAAGGTGCTGGTTTGTTTGATTTTAATAAATTAAATTTTCAAAGATGCTTAATAAAATTACCTTTAAGTCAAGCTTTTAATTTTTTTTTTTCAATTTTAAACGGTTTTAGAGTTATTCAGAAATTATTGGCGAAAATATATTTTTAATGCAAAATTTAAATTATGTTTTGTCTTCAAAGACTCATTAAAAAAATCAAAATGGCAAATATTTTACATACTTGTAATTTATAGGAAATCACCTTGTGGTTCAATTGCAAAGTCATACAAAGAAAAAGAATTATTTTTTTTCCAAAAATCCCAACGATGTCTCCTTGCGGCTTCATCAGGCGGCTACAAATTTGAGTTGTTTCTTCGTCGGTGGCATTTAAAAAATAAAATTGACTATCAAATTGTGCAACAGCTATTAATTTCAAGGAATTTTGACAAACAGTATACATATGTGATGAAATTGAAAGCTATTTATTGAACGTGTGACTGCAGCGTTATTCCAATCTATTTCTTTAAAAAATATATAAAATATGATAAGTGAACAAAGCAAAAAGGAAATAAGAAAAAAGTCACTTTAATATAAAAACAAAGTTCAAAGATTTCAGCTCAGCAGCTGTGGTTTTCATTTTTCGAATTTCCTACACCAAACTTTTCTTTCAAATGCATAAAATATATGTATTTAATTTATAAAGAAAAATAAAAGAATTAATTAGACCTAGTTACTATTATATAACACAAAAAAGTGTAGGTTTCCCAACCCTGGAATCATAATTTTAGATTTTTTTAGTTTCTTACACCAGTCTGTTTTTTTAAGAATGTGACATATGTTTAATTTATAGAGAAAAAGGAAAAATTAATTTGAGTAGGTTACTTTTATTTACCAAGAAAAAAATTTTAAGTTTTTCAACCCTGGAAACGTCTTTTTGATTTTTTAAATATTTTGTTTATTTTTAATACCAATTTTATTCGTACTGAAATATAAAATAAGTTTATTTAACAAAAATTAATTTTAGGTAGTTACTTTTATATGGCAAAATAAAGTTTAAGCTCTTCAGCTCTGAAACCGTCTACTCGATTTTTATAATTTTCAATACAAATCTATTTCGTACCACTTCTGAAACAACAGTTCAAGACTGAAGTCTCTAGCTTTTCTAGGAACTTCGGAAAACCGATTTCATGTACAGATAGACGGACAGATGGACAGACGGGCATCGCTTATTTGTCTTCCCTATGCATAAGGATCAAGAATATATATATATATACTTTATGGGTCGCTCATTAATGTGGTGGAAATTACACACGGAATGACAAATCTATATATGTATACCCTTTACCATTTTTGGTGAAGGGTATAATAATTAAAAAAAAAAAATTATCCATGGGGCTCTGCTACACGTTAAATATATGTATACTGAACGCGATCCAGTATCGCGATATTTATTGAACGTGTAGCATGTAGTATTGATGGATCGCGATTCATATCGCTGAAAGGCATAAATTATGGAATCCAGATCGCGGATAGCGTGATAAATATTGAACGTGTAGCATTTTCATGATATTAGATCGCGATACGTTAATAAGAAGTGAAATAAAACAAATGAAATAAAAGACGAAGTGCAAAAAATTTAACAAATAAAAATTAAAAAAGTTTATTACCTTTTTTGTGTAAATTTTGTTTTAATAAAGGGTAATGGCAGAAGATAGTGAAAGCGAGTGGGTTCTGCCGGTGAAATCGGAATTAACCACCGAAAAAATTATTTTGAAAGACTTTATTCTTAATTTGGAGGCATTGCCGGAGTTGTGGGACCCGTCGGCTAAATCTTATTCCGACAAAATAAAAAGAGCGGCCGCACAGCAAAAATTATTAAAGGTCCGCTCAGCACAAAAATAACGTAAATACTGATGCGATAAATATTGAACATGATCCATTGAAATGGATCGCGATCCAACTATCACAATATATATTGAACGTGTAGCAGTGCCCATAGAATTTAAATATTTTACCATTTTTGTACTTAGGTAGCCACGATGCATCATAGCTTTATATAGTGGTTAATCAAGCTTTTTTTTTTTGCAGTTGACCAGTGTTGTTGAAACTAACATTAATTTTTTAAAATTTTCATTGCCTAAGTTCTCCTCGAAACAAACAAACATCGATATAACTGTTATAGTGTAAGGTCCAACTTTAGATATCGGCCAAAAAGTACATTTAAAAGTGTTATGCTACAATATAAAGTGGAGACATTTTCTTAGAAAAAATTTAAGCTGTACAAACCCTCAAATGAAGGTCCAATTTTATACAATTTAAGTAAAGGTTTCTTCGTGAGGATTTAAAATTAGCAGCTGAATGCAGTGAATAGAAGGATTTGCTGCATTTGCATCAATAAATGGAATTGTGTGACAAATTGTTCATATTAATGTCTAATCTTTCTCTATTTTATTAATGCAAACAAATATATAGTCTTCCCAGGCAAGTTCTAAAAGAAACGTTAACTGGGCTATAAAATAAATTTCAAGAACAAATTTTTAAATTTAATGAAACGGCAATGAAAAACACATGCATACATATATACATACATATATATATATACATACATATACATATACAAATACATATACATATATGTATGTATGTATTTTATGTTTTTTCTTATACTATTTTTTTTTTTTTTTGACAGAGCAAATAAACATTTTATTGTTGAATTAGCTTCCAGCAACTTTCGGTAGAGTATAAATACCCGTGCTGAACAACGATAGAGCAGTACTACGTTTTCAGCAAGCAAGTTATAATAATTTCGCTAAAAAAATGTTTCAATTTAAACTATTTCTAATTGCAATTATTTCACTATGGTGTAATTATGGTCTTAGCAATGGTAAATTAATAAACCTATTTAACATATACATATATATTATATATATATATATATATATATATATATATTCATATTTATTTCTACATGTGTATTTCATGGATTGTTATGCTTTTTTTCGACAGCTTTTCCATATTCCGATGGAATGTTTAACTTGTGTCCTGATGGAAATTGCAGATCTCCTTACATTGGTAAGTACAGACATATGGATTTATACATACATATATATATGGACATAACGAAAGACCTGCTAAAAGAATTTTAATAAAATTCGCTGTACCGATTGGTTATATACTAAATTGCTAAAACAGCTTAAGCTTAAGGAAAATCGACTATTCTCGATTGAAAATAATCGATTTTGGTCAAATAATGAAGTTCGGTAATTGTGTCGCTTAAGTTTTTTTTTTTTTTTTTTGGTGATTATCGCACGATACGAGGGTAGGTCATTAACGCAGTGTCTTTTACAATTTCTCTCCTCTTAACTGAAATGGCAACATTGTTCTTGTCAACAAATAACTGTCAGTTAACTCGTGTCTAAATTTGAACAAGCTACGTCATTTAGTTTGTGTTTTTGGCAGCCGTTGATAGCAGACTACTCAGCGTTTTGAGAAAAAAAAAATAGAAAAATTTTAATTTTGTGTGCTCATTAAGCCTTAGTTTTTGCGGAATAAACCATTACTCAAACCAAGGCTAAGCTTGATAAATATTATGGGGACTCTGCACCATCAATTTCAATTGTAAAACAAGTGGTTTACTCAAGCCGACCAAAGATTGAAAGTGAGAGAGTGGTTTAAATTTTAAACCACTCACTTGTGTATGAGAAAGCTTTCCGCAAGATAGGTGCCACATTTGCTCACAATCAGCTACGAACGTATGTGCAGTTTCCATGGCAAAAATTCATGAATTATGCAACAAATTGCTCTTTCATCCAATCTTTTCTCCAGACTTAGATTTGACTCCAACGACAAATCATATCACAAACAAATGCCCCTTTAGATGGTCTCGACAACTCATATTTTTCGAAAGGGATACAAAATTGGAGAAACGTTGAACTAAGAGACTATGTTGAAAACTTAAATAATTTTTTATATAAAAAGCAGTGTTTCTTCAAAAAATCTAATACGACTGCATTGTTCTTAAAAATTTTGGCAATTGAATAAAAAACTTTCGTGAGAAAAGTTTCAAGATTTTTGGCACAAATACTTTAACACCCCAGTAAAAAAAATTGGAAGTCATTCTAGAGGAAGTACATTTTCATTGCTTCCAAAAAATCAATATTTTTAATTTGCCGATAGTTAGCAGAAAACCAAGTAGAAGTTTACTTTAGTCATACAAAACCTTGTAATTCCTCTATAGTTTTAGAAATTACTCACCAGAATTTTAAAAAAATCGATTTTTTTTCACGAAACTTATGAACTAATTTTGGTCTAAAATTTTGAAGTTATTTGCTTAAACTTACATGAAAATACTGTTTCGCGTTTAAGTTCCTATAAAAAGAAAGTAATTGTTAAAATAGGTATCTCTTAACCATTTTTCCTAGATGAAAATCTTATCATAGAACACAAAAAATTAAATTTTTCTTCAAATCGCTTCCAATTCGGTGACCAGACATCGAAAAAGAGAACTTCTTGCAATGACAACCCTATGTAAAAATCATTAGATCGGATCGAAATTTGCACTACTTCCAGATCGCAAACTCTACATTTTCATGACTTTTTTGGAGTGTCTTTTTTTACTGGGACATTACCGACCAGTGAAATATTGCAAAAGAATTTTATAATATCCTGCATTTTTAATAACGAAATAAAAAAGATTCTTGATAAAAAAGTTTTAAATATTTTTGAAATAAACTATAAAATAATAAAGAAGGTTGTTTTATGTAGTGACACAAGTTTAAATTATAATAAAACAAAGAAATATATTTTCATTATCAATGAAACGGGCTTTCTTGCAAGGAAAATTTTATGAAATGAATGTTTAAATATGATTTTTGCCATGTGACCGCCACGGCTGGCGCGTAGAAGGCACAATGTGGAACTCCAATTTTCAAAATTTTTGTGCACCATTTGCGGCCGTAATTCGTTTTAAGTTCTTCGAATGTTGATTTTTAGGTGTTCAATTGCGTCTGGCTTATCGACATAGATAAGTGATTTAACATAACCGCAAAGAAAATAATCCAATGGTGGAAAATCACACGATCTTGGTGGCCAATTAATTGGGCCATTACGTGAAATTATTTTTTCATCAAAAGTTTCTTTGAGTAAATCAATTGTAGTGCCCGCTGTGTGGCATGTGGATTCTTCTTGTTGGAATGACATATCAGCAAAATTAATGCCACGTAATTGAGATACGAAAAAATGTCAAATCATGTTCCTATACCTATTATAAAACCTTCTTACTTCGTTGAAATTTTAGAGTAAACCATGCAAAATAAAATGTATTTGCAAGCGGTGTTTATAGTATATGATGTAATTATTATCGAAGCGGCACTGTAAGTATAATGTGTTAATTTTCTTTTTTATTATTTTCAGAACCTGTTGAGACTTCTAATGCCAAGGATATTCTTCCAATATCATACAGTTTAGATGATTTATATGAAGCACAGAAACAAGGCAAGTACATACATACTTTTTTTATTTTAATGAAAATACATACTCAAAAACTATAAATTTTTTTTTATCAATATTGAAAGTAATTGCTCGGAATTTTTTCTTCTTTTTTTCATTTGTACACGCAAAACTCTGACATTTGTAAATAGATTTTCAAAATAACTTTTTGTAGATTGGTCCCAATTTTTTTTTCCAAAAATTGGAGGGAGAACTTTGTTCCCCTCATGCATAACTCTGTCATTTCTTAAGGGACTTACAAAATTCTTTTATTATTTGAAAGGGTTTGCTTGCAGTTTCTATAATTTTTATTTTTGGAAAATCGGTACAGAGCTTACCAAGCTCTGTCCTCCAAGTGGAACACAATTCTTCCACTTGGAGGACATACCAGATATAGAAAATATTAGGAATTCAGAATGAAAAAAGCTAAGATAGTATGTATATTGAAGAAGCTAGGTTCCTAGCCTGACTAACTTCGATATAAGTTTTATGGTTTTATACTGGGTGATTTTTCCCTCTTAAGAGCGCCAAACATGATATAAGAGCTAAAGTGTGATCATTAATTGATTGGATGAATATAAATTGCCCCTTTTTTCAACCTAGCTACCGTTCTACTACCAAAAATAATAATCACTTACATGATGAACTTGAGAGTATTCACTAACAAGTTCCCTTTAATCTATTACAAAATCGCCAAGACTTCTAACGTCAACGTGTGGCACAGAGAGGATATTAAATTTTTATAAAACCTTCTTACTTCGTTGAAATTTTAGAGTAAACCATGCAAAATAAAATGTATTTGCAAGCGGTGTTTATAGTATATGATGTAATTATTATCGAAGAGGCACTGTAAGTATAATGTGTTAATTTTCTTTTTTATTATTTTCAGAACCTGTTGAGACTTCTAATGCCAAGGATATTCTTCCAATATCATACAGTTTAGATGATTTATATGAAGCACAGAAACAAGGCAAGTACATACATACTTTTTTTATTTTAATGAAAATACATACTCAAAAACTATAAATTTTTTTTTATCAATATTGAAAGTAATTGCTCGGAATTTTTTCTTCTTTTTTTCATTTGTACACGCAAAACTCTGACATTTGTAAATAGATTTTCAAAATAACTTTTTGTAGATTGGTCCCAATTTTTTTTCCAAAAATTGGAGGGAGAACTTTGTTCCCCTCATGCATAACTCTGTCATTTCTTAAGGGACTTACAAAATTCTTTTATTATTTGAAAGGGTTTGCTTGCAGTTTCTATAATTTTTATTTTTGGAAAATCGGTACAGAGCTTACCAAGCTCTGTCCTCCAAGTGGAACACAATTCTTCCACTTGGAGGACATACCAGATATAGAAAATATTAGGAATTCAGAATGAAAAAAGCTAAGATAGTATGTATATTGAAGAAGATAGGTTCCTAGCCTGACTAACTTCGATATAAGTTTTATGGTCTTATACTGGGTGATTTTTCCCTCTTAAGAGCGCCAAACATGATATAAGAGCTAAAGTGTGATCATTAATTGATTGGATGAATATAAATTGCCCCTTTTTTCAACCTAGCTAACGTTCTACTACCAAAAATAATAATCACTTACATGATGAACTTGAGAGTATTCACTAACAAGTTCCCTTTAATCTATTACAAAATCGCCAAGACTTCTAACGTCAACGTGTGGCACAGAGAGGATGTTAAATTTTTATAAAACCTTCTTACTTCGTTGAAATTTTAGAGTAAACCATGCAAAATAAAATGTATTTGCAAGCGGTGTTTATAGTATATGATGTAATTATTATCGAAGAGGCACTGTAAGTATAATGTGTTAATTTTCTTTTTTATTATTTTCAGAACCTGTTGAGACTTCTAATGCCAAGGATATTCTTCCAATATCATACAGTTTAGATGATTTATATGAAGCACAGAAACAAGGCAAGTACATACATACTTTTTTTATTTTAATGAAAATACATACTCAAAAACTATAAATTTTTTTTTATCAATATTGAAAGTAATTGCTCGGAATTTTTTCTTCTTTTTTTCATTTGTACACGCAAAACTCTGACATTTGTAAATTGATTTTCAAAATAACTTTTTGTAGATTGGTCCCAATTTTTTTTTCCAAAAATTGGAGGGAGAACTTTGTTCCCCTCATGCATAACTCTGTCATTTCTTAAGGGACTTACAAAATTCTTTTATTATTTGAAAGGGTTTGCTTGCAGTTTCTATAATTTTTATTTTTGGAAAATCGGTACAGAGCTTACCAAGCTCTGTCCTCCAAGTGGAACACAATTCTTCCACTTGGAGGACATACCAGATATAGAAAATATTAGGAATTCAGAATGAAAAAAGCTAAGATAGTATGTATATTGAAGAAGCTAGGTTCCTAGCCTGACTAACTTCGATATAAGTTTTATGGTTTTATACTGGGTGATTTTTCCCTCTTAAGAGCGCCAAACATGATATAAGAGCTAAAGTGTGATCATTAATTGATTGGATGAATATAAATTGCCCCTTTTTTCAACCTAGCTACCGTTCTACTACCAAAAATAATAATCACTTACATGATGAACTTGAGAGTATTCACTAACAAGTTCCCTTTAATCTATTACAAAATCGCCAAGACTTCTAACGTCAACGTGTGGCACAGAGAGGATGTTAAATTTTTATAAAACCTTCTTACTTCGTTGAAATTTTAGAGTAAACCATGCAAAATAAAATGTATTTGCAAGCGGTGTTTATAGTATATGATGTAATTATTATCGAAGAGGCACTGTAAGTATAATGTGTTAATTTTCTTTTTTATTATTTTCAGAACCTGTTGAGACTTCTAATGCCAAGGATATTCTTCCAATATCATACAGTTTAGATGATTTATATGAAGCACAGAAACAAGGCAAGTACATACATACTTTTTTTATTTTAATGAAAATACATACTCAAAAACTATAAATTTTTTTTATCAATATTGAAAGTAATTGCTCGGAATTTTTTCTTCTTTTTTTCATTTGTACACGCAAAACTCTGACATTTGTAAATAGATTTTCAAAATAACTTTTTGTAGATTGGTCCCAATTTTTTTTTCCAAAAATTGGAGGGAGAAATTTGTTCCCCTCATGCATAACTCTGTCATTTCTTAAGGGACTTACAAAATTCTTTTATTATTTGAAAGGGTTTGCTTGCAGTTTCTATAATTTTTATTTTTGGAAAATCGGTACAGAGCTTACCAAGCTCTGTCCTCCAAGTGGAACACAATTCTTCCACTTGGAGGACATACCAGATATAGAAAATATTAGGAATTCAGAATGAAAAAAGCTAAGATAGTATGTATATTGAAGAAGCTAGGTTCCTAGCCTGACTAACTTCGATATAAGTTTTATGGTCTTATACTGGGTGATTTTTCCCTCTTAAGAGCGCCAAACATGATATAAGAGCTAAAGTGTGATCATTAATTGATTGGATGAATATAAATTGCCCCTTTTTTCAACCTAGCTAACGTTCTACTACCAAAAATAATAATCACTTACATGATGAACTTGAGAGTATTCACTAACAAGTTCCCTTTAATCTATTACAAAATCGCCAAGACTTCTAACGTCAACGTGTGGCACAGAGAGGATGTTAAATTTTTATAAAACCTTCTTACTTCGTTGAAATTTTAGAGTAAACCATGCAAAATAAAATGTATTTGCAAGCGGTGTTTATAGTATATGATGTAATTATTATCGAAGAGGCACTGTAAGTATAATGTGTTAATTTTCTTTTTTATTATTTTCAGAACCTGTTGAGACTTCTAATGCCAAGGATATTCTTCCAATATCATACAGTTTAGATGATTTATATGAAGCACAGAAACAAGGCAAGTACATACATACTTTTTTTATTTTAATGAAAATACATACTCAAAAACTATAAATTTTTTTTTATCAATATTGAAAGTAATTGCTCGGAATTTTTTCTTCTTTTTTTCATTTGTACACGCAAAACTCTGACATTTGTAAATTGATTTTCAAAATAACTTTTTGTAGATTGGTCCCAATTTTTTTTTCCAAAAATTGGAGGGAGAACTTTGTTCCCCTCATGCATAACTCTGTCATTTCTTAAGGGACTTACAAAATTCTTTTATTATTTGAAAGGGTTTGCTTGCAGTTTCTATAATTTTTATTTTTGGAAAATCGGTACAGAGCTTACCAAGCTCTGTCCTCCAAGTGGAACACAATTCTTCCACTTGGAGGACATACCAGATATAGAAAATATTAGGAATTCAGAATGAAAAAAGCTAAGATAGTATGTATATTGAAGAAGCTAGGTTCCTAGCCTGACTAACTTCGATATAAGTTTTATGGTTTTATACTGGGTGATTTTTCCCTCTTAAGAGCGCCAAACATGATATAAGAGCTAAAGTGTGATCATTAATTGATTGGATGAATATAAATTGCCCCTTTTTTCAACCTAGCTAACGTTCTACTACCAAAAATAATAATCACTTACATGATGAACTTGAGAGTATTCACTAACAAGTTCCCTTTAATCTATTACAAAATCGCCAAGACTTCTAACGTCAACGTGTGGCACAGAGAGGATGTTAAATTTTTATAAAACCTTCTTACTTCGTTGAAATTTTAGAGTAAACCATGCAAAATAAAATGTATTTGCAAGCGGTGTTTATAGTATATGATGTAATTATTATCGAAGAGGCACTGTAAGTATAATGTGTTAATTTTCTTTTTTATTATTTTCAGAACCTGTTGAGACTTCTTATGCCAAGGATATTCTTCCAATATCATACAGTTTAGATGATTTATATGAAGCACAGAAACAAGGCAAGTACATACATACTTTTTTTATTTTAATGAAAATACATACTCAAAAACTATAAATTTTTTTTTATCAATATTGAAAGTAATTGCTCGGAATTTTTTCTTCTTTTTTTCATTTGTACACGCAAAACTCTGACATTTGTAAATAGATTTTCAAAATAACTTTTTGTAGATTGGTCCCAATTTTTTTTTCCAAAAATTGGAGGGAGAACTTTGTTCCCCTCATGCATAACTCTGTCATTTCTTAAGGGACTTACAAAATTCTTTTATTATTTGAAAGGGTTTGCTTGCAGTTTCTATAATTTTTATTTTTGGAAAATCGGTACAGAGCTTACCAAGCTCTGTCCTCCAAGTGGAACACAATTCTTCCACTTGGAGGACATACCAGATATAGAAAATATTAGGAATTCAGAATGAAAAAAGCTAAGATAGTATGTATATTGAAGAAGCTAGGTTCCTAGCCTGACTAACTTCGATATAAGTTTTATGGTTTTATACTGGGTGATTTTTCCCTCTTAAGAGCGCCAAACATGATATAAGAGCTAAAGTGTGATCATTAATTGATTGGATGAATATAAATTGCCCCTTTTTTCAACCTAGCTACCGTTCTACTACCAAAAATAATAATCACTTACATGATGAACTTGAGAGTATTCACTAACAAGTTCCCTTTAATCTATTACAAAATCGCCAAGACTTCTAACGTCAACGTGTGGCACAGAGAGGATGTTAAATTTTTATAAAACCTTCTTACTTCGTTGAAATTTTAGAGTAAACCATGCAAAATAAAATGTATTTGCAAGCGGTGTTTATAGTATATGATGTAATTATTATCGAAGAGGCACTGTAAGTATAATGTGTTAATTTTCTTTTTTATTATTTTCAGAACCTGTTGAGACTTCTAATGCCAAGGATATTCTTCCAATATCATACAGTTTAGATGATTTATATGAAGCACAGAAACAAGGCAAGTACATACATACTTTTTTTATTTTAATGAAAATACATACTCAAAAACTATAAATTTTTTTTTATCAATATTGAAAGTAATTGCTCGGAATTTTTTCTTCTTTTTTTCATTTGTACACGCAAAACTCTGACATTTGTAAATAGATTTTCAAAATAACTTTTTGTAGATTGGTCCCAATTTTTTTTTCCAAAAATTGGAGGGAGAACTTTGTTCCCCTCATGCATAACTCTGTCATTTCTTAAGGGACTTACAAAATTCTTTTATTATTTGAAAGGGTTTGCTTGCAGTTTCTATAATTTTTATTTTTGGAAAATCGGTACAGAGCTTACCAAGCTCTGTCCTCCAAGTGGAACACAATTCTTCCACTTGGAGGACATACCAGATATAGAAAATATTAGGAATTCAGAATGAAAAAAGCTAAGATAGTATGTATATTGAAGAAGCTAGGTTCCTAGCCTGACTAACTTCGATATAAGTTTTATGGTTTTATACTGGGTGATTTTTCCCTCTTAAGAGCGCCAAACATGATATAAGAGCTAAAGTGTGATCATTAATTGATTGGATGAATATAAATTGCCCCTTTTTTCAACCTAGCTACCGTTCTACTACCAAAAATAATAATCACTTACATGATGAACTTGAGAGTATTCACTAACAAGTTCCCTTTAATCTATTACAAAATCGCCAAGACTTCTAACGTCAACGTGTGGCACAGAGAGGATGTTAAATTTTTATAAAACCTTCTTACTTCGTTGAAATTTTAGAGTAAACCATGCAAAATAAAATGTATTTGCAAGAGGTGTTTATAGTATATGATGTAATTATTATCGAAGAGGCACTGTAAGTATAATGTGTTAATTTTCTTTTTTATTATTTTCAGAACCTGTTGAGACTTCTAATGCCAAGGATATTCTTCCAATATCATACAGTTTAGATGATTTATATGAAGCACAGAAACAAGGCAAGTACATACATACTTTTTTTATTTTAATGAAAATACATAATCAAAAACTATAAATTTTTTTTTACCAATAGTGAAAGTAATTGCTCGGTATTTTTCTTTTTTTACATTTGTACACGCAAAACTCTGACATTTGTAAATAGATTTTCAAAATTATTTTTTTTTTTCGGAATTTTGGTTTTTTCTTGTTTCCAAATTGAAGAGGAAAATTCGTTCCGCCATGCATAACTCTGTATTGTTTATGTGTAGTTTGGTCCCAATTTTTTTTTTCTCAAAAATTGGAGGAAGAAATTTGTTCCCCTCATGCATAACTCTGTAATTTCTTAAGGGACTTACAAAATTCTTTTATTATTTGAAAGGGTTTGCTTGCAGTTTCTATAATTTTTTCTTTTCGAAAATCGGTACAGAACTTGCCAAGCAAATGATAGCACTCACGGTCCAACATTGAGTTAAATTAGTAGACAATTCTTCCAAATGGAGGATATACCAGTTATGGAATATACGAGGAATTTGGAATGAGGAAACCTAAGATAGTATGTATATTGAAGAAACTAAGTTCCCAACCTGACTACGTTTGAACAGAAATGGGGTTGAGTTAATATCAGTTACCCCTTATTTCAACCTAACTAGCGGTATCTACTAGCGATGAACTTGGTATGGACATCATGTCGGACTAATGGCAAATGGCTAATCGATACCGCTCATGTCTAACTCTCATCCATGCTCTGACATGGTTGCCCGAACATATGTCTGAGCAACAATGTTCGGCATAAGATTCTCAATACGCAAGCAACCATTTGCAATATAAATAAAAAAGACAGAACAATATTGGTAAATATTCCATCTTTATTGCAGTAGCACAACTAGGAAGTTGATAATTTTTTCACAGTTGTTCTGCTGGCGTCATATTCATGTCATGTCCAAGTCGATGGCTAGTGGACACGTAGGGAAACCTAATGTAATATATGTGTTTGTAGATGATATGCTACTATAGTGCCATACCCATAATAATAACTTGAGAGTATTGACTACAAGTTTCCTTTCATCTATTACAAAAGCGCCAAAATTTGTAACGTCTGCGTCTCGTACAAACAAATTCCTAAATTATTAGTTTTGATTAGTCCAATCAAAATAATTTGTATTTGTAAGCAGTGTTTTTGGTACATAATGTTATTATTATTGCAAGACCACTGTGAGTATAGTATGTTAATTTTCTTGTTTATTATTTTCAGGAGCTGATGATAATACTGAAATTTTTTTCCCAAATTTTAATTCAAGATCCGCATTTGATAAATCGGAATCAGAGAAACAAGCTCCATTAGAAGCTGCAACAACTATTCCACAATATTTGGGCAATGGTAGGTACACACATATACATACATATACTATTTTTTTTAATGAAAATACTCAGAAGTTATCAAACAATTCTACCAAATTCACCATTTCCATTTTTTGTCTATACATACATATGTATGTACATGTGCACATAGGTATTTATATGTTATTGATAACTTTTTATGTTTTAATTTTAACAGTAAAACAGCCAACATCTGATTCCGCAACCGAGTCCAATGTCAACGTTACAAACCCACATTGTGGTAATAATATATGTCTTTTATAATTTTTTTTTATTAATTTTCATATACATATGTACATAAATACTTTGAATGTTTAAAATGTCATATTTTATATTCCAACAGAAGAACCAAATTTTAGTGAAATAGGCTCTGCTACTCAGCCCCCGACAGCTGCTTTAGAAGAAGGAAATCCTAGCAACGAGGCCACTGAGCAATATCTCGGCAATAGTAAGTACAACTTACATATGTATATATGTATGTATGTATGTACATATATGTGTAAATATAAACAAATATATATGTTTGTATATAACGTTTTAACTTTCAGAAGGCGAATACGATAATCACAAAGAAAATAGTCTCCCGACTTATTATCCAACAGTCGCACTCCATAATACAGTGCATAATAAGGTTGCTCCAGAAACCGACTACAATGGTAGACAAGACAATTACCACAAAGACAAACTGGATGTAGATCACTACCCAGTAAGATGTAAGTACATACGCTGCAGAAAGTGTCGAATAGTAAAATAGTAAATCTTCCTACAGTGTGTCTAATGCGTCTTGTTTTATGTTTACATTCCCAGATCCTACTATAACTAACGGTGGTGACGCCTTAACTGAAAAACCAGCACTCCAAACCGATGGCCCAAATCCAGATGAAGTTTGTGTTGATGACGGTAATAACATATATATATTTTTTATGAATGTCAGATTTCATGCTTTATTTTTGAACAGAAGAAACTACTTCCGATGACATCGCTAATACTAACCAATCCTTGACAGCTTCTCCAGAAAATATATATCCTGGTAAGTACATACACAGATATTTACATACATTTATACACACATACATGTTATAATAACATTGTAATAACATATTGATTCTTGTCTTTTATAATTTTTTTTTATTAATTTTCATATACATACATATGTACATAAATACTTTGAATGTTTAAAATGTCATATTTTATATTCCAACAGAAGAACCAAATTTTAGTGAAATAGGCTCTGCTACTCAGCCCCCGACAGCTGCTTTAGAAGAAGGAAATCCTAGCAACGAGGCCACTGAGCAATATCTCGGCAATAGTAAGTACAACTTACATATGTATATATGTATGTATGTATGTACATATATGTGTAAATATAAACAAATATATATGTTTGTATATAACGTTTTAACTTTCAGAAGGCGAATACGATAATCACAAACAAAATAGTCTCCCGACTTATTATCCAACAGTCGCACTCCATAATACAGTGCATAATAAGGTTGCTCCAGAAACCGACTACAATGGTAGACAAGACAATTACCACAAAGACAAACTGGATGTAGATCACTACCCAGTAAAATGTAAGTACATACGCTGCAGAAAGTGTCGAATAGTAAAATAGTAAATCTTCCTACAGTGTGTCTAATGCGTCTTGTTTTATGTTTACATTCCCAGATCCTACTATAACTACCGGTGATGACGCCTTAACTGAAAAACCAGCACTCCAAACCGATGGCCCAAATCCAGATGAAGTTTGTGTTGATGACGGTAATAACATATATATATTTTTTATGAATGTCAGATTTCATGCTTTATTTTTGAACAGAAGAAACTACTTCCGATGACATCGCTAATACTAACCAATCCTTGACAGCTTCTCCAGAAAATATATATCCTGGTAAGTACATACACAGATATTTACATACATTTATACACACATACATGTTATAATAACATTGTAATAACATATTGATTCTATTGATCATCCCAACATCCCCTCAAACGATTTAAGTTATTTTCCAAATTGTCTTTGAAAACTTTTAGTTTTATGTATGAACGTCACGTTTGTTTTAATCGTGCAAGAATGTGTGCATGTGCAAGGATGTTTTGTGAAAAAAAAGATGAGTAAATCATCAAAAATGCACGAGATATGTTTGTTGTGGTTTACAATGTTAATGTACAAAAAATCTAAGAAAGTCCCGTTCCAGAGTTGCAATTTTTTTTGCAACAACTTTTTATTTTTTTAGTGAAAAGGAAGAAGAGAGGAATGCAAAAAGCATATACAAACATATTACCATATCAACACTCCAATACATAATCAAGAATAGCTGCAATAAAAATTTCAAGTCTGGACCGGGACTAATTTAATTCATATGGCTTATGATGTTTTTGCTGTAAACAAATTTAATATGTTATTTGAAAATTAAATTGTTTAGTTAAAAGTTTCTTCCTGCAGTAACATCATAAGTCACATTTATTTTTAAAAACAGATATTTTCGCTTTGTTTCTATTGTCCAACGATATGTATGTGATATTATTCGTTTCAAAGTAGTTCTAAAAAGCGTTTACAGAATAATTTTATAAAATACCTATTTTTAATGTTTTTTTTAGCTTTAAAAGTCGATCTTTTAAAATAATTTTTTCATTAAATATTATAATAAGATTATAATATAATATGTACATACATACATATCGCACCTTGTCAACAAGAGGGAATTAACTCAAAATTTTAAAATGTGGTTAGATTACAAGAGAATTTGAAAATTCGAATCCATAGTAGTAATTAAATTCCATTTGAAAATATATTTGCATTAAAGGTATTCATTTCAATTTTTTTCTATTGGAAAAATGGAAAAATGTAATTTTTTGTACAATAAACACAGGAAAAAAAACTAAATTTTTCCAACCAAAAACAAACTGAAATTAATACCTTTATTGTTTTTATTTCAAAATGTTGGAATTTTTGGGAAAAAAATTTATGTTTTGAGTTAATACCATTTTTCTGAATTTTCTCGATATAAATAGTAAATCTTCCTGCAGTGTGTCTAATGCGTCTTGTTTTGTGTTTACATTCCCAGATCCTACTATGACTACCGGTGGTGACGCCTTAACTGAAAAACCAGCACTCCAAACCGATGGCCCAAATCCAGATGAAGTTTGTGTTGATGACGGTAATAACATATATATATTTTTTATGAATGTCAGATTTCATGCTTTATTTTTGAACAGAAGAAACTACTTCCGATGACATCGCTAATACTAACCAATCCTTGACAGCTTCTCCAGAAAATATATATCCTGGTAAGTACATACACAGATATTTACATACATTTATACACACATACATGTTATAATAACATTGTAATCATGATATAAATATAGAAGGTACTTCCATTCTCTCATTTTTTCTTGACATTCACCTTCTGACAAGGATAGGTATTCTGAAGTTTCCAATAAAATCGTGCTACCGTATTAATTTAATATTTCCCCTATGTTTCCTGTTTGTTTGAAAATTTAATTGAAAAATTATTTCAGATTTTTTTTTTATAAATTCAAACAATTAAAAAAAAAATTGTGATGATAAATGTTTTATTATCTTGAAAAGCAATGAAATGCATTGTAAATGTATTGTTGTGTTAAAGAAAGCGAAAATGAGCTGCATATTACAAACAGTGGACGTACAAAAAATCATTGTAAAAATATGAATTTGGCATTCTTTGAGTTCTCTACATTATCTGGTGTCCGCCAACAGTGTCTAAGAGCCTGAAAAATCTGTGAAATAGACTTGCCAAAATTATCCGATCGGGTATTTAATTAATTTTTGTTTTAAAACATGTTAAAATCAACAAGAAGCGAATTATATATGTAGATTAAACAAGATGTAATATCAATCAATATTTGCTAAATTTAATGAAAATTCATTGGCAACTAATCAAAATCATCAATCAATTTGGATGAAAATATAGTTAAAATATTTATTTTAGGCAGAAAATTTAAAAAGATGCTCCAAGTTATTACATAACCACTTTTTAAACTTCACAGATGTATAGTCATGTATATTACTTTATATATTTTCAAATTTTTGTTAAGATAATTACACATGTTTGTAAAAAATTTATAAGGGAAGGCTTATATTTTTTACGATATGGGAACATTTTTTTTATTTCTCTCAAAAAACAAACTTCAAAAATACTTATTTTTTAAAAACAAAGAGAGAATGGAAGTACCTTCTATATTTATATCATGATTGTAATAACATATTGATTCTTGTCTTTTATAATTTTTTTTTATTAATTTTCATATACATACATATGTACATAAATACTTTGAATGTTTAAAATGTCATATTTTATATTCCAACAGAAGAACCAAATTTTAGTGAAATAGGCTCTGCTACTCAGCCCCCGACAGCTGCTTTAGAAGAAGGAAATCCTAGCAACGAGGCCACTGAGCAATATCTCGGCAATAGTAAGTACAACTTACATATGTATATATGTATGTATGTATGTACATATATGTGTAAATATAAACAAATATATATGTTTGTATATAACGTTTTAACTTTCAGAAGGCGAATACGATAATCACAAACAAAATAGTCTCCCGACTTATTATCCAACAGTCGCACTCCATAATACAGTGCATAATAAGGTTGCTCCAGAAACCGACTACAATGGTAGACAAGACAATTACCACAAAGACAAACTGGATGTAGATCACTACCCAGTAAGATGTAAGTACATACGCTGCAGAAAGTGTCGAATAGTAAAATAGTAAATCTTCCTACAGTGTGTCTAATGCGTCTTGTTTTATGTTTACAGTCCCAGATCCTACTATAACTACCGGTGATGACGCCTTAACTGAAAAACCAGCACTCCAAACCGATGGCCCAAATCCAGATGAAGTTTGTGTTGATGACGGTAATAACATATATATATTTTTTATGAATGTCAGATTTCATGCTTTATTTTTGAACAGAAGAAACTACTTCCGATGACATCGCTAATACTAACCAATCCTTGACAGCTTCTCCAGAAAATATATATCCTGGTAAGTACATACACAGATATTTACATACATTTATACACACATACATGTTATAATAACATTGTAATAACATATTGATTCTATTGATCATCCCAACATCCCCTCAAACGATTTAAGTTATTTTCCAAATTGTCTTTGAAAACTTTTAGTTTTATGTATGAACGTCACGTTTGTTTTAATCGTGCAAGAATGTGTGCATGTGCAAGGATGTTTTGTGAAAAAAAAGATGAGTAAATCATCAAAAATGCACGAGATATGTTTGTTGTGGTTTACAATGTTAATGTACAAAAAATCTAAGAAAGTCCCGTTCCAGAGTTGCAATTTTTTTTGCAACAACTTTTTATTTTTTTAGTGAAAAGGAAGAAGAGAGGAATGCAAAAAGCATATACAAACATATTACCATATCAACACTCCAATACATAATCAAGAATAGCTGCAATAAAAATTTCAAGTCTGGACCGGGACTAATTTAATTCATATGTCTTATGATGTTTTTGCTGTAAACAAATTTAATATGTTATTTGAAAATTAAATTGTTTAGTTAAAAGTTTCTTCCTGCAGTAACATCATAAGTCACATTTATTTTTAAAAACAGATATTTTCGCTTTGTTTCTATTGTCCAACGATATGTATGTGATATTATTCGTTTCAAAGTAGTTCTAAAAAGCGTTTACAGAATAATTTTATAAAATACCTATTTTTAATGTTTTTTTTAGCTTTAAAAGTCGATCTTTTAAAATAATTTTTTCATTAAATATTATAATAAGATTATAATATAATATGTACATACATACATATCGCACCTTGTCAACAAGAGGGAATTAACTCAAAATTTTAAAATGTGGTTAGATTACAAGAGAATTTGAAAATTCGAATCCATAGTAGTAATTAAATTCCATTTGAAAATATATTTGCATTAAAGGTATTCATTTCAATTTTTTTCTATTGGAAAAATGGAAAAATGTAATTTTTTGTACAATAAACACAGGAAAAAAAACTAAATTTTTCCAACCAAAAACAAACTGAAATTAATACCTTTATTGTTTTTATTTCAAAATGTTGGAATTTTTGGGAAAAAAATTTATGTTTTGAGTTAATACCATTTTTCTGAATTTTCTCGATATAAATAGCAAATCTTCCTGCAGTGTGTCTAATGCGTCTTGTTTTATGTTTACATTCCCAGATCCTACTATAACTACCGGTGGTGACGCCTTAACTGAAAAACCAGCACTCCAAACCGATGGCCCAAATCCAGATGAAGTTTGTGTTGATGACGGTAATAACATATATATATTTTTTATGAATGTCAGATTTCATACTTTATTTTTGAACAGAAGAAACTACTTCCGATGACATCGCTAATACTAACCAATCCTTGACAGCTTCTCCAGAAAATATATATCCTGGTAAGTACATACACAGATATTTACATACATTTATACACACATACATGTTATAATAACATTGTAATAACATATTGATTCTATTGATCATCCCAACATCCCCTCAAACGATTTAAGTTATTTTCCAAATTGTCTTTGAAAACTTTTAGTTTTATGTATGAACGTCACGTTTGTTTTAATCGTGCAAGAATGTGTGAATGTGCAAGGATTTTTTGTGAAAAAAAAAGATGAGTAAATCATCAAAAATGCACGAGATATGATTGTTGTGGCTTACAATGTTATTGTACAAAAAATCTAAGAAAGTACCGTTCCAGACTTGAAATTTTTTTTGCAGCAACTTTTTATTTTTTTAGTGAAAAGGAAGAAGAGAGGAGTGCAAAAAGCATATACATACATATTACCATATCAACACTCTCATACATAATCAAGAATAGCTGCAATAAAAATTTCAAGTCTGCACCGGGACTAATTTAATTCATATGGCTTATGATGTTTTTGCTGTAAACAAATTTAATACGTTATTTGAAAATGAAATTGTTTAGTCAAAAGTTTCTTCCTGCAGTAGCATCATAAGTCACATTTATTTTTAAAAACAAATATTTTCGCTATGTTTCTATTGTCCAACGATATGTATGTGATATTATTCGTTTCAAAGTAGTTCTAAAAAACGTTTACAGAATAATTTTATGAAAGACCTATTTTTAATGTTTTTTTAGCTTTAGGTTAGGTTAGGTTAGGTTAGCAGGCTGCTGGTAAGGAAGGGTGAAATTTAGAGTCCAGCACACTTGGGTCCAATACAATGATCCCTTTGTGTTACCTGTTAATTGAAGAGAAGATAGTGAGAGAGGGTGATAGGGAAATGATAGTGATACAGAAGACAGGTGGTGAAGGAAGAGATAGAGGATAGATGAAGGCTTCATTCTTTTACAACTCTGCTCTTTGCACATTTTTGATAATGCAGTGTTGCAGCGCCATCTGGTGTCAAATGAGGCGCATTAGATTTTGAAGCTGTGTTTTAGTAGCCATTTTATTGATTATGTTACTTCGCCAATTATTCTGCTACACAACGAAGCAGGGCGCTCTGATGTACATTAGGATTATTATCTGATGAAGTCGGTATAGTTTTAAGTGACCAGTGCCTTATGCCTGCATCACTAGAACTTTTCCCATAATAACTGATACAAAGGACACTAATGCACATCAGACAAATGCGGGGTGTTGTTATTTTTAGTGACTGTCGGAGACCGGGCTCGAATCCAGGCTGCAGGTTTTTGTAATCAACGTGCTAACTACTTCAGCCAACGCCACCCTCTTTTTTTTTAGCTTTAAAAGTCGAACTTTTAAAATAATTTTTTCATTAAATATTATAATAAGATTATAATATATACATACATACATACATATGTGTGAACGTAGTATTTTTAAGTTTGAAATAAATTAATTTTTTTTGTCAACAGAAGAAAACTTTAATGAGCAAGTTACATTTACTAATAAGCCCCCGACTGGAGACCGTGACGGCCAAGAGCTTAGTAGCAGTAAGTACACTTTTGCAATCATTTTATATATTTTATGTTCTCATTCTCAATTCTCGAAAGCTATTGCAACTGTAAATAATGACGAGTTAGAGATATACACACCAACATCAACTACCTCAGCACCCGAAGCCGAAGGTGCAGGTCTACCCCAAACTTGTGAAGAGAATGGTAATATCATATGCCTTTCAAATATTTTTTATTAATTTACATACATCCATACCTATGTGTATATATGTATGTATATGTTACATATGTGTGTATGTATGTATGTGTATTAGAGTGGGTAATTTTTTTTTGTCTACAGGTTTCTAGCAAAAATGAAATCTACACAAATTTCTACACAAAACCCTAAGAAACTAGGGGTCTATAATCAAAATCTAGCTCCCGCCGAGAGGCATCAAAATTCAAGCTATTTTAAAATTTTATTTTTTATTTTCAGAATCGGATAGTCCTCCTGCTGAAGGCGACTTAACGGTAGAAACTCCAAACCAACCTCCTCATGTCAATGGTCATGAAATAAGTGAGAAATCCTCCACAGTTGCTCCCGAATTCACATACGAAAATAAAGACAGTTCCGGATACGGTGTAGCTGCATCAATTTCTCCTAATGCCGTTCCATTAGACCAAACGATGACATTTGCTCCAAACACATACAATTCCGGATACGGTGTGCACAATTGTAAGTATTGTATACATACATACATACGCACTTATTATCCCTTTGAGGTCTTAATGCATTCGCCTACATGCATGTATACATATATCGACATATATTTTATGTCTACATTTTAACAATTTCTTTTTTAATAGCTGCATCAATTTCTCTAAATGCCGTTCCATTAGGCCATACCTCGACAGTTGTTCCAAAAAGCAAACTCCATTCTCATTTCAATGATCATAAGAAATCCTCCACAGTTGCTACCGGATCTATATACAATTCTGGAAACGGTGTAGAAAATTGTAAGTACTGTATACATACATACATACGCATTTATTATCCCTTTGAGGTCTTAATGCATTCGCCTACATGCATGTATACATATATCGACATTAGAGCGTCTCGCCCAACAGGCAACAAAAAAAAAGTTCCCCGTACACCAGCGAATATAAAATATTGTTCCAAGGACATTTCAAAAAAATTTTTTTTTGCCGAACGTATGGGTTGCCTTTTTAGTTTTTTCGTTATATCTTTCTTACAGTCTGATCTTAAAGTTTGATATAGTGATTTTTTTTTGTCTCAGGAAGGCCAATAGCTTTGCTCTTAGGTCCATTGACCTCAAGTGTACCGTTCTAGTACTTACCCCCCAAATCTCATTTTCTACCACCCTAATATTAGAAATTTATAGCTCGCAAAAAATCATAAAACTTTTGCTAAAAAATTATTTTGATAATTACAGCACAACTATTTAAAAAATGCTTTTATAAATTCATTGTTGCAGACCTTAGGGGCCACCTTTTTAAATTTTTCTAGCTTCATTCAGATATTAAACTATTAATATATCGATGAGTTTGTCTGTGGCAGACCAATTTTTGTTTAATTAAAAAGTCTTTGACCTCAAGTAACCTTTACATCATACCTCAAATTATACAACAAGGAATAAGCAACAAAAATTAGCAGCAAAAATATTGGCCTCCCTGAGACAAACAAATTCACTATATCAAACTTTAAGATCGGACTGTAAATATGGAAGATAAAAACTAAAAAGGCATCCCCTACGTTCGGCAAAAAAAGGTTTTTTTTGAAATGTCCTTGGAACAATACTTTAATACAAAATATTCTAAAACAAACGCTTATCAACACTTTTGGCAAGCTATTTGTTTCAGTTGTTTGTCTTGTTTCTCCTTGAAGATCTTAGTACGTAACAGTTCAAAATCAACGATTTATGGCCACTTAAAACATTATTTCTGCATGTAAATGCTTTAGGTTTTCTTCAGTTTTTTGTTTCTCCTATAAAATATCGAAAATTCGAGTTCCTTTCCTTTCCTATATTAAGCCATCGATATATATGTATATATTGAGTGAAAGTTTTGACCAATTCCTTTTCCAACAGCTGGATCAACTTCTCCCAATGACATCTCACTTGGCCAAGCCTCGACAGCAGCTGCAGATAATAAAGGTATGTATATACTTATGTGTGTATATGTTAATACATGTTTGCCATTTTGATATTAAAATGTGAAAGCTTGTATGTTTGGATGGGATTGAAGGGATTTATTTTGGTACACGGGCTGTTTATATGCTGGATTGAGATAAATGATACTTTTTATCAAGACAATAGTACAGTTTAACCTATTATGGGGCCGTATTGTTCTTAGAAACTCCAAAGCGTAATTGCACATTTGTGAAAGCAAAAAAAAATTTTAAGATTTTGAACATGAATTAGCCCTTTACTGGCCAATAATCCTACTCATATTACAAATATAATGTGTTCGTGCCTGCGCCCGTGTCCGATGCCAAGGTACCAAGCCGTCCAACTCATGCCGATGATAATAACATATACCATTTAAATATTTTTTATGGATGTATAAAATTTTATGTTTTATTTTGCAACAGATGAAATATACATATGTTCATATTTATATATGTATATATACATATATGTTTATAGGTCCATACATATACATATGTATATGTGCATATATGCATATATTATCAATTATTTATATAATGTACAGATACTAACGGTATCGTGGTTGATGTGCTTCGACTTCGGCTATGACTTTTTTGTAATAGATTAAAGATCGTCGCAAGGATTTTCTCCTTAATCTAGGGCAAAAATATCGTAGTTGAAGTTTAAATGTGCCAACTACGATATGTCCCATTATATGCATACATATTACTTATAAATTTATATATACGTCTTCATTTTAATTTTCAGTGGTAGTTGGTGAACCATGTGTGGTTAGCAAGCCTCATATGAAACACGGTTCTGCTTGTTCAAAATATATTGTATGTGATGCTGGAGTGTATAAGGAGATGGAATGCTCTGGTAACTTATTATTCAATGAATCTAAGCAACAGTGCGATTGGCCATATAATGTGGAATGTAAGAACTAGGATTAACTTCTGAATTTTTGAATCTAGTTGCACTCTTTGTTTGTCAGTTTGCCTTTAAGTTGCTTACTTTTTGACAAGAGTTGTTGTATCCTTATTAAAAACATATACATACATATATCACTAAATTTTGTATAACAGTTATGTAACTAAAATAAAATTTTTTTGCAAATTTTGCATCTAGAAAAAATGTTTGGTTTTATTTTAAAAAGCTTATGGTCAAAGACTCAGTTTAATGGCCAGGAGAAAAAAAACGCACGCAAATAGGGACAATCTGCTATCTTTGCACAAAAATCATTGAGAATGAATTTAGGCGACTCAATGAAAAGTCATTTTAAAAAAGCTAATTCGACAAGTCAAATTATGGGGAAGTAATATGCAAGAAAGTGACCGATAGATTCAGTACAAGTCCTTTTTACGCTAGCAAAAACTATAAGAAAAAATGTTGCACTGTTCCTTACATAGCGTCTACAACTGCGATTAACCCTGATATAATATGTGAGAGAACGTCGGCAGAATAACAAAAATAAAATGCCGATATTTCTCTTCATCTCATACAACAGGACAACGTAATTTTACTTTTCTTATAACATTTCGCTTTATGCAAATTGTCATCGAGCTAACATGTATAAATTTTATAAAATTATTTATTTTGTTTTCACTTTTTCACACAAACTTTAATTTATAAATCAATTAAACACATTTAAACATATAAAATCCCAGAAATTTTGTCCAAAACATTTATTTATTTATTGTAACATACTATACAAAGTAAATTTGCATAGTATGGTTTTGCACGAATATGGGCGGAGTAACTAGACCATATGCCTAAGACGCACAACCTATGCCTTCACATAGGAAGTAGCAACGTGGTTGTTAAAGAAATTCCACAAAAAACCGCAAGATTATACGGTTATCCGTGGCAGATCAGTCAACCAGTGCAAGCGAGACGAAAAACTCTCGAAGTCCTAACAACACACATAAGCTTGACCGCACTTAAGAAATAATTACGATGACGCGAAATGATGTTCTTCGACCCAGAGCTGCTTAACGACTGTTGTCCAAAACATTGTTTTTCATTTATTTTAATAAACACTCACACATGCATACTAATTTATTTTCATGTACGTGTAGTTTTTTGACAGTTCATCTCATAAGATTGTTGTTATAGGATTTCTTATAACAACGCTCTTATAAAAAATCTTATAAGATTGAGATAACACTAATTTGAAGCATGTAGACTTCATTTTACAATCGTTTTCATCTAAAATCGGATGCAAGAACACATACTATTAATTTTTATTTTCTAAATTTCAACTTCAACAGGCGTAGGATGTGTTTTAACATCCGAACTCACAAGAAAAAATGTGAAAACGATGTGAAAGCCAGAACACATACAATTATGTTAGGTGGAGACCCTTTGTTAGTCTAGTAGAAAATCTTCATAGTCGAAGTTGAAATACGACACTCGTAATTGGCTGCACTGATCCAGATAAAATAACATTCAGTTTCAATATAAGACCATGTGGACAATTTTAGAACTTTGCTAGAACTCTTGGATCAACTTAGATAAAAACAAATAGTATCATTAATGGTACATATGTGCATATTATGTATGTTTGTATATAAATATAATATACAAATCGGATTCGAAAAAAACACGGAATTTTCAAGCCCCTTAGGTCTATTATGAATTTCAGTCGATTCAATGAATTTCATAACTTAAATGTAAAATCTAATCTAGTGTATTTATCTACATATATATAAACATATGCATATGTACACACAAATCTATGTACATATGTATGTATATATATGTTGGGTGTGTTTGTTCATAACGTCTGATATGTAGAACTATAACAGCTGTAGATCTGATGTTTTCAATACAGGTTCGGGTTTTTGACCCAACAAGTGGCCACTATGTGAAATAATATTGTAGTTGAAACAAGTAAGAGTGCTGCTATATATACTCGCCTGTTCCGAATCTTATATGTTCTTCACTGAAGTACGTATGGAGTATATGTATATGAACAACATATCGTTCCTTTATTGTAACGTAATCGTAGCTCAAAAAACTAGTTCACCAGAAAACGAGTTTAAAGTTTTCAATTTACACACAACTTCATGGAAAAAGAAAATTTTATTTTTCTCTCAAGAGCTGAGTAAACAAGATATTTGTATGAAATTTCAAATTATTTACACAGCGTAAATAACGATATGAGGATTAATTCTGCATCACTAACTCGGAAACTTAATTTTTTGAGATATGACTACGTTGCAATGAAGGAGCGATACAAACATACATACGAGGGCGGCTCGGAAACTTCTTAGCCTAGCACAAAAAGCGCGGTATAAACAGAAAAAAGTTAAGTGTTTTGGAAACTTCCATCTCTGCATGAACACATGTTAAATTTTGTTTCGATCTGGGAACTCCTTCATATAGAAACAGGTGTTCACAAAAGACGCATCCGCGATTTTTTAACAATGGAAAAATTAGAAATGCGTGGTGTCATTAAATATTTACATAAAAAAGGTTTATCGGGACAAGAAATTCATAATGATATGGTAAATGTGTTAGGTGAAAGTGCTCCTTCATATGCAACAGTAAAAAATTGGGGTGCTGAATTTAAACGTGGTCGTACAAGCATTGAAGATGAACCACGTAGTGGACGTCCAAAAACAGCAACAACAACAGAAGTTGTAGCCAAAGTGCATGATATGGTATTAAATGATCGACGAATAAAAGTGCGTGAAATAGCTAATATCATGGGCATCTCAAATGATCGAGTCCATTTAATTTTGCACGAAGAACTACAGATGAAAAAGCTTTCTGCAAGATGGGTGCCGCATTTGTTAACAGTCGACCAAAAACGCATAAGAATGAACATTTCTCAAGCTTGTTTGGATCGTTTTAAGCGAAATAAAATGGATTTTAAGCGTCGTTTCATAACTGTTGATGAGACATGGATCCACCACTATACTCCAGAGACAAAAAAACAATCCAAACAATGGACTGATGCTGGAGGAAGTGCCCCAAAGAAGGCAAAAACAATTCAATCGGCTGGTAAGGTTATGGCAACGGTTTTTTGGGACTTCAAAGGTATTTTATTGATTGACTATCTGCAAAAGGGTAAAACAATAAATTCAGAGTACTATTGCAACCTTTTGGATCAATTAAATGTACAAATTCGAGAAAAACGTCCTGGCTTACAACACAAAAAAATTATTTTTCATCAAGACAACGCACCAGCGCACAAGAGTGTTTTAACAATGGCTAAAATCAACGAATTAAAGTACGAGTTGTACGAGGTGGGTGGTCAACCTTATTCTCCTGATTTGGCTCCCAGTGACTTTTACCTGTTCCCAAATCTAAAAAAATTCCTTGCTGGCAAGCGTTTTACCTCAAATGAAGATGCAATTACAGTTGTAAGCCACTATTTTGAAGACCTTGAGGAAAACTATTTTAATCAAGGGATAGAATTGCTAGAAAAGCGTTGGACTAAGTGTATTGAAGTTTCAGGAGATTATATTGAAAAATAAAAATATTTTTGAAAAACTAACTATTCTCTTTCATTGATAGGCTAAGAAGTTTCCGAACCGCCCTCGTACATACATACATATATAGGTAAAAAATACATGATTTAGTTATTATTCTAGTGCAATTTATAGTAAGTGACCTATGGGTATTTTTCAATGCAAGAATTGGATTTATAGATTTTATTTTCGACATGATCAATAGTTAAATATTTTATTCTGCACTTTGTATTTAAGATTATTTTCACATTCTTAATATTTTTCCTTTTTAAAATGCATGAGGAGAAATTAACTAGATATGATTTTAATGCGAATTTAATCACCCACATCTAACGCAACCTGAATCTGTATATACATATGTATATTGTACATACATATTAAAATTAAAAATTTTCCAAGTCCTTGGCATGTTGATCCTGACACTGAAAACTGAATTACATAACTATTGATAATGGGACTTAAACAAAATTTCTATTTTAAAACATCTGCTAGCAACCTAAACTAATTAGTAATTACACACCAGCATTTGTGCATAATACATAACCTGACCAGACATCCCGCTTTAGGCGGGATTATCCCGCTTTTCTGAGGTTGATCCCGCCTTGAATTTTTATCCCGCTTTATCCCGCTTTTTAGAGTTTTGAAATTTCTTATCTCTTAATATATTTTTATTAATATGTAACTGATAAAAATTTATTCCAAATATTTTTTAGTGTAGTTATTGTTTATTTTTTTTGGATCTGGCAGCTCCTCAAATGAAAAAAATAAAAATACAAACGTACACACTCAAAGATCCTTTTGTTACAGTGCTTTATATGTGCAGACATTCTGCTGCTTTAGGAATTTATTACCAAGAGGGCTTATTAGGAGAATAACAACTGACATTCACCAAACTGTCAATAATAAAATAAAAAGTTCTTGCTTATTTTTTTATAAAGAGTTTGACACATTGGTGTAGTCAGTTGATGATAATATGGACTAACAAGGCCACTTGCTATCATTCGCCTTAAGTTTTTGTACATTGTTTTATATAAAAATCGTATTTTGTTTTGTAAATGAAGTCAAAAAATCTTTAATTTTATTTATTTTACGTTACTAAATAAAAATTTTTGTTAATAAAAAGTTTTGTTTATTTAAAATCAATTCTTTTGAGTTAAAAACTGTGTTTCCTAAGTACATACGAAACTTTTTATGTGCGTATTACACATCCCGCTTTCAAATAGTTGTTTATTTAAAAATCCCGCTTTTTGGCCTATTTTCGTCAAAATCCCGCTTTTTGAACGATCGTGTCCCGCTTTTTGTAAAAAGCTTCTGGTCACGTTAATAATACACAACATATCACAAAAATAAATAGTTTTATATAAATTCTTTTATATAACAAAAACTTTTTAAATTTTCCTACTCTGGAACTATATATGTATATATTTTTTTTATTTTTCTGATTTTTATTGCAAAAGTCTTTTTTTCTTCTTTAATATAGAAAATATGTAATTAATTTACAAAGAAAAAATTTAGTTTTATTTAGTTACTTTTATGTATCAAATAAAGTTTAAGGTTTTTGTTTTGTATGCCGAACTTTTCTTTCTAAAACGTCAATTATTTTTAATTTCTAAAGAAAAAGGAAAAATTAAATTGATCTGGTTACTTTTATACAATAAACAAAAAAATAAAATTTCCAACCTTGCAATCATCGTTTTAGTTTTTTTCTGATATCTTTTAGCAAAAAAATATTTCTCTGTAACGCCTCTTCTCAAAATGTTGAATTAAAACCTAAGAGGGACTTTAATGGTAAGTTTTGTGTGAAGAACTGTCACGTTAACTCTTAATCGTGCACTGTGAAAAGGGACAAAAAAAAATTAAATTTTCCAAACATGGATTTTTGTTTTAATCACAAAAAATAAAAAATAAACAAAAATTGTAACTAATTAATGTAATGTAATTGTTACTTTTATTTGGCAAAAAAAGTTTAAACTTTCCAGCTCTGAAACAGTATTTTCGATTCTGCTGATTTTTAATACCAATCTATTTCGGACCATTACTGATACACCAGTTTAAGTCTCTAGCTTTTCTGGGAACTTGGGAAAGCCGATTTCACGTACAGACAGACGGACATCGCTTATTCGTCTTCCTTATTCATAAGGACCAATATATATGTATATACAGTGCTGGGCTTAAGTATAGGCACAAACTGCACATTGAAACCAAATGTAAATTTTTATTCCGAAAAACAAAATATTTTTTTACGAATATATAATGGGTAGTATGAAAAAAAAACATTATTTGCTTTTTACTTAAAAATTTGTTGAAAAAAAAACAAAAAACACATAAATATAATAATAAAATCAAATACTTTTTTTATTCATACTACCCAATTGCTATTAAAAAAATTATATTTAAGAAACAAATATAACTGTCCGATTTTTCGACGACTTTTCGAGTCTCAAATAACGGTTTTTTAAATTTTATCTGTCAGATGACTATGATTATGGGAAATTATTTTTCTTAATAAGTTATTACAAAGCATACTTTTGGGATTAACAGTAAACATATTCACCACAGCAGGCTACCAACAAGCCGCATTAAAAAGTCGGCGGCAGCGGCTTAAGCAAAAAATAGTCGGCGGCTCACCCATAGTTATACTACTTGAATTTCGAGTATTGTGTATAGAATGGAGGAAAGTTGTTTCTTGTTTCGCACTTGCTCCTTCCCTTCATAGCCTTCAACGAAAAAACATAATTTGCATTTTGTGGCTTATTCACTTAATTTTTTTCCTCTTCAAACAATATTCATTTTGCAACAATGTAAGTGAAACTTAAAATAATTAATTTAAACACAATCCGCATGATACAAGCTCATGTGATTTTGGTAGCAAGGCTTGTGTGTGTGTGTGTGTGTGTGTGCGTGTCGTATTAGCTGCTTTTTTTAATAGAGCACTAATTAATGCACACATACTCTTGTATTTCATAATTTAATAAATTTTTTTTTTGCATGTGTTAAAGTTTTCAATTTAATTAAAGTTTGTGAGCGCATAACTAATGTTATTAACAGTATGATGATGTATAACATTAACATACAAGCACACACTCACCACTTACAAGCATTTACATACATATATGTATGTATGTACACACGTGTGTTCACTAACATGCACTTGTGTGCAGTGCTGCCAGAATGATGATTTTATCATATTTTTGATGATTTTTGGACCAAAATATGATTTTAAGATTTTTTTCTCGAATGATGATTTTTAATTTTGCAAATTATGATTTTTACTTTCAATACATATTTATGTTAGACCGTCTCAGTTTTTATACTTTTTTCGAAATTTCTTGATGAACATCAATTTTCTTAATCAACTCAAAAAACCATAAATTTTGATGTATAACAATTAAATATTGATGAACCGGAAGTGCTCTCTCAAATCGTTTTTTTTTGTCTTGAAAAATTTCTTTTTCCAAAAAATTAAAAAATCTTGCTTTAGTAATTTGCCCCTAACTCATGCAGTTCTTAACGGATTTGAACCTAATTACATGCATTAGAAAGCTTATTAAATTTCCTACATAGTTTTTAAAGCAACGTTGCTATTTTGTTCGATGGTTTTTTATTCATAGCATTACCAATTCAGATTCTCAAATACGAACTTATAATTTTTTTTTAATTTTTGCTTACCTTTTCTTATATAAAAATTTAACGAGACAAAATTTTTATATTCTATAAATGCAGTATGGTAGGAAATTTTAAGATAAAGATTTTGGTGTAAATAACAGTAGCATTTTATTAATAAAAGTTTCAGTTTTAGGCGAAATGCCGATATGACTAAAGTTTTTTATTTGTCAATTTACTTCCGGTTCATCAATATTTAATTGTTATACACCAAAATTCATGGTTTTTTGAGTTGATTAAGAAAATTGATGTTCATCAAGGAATTTCGAAAAAAAAAATAATACATTGTATGCATGTACAATTTTTTTTGTTGTTCTACAAAGCTATACCCAGCTAAAATATTCGTCTACAGGTTGGTAAGGGGGAGAGAGCACAAGTCGCCAAGGAAAAGCAACTTGCATATAAAACAACTATACATACTTTATATTATAAGAATATTAGCAATGTCGAATACTTTTTGGTTTGAATTTCTTAACTAATTTTTTATTTAATGCACTTTTTATATTAGTTACTTCAATGAACTAATGGTTTTTATTGAATACAATTTGAAAGTTCTTTTTGTAATATAAGATAGTAAATACTTTTTTTTATTGATGAAAACAAAATAACGTTGGTGTATGTCGAATAGTTTTTTTGTCCACTGTAAATATGTCAATTATTACTTTCTTTATTGGAAAAAATTTGACTTGTTATGATTTTTTTCTTCAAAATATGATTTTCTTTCCGACAAAAGATGATTTTCTTCGCAAAACTTCTGGCAGCCCTGCTTGTGTGTCGTACTCCGAACACTTGTTGTTTGTTACTTATACGTCACCTAGGTATTATAATTACTTTATAATTATTATTATTATTATTATTTCGAGATTTTCTCTATGTTAAAAGTTTTAATTAATTTATATGTTATGAGCTTTTTATAATTATTCATTGCACTTAATTATTATGAAATAATATGAATGTATTTGTCTGTCAATATGGCGGTTTTAATTTATCAACATCATGATAACTTTCTTTAATTTTAGCCTGATAATTCGGATTTTGGCTGAGCTGATTCACAATTTGCTTGTTGTTTGTCTTCGTTTTAAATGTCAGGAAATAAAATATATATATATATATACCTACACATATCGCTTATTTACTCAAAGAATGTGGAATCGCGAAAAATAGAATTTTGGAGTTAGTACTGCAGAAGTAATCCTCATATCATTTTTCATATTGTATACAAATTTCATACAAATATCTGGTTTACTCAACTCTTGAGAGAAAACTAAAATTTAATTTTTCCATTAAGTTGTGTGTAAATTGAAAACTAGAAACTTGTTTTCTGGCTCAATGTTTTTGTTTTTGAGTTACAGCGTTGATTGCGTAAATGAGCAATATGTTTGTATGAATGTGCATTTTTTTAAAGTTTTACTTCTAGATATTAGAATTATTTTATGCATCATTTCAAAATTTAAAAATGTAGATTAAATTTTTTGTGAAAATGATTAAAAGAAAATAATTCAAAATAAGCTTTTAGTAGTTTTCTAACCCAAAAAAAGCGCAAGATATGATTCATTGTGCTCAGCACATCGACTACAAAACAGAAGGTTTTGGGTTTGAGTCCTGTCTCCGACAGTCGTTAAATTACAACATGACGCATTTTTCTGATGTGCATTAGTGTCCCTTTGCATCAGCTGTTGTTGTGTAAAAAAGGCATATACACTGGTCACTGAGCTTACAGCGGCCTTTAGCGCATGGTTGGTTGGTTGGTTGGTTGGCTGGTTTGCGTGGCTGCCCACTACACGCAGGCATTCAAGTAGAATCTGGATGATTCCTTTTTGAAGGGACTCATCGGTGTCAACCTATGTTGAACCGTATCTAAGTATTCTGATGATTCTGATTAGCGCATACTAATCCTTATGTAATATCATAGTGCCCTCCTCGGTATTGTGTAGCAGAATCATCGGCGAAGTACAATTACAAATAAAATGGCTACTTAAATACAGTTTCGAATATTAAATATCACCAGAGGTGCAGAATGCAGCTTTCTTCTATCTCTTCCTTTAACACCTTTCTTTTCTATCACTATCCCTTTCCCTAGGAAATTAACACTTTGCAATAGTAGTACGCATTCATTGCCCGAGCTTTACTTCTCTTTATTAAAAAAAAATATGATAGCAAGAAAATCTCACGTGGTGAAAACGCAACCCACAAGACCTTATTTAGAATAGATTAATAATAAATATATACAAAAAAAGTAAATAAAATAATAATTAAGAAAAAAAATTAATATGCACCAAACACCACATAACAACACTTTGTCCTTTGTTTTGGAAAAAATCTTTAAAAATTTTTTAAATTGTTAAAATCTGATTACAGCATTAAGAACTATACATAATTTTTTAAGTTTTGATATCTGCGGGGTGTGTGTGTGAACCATTTTATTTTAAACTTGTAAAATTAATGGACCTGCAAGTAAAAACTCCTATTACTAAACTCCTTCTCTTAACAATGATCATGGCCAGCATGGCGTATACTTAATATTTAGTAATAAATGTGCATCAGGCGTATACTTAATATTTAGTAATAAATGTGCATCATTTTTTAATAACTTGGGGAAAAGAATACATTGTGCATGTGACTTATACTTCTTCCTAAAATTATAAAATTGTTGACTATAGATATTTGAAAACACATAAAAAAATCAAAAATATTAAATTTTGAAAAATTTTGTCCATAGCGGGCATCCTTGGTCTCAGGATAATTGAATGCTTTGGCAAATAAATAAGGATCTCATATTCAGAAGGGCCCTGCTCAAACAAAAATATAAAAATTCAGCCATTTACTTACTCTCGATTCACTCCTGTGGATATACTTACTTATATTAAATTTTACTTTTCTTTTACATATATGTATATGTATGAAAAAAGTGAAGGCGCTTTTCGAAAATTCAAATTATTTTTTTCCGTTTACAAATTCAAAGTTGAATATTTTTCCACTCAGAGACATAATTTTAAATGAAAGAATTTTTTTAGCTTGTTTGAATTTTGTTTTTTTTTTACCAAAAAAAAATACCCATTAAAAGTTTTAAAAATCTGTTGATATTTGCCTCCGGTATGTGGAAAATCCTGCACCCAAAATTCTGCTATATCCATGCGATAAAATCCGTTTATATATGGGGCAATCTGTTTGAAAATTGGTATTCTATTTACAAAATATTTTTATTCTGCACCATTGTGCAATATAAGCTGCAGATAGACATATTGTTAAAATGCTTATGTAGTGTGGAAACAATGAACAATTAGTTATTTAATAGAGATTATGACAAATGCGATTAAAAACACAATGTCTAATTAGATGCTGCGTTGTTTGAAATAAATATTTATAAGGGCATAAATAACAATAAGATTTTAATTTAAACGTAAATGAGAAGTATGTATATTTAAATTAACATAAATTGCAAAGACTAATTAAAGCTGATACATATGCTTACATATATATGTATATAGATATGTATGTATGTGCGTATGTGCATACGTACATGCATGCAAGTACGATAAACCTTTTAAATCATCAATTAAAATTTTATTAATCGAACAATAAATTCCCAAATTTATATTTTAGTTATTCAGTAAACTAATTTTTTATTAAAAATACATTAAAATTGATTATTGAGGGATTTTTTTATGAGCATTTCACTGTTGCTAAGGCAGATCAGGAGGAACCTTTACCCAAAAATTTTCTTAATCGAAGAATAAATTCAAGATTGTTGTTAAATTGATAATTGATAGAAAAAGCTGCAAAATTTTAATCTGATTGCTTCACTCGCCAAGAATCTTGTTATGAGCAACATATTTTTTTTGAAGTGATAAAAAAATAATATATGTATATGTTGATGAATTTGTGTCTCTTATCTTCACTTATTCAACTTACGTTCTTTTCACAATGTATGTTTAAGAGTTAACGTGAACTTTAACTGACAGTTGTTCATACAAAACTTGCCGTTAAAGTCCCTGTTAGCTTTTAATTGTACATTGTGAAAAGGCCCGTAACGGACCTTACAAGCTTTCTTCATACCTCTATTATAAAAATAATCTCAATTTTTTATTTTTATTTACCAAGTGTCAAAATGAATACAAATTCAAAACAGTTTCAGCTTCTTTGTTGTTGGTTAAGTATGTCGACACGCAGTTCATTGTTGTTTAAGCAGCAAAAGACATGCTTAACCAACAGCAAATAAACTTGTTAAAGTTAAATTTTATTAGAAGATTTTCATCTTTTGCACACAGAAAAACAATGTGAATATAAAATCTCTGTATGATATTTATTTAGTGGCTATCTAAAAAATATTTAAGGTTGATGTGGTTGCAGCAGTAAGCACGTTGACTACTACGTCATAAGTTTGAGTTCATATCTGTGTATAATAATGACTTGAGGGCCAGACGCACCTCTTAAAATAAAACTTATCGCTATGAAAATTTTTTATATTTTTTTTTTTACATAAAACTGACCCGATTGGGGAGAGAGAATATAACAAATCAAAAAAAACTTTAACGGCCACTTAATATATATATGTATATATACATAGATATATAATTCTCATTTCATGGTATTTGTAATTCAACTCCTCCGAAACGGCTTATACGATTTTTATGAAATTTTATATGTGCATTCGGTAGGTATGAGAATACAGAATTTTATGATATTAATGTTTAAATATGATTTCTGTCATGTGGCTGCCACGGCTAGCATGTAAAAGGCGCAATCTGGAACACCAATTTTCAACAAATTTTCGCAGCATTTGCGGCCGTATTTCGCCGATAACTCTTCGAATTCCAGGTGCTCAATTATTTGTGGTTTATCAACGTAAATAAGTGACTTAGCATAACCCCAAATAAAATAATCCAATGGGGTTAAATCACACGATCTTGGTGGCCAATTAATTGGGCCATTACGTGAAACAATTTTTTCATCAAAAGTCTCTTTGAGTAAATCAATTGTAACGCCGGCTGTATGGCATGTGGCTTCATCCTGTTTCAATCACATATCAGCAATTGAACTTAACTTAACTTAAATTTTAACAATTCCCACACGCAAAGAAAATATTTGGTTGTAAAATGGTTGAGAAAACAATATTATGTTCTCTGAAACAAATGTGTAGTCGTTGAAAACAAGTTATTGTTATTTTAAACATTAATTTCGTTACGATAAAAAGAGTAATGTTTGCATTCAATAATTATATTATTATATTCATAGAAAGTGCGATATGGTTAGAGTTTAACAATGTAGTTTTGTTAAAAATTTATTACTACAATATAATTTGTATTATTGTGTAAAAATAGTATGATGTAAATAACAATATAATGTTATCCAAAACCATACTATGTTAAGTTTTAAAAAAAAAATTTTCAGAAACACCTTCTGTCAGTTCAGTGTTTTGTTTGTTTCGGTAGTGCACGCGTGGTGTTAAATAAATAAAAAAAGTATAAACAAAAGGGTAGATAAATAAAAATAATATGTACATATATATTTATGTATATCTCTTTATACAGATGTGTTTGTATTTCGTGTATATACATAAGTATATGAAAGCATACATTTCTATACATACAAACATACATTTTATTTCAACAATATTAATTTATTTTTATTTCGGATTTACCGCACAGCTGTTTTGAACAAAAGATTTGCCAATAAATATATGATTAAAAAAAAAAATTATTATTATATAAAATAATAATATGGTCGTATTTAACAATATAATTATAATATTAGAACATGGTATCGTAAGTCTCAATTATATTTTAGTCACATCTAACAATAGTGTTGTCTTATTTACAATAATAAGATTAGGTATAACAAAGTTAATTGATTTTGTAGATAATATTATTATTAACTCAGAAAATAATATTTTTTGAACTTTGCTTTTCCATTTACAATAATATGATTTGACTGCAACCATATAATTCAATCATAGTATGTTGCTGTTTGATTATGGTTACCTCAACCATATTTTTTCTTTGCGTGCATAAAAACACTAATTAATAACTTGACTGCACCTGGTCAAAAATACTTGTGTGGCAACACTCTATTCTTTAATAGCTGTTGTTGTTATTTACATTTATTTTCTTTTACATACTCTTACAACTACAATTTGAAGCTGAAAAAAAGTCAGCCAATATAGCTATGGTAAAGTAAGAAAACAAAAAAAAACATGTTGATTATTGAGTTCTTGTTTCAACTTTGTTATTTGTTGTTAGGCTTCTCATTTGTTTAAATGAAAGTTTATAACATAATAACTCTAGTTGTTCTAAGAAATTTGGGTAAAGGTTCCCTGATGATCTGCATTAGCAACAGAGAAATGCGCATAGGATCCAGCTAAAACCCTCAATAATCAATTTCAATGTATTTTTAATAAAAAATATTTTACTTAATAAGTAAAATAATAATTTGGGATTATTAGTGCGTTTAAAAATTTTAAACTTAAAAATTGCATTACTTTATTAAATACATGTATTACATTTATGTTTATTTTCAATTATCGCGGCTTTAAGCCTACGATTAATATTTTATATAAATAATATTTTATTTCATTTTTTATATATAATTTAATTTTAAATTCTTCAACAACAAACTTAATGGAAAATATAGTTGTGGAAAACTTATTGCATCCTTGAGTGCTTTGTGACTTGCCGCCGGCCAGTATTTCGTATTTTATACGAAACTAAATAAATATGTATAATAATATTGTGAAATGATTTAAATATTTGTGGCATTCGCGGTAAGTTACACTCACTGTGGCTGCATACAAAAAAAATAAAAATAAATTACTAAATGGTAACAATTCTGTGGCAATAAGGAAAAAATTCTTGAGTCATATGTATTTTACTGGTATGCGGGAGAGCAAGAGATGTTTGGGAAAACAACGTTCTACACACTATAACCAATGTATTCAATTTGAAATATTCCGTATAAAATTATAAGTCGAAAAAATATAAGCAGCAAGTTATGGCGCTAAAACTTTCTGAAAAATAGTAAATAATTTGTCCACAGGAACTTGTAAATATGAAGAATATAGAGTTGACATTAACTGTAAATTAGCTTATCTCGAATTAAGCACTTTTAACTATATGCCACAGAATGACCAATAACATGAATTACATATAATCATCTAGAATAAATAAAAGTATCAATTAAAATGATTGTTAAGATATAAATGAATAAATAAATTGTATAATGTACATATCGATGCTCACACGAAATTGAGTTTTTCAGTGATTCCAATACATTTATTGCAATAGTGTAAAAAATTTACAAGCAGTTGTACAAAACAGTTGTACTCTTTTTGTTATTATTTTTTTACCTTCTCCTGTAAAGTTACAATTATTGTAATTAGAGCATTTCTGCTTGTTAATAGCGATATGTATGTACATATGTATACGCATATAACGTAATATATAAATATAAAAGTATTGAATCTAATATTAAGATACGATTGCTCAAAAAATTCAAAAACGAACTGAAACAAGGGACATCAGAAAAAACTTGGCAGAGCTCTACTGTTGGAGGCATGACCGAAATTTTCTGGGAAGCTTTTAGTATTGGGAACTACTTATATAGTTTTTTTAACATGACACTATATGCTATATGAGCCAGGGATTGCCCTAACCTAACCTAAGCTTTTGAAGAAGGAAAATGCCATAATTTCTGAAGATACTCGTATAGTCAAACTACGATAATTTGTGCCCCGTTAATTCAAAAACACCAACAATTTTAAATAAACTGCTAGTTCCTGTATAAAAACTTTTTAACTTGTAAAAATTCCATGATTTTTTTTAATAGGACCAGGACTCAGAGAATAGCACCTACTCATGCAATGCATTGTGCTAGAATTAGGAAAATAGGTTATAGGGAAGGAAGATAGAGGGAGTAGTATCTGTGGACATTTGATTTAAGCTTCCTCACACTGGTAGTGACAGAAAAGACCTCAGCAGGTAGTTGATTCTACATACGAGCAGTGCGGTTAAAAAAGGAATTCTCTCTGTAATGCGTCGGGCAATTCATTGGCCAACTGACCACAAAGGGATGTACTCTAAATGAGGCACGTGTTGTGCATATAAATGTGCGGGTTTCAGGAATAAGTTCCCTAATTTCATTACAACACACTCCGTTATATTAACGATAGAACAATAATTTCGTCGATGCTCCAATGAATCAATAGAGTTGGATACCCTACTGTCACCGATGAGCTTCTTCGCCCTCTCCAGTACGCGGTCGAGCAGCCCCAAAATAGATTTTGAAGCGCCGGCCCATATCTGAGAGTTCTATTCGGTTGGATATAAGTGGCATAAATAGTAAGGAGATCAGATGGTGTGAAATATCATTTGCACCGTTTCAAAAAACCGAGGCACTTGAATGCTTCTTTTGAAATTTGAAAAATATGTTCAGTCCACCGAACATCACACTGTATTTTCAAGCCAAGAACATCAATAGCATCTGAATCCTGAAGATTTATACCCCCCCCCCCCCCCCCAAAGTTAGAGAGGCAAGTTCGGTCATGCGTCTATGTGTAACCATGTAACCAATATTGGGTCTTACGGGCGTTAAAGTCGACCCTGTTCTCATGACCCCATTCAGAAATTTTTACTAAATCATGATTTAAAGTCTCATTCTTTGTTTGTCGCATAGCTTCTACCTACGGCAGGCTAGGTCTATTGCTAAATGAGAAAGAATGGTAAATGCTGTTGTCGTCCGCGAAAAAATAGATAGGGTGGAACGTTTTACATAGAAGGTCATTTAGAAAAATAAGGAATAGAGTTGGTGAAAGAACGGAACCTTGCGGTACCCCTGAATTTAATGAGATCCCATCTCTAACAACTCTTATAGTGCGATTCCCGATGAAACTCGATAAGAATCTAGAGAAATTATCACCGACACCAAGGGCAATACATTTTGACAAAAATGGACCATGACACACTTTATCAAACGCCTTGGATATATCTAGAGCCACCAATATTGAAGTTGTGGAAACCCTTATAAATCGATTTTTTTAAAATAATTTTTAACCCCGTTCAACCGAAATCTTTTTATTTAAAAAACTATTCTAATTCGTAAAATTAAGTTGGTCCCTTCGATTGCGAATTACTGGGATTCTACTGTATATATTTAGTTGATACATGATAGCAAAATTTTTTCATTTCATACAGCAAATGTGTAAAGGCACCCTATTGTTTTCGCTGCGATGTCCGTCCGTTTGTCTGTCACAGGCTGTTTTCTCGAAAACCGTAAATGGAACTGAAATTTTCACAGAATACGTAAAACATTGGCCGCTACAACAACACATATATGATGGTTAAAAATTAAAGGCTGTTCAAAAGCGATCAACGAAAAATATTGAAATCTTGATGTAATATACAGACAATTAAATATTTATATATAAACATTAGAAATTTTCCAAGTTAGTATATTTTTAAGCAGACTACATCAAATAAGACTGAAATTTTAAAAATCAAAATTAAAGGGCATTCTCTCAGTTAATGTAATTTTGACCGTGCAATTTTGACAACTTGCTGTATCTTGAAATAGCGTGAGAGGCAAACTCTTGAAATTTCAAAAGTAAAAAAAAATCACAAATTTAAAAAAATGCCGCAACGAAAAATCGTCAAAAAGGAAAAAAGCGGTTAAATAGAAAATATCACCAGAAATAAATTAAATCGCTTAAATGCAAAAAGATCCCAAAAAAATTAAAAAAAAACAGCAAAACGAAAAAAGCGCTGAAACTAAAAATATGTATTGAAAAAAAAACATAAAAAATGGCCAAAAACCGAAATAATACGCAAAACATAAAAGAGCCTTCAATACCAAATAAATCCCCAAAAACTAAGAAAACACCCAAACTAAAAAGTTCGTGTAGTAAGAGTATTTCACACAAAAATCACAGGGGAGATGTGTAAAAATCTAGTAATGAAAATTTTTTTAAATTGGCTTATGGTAACTAAAATAAAATATATAAATTTTTGACTCTACTGTATTTAAAAATCTATGGAAAACTGCATGTATGGCAGTGGAATTATTAGTTGTGGGGGTTTGTGGAGAATTGCTCATATGCAAGTGGAAAACGTCAAGAAAAAATTTTGATAAAGCATGCGACTGTGGGGTTGCAAAATTGTTATTAAAATCTCCACCCGTAATAATTGGCATGAGATAGAGATTGTTACCCAATTGTCGTTTACCAGCTTCAGTGTAAGGCAACAGTACGTAATGAAGATATGTTATAATATAATACTATAAATTCTTCATAAAGACCGCTTTATATCTTTTGAACAAATATTTGACATTTAAAACGCTCTTTTATTTAAAAGCTTATATTTATTTTATATTTTTCAAGTTTTTAACAAAATTATCCCCACTGGCAACACTATTACACTTCACAAGCAATTTCTATTAAAATTAACATTGCTCCTGAAGGTATACTTAAAAATTCGGTTGAGTGTATTTCTATGCAGCTGTTAAGTTTCTTTGTACTTCTTGTTGTCCGTATGATTACACTAACACATTCACACCGATTTGATAACGCATCGCACATCTTACTCAAAATTTGTGATTGTAGTGTGAAAAAGATTTTTACCCCCTAGCGTATAGATGTTTACATATAATAATATAAAATAATTTTTTTTTAATTTTTTTTTCAGGCTGTCAAAGTACACATTTATGAAGTCAAGAAACACTTTTATTCAAAACCAGTTTGATCCTGCCTGAAAAAAATAACGAAAACTGACCTTTCCTTGCAAGTCTCTATCTAGGAAGTTGTGTTATTTGCGGGACTAGTCTGGTTTTTGTTTTCCAGGTCCTATATGTATTGTCATACTTTACTGAATTTAGTTTTAGCATATTAATTAATTTTTAATACTGAGGTTGTAGTTAAAAATAAAATAAGGCTCTTGTTGTTTCAGAATACTGACCTTACAACGCCAATTTAATAGAACTTGACACAGCAATCTGAGCTTCGTGTTACAAAGTTGCCAAGAAATCTAGTTCTTATATAAACTTATATAATTTTCTGTTAAGGTCATGTTATTCCTATTCACAATAAAGTATATAAATTATATTGGATTTTGTTAGTTTTTGTTTTAATTTAGCTTAGTAATTTTCATATAATTATGTACGTATGTACGAGTATAAATTAAAATTGTTTATGTTAACAAATTGAGGCCGGTTGGTTTTTTCTAAGGCATAACATATATTTTTTTTAAAGTTTTATAATTTTATTTTATTTTGTGAGATAAAATCAGTGTTAATAATACATATAACTACTATATACGCAGCAATATAGAATAATCGCTTAAGTCCACTAAAAAAAACTCTCTACCGCTCAGAGATTACAGGGCTTGTTTCTTCTATCGTGTGATCCTTTCTTGGACAACTGCAACATAACAAAACATCATACTAAAGCTCAATTTGCTCAAGTAGACCTAAAGTATTATTCAATATTGCCATAGATATATTACTGCTTCTTTTTATATTGTTTTAATTATCTATAAGTAAAAGGGGGTTTTGAATAAAATACATTTTTTGGTTTTCTTGTAGAAAATAAATTCAGTACATTCAAGTAAATATTTTTGTTTTGAACGAGTTATTTTTAGTTAGTAAGTTTTTTGGCAAATATTTTTTCTTTTCTATGTGGTATATGATATTGGAGGAGTCGCAGAACAAAACGTGTTTTTTTTTAATAGTTTTAGAAAATGTTTTTTTAAGTATTTGCATTAATTTGGCTAGATTCTATGGAAAAAATCTTACTTCCCTTCTCATAGAAAAATTTCGTCCTTAAAAAATTGACGCAGAACAAAACGTGCTTTTTTTCTTTTAATATATAATAATTTATTTTTGTTTGTTTCATTATACATAGAGATGGGAAAATGTTGAGATATTCTCAAATCACGCATAAGTGATAATGAGGAAAAAAAAAGCACTCACGCGCACATCTCTTATGTTTATTTTTTGCATTATTAACATTTCTTACTTTTATTACTTGTTTGATTTTTAAATGAAATAGTTGCATATGGTATACATACACACAGAAAAGTTTCAACTTAAAATTAACTTAAACAGGGTTAATCTAATCTTTTTCGGCAATGATTTTGCTTCATGTGTGTTTCATGTTAATCTAACATGATTTATAGTAATTGCCAAAGAAAATTTTTTCCTTTTGAAATAACTTTATTTCACGTTGATTTAACATGTACATGCTGTTAAAGTCAAAATGAATAATCATGTTGAATCAAAGTTATTTGAAGTTGGAACAACATAAATTTAATTTAATGTAGTAATTGTATTTTATTAATTATATAACTTGCGTGTGGTTGACATAGACAGCTACAACAACTTTAAATTTTCTTAAGATACAGACTAATATGTACCATATTGAATTAAATTTTAATTTAACACTATTTCATTGATCATTTAACATACAATTTATTTGAAAAGTTTTAGTTTTAGTTAAAAAAAAACAAAATGTTTTCACTTGAATAGTTTTAGTTAAAAAACAAAAAATAATAATAAATACTTTGACTTAACTCCAGGATTCGAACCTCCTATCCTTCGACTGCAGGACTAGTTAACTGCCTACCAGCCAGCAGCAGGTTGTCGGCTGTTTACAAACATAAATAAACAACAACAATACAAAAACAACCTACACAACTAAGCACAAAAGTCTATTGCAACTATGAACAAAGCAAATAAACACCAACACACTCAAACAACATATTATTTCTTGTAATATTAATGTGATTTGAATGAAGTTGAATGAAACTTTTTGCATGTTGATTTTACATTGGTATTTCCTTCTGTGTGTAGTTACATACATATTTGCAATAATTTGATTATTATCTGATATTTGAAAGTTATTAAATATAAAATAGAGCCTAAAAAATATAGTTTAAATATGGAAGAAATGCAAAACAAGGTTTGAATTTTAAATACTGGAACACGAGAGAAGCATAAATTAAAAAAACTCTTAACCGCGGTATATATGCATATAGAGTTATTATTGAAGATGTTGTTTTTCATATGTAAATACTTTTCTAATAAACAATGTTTCCATATTAAAGATACGCACACCAAAACGTTCTATTTTCATTTTATTTTAAGCAAAACGTAATTTTTTTGTTTTATTTTAACAAAACGTGCTATTTGCATATTAAAAGTCCTGTAATTTCGTACAACGTTATTACTTATTGTTGCGACTCATGCATTTTATATATATTATATATAAGGAAAGAACTTGTTGTACAATAATCGGGTGAAAAAAATAATCTTTGATTTTCCAACATTTTGAAATAATTAAAAAGGCACGTTTTGTTCTTCGACTCCTCATTGTCTGACTTATAGAAAAATCAAAAAGTAAACTTATAAATTAAATATGTTTAATACACTGTGCATATTGCTTTAGTTATAAGAAGTGTTAATATATTTTTTAGTTTCTTTTTATAAGAGGATCACAATACATTATCTTTTTTTTTTAATGTTATTTTCTTCTTAACATTTGAGAAGAATTGCTGTATTTAGTAAAATTATACCTAAAGGAATTATGAAGCAAACATTTGGTCTTCCAATTTGTTTTTATTTTTGAAAAATATATTAATTGAAAATATAAAATTTAAAATTGTGCTTAAGCAAAATAACTTGTGATAAAATTATCACAAGTCCTGCTGGCATTTTATTTTATCTTTTTTTTTTTAGATCTGCATGACAAAGGATTAGAATATTTGCTTGAAAGAATGTTTTTGCCATGAAATATTAAGTTGTTTGTATGTACTGATAATTTGAATGAGAAGAGCCATAGGATGTATAAATTTCTATCACAGTGCTTTAAGGAAAAACAGCATTGTATGATTTGAGTAGAAATGGGAGCGTGTCGTGTTTTCTGCATGACATGAACACGCCTGACTCAACACGAAATGTTGGTGACAGAAAATCTGAGTTTGTGCGTGGTCGGGTCGTGTTGTGTTGAGCAGCTTTGACACGAAAAACACTTCACAAAAATTCAATACTTTGTATCGTCAAATTTGTTGATACTGTATGACAAAACATACTACGTATGTAAATACATAAAACAAAAATTAAAAATTTAAATCAAGAAGAAAAACATTTTTTGTTTTGTGTTATATCACGATATCGAAAGAAAACTTTCGACTGAAAATTTATATTGAAAATAACAATAAAATATGAAAATTTGTTTTGGTCTTCAACACAAAATTTTCAATCGAAAGTTTTTTTTTCAATATCATGAAAAAGGCCAGTAATAAAATATTTAATTTTAAAAATAAAAGCGCACATTTTTAGTTTAAAACTACTTCGTCACTTTATATTCATAAATATTACAAGAAACATTCTAATTTGAAAGATGATTTTAAAAAAATGCAGCATTTTTAACACAAAAACGCAAAATTCTTGTTTAAAGAATGTTTTTTTTTTGGTTCAGTGCACACATGAATGGATGAATCTTAAATAAAATGTTAAAATTAAACAAAAACATGTGTTTGAATAAAAGAAAGAAAAAAATTATTTTATGCTATTGAATTTGATTTCGTGCGTATGCTGTGCGTGTTGGACACGCGCCCATCTCTACTACTAAGCAAAATTGATGGAAAAATAGATTTCAAATCCAACCATAGCAATTAACCAAAACGCATCACAAATTTTTTTAAAATCGATTTCCATTACAAAAGTGTATAAGTATGTGTCTTTAAATCACTTATCACATTACAAATGGTTCTTATAAAGTGAAAGTTTAAAAAAAAAAGAAAAATTGAAGTGTAATAAAGTTGAAAGGGCTCTAAAAAATCAACATTATCTACATAATGCTGAAATTCAAACAAATGCCATATTTTTTTTTTTTTGTTATCCTTAAACTGACAGTTTGCTTCTTTTTTCCAATGCTTTTGTTACTTATTTAATCATTCTTGTTCAAGAAATGTAAAACATAATGCAAAACCAAATCGTAACAATATTTATATTCTGTAATATTCTCCACTAGTTGTGGCCGATTACGTCTAACCGTCTTAACGGCTTGAAAAACATCCACTTCACCATGTTGTATTACCTGTTCGATGCAAGCATTAGCAGCACAATAAACGCCCGCGCGACTTCGACCATCAGGGGAGACTATGCAAACGGGACCATAATCGGATTTGGCACGCCACATTTCCACCATGTTCATTAGGTACACCAGCGAGTTGGTAGAGGTGGGCACCTTATGGCCCATGGGCCAGCAGGTCAATTGAAAAAGTTGCACTGTGCGTGTGGGAGCCTTTACTCCAGCCATCATTTCGGTTAGAGAAACAATTTTCTTATTAATCTTGAATTCCCATTGCTTGATGTTGGTATAGCTTTTAGCGGCTGAGTAGTGCACGGAGAAAACAGGGCCGTATTTTTCCATTTTCGATTTGATGGGCCAAAATGAGGGATAACTTTGCGAGTTGGCGGGTGGTTGACAAAGCACCACCACAGCGGAACATTCAGTATCATAAACCAAGGACCAGAATTCACCAAGTGTATGTTTCATCGGCCATTCAGTTACTATATATTCTCGTGGCTTAGTATAGCCATCCACAAATACCGAGTTGATGTAGTCGGTGAAAGCATTGCCTTGAAAAGATGTCAGGTAGGGACGAAAATTATCCGGTGGCACACAAAGCACATCGCGATTCTTTTCTCTGTTATCCGCCCGGTGGCCACCAGCACAATCGCCTATAGTGAAACGTGGCGTCTGCTTACATATCTTATCATATTCCATTTGGTAATCATTCATTTTGGTGAGTGAGTTACGACGAGCTTTTGCCTTCAAACGATCTGATAATTCTGCCACCGAGAACCAAGTTTTACCACACACAACATGTTCCTCCAAGGTATCGTAGATAAATTTGTATTGATCTACATTCTCAACCAGTCCCTTGCGGGACTGTCTCAATTTCTTCAGATAGCCAAAAACATTAAAACATTCTTCCTCCTCGGCCAGTTCTAGATTTGCATCGATTGACAGATACACCCCCGACCGACCACCGCCATCACTACAGTGCACCAACATGGGACCTTTAGTGTCGTCGTCTTTTATAATGCTGCCCACGACCAAACGAACTCTTCTACGAAACTCCAAAACGGCATTAGAGAAAGGACACGAGTGTGAGTACCATTCGGTGTAGTGAAACTGCAAAATTAATCTTTCATCGGCCACCTCCTGCGGGTTCTCTTCTCTCACTTTGTATAAACGAAACGTTCGTATATGAAAATTGGCCAGCTGTTCCTCCTTAACAATATTTATATTAATGTCACCGTACTTTTCGTGCACTTCTTTATTGGGTGGCCAGTATTGTACACACATAACTTTAGCAAAGTCGAACGTCTTCGTTAGCATTATTATAGCACTAATATTTTCCTGCCACACCAAACTCCAGAAAGCGTTGACTGTCTCCTCGACTGGTCCCTGGGTTACAATGTAGGCATTAGGTTTCAATAGGCTGTCGACATAGGAGGCATTAATGTAGTCGGAATCGGCCACTCCTGGAACTTTTTGCAAGACAACACGATTGTAATCATAAGGAATGCATTTGGGATTTTGGTTTTTGTCCTGATTGTTTTTTCTCAAAGCATGGCGGCAGGTGTTTGTTTCCACTTTGGCTGCTGTCTGAAATTCCAATTTATAGAGCACGGGAAACTTACGTCTCAGTTCGCACAGTTTGAGGAAGTGTCTTGTGTCAATGGGATTGTTTGGTATGGTCTTTGAGAGGGAATTGTTTTCATCGCGCGCCTCCAATTTGATTTTATCAAATGACAGCAGACCGGAATTGAGCATACTTAATTTAATCGTATTGGGTATAGACAGCAGCGCTCTCTTGCTCTGCTTACCTTCGACGTCAGCATAGCGAGCAGATGACCTCGATCTGTGTTTTTGCGAATTTGTTGAGACATCTTTCGACGAAGATGCAGTAGATTTTTCTTGAGAGTTGGGCATTTCACAAAGTACTTTGGACGGCTGTGGTGTTGGTGGTGGTGGTGGTGGTGGAAGTAAAGGTGGACTTTTGGAGGAAGAAAATTTTATTCTATCATGGCGTAGACGTAGGAATTTGGTAAATTTTTTATAGATTTTACGTTTTGTTTGATGCTTGATGGCCAGCTCAATGGATTTTCTTTAGTCGTTCTAGTTAAACAATTTTTTTTTCTTAAATTCATCTAATCATTCAATTTTCTTGCTCACAGACTCACAGGCACACGAATTTTCTTTGTTCTATTTGTCTATCAGACACCAAATTTTATATGTACATATATATGTATGTATGTATTCAATGTTTTTTTTTTCAAAATTTATTTCAAATGTTTTTGTATCTTTTCGTTTTAGTACATATTAATTTTCTTTTTAGGCTGCCAGCACGGGAGATAGAAACATAACGACTGGCAGTTAATAAGCAATGTTTTTTACTTGACACTCTATTGTTTCATCCACTTTAAGTTTGCATACTATGCACACAAGGGCCCCCAGCCACACTGTACACTCGTACATTTTCATTCATCTCTGGCTCTCACGCAAAAAATATTTTCCTCTAACTGTTCTAGTTGTTGGCGCTCTCTTTTTCAATGAAAACGTACGGAACTGCTTCTGCGTTTTCTTCAAACAGTGGCTACTCGTTAATGCAAACAGCTTGTAACAAGTGTTTATTTGATTTGATTTTTGTTTTATTTAAATGGAATTATGTACATTGTAGTTATAATTGTAATTCCTTAATGATTTTCTTCTCTAAAATTAATGCAAATGTAATTATTTTTCTTCGTTGCATACGAGTTTTGGAGAACTATGAAATAAGCTACAAGGAAATAACACCCAAATAAGAAAATCAAATAAGGATCAATAAAACTAAAACAATTTTATTAGGCTTTTTAGGGTTCGGTACACCAAAGGTGAAAGGACCTGAAATTTGGACAGAGTGTGTAGACCTTTGGCCGCTACAACAACAAATAAATGAGAGATAAAAATTAAAGAGTGTTCCAAAACAAAAAATTAAAAAAATTTAAATTAAAGGGTGTTCCATCAGTTAATGCAATTTTGACAACTTGCTGTATCTTGAAAACCGTAAGAGCCAAACTCTTGAAATTTTCAAAAACAATAAAACAAAAAAATTCCAAAATTATAAAATCGCCAAAACGAAAAAAGCGCCAAAGTAAAAAAAAATTTTTAAAACGAAAATAAAACGCAAAAAACCGGAAAAATAGCCAAAATGAAAAAAATCACCAAAATGAAAAAAAAGTGCCAAAATGGAAAAAACGCCAAAAACTGAAAAAAGCGAAAAAAATAAAAAAATCATTCCAGCTGAAAAATCGTCAAAAACGCAGAAAAACGCCATATTAAAAAATTGCTCAAAGCCCAACGTACGGAACCCTTCGTGCGCGAGTCAAAGTCGCACTTTACTGAATTTATTTTAATTTATTTTGGTTTTTATTTTAGCTTGAGATTGGTTGGGCTTTATTTAAATTTTTTAGGATGCATTTCATTTTGAGGTTGGTTTCATTGAGCTTGTTTAATTGGGATTTATTTAATTTTACTTTATTGGGGCTTATTTTATGTCCTACTTGGGCCCAATTTCATACCGCCTAAGATATAGTTTAGAAATTATTTTATAAGTAGTTTAAATTCTGTTTTTTTAAATTAGGAAATTTCTTTTATATATAGTTTGTTGTTTTTAATGATATTTTAGTAAAAACTTTTTGTAAATTACATTTATATACATACATATTGAAATGAGGATATTTTTTTAGTAAACTGTTAACCATATTTTTTAATTAATTAAGTCACTAAAACTTTTTACCATTTTTGTTTAAATTAAATTTTTATTGTTTGTTGCGTAATTAATTTTTAATAAACTGTACTGAAGCTAGGGTCGAACTTAGAGATTTATTAAATTGGACCTAACTTTTGCCATTGTAGATAAAATCCACAATGATAATAGTTTTTTTTAAGAAATTTTAGGAAATTGTCCTTAACTTATTTTAAAAGTAGAGGAAATGGCATTAGGATTGGTAATATTATGATATCATGCTAACGTTTATTCTTACGTCATCCATTAATTTAATGCTTTTTTTTGTATTCATGCTCTATGGGAGAGTTTTTAATAATAAAAAAAATCTAAAACCTGCACATTTAAATAAAACAGTATAACTTTTTTGGTGCCGAAAGCTAAAAAACAGCAACCAATAGGAATTTCTTTAAGCACTCGCTTATCTTCTTAAAGTTTTGTGTTACACATTTGTATTACTGATTAATTGAAAATTTTTTTAATTAATCGAATATTATTGACTTGGTAAGTAGACTAAAAGAGAAACCCGTTAAGGAAAACATAGTCCTTAGACTTTCTGATATAACTAAGCCAAGTCTTTGAATTACAGGTCCCAATTTAGGCTCAGAGAGCTGGGAGATTTGCGAAAAGTCATATTTATGTCACCATTGCATGAAACGAGAAAGTGTAAGTCATGGTCAGGCTAATGTTTTTTTTATTTTATTTTTATTTTTCATTTTTCATTTAACTTAAGCACACATTTCAGTGAAACAAGCCTTAAAACGGGTGATTTTTTAAGAGCTTTCGAATTTGATTTAAAATAAAACACATACGGTCTAATTCATTAAAAATATTTTAAATTTATTACAGGTTTATTTGACAAATTTCGCATAGAAATATGTCAAATAAGCGCTTAATAAACCTGAAATATGTTTTATGCAATTGGCAGATAAAATTTAGAGGAATGTATGAAATCTTTATGTTAGTCGGTAGAACGATAGATATACTTCAATGTTTAAAGATGATTTCCTGTAATGTTGAATGCGGCTACGCCTGCAATATGGTTCAGACGCTGGCATACTCTCGCCAAAATATCGGCCGGTATCTAACAAATAAATTCTTCAATATTGTATTCGAGTGCCTGAACCGTTGCGGGCTTATCTCTGTCGCCATAAGCATTAATATAGGCCCACAAAAAATAGTCTAGCAGCGCGCGCAAAAGTGAAATAAACTATTCACCGAACTCACCTCTCAGCTGGACCATTGTTTCGCGTAGTGTATGGCATGTGGCGCCGTCTTGCTGAAACCACATGTCAGCCAAGTCCAGCTGTTCCATTTTGGGAAAAAAAAAACAAAAATAACAGGGACTCAATTAATGCAAGTGGTGCGGAATCGATAATTCGCAGTCATCAACTACACTGGCGAATACAGCTACGATATTTTCCTCCTTTCGAACTCTATATATGATTGTTGGTGAAATTTAGTCGAAAATAATCCGAATATCTGCCTCACAAGGCCGCCCAAAGTGACTAAGAAATGGAAGAATTGCACGATTCACTACTTTCTTAACCGAACATGAATTTTGATAATAAAATTTAATAATCTGCAAGCGTTGTTCATTTCATGGTTAAATTATAGACCAAACTGAATATGGTAAACAGTAACATGATACACAAAAACAGCTGAGTTGCCGAAAACAGTATTGCCAAAGAGAAACGTGCTAAAAAATCACCCTTTATTAATAAAATTAATTAATATTAAGTTTGTAATAAAGTTTGCCGGATTGTTTTTTTTTTTGTTGAATTTGTTTAAAACTGAGTTTATAAATTTTTTTTTTACGAGATCGCATTAAGAAATTTGTTTAATCCAGACTTGCAAACTGTTAAAGTTTTAAGCCTGGCAGCAATAAAATTGTTTGATAACATCAAAGAAAAGTATTGACCTAGTGCTTATTGATTAATTATGGCAAAAGAGAAAAATGCATTTTAAAAGAATAATCTACTGATTATTGATAGTTTCTACGTATGTAAGTATACATATCGTCGGGTGGTTATTGGTTTCCCGCAGTAATAATGTATTTTTAATATACTGTGCGGCAAACCAGTAACCACCCGACCATATGTATACCCTGTAGGAAGATTGGGGTTAAGCGTCTGTAAGTCACCACTTTTGTCGACTGTTTCGGTGACATTTTATTGACAATTTCAATGGAGCACACACGATAATATTAATATTTTCTTAATATTTTATTGGTTTGTTGCAAATAAAAGTGCCTTCAAGTAAAATTTGAGTTTTAATAAAAATCAGTTTACTAAGTCAATTTAAAAAGTAAATAGAAATGTTTTAAACAATTACTCGTATTGCGTATGTAGATTCGAATACGACAATTTTGTATTAGATTAAAGGAAACGTATACGCCCTGAATGGTTTAGATTCAGAAATTAGCCCGGCAGATGGCACCACAGTCGCTAGTTCGGTTATTTGTCTATACTGCAACTAATCGGCTGGATCGACTTGAATGAATATTTGTGTATGCTTTCAGATGGGGGAGTAAGACAGCGTTTGCCGCATTCAAATAGTCTATATATGTATATAAAAGGGAATGTGTGTTTGTTTTTTTATTTGTTTGTTTGTTTGTGATTTATATTAGAACAGAAAAAAATTTAATTGGGATTCCGGAATGAATTATACGCTACTTTTTCTAACCACACCCAATTTTACGCCCACTAATTTATGTTACTATTTCCACATAGTTTTGTTTTTAACATATTTTATAATAGAAACGAGCATAACTTCGCCATTTGTAGATAAATTTTTAAAATTCTTTTTGCATATGAAAACGACCACTAATTTTTTTTAAGAAATTAGAAAATTGGAAGTCGTTGCGAATTGCTTGCCCCCATAATTGATTATGAAATAACTGCCCCATTTCTCGACCTATTTTCAAAATGGAAAAGTTGCAATAAATTTTTTTTTGAAAAGAGGGGGGAAGCAAAGTGGCCCAAAAATTGCTAATCAAATAACGTTATTATTTGTGGACAAATTTTTAAATATTTGTTATTGTCTTTTTTTTTTGGAGATTTGGGGTGAGGGGAAGAGGGTAGCAAAGTACACCGGCTGAGCTAGCATTGCATTTAAATAGAAAATGTAAAAATTAAACAATTTTAATTGAAAGTGTGAATTGTGGAAATTTTGTTGAGCTTACGTAAGTAAGTTTTTTATTTTACTAATTCAACAAAACATTGAATTTTTTGGTTTCCTTAAAAAAAAAATGTGGCAAAGCAAATTCTAAACTGCTGCAAAAAGCATTATCTGGTGTAAAATTCACTAGTAGTAGTAGTGATAAAAAGAAGGGCAATAGAGGATCAGTACTGTTACGCTATTGACACTTCCTACAGGGTATGCACGGAAAAAAAATTTTATTTTTGGTAAATGAAGTTATTGCTTATTTTAATTTAAATAATGGGCTTATTCATAAATAATTAATAAGGTTTTATTATTTCTGGGGCAAAAAGGAATAAGTGCTTAAGTCGAGATAAGCTGATGTTGGGTTAATGGTAGCTTCATTATCTGCATTATCGTAAATACCCCTGGGCAAAATTTCAATCCAAATAAATTTAAGTGATTTTATAGGAAGTTGTAGCACTATGACTTGCGACTTATCTTTTTTAAGCTTCTAATGTCATTTGGAATAATAGCTTAATTTAGACTATACTTTACAATATTTCAACTTAAAAGTATTACTTATAGTGTGAAGCGCGATGTTGGTTTGAAAACATAAAGGATAACAGATAGTTTCCCGATTTAACTGTAAAAGAAATACATTTCTGAAAATCGACTTGAACGCTTAAAATTGCTCTCCAGCAAAACAGTAAAATATGACTTAAGCATTTTTTCCTTATTGCCATAGATTTTTTTTAATTTTTTTTTTATACTTATTCTCTTTCTTTCATTATTTTTCGTGTTTACTTTAATAATATTTAGTTAAATCTCGCAATGTTCATCTCTATTCTCACTCTTAGGCTCTCATTGCTATGGCGCACAATCATGGCAGAGATTTTCACTCTTTTTCTCACTATTTGCTTTTATTCTATTTTCATTCACCAGCAACCAGTCTGCCCAATCTAGCCCGCCACCTCTTCTTTTTATGCGAATGAACATTAAAGTTAAAAATTAAATAAAAAAAAATATATAACGCATGGAGCAGTTCGCATCCTTTAATTGAATGATTTGTTTACAGTTTTCATTTTATTTTGTTTAAGAAAAACAAAACAATTCCGAGTTTTTCCACAAACAATAAAAGTGTGTGTTGTTGTTTTTGTTTTAATTCCATATGAAGCAGAAAATCAATATACCGATGTATACATATATCGCACACTAAATGATGATCAGGAGTGGCAGAAAACTGTTATAACTGTACAAATCACGCAAGTAAATAAAATGAAAACAGGCATAACGGTATTAAATATTGTTCAAGAAGACTGTGTTGCAAAAGAAATGTTTGTTTGTGCTCGTTAGAGACTTGTTCAGTACACAGGGTTATAAAAAAATAAAACAATTTTGATCATTTTGAGTTATGGCGGTTTATGATTTAGTGTGCGATATGTATGTATGTATGCGTACATACATACATACATATGTATGTATATCGTAGTACGAGTACGTATGTATGTTTATTTAACTTTGCATTGTGTATTTGTAAGATACTTGTAATTCCTTTGCATTTGCTGTTTAAGAACTATATATAATTTTTTATTTATTTAGTTTTTTTTTTCTCATACAAGTATCGTGCACTAGATATTTTGTTGCATCTAAATTTAAGTAAATACATACATACATACATATGGCATGTAATATAAATATAATTTTCGCTAAATCACTAAACGTTAAATCGTTTCGTTTTTTTTTATTTTTTTTCCTTTAATTCTATTTGAATTTTATCTATAGCACTTGCTCTGACAAAGCAAATAATTCAAATGAATGACTGAATGAATGAAATTGTTAAGTGTTGAGTTTATATTGTCTTATTTTTCTTTTCTTTTCTTATGCCGATGTTTATAATATATAAGAAATTACTTGTCTATATATTTTGAATATACATCCATAAAGGGTGTTTTTTTTTATAGAGTTTAAATCATAATAATACAAGGAAATATATTTTTCATATCAATGGAACGGACTTTGTTGGAAAGAAAATTTTATGAAATTGATGTTTAAAAATGATTTGTGTCATGTGGCCGACACGGCTGGCGCGTAGAAGGAGCAATTTGGAACACCAATTTTCAACAACTTTTCGCAGCATTTGCGGCCGTATTTCACTGATAGTTATTCGAATGTTGATTTTTAGATGTTCAATTGTTTGTGATTTATCGACATATACTACGTTTATACGCGCACTATTTGCAAATAAATTAACTCACTGTTTATACGGCATAGCAAAACTACACAAACTTGGTAGCACTTTTATAGCAAGCTTACTTATTTTGACAAAAAAAATTGTGTAAATGCACAAAATATCAAATAATTATTTGTTTTAATTGTTATTATTTGCTTCTATCAATGTTTTTTGTTGAAATATTTGTCCATTTATTGTTTTTGTTATCAAAGATTTGTAAGCGTGGCAACCTTAAGTATTTTATTTGCAAATAGTGCGTTAATCGTGAATAGTTTTCTGAATTAGTAAGTCGCAATAAAGAGAATAATATGGCAACAATTTACAGTTTTATTTGCAAATAAGCCCTGCGTATAAACGTAGTAATAGACAAGTAACTTAACATAACCCCAAAGAAAATAATCCAATGGGGTTAAATCACACGATCTTGGTGACCAATTAATTGGGCCATTACGTAAAATTATTTATTTGTCAAAAGTTTCTGTGAGTAAATCAATTGTAACGCCCGCTGTGTAGCAGTGGCTTCATCCTGTTTTAACTACATATCAGCAAGATTAATGCCACGTAATTGAGGTACGAAAAAATTTCGAATCATTTTGCTATACCATTAACCATTGACAGTAACATTCTGACCATTATCGTTTTTGAACACATATGGTCCAATGACTACGCCAGTCCATAAAGCGCACCAGATAGTAATTTTCTGTAGATGTAATGGTGTTTCGACAAAAGCTTGTAGATTCAGTTCACTTCAAACTGCAACAATTTTGCCAGAAATGGGCTTCATCGAAAAATAAAATTGTTAAATTTTTTAAAATTTTTCAAATTTCCACAATTTGTACGCCTTGCTCTGGTGTAAGTCGATTCATAATCAAATTTCAAAGCAAACTAACGAAAGAGCAACCATCAGCTGTTAAAATGGTGCTCAAAAAAAGCAATCTTACACGCATATTTTTAGCATTTTTTTCAATTTCTAGAACATATTCGGCACTTTTAGGGCATATTTTTATTTTAAAAATATTGAATGTTAATTTCAATAAAACTTTGGGTTTTGCTATTTGTGATGAACGTTGCCCCGATTACATCAGTAGAAGTTGAAAGAAAAAAAATTTCAATGTATGAAAGTTTATTTTGGTGTGACAGGTATAAGTTTGTAGTGTGTGTCTGTGTGTGTCCGTGTCCCGTACAAACCAAACGGCTGGACAGATTTTGATTTAATTTTTTCTGTTCGAAAGGTGACTTGATCGAGAGGGTTCTTAGCTATGTTTGAAAAAAATCGGTGCAGCCACTTAGAAGATATGACATCTCTTCTAGATATATCGGGAGTTGTTTTTAAAATTTTTAGTTTTTGTTATTATTTGAAAATCTTAGTGAATACTCCGCAATCCATTTGCTGGTGGTTCAGCATTGTCTATATGCATTTCATTGTTGCTGCAACAAATCATCATTAGACTTCAATTACACATTTTGAACAGGTCACACACCTCTTATCATATGCACGGACTTTCAAAAAGTATTTGAGAATACACAAATAATAATTTTTTGAAAATCACAAAAGAAAAATAAGCGTAGTAGGCTTAGAAACTTATACAAAACTCAGCAAATAATTTATATTCGACATGAATCTATTATATTTTTCTACACCTTTATGCAATTAAAAATCCATTGGATAATAATAAAAGTAATTATAAGGCAAAATGAAAAATAAAATCTAAATTTAACATATAAGAAATTTATTATTCGATATATTGTCATAAGTCCATTCAAATCCGAAATCCATTTGCTGGTGGTTACGCTTATTCTTCTTCTTTTGTGATTTCTTAAAATATTATTATTTGTAAATTCTCAAATAGTTTTTGAAAGTCTGCGCATAAGATAATATGTGCAAGACTGTTCAAAATGTGTGGTTGAAGTCTACTAACGATTTGTTGCAGCTACAATGAATTGCATATGGGCAATGCTAAGCCACCAGCAAATAGATTTCGGATTTGAATGGACTTATGACAATATATCGAATAATAAATTTCTTAAATCTAAGTGAATATTTATGCAAAATACAGTTGTAAAATTTTAATTCTGATATATGATTCATATTTTTAAGTTGGAGTAAAATTGTATTTATTTATTAAATATATAATGGTTTTATTTTTTATTTCTTTTTTAATACTCTTGTCTTATTTTATTGATGTGTTGGATTAAGGAATGTATATATTTTTTTTTTCAAATAAATCAATTTATATAATTTTTTGAGTTTTTAGGTCATATTTTGAATAAGCATAAAACACTTTTTTCAGAGCATGGTAATAACTATGATTTAAAAATTTTTTATAACTTATTGCTAGTCTATTTAAATTTTATGTGAGATCTTAATGCATGCATACTTTATTGGCAATCTAATAGTAAAAGCCATTTTCCTTAGCATCAACTAACCACATAATTTTAATATGTCTTACTAACAAAGTCAAGTGCTCTTTTCCAAGTCAAATGATTGTTTGATTACAAACAATTTCAAAGGTATTGCAAATAGTAATTATTTTACAATTGTTGTCAACACAACCGAAAATTTCAAACACACTTATTCCAACTCAAAACTAAACTGGCAACAAATTTTGCTAACCAGCAAGACAATAGCCTTAGTTGTCGACTGCAATTGTGTAAATATTTTATGCACAGCACTGTTATTTAATTGCAACATAAAGTTGCACACAATGTTCGTACAAAAGCATATGCAGCCATATAATACATATTAAGTTGCCTTGCCTACACTAACTAGTCAAATACTAATTACTCGTAGTTTGGCTAAAATTGAACTTTTTGAATACGCATACTGGCCGATGTACTACATACATATTATATACATACATATATGTATATATTCTGGCTTGTACCTCAACTTAACAGTTGGCGTTGGTTGAGGTATTTGATGAAGAAGTAGCACGCATACATATGTATGTATATACAAACATACGTTTATATGAAATTAAATAGAATATAAAATACTCAATTAACATTCTTCTATGCATAGAAAATAGAGTGAAAATGATTTGTTGCATATAATGAATGAATGCGTTGGTATGGAATAGATTCCATAAATTATGCACTTGTCTGCAGTTTGTTTTCGCAATGAAAAAACTTTTAAGTAAATACCTGTCAATTTGTCATTAACACATTCAGCACAAGCAAACATGCACTTAATTTAATGTCACACACACACACACACACACACACACATACATACATACATCATATGTATATATATATATATGCACACAGATGCCTACACACATTGCGCTCTCGTATGAATATTATGTTAATATTTGTATGCAAATGGATACACATGCATATTAATTTCAACAACAATAAGAGCTGCCTGCCTGCTACTTTGGCTCTTGCAGTTGAAAAGCAAAAGCAAAAGCAAAAGCAAAGGCAAAAGCAAAAACAAAAACAACTGTAATTTCCCCACATGTCTACTATGTTTTCATACTCGACAGGATTATAACTACCGTTATTAACATGTTAAGCATCATGTATGAGACTCTGTCTTGTTTATATTTCTGTGGTTTTTACACACAGACAAATTTCAACTTAAAATCTACGTAAACAAGGTTAATCTAATCTTTTTCGGCAATGATTTTGTTGCTTTATGTGTGTTTCATGTTAATCTAACATGATTTATGGTATTTGCCAAAGAAAGTTTTTCCTTTTGAAATAACTTTATTTCACGTTGATTTAACATGTACATGCTGTTAAAATCAAAATGAAGAATCGTATTGAATCAAAGTTATTTCAAGTTGGAACAACATGAATTTAATTTAATGTAGTAATTGTATTTTATTAATTATATAACTTGCGTGTGGTTGACATAGACAGCTACAACAACTTTAAATTTTCTTAAGATACACACTGATACGTACCATATTGAATTAAGTTTTAATTTAACACTATTTCATTGATCATTTAACATACAATTTATTTGAAAAGTTTTAGTTTTAGTTAAAAAAAAAACAAAATGTTTTCACTTGAAAAGTTTTAGTTAAAAAAAAATACAAAATACTTTGACTTGACCCCATGACTCGAACCTGCGATCCTCCGACTGCAAGACTACTGCCTACCAGCAACAGTTTGTCGGCTGTTCACAAACATAAAAAGCAACAACAATACAAAAACAACCTACACAACTAAGCACAAAAGTGTATTGTAGCTATGAACAAAGCAAATAAACACCAACACACTCAAACAACATTTTTATTTCTTGTAAATTTGATGTGATTTGAATGAATTTGTATCAAACTTTTTGCATGTTGATTATACATTGATATTTTTTTCGGTGTGTACAAAGTCTACCCTTTATTTAAGAGCGAGTTATTTTCTGAAAATATATTTTATGTGGTCAGTTGAAACTTTCTTCTAATCCACCTTTCACTGACTGCAGTCTTAAGGTGCACAGTGGGCAGAATCAAAATATTTCGGAAATAAAGTAGCCATTTCTAAAGATATAGTTCTTTTAAAATAAAATTTGGAATGGATATAGCAAAAATGTATTCCTGTCTACGCTTGTAATATCAGAGGCGGAGATATGATCTTTAAAATAGCGTACTTAAGCCAGGTAATTTTGTTTGTTTGTTTTTCTTCTAGTTTAAATTTTTTGATAGGACATATGAATTTGACAGTTAAACCACGATTAACCCGGCCTCTATTAATCGGTTACATCTATTAACCGACATGCGGTTCTATTTATTTTTTCCCTCTATTATCCGTGCTTTACCTCTATTATCCATGCTTTCGATTTATACCTCTATTAACCGCGCTTTACATCTATTATCCGTGCAGCATTCATATGCTTTTTATTATGTAAATCTAAATCCGGTGTTTCCCCTTAATGTGTTTGATGATACATATTTGCTTTTGCATTCTCTATGACGTTTTCTATATTTTGTATAAAAATATGTGGTATTTATATTTGAATTTGTAGTTACATAAATCGAATGTTTAAATAAAAATAAATAAAGAAAAATAAATTTGTGTATATTTTAATATTTATAACCTCTATTAACCATGTATTTTGATTATCCGTGCTGGTGCTGGTCCCACAAGAGCCGGATAATCCAAGTTTAACTATATTTTCTTGGGTCTTATCAATAGATTTTTATAATATTTCAATTCTTCTACGTTATTTACATGAAACATTTTTTAATTTCATGAAACATACTTCATTTGCAAGACCATCTCAAGACGGTCTTCGATTTTTAGATCCAGTGGTACATTACAAATGTTTTCCTTCAAAATAAAGAGAAGTCTCCCTAAGCAGTCATCATATTTTTAAAAAATTTTTTGACAGTTGTGACCAATCAAGTGAAAATATACAACAAATTAGCAAAAAAATTAAATTAATTTAATTAATTTAATTAAATTAAAAATTAAATTTTCGCAAGTATTCAAAAAACACATTTGGAATAAAGCGATAGACTTTAAAATTTCACAGTCGGTAGTTAATATATTATATTTAAGTTTTGTTATGTTTTGAAAGAAAAACAAATAAAACTTATGCTTTCGAAACGAAATAGTGAAGACCGTCGCAAGACTGTCTTGCCGGCTTGTGTGTACAAAAGTATCAACCTGTTCTACAGACCGTTCTTAAAGCCTTTATATGCGTATCTTTATTAAATAGTTTTTAAAGGGCTTTGAAATAATATTTTGGATTTGTGTGAACTTTCTTGGTGTTTATGAGATTTCCAGAAGCAAATCTTTGTATTTGTTTTTTGTATTTTATTTAATACAAACATTTCTAAATAAATGCAAAATTTCATTAAAAAATAACTATAGTCAAAGATTTTATGGTATTCGAAAAAAAAAAAATACAAAACATATGCACAATGGGCTAATGTACCCAATTCACAATCTTGTGCAAATGGTCTTGCATCGTTGCATGTGCAAAATGGTATAGTAAAATGATACTCACCACTAAGAATTGTTTGCACAAGATTGTGAATTGGGCTAATTTGTTTTAAATATTAAGTATACGCCATGGTGGCGTCAAAACAAGTAAAAAAAAACATTTCAATACGAGATTTTACTTATTGATTAAACCCATTTAAATTACAATGGTCAAATCCATCTAAATAACGTGGGCTTGATGATTGGTTTGCTTAAAAAACAAGCTACTGAATGAGTTCGATTCAAGTCTAGTAGAATCCACATTCACTACCATCAATATGCCAACTTATTGAGAAAAGTGTCTTCCATCAGGACAATGAAGAAGTTCTGTTTCCATGGCAGAAATTAAAAAAAAAAATCCACCCTAATCTGTCGACTTAGACCCGAGTGATAGTTTCTTGTTCTTAAGCCTGAAGTAATGGCTGAACGGAAAGATATTTAATCCAAAGATGAAATCATCTCATAAGCAAATACCTATTTTGATGACCTCAGCAACTCATATTTTTTTGTTTGGCACAGTGTATAGAGCTCATTAGAGACTGTATTGAAAAACAAAATGATTTTTTATTCAAATATCTGTGTTTTATTGAAAAAGTGACAGACTTATTGTGCTAGAACTTATTAAGCATTTGGCTATTATTCAAAAGGCTTACTAAGATAAATTTCGTTGTGAAAATGTGTTTTATTAAACCTTTTTAAGGCCTTAATATTTCTATAAATAAAGCTGATAAATTTTATGGATGTTGTCAGGCTCTTTATCATAACCCTTGCTGATGGATGTATTTTTTTAGTTTAAGAAATATATTTTTTTTGTAATTAGTACGGGGTATTAAGGTGACAAGGATTTATTTTACTGGGAAAGTTAAAAAATATTTCAAAATAATCTACAAAAATTACTGAACCACTCAAACTTAAGAAAAGTTGAGTTGTTTTCCCCCTTCGCACCTTCAACACTAGCTAAACTCCTTTAGAAATGTTTGTTCTTTAATATCAAATCTAAAGGCACGTAAGCAAATGGAAAGGTGAAGACTCACATTTCATTTGATTACTCACTACTGCGTGCCATCCATCATTGTTCCTTCATTAAGAAAATGCATTATGGATGCAAATGTTCTAGTTTTTTTCTCTGAATTTTGTATTATTAAAAAGTACTTACCTTGCCAAATATCGTTAAACCACCATGTTTAACATTGTAGGTTGGTGCATCCGCATAACTGGAATCGGCCCATGGTGTATGGCAAGTCGATGTGAGTGTCATATAACGAACACCGATGGCATACAGTGTTCTGAGCACAGCCAAAGAGCCACCCAATGAATGGCCACCTTCAACGCCTGTTAATGAACACAGTTGATGATTTTTGTGCGCTTCAATGATGTCTATAGACGACAGCAAGTCACGTTGGCAAGTATTGTTTAAGTAAATGGAGGCAGACAAAAGATAAAAATGAAAGAAGTAAAATAAAAGAACATTATGAAAATAAAAAAATAACTTTGAAAGGAATATTCCTGAAATTGAGTTTTCATTAATGTTGTCTTGTTATTGGAAATGGTGCCTTTTATTCTATATCTAATAAATATTGCTTGTTACATTATTTTACCAAGAAGCTCTGTATGTGCATGTGTGTTCATTTTGGTTATTGGTTGTTAATATTGTCCAATTCCAATTTATTGTGATTTATCTAATATTAATATTTTATATTTATTTCTTATTATATTAAAAGGATATTATTTGGAAGAGAATACCAAAAATTTACATTATTTACTTGTTAATATTTTTGGTGTACATGAGATATTCATGAATTTACTTTTGCTTTTATTTTCTCAGGAATTGGAATGTGAACTCTTTTATATATATTTTTATAAAGACCTACATATACATCTATATGTAAATACAAAAAATTTCCATTCATTTTGAAATATGAGAACAAATAAATCAAGTGAAAAGATAAATCTAAAAATTAATTGATATCTCCTTCATTGTTTGACATTGAGTTAATTATTTCAACAAAACATGGTTACACTTGCGATATTCGGTGTTTGATGCAAATGGTCATGCATAGGTGCAAATGTTAAGTATTGTAGCTTTTCGTTGGATAGTATTTGCACTTTGTTTTTAGATAGAAAAAAAGAAAAAAATATAAGAAATTTATTATTCGACATATTGTCATAAGTTTATTTTAATTTGAAATTTATTTGCTGGTGGTTCAGAATGTGTGGTTGAAGTCTACTGACGATTTGTTACAGCAACAATGAAATGCATATAGACATAGCTGAACCACCAGCAAATAAATTTCAAATTAGAAAAAATATAAATAAAGAAAATCTACGATATTTTTCATTTACATTTATGCCATGCCATTTGCCTCAAATACTGAATACCATCAATATTTTGTTAACTGACATCAAAAGAAACTCTAAGTTTAGTTATATTTTTGAACAACTTAAAAGAAAAGGAAAAAGTTTCTAAATCTAATGTATTTACTATGTTTATAACTTTATAACTCCGGGTTTACTAAACGATTTGAAAAGTTCGTGCAGTTGGCTGGCGTTTGGTACCATGACCTAAAAAAATAGGCCTGGCTATATCCACATAAATATGAGGAGCCGCAGAACAAAAGGTGCTTTTTGGCTCCTTTCAAATTTTTGGGAAATCGATTCTTTTATTTTCTTCTACTCAAGTGATTCCTAAAATACTTTGCATATGCCTTAAGATTTACCAATAACACAGGCCAGCGTTTGAAAAGGTATAAACTTTCATCTACCCAAGCGCTTCTTAAGAAACTGATGACACATCTTGATGGCTTGCAGTGATAGAATCGTGTTTTGGAAAAATTTAAAAGCTTAAAGCTTTGACTCTTTAGATGACACAATTTAACATCATGTTTGTAGTGTATTTGACGATAGTAGTTATTTACATTTATTTCAGCGATACTTGACAAACTGAGCATGTACCTTAGACTATTTTCAATTGGTTTTAAAGTTGTTTTTCACAAACCTTGGACTCTTCTTACGATAATTTGTGTTGAAAGGAATAATAAAATAAGGGAAATTGGTTTTTGTTTTCAATATAAGTAATCAACAGAGAGTTTCTAGTCGACATCGTGGGCCAGGCCTTTGGTATAACGTTTCATGTTATTGTATCTGAGTGATTCCTATAAAACTTTGCGCACTTTGCGGACGAATGTACGTCCATACATGTACATTTATGTCGGCTTTGAAATATTAAACATATATAAAATAAACAAATGTTCATTAACCAAGCCTAATGCGATTCTAAATTAAAGTACTGCAGAATATATTATAACCTTTTTATATACTAAAATAAATCGTAAGCCAGTTTTATAACTATGGCCACATATATGTACATTAGCGTGGCCGTTAGTTGTATGGATAATTATTTTTTGATTTCTTATATTCTCTTACCCCAAATTGGTTCAGTTTTATGTAAAAAAAAATACAAAAAAATTTCATAGCGATTAGTTGTATTTTGAGGGTGGCGTTGGCTGAAGTAGTTAGCACGTTGACTACAAAACCGAAGGTGCTGGGTTCAATCCCTGTATCCAACAGTCATTAAAATAAAAACACCACGCATTTTTCTGATGTGCATTAGTGTCGTTTTGTATTAGTTGTTTTAGGAAAGTTCAAGTGATGAAGGCATAGTCACTGGTCACTGAACTATACCGACTTCGGCAGATACTAGTCCTAAAGTAACATCAGAGCGCCCTTCATCTTTGTGTAGCAGAATCATCGGCGAAGTAAAATAATCAATAAAATAGCTACACAGCTTCAAAAAATTAATACGCCTCATTTAACATCCGAGGCGCTGCAACACTGCATTATTAAAAACGTTCAAAAAGGTGAGTTATAAAAGAATGAAGCTTTCGTGGAAAAACAGAAAATGAATAGTGATACTTACAAATGTGTTTGCCAAAGGTAAATCAATAATTGTATACACAATCAATTCTCATATTCCATTTCATAGAAATTTAAGTTAAATAGCTGATGTTAATAATAATCTCTACCCCAGTAGATAGACATGGGTGCTGATGAAGTGCGTGGCTGCACAGAAAAATATCGGTATTTCCTCCAGCTAATAAAGTCTAGTTTAATTTTTCTTCTCTTCTTTAGATACTCACATTAATTAATAAAAATATTTCATTCAATAAGAATTGAAATTACTGAACTCAAGCCTGATTAAGAAATTATTTCTGATTAAAATTCACTACAGTTCAACTAAATCTAAAAATGTCTCAATATTAATTTTAGCGAACAACTTTCTTTGAGCCTAAAGTTGTTGACTATAAGAGCTAAATTATTGCCACATATCATATTCTTGTAAAATGTTTTTTTAAATATAGTCATTTCCAAACAAATTATATTGAATAAATGGGCTTGAAGGCAGCTTTAAGGGCGAATGCACCCCCCAAAACACAACTTATCGCTATGAATTTTTGTTGTATTTTTTTTTACATAAAACTGAACTGATTTGTGGGGAGAGAATATAAGAAAAACAAATAATAACGGCCACTCTAATGTACACATACATGTGTATGTTTACAAAACGAATTTTGTATGCAAGTTATTATTTCATATTGATACAGTTCGTAGTTGCAAGAGAAATGATACTACCCGTATTATTAAGACTTCCTACAACAACAACTGTCAACGAATATGGTTGTGTATACGCTTGAACAACACTGGAAAATATCGACTTACAGAAGATGCCGATTTTGCCAAAAAAACATCTTTTCAGATGAAGCTCATTGTGATCTTGGCGGGTATGTAAACAAGCAAAATTGTCGCATTTAGGGCACAGAAAATCTCCACGCATACATTGAGAAGCCGACGCACCCAAAACGAGTCACTGTTTGGTGCGGATTTTGGTCCAGAGGCATAATTGGGCCATTTTTTTCGAATGAGCAAGGAGTGGCCGTTGGCGTTGTTGAACGAATTGTTGTTAAAAAAATTTAAGAGGAGGATATTGGCAACATTTGGTTTCAACAGGACGGCGCTACGTACCACACAGTCGAAGCTACACTCGATGTTTTGCATAGCATTTGCAAAAAAAAAGTTATCTGTCGGAACCTTTATTTAAATCCACATTTTAATTTGACAACAAATCAAAAAGGTATACGACAAACCATTTTTTTTTAATATGGACACAAATAAAATATGAAAAATTAACTAGATTATACATATTTATGTATATAATTGAAATAGTGGGTGCAGATATAAACGTGTACAAGAACTTCCTCTTTTTCCTAGCCTAAAGTACTACAAAATGGAGTTAAAAAAATATTTTCATTTTGATGTTCCTACAAAACACAATGAACGACAAGCAAACTAGGAATATTATTTAAACTTAATGGGGTAGTTGACTATACTAAAAAAACAATTCAATTTCAATAAACAAATATATAATTTAAAATTCAAAGTGTGGCCAGGGTGACTGCAGAATTTGAAGAGCAAAATAAATATATACACTGTATACATTTTTTTTTAAATAAGTTAAAGTAAATAGAAAATATTTACAAAGTAAAAAAAATTTGCTTTTAAGCTTCAAGTTGTATTGGAGCAAAAAGTTTTATTTTGTTCATAGAAAACAACATATTAAACTCTTGCATATACTCGGATAATATATCTTTTGAGCAACAAGTAAAGCACTTACATGCTTATGAAATAAAATTGAATTATACAATTGTACCATACTGGTATACATTCATATACTGTTGCTGTAGCCAAATAGCCACAAAGTAGTATATGTATTGAAAAGAAAATTGGAAATAGTGCACGGTTAAGAGGAGCACGTCATAAACAGAAAAATATTTTAAGCATCTTATATAATTTTGCAGTTAAAAAAGAATTTAAATCATTTTCTTTTTAGAAATGTTTGAATTTTTTTTAATAACTCTAAAAATCTATGAATTTTCTAGCGCTATAAGCTTTAGAGACCCTATGTTCCTTGTAGGAACGACTGTAACCTATATATATATATATATATATATATATATATACATATATATAAGATTTAGATAAGCGGGATGCTGGAATGGCTTGCAAGAAAAACCGTTTCTAGTATTTTGGTTTTAAATAAAAAAAAATTAAAAGTTATTATATAAGAGAAATTTGGATACATCTATGGAATATTTTTTTGTCATAGTATTTAAGATATCCTTGTTTTTAAAGCAAAGACTGTCTTAATTATTTAATTGGAAAAATTGGAAGTACAGGAAAGTAAATTAAAAAAACAACTCAATTTACAGCAAGAAATAATTTAAAAGCAAATTTAAGATTTTTTTTTAATAAACTAATTAATATTATACAACAGCTTATTTTTGTTGGTAAAACATTTTTCATATTATCATGCCCTTGTTCATGCCAGAGGATGGATTTTAATCCATTATGAAAAAAAGTTATTAAAACAAAAATTATTTACAGCTTTTTGCAGCAGTTTCCTATTAATTATATTGGTTTAGCTGTGTAAAATATATTAAATAAACCGGGGGAATATTAAACACATTTTATGAGCCACCATAAAAAAACAAAAAAAAAAAAAATATGTCTGTCCTGTTTTTGTTTCTTCTGGCTTCCAGTAAAAATTAAATAAATAAATTTAAAATCTTTCAAGCTTATAAACCCTCACATTAAATAATCAACTTTATTTCCTTTTATTTTGCACAATATTTTTCTTACCACCTTTCTGTTCAGAATGTAATAGAGTAAGTAAGTTAGTAAGTAAGTGTGGTTTCCTTTTCGTTATTCCTGCATTCACCTTTATGATTTTTAAAAATTTTTTCAACACAATTTAGCAAACGGCAAAAAGTAAAATACAGAGTCTCAACCTTTCTACACATTTATGGTCTGTAAGAAAAACGAAACGGGAAAAACTTTCGACCCAAACAAAAAAGGAAAATATTTTAACTACCAGGAACGCATTTATACAAAATAAAAACACATTTGCACATTTATTTATTTCTTAGTGAGAAAAAAAAGAAAAATTTAACTAAACAAAGAGAATTTAAATGAAATATTTGAGAAAACTGGGAGAATATTGAATGTACAACAAGTGTGTTACGACTGTGAGTCAAAAGTTTACAAAAACTTACTGCAGAAACAAAAAAGAAAAGAAGAGAGGTGGACACCCGGTTATAGCTATGCTGCTTAGCTATATAAAACAAACTTAATGTGTTAAATAACATGGCAATTAATTATATTATATGATGTCGTATTCGCCGTAAATACCTCAACACATTTCCGTTTGTTTTCCATTATTTTCTTTTCAAGCGGCGTACAATCAAATTAATGTATTGCTTGTGGATGGTGGCGGCTGTTAGCCGGCTTACATCCGATTGCCTGTGTTCTCTGGTTTTTGCTCATGTGCAAAAACAATACAAAAATAGATTCAGCAACCCTTCTCATTGTTTTTGTTTGTTTTTGTTTCATTCACTTTCACTAAAAGAACGAAACAAAACAAAATCAAAAAATTTTTTTCATTTATTTTCGTACTCTGGTTTGAAGTACAAAGAAATCAAAACAAAAATTAGTTTATAACTGTTATAGCATCGACTTTTTTTATTATGAAAATCATGTCCTAGCAACACAGGACGTGCCATAAATAGCATAGCTATAAAAAATTAAAGTAAAAAGCTTAATTTTTTTCGTTTTTTTTCGTTATAGTTGCTGCTAAGGTTTTTTATGTTTAGTAAAAAGGCTTTTGGGAAGTCATAATAGTTTTTCTTACTCAAGCATGTGGGTTTTAAGAAAAAAAAAAATATGTAAAACTGAAACAGAAAGTTATAAGTCTGGCATTCAAGTGGGTATTAGTATACTTTTTTCCCCCTGCAAGTATTATTATTTTATTTAAAAGTAAGCTTTATACGAAAAACTTAACAGAAATAACAAATAAATTTACTTGTGCTTGTGTAAGAATATACTAAACATTTTTCTAGCGAAGTGGTTAGAGAAGATTACATTTTCGATAAAAAAGCTTAAAAGTTTGTTTTGCCGAAAACTTGATAAATTGAATAATTTTTTATAAATTAAGACATTTCATAGATTAAGATATTTCATAATGTTGTATATTTATAACTACTTTTGCTGCTCATATAATTTTGGGACTGTCCGAAGATGTCGGCAACGTTCGATTTGTAGCACACTTAAATTTGAATCCAAAACAAAATTTCAAAAGGTCTTTAGGTTTATGTGCTACGAAGCAATGAAACGGTAACTCCGTTCCTGTTAAGAGACAACAAAATCCTGTCGATTTATTAGTGAAAACACATTAACCTGAAAGAATTAACCAAGCAAGTAGCAATAGAAACTTTTAATTAATTAGAGTAAAATTAACAATTTAAATTGGTTAAATTAACCTTTATTACTGCTTTAAGAAAAGTTTTGTCAAGAAAATGGCAAACTTTTAAGTTATCAATTACAACAACAATACATTTACTTGGACAATAAATTAATAATCTAAATTGATTAGATTAGTCTGACAAACAGCTTGTTTAGGTAAATTGCAAGATCAAATTTAATTTGTGGTAAAATTAACAACGGCAAATGGTTAAATCAACTTATTTTATTTTTATTTTATTTTGCCTACTATTTTTTCATTTGTGAAATGCTGCTAAATTAAATAATCGTTAAACAAAAAATGTTTACTTTAAATTGTTTGAACTACTTCACTTTATTTAGTTTAATCCATTTCGCAATTGTTAGATTTATTCAAAAAATAGTTTTCTATGTAATTGTAGGTTAGGTTAGGTTAGGAAGGGTGGTGCCTACCGCACCTCCACTCGGAGACCCAACTGGGTCCATTGTGATTCCCTTCTATTGCCCATTACTGGTAATATTTACCCCTCCCATTTTTAGCCAGAAGAAACCCTATTATCCGTCATTAAGCCACCGAATCCCCATGATGAAGCCCCTGATGTCCTCTAGTTTACACTTCCCGACATCAGTGATGCTTTCATGGAAACGTCTGCTCAGCCATCTAAGCCTATGACGTTGCAGCTTCGGGCAGTGACAGATAATATGTTCAATGGTTTCTGGTTCCTCTTCATCCCCGCACATCCTACAAAAATCCGGAGTACCAATTTCCCACATGCTGGTTCTTGCTCTAACCGAGCAGTGACCTGTCAACGCGCCTATCATAGTTCGCATCGCCTTCCTATCCATGTCCAGTAGTAGTTTAGATCTTCCTGAGTCTAGTTTTGGCCAAAAACCCCTCGAGACCCTACAATCCTCCCTACTACGCCATGAACTGTTGGTCCTGCTTTCCACCCAATTACTGAGTTCCTTATAGTAATGACCTATCGGTAATTTCACCGATCTGTCAGACATTCCCTCGTCTAACGCTGATCCTATTCTTGCCAGCTCATCGGCAATTTCATTCCCCTCAACACTGCTGTGACCAGGAACCCAACATAGTCTGACACTATAGTTATCCATAAGCAAGTTGAGGGCTTTCCTACAGTCACTAACAAGCTTCGATTTGACATTGTGTCCTTTCAAAGCTTTTAGCGCTGCCTAGCTGTCGACGTAGAAGGTTACCTTTTCACCTTCAGCCACATTTCCGGCCACCAGCTCCGTGGCCCTGAGGATCGCCAAGATCTCAGCCTGGAAAACACTGCATTCATTCGGCAGTCTAAAAGAACTACGAATGTTCGTTCCCAGGATATAGACACCAGCGCCTGTGCCTTCCCCCATTTTTGACCCGTCTGTAAATACTGCCCTACCCTCATACAGCCTATCGGAATTGACCCAATGGTCCCTATCCGGAATTACCATTAAGGGTGTCTTACCAAAATCGATCTCAGCGACCTTATAGTCCGTAAACCCTGGGGTTACGGATTCCTGATCACCAAAACCTATCCTATTTAAGATCGATGTGTGACCTGATATTCCTGTCCTCACCAAACCTGTTTCTACAAGTCTAAGGAGACTTCTAGTCGCCGTCCCCACCACAAAGTCCTCTATAGGAAGTAGATGAAGAATGACGTCCAAGGCAGCCTGAGGTGTGCTCCTCTGAGCACCTGTGATGCCCATCGAGGCACATCTCTGAACCTTAGCTAACAATCTCCTGTGACTTTCCTTCTTCAATGCCTCCCACCATACCAAACAACCATAAGAGATAACCGGCCTGACAACCGATGTGTAAATCCAATTTACCACCTTCGGTTGCAGACCCCAGTTCCTTCCTATGGAGTTTCTGCATGCATAGTAGGCATTGAGTCTATTTAATTGTAAATAATTGAAATTTTCCAAACGTTTGATAAACAAAATGAATTAGCTAAAGAACTAAAGTACAGGGTGTATATAACGCGACTAGCCCATACATGCATATAAGGACTACTCCAGAAAGGACCAGGACTAGTACAAATATAATCCAAATGTATAGATAAAACATGATCGCTTTAACAATGCGATGTCCTAGGGTTGGACCACATGTACCAACCTTGCATTACATTTAAGTCTGTGTACGAGGGTGGATCAATAAGTCCGTGACTTTTTGAATAAAACATATTTTTTTTTGCAAAACAAAAATTTGTTTTTCAACATAATCTCCTTCTAACTCAATAGACTTAGTCCAACGTTTCTCCAGTTTTTGTATCCCTTCCAAAAAATAGGAATTTTATATGTCCTTAAAATAGGCACTTGTTTATAGAATGATTCGTTGTTGGAGTCAAATCTCTTTCCGACGAGCTATTTCTGCAATATTGGGGCTAAATCTGAAGAATAAAGCGGATGAGAGAGCAATTTGTAGCACAATTCATGGATTTTTGCCATGGAAACTGCACATCCGTTTGTGGTGGATTGTGTGCAAGCGCAGCACCCATCCTGCAGACAACTTTCTTAAACCCAGCTGATCCTTTAAAATCGAGCCCACACTGTCATATGAAATTCCTATGGCATCAACTATCTCACGCACTTTTACTCTTCGATCGGCCAACACCATATCGTGGATTTTTTTCCGATATTTTTGGGTGTACCGACCTCAATTGGCTGTCCAGAACGTTCAGCGTCATTTGTACTTGCGCGACCACAACGAAAGTCAGTAAACTACTTTTTTACTTGAAATCGATGGTGCAGGGTCCCCATAGTATTTATCGAGCTTTTCCTTGGTTTTATTGACTTGGCAAAAAATAATGTTTAATGAGCACTCGAAATTCACTTTTAATTTTTAGAAAAATACACGAGGTTGTATGTTTTGAACAGCTGTTAAACGCAAAGTAAAGGATGACACTTGCTCAAAATTTTACAGTAGTCTATTAACATGTGATAATTAATGGGAACAGTGTTGCATTCCATATAACTACGAGGGAAGTTCGATATTTCAAAAGACTTATTGATCCGCCCTCGTACTTAAGATCTTAGTTTCACTAAAATAAGTATATTTATTAAATAAAGCATCCATTATTAACAGTAATTAAAACATTGCATATGTATTCTAGTTGAGTTAATCTTTTGAATTATATAAGCCTCAATTTAAATCTTTTGAGTGTAATTATTTTTACATATAAAATGTAAAAGTGTTGTATAAGTTGAAAGCTTGGTATGTTTAAGCTTTTTTACTTTTAAGAAAGTAACACAACTATTTACATTGTGTGTATAAGTGTATGTTTGCTTCTTTCTCTAAGTATCTATGCAAATCCAAAATGTTTTCTTACAACTAAAAGTAGGTAAACATTGAGTGAAATATACTTGTTACAAGAAACCAGTTAAGAAGAAAAAAAAATATAAGAAAAGCTTAATAGGAAATAACAAAGAATCTGGAGCAAGGTAAGTAAATGCTGAAAAGAAAGTTTTTCACATTTCTTTGTTCGAATGGTAAGTAATTCTTTTGTAACAGTTTCATATTCTTATTTTACCACGAAACATTTTAAAGGTTGCTAATATTGCGAAACATAGACGCTTTTTTGCAAATCGTGTATTTTATTTCTCTTTGTTGGAAGAAGTTCCTTAAATTTCTTAAGTTATTGGCGGTGCATATTTTATTTAACTGATACGCAAGCAAAAGTATATGAAATTAAGGGCCCACTGATTTGTTTGAAACAAAAGGGTCAATGGTCTTGATAGTGGTGTATGTATGTATCAGAGAATGACTTAATTATTTTGTTTGAGTACTCTTTAAGTATTGACCTTTAAACAACTATCAATGCGCACAACTAAATAATACGTAGACACACATTCATATGCAAGCATACGCATTCATTTTAAACTTAATGATTATAACTATAAAAATCTTGAATAACTTAGCTCAAGCGACTACAAACTGTATGAGCTATAATTATACGTATAAGTATACAAATACTCCGACTATGAATCGATTATACTCGTACATGCGTATATACAGCGCTTTTTTGTTGACAACCACATAAAGCATGTTTTCAACTAACTTCATAAACATTTCTAGAATACTGTATGAGTTTTAATCATACGCATTACAATAAAAATACTACGACTATTAATTGCCTATACATGCGTATATACAGGGTTATTTCATTTACAAACACATAAAGCATGTTTTCAAAGAGACAAAACACATTTTCCATTCCATTTTATATACACAAATATATGCATACAGTGGCAAATGATGAATAAGTATAACGAGTATTATGCGTATATTTTTTTTTGTCTGACTAAATATCCCTGCATACTCCAACTATAAGCATGACCAAGAGTCTACATGCTTTTGATACGAATGTGCCTTTTTATTTATAGTTGTAGCATGTTTTAATTTTTTGCATATGTTGGTTATACATTCCAATCATTAGCTTTGCATGCCTCAATCCTGGGAGACTGAGTCAGATGTGTTCCCTATTACTCTTGATCTCCGTCGATATATTTTCCCGGATTTTGTCCAATCCGAGTCCACAAAACGGTTTTGGTCCGACCATGGGTGTATAAGCCCCCTTTCTGGCCATTTTGTCTGCACTTTCATTTCGTAACACCCCGGCGTGTCCAGGAAGCCAGCAGAGTGTGACCTTATTTATGCTGCTTAGCTGATTTAGCTTAATGCGGCATTCCAACGCTAACTAAATTATATGAGCTGAGAGCCTTGCTGGTAGCCTGACTATCCGAGAAAGTGGCTATTTCTTTTCCTCGGTAGCCCCTATCAATATTTAATTGTGCGCATCTGTCAATGGCATAAACTTCCAATTGAAAAATAGTAGGAGATTCTCCCAAAGACTCGTGGTAGTTAGTGCTTGGTCCTACAAATCCCACGCCAAAACCGTAGCCGTTCTGGAAGCATCAGTGTAATACCTGATGGTGCCAGTTTCAAAGGAATACTGGTGCTATTTGCCCCTTCTATCGTCCAGAACAGTTTCAAACCTCTTGTCGAAGTCATACACTTTATTCATCACGTCCGAGGGTAGCGCAAGTAGGGGAAATTGTCTTGCCAGGGATCATTGATCCCATTGGCTAATTAGATAGTCCATGTCTGTGCTTTTCCCTACGATACTGATTACTTTTTTGTCTGGCAGCAGCCTCTATCACAATTGTCAGAGGTGTGAGTAGAATGAGTTACTGTTACAATCAGGTATTTTTTCAACGTTGGATCGAACATTTTTGAACTCAGACAAGCTCAACAGTCAGGTACTTTCTTCCTCGTGGAAAAAAATATATTTTTCTTTAATTCTTCACTTTTTGTTACTTTTTGAATCATTTGCTTATTTTTGCTGCAAATAATATTAAAGCTTGCATGCAGGCGAATAAATTCTTTCCACATGTTTATCTTTCAAATTAAACCACCAGTAAAAATATGACAAACTTAAAATAAAGTCAAATGGAAGGCTGACAGTTTAATAAAATGCCAAAGTTGACTATGACAAATGTTACACGAAAGTTAATATGAATAGTTCATATTCTAACTACATACTGATTTAAATAAAGATGACACTCGATATGTGGAATTTTAAAGAGGCGGAGAAAAATTTTAGTTTGGTACCTGAGAAAAATGGTCACAAAAATTCTCTTAAGCACAAAAATGCTTTAAGCATTTTAAAAACTTTATTCAAAGACAATCAAAATAAATGCATAAATTAAAAAAAAGAAAATTATTTAATCAACACAATTGCAAATACTCAGAAAAAGGTTGTCGTTTTTCCCAATGAAAGGAAAACTATTAAAAATATATTTGCTTGATTTGCATGAAAATATTTAATTTAAAAACAAAAATTTGTTTTTCAACATAATCTCCTCCTACTCAATAGACTTAGTCCAACGTTTCTCCAGTTTCTGTGTCCCTTCCAAAAAAATATGATTTTTAGAGATCCTTAAAACAGGCATTTGTTTGTGGAATGATTCGTTGTTGGAGTCAATTCTCTTTCCGACGAGCCATTTATTCAAGTTTGGGGCTGAATCGGAAGAATAGAGCGGATGAGAGAGCAATTTGTAGCCCAATTCATGGATTTTTGCCATAGAAACTGTTAATGCGTTTGTAGTCGATTGTGTGCAAAAGCGGCACAACTTTCTTAACCCCTTTAACCCCTTAAATCATTTAAAATTGAGCCCACACTGCCACACTGAAATGCCTATGGCATCAACTATCTCACGCACTTTTACTCTTCTTTACTTAAGGAGTAAAAATTTCAATAAAATCAAAATTCAATAGCTAAAATGCTGCTCATAATAAATTAAAAATTGTACTTAACAATTTAAATTAGTATAGTCATAAAGTGTTTGAAATCTAAGAGATATTAAAAATATATCGCCTGAGAAATTTTAGACAAAACATTGTGGCAAATATATTTTAAAGTAAATGCAGTTTGAATTGACAACTTTTAAAAGATTCAAAACAAAAAAAAAAACACCTATTACCAAAATGCCTAAAGCTTTTGCTGGTATATTATATCAGTGATTTTAAATTACCACAAATAATAAGTTACATAAATATTATTGGTTTTTTGTATGAAATGTTTCTTAATGGAATTCGAAAAGATTTCAAATTGTCAAAAAAATTTTAATTAAATTTCTCAAATTAGACTATCAAGAGCATACTGTATGTAGTCAGTCGTACCATTCAGTGGTTTTGGTTTTTATCTGACAGGATGTGCCGATGCTCACATGCTGTACTTTGCTCTAGAAAATAAAAAGAAATATAAATGACTACATTTTTGCAAACTCATACATATTCAATGACTTTGTTATATTTACTTTCTTGAATAAAAATGTACACACAAACATATTAACATACATACGCATTTATATTTATTTCTATTAGATCTAAAAGTATGAGTCTACCGCAATCATAATGTTTTCAATTTGTTTCTTTTAAGCGGAAAAGTATATGACTGAAATATAAAAAGGACGGAAACGCAAACATTTTTATTTGTGTATACATAAAACTGAACTTTTCCTCGTAAGTTATAAAAACTTTGCAGGAGAGAATAATTTTTTTTTTGTTGGAAATTTATAACTTTTAAGTACATAGTTATTTCAATGAGGCCCACTATTTACATACGAGTATATAAAGTGAGCGAGCCTTAATAATATCGCGCAAAGAAAATATATGGTTGGTAAGATCTAAGGCATATTTTGATTAATTTAACTTAGTGCTATCTTGAATTTAAATTAAGGACATGTTTTGCTTAAAAAAAGAAATTTAAAAGCAGCAAATTTTGTCTGCTGTAAGCCTATTACTTTGTAATAGTTTTGTAAGCTACAAGCAATTTATATTAGTTAATTTTTAATAGCGCGAAATGTTATTAAGTGTTTAAATAATTTATATTTGGGGTATTCACGCGGTAGTCTTAACTGTCGTAGTGTCATAATGTTTCCAATTATTGTAATTGTAATTGCTTTTGGTTTGGTTTTTGAATGCCCTAATTATGTATAAAATTTTGGTAATATTATATCATATGCATACTTACCCTGAGCTGATGTACACGTTGTCAATTGGGGCGAATATCGATCAGTCAATCTCTTTATAACATCTATTTGCTCTAGTGTCAGTTGTACTGCATCTCGATGTTGTGCTTCACATGGAACATATGCAGCCCAAAACTGAAACAAAGTTAGATAACAAAAATTAAAAATTTTAAAAATCCCCGATATATCTAAGCGGCTGGACCGATTTTCTTCAAACATAGTTAAGGAAAAACTAAATGGAAATCGGTCCAGCCGTTTGGACTGTACGTGAGCACGGACAGACACAAACATACACAGATAAACACACACACTCCACAACAAATTTATAACAACCCCTTTTTTTGGTCGGGGGTTTAAAAAAAATATAAAGTAATATGATCCTTAAAGATGTGTTAGAAAAATGCTTTTGTATATTCACTAAAAATGCATGTTATTATACTCTTCCCCGAAACTATTAAGGGTACATCGAAAAATAAATAAAAATGGCGTATCTCAATCTTTTTTTTCAAATCGCGTTTTTAATGTTTTCTTGTAGTATAATTACATTCTTCCACAAATAACTAAGTAGTTGACAGTAAAAAAAAAGATTTAAGATCACTAAAGAAGTTATTTTTGCAAGTATATGCTGTAGTTATTCCGTTTCCTTTTCTTGTAAAATATAAAAAATTCGGGTTATGCTTTTCTTATATTAAGTCTATTATATATAGGTTTTTCATTGCATGCATGATTTCCACAATATTCAAGTGCGAGCTAAAAATATTTATACATATCGTCCCTACCACGTCAAACTATCAAATATGACAAATTCGTTTTTCAGATTAGTTATTTTGGTACACGATATGTCTCGCTTCAAAATGCTGAAATTCTCATGGACGATAGATAACTCAATAAGCAATGTTTTATGCGTGACACTTTTGAGAATATGCTGACCTTAAATTCACACTTGACGGGTCTTCTCGCTCTTCTGAAAATTAAAAATTTGCATATTGGATAGTTTGATATGGTAGGGACTATATATACATAAGTGTATATTATAAGTCCTTATGAATAGGGAAGTCGAATAAGCCATGTCCACTTCTGCGTTAAAAATATCTGTACAAATTATTACGATGCGCAGTGGGGCCAAAGGTCCTTTTTTCGCGGATCATTTCATATCTCTACAACTAAAGTGTTGAGGGTCACTAAATTTTATATGGATAGCTAGCTCTTAGGACAAATGGTATATCATGAAATCCACGGGAAAGTGTAGCATGTGCGTGACAATACAGTTGACTTTACAACGATGCAACTAAAAAGAAAACGATTTATAAAACCTTTGCATATTCTTTTCAAATTGTAAAAAGTTTTCATCAATTGGGTTTTTTTTTAATTGTCCATGGAAACGTAACGCACGTTTTACAAAATGTTAACTTTTCTGTGGATTTCATGATATTAAGACAAAATCTTGTTAGTATAAGAGGGGTGAGGTGGGTTCTCCCATACAAAGTAATTATTAGTTTTCCTTCATAACAACACTATTAATGTACCTACTCTACATATGATGTAGATAAGTCTTTGGACAAACTGCATGTTATACCAATCTTTGGGGTTTTAGGTGGGGGAGACGGGTATCCCTTATACAAAGTAATTATTAACTAATTAATAAACACGATTTTATTTGTATAAAAAATACCAAAGCAAGGACGAAATACATACATATAAACGGTGCTTAACCAGCAAACTAAGCAAAAATTCATAATTAATTTTATTCACGCACGTTCCTGATGAATTGCCTCCCTTCCATTGACTGAATTTGTATATGAGTTATCTGAAAATTAATTTTTTAACATGCCTAAGAACGTCCCACATGCTATTTTTATATAAATTTATATATTTATTTATATTGTATATGAATACAACCACGATAACGCGTGACTCATGCGCGACTAATACTTGACTCATGCCTAACAAATCATGACATCTGCACATCTGTAGTTGATGCCCCTGTGGCTGAGTGGTAGCGATGCTAGCCTCTCAGTCGAGAGGTCGTGGGTTTGATACCCGCCATAGACCCTGGGTGTTTCCGCTGACAAGCTAATCGCTTCGCGGGTTGTTAAAAAAAAAAAAAAAAAAAGTTGATAAAAAAATTACAATAAGAACAGCATTAAGAAAGTTAGAAGAGCTTATTAGGGGCAAACTCAACTCGTGAGGCATTGTCCCCATAAAAATAAGCTTAAAGGGATAAAAATGTGCTAACTTTCAATAATCTAGGACCACTTCTTATAAAGGGTGGCAAATTTAAGGTTAGAAAGTAAATTGGCTTACAAACACAACTTTTTCTAACAAAATAAAATTTTACTCACACCAATGTAAAGTAGAAATATAAAAATTAATAGTGGAATTTGTTATCGGGCAAATGACCACCGTACTAGAGCTGTAGACGTCCGCTCTTTTCACAAAATACCATCTTTCATAGCGTCAGTTGCTTCTGGTTTGTGCACTTAAACCCGGTCTTTCAAATTAAAATTCATAAGTTTCATAATTCAAAATCTTTGTTCAAGAGTGTAATTTTTCATGGTAAAAATTTCTTAACTGTTTACTAAATTAATGTCAAAGGATGACAGTTTAATTTTTGCCAATTTACTGCAAAAACCTCAAATTTACTTTCAGGTTTTGCACAAGCATTAATGAAACCCTATCAGTTTGATATTTGTTGAACTTCTTATTTATTTAAATGAAAGTTTAGCATAATAACTCTAGTTGTTCTAAGAAATTTTTGGCTAAAGGTTCCCTGATGATCTGCATTAGTAACAGTGATCCAGCTAAGCCTGTCAATAATCAATTTTAATGTATTTCTTATTAAAAATAAAATATTTTATTGAATAAGTAAAATAATAATTTGGGATCATTATTATGCGTTAACAAATGTTAAACATATCAGAGAAGAAATTATGCTATTGCATACTTTCGATTTTACCGATTATTGCAATGAATAAACTGATACTTAAGCAAATTTAATTTCTCCTTACATCATTATATTAGAAAATTGTATCTCTGATTAGATATAAAATTGCTGCATAAACATTTTTTTTGTTGTTACTACAGAAAAGTAATGCAAGCTATGCATTCAATGTCTCAACTCAGGCTAATCAAAATGTCAGGGTTATGTTTAAGCAAGCAAAAAAGATACTCGGCACTTGCAACCATAATTAAAATAAATTTGCCAACACTTGGGTCTTTAGAACACAATAGTTTTATTTTTTTTTTATCAGAGTCAGTGGATGGAAAATTGAAAAAGGCAAACAAAAGCTTTATTTAAGAGTATATAAACGTGCAGTATGCACCATATAAAAATGTATGTAAGTAATGGGTGTTTTTTATTGAGGTATAGAACTTTAAGTTGGCATCACTTTTTTAACTGGCGGCCATTTTGTCAGCTGTCAAGTGATTAATATTTAGTTTGGTTTGCCATTTCATCATGAACAGGTTGACAAAAGAACAACGCTTGCAAATCGTGCAAATTTATTTCGAAAATAATGGTTCAGTTCGCGAAGTTTACCGCAAGCTCCGTCCATTTTATGGTCGACATAATCGTCCATCAGAGCAATTAATTCGGTTAACCATGGATCGTTTTCGCACTACGTTTACTCTATGTGATAATACGCATCCGCAGAGACGTCGAACAGTGCGCACCGAAGAAACAATTGCCGCTGTAGAGCAAAGTGTTGAAGAGGACCCGAATTAATCGATTCGCCACCGTGCACAGCAATTATAGCTTTGTCCATCAACTTTATGGAAGATTTTGAAGATTTTGAATGTGGATGAGTTGTGGTTCCAACAAGACGGCGCTACATGCCACACAGCGCACGTCACAATCGATTTATTGAAGGAAACATTCGATGAGCGCATAATTTCGCGGAATGGACCTGTCAATTGGCCACCAAGATCGTGTGATTTGACACCATTGGATTATTTTCTTTGGGGATATGTGAAGTCGCTCGTCTACGCCAACAAACCAGAAACGTTAGGGGACTTGGAAGCCAACATTCGTGGCGTTATTGCCAACATACGGCCCCATATGCTCGAAAAAGTGGTTGAAAATTGGACCTGTAGAATTGGCTTTATTCGAGCCAGCCGCGGCGGCCACATGCCCGAAATCATATTTAAACATTAATGGAATAAAATTATCCTTCCAATAAAGCCAAATTGATGGACATTAAAACGATTTTCTTGTGTTTTATTTCAATTCGAAGTTCTATACCTCTAAAAAAACACCCTGTATTTAAAATAATATGTAAATGTCTGTATATATGTTGTTTTATATATTATAAAAAAAATATATATAAGAACCATACAATTACACTTATCCACACGTAAGAACAATTGCAACAGAATACTTTCAACTTGAACGCATGAGTATTCGATGTGGCGTATTATGCTAAAATATAATAAAACTAAACAAAGAAAAAAAATTGGAAGCATTAATTTTTCATTTAAGACTTTCACCTTGCATTGTTTGAACAAAGCAAAATGTTCATTAGTTTTAATTAAGGCAAAGATTTGCAAATTAAAACACTCTATGGAATATTAGAATAAAATATAAAAAAAAAAATTTGAAACGAAAACTTTCAAAGAACAAAGAGTGCAAAAAGTTCAAGGGCTTACATACATACATATGTATATGTTCATAAAAGCATACATATGTGTATATTTGTTTCAAAACCAACAATATTTGCAAAATTACTTAAGTGTGTTGCTCGTGTTTTACCAACATGCAACAGTCAAGTCGCTACCGACACACACAAATGGGTCTAGTGGCTTAAAACTTTTCATTTGTTTTTTTTTCTCTCATCCTATTTTGCCATACAAATGGCAACAATTAAAAGGAGAAAGTAGACGATGCTTTAATATTAAATGAATAAATATATTGAATAATACTGCTAAAACTATCGTATATAACAATTTTTATATAATTGACTTGTTGGACCCAAATTGTTCCAAGAGCACAAACTTTTTTATTATTAAGACGACATCTTTTTTATTCCAGAATTATTTAAAGCAGATCTAACAAACAGCTTAACAATTTTGAGATACATGTTGTGTACTCAGTATTACAGTGACAAAAAACAAAAAAATAAGTGGTAATAGGTCTACAAATTCTAAAACTAATTGCTATCAATAAAAAGAAGGTTTAACATTTTGAACCTTCTAAGATAAGGCCAGAAGGCTCCTGATAGCACCAATGCTGATGTTTTAACTTTGTTTATTTTTTATTTTTAATGTTCCTTTTTTCTATAATATGTATTTAATTAACAAAGAAAAAAATTACTTTTATGTACAAAAAAAGTTTAAGCTTTCCAGCTCTGGAGATGTGGTTTTTATTTTTCTCATTACGTATACTGAACTTTTCTTTCTAAAACATCAATTATTTTTCATTCCGAAAGAAAAAGATGTGACTACTTTTTTATACAAAAAAATATATAAAATTTTCCAACCCTGAAATCATTCTTTAAATTTTTTTCTGATTTCTTTGAACATAGGAAAAAAGAAAATAAGTGTTTTATTAGGTCACTATTATGTGCCAAAAAATGTAAATGTAATTTTCCAGCCCTGGATTATTGATTTTTAATACCAATTTTATTCTAACTGTTATATAAAATAGGTTTAAATTGCAAAAAAACAAAAATTAGTTTCAGCTAGTTACTTTCATATGGCAAAAAAAGGTTAAACTTTCCAGCTCTGAAACCATATTTTCAGTTTTGTTGATTTTCAATATCAATCTATTTCGGACCATTTCTGAGACACTATTTCTGGGAGCTTCCGGAAACCGATTTCACGTACAGACAGACGGACGTCGCTTTTATATGAGTAGGTGAGATGCAAAACTCGTTCGTTACAAAAATTAAAAAAATCAAGATAATGATTGATTCTAGTAGTTCTTCAGGAATTTTATAACAAGCAATATAGAGATTGTATCAATGTATGATCTTTTTTATATTCTTTCATGATAATTCAAAGTATTCCACTAATTTGGTCCATTTAATCAGCTGCTATACGTTTTTTGCTTTTTTCCATAATTCTGGTAACGTGTAACGAACGAGTTTTGCACCTCACCTGCTCATATATAAATATGTATGTATGTATAAGAAAATCCACTTGGAAAAATTCTTTGGTTGTCCCCTTTGGTTGTAATCCTTGGTTGTCCCCTTTAAGGTTTTGTGACTCCGCCCCCTTTGGGCTATATATGTCCAAACTGCAGACCTAAGTTCTGTGATACCTCAAATGCTGTATGAAATTTCATCATAATCGAACGGCTTGTTTAGAAACTGCAGAATTATTTCCATTTTTTTTACAATATCCCCACTGTGTATTGGGTTCTTTTGGCCCCACTATGCATAGTAAAATACAATCAATTTGGATGTATATTTCATAGAACTACATTTGAAAGAGTCATCTTTAAATTGCTCGTGCAGAATGTCCCGTGTGGCATGAAACCGCCATGTTGAAACCACTTACCATAGGTGTTCATATCAGCAAATTTTCACCACAAGATATTAGTAATCATGGATTTATAGCGCTCATCTATGACGATACGGTTATGGCCTGGCCAACGTTATTTTAAAAAAGTATGGACGACTACGCCACCTGGCAAAAATTCACACTAAACAGTGTTTTTTTCGGCATGCGCGTTGGACACTCTTTGATTAATATCGCTCCAAGTTCAATAATTTTGTTCGTTGGCTAAGCCTTCATCCAGAATTAGGTCTCATGGCTGAAATTGATTTTTCGATAAATATTAAACAAACCATTTTTATAACTCAATTTTATCATTTACTCGTGCTTATGAATGCTATGAAAACTTTTACACACACAAAGGTTTCTTTGTAAAGTCTTGAGTTTGCTAAAGAGAAGGCAAAATAGAATGGAAGGTCTTTTTCCTTCTCTCTTAAAGACTCAAGACTTTGAGTGCATCGGCAATCTCAGTTACTGGGCAAAACAGATTTAATAAATGACAGTCAATTTGACAATTTCGGCTTGAAAAATATGACAGAATCAACTGCAAATGAGTAAATGAAATTGGTCACACAGCTAAGTGAAACTAGTATGCTTACTGTACACTGAATGCACTCTAAAAAATATTTAAGTTTTTTCAATTAATCGTCTGTGATGTCTGCACTACACCATTTCCAGGAAGTTAGTAGCACGTGAGTGTAATGACAAAAGTTATATGCCTGAGTGTTAATTAAAAGATACAAACGTAAAATATTTCCCGTGAACACAAAAATGGTAAGCAAAACCAGAAAATAGTATCTGACACAACAATAACGAAAACATTAGCGATCACAATTTAAGGGAAAGAGAACACTTTCTACTTGAACTTTAATTTTCGATAAGGGTGAATAACTTAAATATAAAAACAATGGCAAGACTGGCGTAAATTAGAGATGGTAAAGTTCAAGCTTTCATTACAAAAAAGCTTTCAGCAAATTATAATACGATGAATAAAAATAATTCACATATTCTTTTTGCACTGAAACATACATATATGTATATATGTGTCTATAAAGCTGAAATTTGCATCAACTGATATACACACAGTGGGGCAAATGCAACAATGCTGATGATTCGAAAACAGCATACTAGTCTTTGTTTTTTTTATACATATATTTATTTATCTTATATATATTTATTTATTCAAATCTTAAATATATATATAATTATTATGCCCGACCAATATCGGACATAAGCTTAGTTATAGTAATTAATAATACATAAATGTCGTATTAAGCACAAACATTCCCAGTAAAAAAAAATTGGAAGTCATTCTAAAGGAACTACATTTTCATTGCTTCCAAAAAATCTATATTTTTAATTTGCCGATAGTTAGCAGAAAACCAAGTAGAAGTTTATTTTAGTTACACATAACCTTGTAATTCCTCAATAGTTTTAGAAATTACTCACCAGAATTTTTAAAAAATCGATTTTTTTTGAAGAAATTTATGAACTAATTTTGGTCTAAAATTTTGAAGTTATTTGCTTAAATTTACATGAAAATACTGTTTCACGTTTAAATTCCTATAAAAAGAAACTAATTGTTAAAATAGGTAACTATTAGCCATTTTTCCTAGATGAAAATATTATCATAGAACACAAAAAAGGAAATTTTTCTTAAAATCGCTTCCAATTCGGTGACCAGGCATCGAAAAAGAGAACTTCTTGCAATGACAACCCTATGTAAAAATCATTAGATCGGATCGAAATTTGCACTACTTCCAGATCGCAAACTCTACATTTCCATGACTTTTTTGGAGTGTCTTTTTTTACTGGGATTATTTGAAGATGTTTTATTTGGAGTGCTGTGTATCACAGCCCTAGTGTCCATAATTTTTAAGCGGACGTGTCCAGTAAAGTTGAAGATATTACGAGCAGCAGGATAAGAATCTGACTCGGGTTTTGTTAAATATTTGTCCTGCGTATTTTGCAATTTCTTCAGTCACTTGTGGCATATTTAAATCTCGATGTGTATTTGAATTTTTGATGTACCATGGAGCCGATGTTATCAAACGTGAAATTTTGTTTTGCCTTCGTTGGATTTTCTCAATGTTTGAAAATAAAGCAGTACCCTATAGCTGAATTTCGTAGCACCATATTGGCTTCAAAAACGAATTGTATATTAAAAGTTTGCAGTCAAGACTGAGTCGGAGTCTTTGTCAGAATATTAACGAATAATTTTTTTAAAATTATCACACACACAAATTGTAAGCATATATACTCGCTTATGCAAAATTGTGGGTACGACAAAATAAAAAATAAGCTCTTTATGCGAGTATCTTTCTTTCAGTTTTTTTGTGTTTCCTAGGAAATTTTTATGAAATAAATTATGGTACTCTGTTCTTTATTTCAATGGAAATGTTGTCATACACATAAAAAGAAAATATATAATATGTACTTGCACATACATGTACACTTATATAATATAACATATCTATCATAAAAGATTTGATGGGAAATTTAAATTCCTCTGTTTTCTTTTTCTTTACTCTTAAATGTTTTTAGTTTTTATGATATTTAAGTTTAAGTTCTATGCAAATTTTATTGCATTTGCATAAATTCTTTTAACTAAAAATTTAAATAGTTTCTACAGAATTCTTTTAAGGTAATTCTTTTTTCATTTATTTTAATTAAAGCTTAAATGTATACACATATATACATGCATATGTATATCATTTTGGCACACAAAAATTTATGTGCATATATGTAAGAGTAGAAAAAGGATTAAAAAAAAAGTTTACTAAACTTTTCACAAAAATAATTTGTGAATGTCAAAAACATCGAACAACTTTATTCTAACTTCATTTGCATACTTCAAAAATACAAAACAGTACTGCACAGACACATTTCAGCATAAATGAATGTAAAACACACAATGCAAAAACAATACAAGTTATAATGAAAATTCGTATGTACTGCTGCTGCTGAAACAGCAGAAATAACTAGCAGGAAAATGTCATGTACCTTTTGTACTTATAAACATACAAATCTAAATAAAAATTTTCAACCTAAAACAAAAACTGAAAGCAACAAAAAAAATAAAAAAGAACGAAATTAAGTCAGAAGGCAGAATACAACAAGTACATATACATACATTGCATTTCGTACGCAAATAAACTTTTCATTTCCACAGCAGCAGCAGCAGCAGCACTGGAATGGGGTTCATCTCCCTTTACACAATTTCTAACCAATTCCATTTGTGTGGCATACCTTGAGGCATTTCAGTGATATGTGTAAGAGTATTAGTTTGACAGGCAGTAGGAAGTTGTGTATAGGCAGAGATGAGCGGTATTGCTATACGTGTTACGATTGAATAATCACCAGTTAGGTAGAGATACTGCTGTCACTGAATTTATCAAATTTTGTTAAGAGTAGGCACCTTCAACACTCTTTGAGGTTTATTGATAATTCTGAATTTTACAACCAAATTATAAGTTAAATTGAGTACTTTTATTAAAGGCAATAATAACACCATTGTGCGTTGTTGAAGGACCTGCTCAGCTCATATCGTCGCTGTTTTATCTAACTGACCTATCTTTTTTTTTTTTTTTTTTTCTTTCTAGGAGCAGCACTCAGGGGATAACCCCTACTCATGCAATGCATTGTGCTAGAACAAGGAAAATAGGTTATAGGGAAGGAGGATAGAGGGAGTAGTGTTTGTGGACATTTGATTTAAACTTTCCCACGCTGGTAGTGACAGGAAAGACCTCCGCAGGTACAGTTCGGCTAAAAAAGGAATTCTCTCTGTAATGCGTAGTGCGATTCATTGGCCAATCGACCACAAAGGGATGTGCCCTGAATGAGGCACGGGTTGTACGTATAAATGTGCGGGTTTCAGGAACAAGTTCCCTAATTTCATTAGAACACATTCCGTTGTAGTAACGATAGAACAATGAAATGCACCCCACATTGCGTCGATGCTCCAATGAATCAATAGAATTGGATACCCTACCGTCACCGATGAGCTTCTTCGCCCTCTCCTGTACGCGGTCGAGCAGCCCCAAAATAGACTTTGAAGCGCCGGCCCATACATGAAAGTTGTACTCCATTTTCGGTCGGATATAAGTGGCATAAATAGTAAGGAGATCAGATGGGGTGAAATATCGTTTGCACCGTTTCAAAAGCCGAGGCACTTGAATGCTTCTTTTGCAATTTGAAAAATGTGGTCAGTCCATCGAACATGACACTGTATTTTCATGCCAAGAACATCAAGAGTGTCTGATTCCTTAATACCTATACCTCCCATAGTTACAGAGGCAGCAGCATTTTCGGTCATGCGTCTATGTGTAACCATGCAACATTGGGTCTTACGGGCGTTAAAGTCGACCCTGTTCACATGACCCCATTCAGAAATTTTTACTAAATCATGGTTTAAAATCTCATTCATTATTTGTCGCATAGCCTCAACCTGCGGCAGGCTAGGTCTATTGCTGAATGAGAAAGAATGGCAAATGCTACTGTCATCCGCGAAAGAATAGATAGGGTTGAAAGTTTTACAGAGAAGGTCATTTAGAAAGATAAGAAATAGAGTCGGTGAAAGGACGGAACCTTGCGGTACCCCTGAATTTAACTTGAACTCATTTGATGAGATCCCATCTATAACAACTTTTATAGTGCGATCCCTGAGGAAACTCGATAAGAATCGAGCGAAGTTATCACCGACACCAAAGGCAATACATTTTGACAAAAGTGCACCATGCCACACTTTATCAAACGCCTTGGAGATATCTAAAGCCACCACCTTACTTTCGCCAAAATGGTGGATTGACTTACACCATTTCTCCGAGAGGAGGGCAAGTAGGTCTCCCGTAGATCGGCCTCTACGAAATCCATACTGCCGGTCGTTGAGTAAGCTGTTGGACTCCAGATACCTTACAAGATGGAAATTCACCATACTTTCCATTACTTTGGAAAGTGCAGAACATATTGCGATTGGGCGATAATTTTCAGGGTTAGTAGCTTCTCCTTTTTTAGGGATTGGCGTAACATTAGCAATCTTCCAACACACTGGAAACTCACCAACATGGTACAACGTGCTGAAAAGGTTAGCTAATGGACGTGCTAGCGTCAAAGAGCACTGCTTCAAGACCAGTGCTGGAATGCCATCCGGCCCGGGAGACTTATTTATGTTGAGTTCCGACAAAACCCTTTTTACTGCCCGAGCTCGAACGAATATCTTAGGCATAGTAGTGGATACTCTCTCTAGCATAGGAAGAGGCTGATTGCTTTCCGGCAAGTAGGAATTACTTGCGAATATTTCAGCTAGTAGGTTAGCTTTATCAGCCGGGCCAGTGAATATTTGGTCATCCTTTAAAAGAGTCGGAATTGAGGAACTAGCATTATTCTTTACTTTTTTAACGAATGACCAGAAGCTTTTACTACCCCGAGGGGCAGCAAGAACTTTAGCACGGAGACAATTCTCGTAAAGAGCTTTTTCACGCCTCAGTACTTTGGCACACGAAGATCTCGCCCTTTTGCGTAGCAAGTCAGTATCGGCATTTTGATTACTTCGCCAAATACTGAATGCTTCCTCTCTAGATCTGACTGCATTTTTGCATGTCTGATTAAACCAGAGTTTCTCTTTGGGCTTAATCGGAATTTGTTTTGATGGTATGAAGGCTTTCATGCCCATCAAAATTATACTTTCGACCATTTTGGCCATGGCATTGACATCATTGTCTAGGAAACATAGCTTCCAATTAAAATGCCGAAAAAATTCATTGAGCTGAGCCCAACGGGCCTTTTCGTATCTATATTTTAGTCGTTTCGTAGCTGCAGATGAAACGCTATGAAGTGCTGAAAACGAAAAGGAGGCCGAAATGGTACAGTTATCTGAATTACCGAGAGGTGCATTAACATTTACTTCATACTTATCAGGGTGTGAAGTGAGAAAGAGGTCGAGTGTATTTTGTTGGTGCCCTTCAACACATGGAATGTGTGTTGGTTCATTCACTAGTTGCACTAGATGGTTATGCGCTGCGAACAACTCAACATATTGGCCTTCCGTGGTTGTACGGCTCGAATGGCGAAGCCAAGTTGAATTGTGAACATTGAAATCACCAGCAATAACGATTTCACTGTTCGGACAACTCTCTAGGATCTTCGATATGGAGTCAGAAAGGGCATCGAAGCCAGAAATGCTGACCTATCTACAATTTTTAAAATTTTACAGGAAAGTAGCTTTTCTGATTGTTTTCTACATGTATTCTTCAGGAAACGTCTGAAATATTTTTACTGTTATAGCCTTTACAGTCATAAAAATTGTATATAAGGTCTATTATAACTCATAAAGTCTAGTAGTGGACTTAACTCATTTTTCAAAAAACTGTCAGTTAGGTCGGTTAGTTAAAAAAGCGACGATATAGATGTGATGTGAACGAGATATTTGGGAAAAGCTTCTCTCTGGAAGATATTTTTGCGATGTTATATAACATACATAATGATGGAATCATCAAATAATACTTTGCACAGATTTTGTTTTATATAAATTTAAGGATAAGAAGCACTTTTTCGGGTTCTTGTTTCGAGTAACAAAGTCAGCGACTGAAATACGAAGTGGTGTGATATTTCCCTTTACTAAAATTATAATTTTTTTTAAATGTTTATAATTTTCTTTGAACTTACTCTAAAATTTTTACTGCAGAAAGGCAGTGAAATATTGAAAAGAAGAACAAATTTTAGAAAATTAATAATTTAATAAAACAAAAAGAGTTTTTTTTAGTTAATTTTTTTAGTTATTATTGTTCAAAGTTCATTTGTTTCTATATTTATGATTTGATCAGGCTAAAATTCATGTAATAATTATTAATGAGCAAATAACACCAAAGTTAGTTGTAAATATTCTGACAACCACACAGTTGAACGGAACAACTAGCTGTTTTCGAATCCCACTAAACAGTTCTTTTAAATGAGTTTGAAAAAGAGAAATGCTGGGTGCGTGAAATTGCGAAGATATAAAGTTTCTGGTGTATTTTATCAATTCATATTGCTACAACCTGACCAAAATATGGCGAAGATGAGTGTTCGGTTAGGAGAGGTTTCACTGTAGTTATGACCTTGCGCCTGATAAACCGAAAATAAATGCTTGTATCCATTTTTTTGTAAATACTTTCCCCCGTATTCATAAAAAAATAAAATGAATTTGAAATTCGTTTTAGGAAAACTTTGTATGAAAAATTTGAAATAAAATACATTTCAAATTCGTTTCAAATTTTATGAATATGGGGGTTTATGTTTTAAATCAATTTTGTATGGCTATTTATTTTTTCATTGGGTACAGATTTTACTCAAATTCTAAGATTTATTTAAAAAGCTTGAGCGACCACTCGAAGTTAAATCTTAGAAACGATTAATTAAATACTTGAATTAAACTAAAATCAAGTTAAATGAAAGAAACTCATAACTTAGTGTTTTTATTTTTATACCAACAACTTTACTGCTTATAAGCACAATTTGTAAAGCTTTGAGTTGTTGTGTCTTTGCTTGTAGTAATCTGATTAAATGTTTAAAAATAAATAATGGCAAAAAATTTACATAAATAGCATTTCCAAGATGTGCTAACAGTTGAAGTAGGTAGTAAGCTACCGAAATAACAATGTACATAAACTTTACAATAACTCGCTTAAGTCAAGTACCATCTAACAAACAGTGGTTTAAGAAAAAATATGGTTTCGTTCAAAAAGAGCCTTTCATTAGATTCTTCCTGTCTTCAAATTGAAGTCAAACAAACCCAAAAAGCACAAGAACTTCAAATTCAAGCACTTGAAATAAAGTTTAATTTAGGGTTTTTTTCATGTCATTTTCAAGTTTGAAAATATTTTTTCTTTATTTATTAATAAAACTGAAAATGTAGTGAAAAATATTAAAAAAAATAAATTTAATTTTAAAATATAAAAGGTGAGTAAAATCTTAAAAAGAATAGCAAAGGCAGGTGTGCGGAAGATTATTATAAAAATACAAATGATTAGCATTTCCCTTGCTGTTTTAAAAGCATTGGTTCATATTCATAGTAAAAGCAAAGTATAGTTTAAAAATTTAAAACCAGTATTATCATAATACGAAACCATAAAACTAGTATTACCACACAAAATACTGGTTTTAAACTTTAAAAGTATACTTTGATTTGACTATTAATATGCAGCATTATTGTTGGAGCTTGAAATGTACTTGAATTCTATTGCAATACAAGGCTGAATTGAATTATAATTCAAGGCTTGAATTGAACTGTGCTACAGCTGAATTGTTCAAATTGAATAGACAATGCTATTGAAATAAATAATTCAAATTGAATGTGTGATTTGAATAACAATTGCTTTACACTTAATTTCAAGCAAAATTGCTTATTGGGAAGTATGTGTGAGCATCCACATTGTCCTTCTTGTTCATATCAACGCATTATGTGCAATGTGACATTAGCTGTATTGTACATGTTTGAGACGATGCACTTGGCAAAAATTTGCCCCAAAAAAAACGTAACCTTTTGATTCAGACACGAGTTTATTGAGTCAAACAGTTACCAATAATATTGTCTTCTCTAACATTGCCTATTAGTAATGTTCAAAACTTTTTAAATTAATAAACACGTCTCTGAACAGAGAACTATATTTATGATTTGATTAGGCTAAAGTTCATATCGCTTTGTAAGCCAAATTACATGTGATAATTATCAATGCACACCAAAGTTAATTATAAATATTCTGACAAACACTTAGTAGAACGGAACAGCTAGCTGTTTTCAAAGGTCACTACACCTTCTTTATCAGCGTTCTTTTGTGTTTTGCCCACTGTGCGTAGTATCAGTTGATGTAGATTTCTGCTTTTTATACTCATCCTTTATTGAAAATGGATTATGTGAATTGTTTTCATTCATCTTGTTACAATTTGCAGAAGGCTTCATTTGGTAATGAAAGCTCAATTTTGGCATCTTTAAATTTACAACAGTCTTGCCATTGTCATTTGTTCTTTACTAATTATGGTTAAGCTTTTTTTGTTCAAACATTTGCCAAGTGCGATCGCACCTCTTTAAACATGTTGTGTATCTCAAAAAAGGAGCAACAACAACATTTAATAAAATGCTAAATAAATACCAAATACAAAATTTGTTCATGGTAATTATATGCACCTTCTGTTGTTTTTCTAGTTGTTGCTATTTGAATATGATACACAATAAAATATTTTAAAATTAAAGCGTGTCTTAAAACTTTAAATTATTCCTTTTCAAATTTTATTTAAATAATTTCAAGTATTAAGCTAAATTTATACGATTGAAATTTTCTCCAAAATGCTTTAAACTCGTGTAAACGGCAACATTTTAAAGAAATTTTGCTGTTTACACGAGTTTAAAGCATTTTGAAGAGCAATTTTGAAGAAAATTTCAATCGTGTAAATTTAGCTTTATGCTATTATTATCTTAAAGACTAGTGTTTGAATCCTGCAAATATATCTGATGTTATCAATCTCCATTAAAGTATAGAAATTTGGGTTTAAGAGAAAATCTTATTAAAAGAGCAACTTAGAAAATGTTTATATTAATTAAATAATTTTCCAGAATTTTTCATTATTCTCCCTCCACCTATTTATATATTTTAAAGTAATTATACACTTCTTAAACTCATCCTTCTCTATTTTCACAATTCCACTTTAACTATTAACTTTAACTATACGCTTTCTATATAAATATATTCCTCTTTTCCACCATTTACCTTTGCTCAAAGCCATGAAAACTATTAAGCTTAAGTAAGCAGCAGAATACATAATTCCCCCCCCCCCCCCCCAGGCATTACAACAGTCTACATTAGTGTTTTGCTGCTGAAATCCTAAACGTAAAAGCTCAAGCTGTGGCAACAGCAGTCACGAGAGTAAATGAGGATTTCTTTACACTCAGAAATTAAGCATTAATACGTTGAAAATGCTTAATGTTTAAGCAACAATTAAAAAAGCCTTAAGAAAACTCAGTTCGAAGCAATACAATTTTTTCCCTTAAAAGTGGTAAAAGTTACGACCTATAAGGCCACTCATCAAGACATAAATATATTTAGAAAAACTTTTTTTTCCTGCGCTGTATGGCCAAATCAAATCTGTAACAAAATACAATTTTTTATAACCTTCATGCAAAATAGAAAATTTTGTTTGAATTTTTGCACAGCAAAATTTTTCAGAATATTAATATTAGCGAGGCAAAAATTAATATATTAAAGCTTAGAACTTTAAAGCTTTAAGTGAGCTTTCTATTAGCTAGACAAAAATTGACGATTTGAATGTAATTATCCTAGATATCAGAAGCAGCAACTGGAGCTTGATGTCCGGTGAAAAAACTATCAAGCACAAATTTAAAGCTTTTAAAACCTTTTAAGACCTTGAAAGCCGAAAATTAAATAGGAAAATAGGAGTTTTTTAAAGCTTTTAAATTTGGCTTAAAGTAGCACAGAAAAGTACTAAACAAAAAAAAAACGAACTGTAGTTTGAGGCGTGGCAGAAAAAACTTAACTGTGCGATTAAGAGATTGCACGATATTTTTATTTTTAACTTTTACATTTTGAATACTGTTTGTAATAAGCGTGCACCTCTATTATCCGAAACCGCTAGTAACTGTAAAATTAAATTTTAATTTTAAACTTTCAAGCTTGGAATAAACGTTTTTTTTAAAGGTATGCAACGTATTACTAAATTTTCCATCTTTTGTATGTATTTTTTTACACGATTTTTTTTTGCATGATTCTCCGTGTAAAAAAAGAGTTGTGTGTATTGGATTTTATGATTTATTTAATTAAACTATTATAAGTTTTAAGATCAAAGTTTACTTAATTACGCTGATTGGCAAAATTTTAATTGTTACGATAGGTTTAATTAATCTAAAAGTTTTTTTCTTGTAGAAACTAAGTGGGTTAGAAACTATTGTCATTACCTTGATGAAACAGGTAATAAAAGCAATTAGTTGAGTGGAATCATAAAATAGCAAAGCAGTTAATTATTATTTTTCGAACTGTATTTGTTTCTTAAATGCTTATGAATTGAATTAGGCTATTCTTCGTAACGCTTTTTAAGCCAAATTACATGTGATAATTATTAATGAGCAAATAACATCAAGTTATTTGTAAATATTCTGACAACAACACATAGTTGAACGGAACAGCCAGCCGTTTTCGAAGGCCACTAAACCTTCCTCATCAGCGTTCTTCTGTGTTTTGGTCCACTGTGTGTGGTGTCACTTGATGTAGATGTCTGCCTTATATACGAAACTTTATTGCAAATGGAATATGTGAATTGGTTTGATTCATTGCATTTTCCAATTTGCTCATATATATGTTAGGTAATGAAGGCTCAAAATTTACCATCTTCCATATATATTACAACAGTATTACCATTGTCGTTTGTTCCTTACTAACTAAGCACATGTTTGTTAATTTGCTTATTTTTGTTCTACTTAAGACAAACTTTCTTGGTTTGTTACTATTAAGTAACATTTACAAGTTTCCTTTTTTTATTATAACTCATTTCTAGGATATTATTTTTATGACTTACTTTAAATTAATTTACAAGTTAACCTTAAGTTCGTTGTACTTTAATTTATTTATGTAACTATTGCTTATTTTTTACACTCGTCCTTACATTTCTGTTTCAGTTTTATAACATTTGAAATACATGAGCTTTTATCTATTTTTATTTTAATTTTTTAGTAGAATTACATGTTTCCTTTTGCCGTTTAACACCTTTAACTAGCATTTATTTGTTTTTCGTTTTATAAATATAAATGAAAAAAAGCTTTTGTTGTACTAAAGGTATTCTATTGGAATTTTGTTACAAAATAAATTTGAACAATGTTTTAACAAGATGTTCATTTCAATTTATTGCCTTCACGTGATTTTTATGCATCTAGTTTGTGTTAGAGTTTTATATGTTTAGCCATATAAACACATACACAGATATGTATATGAATATGTACATATATGTGTACATACATATGTATGTAAATGCATGCAAAGGGATTACTATACAATTTAAATTGTGTATTTGTTCAAGAAAGTAGCTGGCAGAGCCTTGAAAGTATAAAATCTTTTGAAAAAAAAGTTTGACTCGAACAGTAGCACGATGGTTTGTGCTATAAAAACCATTTTTATATTTTTTAACGCTTGTTGTGTGATAGTCTACTTATTAAAGTTTGGTTGGTTGGTTGGTGGCCTACTACACTTAGGCATTCCAGTAGAATCTAGATTAGTCCTTTTGGAAAGCCACTCCACTCATCGGTATCAGCTTATGTAGAACCGTATTTAAGTATTCTGATACGTTAATCGTTAATAGATCCAATTCGTCGCGTTGAAATATCTGATAAGTTCACTCAAGCCAATCTCAGATAAGTCTGAAAGATAGTCCAGTACATGACTGCCTAAATATTTGTATCTTGAGAGATGCAAAGCTGGACTTTCGCAAAGAAATTGAAGGATTGTCACTTCTTTGATGACTTCTCGACAATTTCAGCAGAACCCATTATAGGACAGACTTATCCTACTAGCATGTCTGCCTACCGTCCAGTGAGCCGTCATGACTGCAACAAGCCTCGAGATGTTCCTACCGTTCCTATTTGTTAATTGTGTTGGGCGCCAATGGTTGCAACAAGGCAACATTTTCTTAGCAACGTTGCACGTGACTATGTTGCGCCATCTGCATTCAGAATTATAGAGATAGTGCTCGAATATACCATTTCTAATACTACCAACGGCATGGCTACCGATTCGACATTCATAGCAGATCCACCTCTAGCCAGTTCGTCCGCCCGTTCGTTACCTGAAAAATTGCTATGTGCTGGAACTCGGATGAGGGTAAGGTCAGCCTGACCACCCAATATTCATAACAAACTCTTACACTGCCCGACTAGAATATACGAAGTGATGTATGATCTTGGGCATAGAAGCTCTATTTGGCTATATTCTATATTCTGAAGTCATATCGACGGCTCCATTCCAAAACATGCTAAGTCGACATAGCATGTTATGCTAGGAATAGCATTTCGGAATTTATCGCTTATTAACTTAGATTCTGTAAAATTTTGATAGTAATCGGACTATTCTATCAAAAGTTATGAGCAAAAATGTACTTAACATAATTTGTCCAGTTTAAAAATCTCCCTTTTAAATGTTTTAAGTACACTTGGCATGATTTAGTTTAAAACTAAGTAGTCAATCAACAATTAATTAAAATTTTCTCTCACCTAAAACATGCTATATGTACTTAGATGACCACTGTAGGTGAGAAAGGACTACCAGATAGATGCTAAATCTACTTAGAGGACAATCTTAAGTATTTTAAGTCACTTTTAATTATGATCTACAACAAATTTATAAAGTTCAAATAAACTAAGAAAATTCTATTGCAATTATTATATGATTACAAAAAGTCTCAAGTTTCTATCTCATAACATTCCTGGGATATCATCAATAAACGTTGAAGGTGTTTATCTCAAAGCTGGCTTTTTCGACTTAGTATGTTTGAGAATGGAGCCGTCGACATTCTCTTAACATTGTGCCTCCCTTCCACTCCCATTTAGATGGACTCAGAACTTGAAATACCTTGTCAAAGTCCAGATGAGGCACCATGTAGTCAGTAGATTTCTTCAGCGTAGGAAGAAGTTGATCGAAGATTTTGGCATGGCCAGCTAATCTTGCCGCACTTGAGGATACCGCCAATAAATGAAGATCAATTGGAATAAGATTAAGTATAGCATTCAGAGCCTCCGAAGGACTAGTACGTAAATATCCTGTCGTATTCTGTTACTATTATACCTAACTTCTGTTCCATTCCCGCCTGGATAGAATCAAAACTTAAAGTTTATTTAGCGATAATTATGCTCCATAGAAGTAGTTTTTAACCTCAAAAATCGTTAACAATTGATTCTTTAACTTCTTTCATTGACATTTAATATGAATAGCAAACTCGATCCTTTCATTCCAATTCATTGTTACAGTCTGCTCTACCAAACAAATACAATTTATCGGCCGTCTAGTTTATTTTTTCTGCCTTTATTTTCGAACTGATTTGTATGCTTTTGTTACTGAAATAAAACGTTTGGACTGAATTTTATATTCCCTTTTACAAACACGACCACCACGAGCCCCAAATAGAGATGAAGATTTTTATAACAATTTTAACACTTTTAAATCTTATTTCGTTCACGACAAAAGAAATTTCAAATAAATTGAAAAAAAGACACACACACACACACACACATGGATAAAAAATCAAGTCATGTACATGTTTGGTGTGAAACATTTTGTGGCGACAACTTTTTCGTACATGTTCACTCACAAGTCTCCCAGCAATGGTTGTTGAAATGTTTTTGAACAAAAATTTATTTCAAAACGTTTGGTCATTGTTAACATACAACATACATCGATAAATTTATTAACTTCTGTGGCTGTGTGTGTGTGTGTGTGACAGAAGTTGTGTTCAAACTAAGTAAATAAATATAAAACTAAAACGTATAGCGTAGTAGAATACTAAAATTAAACAGGAGGAGATTTAATTGTTTGCAAATTTATTTAGGGTATTTGTATATCAGTGTTGCCAGGTGTTAGAGAAAAAAAGAATTCGCTAAGTGCACTTTTTTGAGATAAAAAGGAAGAAAAGGTCAAATTTTTTTTATGTATAAGCATTCAGGTTACCGCACGATAGCAAAAGATATTTCTTATGCTGCTGAACATAACAAAAAATAAATTAACAACATTTTTCAGAAAACATAGACATATGTATACACATATTTATGTATATACACAATTAATCATCTCACAGTGGAGCCAAATCCCCTTTTTTCCAGGATTAATTCATATCTCGACAACTATAATAATAAGGATCATTAAGTTTGATGTGGATAGGACAAAGTACTTTTTTCAACAAAAATTTTGGCGATATAGGAGGAGACAAAAGGGGTATTCCCATACAAACTAATTATTATTTTTCCAATATCAGCCGAACTACAAGAGTAAAGCGAAATAAATTTGATGTTGATAACTCTCAGAAAAAAATACATGTTCTAACAAAAATTCCCGTTGTATATGAGGGGGAAATCGGATATCCCAATGCAAAGTTATTATTAATTAATTAATCAAAAATTATTTTTATATAAAAAATACGGAAGAAGGAACGAGGTTAGGTTAGGTGTGGTTAGGTTGAAAAGAGGTGGCATTACGCTCATGTCCGCTTATATACACAAAAAAGTGGGGTCTCGGCTGAGCAAAAGCTGCACATTGACAAAAAATGTATTCCATTGTCTCCATGTGCTCCATGCATGCCCTGCATTCATTATCATTTGTGGCTTCAACTTGGTACAAATGCCCTCGTGTACTAGAGTGCCCCATTAAGATGCCGGTCAACTTTCCTAGCTCGGACTTGTTTAGTTTCAACTGTCCCTTGTTTTGTCCTTATCCAGATCGCCCCATAAAGTACTGGTTAGATTACTCACAGTACCACAATTAAATCGTACCCTGTGGGCCATCTTCATCTAATTTTTTAACTCAATCTTCGTTGCATTGAAAGGCTTCGCATTAGTTAAAGTTACTGGCCGTGACGTTCTGGCCTATTTTGCCAGTTCAATTGCACGTTCATTTCCGGTTACGCCGTAGTGGGCCGGCACCCATACAAGACGAATGTTGTCATGTACCGTGTAATCGTTTATCATATTTTTGCAATCTAACACGTTCCTAGAGTTTACTCTTTTGTATCGATCTTTGTGGGTCTAATATTCACACTTATCCATTTTAAAGCCTCCGTGATCGCTCAAACCTCCACCTTTAAGACTGTATTATGGTCAAGCAAGCGGAAGCAAATCTCGGTCTCCGGTTCCTCAATAAAGAAACTTAGGACAGGTCTTTCCATTAGCTACGAGCCATCCGTTCATTCTTCCTACGGGAAAGAAGGAACAAAGTCCTTTAAGCGACTTCAAAAACGTATTAAAGAAAAACAGGTTATTTAACAAGCCTGAGAAAGCTGAACGAATGAATGAATGAATTAAGTCAAACGGGAAGCAGAGGACACTGCAACCGAAGTCAATCTATTGTATCCCTGCCAGGTGCTAGAGCACTTCATCTAGATCTACTCTCCTGATGAATCTTAGAATTCCCAGTGGGTCCAGAGTTGGCAGTTTTCAATCCTCTAATAAGTGTTTGCCTAATTGGCTACATATTGTGTGGCATAACTCTACACAGTCTTTCAGAATATGCTCTGGACTTTCATCTTCTTAGTCACAGAATCTGCACAGGCTGTTACACTCAATGCCAAGTCTCTTGAGGTATTTTACTTTTATACTTCAGTCTATAATGGCCTGTGAGGAAGCCTGTGAGCATTCTTAGATTGTTTTTACTCTAAGAAAAATAGTTAAAGTCACACACTTTATTTTTTTAATTCGTTATTACATATAAATACAACCATAATTACTCGTGACTCATCCTTGAGTCACACATAGCAAATCACGGCATTTTCACATCACTAATAAAATTATATAGAACGAAGACAACAAGCGAGCACAATGCCTGCTAGCTTCTTTCGTTGTGCTTTGGTAAAAAAAGCAAAACATCTTCTTTTTCAATGTGTATCTTATTTTTCATGCAAAAGAGTCGAGACCTTCTTTAAGGCAGTCCTTAGCAGTTATATAAAAATAATAATTGAATCAAAAAATTTCGTAAGTAGGCCTTTAATAAGGCCTGTGGTGAGCAGGTCTTTTGAGTTTTCCCGCTGGGTTGTTCACGGTAATGCTTTTTTTAACCAAATTAGTATATGCAAAAAAATTTAAACAAATAAAAACATATAAATATAAAGCATATAAAAGACTGTTGGAACTGACATGTGCACGACCTGAAATAAATACGTACATAAGTGCGCCAATAAAAATGTAATATTTTTTATATTTTTAGGCCTTTAAAGATCGCTTTAGATAATTGCGGTTTGTGCATGTTTTAAACAGTTTACATAAAAACCTTTTTTGTGAACAAAAATATGGTACTCACAATCAGGAACTCGCCATACAAAAATCGGCAGCGATATCGCCAGCTTTTTCAGCGCTACTGTTACTGTATATTAGTAAGAATCTGGGAGGCAAATCACAGCATTCGATACATCTACGTTGACTACAAAACCCGAAGGTCCTGGGTTTGAGCCCGGTCTCCGACAGCCATTAAAAATAGCAACACCACGCATTTTTCTGTTGTGCATTAGTGTCCTTGGGATCAGTTGCTGTTGGAAAAGTTCTAGTGATGCAGGCATAAGGCACTGGTCACTAAAAACTACACCGACTTCATCAGATACTAATCCTAATGAAACATCAGAGCGCCCTCCTTCGTTGTGAAGCAGAATCATTGGCGAAGTAAAATTACCAATAAAATGGATACTAAACACAGCTTCAAAATTTAAGTCTCATTTGACACCAGATGGCGCTGCAATACTGCATTATCAAAAAATGTGCAAAAAGCAGAGTGGTAAAAGAATGAAGTTTTCCTCTATCTCTTCCTACACCACCTGTCTTCTCTATCACTATAATTTTCCTATCACCCTCTCCCACTATCTTCTCTTCAATTAACAGGTAGCACAAAGAGATCATTGTATTGGACACAAGTGAGCTGGACTCTAAATTTGACCCTTCCTTACCAGCAGCCTGCTAACTCTATTGAAATCTTTTTAAATTACGAGTCGTATCGAATGCCATGATTTGCCCCCTGCTTTTTCGAAGCAGATTTTTGTTTTTACTGAAATATAACTTAATTTTTCACTAGTCATCAGTTTCTCATTTACATTTACTTTATAAATATCTGTAATCTAAATTTTCTTTTCTAATTGTACGCATTCTTTTATAGTCTTACCTGTGCTGATATTCGTCCTTTTTTCAGTCGTGTTAAATCCGTGTGACTCCAATGACTCTTTTTCCAAGGCATAACATCTCTGAGATCTTCATTAAAACTGCAAAAAGAGCAAACAGCAACAACATCAACGAAAGAAATACTTTGACAAGCCTTACTTACAAAAAAAAAAAATATAAAAAATCTGAAGAATAATTAAAGATTCCAGCAGAAAAACAATAAATAAAAGCAAAACAAATAAAGTTAAAACAAACACTCATTTGTATTGTTGTTGTTGTTGTTGTTTTTTGCTGTCAAAGCTACACACGCACGTACGTACATTCTTAACAACAATCAATCAATAAACTTACAGCTGTACACAATTACTTGTAAATTGCACTTACTTAAAGTCATTGAGTTTATTGTGCAGGAACTTTCGTATATTCCAGGGTAAATCGTTATGCCCATCAATTAAAGGCACTTGATCCAACAGCTGTAGAGCAACACGCAAACGTTCTTCAAACGGAGCACCTTTTTCAAAATGAGCACATACACAATGAAAGAAATAAAAAACGAAGCATATTAATAAAGAGCAGAAATGTAAAGTTATTTCAAGAATTTGAAAGTAAATGTAAAAGCAAAAAATACAAAACAAAGACTTAATAGAAGAAAGCAGTTTTGTTGGAGACTTTTTGTAACTTTTAGTCTTAGTAAAGTCATTGAAGGGAAAATGATGGATTAAAGTATACAAATGCTGAAGTAAGTACTCTTGTTAAGTTTTTTTTAGTATTATTATTGTTATTAATTTCAAGCGAGCAAAAGGACTGCTAGTAATTACTTTATTTATTTTCAATTCTTTCGAGGTCTTAATTAATTTACTGAAAAGTACTAATGTCTAAATTTGTAAAGTTTTGGCAGAAAAGTTTTAAAAGGAAACACTTTTAAGATGGTTTATACTTTCTTGTGGGCCCACATGAACTTAAAGGAGTGTATTTCAAAGCAGCTGATGAAGAGATAAGTGAGTGAAATTTTTTACCCTCTTCCATTAATTATGCCTATTTTAGGAGTTTCTTGAGCTTCTATTTGCCCATTGGCGCAAAATTTTTTTATATTTTAAGGATTGTCGTTATATCATTTCCATTCAAGATACAATTAAAAAGGAAAAGGCAAGCTGCCGTTTCATAAAAGGAATTAATTTGTATTTCAGGTGTAAGTGAAGCTCAAATTATTATTTTAAAATAGTTACGGCACAAGATTTCCATAAAAAATAATTAAGAATTTTTAAAAATTCTGTTGCGAATCTGTGGCAAAAATTAAAAAGTGCTTTAGTCGAGATAGGCTAATTTTGTGTTAATGGATCTCCTGTAAGCTTTCTCTCAAAAATCTCAATAATTTTGTGCTTCGGCTACTCATATATGTACAAACATAAAAATAAAAAAAAAATTCGAAGAAATGCTAAAAATATATCTATAAAACTGCAATACGAGGGCTACTATTTATATAATAACAAAAATTTTTAAATACAAATGGCTTTCATGTTTTTCAAAATATTCTCCTTGATGATCACATATGTTCAAATCATTTGTTATAGCAGTTGTTCCATTACTCTAAGAACACCTCCAAAGCATGCTTTGTTGAACGCTTCAACTGCTTCTTCGGCGTTTGTATATTGTTGACCAAGCAGCTTACCTTTGATATTAGGGAATATGAAGAAAGCATTAAGTGCAAAAGTCAGAGCTGTATGAAGTATGAGTCATCAATTCAATGTTTTGACTGTTCATAAATTCACTTGTTTGATGAGATATATGAGAGCTCGGATTTTCATAATGAAGAACCATTCATCTTCGGGGATTAGCTTTACGAAATTCTCCGAAGGCTTCCGGCAAACAAATGTTCGCGTACCACTTAGAATTGACAGTTCTACCTTGTTCAAGCAGAACAGTGGCCACATAACCCATTCGGCCGAAGAAACAGGCGACCGTTTGCTTTGGTGTGCTTCTTCCACGAACAACTTTTGTTGGAGTTCGCTCATCTTGGAATACCCAAACGGTCAATTACTGTTTTGTTTCCGGCTTATAAGTATGTATCCATGATTCGTCATCGGTCACAGTTTTATACACGTTTCCTTACGCCACTTGACGCGAGTGTTTTTTTTAGCAATGGGTGAATTGTGGGCTATCCAACGAGAACAAATTTTTTTACATTACATGTTCATTAAAAAATCAAATGTATTCAAGTGGAACTAATGTGCAAGGATGCTTCTATCTCGCAATATGTAACATGACGATCCTGCATCGATCTTTTGTGGCACAACAACTTATTTTAGACGCCCTTGACGGATTTCACCGGCGAAGAAACTACGACCAGGATTGAATTCACTTTACCAGCAATATACTGTGGTTGTTAATGGCACTTTTTCTCCATACAAAGAACTGAGCTCAAGGACACATTCTTGTTGAAATAATCGACGTCGAAAGTTTTGGCGTTGGCTGAAGTAGTTAGCACGTTGACTAAAAAACCGCAGGTCCTGGGCTCGACACCGGTGGCCAACAGTCATTGAATAGCAAAACCACGCATTTTCCTGATGTTCATTAGAGTCCATTTGTATCAGTCGTTATAGGAAAGTTTAAGTGATGAAGGCATAGTCACTGGTCACTGAACTATACCGACTTCAGCAGATACTAATCCTAATATAATATCGGAGCACCCTCCTTTGTTGTGTAGCCAAATCATCGGCGATGTAAAATAAAAAATAAAATGGCTACTAAACACAGCTTTGAAAATTAAGTACACGTCATTGACACCAGAGGCGCTGCAACACTACATTATTAAAAGCGTGCAAAAAGCAGAGTTGTAAAATAATGAAGCTTTCCTCTATGCCTTCCTTCACCACCTGTCTTCTCTATCACTATCCCTTTCCTACAGAAGGTAAAACCTAGTAATAGCAGTAGGTTTCCATTGCCTAAGTATTACTTCTCTTTATACAAAAAAGAAATACAACGAAAACTTCTTGAAACTTTCATTTTTTGTCAACTTGATTTTCTCAAACTCACGGTAAACAAAACAAATAGCACTTGTACATCAAAATGCTTTATGCTAAAACATTTCAAACTTTATTGTGATGTTGCCAGATTTAAGCAATTGGTATTAGTGTTGCCAGTTTCCGATATATAAAAAGTAGCTCTCGCATTCAAAAACATGGGTAAAATAAGCACCAACAAATTGGAGTCATACAAGAAAAAGCATTTCATTTCATATTTTCGGTCTCCCTGATGAGTACAAATTTTTGCTTACAAATATAAAATGAGCTGACATAAATAAATATTGGATTTAGTTGCAGGTTAATCAGACTAACAAAATGCTGCATAATACATAAATATTGTTTTAAAATCTTCAAATATGTTTTCTAAAAATATCTAGAAAATAAAAATAAACGACTTATAGCATCTTCATAATTATGACTACAAGTGAATAGAAATAAGTTGAGATGTCATTGCTATATATTTTTAATTTTCTCATTTGCAAAACATTGTTATTATCATCGCAAACAAAGTTATTGGTCTTCTTCTCTGTATTAGAATTTAATTAAAGAAATAATTGATTTTGTGAATAAAGAATGAAGTGTTGTGAGGTAATCTTATTTTGAAACTACTAAACAAAGAAACTTTTACCATTTCCTGGTGCAAGAAAAATTGTAAAAATTTATTATACACTAAAATGATGGATTGAGTTATAAAAACTTTCACAAAACTAAGTGTTACTTTAATCACATTTGGAAGAAAAAAATACAAAACAATTAAAAGAACTTCCATAGAAAAGTCTCGTTACAACTCTTGCGTAAAGTTCTTTCTCTCTCGTTCTCTCTATCTGTTCATAGCTTAATTGCGTACATGTGAACATGCAAAATGAAGTTATAGTAAACAAGTTTAAGTTAAACATGACACATCGGTTGTTGTGTTGCTGATGCTATTATTTTGCAACACAAACAAAAAGAGCAATAAAGCAACAAAAAAGTAGGAAAGAAAAAAAAAACCTTAAACTAATTGATTGATGTACTTACTTGCAGCAACACGTAAAGCCAGTGGAACAGCTACACTTGCAGCACCAATTATTAAAAGTATCGAACTAACAGCCAGCCAGTGCTTTGCAGCATCAAATTCTTTGAATTTTAACCATTGGATAACAACCACAAGATACAAATATACGCACACAGATACACGCGACACGTATTGGTAAGGAATGTAATTTTGAAACAAAGCAGAATTTCAAAATGCCAACAAGCAGTCAACAAGAAGTAAGTAAGTGTTGCAGTATGGAATAGTTTGTATGAATTTCCAGTATTATTGATGTTTTTAGTTGTTGTTGTAGTTTAGGTATTATATTTTCGATAAATTCCATTAATAGCAAAGCAAGAATGGCAGACAATAAACGTTGTTGATTTCAGCAGCAAAGCAGTTATATAAGACGTTTGAAAATATTATTTCAATATTAACGACCGAAAAAGATACATGAAAATAATATAAAATTAATTTAAAATTTGTTTTAGAGTTTAGATTAAATTAATAATTGAGCTGTTAGATTAATAATTTTAGTACACAAAGTTATTTTCAAGATTTACTTAGATTAATAACTGAGCAGTGAGGCAAAAGTATGATCATTTTATAATAATAAGAAAAGTATGGCCATTCTCATATGATGAGAATTAATTTAATTTTTAACAATAGTTCTTAAGTATTCTCAATTTGCAGAACTACTCAAACGGTAAGCGTAAGTTCTTGTGTTAACTGAACCTTAAAAGGCTTAAGAGATAAATAATTATGCAATACATGATATAATGTCCCTTCACTCCAAGATAAGTCACATCACTTCACTGACTTTTCCCAACAGCTCAAAGTTTTCCACCAGTTTTACAAACGCTGGCCGAGAAAATGCTTCACAACGACCCAAAAGTTCTTCTGATTTGTGAATTGTTATTTCGTTAATTTTGTAATAATTTTTTAATAACTTTAATGAGTCGTGGAAAAGTTTATCATTCTACTGCTGTTAAATTCCTACGGCCCTATGTATAAGCAAAATTTGGCATGAAGTTAGCATAAGTGGCAAAATTGAACATGATCTTAAAGAGTTGAGGTGGGTTAAAATTAGGTAATGCAACCATTTCTAATGTCTAATTGTATGGAGGAACTCGTTAACAACTAATTCAATTTCGTCACTTTTGCTAACTTCATGCCAATTTTTGCTTATACATAGTGCCGCTAGTGTTTATTTTAACTGACATTTTTCTAATAGTGACAGCTTAAGTTGTTAAAACTGTGTAAATGACAAGCTATTGAAAATTAAACCTTTTATTGGAACTCCATGCTTATGCTTATTTAATCTCACATTTCTGCAGAACATTTTTTTCCTACGAACACTAATGATTAGATTAATTGCATGAACTGTCACACAACTAAGTTCTTATTTACACTAAGCAAGTCTTATTGCTAAGCTGATTAGTTTGTGGGACAGAGAGACTAGAGCAACATAAATGTGTATTTTCCCCCGTCTCTCTCCTAAAAAACTAATCAGCTTAGCTATTAGAATTGTTTCATGTACGTTAGGACTAAGGAATCATAATTTTCGCATTGCAACTAAAATGTTCAAAATTAAAAATATCATTATTGCCATACCTGGAAACACATACACATACATATTTAGATAGCTTGAAACATTTGTCAATAAGTTGTTATTGTTTCCCTTATGTAATTTATGATTTGTTATCTTAAATCTCTAAAAGATTGCGATACATTAAGTTATTTCATATACTATTATTTCACATTTATTATGAAAGTATAATAATTGAATTAAACGTTTTGTGTATAATAATAAGATAATGTATTCTGAATTTAAAGCTTATCTATCATCTCTATACATATCTAACTATGCACAGTAAAATTTAATTTAATTTAAAATTAAATTATACATATCAACAAATTAACTACAGCCTTGCATCCAAAAGCCTTAAATTAAATTTTTTTTCGTGCTAAATTTTCACACAGAAGTATACATACATATAAGGAACTAGTAATAATTCTTGTACGATATACATACATACATACATATACATATATTTCCAAAAAAATTCTGCATTATTTATAATTCTTATAAAGAGAATTATTTATAGCTTGTGACTGAATTGTTTAACCGAAAAGTGATAAAATAATCATTTTTAAGTTTAAAAATTTTTTAAACACACTAATAATCAATCCCAAATTATTATTTTACTTATTAAGTAAAATATTTTTTATTAAAAATACATTTCATTTGTTTAAATGAAAGTTTATAACATAATAACTCTAGTTGTTCTAAGAAATTTGGGTAAAGGTTCCCTGATGATCTGCATTAGCAACAGTGAAATGCGCATAGGATCCAGCTAAACCCCTCAATAATCAATTTCAATGTATTTTTAATAAAAAATATTTTACTTAATAAGTAAAATAATAATTTGGGATTTTTAGTGCGTTTAAAAATTTTTAAACTTAAATTTTAACAATTCCCATAAAAACACTAATAATCATTTTTATTTAGAAGAAGAGGTAAAGCAAAAACTAACATTAGTGGGAAAATTTTATAAATAAAATAAATTTAATTATAATGTTTGAGTTTTTAGTTTTTTCTTTACGAGAACTTGGCAACTTTTGCATAATTCAGTAAAAAAATTTGGGAATATTTGCTACATTCAACTGTATGTATTTACCATTAAGTATACGGCGCTAGTAAGTAAATACAAATTAACAGTCCCTCTAAAGTATGCTCCTTATTTTTAGATATTTAATTACTATACTTAACAAGAGCGTATGCGCAATATATCGGTGTATGCAAATACAGAAATCAAGTATACGTTTATAGAGAAACAACATGTAAACAAATTTCCTTGAAAGATACAGTGTTACCCTACCCTATCACTGCTTTACCCCTTAAAGAGTAGATTAACAGCCTGTTTTTTCGAAAACATAAGCCCTTTCGTTTTTATGTTTCATTTATAAACGATAACGTTTAAAATTTGATTTTTATAAAACATTTTCTAAAGCTTTAGTTTTGACATAAAAAGAGCTTTTTAGTTATAACCAAAAATATAAACTCAAAAAATTATTACAGTGAAAGAATAAAAAAAATCAAATGTATTAAAAAAATTCGATGAAACATTTTAAATAAAATTCATTTTAAATTTATTTTAAATTTTATGAAAAAGTCATTCACATTTTCTCGTTAATTTAATTTTTTTGTAACTTAAAGAAAAAAAATATGTAGACCGATTATTAATTAATTTTACGAACGAACGTATACACTTATTCATTTTCGAAAAACAGGCTGTAAACCGTCCCTTTTTTGCAACACAGTCGTCATAACTCAAAAAAACTAGTTTTGCAGAAAATAAGTTTAAAGCTTTCAATTTACATACACTTCAATAAAAATATACGCACCAGGTTTTGAAAACCTTTTCGTTTTAAAACCGACAAATTTCAGGGAAAAAAATTAACAAAAAAAGCTTCCTTATTGCAGCTTTTTATTGGGTTTTAAGATTTCATATGCTTGAGATATTTTAGCCGATTAAAATTAATTTCGAATGCACTAAATTATCTGATAAAGAGAAAGAACACTGTTTTCCGTTTTTTAAACTTTGCAGTTTCAAAACGAAATGTTTTTCAGAACCAGGCCGTATCTCAAGACGCGAGTATAAAAACATTTTCATTGAAATTTTTAAACGAGATTAAATATGATATAACGAATTTTGCTGCATTATTACTAGCTCTCAAAATGCATTTTTTGATAAATGACTCTTTTGCTATAATAAAGCGATATATACAAAAAATAATTTGTTTTGAAATAAAAAAATAAAAAAAAATATTTCTAAACGAAATTTTGTTATTTTTCATACAAATTTGAAACGTTTAGAAGGGAAATTCTGGCTATAAATAAAAATTTCTAGATGACACGCGATAACAGCGTAAGTCGAAAGCATTGTGGCGAAAAAATTACTTCGAACGAATGAAGAATAATTTTTCCCAAATATCAAAATGTGCCAATTAAAATTATTTTGTAGTAAAGTAAAGATTATTATTTTTAGATGTATTAAAAAATTAAAATAAAAGTGAAGTTTTTAGTATACTTTGCAGATTATCACACATTTCATTTGAACTTTTCTAAGACTTAAACTTTAGAAACTTATCTGTTTATTTACTATCGGGCATGGAAATTGCCAATACACAGGGAATGCTATAAAATACAAAAGATAATTATAAATATACAGCATATCGACACTACTTGGCTTTTGTGAATACTTTCGTATGAAGATGTGATTTTTTTTTAGAAAAGTTTGTTCATTAATTTACTGGCTAGTGTAGACTCTAAAGTGCTAGAACATTAAATGCAATTAAATGCATTTAGTACTCTTACAAAATACAAATACTCATATACTTTTCTATGCAGTTTTAATATCAAGAATACACAATCACACACAAATTATTAGCAGTCGTAAAAAGAGCCAATAATACTGAAACGGACAATGAAATCTCTTTTGCATGCTTTGCATACTAATAAAATGAGAAGGAGAAAGCAAGAAAAGTAAGGAAAATGTTTCCTTTTTTTTTGGCAAACTATTTAACAAGTAAAAAAATCTTTCTTTTTCACAGAGTGCAGAAAATTTCAAATGCAAAGTTAGAACGTGAGCTGTTTTTCGATAAGCCAATATTTTTGACCTGAGTCCGATACTTAAAAATTTTATTGTAAAAGATATACAAAGATGTTTATGGAAGCAAATGTGTGCTAAGGCAATATTTTAGGTTGTAAAAAAATTTAACAACGTTTGTTAATAAATTTTAAAATAAAACCTTTTTGCTTGGAGACTAAAATTCTATTTAATTTAAATTAAAAGTCGATTTAATATAAATTTATTCTAGTTAGCGGAAACATTTACAGTTTATAAGAAATATAAAGCTTTATATAAAAAATATAAAAAGCTTTACAAAAAATGATTTCTTTCTATTTGCTACAAGGACCAAATAAATATATCATAAATTAGTTTAAAATTATCTTATTCAAAAATATTTGTTTCTTTGTTCATATCCCTGGTTAGGACACATTATGTGTTTTAATTTTTAAGAAACAATTATAAATTACTGGCAGAAGGAAACAACATGCCACACACTTTCCTTATCAGCATTCTTGCTTGTGATTTACCGCCTGTGGTGTCAGTTGGTGCAAATTTCACCATTAATTGTAATTCAATTTGTTGAACGTTTTTGGTATAATGAAAGCTTTACAACATATTATTTATTACATAGAAAAGCTTTCAATAAATTGGATTACAATGAATCAAAATTGGTTATGTAGGATTTGAGCTTTCATTTCATAAAAAGCTTTCAACAAATTGTAGTAAGATGAATCAAAACAATTCATTTCAATTCTATTTGAATTGAATACTATGTATATAGGGCTAAAGTTTGTACCGATTGACAACACAGAGAGGGTAAGTGTCTTTGAAAATAACATGTTGTTGCGCTGGTTCAGCTACTGTTTGTCCTAATCATTTATAATTGTCTCTAATGTAGTTTATTCCTTAAAAATGATCACATGTTATTTGGCTTTCAGTGCAATACGAATCTTAAGTTAATCGCATCATAAAAAAATTATGATTATTTTTTATATTGTTGCTATTGTTTGCTATAGGCTATATATACATTTAGTTAAGTAATTGATTAATTCAATCACATTTCTCAATGAAAAAATAAAATATTTCTAGTACACTGAAAGAATATTCGGGCTACATTCTATGAATTTCGACATTAATGAAATGAAAAATTCATTAAAATTCAACCAACGTCACGCTTCGTTGGATTAATGAAACCAGTTTCGTCAAAATTATTTCATTGAAAACTTCATCAAATTTATTTAACAGTGTAATTAATGCAGTGCTATAACTTCATCGAAACAATTAAATAATTTCATGAAAAGAATGAAATAACTTAAATATAAAGGGGCTTCTTAATAATTAGAAAATATTGTTGTTATAAATCCAATAAAATATTTTTACGAAACCAGAATACCAACGAAGCAATTCCAATTAAATTATTTCACAATATTCATGAAATTTTCATTGGATTGTGAAATTATCATTAGATTTCATTGGACTTATGAAGCAAAATTCTTTCGGTGTAGTGTTAGATTTTTGTTCAACACTTTTTTAAAGTAAAATTAACAATTTAAAACAAGTGAAAACCAAAAATTATAATGTAAATAAAATTGTCTGGAGACAGCTTATGGATCTTAATTTGCTGACTTGCGTAGTTCAAAATAGGCTCTTTGCCACAAGTCAGAACAAAACTCTTTAATTACAACTAAACAGGTTTGAAACCACTTGGACTAGTTCAATTAGAGCTACTCAAAACAGTTTCAAGAACTTATCGTTCATCTCAGGAACAACAAACTTAACCCATCTATAAGATCCATTTTATTATGGAGTGCTTGTTTCACCAAGTGTTACTGGGTTACAGGTGTATATGCACAGTTTAATTGAGAGTTCAATGGTCCTGCTGAGTTGTCTTTGGTTCGTTGATTTGTATGTATGTTACATAAAGCAACAAAGACGTACTTTTAAACTAATTGTTGCAACTTTGATATTAATGCAAAACTAACAAACTATTTACACAAACATTGCAACTTGAAATATTTTAGCACTCTTATGCGAGCACTTTTCCTATCTCTCTATGGCCATTAATGAGATTTTAAACCAAACAAACCACTTGCATCTGCCAACTCAAATAGTCAGACAAAACACAGTTAAATGCAAGACAAATATGTAAAAGTTCACACATATACACATACCTATACACTCACACTTTAGCATTGAGCCGACTCATCACGCAAGCAATACTCTAAGGCATACTACTCGTAGATTAAAAGGCAAAGTGCTATGATATAAATTTGAAATAAGAAAAGGATGAACAGAGAAATGGCTGCTAGGAGACGACCGCAAAAACCATCATATAGAGTCATTACTTGTAAATGAATTGCAAGGAAAGTTTCGTTGGCGTTTGCATAGAGATATTAATTCGTACGAAGTTATGAAGTTAACAAAAAAAAAAAAAAAACAGAAATTTTTCAACGGTTGTAATTAAAAAAGCCTTAAATGTAAAAGTTTTAGGTCTAGACTTAAAAGGACAAGAAAAAGGAGGAGATTTAAAAAATGTTTATGGCAGTAATTGCAGTAAGTTTGAATGCCTACAATTGTTGATTCGACTATAGGGTGGTAATTAGTAATGGGAGTTTGTTTTGTTTTTCTGTTTAATAAATTAAATTTAAGAAGATATTTTAAACTCTCATTTTAGATTTACTATTACATCTCTATTAAACCTTATGACAAATAGCCATAACATAATTTTGATATTCATAGCTCGATGTCCTACACAAACATTGATCCAAATCAAATTGCAAACCATTACAAATGCCTGTTATTCCTTATAGGAAGAAAATAATAATATTATAAGCACACGATATCCCTTTCCCTACTATACAAATTTTTTTTTTAGTTAAATTTAAATATTTTCCTACAACAACAACAACATTTTGCAATTTACTTACGAAATGAATTTGTACCCGAACTTGACGAACCGCGACTTGGACTTTGGCGGTGTTTCCATGGCATATTGCTCGTCAGACTTGAATGATGTGGCGGATGGTGATTGCTTAGATTGTTGTGGGGATGATGATGGTGATGATTATGGTGATTGTGCTGATGAAATTTCTCAGATGATTTAATTAGATGCGTGCTACCATGCATGCCCAAGGGATGATGATTATCGTTGCAGTGAAAGTCTTTGAGTTGTTCATGCTGATAATGATGCTGCAGCAGCTTATAATGTTGCTGCTGTTGTTGTTGTTGTTGTTGTTGTTGATGATGATGTTCTAACGATGCCAGACCATGCAAATGGTTGTCTTTAAGGCCACTACCACTACTTGATTGGTTAAGTATACCAACACCACCACTACCGCCAACGCCATTGCATGCAAATTGTTGTGTGTTTTCTGGCGTAAGTTGGGATTTATGATGTGATGAGAGTATGGATGCCATGTCACAGTTGTTGTATGTCGCAATGTCGATTAAATTGTTAAAACTACGGCTGCTTAGGGAAGAACGTAATGGAATTTTATCCAGCCTACCTTTTGCCGAAGCATGTTGCTGTTGCAATAAAGTGCTGTGATTGTCGTGGCTATTGGTGCGGTAAGCAGCATCTGCATCGTTTGGACATGGTGCCTGGCTCAAGTCACGTGAAAAGTTCGACCAAGATTTTGAGAAACAACGACATTTTTCATTGAACGTTTGCATGTGCGTTTGTTTCAGCTTATGAAGTAATTGCTGTTGTTGCGCGTAAACGGCCAGCTGGCGTGCATAATCACTGCTCGGTCCAATGGTGTTGTATTTACTTAAGCTTAATCTACTGCTATTTTTGTAGTGCTGCAATTTTTGCTTTAAATCATGCTGTGATTGTGTAAAATCTGTGAAGGCTAAAGGTGTTGATGATGAGGTTGGCGGTAGCATACGGCCCAGTCCTAGTCCCAGTCCCATTCCCATGCCCATTGCCACATCAGCAGACACTAATGATGTTTTGTGCAGAAAACATAATGAGGGGTCTGATTTTTGGCTTTTTGGCAAGACTATATCATCCTGTATGGCATAGGGTGGGGGAAAATTAGTAAAATATGTGTTGTGGGTGGAGGAGGCGTTTGTTACATGACATACATCGGGTTTGCTGTGGGCAGCCATAGCATTTAGGGTAGATACTTGTGTTTTATAGCTACCATTTGTTGTTGTACTTGTATTGGACATAATGTCAGAACCCATAGCATTCGCACACTTTAGTATGGAAGTGGTGCAGTCGTCAATCACAGCTCGAACATCATGAGTAGTTTTAGCACAATCGTTTAGTAAATCACCAGTACATAATGTTGCAATCGAACTGTTATTGTTATTGTTGTTGTTATTATTACTGCTGGTGCTGTCGTTGATATTGTTGTTATTACTGCTGCCATTATGGTGCAATGACTTGTTACTGGCTTTGCCTGGTTGATTGCCATTGCATGTGACACCTGATCTTAAAGATGATTGTTGTTGCTGGAGATTTTGTAACAAACGTACGCTACGTGTGCTGCCATTACGTTTCATTGCTGGTGGCGGTGGTATTGGTGGTATAGTTTCAGCATCTGAGGTGCTTGTCGCATCGTTCTGCAAGAATAGAAATATAAATTGTATTAAATTATTAAAATGTTTACCCAGCTTATTGTTTTTAAAAAAATACGATTACCTAATCTATTTGTCAAGTTAGAGTTTACATAATTAATTTTGCTTATTTTTACCTCTAAAAAAATGCAAGTTTTAGCAATACGTTAAGAATCCTCATGACAACGTTTAAAATGATCGCAAGCTGTGCAATTTAATATTTTTACACTCTCCTAAAGAAACTTTCAAAAATTGTATGGGAATTTGTTTGCAAAAGTCTCGTAAGTTAACCCAACAATTTTTACTCATAAGCTTAAACTGTGCAATTGTGAATTTTACGAAAAAAACTTCTTGGAATAATCTGCGCGATTTAAAGGTTTGGTTTGGCTTTATGTATTTTTATACACAAATTATACTTTTACCTATATATTCATAAAATTTCAAATAAGTTTCATATTTCTTAAAATAGTTTTCAAATACATTTGATTTAGTTATTACATAAACTATTTGTTGACTTTTTTCAAATTCACATTAAGCGTTTGCACAAAATTAAAAAAAAAAAACGGATTTATGAAGTAAGTCCCGAAAGGTTTGCCAATTGCACAAATAGTAATTTCCAGAGTTCTAATGAAAATCCTTAATATTATAATAGTTTTATACCATACAAATTGTACACAAAACTTGATTTAAAAAAAACTTCAAAAGCTTATTTAATAAAAATAGAAAGAATTTATTGAAAAGTTTAAATGTTAGGCGTAAAAAAAGATGTCCTGTACGACCTGCTTTAATATGAAACTGGTCTGTCGCCTCATTTAGAGATGACCAGCAGTCAAGGGCCGTAAATGAAATGCAGACAAAGTAAAAAATTCAAACTATTGAATGCTTGAATTATGCCCGCTAAAATTTAAAATATACCCATAGTGCATATAGCAGAATATCTTAAGCATATGTTTTAGTTTTTAGCAATAGTTTTTCAAGTAAACTTTGTGTGCTTTAATTTTTAGGGTTCCCGATACCAAAGGTTACGTATACCCTATTGTTTTCACTACGATGTCCATCTGTTGGTCCGTATGTCTGTCACAGGCTGTTTTCCAGAGAACCCTAAGAGCTCTGCGCACCAGAAATTTTCACAGAATATCTAAAACCTTGAGTGCTACGATAAAAAATGTATAACAGTAAAAAATAAAGGGTGTTCTAAAGCGAGCAACGAAAAATGTTGATATAATATATAGACAATTACATATAGACATTTGAAATGATCAAAGTTAGTGTATTTTTATGCAGAAACCCTGACATTTAAAATCTAAAATTAAAGGCTAATCTATCAGTTAATGTAATCTTAGAAACGCTAAAAGCAAAAAGTACCAAAATAAAAAAAAATCGGCAAAACGAAAAAATCGCCGAAAACCGAAAAAATCGCTAAAACTAAACAAATCGCGAAAAAATACGTTATTACTAAAGAAACGCCAAAACTAAAAAACGCTAAACAAAAAAAATTGCTTAAAACTAAAATAAATTGCCACAATCCCAAATAATTGCCAAAAACAAAAAAATCGCTTAAACGAAAAAATCGCCAAAACAAAAAAAATAAAAAAAAGATATAATACATGAACTAATAATGCAATCGAGAGTAAATAATGGACATGCAGCTGAAATTTTCTAGAAATTTCTGACATTATTCTGGAAGCTTTGTGTAAAGTATAAAAAGGGCGATGCACCTGCCACCAGTTCAAGTGAATTGCGAGTTCACATAAGAGTTGAGTGGACTATTTAAAAGAGTAAAGTTCAGTTCAATATTGTGAACGGCTAGCTCAGCTAACAATTGAGCCAATTGTTGTGTAGAAGTAAAGCAAAGCCAAAAAGTCATTATAGTTGCATGAACAGTTAGCATCGGCAGAGTGAGTCTTGTGTAAAGATCAGTAGATAAAGAGTGTTGCTTCGAGGCCAGAGCAGTCAGTAATGTGAGAATTGCTTATACAACAGCGAAGTAGATGTCATGGAATTCAGTTGTGAGTGGTGCAATTTAAGCTCTTAATTTCATTAGTATAATTATATTTAGTATATAAAGTGTAATTATTAACCGTAATTAGTACAATAGGGTCTTTTTCATTTATTTTCAAATATTCGATTCCACATTAAAGCGTTTCCAAAGGTTAAAAACGTAACAATATGTTTATTTGCTCTACCTGTGCACAATATTAAATATTTTTTCTTAATAGTAAGTATATAAATAAGCATGAACATAAATGTCAAAGTCTTTAAAAAAAAGTTGGCAACAAACGATTAAGTAAGAGCGACCTTTTTCCTTACATTAACTTTCGTCCCCAAGTTTTTTGTTTTAATTTGTTCCAAAAGGACAATGACACTTTATGTAAACCCTAGTTCTTGCATATATTTATTATACCCTTTACCAAAAAAAATGGTAAAAGGGTATATATAGGTTTGTCATTCCGTTTGTAATTTCTATAATATCAATAAGCGACACATAAAATATATATATTCTGGATCCTTATGCATAGGGAAGACGAATAAGCGATGTCCGTCTGTCCGTCTGTCTGTACGTGAAATCGGTTTTCCGAAGCTCCCAGAAAAGCTAGAGACTTTGTTCTTGGACTGGTGTGTCAGAAATTTTTCAAAATAGATTGGTATTGAGATTCAGCGAAATCGAGCAGACGATTGCAGAGCTGGAAAACATAAACTTTGTTTTGCCATATAAAAGTAACTACCGAAAACTAATTTATATTTTTTTTAATAAATAAACTTATTTTACACTTCAGTACGACTAAAATTGGTATCTTAAATTAAAAAAATATAAAAAAAATTAAAAAGACGTTTCCAGGGTTGGGAAACTTTAACTTTTTGTGTTCTGTAAAATCAACTATGTCTAAAACTATATTAGTATTTTCTCGAGAACCGTAAGAGCTACAGACCTGAAGTTTGGACAGTGTGTACACCTACAACAACAAATACATGAGAATTGGAAATTAAAGGGTGTACCAAAACGAGCAACGAAAAATGTTAATTTCCCATGTAATATACATACAATTGCATGTATGTATTTATATACACTTGAAATTTGGAAGGTTAGTGTATTTTTATACAGACTACAAAAATTAACACTAAAATTTCCAAAAATTTAAATTAAAGGGTGTTTCATCAGTTAATGCAATTTTGACTATACAATTATGACAACTTGCTGTATCTGGGAAAACGTAAGAGCAAAACTCTTGAAATTTTCAAAAACGGTAAAAAACTAAGAAAACAAAAAATGATAAAATCGCCAAACCGAAAAAACTCGCCAAAAACAAAAAAAAATCGCCAAAACGAAAAAAAGCACTAAAATAAAAAAAATTTTCTAAGACTAAAATAAATCGCATAAAACATAAAAATTGCTAAAATGAAAAAAAAATCGCCAAAATGAAAGAAAATCGCCAAAATGAAAAAAATCGCTAAAATGAAAAAGAATCGCCAAAACAAAAAAAAAAAACCTAAAAAACAGAAAAAAATCGCCAAAATGAAAAAAAATCGCCAAAATGAAAAAAATCGCCAAAATAAAAAAAACCAAAAACAGAAAAAAATCGCCAAAATGAAAAAAAAGAGAAAAATCGCCTAAATAAAAAAAACCCAAAAACAGAAAAAAAATCGCCAAAATGAAAAAAAAGTCGACAAAATGAGAAAAATCGCCAAAATGAAGAAAAGCCAAAAAACAGAAAAAAATCGCAAAAATGAAAAAAACCTAAAAAACAGAGAAAAAAAACGCCAAGACGAGAAAAAACAACAAAACTGAAAAAATCGTTTAAATTGAAAAAAACTTCAAAAAAGCAAAAAAGCCTACCTTTTGTGCGCGATTCAAAGTCGCACTTTACTGAATTTTTTAATATTAAAGGAATTAAATGAAACTAACGGCCTGGCCCACGATGTCACTACACATCGTTCGATCAACAACTTGTATTGCAAACAACAATAACTTTAGAAAATTTGTTGTTGTTTGCAATACAAGTTGTCGATCGTGACATCGTGGGCCAGGCCGTAAGTTTATCCTTATTTCGTTTTTGCTTTGTTCACTTAACATATTTTATGTATTTTTTAAAGAACTAGATTGGTATCAATAATCAGAAAAATCCAAAATTATGACTCCAGGGTTGGAAAACTCACACTTTTTGTGTTATGTAAAATTAAATAGGTCTAAAAATTTTTTTCTTTTTCTCTATAAATTGAATATATTTTATGCTTCTGAAAGAAAAGTTTGTCGTATGAAATTTGAAAAATGAAAATTACAGCTCCAAAGATGGAAACTTTAAAAAAATTATAAATTTTTTCACAAAACAAATATGTATGTATGTGTCTGTATACTATATATATGTACGTACGTTGGTAAAGGGTATATAAGATTCGGCACAGCCGAATATAGCACTCTTACTTGTTTATTTTAATTAAATAATTTTTGGTGTGTCATTAGCATTTATCAAAGCTGATTTCAGTTCTTTTCATATGTTTGTTTGGCATAAAATAAAAATAAAAAATATTTATTTGCTTTAAAAGTACCTTTTTTCCTTTTAGGCAAATTTAGCAAACATTTATAGTATATCGACTGATGTGATACACAATTTGTGGACGTGGTAAAAATATTAAAATACAAATATTTAGTGTTCATTTGCTCCTTTTTTTTTGGGCATAAAAGAATTTTGAAAACAATATCTTAAAATTTAAATTAACCGTAACGAACTTAATTATATTGTTCTAGATTCACAAACTTCATTTATTAACTAAAGTTTCAAATAAAGTTTGATAGCTTATTAAAGATGTACATACATATTTGTATGTGCAGGTTTTTTTATTATATAAATACTTGCTTATGTATATGTGTGCATGTATGTATGTATGTATGTATGTATGTATGGGGATATATGTATGTATAACTGTGTGTAAGGTTAGCAATGGGTTTGCACAGCAGCTGAAGTAATTTTAATTCTAATCAAAGAATTTTTTTCTTTGGAGTTATATTCTCGATAATTGATTGAACTGTTCTTGACTATTTGGTGAAACCGTATACGATTTATAGCATTTCAGCTATTTGTAAGATAACCAATAAATCTTTAGGTAGCTATAAAAATAGTAAATTGTATTAATTTGTGGTATTTATGGCCAAAGTTTAGGGTATAAAACGCTCAAATAAATTTATTTTTTGAAGTATTTGAGCAACATATTGCCTATAAAAAATTTGCACGAGGTTAAGTAATAAATAAATGTAAATACTTAAGTATTGTAATATTTTGTTGCCGTAAATAAATAACATACTATTTTGATATTGCTGAAGAGGAAAGTAGTAAAGACTCTTCATGAAAATGGCTAGAAAAAGTTGAAACGCCAAAATAATAAACTAAAATGTATAATAAATTTTCCTCTCAAGTTTCAGCAACACTAACATTATGCAATATAAAGAAATCAATTTATTTTTGCCCCCAAAATAGCCAATTTTTTTGAGCACATAAAATAATTTATGAGAGTAAAACTAAAAGTTTTATGTTGCCAGTATATCCTGATATAAACTCTAACGCCCCATATTCCCAGAACTTTAAATGAAATGTATTTTATGAAATGGATTTTATTTACAAATTACACTGTGCAGTAGTGAAAATCCACTTGGTCTGGACAGTATAGGTTCGATAGTACTATCGAGGTGTAGTTAAACCCTATACATTCAGTTTGGCGACTTTGGTGACTAACTTTTTTTATGGGGCTCTAAAGATTTTGAACACCAGTGCGCCCTGAAAAAAATGGTGTCATCAGTGTTTGAGCAAGAGCTAATTCAGACTTGGTGATACCTCTTAACTATAGGTGGCAATAACGTATCTAAGGCTGAGTTTACATCATTTGGCATTTCATTTGTTGTCATTTTGTGGTGTCATTTTCATATGTGTGCAATGCCGTTCTCATCAAGTTTTCGATAGCACACAATTTTGTTGTGTTATTGTGACAGCAAAGTGTTCCATCCTAAATGATGGCCATACGGCAACATCTGAACTAATTTTGATATAATGAGACTTAGTGTCATTTGTTTCATCATTGTGAAACTTTGTTTTTCGTATTGTTTGTTAATTAATATTTATACAAATGGATAATCACTAAACAATTCAATTGGCTAGTGCTACCGTATGTTTAGCAATAATACTCGTAAGAAAAAAATTAATAAAATCTAACAACTTTTTTTTTTCGGAGAACGTACTTAGCGTTAAATGGTCCATCGGCTTCAATTCTTGAGTCAGTTTGATCTTGTATGGGTGTAAGCCATGCTATTTAGACAACAATTCGCCATGAACCTCCACAAGCTGAATTACATGTGTCGTCATGTCATGTGTCTAGAGGCGCCAGAATTTTTCTCACACTTTTCCACTTTTTCTCATTTTCCATATTTTTAAAATGTTATACCCGCACACATTTAAGATTCTTTGGTATGTACTCAATATACCAAAATGTCAACACGCTGACATTTTGTCTATGTGTCTACAATGCTGCCAACTTATTCTCACAACTGTCTACATTTGATGTGTAAACAGTTTTTGTGGTAATGCCATACAACGAAAAACAATGCAAATGACAAATGTTTCAGCGAGTTTCCACTTTTATTTTTGCTTGCGATGTCAGAAAATGCCATAAAAAATATGATTTCTGTGTGAACGTTTTTTTTTTAAACTAAAGAAAACAATTTGTTTATAACTTTTTCCAAAATAATTTCCAGCCACTCCGAATTTTTTGCCAACAATATTTGGCAAACAAAGTTGTATCTACAGCAAGGCTGGACAATTTTTGCGAAGAGAGAGAGAGATAAATAAAATATTTTCTCCCATAAAGTGTTGCCAGCTTAGGGGATTTGTCCCCAAATCGGGGATTTTGTCTTCGTGTTCGGGGATGAATATTTCGTATTGGGGATCTGGGGATTTGTTGGTTATGATAACTAAATTTTAGTAAATTTTTTAGGGACTTTTTATTAGAACTGATGGTAACAAGAATGATTTTGGAACTAAGAAATATGTGTCTGGCAAGTTTAAAAATGTGTGTTACTATTCAACTGCATTATTTCTAATAAAGAAGAAGAATCAAGGCAGATTAGCCAATAATGAACACTACCAAAACAAAAATACGTAACAAAATGCAATACGACTTGTTGCAAGCACTTCTTAGAATAAACACACACTTTAAAAATAATTCAATTTGTTGTGACAAATTTAATCCTTGTGCTAAACTGCTACAGCTTTTTACTACAAGTACTATGTGCAACAAAGTTTGAGGCTGATGAATTAGAATATTTCAATTCTGAAGCTTTTGAAATGGTAAACTATATGAATGTTAAAATAGCTATCGATATAAATGAATTTTATTGAATAAATGTTATTTTTGTCATTATTTATTAAATAAAACTATTTTTTTTTCACAAAAGAAAAAATTTCATTCAAAAAAACTCAATTTGGGGATTTTTGGGGATGACAAGTAAAAAATTGGGGATAAGCTCTAGAAAAAAACTGGCCACACTGCTCCCACTTATTCGTTGTTTAAACGTGCATGTTAAATAAATGTAAATAGTCTACCAATTTCAGCAAGCTCAAGAATTATAGATAACAGAGATACAGCATCTGGCTTATTTTTACGAATCTTTGGAAGCATTTCAAAACAGCACATCTCGAAAGCTTGAACAATTTTAACTGTTTTCAAAAAGTTATTATGTATTTGTTTGCTGGGTTACGCTTGTTTGATTTTGTATGAGGATATGTACATTTGCTACATAAATAAATTAAATCTGATTAACATTGCTACCTCCTTATATTATAATTCCATACATACCTCTCGTTACCTTAATATAGAAAGGTCCTAACAGTTTAAATTAGTTCAGTTAGTGTTTTAATTTTCATTTAGCCTTGTAAATACTTTTATTGTTATCCGATGGATTTCTAATTTTATAAGGATGTAGAAAAATAAAATGAGTTCACCTGAAAAAAAAATTATTTGCTGGGTTTTGTATCAGTTTCAAAGCCTACTAAGCTTATTTTTTCTTTTGTGCTTTTCAAAAATATTATTATTTAATGAATTCTCATATAGTTTTTAAAAGTCTGTGCATAAAGGAAGAGGTTTGTGACTGTTGAAAATTGTGGTTGAAGTATACTGATGATTTGGTTCAAGCGCCAATGAAATACGTATATAGACATGCTAACTACCAGCAAATAAATATCAATTATTGTATGTACACTTCTGACAATATGTCAAATAATAAATTTCTATAAAATATTACTTGTATTTTTTTGTATTGGTTCTAGTATTGTTTTATATAATAGAATTTTGTGGAGATTTTGGCCCCAGTAGCCAATATATTTGTTTTAGTTTATTATTAAGTTGTTTTCTTTTAGTGTTTATGTAAGATTTCCATGTAAGTCGCCGGTCCACTTGTAATTTAAAATTCAAAATTTTTTCCAAATAAACTGAATTCTGTAGAATGAAATTTCTTTTAGCAACAACTTCACAAGAATCTCTTACTTAACCATCGTTGTAAATTTAATGTACACCAGCAGTAACTTCACTCAAAATACCAGAAAAAAACTCTTACAGATTTTAAGCATAGTTTCTGAAAACTGTTTCGAGTGCAGTGTACTTATGTTAGACCTCATTTTTACCAACAATTAAATACATTTATGTTTTCACCAAACAAACGCATTATGCAAACAAATACATTAAAGTACATAAAGTGAAGTCTGGAAGAAGGAAATAAAAGAAATTATAACAAAAAAAAAATATAGCAACAACGAAACATAAAAAAAGTAATAAGTTAAAGCCATTATTATATTTAAGAGTGTAAATGAGTAAAAAAAATAACTCCTCCACTCATACAATCATAAAAATATTGCACATATGTATATGTATGTATATGTGAAAGCTCTGTAAAAATAACAGTTATTATTGTTGTGTTTGTAGTGAGTGGCAGCACAAACGGCTGCCAACACCATGATGTACTTCCGTTAATTAAATTTTGAAAATAAAAAGGAGTGGTTTGTATAAAAGGAAATAAATAAATACATGAATGCATGAATACAATTTTAATTGCAACAAATGAACGAAGTGTTGTTAATGTATATACACTTATATTTAAAGCATTTGTGCCTTTAAAGGGGGTCAACTGAAAATTTATAAATTCTCACTAGAGGCTAAAATATAGTTTTGTAAAGGATACATAAAAATTTGTCCCTAACTGTATAATTTCCAAAATTTTATTTTAAAACCCATGATGTGTACTTAAAAAAGAAATCATAATATACTATAGCTTTACCTTAGTATAGGAAGGCCGATTTGTTTTTGTGCATGTATCATTAAATTCAATTAACTGTTTCTCCTATTTTAAGGCGCCATTTGCTTCTCGTCTTATTTGGGGCACACACACGCAGGCTTCATACCTATTTTTTTTTTTAAATTAGGACCAAGAGGGGAAGAGGGCAACATATGCTTTTCCAAAACTATCCATACAATTTGTATAAAATTTATAATATAGATTTATTTTTGTTACAGGCTATTTTATAATTTTTGAAAGTAGTATCAGTATGGGGACTCTGGAGCGATTTCTATTTCTGTGAAAATATTTAACCAATTTCAATGAAATTCAAAGCATAAATAGATTTTCGTGCTAGGTAGCAAATAAGGTGTGTTAAGGAAAGGAAAAAGCCTCGGTAATACTTTTCGCAGAATTTTAAATAAGAAAATACCAAATTCACCCAATGTTTCTCAGATTAAAATTCCTATGAATTATACACAAGTTTAATATTATAATATCTTAACTTTAAAAGAAAAATGGAATACTTTTTGTTATGGAAACCACTAGAATTTCAGCTTATTATATCTGCAGAGTAAGAGATTTATCATCACGCCAGCCACTTAAGAAAATAACATACGACATTGAAATAAAATGAAGTTTGAGTGGCAAGCAAAGCGTCTAACTAATCCAAAATATATAAAAGGTACACATGATTTTTGTATAACAAGCCTTGTTTATATAAATTATTAAGGCTTTATAAAAGTTTCATAAAACAAATTTTCATAAAATTTTTTTCTTATTAAGAAGCCTTTACAAAATCTTAATAATTTTTATAAATAAGGTTTTACGAATACAACAATAAGGATGAAGAGTGAATCAGAGGGGTAATTTATTTATTATCTTTCATTTAGTCGTCAATGAGACAGCAACAATAATACATGCGTACCAGGTGCATTAAATTCCTTATTGATACAGTGAAAGAAAAAAAGTAGTATGCGAAAAATATTATATGAACACCAATGTTTTTCCCGTCATTCAATGTGTTTCATGTTACAAAATTTTAAAGGAAAGAAACGAATATTTATTAAAAATACATTTTGATTATTTTTGAAGCAGTTTTACTAAACTGCAACTGACCAATAACTCGGGTAATATGAGTCTTAATTTTCTATCACATAAGCTATTTAAAAATTTCTTTTTGGGGATTCTTCATAGTTTTTTACGAAAAGTTAAGAGGCCCATAACTCGAAAAATACGGATCGCCGCCAACTTTTTTATTTAATTTATTTTCTTAGGCTCCTCTATATATTTTTTTTGAGCTGCATCACTAATCTGCATTTGTTCCAAATATCTATTTTTCTGTGTACTTGAGAGACGAATGAGACAACTTTTCCCACACATACAACTTTAATTTTATTTTTGACATCACTGGCTTAGAATCTACGCATTACACAAACTTAATAGATACAAAGTTCATCAGTACATTCAAAGCGCCCACCACTGACGTAGATAATCATTGGAAGGAAAGTGAGAGCATCACTTGAAGCTGAATTTATGATGGTGAAAGGAGAACAAATACGTTGAAAAATAGAAGATTAGATGAAAAAGAGAAGGTAGTTAAAAAATATGTGGTTACCGTAGTGACCAGCAAAAATCGGCAAAAAAAAGTCTACCAACGAGTACACAAGAGGCCGATGATTTAAAAATAAAAAATTTTCTTCTGTATACAGTGACGAATAAGGAAAAAGCTACAGGAATTTATTTTGCAGGCTTTTAACCACTGAAAGGTACGCAAAATAACATATTGACTTCAAAAGGGACAATAAATTAGGGTAAACATGATAACATCCTTTTTATACAAGGGAAAACATTATATCAGGATAAGGGTTCAGAATGTTTTTATGAAATAGGATAACAAAGAACACAGTATTCTCAATATAATAGAATATAAAAATCATGATAGGCGCCCAGAATCACATTCTAAAGCCAGCAGAGAGAAAAACTCCTCAGAACATACATAAGTGAAATAACTATCGAAGTGAGGAGAACAATATTCTTGCGGCCCATTTCACAATATAAAATTAAAAGCTAACAGGGACTTTAACGGCAAGTTTTGTAGGAAAAACTTCTACTTAAAGCTCACACGTTAAGTTTTAATCATACATTGTGAAAAGGGACGTTAATATAATATAAATCTAAGTGCCAGCAGAGCCTAGAATCACATTCTGAGCTGGAAGAAGGATAACAACCTTCAACAGATTCTAATATATTTACCCAACATAGGAACAAGAAATCATATAAGAAAAACGATAATATTTTTCATTTACAGGAAATATACAGTCAAGAAAACAACATTGAACAGTTTTAAGAAGAAAAAAATTATTTGTGAAGCGAATGATTATTGTGAAAAAAGATAAATACAATTATGAGTAAAAGAAAGGAAAAATTAAGTAGAAATAGAAGGATTTAATTGACATAATAAACTTGACATCAACAAATACACTTTATAGTAACAAAACAAAAAGTTTGTATTAAGCCTGGATCACACGATCGGCACAATGTACCTTTTTTGTCGGCTCACTGCAATAAAGTCATAAGTAATAAGCCAAAATGGCATTATTACTTAGTTAATTCTTGAATAAGTCTATATGGTCTTAATACCAATGCAGTGTGGTGCAGTTATATAATTATATTTCAATTAGTTGAGAAATAAGGCAAATTTACCTTATTACTTATGACTTTATTTCAGTGAGCCAACGAAAATCGATACGTTGTGCTGATCCTGTAATCCAGGCTTTAGGTAGAACAAAAATAAGCAAATTAACTAACATGTGCATAATTCGTAAAATAACAAACGACAATGGCAAGACTGTTGTAATGGTTGAGATTGTAAAATTTAGCTTTCATTACAAAAAAAGTTTTCAGTAAATTGTAATACGATGAATTAAAAACAATTCACATATTCCATTTGCAATAAAAGCTGAATATATAAAGTAGTAATCTACATCAACTGACATCACACACAGTGTTCCGTTCTACGGAGTATTTGTCAGAATATTTACAATTAACTTTAGTGTTATTTGTTCATTAATAATTATGACATGTAATTTGGATACGAACCTTTCGCCTAGTTAAAGCATAAATATAGAAAAAAAATTATCTATTTATAAAAACAAATAAATTCTTAATCATTTCCCTTCCATTTAACTTCAATCTACTGTAGAAATAAATTTCGACAATTTCTATACAACTCGTAAATTTTCCTCATCATCATAAACATCATCTTCACTATTTAAATTGCAATCTTTTGCATAAACATAACTGCTGCCAATAGATACATACATATATATAATATTTTGTTACATTTATACAAAAATTCAAATTTATTTTTTCTGAATTGTAAAAATTTTTATCCTTCATGCCTCAAGAGACATAATGTTAATGTAAAAAATTTTCCTCATGCACTAAACGCATTTGTTTGGGAAAGTGAGAGTTTGAATGTACGAGTAATATTGCACTTGTGTAATTGTAAAAGTCGTTCGTTTTTATTCATATGACATACGAGGTTTTGCAGCATATAAAAAAAAAATAAGCAATAATGGTAGATAAATCCAGTGAACAATTTTGAAGTAGAAAAAAAATCTGAAACTTTTCTAGAACGAAAAATTTTTCAATTATTCCTTTTTAACGATACAAAATTCTTTTTTCTGCTGCATTAAATCAGAAAAGCCCTTTTAGTTTTATTAAATATTTAAGCAGGGTTTTCTGTTCATTTGGTCGGATGACAATTTTTTTTATATATGAAATTCTCAAAAAATTTAACAGAAGTAGTTTAGAGGTATTTACTTTATCCAGAAGTTTGTAAAGGGCTTGCATATTTCCTTAAACAAGAAGGTACACTTTCCTATTAAATTCTAACAACATTTTCGATACCTTTTTACAATCAACTTCCCATACGAATGTAATATCTAATTTAAAGCTTTTGACCAAATTTAGCAACAAATGTTTGCTGGGTATGCATGTATTCACATACATAATACTTGTTCGCCTAAGTTAATGTGTGCAATATAAAATTGCATGTTGTAATTTAACTTTTTTTATTTTTGTTTATATTTTTATATAATTTTTTTTCGTAAGATTTTTACAAACATTTTATGGACATATTGCTCATTTACTTGAACAGTGTTATAAGTAGGGAAATTAAATTTTTAAATTAATAAAGCAGAATCAGTTCTAATACTGTTACCCGTACTGTGCAAAAATTTCATATACGATTAAATATCTTGTATGCTTAAGTCTTGAGAGAAAATTAAAATATCCTTTTGCCATTAAAGTGCCCCTTGGGTACAGTCAAATAAACTCGTCAATCATTGAAAATCTCTAAGAGTCGTATGATTGATTATCGCTTAAAAACAAATGTCAAAACAACTACGTCAAACATTTTTTGTATTTCAACTTCGTAGAACAAGATAAACTTTTAATCATCCACATACTTCCCCATCATTAACAAGACGAACAAATAATTGATTTTCATCAACCATAGCCGAAAATGCATACGTGTAGCTCAAAACACCTGCCTGCACTCATAAAAATTATTTGTGCTTGATGAGTTTATTTGATAGTCTCTAGGGCTTTTTAGTTGCGAGCAAATTGAAAACCTTAAAATTATTTTCTGTTTTGGAGTTGTAACGTTCTTCAAGTAAATGATTTATTAATTTTAGAAAAAAGGAACTTATGTTTTCCAGCTTAATGTTGTTATGTTAGTTGTACTAGAAATGTAACATCATTTTGCCAGAATTTTAAGACACGTGCTTGTTGCATAGTTGTATGATTTTTTAATGACATCAAGACATCTTGATGTCGTTAAAATAAAAATCCTACAACTACAAAGTGAAATTAATGCTATTTGTAGCAGAAAAATCCTTGAAAATATAATATAAGCAAGCATAATACAAAAAAAAAAGCAATTCAAATCTCATAATGGATGACATATTCTTATTGTTCTTCATAGAGTTTTCTCTATAATATTCAAAAATAATTCTGACTTGTTCTAAAGATACTGGCAGCAGCAAAATATCAAGCTGCTAAGGTTAAATTTTATATTATAAATTTTCCTCTTAGCATAATCTATATTTTTTATACTTATTTATTATATAAAGAGTGTCTCAAAATAAATATACAATTCGCAAGCCATATTGCATTATATAAGGTTGTATTTGAAAATAAAATTTCAAACAAAATTTCTCAGAATAAAAAGAAACTATTTAAAAAAATTTTATTTGTTCATGGCTTAGCATCTCCACATGCATTTCTTTGCAGCTAAGCAACATTGCAATAGACTTCAACTACAAAGCCTAAATGCTTATAGAAAAGAAGCTATTTCACTTATGCAAAGTTGTAGATCATTTGTCGTTTTAGCAAATATGCCTTGATGATGCCTGGATTCTTTAGGAAAATGAAATCAATGTCATAAAGTATTAGATTTTTATTTATAAAAAATATATTGATTTAAAAGAAATTTAGAAAAAGAAAAAAAATATATACTAAAAATGAGATTTACTAAGTCCAGACTTGCAATTTTTTAAACGTCTGCTTAGAAATTGCATGGACACTCCACATTAGGAACTTCTTGTTTTGCAACTAAGTATTAAAAAATTCTATTTCACAACAAATTTGCCTAAAATATTAACAATTATTTTTACTTTTTGTTACATTTTGTGTTTTTCATACAACTGAACAAATAAAATAACATAAAACGTCAAATACGCCTACAAACTTTAAATTAATAACTGCGAATTTCAAAACAAAAGAGAATTGACGAGCACATGAAACTGTGTACCCTTCCCCAATCTTCTCACACCTCTCACCAATAAGCTCAAGAATTGCTACAACAAAAATAGCAAGTCTGGACGAGGACTTAAAATCATGAGCATGAGTTCGGATTCACTGAATACGGATAAAAAAAACTTCTTGTAATGACAACCTTTTGTTAAAAACATTAGAATTTATCCATATTTAAACTACTTGTGGATCAAAAGCTAAGGATCTTATTGATTTTTTTTATTGAGATGTCAGTTGCGTGCTTCTTTATTGCAAGGTTGTAATGGTTCTGAATATACTTTCCACTCTTATGTGATTTTTGACAATCGAAGACATCCTAGGACTCTTGTTTTAAATGCTGCCTTGGTTCCTTCCCTTGCGGGGATACTATAGGAGGATATGCAAATATATATAGCCTCTCCTCCTCAATAGGAACCTCAGCCACTGTTCTCACAAAACTTGGTACTTCCTGTTTCACTAACGAGGCTCTGTCGACCGAGAATAGGCGATATAACCTAAACAACTACACAGTGGAAATACTATTGCCATACGCCTGTCTGGAGGCTACAATTGGCTTCCCAAAAATCAGACTCGGATACGGCAGCCCAATCAGCCACCCATATTAAAACAACCCGATTGATGAAATCATAAGCCATAATATAAAATGGGCCTATGTTCCACTTTCGAACGATGGGAATAAATATATATATGTATATTAGGGCGGGTTGATTTGTATGGAGGCAAAAAAATCGCTCTAACTACAATGAAAATCGTATTCTAGGGATCAAAATAAGAAACTTTGCCGAAGGAACCATACTTCTAAAATGTATTTTGATGTCCCTACTTTTGATCCGAAGGGTCATTTTTTGAAAAATCTTACTTTGACCCATTTAGAGTTCCTGAATCAAGTGAAATTTAGAAAATTAGAATTTTCTTTATAGCACAGTCTCTATTTTCTTTGCTATCATCAAACAACATTGATAAACAGCAATTCGAATCGTCGTCGAAAATGGAAAAGGATATATATTATATAGGTATACCCTTTTCAATTTTTTGGTAAAGGGTATAAAAATACGGATGAGTAATATATTATTCTTCATCAGTATCACTTATACGCACTAAATTAGTGATTTTTTGGAATGTTTGTTTTTTGAAACCCCCAGGGGTGGTTTCCTGGGGAGTGCCACTGGCAGAGGTGGGTCGGCCCTCCAAAAGTAGTGGGGCTCGGTCATAAATTTTTACTCGATTATGGAACTCTAAATGGGTCAAAGTGAGATTTTTTCAAAATTTTACCCTTCGGATCAAAAGTCGGGACATCAAAATACATTTTAGAGGTATGGTTCCTACGGCAAAGTTTCTTATTTTGATCCCTAGAATACGATTTTCTTTGTAATTTGATCGATTTTTAAATCAACCCGCCCTAATATATATAATGGGTGTTTTTTATTGAGGTATAGAACTTTAAGTTGGCATCACTTTTTTAACTGGCGGCCATTTTGTCAGCTGTCAAGTGATTAATATTTAGTTTGGTTTGCCATTTTATCATGAACAGGTTGACAAAAGAACAACGCTTGCAAATCGTGCAAATTTATTTCGAAAATAATGGTTCAGTTCGCGAAGTTTACCGCAAGCTCCGTCCATTTTATGGTCGACATAATCGTCCATCAGAGCAATTAATTCGGTTAACCATGGATCGTTTTCGCACTACGTTTACTTTATGTGATAATACGCATCCGCAGAGACGTCGAACAGTGCGCACCGAAGAAACAATTGCCGCTGTAGAGCAAAGTGTTGAAGAGGACCCGAATGAATCGATTCGCCACCGTGCACAGCAATTGGAGCTTTGTCCATCAACTTTATGGAAGATTTTGCGCAAAAAAGATGTGGATGAGTTGTGGTTCCAACAAGACGGCGCTACATGCCACACAGCGCACGTCACAATCGATTTATTGAAGGAAACATTCGATGAGCGCATAATTTCGCGGAATGGACCTGTCAATTGGCCACCAAGATCGTGTGATTTGACACCATTGGATTATTTTCTTTGGGGATATGTGAAGTCGCTCGTCTACGCCAACAAACCAGAAACGTTAGGGGACTTGGAAGCCAACATTCGTGGCGTTATTGCCAACATACGGCCCCATATGCTCGAAAAAGTGGTTGAAAATTGGACCTGTAGAATTGGCTTTATTCGAGCCAGCCGCGGCGGCCACATGCCCGAAATCATATTTAAACATTAATGGCATAAAATTATCCTTCCAATAAAGCCAAATTGATGGACATTAAAACGATTTTTTTGTGTTTTATTTCAATTCGAAGTTCTATACCTCTAAAAAAACACCCTGTACATTAGTCCCTTCAAAATTTTTTGATTCATACTCGAATGATAAGTTATCTTGGCGTATGAGTTAAGTGGTGCAAATGGTCATCCACTTAAAAATTCTGTAAAACTTTCACACGCATAATAGGACATCTTCCCCCTTAAAAACTATCCACAGCTGCTGAACTCCCCTAATATTTGTTAGCTAAATAAATATAAACTTTCTTTTGAAACAATTTGTATTCTTTCACACAAAACATCTTGTTGCTTACATACAATGTAGAAACAAAACCCATCACACTGCCATCACTGACAAGCAGATTATATACATATTTGCATGTATTTAAAGCCTTAAAAATATTATGCTATAGGGAAATATAATGCTTTATATTAATTTAGATAAATTGAGGTTAATTGGCTGGATTATATGTGAACATTGCTGATTTTAACAAACTACATTGCCAGATATATATCAAAACTACAGAGTGTATTAAAATACATACAAGAAGGAGTTATTTTAGATTGTTAATAAGTTGCTGTGTATATTGCTGCAGCAGAATAACTTCAACAACATGATGGAGTAGACGTGCATAAATCATAATAAAAGCTCTCACGCTCGCACCAGTTATTATCTAGATCCAATTTGGAAAGAGATGAATGACACTATAAACATAAATGGTTCTATAGATTCAATGAAATTGTTTTCTCTATGGATTGCTATAAACAACTTTATATATAAATGATTTAGACTTATTATGACTGCTGCTTAACTGGCAGCATTACTTTTGATTTAAACACCAGATACTCGTACATGTTTGACATACAAATAAAGTAAAATATAGTTGTTAAAAATATTTTCTCTAAATGAAGCAAAATAAATTTGTTAATGCATGTGTAGTTTCCTTAATACAATCAAGCGAATTGTCTGGAAATTTTACTTAGGAATTACTCAAAGATTTAAGTGTTTTTAGGGTTCCGTATATTAAAGATGAAAAGGAACCCTATTATTTTCAGTCTGTCCTCCTGTCTGTCTGTCGGTCAAAGCATGTTTTTTCGGAACTGAAGTTTTCAAAGAATATGTAGAACTTTGGCCGCTACAAAAACAAATATATGACAGTTAAAAATTAAAGTTTTGTTCTAAAGCGAGCAACGAAAAATGTTGAAATCCTAAAGTAATATACACACAATAATATGATAATTAAAAAAATCTAACTTAAAGGCCATTTTATTAGTTGATGTGATTTTGACTGTGTAATTTTGGCAACCTACTGTGTGTTGAAATTTTTAGATATAGTTAGCATTTAGCCTACAAAACCTAAGGTCCTGAGCTTGAGACCAGTCTCCTATAGTGATTTAGTGATAACGCAACTAATTTTTCTGATGTGCATTAGTGTGCATTTGTATCAGTTGTTGTAGGAAAATTCAAGAGATGAATGCATAGACACTGGTTACTGAACTACACCGGCTTCGGCGGGTACTAATCCTAATGAAACATAGAAGCGCCCTCCTACGTAGCAGAAAAAATAATCGACGAAATAAAATAAGCGCAAAAAATGGCTACTAAGCACAGTTTCATTGACACTAGAGGCGCTGCGACACTGCATTATTAAAACAACACAGAGCTGTAAAAGTTGCTCTCTTCTCTGTCACTATCCCTTTCCTAAAGAAGGTAACAGCTAGCAAAAGTAGTAGGCATACATTGTCTAAGTGTTACTTTTCTTTATAAAAAAAACGCTTTAATTAAAAAATCGCCCAAAACCGAAAAAATTGTCAAAACTAAAAAAGGCCCAAAAACTAAAAAAAAGCACCAAAACTAAAGCACCAAAATAAAAGCACCAAACCTAAAAAATCGCCAAAAAACGAAAAAAAAAGTTTACCAAGTACCTTAAATGTTTTAAAAAATGTCTGCATCAGTACTTGTGCCTCGTTTCTGTAAGGAATGTGAGAACTTTTCGAATCGAAAAAATTGTTATCATCCTATGAAAACTAGGGTGAGTATGAAAAAACTGGACTTGTTGCTATTTTTTGTAAGTTTATATAAATTTTATGTGAGTAACTCTATGTAAAATAGGACAACCAATATAATTATTTAATTTTTCTCGATGCGAGAACTTCTCACAAGTTTCAGAAATGGGGTACTGGATTCAGTAACTTTTAAAATGATAATCATTTCGCTTTTGCTTTTATTAATTACGACTATTTATCGACTTTGCTATTCAGTAACATATTTTAACGAAATTCGCTGTCGGTTGGAGGAAAAAATATAAATTCACAAGCTCGAATTATCGAGTTTTTCTTTATCATTTATTGTGCTTCTTGCTCATTTTTACATTTTCTATACAGAGATACGACAAAATATTGATTTAAAAAGTGAGTAAGATAAAGCTGGAGACTATCGTAAAAAATAAATAACAGAATCTCATTATCGTTACAGCAAACGAACAAATATGTCGACAGATACTACGATTTTTGGTTCGTAAAAAGTTACAGATTACCTAGATTCTGGTAAAGTAGGCTTAAGTTTGTAAAGTATTACATACAAATGTAGTGTTCGTACCAAACAAAAGTCGTACTTTACTGAATTTATTTAATACAATATATGCAAGGACACCTCTAGAGAAGTTTTATATATTATATTTCTTCTATTTGAATAAATATATCTGCTTAAATATTTTATTGTCATGCTGAATGCAAAATCATGTGTATAAGTAGATCATTGGCAATTTAAGGAATTGTATAAACTTATTTTTTAATGTTATAAATTTAACATCTAAGCTTATTTCTATGCAAATGAATATTATTCAAGCTTAACACATACAAAATACATTACACACTTTTAAGTACATACATATATATTTATAAATACATATGTATGTATATACTTTTATATTACAAACATGTTTGTGTAACATCTTTTTATTATTGCGCTCCTCAGCAATTTCGAAATGAAAATCATTTAAATGTTGTTTTATTAAATCAAGGAAATTCTAAACGTGCAGTAATAAAACAAAAGGCTGATGGTTTTATAATGACGAATTTTTTGAAAAGACAGATAAATAAATGTTGTTTCCAGCTACACGTGTATTCTGGTAGTAATTTAAATATTTTTAAAACGTTTGTAGAATGTTAGTTCTTCCAAAATATATACGAAAATGTTTGCAGTCTTCTTGAAAATACAAAAGTAATCTGACAAGTTTGTGACGATGATTCTTAGGCTGGGGTATAACTCCAGGATTCATCCACAAACATTTTTTGATTTTTGGGACCGAGAGTGAAAAAAAACGCACGAAATCGATTTAATATTTCTTTATTACAATTTGCTTCATTTAGTCATAAAATTACATGGCCGTCTAATTAAGTGACTAAGTATGATCGTAGAGAGCGCAGTGACTATGCACACAGCTGCAGAAGGGATGTGTAACACCACACAACCTACAGACTGCACGTGTGAGAACGAGAGAAACAAATGCTCAAAAGGAGCGATATAACGTGTGCTCGTAGAGAGCACAGTTACTATGCACACAGCTGCAGGCGGGATGTGTAATACCCATGTCGGAGAATGTGTGGTTGACGATAGTTAACTTATAGTTAACTTTTCTTAGACTGACTAAAAGCTAGCTGCAAAGTCATCCAGAACAAACCAAAAACTAACTCTTAAGTTGAGTACGTAATCGAACTCCCGTTTCCCAAACCCTAATACGTACGCTATAACAAAAGAAACAAAATACAACAACCACGCTCATGCAACCTAGTGAACATCGTAGTAACAGGAGTAAAATAACAACAACCACGTACATACATGCTTTTGCAAGCACATGCATGCTATTTCAAAGAGATAAACACATGCAGTCTCTTACAAATTTTAAATTAAAACGAACAGACCATACAAATAGGAAAATACTTCTCAATAGGTTAAAATAATAATTACTATAAGATGTCTAGTTTGAGCCACAAGTAATCAGGACGAGCTGAACGTCCCAGTACGGTAAGCAGGGACACTATCTGTGCATTAAAAGAACGGATATCAACAAAAAGGCTTGTTCTTATTTTCTTTCTAATAAATTGTAGTTAGTTCAAGATCTATCGTATTCATTTTGAATTTATTTTAGCTTATTTTTTATTTCAAAATCTACAGAATTCATCTAAAAAATTATTTTATATTTTTGTTTAATATCTCTCGCATTTCTTTTGCTTACTATTTAAAATCCCCCGAATTCATTTTGAATTTATTTTGTTCAAGATCTACCGTATTCATTTTGAACTTCTCGTTTTATATTCCAGATCCTCCGAGTGCATCTTGAATCTCTTTCGCTGTTTTATTTTTTAAGATCTACCGAATTCATCTTTGACAACTCGTTCAAGATCCACCGCATTCATCTTAAACTTTTCGTAGTTAAGATGCACCGAATTAATCTTGAATTATTTTTGTCTCTTACGAAAGCTACCGAGTTCCTCTCGTCCGCATTAAATTGGCCTCGAAGCCCACCGAATATAAACTGCAATGTTTTATTACGAAAGCCACCGAATTCCTCTCAATTATTAAACGGCTTCAAGTCCCACCGAATGCTCACATAATAAGTTGGATTAATTATAGCTGTCACCGTCTGTAATTCACTGATACTATACCTTGTAGTTTTGAGATATCCTAGTAGCATAAGTTTCGTTAAATTAAGCTTTGTATATTCTCTCCCAAGAAAATTAATATTTTATTTCAAAGGAAGTGGGCTTTTGAGACTGAGTCATACCCCAGCTGGAAAAGTAAACCACGTTACAATATATATGTAAAATAAACGACTTCAAAAAAATAAACACTGGAATGTTATTAAATAATTACTTTTCCTTCGAATATTTGTTCGATATTATTTATAATTTGCATCGTCCTGGCCGTATTTGAAATTTTTTTTCATTTAAAAACTTTGCAGATTAAAGTTTAGTTAAATACTTATACGAGTATAAATAAATTAAGAAAACCATATGACGTGAAGCAACTGAGCTTTATAAAAAATATAATTTAAAAAGCATCTAAGTACACAAGCGAATTTATAAAATATTTCTTACACAATAACATTTTATTTTATGATCGAAAATTAAACATTGTCGCCTTCCACGCGTGTAAGGTGGAGGGTGTTTTCATATTTTTTTTTTGTTTACTGGGAGTTTTTTAAACACGCAATACTTTGCAACGTGCTGCGTTTTTATTACTTTTGCTTAAAAAACTTACATAAATGATTGTTATATCTCTGGGTTGTACACATGCATATATTGTCTACATAAATTCAATTGTATTGAAATGTGATACATTAAAGTCCCCTTATTTTATACAAAATCCTAAACAGATTGTTTAGAAAAAATTTCTCAAAATATTAGACACTCTATATGGCCCTATGAAGAATTTTTTTATTTAAGCTAAAAAAGTTGCAATAATTTAATTCATTTCTTAGGAATATAATTTTGTGACAAACTGTATTTTGTTTTTGTTATAAGCCAATCACAGTTTAAAAAACTTTAAACATATTTTACAAAAATTAAGATTCCTTAAAGGAAATCTTCGACGTGTTTCAGCTCAATGCCACGTAAAACGTTTGAAACACATAGCAAATCCATAAACAGCAACTTATTTATGGCACCCACTTTCCTTTTTTGCTTATTCTTTTTCCTTCCTCCTTCTTTACAACGTCTCAAGTAATAATTGTTCTTTTGAAAGAATATATATACATATGTATGTATATAGAAATATTAAGCAAAGAGCACCAAACAAATTATATTTTCATTTCTGATTCTTATATAAGATGCCATTAAATGAAACTAATTAACAAGCACCAAAATAAAATTAAAAGGAAAGCGTTGAATTAAAATAAATTTTACATCATTTTTTTTGTTTCTGGCGTTCTTAGAAATAAATTGGATTTTAATTACCAAAATTCGTGTATTGCATAACAGTACGTGGAATTTTTTTCTTAAAGAATATTAATAAATGCTTAGACGTGCATTATTGAGAAAAAAAATATCTATGGAGAGAGTTCCAAGTCTACATATTTAAATTAAAAAATTTACAATTGTTAATGGTTAATGTAGACATTTTACTTTAGACAAGGAAAAAAAAAACCAAAAAAGAGCTCCTCCAAAGCTTTTCGAAGTCGGGGTCAATCAGGTTAACAAGTTCTATATTTATTTATATGCAGGGTTGGGCAGTATTTGAAATACATATATTTGAAATACGTATTTGAAATACAAATACGTAGTTTGTATTTGTATTTTAAATACATGACGTAGAAGTATTTTGTTTTTTTTTTATTTTAAATACATAACATGCAAGTATTTTGTATTTTAAATACATAATTTACAAAATACATTTACAAAATATATTACATTGTTGGCGTTTTGCATTTTGATCGATTTATAATGTATGATTCGTCAAACCAATAACAAAATATTAGAATCGTTAAAAAACAACTATACCAACTGTTATGCAAGCCACACACTTTGCGACCGTTGGTATAACACGTTGGATTACCAAGTTTTGTGTTTTCCGCACAAACTATACAACAACGTGGGCAACGTTAGCGTACAACTTCATTTCTTAATTTTTTTTGGAGTAAAAATGACATATGTCGCGTATTGTAGTGGAATTTGTTTTTGGTGAAAAAAATAAAATGAAGAAGATAAAAAAAGGACAGAAAAAAAGAATTTGGTTAAAGGGGTGGTTTATATAAAAAGAAACGTATTCTAACAAAAAACTTTTGAAAATATTAAAAGAACGTGATACAAAGGACTATAAAAATTGCACGTGGGTGACAGACGAAGTATTTAATGATCTTTTATCAAAAGTTCCGATGCATATACAAAAGCAATTGCTCACAGCAAACCTTTATACAATTCAATAAAATTACTTATATCTGTGAAATTCTCCATTTTAGACGCAACGAGATAAGAACAAAATGAAATAAAGTTGTACCACAAAGTCTTAAATCTTACAAGCTGTCTATACAACTTGCCAAAAAATCAAATCTTTTTAATCTTTCGTATAACCGAGACACAACTTCATACGACGACCCCACACACTTTACAATCTCATACATAGCCTGCTCATGTTGTACCAACGGTCGCATGGTCTATGGCTTGCTTTAGAGTTGACATCACCAGAATTCAGTTGTCAATTCTGAAGCATCTTGTCGCAAGGCGTTTTATTTGCAGGTGGTACTATTACAACAATTATAACAATACAAAAACAACATGGTTGCTTTTGCCTTGGGAGATTGTGTTGTCAAGTCCTCGTCCAGACTTGCAATTTTTTAAAATTCTGCTTTGAAATTGCATAAGTGTCCACATTGTCATTGCGAGCACATGAAACTCTGTACCCCTCGTCAATCTTCTCACCCCTCTCACCAATACGCTCAAGAATTGCTGCAACAAAAATTGCAAGTATGGGCGAGGATCAACATAAGCACGTGCTTCTAACTAGCAAGAATAGAGTGAGCCTGAACTAGTAACACCACCTGTAAAAACAACATACATATATACATAAATGATGTGGAAGTATTTTGTAGTTTAAATACGTAAAAAAAATTTAAGTATTTTGTATTTTGTATTTTAAATACATACATGACGAGCAAATACCGCAAGCGATTTATTTTGCCCAACTCTGTTTATATGTACTAGGGGGTGGGTCTCAGTGTTGTTTTTTTTAAGAAATATAGATATTTATATAAAAAGTTATTATTTTGAGTTCCACACACTTAGCCCAACGTATCTCAAATTTTTTGATCCCTTCCGGAAAATATGACTTGTCAAGATTATCAAAATAGGCATTTAATTGTGAGATAGACCTCTGCTAAAAATCATTTAAAAGAACTTTCAGGACATGAAGGATTTTGTAAATGCTTTATTTAGTGGAGTCTTCTAAAACCAACGCTAAAAAACACTGTTTGCAAGACATTTGTCGCAGTTACTGTAGGTAAAGAAGCAAAGAAGAAAATACTTTGTGACGAAAGAATTTGTGGTGCTTGCTTCTTTCTACGCATATGCGCGTATACAAACATCATGCATGTACATGCACACACATATTGTGTGTATGATCTTTTATTTTTCTGCGCACATACAAACGCACACATCCAATGACATTAGTTGTGTGCATTTGTTTTAAAACCCACCCTTAAACACAAACATAATAACTTACCACCCTGTCGGAAATTCCCTTTACTTTAAACTAACTTTAAGCTAACTACTTTGCAACTACTTACACTTGCATTACTTTTCAATAAAATCAACTGACTATTTTAAGATTGCCATGTCCTACGCGGTAGGCAATTGTCTCACTGTGTATTACGAAGTCTTCGCGACATCGCTTGTAAACACTTATATACCTATATACGAACATCAATACATCCATCATGCTTCACTTACTACACGACAACATTTATTATTGGTACAATACATACGAAGACAATACATTTAAAATACAAGACCTATCTACATTTCAAGACTGCATATACAACAGCCCTCTATTGTGAGGTGATTCATCGTTGCAGTCAAATCTCTTTCCACCGAGCCATTTCTTCAAGTTTGGGAACAAGAAATAGTCATTCGGGGCTAAATCTGGAGAACAATTCATAACCCAAATTGATGTATTTTTGCCATAGCAACTGAACTTGCGGAAAGCTTTCTCATACCCAAGTGATTATTCAAAATTGAAATCACTGAACCATATGAGATGTCTATGGCTGCCACAATATCTCTCACTTTTGGATGTAGAGACCTCAAGTGGGCATTCAGAATGTTCGGCTTGTACGGCCTTAATAAAATTCAATAAACCACATTTTTACCATGCTTAAGTGTCCCCTTAGTATTTACCAATTTAAGCCTTGGTTTCAGTGATGGGTTTTTCCCGCAAGAGATAACTTTTAAATTAATTTTTTTGCATTTTTTTTTCCTCAAAACGACCGATAGTCTGCTACCAATGGCTTCCAAAAACAAATTAAATAACGCAGCTTGTTCAAATTTAGACAGGAGTCAATTGAGAGTTGCTTCTTTGCAGGAGCAGTGCTAACATTTCTTTTAAGAATAGGAAAATTCAAAAAGATACTGAGTTAAAGAACTCCCCTCGTGTGTGCTTGTTAAAAAAAAAAGTTATCAATATTGTCACTGACTTTGAATATTATTATGGATAACACATATAAAAATATTTTATTTAACTGAATCTAAATTATTTTAAACATTTAACAACCCTTTTCACAATGAATGGTTAAGAGTTAACGTGAACTTTAACTGCAAGTTCTTCATACAAAACTTGCCGTTAAAGTCTCTGTTCTCTTTTAACCATACATTGTGAAAAGGTACGTAAGTGATTATTTTTAAAGTCGGTTAAGGACTTCTTATTTTATTTAAGAACTTTAAGAGCCAAATTTATAATTTTAGAGGTGTGGTCACGCCCAATTTGGCAAAGATTAGTGTCGACCCACTTTTCTATAATCAACATCGCCTCTCTTTCAGAGCTTAAGGTGTAAGTCAAGTTTCGTAAAAAGGGTTCAGGTAGAAGTATGTGAAATGTTATATTAATCTTTAATAGGCATGTACCCGCCCACTTTCTTAAGCATAAAATTATGCCATTCTCAGATCCGAAGCTCTTTACCATGTTTAATTGGAATCGGATAAGTAGAAGTAAATATAATTAAATGTTAAGCTTTCATGAGCGTGGCCCCGCCAACTTTTTTTGATTACAAGATTAAGTATTTTTTAAAGCTCCAGGTACACACCAAGTTTCGTAAAAATTGGTTAAGTACAAGCACGTGAAATAAAATATTAAAATGTAATAGGCGTGACCCCACCCACTTGTTTAAGTACAAGATTGTGTTTTTTATCTTAGGGTGTATGCAAAGTTTCGTATAAAGCGTTAGATGAGAAGCACGGGAAGTACAATATTAAATTTTCCAGGGTATGGCTCTGCCCATTTTTTAAAATGCAAGATTATGTCTTTTTAAGACCTCAAGAGTGAGTGTTAAATTTTGTAAAAATTTGTGAAATAGAATATTAAAATTTAACAAGCGTGGCTCAGCCCATTTTTTTCATGCAAGATTGTGTCTTTTCAAAAATTCAAGATGTGCGTTAAGTTTCGTAAAAATTAGTTTAGTGCAAGCACTTGAAATAGAGTATTAACATTTAACAGGCGTGGCCCTGCCCACCTTTTGAATGCAATACTGTGGGCTTTTTTGAATTTAGGCTGTGTGGCAATTTTCATAAAAATCGGACAAATAGAAGAAAGCGAAATATAATATTAAGTTTTATTGGGCGTGGCTCTGTCCATTTTTTTCAAATTCAAAATTGTATCTTAACGAGAGCCCAATGTGTTGGATAAGTTTAATAGCAGTCGAATAAGTAAACTATCATAAAATCAAATAAAAAAAATTAGTGGGCCCAATTTTTTACAAAGAGACCTAATTAAACCTAGGCCCTCTCAGACAAAGAAAAAATAATTTTTACAATCGCTCTAAGATGTACCCAGTTATGAAGTAACATTATAATAAAAAAAAATATACCGACAAATTGATAACCTCTTTCTTTCTTTCGGTTGAAAATAGAAGTCTCTGGAGTTCCAAATGGCTCCATTGTGTTATGTCTTAAACTTGTATATTAATTAAATTTTTTTATTTAAAATATTTTATCAGTTTTCATGACATTTACTTTTATTTTGCCAGTTTTGAAGTATTTGGTGATACACTTTTTTTGTCTTATCTCATTCTCGATCTTTGAATGTTCAATGAAGCTATTTTTTAAGCATTTCGCTTTAGGTCTTTATATATTTTTATATTTAGATATCGATATATCATTAACCTTCGGTTGTATATAAGGACCAAAAGCTTAAAAATTAGTACATTTGACACACTGTTTTTTTTTAATTTTGCTTTTTTTTGTTAACTTGTAAATCTCATACTTTCTCTTATTGTAATTAAAAACGTCTCTTTTTATTAAATACATTTTTGTATATCCCCCCAAACTTCTTTCGATAATAAATAACAAAAAAGATTATTAAATTATTATCCTTAGAAATTATAATTTAACATTTTCTCATCATCATTGTGTACACTTTGCTTTACTAGTGTAAAATTAACTCACCTCTAAGTCTTCTCTGCTTCCAGCACCACCACCAGCTCCACCGATACTACCACCACTCAAGGATAATTTTCGGTTTCTTTCGCGCTCTAGGCGCAACAATATTTGGGCATTTTGCTCGCACGTGTATGTGTGAGTCTTGTGGCGACATTCCAGGCTGTATTCGTAGAGGGGTCGTGATGGATCGGGATTTAATTCTGTATCGCTGCCAACGTCACAACTACACAACGACTGGCTACTGCGACCCTTAGAACGACGCAGAGAACCACGACTACTTTGTGGTGTTGCAGCACGTTGTTCACTGATGTGATTCGAAAAAGTGACTACATTGCTTTGAGTACGCTGGCCAGTATGTATGTGCGTTTGTTGTGTGGCTTGTTTCTGCTGCTGCTGCTGCTGCTGCTGCTGTAATTGTTGCTGCTGCGCCAGACTACTAGATGAGCTGTGGCAATGATTGAAGGCAGTGGCTGTATTATTAATAAGATTATTGCTACTGAAAATGCCAGCCACGGCAGAACAACTGCCGGATCTTAGAATATGCATAGTCGTGTCGGAGTAGTGAGAGGCTGCATCATAATTATCAAAGCTGAGATCATGGCCAGGTGTGCCACTGAGACGAGCACCGTAGGCGGCTGAAGGCATTATAGGCGGGTAAGAGGGAGCCACAGCAGCTGATGAAGTGGGACTGAAGGAACGAAAACGTTCACAAGCTCTCAGGCTGCTGCGTAGTACAGGTGTTTGCGCAGCATTTAAACTATTTTTTCTTTTCGATGGTGAGACATAGTAAATTTCACGTTCATCAAATTGTATTTCTGCTGCTGACGAAGTCTTGTTACCATTTTCATTGGCACTACAGCAATTTGGGCCAATGGTGTTGGCCGTGACAGTAGTGCTGGTAGTGCTGCCGCCACTAATGCTGCTCATATTGGGATGATCGATTAGGCTTTGCAGCATGGGCTTGCGAAAATCCACATTGTTGGAGGCAGCCTTGTGCTTATTGCTATTGCTGGCAGTATGTTTTTGGTGCTCCAGCGTGGGACTAAAGCTAGAATGATAAGCGTTTTCGTAGGGAGTTTGTGTTTGATGAAATCTAGCCGAGTCAACCGAACGCCTGAGATCGTTCATGGTTTCAACGTTAAGTATTTTCTTTGTTTAAATAAATCTTTAATGTTTTTTTTAGCTTTGTGATTTTATACTTCAATTTTAGGCATTTTAAATAAGTTTATTTAAAGCTTATTGTCGTTGCCATTTGCTGTAGCTTTTTTTGTCTAAATGTTTGTTCTTGGTTTTTGTTTTTCTTTCTCTTTTAACTTTTTGTTGGCTTTTTTTAGTGTTTAATATTGCTGCCTTTAGTTGTTGGTCTTTGTTGGTCTTATCAAATATTCATGGGGCAGCTGGTCGGTTGATTTAAAACAGCACGTGGCCCATTATACGGTACAGCAGCTCATACGAATTTCATTTGTATGTGTGCGCTGTGTAAGTTGTTTAATATTATACTTCCGTTTCACAATATTGAGAATATGATGATGAGGTTGATTGCACTGAGACTTTTGATGACTGCTGTGCTGTGCTGTGTTGTGCTGCCAATAGTGGAGACGGAGATGATTGTACACCTTTGCTATTCATGGACGCTCTGTAAACGTTTAAAAAGTTTCAGTTAAAAAATGTTGGTTGTTTGTGTATTTTCGCTTTTGTTTGTTTTTTACATTATATTTGAAAAATGTATGTACAATACTTTGCATGTGCTATGTGGACTGTTGTTTTTCTCGCTTGGTAATTTTATACATTTAACAGCCAGTGCTCCATCTGAGCACCTTGTTTTGTTTTATATTTTAAAAAGTCTAGCACTTGCAGTGTTTCCGTGAATATGTTTGTTTTTCACATAGATAAGTTCCTTGTTGTCGTGTTGTCACTACGTTCTAGTTGGCCACCATTACAAAGTTGATATTTATTTTTTATCACCAGAGAGTTTGAAATCCGCTTAGTTTCTTTTAAAAGCCATCAGCTGCAAATGTTTCATTTCTTGTGTGTGTATGTGTGTGTCTGGGCCAGTAATCTTTACAGTGTCCTCTAACTTTTAAGCATTTCAGTTTTAACTTTTTTTTTAAAAAAGATTACTCAGGGTTAGATTTTAATTGTATGCAATTTTACTCTGCTTCCTTCGTCGGTTGGGTTTTAGTATAATGATAATGCAACATTGAGTTGCAACTTTAAAGGCACCATAATTTTTTTTCATAGATCCTTTGAAACAAGTTTTTATTAGCCTCGTTGTTGTGCTGAAATTAACAAAGAAATATATTGTTTTTAATAAATTTAGATATTCAGTCTAAGATGATTTTATAAAATAAAAATAAATAAATAAATAATAAAAATAAAATAAATAATTATTTTCATTAAACAAGAGTTTTTTTTACATTGTGATATGTTAAAGAAATAAGTCGAAAAAGATTTATGAGGTCAGCAGCAGAGGTGCATTATGTGACCATTTTCTGCTGGCTGATTAGTGTTAGTGTTAGTGTCAGATAGCTGTTGTTTGTGACTGACAATAACAATTTGACATCCCATTTTTTGAAAATCAAGTAAAACTCAAGGTCACAAGTAGTCCTTTTAGTCCAAAGCTAAAAAATCGGTTAAAGGCAACAAATTGCCAAAATTAAAAAGATCGCCAAAAAACCAAAACTTCCCCAAAAACCGAAAAAACTAAATTAAACTAAAAATGTGTATTTAAAAAAGCCAAAAATAAAAAAATCGCCAAAAACTAAGAAACCGCCGAAACTAAAAAACGAATAAACAGAACTAAAACTAAAAAATCGCCAAAACTAAAAATATGTTATTTGAAAAAACGCCATAAATTGGAAAAATTGCAGAAACGAAAAAAACTCAAAAATTAAAAAAAAAAAATCACCAAAACTAAAAAAATTGCCTAAGCCCGAGAAAAGTTTTTTAAGTCTGTACATCAGGTAATATATTCGATTATACAGGCTAAAGTTTGTTTAATATTAGAAAGTCACATATAGTGTCCGCAGCACGGAATCCTTTATGTGCCAGTAAAAGCCGTACTTTACTAAATATATTCTTTTTAAGGATGTGGTGCTTCGTGAAATGATACAAGACTTGGTAGCTTGACAATGACTTGTTTAGTTAAACAAATGCTAAATCTTAAATAGTAAATATTTTTTCAGCTATAGCAAAAGTATTATACAGCAGTAGTTTTGCTGAGTTCTCAACTAAAGAATTTTTAGCGCTTTTAATTCCATTATTTCTTTAAAATAATTTTAAGAATGAATAAATGAAGTAGCTTAAGCATTTTGGATTGTTGACTAGGATCTATTTGAAATCTCTAAATATTAGTCAGGGGAATAAATAAAAAACAAAATGGATTTCAAATATGTCTGACAAATAAACAGAAATATTGCTGTTTCTCTACTCCCTTGTTTGAGGAAATTTTCTTAAAATAATATTTACTTAATATAAAAGATTAAAAAGCTGATTCCTACTCGTACATATGCATATTTATTTGACCTTTTCAAATGGATAACTTTGTCTTCAATAATCTTGAGTTTGTGTTGAAATGTCATAACCTCCTATTCATATTAATAGCAATAATGCAACATGCATTTACTAAGCAAACTTATGCAAAATACATATGCTCTCACACACACACACACACACACATACATACTTCTGCAAAGAAAATGATCTAGAATCTAATGTGGCACATACACCAAGTTTAGAGTTTTGTTAACATCTGAATGTATGTGCAGCAGGAAAAACACAGGCAAGTGCATTTGTGCGAGCTTAATGCATAATGGCAACAATTTTAAAAAGAAAATTGCAGTTATATAAATCTGCCCAAAGGAATAAATAAGTTTGCGTTAGTTATGACAACATCTTTTCTTATTTTTTCTTCTCCATTATTTTTACTTTTATTTATTTTTTTGACTTGTAAAAATTCTGGCATTTTGAGCTTAAGAAAGAAAGTTGCTGCTTGCAAATGTTAAAAAAAATTAAACAACTTTATATTAAATATGGCTGGGTTGAGCAACAAAAACTTCAGACATACTTCATACTATTAATGCAGCAGAAGTGGGGAAAAAGAACTGCAGAAATTTTGCATTCTGGATATATAAATGTGGCATGAAAATTTTTTTTTAAATTTATGTGAAACTTATATACCAACTATGTAGCTGCTATCGCTAAAACTTGCCTGTTGTTAGAATAAAGTCATATATCAAATCATTTACAAAGGAAATGAAAAACTGTATACATTTTTAAGCCAAAATTATGTGCAGATTTTTCTCCGCTTTGCTAAACGGCTGCGACTTAAGAAGAGAAACGTTTTTACCAAAAAAAAACCAAATAGTTTTTCTAGTTAAATCTTAGAAATTCATTCCATGGTTTATTTTATAAAAAATTTCAGGAAGAAATTCTGTTACGGCAAATGAATGTGGCAGTGAAAATATTTGCAGAGTTTTCAAAACGTATAAATATAAAATGATATTAAATGAAAAAAGTGTTTATATGCTCTAAGAGATTGCATATTTCCTTTGCTGTATTTCTGGCACATTTGATGCTTTTACTTTTTAAAAGGAAATTTTAGTTTCAAAATTAAAAAGAAATGAGTCTTGTATCCTATTTTTACAGCCAGAAAAATCACAGAAAAAAAATTAAAAATACAGTTAAATAAACCGTGAGGCACTATAAAAGCTTCAAGCTTCTAAGAGCTGATTTCAGCACGAGAATTCTGCAGAAATATATATGTCAAGGAAATATCGTGCCATAACCGAAAAAATCTTAACTACCTGTTCAACGATATTGCAAGAAAATCTGAGCTATTGAAAGCTAGTGACTCGAAATTGAGTGGATGTGGATTCAACGATGTCGTTAGTGAACGTTTGCATACACTTACCTTTGTCAGCAATGAATCAAAACATTGCCAGATAGGAAATTTCATTATATTTAGTCGATGGTGGTATTGACTGAAGTAGTTAGCATGCTGACTACAAAACCGAAGGTCCTGGGTTCGACCCCGCTGTCTGACAGTCACAAAAAATAATAACACCACTTATTTTTCTGATGTGCATTAGTGTTCTTTGTATCAGTTGTTGTGGGAAAAATTCTAGTGATGCAGGCATAAGACACTGGTCACTAAACTATAAAGACTTCATCAGATACTAATCCTAATGTAACATCTGAGCGCCCTCCTTCGTTGTATAGCAGATTCATCGGCGATATAAAATTAAAAATAGAATGGCTACTAAACATAGCTTTGAAAATTTAATACACCTAATTGACACCAGAGGCGCTGCAATACTGCATTATTAAGAGCGTGCAAAAAGCAGAGTTGTAAAATAATGAAGCCAGACCAGCGCCCCTATGCACCCTTTTAGAATGAACGCTGTGCCCATTCCATAATGCGCATAGGTTGCAATCTTTGTATATAGCTATCCCTGTACTATATTCAAGTACCTTGCTGAGGTACTCTGAGCTATCTAAACTCTTCGCCGTAATGACTTCGTTAAAGCAGTACTATCTGTTGTATGGCAACAGCACCTAGAATAGTGGCTGGCTGACCATGTCACGCCAATCACTAGCATTGATTTAACACTGGGAAGCAAAGACTATTCTCTCAGCGATTTTGGTGGCAATCAACAACCACTACGTTGAATTCTCAAAGTTCTCTCTCCAAGGTGTTGTGTATACACCTTTAGCGAGGTCTCTAAGAGAATACCTCAACCATTGCCGGCACAGCTAAACCACTCATCCGAGATGAACGCATGACTGTGTCGCCAAAAATCCAGTGCTTACTCCACACACACCAAAATCATCCCTTTAACCCTGTGGGGTAGGATGAACTCGACGTCTTAGCAAAGGATCCTGACGACCGCTACATACACTCAAAATTTCACAGCAGCTCGACTGTCGGGCAGCCGGCACCCGTGGCACCACAAGTAGCTTCTGGTTAGACCTCGAAGTTCCACCATAAAGGCTTCACCATAGAATTTAGGGCAGTTCTAGGTGACAATGCACCTAACTGACATCAACAGGAACCTGTCTTCCTTTTATAAATGTGTGCACATCCTTTCCTCTGTTGCCAGAGATCGGGTACTAACACATAAGTTCTATGGATGATGTAAGAAAGGCACGTCAATGGAAAAAGCCACATCACCCCAGCTGGGGCCACACCCGTAGTCAAAACTAGACTCCCCTGGGGGAATTCGAAGAACAACAGATGTTTTCGTTTCGCACATTTACTGTTACTGATAATGTGCATTCCGTGAGGCAACAAACAGTACTTACTGAAGAAGCTGTAGCCGCTGTACAGGAAAGCATGGAAGATGATTCTAATCAATGAATTTGTCGCAGTTCTCGCAACTGGGGTTGACTCCTTCCACTTTATGGAAGATTTTACGACAGCATCTTGGTTTAAAAGCTTTCAAGACTCAATTTGTGCAGGAATTAAAACCAAACGACCATCGTTAGCGCCACCAATTCTGCGAATGGGATAAAGGACAAATTGATATTGATTTTGAATTTCTATTAAAAATTGTATTTTCCGATGAAGCCCATTTCTGGTTGAATTGTCGCATTTGGAGTGGGGAGAATCCACAAGTTTTTGTCGAAATAACATTACAAAGCGGTGAGGTTTATGGGCTGGCGGAGTCATTGGCCCATATGCCCTCAAAAATGGTAAATTTTTTTGTACCTCAGTTACGTGGCATTAATCTGATGCTGATATGTGGTTCCAACAGGACAGAGTCACATGCCACACAGTGGGTGCTATAATTGATTTACTTCAAAGGAACTTTTGATGAACAAATAATTTCACGTAATGGTCCAATTAATTGGCCACCAAGATTGTGTGATTTAAACCCATTGGATTATTTTCTTTGAGGTTATTTTAAGTTACTTGTCTACGTTGATAAATCACACACAATTGAACACCTGGAAATCAACATTCGAAGAGTTATCGGCAAAATACGGCCGCAAATGCTGGGAAAAGTTGTTGAAAACGGGTTGTTCCGGATTGGGCCTTCTACACTCCGTGGCTGTGGCGGCCACATGGCAGAAATAATATTTAAACATTAATTTCATAAAATTTTCTTTCCAATAAAGCCCCTTTCATTGATATTTAAAATATATTTCCTTCTTTTATTATGATTTAAACTTGTGTCACTCTATGAAAAAAACACACTTTACCTACTGCTGTCAAGTGAGCTGAAGAAACAACATTAGCATAATGGTCACATAAGCTGAAATCACAGCGAAAGTTTACTTATTTAGTTTCTCTTCAATTTCTTTAAATATTTAATTGCTTTTACAACTATTCGTAATTTTCTAGGTATACCAAACTTATACAATTACTATTTTTTGATAGCAGCGGACACACAGCTCTTTTTCACAACTTTTTAAACATACATACTCGTACACTTATACTTTCTTTTCTTCCTTACGTACGCTTGTTTTAAGGTTTAAGTTATTTCGTATCTTGTTAGTGGAGTGCATTTATAAGCCATGTCCACATCCTGAATGTGGGGGGAAAAAAGTATGGAGAAATATTTTCCTTTTTTCTACAAACCATTACTGGAAAAAAGTTTTTTTTTACCACACAAAATTAAAAAAAAATGCTTTATTAATGAAAAATTTTTGCATATTTGGCACGAATGTTCTTTTGATTTTTGTCGGCATGTTTGTAATTTTTTTTAGTGCACTTTAAGATGACAGGTCTGGCTGTTGAATTTTACAAAACAAATCACAACATCTATAGTTTTGTGTGTTTTTTCCGTAACTGGAACTATGAGAGCTGTGGAGTTGAAATTTTAAACATAGGTTAGGGTCAACACTCCCCGCTAATTTTTCGTTTAGTTTTTGACCCAATAAATGACCACCACTGTGTGGAGTAATTTATAGTTAAAAATAATATAATAGTTGATCCTAATACAACGTTTTCAATGCTCAGCTAGTATATGTATATATATATATATATATATATATATATATATACAGTTTGTCAAGGAAATGTTTTGACATCGTTAAAATCCTTTTAAATTTTTACTTTTATCGTAAGTATATCTTTCCGTTTTTGCCTTATGAAATTTTTTGTTATAGATTTCATTTTATTTACATTTAAGTGATGATATATTAGTAAGTTATAAGCAAAATTAAAAAGTGAGAGCATAAAAATTACATGAAAGCCAAAAAACTCGAAAATTTCTCTGTCAAGAAAATGTTTTTACATCCTTGTATTATATAGTAAGAAAATAGGAAAGATTTTAAAGTGTACAAAAATAATTTTTTTTGGCTTCATTGGTATTAAATCGGCTTGTAAGATGACTTCTCATGGAAAAAAAATTTATTTTCCAAATATTCCGCTGAAATTTCTCATATTCTCCTCGTATTACTGTTTTAAACTCCATTTAGTTCTTGAAATAACCTTTGGAAATACTATTTTTCAAATAAATCCATAAATTTTGAATAGGGCATAGATCTGGACCTTGAAATGGAGTATCCACAACTTTGCTGCAATTGAAAAGACACCATGTTCTTACCGAAAGTGCCTTGTTTCAAGGATGTAAAAACATTTTCTTGACAGAGAAATTTTCGAGTTTTTTTAGCTTTCATGTTATTTTTATGCTCTCACTTTTTAATTTTGCGTATAACTTACTACTATTTGTTCACTTAAATGTAAATAAAATGAAATCCATAACCAAAAATTTCATAATGCAAAGAAAAATAAAAATATTTATGATAAAAATCAAAATTTATAACGATTTTAACTATGTCAAAACATTTTCTTGACAAACTGTATATATACGATATATAAAAATAGAATTTCTGTTGTGTTGAAATTCCATACTGGCTGTTAAAAGAATTAACTATATTGAGTTAGCTGTAGAATACATTAAAAAGAAATTGGGGGTTTAAATAAAAAGGAATACTCCTTTGATTGCTTACTTGCAGCAAAATTTACTGCCAGTTTATAGAAGACAATCAATTCTGGTCAAACTATTTATATTAAAAACAATAACAAAAATTAAAAATTTTAAAAACCCCTCGATATATCTAGAAAAGATTTGACATCTTCTAAACCGCTGGAGTAATTTTCTTCAAACATTGTTAAGACACATCTTGATCAAGTCACCTTTCAAACCGAGAAAACCAAATCAAAATAGGTCTAGCCGTTTGGGCTGTACGTGGACACGGACAGCCACACAGATACACAGATACACAGATACACAGATACACAGCCACACACTCCAAACTTATAACACCCCTTTTTTTGGTCGGGGATTAAAAACAAATTTGAGGGCTTCCTCATACTTTCCTTCGCTTCGACTTCTTCACCATTTTAAGTTTGGTATCACAGGGAATATTTTTAATAGTGATTTCGCACTGAAAACTAAAACCTGGTCTTAATGTTAAAGCCATAAACAGCTAATTTTACATTCATACTGTAAGATTTTTAGATTCAGGTTTTAACTCACAGACTGTCTAATAGCTTTGCTCAAAAATAAAATAAATCTCCTGCAGAAATGCGTGTATTTGTTGTTGTGTTTTTTTTATTTATTTTTATAACACTTATTTGACAAACTGTACAACAATTGTTTTTGTTTGAATGAAAAACTCGGTAATATTACAATGCGTTGTAAAATGGAAATAACTTTATATTTTGTAAATAAATATTTTAACTGGAACTAGTAATGCAACGTGAAGAAGTGCTTGCAAATCAAGTTATTTTATATTAAAAATGCACAAATTAAAACTTTTTTATCGGCGGATCGATGTGAGTCATATCGTCTATTTTCACTTCGCAGAGGTCTATGAAAATATTTTCGTTTCTTGCCTTCTAAAAAACTCTTTTTTTTCATAATTTTTTGATTATTGTTGCTGCTACGTCCATTTTTAAGTTGAAATTCTTTCAAGCGACATCTATTGTTATTCACTGGCATTAACATTATCAGCTGATGCCGGTCATTTTAACTTGGCAGCACTGAATTTACCACAGCGAAAACAGGGTTGCATTTCTTAAAACCATTTTTGAATTGGTTTTAAGTTGATTTTAACAAAAACAGTTTGTATGGTAAAACCAGGTTTTAATAGTTAATTTTAACGTTAAAACCAACTTTTATTAAAACCATGTCAGTGTGAAAACACTATAACAAACAATGTTAGATTAATAGCTTTACTACTGAGATAATAGATATGTGCTAAGAATCTCCTGTACACCGAGTGCGCCACAATCTGATTCCTAACGATATAAACAGCAATAACTTTCCAACAGTCAAGTCATTATGGGGAACTTCAATTGCACTTGTGGTGCCAAACTAAACTTTCACATAAAGTGTTTTGATGAAAATGTTATTATCAAAAAGTACATTTAATCAATTTTATTTAATGTGGGGTAGTTGCGCAACAAAAATCAAAAATATAACCTTATCTTAACTTGAACTTCAATTGATATTTTCTAATAAAATTAAGTCAACTTAATCCTAAAACGCTTTAAAACTTCAATAATACTTTAGATATATTCGCTAATTATATTTTTTTAAATTTATGATCATTTAAAAAACTTCAACCCTTTATGCAATTCAACACTAAAAGAAAAACTCACAAGATAAAACACTTTGCAATCCTTGACATATTAAACACAATAAATTTGTTGTAATTCTAAAGGGAATTAAATAATTATCAAAACCAAGGTATAATTAAAAAAAAAGGAAAAAGAACAATGTATAATTACAAAATATTAAAATAAAAATAAAAAAAAACTTAATGAAAAATGTCCACTTAGTTTTCATATTTTACCCCCATTTGAATTTTTCCAACAATGATCCTGTCATTAACAGATTTTTAAACTATTTTTCGAACCAGCTCTTGCTCACATAACACACACACATACACACAAAACACACAAACACTCTCACACACTCACACATACAAATGCCCTCTAATAAAAGTCGACACATACACAAAGAAAACACTGCCACACCACCCACCATCAGTAAAAAAAAGAAGTTTTTAATTGTTTGCAATTAAATTGTGTGCGAGTAAAAAGTCATAGAAAGCAACACTTAAAACCCTTTTTTTAAGTTTCCTGGTTTTTCATGTTGCTGCTGGTATTTTTATTTTATATTTTATTTTTTTGTATGGACGGACGTAGCGCGGTAAACGAATGGCTAGTCAAAGTTAAAATGAGATGCAGCAAAAAGCGAAATGCTACAAAATCGTACGAACGAAAACTTAGCCATTTTAAAACTAGAGATAAATATAATTATGATTTCGAGTTATAAAGGAAATAAAGTAAATATTGTCAGGACACCAACACTACTGGCCTTCTAACTAAAAAAAAACTCTCTTGTATAGCGAAAAAAAGGATATTTCTGACTGCCATCCTTTGTTGGTTTTTCGTTTTAAGGAAGAATAACAAATATATGTCAGCACTTAATGTTGGGCTGTATGTCAATGTCCTGAAGGTAGTGCTGCTAAAAAGACTCTCAAATGAAATTAATGCTAAAGTTGACTGACGGCAATTAATTCATTCTCTTATTTGTTTCGGTTTGTACAATGAATACTTCAGCATGAATTAGGGCTTTTGTTTAAACGAAAACTCTTTGATTTTTTTAGATAATTATATTTAAAAAAAAATTCGCGACAATATAAAGAATAAATAAAAAATTTTTTAAATTATTTCTTAAGAATAGTTAAAGATAAATTAGCCAGCAGGCTATTGTTGCTAGAGAGAAATTGATAATTATTGAATTTTTACACTATTTTTTTGGGTTTTATTATCACTTTGAGGATTTCGTACACCAAAGGTGAAAAGGACCCTATTGCTTTCGATACGATTTGCTTCCTTTTGTCTGTCACAGGCTGTTTTCCCGGTTACCGTACGAGCTACGGAAGTGAAACAACAACAACAAAATATATGTATGACAGTTAAAAGTGAATCGAGCAACGAAAAAATTTCAAATATTAAGATCTACAGACAATTATATTTAGACAATGGAAATTTTCAAAGTTAATTTATTTTATTTTTTTTTTAAAGAGAAGTAACACTCAGGCAATTAATGCCTATTGCTAATACTAGGTGTTACCTTCTTTAGGAAAGGGATAGTGAGAAATAAGGCAGGTGGTGAAAGAAGAGATAGAGGAAAGCTTCATTCTTTTACAACTCTGCTTTTCGCACGTTTTTAATAATACAGTGTTGCAGCGCCTCTCTGATGTTAAATGGGGCGTATTAATTTTTTGAAGCTGTGTCTTGTAGCCATTTTATTGATTATTTTACTTCGCCGATAATTTTGCTACACAACGAAGGAGGGCGCTCTGATGTTACATTAGGACTAGTATCTGCTGAAGTAGGTATAGTTCAGTGACCAGTGACTATGCCTTCATCAGTTGAACTTTCCTACAACAACTGACACAAAGGGACACTAATGCACATCAGAAAAATGCGTAGTGTTGTTATTTAATGACTGTCGGATACAGGGATTGAACCCAGGACCTTCGGTTTTGTAGTCAACGTGCTAACTACTTCAGCCAACGCCATCCTTATTTGTATGCAGACTGCATCAAATAACACTGAAATTTAATAAATGAAAATTAAAGGGTATTCTATCAGTTATTGTAATTTTGACTGGCGAATCATACAAGGCAAACTCCAACGCTTCAAATAAAAACAGAAGAAAGGTGTCTTACGACACCTGGTTATAGCTATGCTGCTTAGTTATATAAAACATACTTAATGTTTTCAATAACAATGCAAATATTTCAAAACGTTTCCATTATTTTCTTCTTTAGCGGTGTACGATTAAATTAATATATTATATGGAGCCGGCGGCTGTTAGGCGGCTTACAGCCGATAGGAAGTACAAAGAAATGAAAAGAAAAATAAATTTGTAAGTGTAATAGTGCCGATTATTTTTGTTACGAAAATCACGTCCTAGCCCATGTGTGGTGACATAAATAGCATAGCTATAAAAATTCCAAAATGAAAAAAATGCCGAAACGAAAAATCACGAAAATAAAAAAAGCGCTTAAATTAAAAATATCACAAAAAATACATTAAATCGCCAAAATGCAAAAAACACTAAAGAAAAAAAAAATCGCCAAAAACCAAATAATAAATCGCCTTAAATCGGTTATATTAAAAAAATCCTTAAAACAAAAAAAATCGCTTAAAAGAATAACCAAAAAAAAAATCGCCATAATGTTAAAGCACCAAAACTAAAAAAATCAGTAAAATTTAAAAAATCGCTCAAATGAAAACAAGCGCCAAAACTAAAAAAAATCGCTAAAACTTATAAATAACCCAAAAAATCTTCGAAATGAAAACTAAAAAATTTTCGTAAGCCGAAAAAAATGACAAAACGAGAAAAGTTCTAAACGAAAAATCTATTTTTTTTTTAATATTTACATTAGGTAAGATATTTGACTGTATAGGCTTAATAAATTTTGTATAGTTTTATATATGGGCATTTCTCCGAGAAATTCCACTTTTTTGTCACGTGCGACAGCAAGCAATTAACCTTGTATTTCTGAACAACGTGACTCGATTTTTCTTAAAATTTTACGTAACGTAGAGCTGCTGACGGTCTACACAGATATATAAAAAAGTGAAAAAAAATTTAATTGTCTTTGAAAAAACAAGTATATTTGCTTGGTGTCGCACGCTACAAAAAGTTGACATTCCTGTGGAAATGCCCATCTGCAGTGTCCGTACGGAACCCTTCGTGTGTGTGTCAAAGTCGCACTTAACTAAATTTTTTAAATTATTACTGAAGTTTACTCTGAATTTCTTGAGCAGCAACAAAATGCTTGTACATATACATATGTCATTAACCACAACAAAAAAAAAATGTTAAAGTCATTTTGCTACAATTTTAGAAAATATTATTCTTTCTTAAGCGGCCCATGCATTTGCAATATAATTGTGAAATTTTTCGTATTGTACAATAATATCGCCATACAGCAAAAATACTGAATAAGTCCCATGTTTGGGGATTTATCCATTTGTTTGGGAATTGCCGGGAACTCGGAAGAAAATAAAATTTTTTCTTGCTTTTTGTGCATTAATTACCATTATTTTTCACCAAAACTAGCATTTTCAGCCGAAAACATTGACAAAATGGATCACGAGCTGGAGTATAATTTCGAAATAAAGCTTATAATAAGCTGGTATGTGATGCTTTGATCCTTACTAAACTGCTACTTTAGGTTAAAAGTGATGCAATTAATACCCAAAAAAGTAAGAAAAAAATATAATTTACTTTTGAGTTCCCTGCAATTCCCAAAAGAAATTAGAAAAATCCCAAAAATGGAATTTGTTCAATAATATTGCTTTATTCTTCTTTTTTTCATATATAAAAGCTGCAAATACATTTTTAGCAGATTTAATATCTAAAAACATTATGCTAAGTAATTTTCTCTTAAGAAACATAAAAATTTCTTGAAATTTTGTCTAATTACGGTGCATTGTGCCACAGTTGAAAGTTGGCAGCACTGGCTAATATGCAACATAAGCAAATAAATGATCACATCAGAATCGAATCATTCACTAGAGCTTTTAAATATCTTAGTGATATTGTTTGAACTTCCGAAAAACACTACAATGCTAAAGTCAACTTGAGCGATTATTTTATGTTGCCAGAAATTTATAAAAGCAAAATTAAGGGCCACTAAAAATTTTAATTAATTTTATTTTTAAATTGTAAGATTTTTTCTGATGAAAATTTTTGTTTCTTTTTTCTTTTAGAAAGTAAAAAGTTGGCATGGCGTTTTGAAAAAACAAATTAAATTACAATTACTAACTGACACTGGTTTACTGTTTCCTAAGAAAGTGTCTTGAAAGAAAAATTTATTACAAAATTGTTCCCACACTCATTAAGAAAAACCAACACCTGCATAAAAAGTTAAGTTGATAAAAACACCTCATTGTGAAAATAATAATAATACTTTATTAAATTTACAATTAACTTTCTTTTTGAAAAAAAAGCATACATTTCTAACGAATACCTGTTCAGGAAAATAACTGCCTGCTGCTATTAAATGTACAAAAAGGAAAATAATCCGTCCCATAATTTATATATCTGTGAAAAAAGTGCTTAAGTCATATTTTACTATTTTTCAGTAGAGCACTTTTAAGCTTTCAAGTCGATTTTCAGAACTTTGTTTCTTTTACAATTAAATTGGAAAATTCGGTATTAATTTGTTTTTGGGAAACATCTTTCTACACATTATAAATAATACATTAAATTTTAAATATACCAAAGTATAAGCTTAATAAAGCTATTATTTCCTGTGAGATTATAAGTTGAATAAATATAAGCTGCAAGTCATTGCGCTATAACTTCTTGAAAAATCATCCATGAAAATTGATTTTGCCCAGGGATACTGTTAAGTATGGAGATCTCAGATGTGCTTTTAACTCAAAATTAGCTTATCTTGACTTAAGCACTTTTGCCTTTTTGCCACAGATATTTGTTTTTTTTTAATCGTTGTTTTCAATACAAATTGCCAGTAAGAAAATATTTTACATTTTCAAGAATCAGCCAGTCAATTTCATTTATGGGCCTTATGCTTTAATAATATTTGTTGCTGTATAAAGAAAAATCTGTTGCTTATGAAAAATTATGTTTGAAAAGGCAAATGTTAAAATTTATAAGCACACAACACAGAAGTTTGGTGTTAGCAAGTAAATATTTGAATTGTTATTAAAAAAACCTTTGTCGTTTCTTTTTCAATGATATGAGTGAATAAAATAGAGGTTAAATACACACACACACACACACACACACACACACACACACACACACTAGCAAAGGATTAGCAATATTATTTAAGAAATAAAATACAGAGAAAAACTTTCAAAAGCTACACCAGTAAATGTTGCTTGTATTGTCACAATATGCTGAATTATTTTTACTTGTATGTTCTCGCTGTTCTTATAATTTTGAATTACAGTACAGCCTTGTTAAAGAGAACTCATTTAAAATTCTTAGGAAGTCTATAATAAACAATTGTTGAATGAAACAAATAATCATCTTCTTGGTAGTTGTCGAACTTAAGTTATACTTAATTTTGAGCTCTAGCGTAGCTTTTGTAAAAAGTAATGGATACTAGAGAACTATTTTTTAGGATCTAACGATGTAAGTGTAGCAAAAGAGCGTTTTTTTTTGCCGAGTGAAGGGAGGGCAGAGTAGAGTAATTGTTGCTGGTGATTTTCATGAGTTATTTTAAAGTAAATGAAATACAATTATCTTAAATTACCAACATTTGCGTATTATATTGGGCTGTTAAAATGTTTAAGTTTCCCTTGGTTGGGGGGCGGGCAAGAGCAATTGTGGGAGGACATTATCACTTTACTCCATTAAATAGACTTTCTATGTACATGTCTAGCGTTCTATTAGCTCTACAGAATACAATTACTATGACACGATCACCTTAAAATTATTCGAATTGTTTCTGAATATATGTGACTTTCTCCGAGAAACAGGACCTAGTGTGTGAAAATGAAGTTTTGAGAAAAATCCATTTAAAGTTTCATAACGCATTATCACTTTGAACATACCTTCAGTTGGGAGATGCGATTTGGTATGGTTAGTTATGAGTGGGTGCAGACTTTGGTGACGTCATGCCTATATGTGACAGCGCATAGAAAAAGGGACCTAAGGGTAAAAAAAAAAATAATTTTTCACTTTTTTTTTGTTGTGGACAACATCTGAGCATCGAATGAGACCGATCCCATGCCCCAAAAGTGTTCCCTCCAGGAGATATGCTAACAGAGTGATATTCACAATTTAAAAAAATTATAAATAAGTTCTTATTATAATTAACAATTAATAATTTTCAAAAAACGCGAGCAAAATTGCTATCAAACTCATGGAAACAGCGCGCTAGGTAGAAAACAGTAAAAATCAACTACACAAAACAAGAGGTAGGGATGACCTACGCGCGTTTTCAAGGTTGACCAATACGTTCCTGACGTCATGAGATGTGTCGCTTTCAAATGAAACCAATACCAACACGCTCAGTGATGGTACACCAAAGATACACGTATTTAAATTTTTAAAATGGCTCTTCTGAACAAAACCGGTTTTTACCCTTAGGTCCCTTTCTATTTTGCGCGTCAGATATGGTGATCAATTCTTTTTTCGCTTTTAGTGTGACAATACCTTTGCTATTGTTGCTGCTCCGTACACATTCTAAAAATAACTATAAGAAAGGTAGAAAGTAAAGTGACGCTTCAGTCTTGTTCCAACTGTATAACGAGTGTTATCCATATCTCAAAAGTTGTTTTGCAAATTTTGGTTCTTTTGTAATTTTGTTACTAAGCTGATTTTAATTTAAAGTAATTTTTATAAAACTGGATATTTCTGACAGTTTTAATGATGAGATCGATATGACGTTATCTGAAAGTGTCTTTGCTAATACTTTGGGACTAACTGCAAATCAAAGATTTTTGCATGATGTTTCCGTATCCAATATTATATCCGAATTGGAGGAATCCGTTGAAGATATACAAGAGTCGATGAACATCGATTTGATGTATGGAGAAATATCCGATGCATGTTGTTCGAAAGAATGTTATAAGATAATTCCATAAAACCTTGCTATACAAGGCCGGCAAACACCGAAAAAAAGTCCAAAGTCCAATATAAAACCAAAAAAAATTTTATTTTATTATTTATTTTATTTTATTTTATTTTATCAGAAATCTTACTCATTTCATCTTTTCTACTCCCTTTTAGGTACCAGAGTCCACTCTTAAGTCCAAACCCGTTTTTTACACACTAGGTCCCTTTTAACGGAGAAGGTCACATTTATGTTACTGAATAGCAAAGTCAATAAATTTTTCTTATATTTATTATAGCGATATCACTATCATTATAAAAGTTATTGAATCCAGGCACTGAACTCCTACGTATTTATTCAATATTTCTCTTTTGAGCGCTTCTTCTCATCATCATCATACATCATTAATTGATTTAGTTTTCTTGGATTTTTTTCCAAAAATGTTTTAATTACGAGTATTTTTTCCTTATTTGCTGTAGTTAAAACTTATCTTTTTCCGCGGCACTCTTTGCTTTTGAAAATATGCATACAACATCATTTTTATTAATTCCAATTCGCCGATTGTCATCTGGCGCATAGAGGAGGTACATGAAAAACTATGATGAGTTCTAAGAAAGTATTTTTTCTATACACTAATATTTATAATAGGCTGGGAAGGCTGGTGTTCACTTAGGAAACCCTATTGGGTTCATTGTGATAATATTCATAAAAAAATTTAAAATATTTGGAAATAATTTCGCAAAGTTCGTTAAAAACAAGTTTTACTGTAACATTTAAAAACTGACGGCATACGTTTAGCTTGTGCCATTTTTTTTTTCATTTTAGGATTTATACTTTGAATCTGTCTTTAAAATTATGTTGCCAGCTTTCAGGCGCCTAAGTTAGCATGTTTTGTAATTTGTATTTATAATATACCAAATTATATTCGTTTAGAAATCCTTTTTTTTTCTGTACATCAATTTAATAAATCCTTTCATTTAAGTTGAAAAGACATTGTGTTCTTTTTGAATTTTTTTCTATTATGTTTTCTGTATATTTTTTGTTGTGGTTTTTGTATGTAGAGCATAGTGTGCTTTGATGATTACACATATACTTATGTAGATTCTGTAATTTTATATTTTATATTTTATATTTATTAAGTTTGATAATTGAAAAAATAACTTTGTAACGAATTTAAATAAAAAACTTTAATTTTTGTATAAATAAAGCCTTCTATTTATGTATGTATGTGTGTTAAAAAGGAGTATTTAAAAAAAACTATCGGAAGTTTATTTAATGATATAGAGAGGCTACGGAATTAATAACACTGTGAAATAGTGAACAATCTACACGGCCTTGACACTACATCTGTGGCAACAAGCAAAAAGTGCTTAAGTCATATTTGACTGTTTTGCAGGAGAGCACTTTTAAACGTTGAAGTAGATTTTCACAAATTTATTTCTTTTACAATTAAATTGGAAAATTCTCTGTTAACTTTTATTTTTTTAAGCAAACACCGTTCTGCATACTATAAGTAATATATTTAAGTTGAAATTTACCAAAGTATAAACTAAATTAAGGTATTATTCCAAATGAGATTGGGAGTCTAAAAAAATAAGCCGCAATTAATTTTGCTAAAACTTCAGGAAAATTTGCGCAAGTTAATTGAGATTTTGTCTAGGCGTACTTTTAGATATGCAGATTATGGAGATATTATCAACTCAAAATCAGCTTATCTCGACTTAAGCACTTTTTCTTTTTTACCACAGATATATAGAAAAAAAATGTTCCTGCGATAATCATATTTAATTGATAACAAAAATTAAAAATTTTGAAAAGATTTGATATTATTGAACCATCTCGATCAAGTCACCTTTCAAACAAAAAAAAAAAACAAAATCGAGATCGGTCCACCCGTTTGGTCTATACGTGGACACGGACAGACACACAGATACACACACACACACACTACAAACTTATAACACCCCTTAACAAAAATACAAAAATCGATTAAAAATTTTATGGAGTCAATTAAACTTTTAATTAAATTAAAATGTTAAGAAAAAGTTTAATTAAATTTTTAACTGATTTTTTGTTTTCTTTTTCAATTAAACGTGCTTAACGAAGGAATTTTTTTCTGTGTAGGTTCGATAGCACTTCCAGAGGAATATAAAACCCTATACTCAGTTTGGCAATTTTAGTGACCAATTTTTTTTTATAGGCTTTCGAAAATCAATTACAAAGTGGTCCTAATGAGAGATTTTGGGTGTATCTAGACACGTTCAAATTATATTGTTATATTGAAAAAAGTTGTCCAGCTTTACATTAGCTTTAACTTTGCCAAATAACATTAACAAAAAATCTGGAGTCCATGCAAGTTGTTTTGTGTTCGTTTACTTTCGTTTTCTTTACTTTTGCCAAAAACAAGTGCACGAAGAAGGTTTAAATGTAGTATTTCCATTTATTTCAAACAGAACAATTAAAATTTGCTTATGTATTTAAAAAAATTATTTAAGTTAATATAAAATTTTAAAATAAATTAATTTCTTAAAAAATCACTTAACAATTTTATTTTAAATGAAAATTCAATGAATTCCGCTTTCAAAAAAAAGTAAATAGCAAATATTATAATATCTTAATTTAACAAATAAATACATTACAACTTAAAAGCTTTAGTAAAATAAAATAAATGTCATTAAAAATATTTATGTATATTAAAGTAAAAATACGAGTACACCAATAATTGACAAACTTATTTAACAAATCAACTGAATGATTTACCTAAATTCGTAAATTTTTCATATTTATTATCATTTTTTTTTAAAACAACCTTAGAATGATTTTTTTTTTTGTTTTGCCCAGCAATGACATGATTCAACAAAAGATTCATTCACACTCGAATACCTTCTGCACTTAAAATTTTTTCCATTTTCTTTTATCGACGTAGAAATAAATTTTCCCACTTTTTTTTTTTTTTTTGCTGATAACAACTTAAGTCTGAATGAATAGGTTTTTGAATAAGAGCACAAAAAGCAGCAGCTAGCAACTTGGCCTGATTTCAATAGCGCACAATGCCATTTAGAGCAAGGAGAAATCGCTGCGACAAGAAAGAAATTGATTTAATGAAAATAAAAATGAACAAACAAAAAGGAAAAAATGGCAAAAAAGCAAATATATTTGAGTGGCACCGAAAGAAATTGAAAATGTTTTACTTATTGATTTTTTTTGTACAAAAAAAACAAATTCAACAAATTTGATACAACAATTTCCTTTACGTTTCCGCCTCTCTCTCTCTCTCTCTCTCTCTCTTAAAGTTTTCTGCTACATTTTGACAGCTCCCTTATAAATAAAATATTTTGTGACCACATACATTTATTGGTTTATGTATGTATGTACAAAATTTATGTACGTTTATATAAAAATAATGGGACTAACAAATTTAACATTTGTTAGAACATATAAAGGGTGATTTTTTGCAGCACATGGCTTTATCAATGAAGGAGCCTCTATGGGTAAATTATACTAATAAAAGCGGAATAATTGTTAAAAAGATCTGGTATAGCAACAAGTTTCAAACTTTCAATATTAACGGCCTGTCCATTGGACAACATTGGACAATTTGTTGTTGTTTTCAATATAAATATTCCGACCGTAAATTAAAAGGCAACAAAAATTTTTCTACTAAAGAACCAAAGAATAACAATTACTATTCGAAAAAAAAAAATCCAAATGTAAATAGTCTTAAATTTAGTAACGCTAAAATATTTTCCCTCAAGCAACTATGACTATCGCCGCTTCCAACATACATAAGGAACTCTACTTCGTTTATGCGAAAAACTTGAATACGTTATAACAATAAATAAAGAGCAACATGAGTATCAAGCGTATTGACTCTCTGCCACACTTAAAGTTGGAGTATGCTTGTACTCAGAGTATGGATATTTAGTCGGACATTAAAAATTCTGTAAAAAAAAAAACATTTTCGAAAAAAAATTTATGGGATCAAACAAAAAATATTAAAACTCTTGTTTAAGAAAAAGTACGTGAAATATAAAATTAAGTTTTAATGGGCGTGCTGTCATCTTTTTTTCTTTTCAGAGCTCAGGTTGTGTGTTAAGCTTTGCAAAAATCGGTAAAGTAGAACCACTTAAAATAAAATATTAAATTTTAATGGGCGTGACTCCACCCATTTTTTTAAACTTTAAAATTGAGTCATTACAACAACAAAAGGTGTTTGCTAGGTTTTGCAAAAATTAAACAAGTAGAATGTCATAAAATCAAATAAAACATTTTGGAAATATCCCCGCCTACTTTTTTTAAATGAGACAAATTGGAAGCTGTACTCTCTCAGACAAAAAAGAAAAGAAAAATAATTTTTACAACCGGTCTAAAAGGTAACAATGTAAAAAGAAAAAAATACACACGAACTTATAACCTCCTCCTTTTTTTTTGAAGTCGGTTAAAAATGCTCGTATAAGCATGATACTCAGAATATTTATTCATCATTTGCCAAAAAATTAAATGGAAAATGTGTGGGAGGGTGTGTGGCTGTTTGAAAACATGTTTATGTGTGTGTGTGTGTGTGTGTGTGTGTGTGTATAAAAAATAGCCCTGTATATACGCATGTGTAGCCGCTTAGTAGTCTGAGTATTTTTATACTCATGCCTAAGATTATAACTCACGCATTCTATAAATTTTAGCTGCGTTATTTAAAACATGTGTATAATCTGTAAAGTTGTTGTGTGTTTAAAGTTATATTTACACAACATATTTTTATCTTACAAAAACAAAAATATTTTATTAAAAAAAAATGTAACAAACTCATTTTGTTTCAGCGCCAAAGGTGAAAAAATTCAATTTCAGTGATACATATTAAATTTAATGGAACTATATCGAATTTTAATCAAAAATAATTTCTTAATCGGGCTTAAGTTCAGTATTTTAAATTCTGATTGAATGACATATTTTTATTAATAAAAGGGAGTTTCTAAAGAAGAGAGGAAAAAATTTAACTAGACTTTATTAATAATTGTGAATTTCTAAAAAAGAAGAGAAGAAAAATTTAAAAACTCACATTTATTAATAAAAATGTTTCATTCAATTAGAATTTAAAATAAAAAACTTAGACCCGATTAAGAAATTATTTGTGATTCAAATCTTAATTTTTTTAGGCCTTAAATAGTCGGTGCAGGTTAATTAAATTTAGCTGCTAGTAATATAGTCCTGGTTCACACACGTCGACTTTTCTTGATCAACTTCCAATTCAGCTGGCAGAAAAAAAAGAGATGTTTGTATAACCGTCTCCGTCTTTCTTCCAGCTGACTTATGAGTTGATCAACAAAACTTGACGTGTGTGAACTGGGACATACATATATGAAGCACTTTAGAAAATATGTAATAGCAACTCACTTATAAAGTTCACCCTTTAAAGTATAAAAAATTTTGGTAACTCTTTTAATTAAAGTTTCAGCTTTAAGCAGCATTAATTTTTGCTTAAAAAGTTGCTGTTCCAAATGAATAAAATAAAACAAATTAAAACAGACAAAGAGTAATTCTTTGTTTTTCCCCCTCTTACTGAATAATTTTATTTTATTTCTTCATGCAGATCCGCGGAGTTTCAATCAAACGCTTTAGCTACAGACATTTTGGCATTCCCATACAGCCATTGGCACTATTATCATTAAATTTTATTATAACAGCTTCATTTGCAAATAAATTATTTAAATGAATCCGTTCGCCAAAACTATAAATATGCAAGAGAGTATTCTTGTTTGATTTTTAGTAAAAAAAAAAGAAAACAAAAAAATATATATAAATAAAAGATTATAGTTATAATGATAATACGAGTAATAAGGAAACGAAAAGAAATTATTGCCAACATCAGCATTTTTCTTAATTACTGATGGATTAAGGAAAATTTTTGCGAATGAAAAGAATCTTAGCAAATACATATTTAACATTAAGATATGAATATATCTTGCAATGAAATGTTTTCACTTTATTTTAATTTCAGTTATGAAATAAGCAAAAAGGTTGATGTAATAATAATAATCGTAATTATAAGAATAAATACAAATAATGTTGAAAAAATATATTATTTTTGAAGTGCTAATTGCTTTGTTACCATTACCATTATTTTATAACAATTTCAACAAATTGTGGCACAGACTCAATCTCAATATAAAAAATTCTGTTTTGGGAATTTTGTGCGGTGTTGTCAGTAGCTTTTGAAATACATGGGCAATTGTTTTTAACTACAAAGAGAGTGAAACATAAAACTAAGGACTAAAAGGACAAATAAAAAGACCCTATCACTTATCAAACTTTTACGAAAAGCACTAATGAATACGGCCGACCTTCTAAACTCTACAAACACAAGCCAATTGTTATGTCAGCATTTGTTGGCTTTAGCATTTCTATGTGTCTAACATTCAAAGGTCTCACCATACGATTTGTTAATCAAATAATTGCTACACATTTTATGGCCGTAACGAGAATCCCTAAAAATGTCTGAAACTCTCTTCATATAATTCGAATAAAAACTTTATAATTCAATGCTTCCGCGTCTGAAAATAGACTGACACCTGCAAAAGTTTTAAGTGTTTCGGAATTAACAGTGTTTATATGAGTGTTTTTATTATTTTCTATGGATAAGTTTTATATTTGAAATTCATGATTGTTTTATTTTTATTAACGCAGACTTCACGATAATACATTTGGCCAGCAATAAGTATGATAAAAAAAAACGCAAATTTGGAAATAACTAAAAAGTTTTTTTGGTATTTGCTTCCATTAGTTTGTGTTAATAAATTGTTGCATACCTTAAGGCTGGTTATTTTTTTCAGTATGCATAACGTAACCAGATTGGTTTTTGTTAAAAGCGGGTCATGATTGATCAAAAAGCGGGATTTGGAAATAAATATGTCTTAGAAAGCGGAATGTATAATATCCACATGCACAGTTTCGTATTACCAGACAAGATACTGGTATTAATTTCTTAAGATGTACTTTCTTTTGACTGTGACTATGCGCCATAGTGTTTACAGTTTTTAATATTAGAAAATGATTACACAGTAGGGTGAATCTCAGGTTTTTCGAAAAAAACTCGTGATAACACGAACTTTAGAGGAATACTGAGACATTAATCTATCACCAATATTGCCCGCCCGCATTGACTCCTTCCCAAAAAAATGTGCGTATCCCTCAGAAAAAGCCCAAGTTAAAAAGTTGGCAATATTCATGGGCATTAATAAAACAAGACCTTGTCTATACTACATTTATTTTTTCCCTGCCGGCTGTCTCAGAAGTCTTTTTGAAATACATTAATCGAATATTTACAACTTAACAGAGCTCTGTTAATTATATAACAGAGCTCTTTTTTTATGTCAGGGGTTATACATTTTAAAATTTAACTTCACACACATTAATTTTTTAATAACTTGGTATCTGCTAAAAACATTGAATTCCATTGATTCTGCCGATGATAAAAAATAATCGGGATTGAAAAAGTGTGCGTGGTTACTCAAATAGAGAAAATTTTTACTTAAAAAAATATCTTGGAAACTACACTGAAAAAATTTTCGGCCGAAATTCTATGAATTTCAACATTAATCTAATGAAAAATTCATTAAAATTCAACCAACGTCACGCTACATTGGATTAATGAAACCAGTTTCGTCAAAATTATTTTATTGAAAACTTCATCAAATTTTAATTTAAGAGTGTAATTAATGGAGTGCTATAACTTCATCGAAACAATGAAAAGAATGAAATAACTTAAATATATAGGGGTTTCTTAATAATTAGAAAATATTGTTGTCATAAATCCAATAAAATATTCTTACAAAACCAGAATACCAACGAATCAATTCTAATGAAATTCTTTCACAATATTCATGAAATTTTCATTGCATTTGTGAAACTAAAATATATAACTATATTTTAATAAAATTGTTTCATTGGACTTATGAAGCAAAATTCTTTCGGTGTAATGCAGTGATACTGTTTAAACTCTGCATGACTACTTATGTTTATAATGAGAATTGTATTTCACAAAATGGTAAAGGTTGAACCACAGGCGTGTCGCCTCTAATATAAACATTTTTTCCTTTCATCTCAAAACGTATTTATGTATATGGGGTGTAGAGAAGCACATAGGGCCTTGGTTAGTTAAGCAATAGCTACAGTTAACAAAATATTTGTAAAGAATTCTTATCATTTTAATAAAAATCGCATAAAAGATTGAAAATGTCAAAATTCTAAAAAGCGAGCTAAAGTGGGATAGAAATTCGTAGCAATTGACCTATAAAAAGCGAGATAAATCTGCCTTAAGCGGTATGTCTGGTCAGGTTAAGTATGCAGTATGCGGCATGTCTGAATTAGTAGCTAGAGCGAAATAGCACCAATATAACTTCCCATAGGGAAAACTCAGAAGAGCGAACTTCTTACTTCAAAGATTATTAAAGGTCTGCTTAAGATTTTTTTTCATTCGACTACTATTCCTATCTAACTGCTTAAAAATGCCTTATAGAAGGCCCAGAATCCTCCGTTTAAAAGATAAGATATACATATTACTTTCCATTCTATAAGAAGGGAGAAGAGAAATAATAAAATGTTTTATTTTGTTTTTACCAAACCAAAGAAAATCAGTGAACTTGAAGGCCCTTTAGAATTGTTGGCAAAATAAGTGAGAGCAGAAGGCCATAGATAAAGCTATGAGTATGATATGGAACGAATAGGGCTTGTACATCCTTCTAGAAGGCATCTTTACTCCTGCTTTTTTTAGTTGGTATTATAACTCACTCATACTAGTGTTATTCTATTGAATAAGTCTTGCATTAAGAGCTAAGCGATTCACTGATTTTTAATAATTTTTTCCCCTGTCACAAGAATCATATACAGCTTATCATTGCTAACAAAGTGTAAACACTGGTACTCAAATTCTTATTAAATAACACAATGCAAAATCTGTTTCGGTCAATGCTAAATAAATGAATAAATACTTCAGATGTGTGCAAGTCTTCCTTGAAATCATTTTTTTAATAGATCCCAATAAACTATTAGTCTAGGCTATGAAAAATTAAATCTCCTTGAAATGCAAGTTTGAGCTAGAATTTGAGGTGCTTTTTGGGGCACCAGCAGGAAAAATTTTTTTAAATAAATTTGTCTCACTGTAAAGAGGCTGATCATATTAAATGTAGTCACAGATGTCATTAGATCTATTCTTAGTCACAAGAAAAACTTATTGTGGAAGTCATAGCTAAAACCAAAAGCCTTTTTCTCCAAACTTACAAGTTTCGTAATACAAGTAAAATAGTTATAAAAATATATAATTTATAAAAAATTTCGAAATTCGTCAAATAAAAAATTTCGTATGTTTATAGTAAGGTGCTCAATACATTATTGAAAAACACAATATTCAAACATAATAAGTTTAAAAACAAAAAAAAAAATATTTTACAAAACAAGCATCTCTATTAGATTTTGCATCTAATTGTAAAAAGGTAATGAAAAATAAAATAAATGCCAAAACGAATAGAGATGCTTGTTTTGTAAAGATTTTTTTTTAATTATTGTGATTAAAAGATTTTTGTATTTGTATACTGCGATGTTAAATAATGTATTAAGAAGAGTCTTACTGTAAACATATTTCTTCCAGACAGAATATAAAAATTTTAAATTCATGTTCTTCGTTAGAAAAAATTTACCCAAGTATTGATATTTCTTACCTTTTACCATTTATGTATGAATGTATGCATGTAATTATATGTGTATAGAAAAATCTAACAATTTAAAAGCAAACATATATTTGTATAATATCTCCTTTTATATTTCTTATTTAAACATGATTTATTTAAGGTTTATTTAATTCAAACCCATACATTTGTTTAATCAATCAGTTCTTTAGACTTTTTCTTGTAGGCCATTTTTGTTTATCATATTGATGTCTTCTAAGCCATCATTTATTTACATACATGTGGTATAATGAAAACAAGAGGAGGATGTGTATTTATGTTTAAAATTGTATAAACTTTACGATATAAAATAAAGCAGTCTAACGCTTACAATTCACTTTGTTACATATAATCTCCAACTGAGGTATAATCCCAGCAAACGAAAATACAAACAAACTTCAATATAATGGCATTGGTATGTAATATATTATGTTGCTTTTATTTTCATTTAATTATTCATCTTCCGCCGAAATTAGTTAAGCTAATTTTTATTTCCTATTTTTAAGCTTTACTACTTGTAATAAAATTCGTTTCAAATACATTCCGCATTAATAAGAAAATGTGCTTATATCAGATTTCACAGTATTTCATTAGAGCAGTTTTAAAATTATGGCAGAATTATTTTAATTTATACCTATTATGAAGGTTTTTAATAAAATTTATGTATCTGATGATTAGTGTATCACTCGAAACATTTATGTTTATTTTAAATTCCTGTTTCAGCTGAATGTTTTATGTCATCTTCATAGATGTTAACATAACAAAAATGTAATCTATAAAAAATATATTTAAGCTTTCTCTTACTTCAAAGTGCTTTGAAATTCCTTTCTTATGATATTATCAAAAAATTTAATTTATTGTCTCCTTATTTGCTGGGATATCAGTTGCTGAAATAAAAGAAAATAAGCACAATATCTTTTTAATAAATTGAGACACTCATCTGTTAGTTGACAGACTGCATTTAAAATTTTTTTTTTTACATACACACATGTAGTTTTATTTACAAGGCAATAAGATTTTATGTCCCTTTTCTTTGTGTATCTGAGCATGTGTAAGCTCTCTTTTTATTGTGGAGAACAAAACACATTTAAATTAATTGTTACGGGACTGTGAATGAAAAAGCTCAGACAGTTGCAAGATACAGAAATATTGTTTGCATATTAATTCATGTATAAATTAGATTGTTAAGCTTGTTCGCTTAAGAAAAATTTATAAATTATTAAAGATAAGAAAATAAGAGGAATAATTATTATAAAATATTCTTAAAGAGCTTACTATTAGTTATTTTTCTAAGGTGTCCTAAGTTTTGCAGTGAGCAAGAAATTTGTTTCGACAAGGTTCGGCACTCCGATTATTAATGAGAGAAAGTTCATATTAAGAGTCGATTAAGGACAATAAACTTAGGAAGCCCACAAAATCATACACCCAGGCAAAAGCTGCAACTTAAAAATAAGAACGCGTAACATAATATCAATGATTTTCAAGATAATAGAAAATATATATTGAGATACTCAAAAATAAATAAAATTAATAAATTAATAATGTAACCTAATATTTTTCAATATTGAAATAAGAAATTTCAACATAACTAGACTTTCGTCAATGTTTCTTATTAATTTAATATGGTTTTTGTAGATTTGAAGATGTTTTTTTTCTGGATGTACACAGAAAGAAGATATATTTCTTGTATTTTGGTTTCTTCGGTTTTAATTAAAGACTATTTTTGAATTAACATTTTAGTTTAATTCCCAAATAGTTTATATGCAGATTATAAATTCATTTATACTCGTAAAACTAAATACCAAAATGTTTTAAATATATATATATATATATATATATATATATATATATATATATATATATATATATATATATATATATATATATATATATATATATATGAAACAAAAACAGTTTTTTTTTAAATAATTCACCAAACCAAATCAAGAAAATAATTAAACTTGAAATCAGCTTCGAAAACATGTTTTTTACAGTAAAAAACTTATCATAAACAGTTTGTTTAAACTGCATTTTAGTGAATGAAGTTTATAGATAAAATTATTCATACGTAATACCTAACGTGACCAGAAGCTTTTTACAAAGCGCGGGACACGATCGTTCAAAAAGCGGGATTTTTAAATAAACAACTATTTGAAAGCGGGATGTATAATACGCACATAAAAAGTTTCGTATGTATTTAGGAAACACAGTTTTTAACTCAAAAGAATCGATTTTAAATACACAAAAGTTTTTATTAACAAAAATTTTTATTTAGTAACGTAAAATAAATAAAATTAAAGATTTTTTGACTTCATTTACAAAACAAAATACGATTTTTATGCATAAAATATTTTATGTAAAAAATTTTATAATAATTTTATGTATAAAATTTTGATTTACATATGTATGTATATAATCAAAGAATTTTATTACGAATTGAAAAAATAAGCAAGAACTTTTTATTTTATTATTGACAGTTTGGTGAATGTCAGTTGTTATTCTCCTAATAAGCCCTCTTGGTAATAAATTCCTAAAGCAGCAGAATGTCTGCACATATAAAGCACTGTAACAAAAGGATCTTTGAGTGTGTACTTTTGCATTTTTATTTTTTTTCATTTGAGGAGCTGCCAGATCCAAAAAAAATAAACAATAACTACACTAAAAAATATTTGGAATAAATTTTTATCAGTTACATATTAATAAAAATATATTAAGAGATAAGAAATTTCAAAACTCTAAAAAGCGGGATAAAGGGGGATAAAAATTCAAGGCGGGATCAACCTCAGAAAAGCGGGATAATCCCGCCTAAAGCCTGGTATTCTGTTCAACATTTCACGCGAAATATTGCCAAAGTACATATAAAAAAAATTGGCACGAATTGTGCATGAAAAAATGTTGCAGAAATACTACTCTGTTTATCTTGTGTGAAACATTTGAAATGTATCTTCAACATTTTAATTTTTCATGTGAAATAAGTAGAGTGCCACTTGTTTCGTGTGGAATTTACAACAAACACACGGGGTGTTTCTACAAACATAAGAAATTGTAGCATAGTTTCAGGCCTAGTTAATATTGTTTACATGTAAAATTTTTCGTATGAAATAATCAATGTTGATAAACATTTTTCGCAAATTTGAACAGAGTACCAGGCTTAAAGCGGGATGTCTGGTCAGGTTAGTAATACCCAATTATTAATTGCCAAAATATTAAGCATACGTCGCTATAAATTCTTCCAAAATAGTTGCATATTTTTCAGCTCAAACTGGTCAACATATACAGACGTATGAGTAATATTTTTGCATATCTTGTAAATAAATATTAATCATACGTTTACATGAAACTTACGGCCTATCCAAATTACCTAATGTTATTGTTGTTTGCTATACAATTTGTCGATCGAACGAATTCTGTTGACATCGTGGGACAGGCCGTTATATCGTAGTCTGGTAGACACCGCAAAGCAAAACTTTGCTATATTTTAAATTATGAAAATTATTTAAAACTGAGTAAAAGAGTTGTTTTTACTTGAAAAAAGTGAACTACTTACTAAAAATTAGTTGTAATGAACTGGTTTATATTAATTATATACATATTTATGTTTTAAGAAACTTAAGCCGGATTACAATTTAATAAAGTTCAATTAAATCTAAAAATGTCTCACATGTATGTTTTAGAAATATTTTACTAGAGTTTGCGCAATATATTCTTTTCATCTTTGATCCCTATTTTAGTAAATTTTGCAAAGTTGTCCTATGGGTTCAATTCTAATACTTATTTTTATTTAAATGCTATACGACAATATATGTTTTTTATGATATTTTCATATTATATTCTTAATATTCTTCATCATACATAGATATTTATTCCTTGAGAGGAGACAAGTATTGAACCAAGATTCTACTGACTGATAGACAAGCACTACAATACTGCCCTTACAGCTAATTGGTTAGAACTAATTAGCTATAAGGGCAGACTGAATAAGCATTGAAATTGTTGAGTTTTACAATTTTATTTTGTTTAAAAAAACAATACATTTCAAGTTTAAATATTCCTCAAAAATATGACAAGTGTACTTAAATTTTCTGTTAAATGCAAATAAATAATATATGCTATAATTCAAAGAAAAAATACGTTAAACTGGTAAATATTTTTCTAAAATTTAGAATACCTTGTTTTACTTCTTTTCAGTAAGTCAAATTTCATGAACCAATCAGGAGTAATTCATTTCCTAAAAAGAATTTTTTTATTTAAAACAAAATTGACTAGTCCCTAGTCCTTAAATTTGTAACCATTTTCCTACGCCTAATAAATATTTCCTTTAAGTAAGAAATTTTTTGTGTAGTTTTAAAAACTATTTTTGAGGATATGAACTCTTTATTTTTTACTCATATTAAGTAATTTTTACTCGATTTTGGTAAAAAATTACTTAAACTTAGAAAAAATTGCTTAAGCTTAGAATTTTTTTTCTACTTAAGTTTAGAAAAAAACTTTTCTTAGTAATAGTTCATGTCTTTTTTTGAGTGCATGATTGTCATGGCAAGAAGTTTTCTTTTTAATCCATAATCAGTGAATTTTTTTTTACTTAATTTTTATTTTTTATTTTTAAATCTGTACCTTCCCTTGAACATAATATTTGTTATGATAATAATGTATTAATGCATTAATTAAGGTCGACTTTTCATTCGTTTGAAGCCATTACATATTTATCTAATAACACTCAGGTATCCTGAAAACAATGAGCAGCAAAACTTCTTTACTTCCTTATTACTTGTTGATTTCACAAAGGATTTGTATGTAAAATGAATGTCTAACATAATAAAAACACTAAGTTGCCCACCAAAACTCACCTATAAAACCAAAAAAAAAGAAATAAAACTAATACAATCAAATGAAACTGTGCACGTCTTCATAATAAAATAACTTTGTAGTACAAACTATTTTACTAATCTAGTGAATGGCTGGCTAATATAAACTTATCAAAGTGCTGATATTATTTTTGCTTACGACAAGGAAACTTTAATCTGATTGACAGACTATTTGATTTTGTAAGTATAAACATATATACACATGTGTGTATGTACAGGATAAAATAGTTTTTTATATTAAAAATTCCTTTTGCTTACTATTTCTCATTTAACAATATTGGGTTGTTAAATTTTTTCAACTTGATAAGTGACTTTTTAACGCGACCTTTTTTTTGTAAATCTCTATTTAATGCTACAGAAGCTCAACGACTTTACTTGTAACCATAATTTCCTTTAAAATACTTAAAAGTACAAACACGCGCCACTTCATTTTAGCCACTTTCCACATCATACACTGCATACTAACTAAATAATATAAAATATTTGGCAAATTTTTCATTTCATCTATTTTTTATTTTATTTTTATTTTTTGCTTTAACTTTTGTAATTAAAAAACTTTTTAATACATATACATTTCGTTTTCATTTATTTCAATTCTTGAAATATTTCTCTATTAACCTGTAGCAGCAGTCAAATGTGTTTACTCAATGCTTAACATTAAAAAATAAAAAATAAACAAAATTTATGCTAATTCTTGAAATATGTGCTTAGCAATGGTAAACCATTAATTTATTATTCTGCTACAAAAACTTTTCTTTATAAATATTTTCAAGTATAATTTGTTGTACACTTGCTTAAAATTCGTATTCATCTGTGCATAAATGTTGTTCGGTTTATTTGTTTTGCGTTTTGTCAGTATTTTATAAATCGGGTCATTGTTTTGTAACCTTCATTAGCATTGATGAGGGTATAGAAACCAGCTTACCAAAATTTTTCTAAGGCAATAAATTTATGTTACATACTTTAAGAAGTGCTATTGCGAGGCTTTAAGAAGGAAAGAAAGCATACAATACATCAAAAATTCTATAAAAAATTTGAAGTTGCTCAAACTTTGTTTATAGTAAATAATGATTTCAGCTTAAGAGTAAAATATTTCTTGTCATATATTCTGACTATTTAAAAAGTATCTAAACTATTTGATTTATTTATTATTTGCAAGCGAGCATGAAAAAAAGCATTCACTCAATTGAAGTTGTGATGATAGGCAGCTCCTTGAGCAAAGGAAAAGTTTCAAAGCTGTACTGGCGATACCACAAAACTGTTTGTTGAAAAATATGGTTGCTAATAGCCCTCCATAATATCTAATACATGGGAAGGACATCATGAATGCAGGAAATCTTTTTAAAAATAAAAGAATAAAATTGACTCGCACCCAAAGGTTTCCTTACAGCGTTTGTTCATTTGGGGCGATTTTAGCGGTTTTTTGGCATTTTTTTTTTTTAATTTTGGGACTTTTTAGTTTTATTGTTTTTTGAAAATTTCAAGAGTTTACCTTTTATAAATTCCAAGATACAGCAAGTTGCTAAAATAACATAAAAAATAAAAATTAATCAATAAAATACCATTAATTTTGGTTATTTATTTTTCATTGTTAATTGGTGTAGTCTAAAAATATACTCTAACATTGAACATTTCATGTTTCTATATATAATTGTCTGTATATTACATTAAGAAATTTTTTGTTGTTTTCGTTAGAGAACGCCTGAATTGTTAAACTGTCATGTATTTCCTGTTGTAGCGGTCAAAGTTTCACATAATATGTAAAAATTTTAAGCTCGTAGCTCTTATGGTTCTCGAGAAAAGAGCTTGTTACAGACAGACATAGACAGACGGACGTGCGAAAATAATAGGGAGTCTTTTCACTTTTGGTGTAATAAATAATAATTTAGTGCTAATTTAGTGAAGTATAATTGTATATAAAATATGAATAACTAAAGAGTTATTGATACAATTTTCGTAGCTTACAAGTTTCATAGATTTCCGGAAATCGACTTCAAAGTTTGAAAGTGCTCTACTGAAAATATAGCTCAAGCACTTTTTCCTTATTGCCACAGAATTCTTTGAACCAGACGGACGTGCGAAAATAATAGGTGGTCTTAAAAAATTCCTTAAATGAAACTGGTCTGTTTTGAGTGTAATAAATCTATGTCCAAATTTTTAAAATTTCTGCTTGGATAGGAAAAATTTTGTGCAACAAAAAAAATTTCACTTGCATGGAAAGTGTTCATACCTGCTTTTTATAAAATGCATTTAAATGATTTTTCAAGAACTCCTTATAGTATTTGCTCAAATTTTTTTCAATCCAAACCACTGTGGAATGGGTGATAAGTTCCGGCCTTAAGAAATGTTAAACAATATTCCCATAAACAAAACTTGAACTAGGATATTGTTAATGCCTGACCAAGGACATGAAATAAATAAATATATTTTTGTATACATAAAAATTATGAGAAAAAAAAACGCCCTTGTGGTGATTATTTATAACACCATTTATACTCGATAAGGCGCCAAAGTAATAAAAATGAATTATACTTTTGCTGACAAAATACACACACACATGTAATAAATATGTAAGTGATAACAAATCGTACACGTACGTACAAACGTGTGAACATACATAACTATATTGTCACTTTGGATAATACATACATATTTTAACAAAACGTATTGAATCGCCCTAACTCAAATAATTATAACTTTGCAGGAGAAGGTAAATACATAATATAAACTATTATATTCCATACTATATACGAAGGTGGATCAATAAGTCCGTGACTTTTTTAATGAAACACAGTTTTTTTTTTTGCAAAACAAAAATTTATTTTTCAACATAATCTTCTTTTAACTCAACGTTTCTCCAGTTTTCTTATCCCTTCCAAAAAATAGGATTTAACGGGGTACTTAAAATAGGCATTTGTTTAGTCGTTGGAGCTAAATCTCTTTCGACTGAGCCATTTCTTTAAGTATGGAAATAGGAAGTAGTTACCACGGACTAAATCCGGTGAATATGGTGGATGGGGAACCAATTAGTAGTCCGTTTCATAGAATTATGCCATTGAGACTGCATACGTATGCACTCTTTTATTATCTTGATGAAAAATAACTTTTATCTTGGCCATAAGGGGTCATTTTCTTTGTAAATCCTCATTAAATTGGTCTAATAAATTGGCATAATATTCGCCCTTTATTTTTTTTCCTTTTGAACCTGAATCGATTTGGGTTATCCCGCGTGCACTCCAAGGAACTCTTGCCATCGCCTTATTGGCCGACAAGCTCACCTTGGCCTTCTTCGGAGCAGTTTAAGATTGCTGCTTGATATCCGGAGTACAGTAATAAATCCATGTTTTATCCGCAGTTACAAAACGCTGCAAAAACTCATTCGTATTATGGATAAACATCTCCAAACAATCCTTTGAAGTTGTCACACGTTTACGTTTATGGTCACTTGAGAGCAAACACGGCACCTTTCTTGCAGACAACTTTCTTAAGCCCGGCTGATCGTTTAAAATTGAAACCATGCTGCCATATGAAATGCCTATGGCATCAACAATCTGACGTACCTTTACACTTCGATCGGCCAACACCATATGTGGATTTTTTTTTCGATATTTTCGGGTGTACTGACCTGAACTGGCCGTCCAGAACCTTCAGCCTTTTTTACCATTGAAATCGATGGTGCAAAGTCCCCATATTATTTATCGAGCTTTTTCTTGGGTTTAATTGACGGTTTTTTTTTCGCAAAAAATAATGTTTAATGAGCACACGAATTTCACTTTTTCCATTTTTTTCTCAAAAGGCGAGGTAGTCTATTATCAGTGGCTGCCTAACACAACCTAAGTGACACAGCTTGTTAGAATTTCGACAGGAGTCCATTTATAGTTGTCTCTTGACAGGCGCAGTATTAACATTTCAATCAAGAGGCGGGAAATTCAAAAAGACACTGAGCTAATGATACACCCTCGTATCTTTTTTTATAACTGCTGTAAAAGCGTTATTTTTTGCACTATTGCAATAAATTTTTGTGGCGAGGTGTATTTGTATGAAATGTATTGGAACCGCTGAGCAGCTCGATTTCGTTAAAAAATACGAGTTAGGGCCTTTCTAATTGAAACGTTTGATATGTATATATGTATATATACACACACACAGAAACTTAATAAGAATAGAGAAATGCTGCATATACATGTGCGTGTATTTATATGTACGTACGTCTGTATGTATATAACAAGATTTCAAACTATACACATACATACACAAATATCGATTCATTTCTACAAGTTTTCCATTGTTATGGAATAAGAATTTAGCAAAAAATAAAAAGGTTTGCCTTACGACTAAGCATTGTGTTATATAAATTAAATATTACACACACTCTCATTATTATTCCCACATAATCTTTTTTTACAAAAAAAAAATCAGTCGCAAAAATTATTTGGCAGCGTAAAACTCAAGGATGGCTGTAAGTAATCAGGTTCGCCTGATGTTTTCCCAATTATTCAGTAAAGCTTGTAAGTAATTTTTATGAAAGAGAAATTGGAAAATTGTGAGGTATGAAATTTAACCCTTATGTGACTAACAAGGTACCCGGGTATCTATTTCGTTTTGAATTTGATTTTTTTGTAGAAGTTGATAAACGACATACTAAAAACTTCTTGAGAGCTACCAACTTTTTCTAGTTTATTCATGTCCACAACTTTGAAAGCAATTAACAAATTCAGATAGCCGTGTCATGGCAGTTTTCCTCCAATAGTCTTAAACTATTCGACAAGTTACCCAGGTACGGTCATGCGTTTCTATAAACATTTCTTCTCCTTTTATTATAAAAGTTTATTTCGACGTTATTATGTTTACAAAAAGAAAAATTAAAAAAAATAGAGTTGTCTTTGGATACCAGGTTATAGCTATGCTAATTTTATATAAAACAAATTTTGTGTGTGGAATAACGATGCAATAAAATTATTTTATAAGATGATATGATGTTCTCGACAAATATTTGAAAACGTTTCCATTTATTTCCCAATATTTTCTTTTTCATTATTTTTCTTTTTCTTACATTAATGTATTGTTTGTTCGGCTGTGTTCTCTGGTTTGTGCTCATGTGCAAAAACAAAACCAAAACAAATTGAGCAATCGTTCTCATTGTTTTTAATTTGTTTTTCTTTCACTCATTTCAAGGAACAAAACAATACAAAATCAAACAATTTGTTTCGTTTATTTTCGTACTTTGCTTTTAAGTACAAAGAAATTAAAACAAATATAAATTTAGAACTGTAGTGATTATTTTTGTTACGAAAATCCTAGATCGCGCAATAAATAGCATAGCTATAACAACAGAAAGTCATTAAGGTACATTTCAGTCTACAAAAAAATATAAAAAAATACATACATATACATATTTACATTCACTTAGATGTATCTACCCTGCAGAAAATTTGGTGACAATTGATCCAAATGTACTTGTCCCCATAACTGGAGATAATGTGGGTGTTATCAAAAGTACGTAGTAGTGTATGGTGAAAAAAGTCATCGTTTAAATGGTGGCATATTGACCATTTTCGTGGTGTATCGTCTTGATCTTGAGCCAATTTAATTCGGACTCGGTCTAGTATTGTAGTAAACTGCACTGAACATGTTCGATGTGGTCGAACACAGGACCTATCAAATAGTGTAAATATAATGATAATTGCTCCCTTCAATGTGACTCTGGGATCAGTCCCGTAACTATACTTAGATATTAACCTAAGCTTAAATGGTATTTATACTTTTGAAATATGAGTGACCCTGTGGTCGAGTGGCTAGTGTGCCAGCCTGTCATGTACGAGGTTGTCGGTTCGAATCTCAAAAAATTTTTAGATTAAAAATAAAATTTAAAAAAAATGTCATTGCATTTGTAACAATAAAAAAATATATAAGCGTTAGATGTTACAGTTAAATGTCGAAATTTTATTTATAAATAATTTATATTATTATACATCGAATAGGTCCCTATGGGATAGTTCAGTGACAAGTCACAAGGTACATACAAAGTATCAATTAACCCCATCCTAGGCCATCCCCATGTAAAAGTGACTGGTCCGCTTCATAGGAAGTGTTAGAACTCGGACTGGTCCCTATCACTTGGGGACCGGTCACGTGACTAGTCTTGTGTCAGTTCCATTTCCTGCAGGGTATATATTCATATGATATTTATTTATTTGTAGGATTATACATTTATTTTTATTGACCGCTCTACAAAAGATGTGTGCATTGACCGAATGTGAATTGCAATTTGGTATGGAATAATTGTTACAAATTTAACGTGTTTTCCTTTGCTTCTTACAAAGTTTCGAGCAAACCGTTCCACTTTCTGCTACTGCGTTTCGACAATTTTTAGTTCTTTGGTTTCGAACTCTTTTCTCTTTTTTTTTGCAAGCTAAGCTCTTTTAGAAATTGTCCACGTCCACGTAACATAGGATGCTAATCCTGCTATATCTATTGTATGAAAAAATAAGGTGTGCATAGTTTATATTTTTAGGCTGCTGAACCACGTTGTGTTAAAACATTGTTATTTGAAGTCTGTATTTTAAGGAAGGGCTCCCTCCAGTAGTCAAAAGTAACCATCTTTGCCAACAAATTTATTTCTTGCTTCCATTTGATCATTACCATTGGGTTCGTCTGAATTGAAGGAATCTTTGAGTGATTGAAAAAGGATTGACTTATCAAGGATTTACTTATCGTATCATAAATGATTCTTTGGTAGGATACAACGGAAGTATTATTTATGATCGAAAAATGAGCTCCTATGCCGTTATACTTCCCGTCAAAATGATTTGGAAAAGATTCGATTATGATACAAAATGCCAGCTGGGAATATATATTTATTTATGTACTTGTGTTGGGAAAACCCAATACTTTTTTTTTTTTGTTGAAAGTTCACACCCAATATACTTGTACTCGTTTTGAATATAAAATAATCAGATTGTAGGCAGCATGTGTTTGTATGTCTTATGAATATAATAAGCACGTCATCGCACAAGATGGCAACCAATGTAGATAATGTATATTTTCACATATTAAATATTAATTTCGGTCATTGCATTAGCATCAGCAAATATTGAAGTTGAATCAGTTGTGTAGTATTATATTTTTATGGATATACATACATACATACATATGAACATAATTGTGTATGTATTCATAAGAATATGAGCACAATTATTGTATATTGTGGCTTTAGCTAGTGTGGAACTTGTGCCAACTCATAAGTAAGTCCATAAACGTATCTAATAATCCTGCAAAGCTCCAATGTTTATGTGTACATAAAAATCCAAATATATAATTGAAAATTACAAATGTACAATCGTAGTAAGCTAAAGGTATGGCCACACTTGACAAACATTTGCCCAAAAAAGCGTAACCAGTATATACTAATGAGAAATCTTATGATTCAGACCCGTCTTTGTTAAGCTCAATAGTTTCCAATAATATTGCATTCTATAACTTTGCCTATTTGTGAAATACGAAACTAATTAACTTAATAAACACGTGTCTGAAGCAACAAATTTTGCATTAGTATTTACTGGTTACGCTTTTTTGGGCAAATGTTTGTCAAGTGTGACCGTAGCTTAAGAAACGAACATTTTGTTTGCATGTATTTGACTCGTTATTTAATTCAAAATATCAAGTAAATAAGTTCAAATGAAAAATCATCATCGTTGAATCTCTTGTATTTAATTTGAATCTTATAGGCCACTTACATCAGCACAAAATCAAGTATATTTTGATACTGTTTACACTAACTTTTTTTGACATTTATCAAGATTTTTTTTTATCTAAAACAAAACCCATCAACTGATTTGTTTCTAAAATTACAAACAAATAATTGCTATGTAGCCAATTCATACACTTTTTTAAGCAGACCGTAGCTAATTCACACACCTTTTGTTGTACAGGGTAGTAAAGAATAAATAAAAACATTAGATTTTTATTAGATTTCCTACAAATCTACTGAAAAATTTAAAAAAAAAGCAGCTTGATTTAGCTCGAAATCTCCATAGTACTAGATTTCGAGACAGTGTAAATGCACTATTATAAGATTTTAGATTATTTTTAAATATTTATGTTTTAACTAACAACTGAAATCAGTAAAAAACTTTTCAGTTGTGGTTTTTAAATTTTCTAAATTATTTTCTTCAAAAATGGTTGTTGTCTTTGATACTGAAAAATAAAAATATTAATGCCATGTTTTTAACCCAAATATGCCCAATGACCTATATATAGTACACCAAAATTTTTGTCTACATGATACGTCACGTTTTTCAAAGTACTGTATTTTTTGTTCACATACTCAGTACTCATCAATTTCTTCTTGGAGATTGTGTTATCGCTTTATTTTTTGCTACTATTATTGAGTTATTGAATTATTAATTTGTGATATTTTCATAATGCCTGAATATGGGGACACGTTTGCACGGTAAGTAAAATTTTGAACATTTAGAAGTGAATAAATATTATATTGTGTTTGAATTTATATTTGTAAAGAGTAGCTGGTTTGTTGTATGCATTAACATTTCATTATTGTGTTTTAGTTTTGGTGTTGTGACACCTTCAAGTTTGGTGACCTATATGTAGGACATTGGGAATATAATATGCTATGTATTGTATGCATTTTCCATACGAGATTTTCTCTCCATGAAGCTTTGGCGTTGAAAGAGGATGAGGACATAGATGTGGGTAATATAACTATATTCCCACCCAATAATTCATGTGGAGACATCACAGACGAAGATTCCGGCGATGAAGACTACGTCGATATAAATAATTTACCGGCTTCACTAATGCAAAATGAGGTGGAAATTGTAAACAAAATCAATTATGATAGTGATTGGGACTCAGGGGATGATATCTTTCTCTCTCTGATTAGAGAAAACTCATCTAAAAATGCGAAGTGAAGAAAAATAAAAAATATCACTATGTGAATGACAGACTGAGGATGGCGGCGACATAGATCAGCGTAATCCTACTTTCCTTTTCTGCATAATATTCGATGATGAACTAGTAGAAAAAATTACGGATGAGACAAATCGGTATGCATCACAAAAGAATAGGGACTTGCACGGGAATATACCCGAAATGAAATGCTTTCTTGGAATAATTTTGCTAAGTGCATTCGGTCATCTGCCTATAAGAAGAATGTATTGGGAACGCTCAAAAGACTCCAATAATGAACTAGTTTCCAAAGCGATAGCGAGAAACAAATTTGAATTTATTTTGTCCAATATTCATTGCCAAAATAACAACTCTCTAGATCCCTCTCATAAGTTCGCCAAAGTAAGGACCTAGGTGCTGGAACATCTGTCGTACTTGAATACGCCCACGCCTTGCGATCAAAATGGAAGGACCAACAATCTCATATGTTCTTTGACAACTTTTTTTCTTCCATCGCTTTGTTGATAAATCTGGAGAAAAAGAACATGCACATACACATGAAAAAACTATTCGCGACAGTTATGATTTCATCAAAAGTACGGATAGCAAAATAATTTTTTAATTGCACAGAAAAAACAAACAAGATGTGGAGCCTGTCATCAAAAAACAATAACTAGATGCCGGAAACGTGACATAGGTTTACATGTAAAATGTTTTGTGTCGTATCACACGCAATGTGTAATGTGCCCAATGTCCTATATATAGGACGGCTCCAAAAACCACTTTTTTCAATAAATTTTTAAAAACCTATAATTGCAATGTTTTTTATTTCTAATATGCTTCCAAAGTGATATAAAAGAACTTTTAAAATGATCATGCTCAAGCAATGGGCATATCTGGGTTAAAACATAAAAACTGAATTAAAGTATTATACAATAGTTTGAAAAATATAAACAATATGTGTTGGATATAATGTTTGGAATAAAAGCATAAAGCAAATCCACGAACCTTTTATCATAGACAATAAATAAAAATTGTTTTAAATAATCAAAACTGCTTCTTTTTTCCGTCCATAGACAAGACGATAAAATCGTTTAACAGAACTAGGGCATAAGAAAGCTCCGAAGCTTTAATGCGCTAATTCTGTTCGACGATTGTATCGTCTTGTCTATGGACGAAAACCAGAAGCACTTTTGATTCTTTAAAACAATTATTATTTATTGTCTATGCTGGAAGGTGTGTGTATTTGCTATATGATTTTGTTCCAAACATTATATCCAACACATATTTTTTCATATATTTTTCAAACTATTATATAATGCATTAATTGAATTTTTATGTTTTAAAAATATGGCAATAATATTTTTATTTTTCATTAGCAAACACAACAACCATTTTTGCCGAAAATAATTTAGAAAATTCAAAGACAAGAACTCAGAAGCATTTGCAAACAAAAACGTCCTAAATCTTCTTACTGAATTAGGGCATAAGTCTAAGATATTTTATTGACCCTGAAGATAATTTCAAATAATATATTCCTTTACAATGCCACCGTATTTTAGAAAAGCCTTAATTACACTCCTGTATGTGTTAAGGTTTCATAAATATTCTTTATTAAATTTTAAATTCCCAACGGTAATGAAAAATGAAAGTAATTATAACTTTGTAAGCAGTGTGACCTATTTAAAATTTATATATGTATGAACATTATATATCACACTTGTTTATAATTATTCATTGTTATTTCAAAAGCTGTTTTACAAATGAGGGTTTTGTTTCTATCATGCATATACGAAATTCATATAAACTCGAATTTTTCTTTCTCCTTTTACTTATTATCATTATTATTACTATGACATGCTTAATTTTCCTTTATATTGTATTTCGCTGTTTGTATTTTTGTCTGAAATACCTTTTGTTTTATTTTCCTATACATTTTTGTTGCCGCCTTTATAGTATGTGAAAGTATTTAGATCCACATACAAGGACATCATCACACGTCGTTTATTGTTTGGTGTATTTTTATTTTTTATTTTTTGTCTTTAAAATTTGTTGTTGTTATTATTGCTGTGCTGTTGCTTTCGCATGGTGGTGAGATCAGTTTACAAAATTTTCCCGAAAAGTCGAAATTACTACTCTCACATTTTGTTATGCAAATTGATGCCCATCAGATGAGAGAGATGAAGACTGGACTACTTTGTAATTCGAAACGAGATAAAATGCTGAGTAGCATTGAGCCATCTGAATAGCAGAAAACTCCCACGGGTATTTTCACTAGGGTTCGGTTGACCCAGGAGTGTCTTTTTAGTAACCGTAGTCTCACGTACCCGATCGGACATTTCCAATGTCTGATCATAACCATTCACTGCCGCCATATGTTCCGATGGTGTGTTATATTGTCCTGCGGGATTATTTTCCCCATCACATATAGACATTTTGTAGCAAAAGTAAGTGTAAAAAGTATTTTATTGTCTTTTTTTTTTGCCGGGATTATGTTTTATGCTTTCACACTTTTCAAATTCCTTTTTCTTGGTTAACATTGTGTATTATTGTCTTATTTTATCTCTACCTGTGTACAATTGTACGTATAAATGAATATACATACTAACATGTTTATACATACATACATACATACATACATACATATGCATAAATAAAAACACTGTTATATTACTATTGCTTTTCTTTTTTTTTTGAAGACAATATTTGTATTTTATCCTTAAGCCTTTCGTACGGTTGTTAATGTAATCCTTGTCTTGACTTTTGTGTTCCACATTTTCGACATTTCTTTTGTTGTCATTTTACATTTCCCCCTTTGTGGCACAACAAAAGCAATAGCAATATTCTTTAGTTCTTGCATATGTTACAACCATTCATATGAAAAGAAGTACAAAAAAAATATCACCAACAAAGAGAAAGAAAGAGTATTTTATAAACCATAAAGAGGCTTGAATATATAATCTGTTGTTTTTTTTAGCGGAAATAATAATTTAAACGTGTGTATGAGTGGGCGTGTTTGTTTTTAAATCACATACTTCCTTATTTTCTTCTTTGAAGAAATGCGGTGTGTGTCACTCGCCCAAATGACTTTCTGTGTAATAGTCAGAAACTAAAGCTGCTGTAAGAAGAGTAAGTCTTCATCAACGGTCATTCACTTGTTATTACAAAATAACCTCAAGGATGTACTTATAACATAAAATGTTAATTTCATAAAACAGTGCTTAGAAAACATAGAAAATATTTTTTTTACAAGTAAGTGAAGACAGACATCAAGTAAGTACATGTGTGTACAATAATGGAGCGTAGCAGGAGTTTGGCTTTGCAAAGCACTTTGCATTTAGTACGATATTTGCATGTTGAGTTTCTCAATGTTTTACTATTAAAAAGTGTAATGAGCTTTTTATTAACAATCTTAACATAAGCTTTGCGAATTTAAAATAAATGCATATCGTTACCCTAATTTAAAAAGGATTTGAATGTGTAATACATTTTTTTAGAAAAGAGATTTTTGCATTTTTATTTACATTAGATATTTATATATAGAAATTAGGGACGTAACGAATACCAGTTTAGCGAATGCGAATGCGAAAACGAATAATACATTTTCATTTTTGTGAATGCGAATGCGAATGCGAAAGCGAATGCAAATATTACAATACGTTAAAAAATTACATGAAAATAAATTTATCTAAGAACATGAAGTTGTGTTGTATACATAGATCTACTTGAGTCTTGAATTCAGCAAATATTTATTAATTTATTAGAAATAAAAATTGTTAAACTGAAAGATATATGAAATCGTATTAAAATAAGTATAGATAATAATTAAAAATAAATTTACAAAATGTTAGGCAATCAACCCATTCGTACTTTGGCCCTAAGACCTTGTACTAAGTTCAACATTTCCTGTAAAATGCTACCAAAATACATATTAAGAAAAATTGGAATGAATTGTTCATGAAAAATTTTTCCAGAAGTAGTACTCTGTTCATCTTGGGAAAAACATATGAAATATATCTTCAACACTTTAAGTTTTCATGCGAAATAATATGAGTGGCACTACTTTCGCAAAAAAATTACAACAAAGAAGGATTACTTAATATTTTTGCATTTCAAATTTTTTGAACGAAGTAATGATGTGCTTACCATTTTTCAAAAGTCTTAAGTAGAAAAAATTTTCGCGCAATTCAAACACAGCATTTGCTTTTTCAAAAACTGGAAAATATTTCCAATATTTTTGTCTTTAGTATTCGCTTTAAATATTCGCATACATTTTAGCGAATGCAAAAGCGAATGCAAATAGCAAAAGTAAGCGAATTATTTGCGAATGTGAAAGCAAATGCGAACATTCGTTACATCCCTAATAGAAATATACAAAAAATGCGATTAAAAAATATTAAGATAACGATTTTTCTTTTGTATATCTGTAAATATAAAGCGTCCTCCAATAGAGACTTGTAAGCTTTGTAGATTTTTGTAGGATGTGCGGGGATTAAGAGGAACCAGAAACCATTCAACATATTATCTGTCAGTGCCCAAGGCTGCAACGTCATAGGCTTAAATGGCTGAGCAGACGTTTCCTGGAAAGCAATACTAATATCGGGAAGTATAAACTATAGGACATCAGGGGCTTCATCATGGGAATTCGGTGGCTAAATGAAGGATAATAGGGAGGTAAATATTACTTGGTCAACAGAAGGGAATCACAATAGACCCAATTGGGTCTCCGAGTGAAGATGCATCACCCTTCCCAACCTAACCTAGTCTAGTTTTGTTGTAATATACTTGATTATTGACAGGCTCAATTTTTGAAATTATAACAAAATTATTTCATTTATAAAGTTGCGTCACAAATTTTGCTACTTCTCAAAAAATTACTTAAAGCTTTTTGTTAATTTGCTATTCACTGTAGTTACGTTTAACAACAAGTTGAAGTGCTTTTTTAAGCGACTTCATAAAAGGGAGGAGGTTATCAATTTGACTGTGTTTTTTTTTGGTAAAAATCTTCATAATTTGGTACATTTAAGACCGATTGTAAAAATCCTTTTTTTTTGTCTGAAAGGTTATAGCTTTCATTTGGTCCCACTGTAAACAGAAAGGGCGGGGACACACCCACTAATTTAATAATTTGATTTTATGTTATTTAACATTTAAACGATTGCTACAAAACCTACTCAACTTATTGGATTTTCGTTACGACATAATCTCGAAGTTGAAAAAGGGGGCGGCGTCACGCCCAATAAAATTTAATAGTATATTTAACATGCTTCTATTTAACCAATTTTTACTAAATCTATCACACAGCCTGATCATAAAAAAAGAAACACTCTTTAATTCAAATAAGTGGGCGAAGCCACGCCCATTAACTTTTAATGTTATATTTCACTTGCTTGTACTTAACTTATTTTAAACAAATTTTGCGCACTCCTTGATGTCTTAAAAAGATACAATCTGTTGTGTTAAAAAAAGTGGGCGGGACCACGACTATTAAATTTTAGTAAATATTATATTTCATGTACTTGTACTTAACCAATATTTACGAAACTCGGCAGAAACCTTGAGCTCTTAAAAAGACAGAATCGTGCGTTAAAAAAAGTGGGCGGTACCACGTCTATTTAATATTTATATAATATATAATGTGCTTTTACCTTAAAACTTTTAAAAAATATACAATATGTTGCTCAATAAAGTGGGCAAGGCCACGCCTATTAAATTTTAATATTATATTTCACGTGCTTGTACTTAACCAATTTTTACGAAACTTAACAAACATCTTCTACATACTCTTAAAAACACACAATCTTGCTTTTGAACATTTTCAGTTAAAAAAGTAGGCGGGCCACACCCTTTAAATTTAATACTATATTTCACGTGCTTTTAATCAATCGATTTTTACGAAACTTGGCACACACCTTGAGCTCTAAGAAATACTTAATCTTCTGATAGAAAAGTGGGCGGGGTTACGCCCATGAACGGTTAGTACCAAAATATATGTATGTACTTCTACTTATACAATTCCCACGAAACTAAGCAAAGACTTTCAGCTCTTAGAATGTATTAATTTTGTGCCTTAATAAGTGGGCGGGACCATGCCCCTTAAAGATTCATGTTATATTTCACGTGTTTCTACCTAACTCAATTTTACGACACTTGGCAAACATCTTTTTACTCTTAAAAGCACACAGTCTTGCATTTAAGATAGTGGGCTTGACTAACCTCACGAAAAATTTAATATTATATATCACGTTCGTTTACTTTATTGATTTTCACGAAACTTGGCAGACGTCTTGCTATCTGAAAAATAACAAATTTTGTAATCAAAAAAGTAGGCGTGGTTACGCCCATGAAATGTTAGCAATAAAATATATGTACTTCTACTTATGCGATTCCCACGAAACTTTGGAAAAAGTTTTGTCTGTTAGAATGACATAGTTTTAAGCTTAAATAATTAGGCGGGGCCATGCCCATTAAAGATTCCTGTTATATTTCACGTGCTGCTGCCTAACTTATTTTTACGATACTTGGCACAAGCCCTGAATCTCTTAAAAGCACACAATTTTGCATTTAAGAAAGTGGGCGGGTCCACACCCGCAAACAAAAACATTTTATATTTTACGTTCGTCTGCTTTATTGATTTTTATGAAACTTGGCACACATCTTGATATATGAAAAATCAAAAAAGTAGGCGGGGTTACGCACATAAAATGTTAGTAATAAAATATATAAGATTTCCACGAAACTTGGGAAAAACTTTTGCTTCTTAGAATGACATAGTTTTAAGCATTAAAGACTTATATTGCATTTCACGTGCTTCTATCTGAACCATTTTTGCGAAACTTGGCACTTACCTTAATTATCAAAGTGACGCGATGTTGAATTTAGAAAGGTGGGCGGGCACTAATGCATATTTATCAAATTAGAATAAAACTTAAACAAAATCAAACCGACTTTAAAAATAAGGCTTCCTAAAATAGTTTTTGTTTTTCAAGTACTTTAACAGTTGAAATTCTGGTGTAATAAGTGTTTTTAATATGTAAAAGTACTCGTGTAACACGTCAAGATTAAGAAAATTTAAGTGTTGGGGATTACAATGTTGTATTTAATTGGCAAATGCTCGGCAACAACAATATTAAAAAAAGTTTATTCCTTCACTCATACCAAACGCATGCAGTGAAATTTATTCTGAGTTTATTTTTCTGCTTCTTATATAATTTAAACAACAAACAGCTTAAAAAGAAAATTAAGAATGAAATTGGAAAGAAAAACTTTGTTTTAAACATAAATAAAAATGTTTCATAAAAATTTTCTTCATCACAGTTGTTGTTCCTTTTTTTTGTGACACATTATGGGTTGGTGTGAAATTCCACATGACGCTCTATGTGAGATAAAATATTTTGTCTTTTGCGGTATTTAAATATTAATATTTATTTTCTTATATATAGACAGACAGACATACATAAATACATTTCTGCGGAAAGCAGAACTACATCTACTTATGTACGTAAGTCTAGATAAATAAAAGCTGCTAAGAGACAAAACTAATTAAAAAGTTATTTGGCCACATGCCTGCTTATAAGTATAAAACTGTTAATAAAAGTATGAATTTATGTTTAATACCCTTGGTAGTAGTTTGCTTTAATTTCAGATGGATTATATATACTTTCATACATTCTAACGTATATAATACATACGTGGAAAATCGTTAAATATCTACAAGCAGTCAGATATAAGAATACAAAACTGGAATGCTTGACAATGAAACTTACGTTTGCCATAATTACGAAAGCATAAAAGCTTTGACAGACAATAAGACTCGTTAATGCCGCACAGACACACAAAGACGTAGGATTTAATAGACTTATTTTAGTGATATAATTTTAACAATTATTAGGCTGTCAGCCAGGTTGCAAAATTTATGGAAATATATTACTAAGTAGATGGAGCATAAAGGGAAAACAGTAATTACCAAAGACTTGTTTAAAATATTTTGATCATGACGGGTGGTGGTAAAATTAATATATAGACCCTGTGGAGATCGTGGTTATTCCCACTGTCAAGCACTGTTGGTATCTTGAGTGAATTTGTTTTGTTGGTTTTACCTTCAGGATGCTATTATTAAATGCAATAATTATCATTAGATGGCTTACTGAGTTAGTTTTAGCTTTTATATTTGAATTTTCATTTGACGGGCTTAAGAACTTTTATACCGACAAATTTTACACTACCAGCAATAGCTGCCTGCTGCTGGCTAGTAGGCCATAAACTTGTCTGGTAGTCAGAGGGTTTGAATCCTGCATACCAGCCAAAGTAGCTTCAGTTTGTGTCTTATTTCTGTATAACTTTCTTTATATAGTTAACTTTAATTTCAAATATATTTTATGGCTAAATCAGCAATTAAATCATGTTGAATTAAGATTTAATTCATAATAGTATATATTTAAGGCCCTATTTATAAAAATTATTAAGGCTTTATGAAGGCTCAATTAAAAAATTTTGGTATGAAAATTTGTTTTATAAACCCTTGATAATTTTCATAAATAAGGCTTTTAAGCGGTCCACCAACTTGCAATATAATTGTGCAATAATATCGCCAATATGTATGTATGTTATGTTCGAAAATGGAAAAATATATTGGCAAATATCAAAATACTTTTAATTTTTATTGTACAACCAAGAAAATTGTGTAATGTGCTGGCAACATTGTTCAATAATGTTTTTCACTCTCAGGAAAATTGGGGAGTATTTGCTTTAAAACTATTGTGATCTTTAATGCATAGTAAAATGCAAGTAAGAAGATTTAGGACGTTTTTGTTTGAAAATGCTTCTGAGTTCTTGTCTTTGAATTCTATAATTATTTTCTTCAAAAATGGTTGGTATCTTTGATAATGAAAAATATAAATATTATTGCCATGTTTTTAATAGTTTGAAAAATATATGAAAAAATATGTGTTGTATATAATTTTTGGAACAAAATCCTAAAGCAAATACACGAACCTTCTAGCAGAGACAATAAATAATAATTGTTTTAAAGAATCAAAACTGCTTCTTTTTTTCGTCCATAGACAAGACGATACAATCGTCGAACAGAATTAGGGCATAAGTCAAAACGACAATAATATGAAAAACAACATATACAATCATATTGTATAATGGATAGGCCCCTTTAGTGTGTATCAAAATAATATTTAAGGTTGTTGAGGCTGCCGCGTTATGCACATTGAGTACCACGCGATGAATTCGAGTTTAAATCTTGGTCGTCGAGGCCAATTATGTACACAAACATTTTTCTTAACTTAACTTAAGTAACTTAAACAATTACTAAAATAAAATGACTACACTTAATTAAATTTATATTGTTTCAACGTGAAATTACTTTTGATTCAACATGATACTTCATTTTACTTTAATAGTAATGCAATGTTAAATCAATATGAAATAAAGTTATTTTAAAAACAAAAGGAAAATTTTTTGAAGATTTCTGCAAATCATTTTGAATTAACATGAAACACATATGAAGCAAAATCTTTAAAGCTTTCTGCAAGTCATGTTGAATTAACATAAATCACATATGAAGCAAAATCATTGCTGAAAAATATTAAAATAAACTTATTTTCATAGATTTTAATATGAATTTTTTCTGTGTATATCAAGTTGATTTTTATCTAGTTCTCTGACCTGGTTCTCTAACGTAAATACGCTAAAATAGTTTAAGATTTGAGGTTCTATTTTAAAAAATTTACTTAAAAATTTCAATATTTTGAATCTTTTTTTCTTTTTGAAATATAATTCAAAATCAGTACGTGCTGGACCTTTTCTGATATCAGATCCCTAGTAAATAATCTCAAGACATGCATGATAGAGTCCTGTTTGATTTCATTAGCTGTAATCACCTTAACCTAAAAAAACAATATTAACTGCTGTAAATTTTATTAAACTTGATTTGTTTCGCGTTATCATTGAAGAAGAATTTCTTTATATGCGCTTTTATTTAAAAACTTCAAAAGATCTTGTTAAATAGAGTATCAGAATTTTTTTAGGGGAAGTAACACTCAGGCAATGAATGCCTTTTACTATTAATAGGTGTTATCTTCTTTAGGAAAGGGATAATAATGTCGAAGACAGCTTTTGAGGGAAGAGATAAAGGAAAGCTTCATTCTTGTACAACTCTGCTTCTTGCAAGATCTTTTTTTCTTGAGGCAGTGTTGCAGCGCCTCTGGTGTCAATGAGGCCTATTAAATTTTCAAAACTGTGTTTAGTAGCCATTTTATTTGTAATTTTACTTTGCTGACGACTCTGATAAAAAAAATACCGATGAAGGAGGGCGCTCTAATATTACATTAGGTTAAGTATCCGCTGGAGCAGGAGTATTTCAGTGAGCAGTTTCTATGCCTTCTTCACTTAAACTTTCCTGCAACAACGGGAGAAAAATGTGTGAAGTTGTTATTTAATGACTGTCGAAGACCTGGCTCAAACCCAGGACTTTCGGTTTCGTAGTCAACGTGCTAACTACTTCAGCCAACTCCACCCTCATCTTACCTTTTTGAATTTGAAAAACTGCGGCAAATACCGAAAATTTCATCTAAAGGGCTAAATAATGCAAGAGTTACGAGTATAATTGTCATAGGTTTGTATATTTTTCACCCCAAAAATGTTTTGAATTTTCCAGATCTTTTACTAGTAGCTAACACTTACCAGACTTACCAGCGACGGTTTGCAAAGTCAGTGAAACTTCCATATCATTAGCAAATAAAATTTATTTTTACAATTTAAGTTTAGCCGCCAGATTATTGGCAACATTATCAGCTGAAGTAAATTTACATTAAGTTTGCTTTGTTAACTTGACAACTTAACTTACATTTCATATGCTTGAAAAAGTTATCACAAGAAGTCGCAAATCTTAAAGCATTAAAAGATTGTTTTAAATAACTTTTTTTTTTTAGATTTCATAAACACCATCAAATATAATCATAAACTTATCATTGCGCAATAAACTTGATGCATTATAAAACATTTAAAATAAAAATCATAAACATACAAACATACATACGTGCAAAGTTGAAACATTATGAAATAATTTTTTTTTTCAAACTTATATAATTATTTTAAAACTGCTAAAAGCAACGTTCATCGGATAATGTAAAGTTATATACCAGCACGTACATATATATTCCTGTATATATTTTTTTTAATTATATATTTGTATTGCAAACGAAAAAGTTTTTTTTTTGTTAAACTGCATAAACCGGAAAGACGAAGAAAATAATGAATGAAACTGAACTGTTTAAAACATTTCAAGAACTTACTGACACCAAAGGGAGCATCGTTTTTGGGAAGTTTTTTTTTTGTAACTTTTGCTAAAAATAAAAAATAAAAAAAGGACTTTTCTATACGCCTACTTCAAATAAGGGGAAAATAAGTTGTATGTGGAATTGTGAATAAACCAAATAAATGATGATGTTGCAGTTCTAGTTATAAATGTAGCAGCAATTTTTTTTTAACAAACAATAAAAAAATTAAACTTTAAAAGTTTGCAATATGTAGTTTGTGCAGTTTTTGTAGTTGAGAGGGAGATGGCCGCATACTGTGACGCTGAAAATATATAATATAAAAAAAATAGTCAAGAGAAATGGCAATGCAGCATAGAGATTTGTTTGCACACACACACAAATACATTTATATACTCTGCTCGTATATGCATGTGTGCAAGTATGGCCTTTTATTTTACATCTGAACATATTGCGCAGCATCAAAAGTTTGACGTCGCACAGTTGGAACAACAAAACCTAAAGTTATGGTCATGTACTGTGTGTTAGATTTCTTTTGCTACCTAGTTAAAGTTTAAAGAACTTGGCATATGCTATCATATGTCAGTTTTTCGAAAACAGATTTAAATGAGAAACTTAAACAGTTTTATTTCACACACACATAAAAAAAGGCAAACAAACAACTTTATTTTACGGTTGCATATAAAACTGTTCATTGGAAATTCTAAATGTTTGAAAAGTTTTGTGTGTGTGAATTATTTGATTTGAAAGAATATGCAGGATTTATTTTTTAATGCAAAAAAAGTCATTCAATTTTGCTATTTGGTAAGGAAAATTTAAGTTACGTGCAGCCATTGCTGGGTTATATGTTTATGTTAATACCAAAAGTATTTAACAAGTTTTTGCCACAATGATCTAACCTTTTGTGGTGTAGTTAGAGAAACTTCTGAAGCTGATGTGGGAGTGGTGATGTCAGAAAAGTGAAATAAAAAAACTATTCCCTCTTATTAACCTATATGCATGTTTTGTCGCCGGCTGTGGTATTTATTTGAGCAAATATATGCGACAGTCCTTCAAAACCTTTTCTAAATAATCTGATTTTTATAGGCCTTATGTTTAGCTTAAATTGCAAAGGAACGTATATAAATAAGCCTGATTTAGGTTTAACAACACCTTTAACTGTGCTCTAATTCAAAAAAATTATGGAAGTGAATCATTCGAAGTGAAATTTCAAAGTCTAATGAGTAGATTAGTAGTGTTGGTACTGGCACAAGTGCCCTTAAAACAGCTAGTCTGCTTCCGTAGCTACAAAATGATGGCAAGTTGTTGCCATTAATCGAATGCTGATGATAAATTTTGTTTCAAACACTTAAAGATCAATAAATTATGCTAAGCAGGGCAAGTAAGTGTTGGAAATTGCCTGTTATAGATTAGGTAAAAAAAATATTTCTCGATATATATCTCTTGGATAATTGCCTGAACTGGGTGTAATTTTTACTGTCTTAGTTAGAGTGTGTGTAATTTCTTTTAGCTGTACAGTGAAGTTGCGGTAATGTGAACTTATAAAACCAAGGTTGTTCACCTTTTTATAATTGGTTTACATTTTCGATTGCAATAATTTTTACCACAGCTGCAAAGAAAATCATCGAAACATGCTAAACTATTAAATTTTTTTTTTTAAATGAAATAATAATAATTGAAATTTATTTGCTGGTGGTTAAGCATTGTCTATATATTTCATTGGTGCCTAGCTAAATTATTAGTAGACTTCAACAACACATTTTGAACAGTCACAAACCTCTTATCTTATGCAAAGACTTTCAAAAACTAGTTGAGAGTTTACAAATAATAATGAAAATCACAACAGAAAAATAAGCGTAGTAGGCTAAGAAACTTTAACAAAACCCAACAAATTATATATATATACGAATAAAATTTGGCCCTTTGACAAAATTTGAGATACAGGATACAAAATTTTAAAAAATGTCAGAAAAGCTTAGTGAAAAGCATATAGTTTTCGATAAAGATTTCGAATCAAATATAAAAGATTTAGACACAATGTAAATGCCGCATTAAGGAAGTACAACTGCAACTTTTTTCCGTCTATAGACAAGACCACAAAATCGTCGAACAGAATTAGGGCATAAGTCCTTATCATATTGTTGCGGTATAGAAAATTCAATTGCTCTTGTTAGTTGCAAATAATTTTTAATAATAATATTTAAGTAGTTTTTCCAATAAAACCCAGATTTTACTTTACTGATGAAGTTTATATAATTTTAGATACTGCTGATTCAAAAAATATATACTCTTCGGAACCAAAGTCACTGGTTTCTTTAAAGAAAAGATATTCATCGTTTACTATAGATTTCAAAAAGCTTAAATTTCCATATATAAGTTAAATATGATTTGAATATTACAAAAATTAATAATTTTATGATTTGATTAGGCTAAAGCTCGTATCGCTTTGTACGCCACGAACTTTAGCCTAATCAAATCACAAAAATAAAAACAAATGAAGTTCGAACAATAATGATAAAAATAATAATTTTAATTTAAATTTCGCGACAGCACCCATTGTATTATATTTTTTTTTATTTTTTGCGAGTTCATTCTAAATTTGTTATGCTATTGTTGTTAACCGGAATAGTAAAATCAATATCGTTTTCAGTTAAATGAGTTTTTTTGCCATTCGTAAAAGTTTTCTATAAAATAAAACATTAATTTATGATCAGCTGTAATTGCAGTTAATTCAGGTAGTTTTAAATTTTACTGTTGGTAGCACTAATTAATAACCGTATTGTTATTGTTAATATATAAAATATTGCTCATACGCACTTGGTGGCCAGTCAGCGCTGAAAAGTATGCAACTAATTCCCATTAGAATTAATCACAAGTTTTGCTGACGTATACTTAATATTTTACGAAAAATAACTTAACATTAAGCATAAGGATTTGATATAAAATATTTTATTTCCTTTTTACCTGACTGCGCGAAACAAAGAGTGTTGTGTTTATTATCCTATGTATGTATGTATGTATGTGCATTCTTTTGCGGCACTATATAAGAGGAACATGCGGACCATTTGTTATGATTTTTACATCAATAGATGTCTTAATCCTGAAAGTGTCACTAAAGATATAATTATATCATTCGATAGACATTTTAAAATCATCTTTCTTTTCTCTTTTCTCTTTCTCTTATGATTCTTCATTTTGAATGAGCATTAAGGATACATATTTAACGTTTTAGATGTTTTTAATTTGAAAACCAACATTTCATTTCGTGTCATGACTTTAACAAAGAAAATGCAAGCGTTGTATTTTTGCTTAGCAACAAATATGAATTAAGCCTCAATAAGTCTACTTACAGTCTTAAATACTTTCAATGCAGCACATTTAAAGTACTATTTTAACAAACAGTATTACTGACTAAGAATACCCTGAACATTTTATGGCCTGGACAATAATATCAGTAAAATGAACAAAACAAAAACCAAAAACCAAAAAGTTTTCAAACTTCACCCTTTGTGTTCCAAGGTCTAAAATGTTATTGTGGTAGATGGTGGTAATGGCTGTGGCATTAACTATCAAATATAAGTTACAATATATTTTGCAACATGCCCCTAACCTTTGAAATGAGTTTTAATTTATTAAGGCAGCTTAACAGATTTGAACAATATATAAATGGTTAAAGTGATTAGAAAATATTGAAATATTTAAACAGTTAATGGTTTGAATACGTCTGGGATGACATTTTAATTGGCCTTTGGTGATTATGGAGGGAAAAAAAGTTATGTACAAAGAGGCTGTTTTAAATAATTTCTTATGGTTGATGTTATGGGTAAGAAAAAATGTTAAATAGATATTAATGTACGAGTCAAAAAGTTAAAAAAAGTTTCTCTAGAAAAGGGAAAATATATTTTAGGGGGAAGAGTACAGAAATTGCATAAATTCTTTTTTATTTAACTGCAAAATAATGGTCACTCAAGGGCAGTCAAATAGAAAGTTATTGCTTTTTTCTAACATGTAGACTGGGCGACGATAAAAAAGACAAATAAAGCTCAAGGAAATATGGTAATTTATTAAAAATTAATAACTTGAGAATATTTCAAATAAAAATTTCTGCACATACCCAGCAAAAACTTTACTTACTAGAATGATTTGTAATTGAACTCTTCCGAAATGGCTTGACCGATTTTTATGCAATTTTGTATGTGTCTTCGATAGATCTGAGAATACATTGTAGTCTATTTTAAGTACCTCTAAGTGTGCCACGCCCATACAAATGAAATATCTTACAACTTGAAAGTTATAGGAGTCAGAGTATTAAAATTTGTTATGAACTCTTTTGAAAGCGAGGTCCTAGTGACAGAATAGGACCGTGTGAAGGAGCAGTTCCCATACAAAGTAATTATTAATAGTCTAATACAGATATTAAACGCTATAATAGCAAGAGCTCTCAAATTTAGTATGGATTCCCTTTAGAGCGAGGTGCGAAGTATTTTAAAAAAAATTGGTTGAATAGGACTTCCCTTGGTAGTTCATAATAATATATTTTTAAAGCTATAATAGAAATTTGGTATGCACTCTTTGGAGAGCGAGTTGGGAAGTGATTCAAGATATTGGTATAATAGGAACGCGGGAAGGGAACCCCACCCCCCGCGCATACAAAAATTATTAATAATAATCTTAGATCTTGAAAGCTATAACAAGAATAGTTGACGACTTTTGGCAAGGACTCTTTTGAGGGACAGAAAGACAAAGTAATTCAAAATGTTTGTAGAATAAAACTAACCGAAGGAGCAGCGCTCTTATACAAAGTAATTAATAACAATTTTATATCTTAAGAGCTATAATATGAGTACTCAGTGTCCTCAAATTTGGTATAAGTTAGTTTGAAAAAAATTAATATAAGTATAAATTATAATAAATTTTAAAAAATAATTCTTTGGAGTTTTTTATATTCCGTTATCGTTTACAGGATTCACTATCTGTATCACTAATAAACTATATTCTTACACACTTAAAATGATTAAGTTATTATTTTTTACCATATAAATTCACTAGAAATAATTTATATGGCAAAACAACGTCTGCCGGTTCAGCTGTTATATTATATTTATTAGAGAATTTAAAAAAAAACTATAGGATACCGCCTCAAAATCTATATTTAAAAAGTACAGTTATAGAATTACAAGAATGTATAATTGTTTGTCTACAAGTTTCTAAGAACTTAGAGAATTAATTTTCGTCTATCAATCTTAACAATCAATAAATGAGAAGTCTAACTTATAGATATCATAAACTTTTTTAATATTTATTAATCTATTATATGCTGTTTTCATAAAAGTAACCAAAATCTTTAAATTTCAACAATCTACCTTAAATACAAAAGTATCATTAATGACATTTGTATTATTATTTTATTTATAAAGAAAAGTACAAGCAAACTAAATTTACTTTAGGTCTATTTATCTTATGAAATTTATTTTAGTAAATTTCTATTGGCAAAAATATTTTTGTTTACATAATAAAAATACAACTATTCTTATACTCACTAACCCTTTTTGATAGTCTATAAATACAATCCATAAACTTGTTGTTTGTAAATGATAATTTTCTATCACCTCCAGTTTGAGCAAAGCATACAACATTTTAAAAATTCTAAAACAAGTTTGGCTGCCAGCAACGTGCATCATATAATGTTTATCACATGACCAACATATTGAATATTTTTTACAAAAAAAAAAAATCCTCATCGCCAACTGACCGTGTGTAAAATGCTCAATAACTATAGCAACGAAAATCAAAATTTTCCATTGACACAAGTGCCATTACCGAGTTATGGAATAATAGAGTTATCAATAAACTACTTGTGCCACAAAATATCTTTATGGTTCAGAAAAAGCCTTTATACTCATGCACAGTTGCTGTGTGTTAAAATATTTTCTCTTTTGGGCAATTTTAATATTCATACTGCAGCAGAAAAATTATGGATGGATACATTGTAAACGTTGCTTGTTTGATTTGGTTGGTTTTGCAAGTCTGAATAATTTTTTTTTAAACATACGAGTATTGAGGCAATGTGCTAACACAAACTTGTGCAAAGTGTTCAATCACGAAGTTTATTTACAAGGATTGAGTTTGATTTTCCAAAATGGTTTAGGATTTATTTTTTTCAGCTGTAGAGAAAAAATTTTTATTTTATTTAACAAAATTCTATTGACATGTTGACAAAAATGCTTCAAAGATACACGCTACATCATTTGTTATATATCACTGCATTAGGCTGCCTTATATCAAATATGAAAAGGAACCCCATTTTGTTCGTTACGATGTCCGTCTGTCCATCTGTCCATCTGTCAATAACAGGCTGTTTTCACGAAAACCGAGGTCTTGCACCTGAAATTTTTAAAGAAAATATAAACATTTCGCCACTACAATTACAAAAATGTCACAGTTATAAACTAAAGGGTGTTCTATTAGCGAGCAACGAAAAATTTTAAAATCCAAATGTAATATACATACAGTCAATTAAATAAACACACTTTAAATTTGCAAAGTTAATGTGTTTTATGCAGACTACAACAATTAACACTAAATTTACAAAAATCGAACTCAAAGGGTATTCTATCAGTTTATGTAATTTTTACTTTGTGATTTTGCGAACTTGTTGTTTCTTGGAAACCGCAAGAGGCAAGTACAAATAGCAAAAAAAAAACAAATTGCTAAAACGAAAAAAGCGTCAATACTTAAAAATTGCTAAAACTAAAATAAATCGCCAAAAACCGAAAAAAATCGCCAAAAAGTAACATAATTCCCAAAAACCAAAAATTTTCATATACGAAAATAAGCTCCAAAACTATAAGAAATCGCCAAAAACCGAAAAAAATCGCCAAGCCCGAAATATATCGCCATAACTGAAAAAATGCCAAAAACCGAAAAAAAATTCCTACAAACGAAAAAAAAAACGTCAAAAACTAAAGAAACCGCACAAACCGAAAAAAAATACAAAAAATAAAAACAGTCCCGAAACTAAAAAGCGCTAAAAATAAAATAGATCGCCAAAAACAGAAAAAATCCCCAAAGGAACAAAATCGCCAAAAACGAAATAAATAGCAAAAACAAAAAAACCCCAATAATAAGAAAATCGCTAAATAAAATATCGTCAAAGAGAAGAAAATCGCATGAAACGAAAAAACCGCCAAAACTAAAATAAATCGTCAAAAACCAAAAAAAAAAAATCGCGGTAACCGAAAAAACGGCAAAAACCGAAAAAGTCCTAAAAACGGAAAAAGCTACAAAACTAAAATACATCGCCAAAAACCGAAAAAAATCGCCAAATCCGAAAAACATTCCTACAAACGAAAAAAAAACGACAAAAAACTAAAGAAACGGCACAAACCGAAAAAAAATACAAAAAAGAAAAAAAGTGCTGAAACTAAAATGCGCTAAAAATAAAATAAATCGCCAAAGACAGCAAAAAATCCCCAAAATCGCCAAAATCTAAAAATATAGCAAAAAAAAAAACTCCAAAATAAAAAAATTGCTAAAATTTAAATAAATCGCCAAAAAACCGAAAATATTGTTAAAAGGAACAAAATCGCATATAAACGAAAAAATCGCCAAAACTAAAATACATCGAAAAAATCCGAAAAAATATCGCCAAGCCCAAAAAAATCACCATAACTAAAAAAACGCCAAATACCGAAAAAAATTCCAATTACGGAAAAAACGCCAAAAATAAAATAAACGCAAAAAAACGAACAAAGTCCCAAAAACAAAAAAAAATGCACCGAAACTAAGAAATCGCCAAAAACCGAAAAAAGTTGACCGAATATTTCTTCAGCGGGTTAGGTATTCTATTAGATACGATAAAGTTCGTATAGTATTACATATGTAGTGCCCGTACGGAACACTTAGTGGGCGAGTCAAAGTCGCACTTTACTGAATTTTTTTCTACTGCTACAATTTCCAAATAGAAAAGTTCTCGTGCAATAAGTTTTAAGAAATTTTATAAAAAGTGCATAATGTAGATAAGGTATGACTCTAGCTTGTCTATATTTTGTTAATATTAAATCAGCCACTTCAAAAACTTTATTATGTTGATGAAAAATACCGTTTCTTCTGTTCATGATTTTAACTTTAGTTTCCATTTTGATGTTCCAATTAGAGTTCTAGTTATTTCCTGTTTAGCTTTCTAATATATTTAAGCAGCATACTGGTCTGTGATAAGCAATTATTAATAACAATACTATGGTTTGCCTGGTACAAATTACTTTATCATATTCTCGTTCCATAAGTTACTGCATTGAATTTCTTTTTTGTTGTAAATGCACTTCCCGTCCTTACACTTTTCAAGTAAACTTGTAACTTATAGCAGAAAAATAGCACACGTGCTCAAAACCAAGACATAAAGATAGAGCGAGAGAGGAAGAGGCAAGAGTAAACTTTTTTCTTTGCTGCTGATGAAGTTAATTTGAAAAAGTCAATAGATGCACAACAAGTGCACACATGCACGAGCATGCTTTTATGTGTGTATCTATGTATGTCTGCATGTATGTGTGTTTACATACAACTAAACATGCCAACATATTAAACTATTACAACTTTCCTTTCAGCCATCTTTCTAACTGGTTATACATTGTTGCTTGAGATATAAAGACTTTAGAGAAGTCCTTTGCCTTAAATGTGGAAAATTTTAGCATATAAGATAATATAGTATGTATGTATATCGTTATATAAATCCAAAAAAGGCATAACTCACAAAAAGTTCACAATCGTCTTTTTGATTGATTATGATGTAATTAATGAAAGTCCTAAATGGACTCTTTTATCGGAGTCTGCTCAAAAATATCGTATATATTAAAGAAATTCAAAATACTACTGAGTACTAAATACACTAAATTAATCAAATGTATTTTGCTTATCCTGTAAAATACACTAAATGTAACTTACACCTTTTTAGAATTTATATAACGATATGTGTTTGTATATATAATTTTTTGCCTTCTTACTTTACAAGTATTTTATAACTGGATACATTTACTTTAGTTTTCCTTAAGTATCCCACCAACTGTGTCGATAGCAAGAGTTTAAACTTGAATCTGGCTTAAGTGATTGGGGGTTTTTTTATATCTTATGTATGTATTTTTTTAAATTGTTTAAAAAAATATCTTGTGTTTCTGGTCGCATATAGAATTTCATTTAAATCTTACTTTAAGTGATGTGTGAAATAATAAAATATTTTCTGCTGCTGATGTTGATACTTTTTTTGGATGTAAATAGTTTTATATTCATTTTAAGTTTTCCAACCATACATATCAAATATTTTATATGACCAGCATACTTCGAAATATTTAAAACTTTTTTCATATCAACTTTTGTTTTTAGTTTTGTAACAAAACTTAAATTACTCACCTTTTGCCTTGGTTAGCAAAGAATCTGTAAAAAATTAATATAGAAAAGTTTAAGCAAGTTTAGAAAAGTTTTAATTTGGTTTTTATTTATAATATTGAAATATTTGTGCAAAGATATAAGAACTTGAACTTTCATAATTTTTTTTTAAATTTTCAAGAAATGCATGACTGTGTTTCCATATAAATTTTTTTAAAAAATTCTACTTTTCTCCGTTTTTCTGAATAAATTGATATCGAAAAATTTTCAAATCCTTATTTAAAAGCTTACGCCTGCAAATTTCAATTGAAATCTTTTTGATAATCTATAACGTTTACATCAAGTTGTTTTGACATTTATCATGATTTCTTATCCAAAATAGAATCCATTAACTGTAAATTTTCCTAGGCTACTACCCAAAAACTACACTTCAGCTAATTCACACACCTTTTTAAGTGTAGCGTAGACTTGTATCAAAGTCTTTCCGTAGCTCGTTTTTGACACAAACCGATGATCAAACTCGTGTAATTTAAGTAGGTTTTATCATAAGTTTGTGTCTAAAAAGAGCTACTGAAAGAGTTCGATACTGATGCAGAGGTTTATTTTTAGTACAATTTTGAAGAAAAAAAAGTCCATAATTGCATCAACAAGTCTGACATGATTTTAAGTAGATTTTGACAAAGTCTACTGACCTTTTTAAATGCCAATGCGTTCGACAGATTTTAAGCATTATTTAAACTCAAATAAATATATTAAGTTATGCCAGGAGAATAAAACTCTGCTGTGTTTTTGCAAATGGCCTTGCAATTCAATATCAATAATTTGTTTCTCATTATTCATTGCCTTAAGGATTTATGTAATAAATTAGCTACAGTTCCACTTGCATATTAATGATGTATACTATATGGAAATATATATGTACATATGTATGTATGTTTAAACTTTTTTACTGTTGGGTTTTCGTAATACATTGTAATTATCACGGTCATGTAGAAATCAACCACAAACAATCAACCTATGATAGAAATATATTCACAGAATCCTTTATATAAATTAATACATACATACATTAAAAATGTGCTGGAGTAGGTAAAAATATGTATATGTATACTAACGTATACGCACATGTATCGCAAGGAAAATAAAAATTATAATTACACTGTCAGTGCACATTGGGCCTGGTGAAAAAAAATTATAAATTACAAAAATTACATTTATACTGCATTTACACTGTCTTAAATCTAGTATATTTGATTGGGAATCCTCATCAAAATCTTTGTCATTTCCACTAAGCCTTTTAGACATAATTCACGATTTCGTACTGTATTGGATACAATATCCTTTGTCTTAAATGTTGTCTTAAACTGTAACCCAAAATGTGCCGAATTACTTCATTCACAAACCTTCAATAGAAAATTTTTTAGAACTTAGCTAATTCACTCACTTTTTGAGTGGCAAAAAGCAACTTGATTTAGCTCAAAATCCCGTAAGTACTAGATTTCGAGACAATATAAATGACCTATTAGTTCAAAATAGTACCAATAGAAATTAAAATAAATAAATACCGACTAAAGTACTCATAATATAAAACTTAAAACATACGAATACTTTAGCTTACAAAAAATAAAATTATTTTCTTATAGGGCATTTACATCAACATACAATCTAGCATACTTTGATTAAAATGTTTATGAAAATCCATACCGTTTACACCAACTTTTTTTGACATTTATCAAGATTTTTTATCCAAGACAAAACCCCTCAACTGATTTATTTCCAAAACTACAACCAAACAACTGAAATGTAGCCAATTCACACACTTTTTTAACCAGACCGCAGCTAATTCACTTACCTTTTGCTGTACAGGGTAGTAAATAATAAATAATAATATTAGATTATTATTAGATTTCCTACAAATCTACTGAAAATTTAGATTTCGTTTTGTATGGGAAATCTTGAAAAAAAGCAGCTTGATTTAGGTGTAAATGCACTATTAAATTCTTTTGCCCGAAATTGTTTGTGTCTCTATTCATGATTCGATGTGTATCGCTTTGTAAGACAAATAATATCTGAAATTTTTTATCCAAAACAAACCCCATTCAAAGGGCATTTACATTGCCTCAAAATCTAGTACTTATGAGATTTCAAGCTAAAACTAGCTGCTTTCTACTATATTTCCCATACAAAACAAAATCTATTTAGTCAGTAGATTTATTGGAAATCAATTATAAACGTAGTATTTTTATTTATTTTTTCAATTCCCTGTACAGCATATTTATAAAAAGATGAGTGAATTAGCTACAGCCAGCTTAAAAGGTGTGGACATTGGCTACAATGCAGTTGGTTGGTTGTAGTTTTGGAAAATTTTTAGTTAATGGTTTTTGTTTTGGATAAAAAAACTTGATATATGTCAAAAACAGTTGGTGTAAACGGTATAGATTTTCATAATAATTTTAATTTATATCTGCGTGATCTTATACAGGTTTAAATGCCCTATAAGACTAAATTTTAGAAAAATTATTTTTTCTTTGATACAAAATGTGGAAAAATATCAAAAAAGCTGGGTGTAAACGATACAGATTTCGATTAAGATTTCCAATCAAATCTACTAGATTTCGAGACAACAGAAATTTTTACAGAACTACAACCAAACAACTGCACTGTAGCTAGTGTTTTTCATACGGGATTTCCCGGGATCCCGCACATTTTCCGGGAAAGAAATCCCGGGAAATTTATGCGGGAATTCCCGGGATTTTTTGATCTTGCTATGTCAACTTAATTTGTATGTACACATTCCTTGATGAGTGACGTTATTCACTTTATTAATGCGATGGTGCAATTATAAGGTAATGGCAATATCACAATAGCTAAAGCTTTACAACAACTAAGGCCGAGTTTGCATCTGGTACACATGCATTCTGAGACTTTGATGCCTTTATTTGGAAAAAGCAGAACGCGACTATCAAAATTTAATTCTACAACAATTCATAAAAGTAAAATACAGAAATGAGCAAGGAAATAAAAGAAAATTACAAATAATTTAAGTTTAACAATGGTTTTTTCATAAGGGGGATATTTTGTAATATTTTTTTTAATAATACTCGTATAATTTCTTTTTTATAATATTGGTATCTATGTATTATTATATAAAGAACGGAAACGGTATTATGTTTTGAATAATGTGTGTATAAAACGTTATAATTTAATCGATCTCATGAATTATAATTTGTTTTTGTTGAAATAAATTAAATTTATAAATATTTTGTATTGTTTTGTACTGGGCGGGAATTCCCGGGATTTCCCGGGAAACCGAAAAATCTTTCCCGCTTTCCCGGGAAATGAAAAAGTCCGGGAAAAGAAAAACTCTAACTGTAGCCAATTCACACACCTTTCAAGTAAAAGTATTGACTTTTTAGTACAAATTTGAAAAAAAAAAATAGTTGTTTAAATGAGTTCCACTAGGTTTTAATCTAGTGATGCAGTAGATTTTGTTTTGTATGGGATAGATTTTGCCCGAAATCTTGTAAATGCTAGATTTTGCTCAAATGTAAGTGCGCTATAAAAATCAACTAAAGTTTTATATATAAAAAAAAATATATAATATTTATATTTCATATATTTTTGTTAAATATAAAAAATATATTATTATCTCTAGCCACTGTGAAATGCCAACAATTTGTTTCCTTGTTATTTATCACACTGTTATTGTTGGTTTTTTTTATCTGGTCCCTGTGTGCATTGTAATTTCTTTACTGGAAATCAAAGATTAATCAAAAATCAATTATTTTCATATAATTAATTTTACTTTAAGTAAATACAATTCACATTTAATACAATTTTGAGCAATGATAATTTTTTTTATAACAGCCGCCACAGTAATTCTGTAGTTTGTATGAAACAAAATGAAAAATAAATAAATACATAAAGATACACATGAAATATCAATATTTTAATACGACATATCAATGCAATAAACCATTCGCAAGGCTTTCTCTTTGATCTAATTAATAACTTAATTCAATTTCATAGTTATATATATAATACAATGCAGTGAAAGCTGTGGCAATAAGAAAAAAAGGATTAAGTTATATTTTACAGTCTTGTGGGGCAGAACTTTTAAAATTTCAAGTTGATTTTCAGAAATTTATTTCTGGGAAATTTGGTGTTCATATTAATTAATTTTTTTTTATGTGGTAAGTACACTTTTTTGAATTTAATAAAAGGGCTTTTACATTGTCTCGAAATCTACTGCTTGCGAGATTTTTTGCTAAATCTAGTATTTTTGATTAATTCCCCATACAAAACGCAATCTGATTTGTTAGTAGATTTGTAGGAAATGTAGTCAAAATTGAGTAGTACCCTGTGGAACATATTTAAGTAAAAGATGAGCGAATTAGCTGTACTCTACAAATTTTTCTATTGAAGGTGTATGAACAAGCTAAGTTGGTACTTTTTGGGTAATGGGCCACTTACACCTGCACAAAAGCTCGCAGATATTAATTAAAATCTTTATAAAAATATATACCGTTTATACCAATTTTTTTTTTACATTTATCAAGACTTTTTTAATACAACACAAAAGCCATCAGCTGAATAATTTCCAAAACTATAATCAAACAACTGCAACGTAGCCAATTCACACACTTTTTGAAGCATACCGTAGCTAATTCAATCATCTTTTATACAAATATGTTGTGCAGGGTAGTAAAAATAAATCAAAAATAATAGATTTTGAGAATTTTTCCTACAAATTAGTGACAAATTAATAGAAAATTTATTAAAAGCAGCTATATCTAGCTCGAAAGCTCGTAACTACTGGATTTCTATATAATGTAAATACCCTATAACAGTTTAAGATAAAATCTTAGACAAACGATTTTGACTCGGATACAGACTCTAGAAAAATTTTAAAAAAGTCTAGACTTCGATTAAGATTTCAAATTAAATCTACTTGATTTCGAGGCATTTACACCTGCACAATATTCAGCAGATTTCAGTTAAAATCTTTATGAAAATCTATACCGTTTACACCAAGTTTTTTTTTTACATTTCTCAAGATTTTTTTATACAAAACAAAACCCATTAGCTGATAAATTTGCAGACCGTAGCTAATTCAATAATCTTTTATATAAATATGTTGTACGGGATAGTAAAATTAAAATTAAAATATTAGATTTTGATTAGCCTTAGTGGTAGATTTCGAGACAATTTAAATGCAGTATTAATGGAAAATGAAAATTCTATTTTTCTCGTTTGAGTAAATGAGTGATTTAACGTGTAATTTGTTTTGATAGTTCTTGCGAGAAACTTTTCCAAAATTTTCTGAAACTTTATTTAAATGACAGACAGTTCTCGCAAACTGAATATACAATAACTCTATTGTGTACGAATAGCCATTTTGCGCTTCAATTTACACGGTTTTTGTTACAATTTCCACGTTTTAATATCCACGATACATTTTACCCTGTAATAAATATAGAAATAAGCTGCAGCTTTTTGGGGTAAAAATTTGTGTGATAATGGTAACACTGGTTAACATATATGAATAATGATTTGTGGTAGAATTCAACTTAAACAACTTTTTGCTAAATCAAAAATAACTTTATTATGTTCTTCAATATTTCAATATATCTATATAAGTATATATCTACTGTACACACATACAAATATAATTTCTTTACCTTCCGTCACCCACAAAACTTTCATCCTACAAAGTAAGAAAAAGAACACACAAGCAATCAAACAGAAGTACTCCTAACCTCAAAAACTTTGCAATATGCTCTGACTGTGTTGTGCTTTTCAAAAGGTTGCTAGACTTTTAACAGTTTAGCCAAAATAAATATGACCATCAATTTGTGTCTTTAGTCAAACAAAACTTAACTTTACTTTTGTCAGTTAATGACAAAACGGTCCAAAGAAATTGGAATTGGTAGGCTTTAAATGCCCGCACAAACGCCGTAGTAAGTGAGTGCATACATCGTACCCTCACTTTTTCTCTTTTGATTTTTTTTTTTTTTTTTTTTAATAAGTCATTCAACAACTGCAAAGTTCTTGAAAGCCATAAAAAAGCCTCATAAAGAAAACTTTTAGTTGTCGAAAAATTATCGACATTCTTGTTTTTCTTGGTATTTCTTCTTTTTTTTGCTTCCGTTTTGCTGTTTTGTACAACAAAATATATTGTGAAATTGAAGACTTTGGTTAAACTTTTGATGCGTCTTCATTTGAAAGATTCTTTCGTTGTGTGTGTTTGTTATGAATTTTTTATAAATGTATATATGAGGGTTTTAATAGGGAATACGAGGAATTTTTGATTCAGCTATGGCGCATCTTATACACCCTCTGTCATAATACTGACCAATTTATTTAATAAGTTTGTCTTAGTTTTTGTTTGCATTTCTAAACTTTCTACATTCCAACGTGGTATAAAGAATATTTTCTGTTTTTCTATTTATTCTTAGTTTTATTACTTCAATATAAAAACTTCTACTGCTCATAATCAATTTAAATTTTAGTTTATATTAAATGCGAAAAATCAGCCTTTGCACTGGACACATAGCAGGCTACACAACGGCACGACTACAAATGCACTTGACTGCTTAAATACTCGTATATTGATAACGACAGCGCATAATATTGAAGTATAAACTACGGTTGTCTATATCGTAAAACAGTTAGTTAACACCATAATTCTGTTTGACTATTGTGTCGTCTTGTCTATGGACATACGGCATTTATACCTGCACAAAATCTGGGAGATTTTAATTAAAATCATTACGAAAATCTATACCATTTACACCAACTTTTTTTGATATTTATAAAGATTTTTTTATCGAAAACAAAGCCCATTAGTAGTGCATTTACACTGTCTCGAAATCTAGTACTCTCGAGATTTCGAGCTAAATCAAGCTGCTTTTTTCCAGATTTCCCATACAAAACGAAATCTAATTTTTCAGTAGATTTGTAGAAAATCTAATAAAAATCTAAGGTTTTTATTTATTCTTTACTAACCTGTATAACAAAAGGTGAATTGGCTACATTTCAGTTGTTTGCTTGTAGTGTTGGAAATAAATCAGTTGAGGGGTTTTGTTTTGGATAAAAAAATCTTCATAAATGTCAAAAAAAAAAACTGGTGTAAACGGTATACATTTTCATAAAGATTTTAATCAAAATATGCTAGATCTTGTGCTGATGTAAATGCCCTATAAGGGTAGATTTTGTAAATACAAACGATTTTTCCGATTTGAAACTTATATGAAAATAACATATTTTGAAACGAATTTTCGTTATTTTTCATACAAATTTGAAAGATTTTGAATTTACCAATGTTTTGTTTTTTAGGTTTGGTAAGCAAAAAATGTATATTAAAGCTAACACCATGGTAAACATATAAAATTTGTTACAAATGAGTCCACAATATGTATGGATTTTTAATCCACTTAAAAATAAAAAGCGGAGGTTATCAATTCGTCTGTATTCAATTTTTTTTTGGCTTTTTTACTTCATAATTCGGTACATTTAATAACGATTGTAAAACTTATTTTTTTTCTACGATGGTATATATATAGGGCACAGATACGCCCACTAATTTTTTTCTTTGGTTTATGGTATCTTACTTATACGATTGCTAAGAGACTTAGCCATTACATTGGGATCCTGTAACTAAACAATCTGGACGTTAAAATAATGTAACTTAGTATTATATTTCACATGTTTGTGTTTCACCGCTTTTTATGAAGCATGGCATGCACCTTAAGTTTAAAAAAAAAATACACAATCCTGCATTTAAAAAGTGGGCGGGACAAGCCCATTAATTTTTTTAATTATATTGCACATTCTTCTACTTAACCAATTTTTACGAAACCTAGCACACATCTTGAAGACTTCAAACAACACAGCCAAGCATTCAAAAAAATTGGGGGAGCCAAGCCCATAAATATTTTATATCATATTTCACGTGCTTTCCCTTTATAGATTTTTAAGAAACTTGGCATATACTCTAAGCTTAAAATAAAACACAATCTTTAATTTTAAAGAGTGGGCGGGCCACGCCCATGAAAATTTAATATTATATTTCACGTGCTTCTACTTTACCGATTTGTACGAAACTTGGCACACACCCTCAAAAAAGTGGTTGAAGCCACGCCTCTTTAAATTTTAATATTATATATCACGTGCTAAAAACACATCTTGAGGTCTTAAAGAGACACAATCTGGCTTTCAAAAAAGTGGGTGGGGTCATGCGCATTAAATTTTTATATTTGATTTCACGTGCTTGTACTAAAGCAATTTTTACGAAACTTTGATACACCTTAACCTCTAACAAAGACAGAATCTTCTATTTAAAAAAGTGGGCAAGGTCAGACCTATTAAATTTTAATATTATATTCACGTGCTTCTACTTTATCGATTTGTACGAAACCTAGGGTTCTAAGAAATACTTAGGGCCATTATTACAATTTAAAGTTAGTTAAAAGTAGGATTATATCGGGCGTATAAAAAGTTTTTCATCAGTACAATTTTAGCTTAAACTAAAGTGAGCGCTAAGTTAAGGGCAAATATATCCTTCCTGGTATGTTAAATTAAATTTAATAATAATGAATAGCGTTTTATACGTCCGACAAAATTCTACTTTTAACTAACTTTAAGTTGTAAGATTGTAAGTAAACAGTGGGCGAGGCCACGCCTATTAATTTTAATACTTTATTTCACACGTTTGTACTTAACTAATTTTTACGAAACTTTATACACACCTTGAACTGTTTAAAAATCCAAATATTTATTAAAAACTGGGCGGGGCCACTCCCATGAAAATCTAATATTATATTCCAAGTGACTCTACTTTATAGATTTTTTTTGAAACTTAACACAAATCTTGATATCTGAAAAATACTAACGGCCTGGCCCACGATGTCACTAGAAATCGTTCGATCGACAACTTGTATTGCAAACAACAATAACTTTATAATGTCACGATTTCTCGTGACATCGTGGGCCAGGCCGTAAGTGTTGTAATAAAAAAGTGGGTAGGGCCACGCCCATTAAAGTTTAGTATTACATTATATGTATTTCTCTTTATCCAATTCGCACAAAACTTGGCAAAGAGTTTGGGTTATTTGAATGACATAATTTTGAGCTTAAAGAAGTGGGCGGCGCCATACCCATTAAAGATTAATATTATATTTCACGTGCTTCTAAATAAAGCATTTTTCCGAAACTTGCGAATACACCTTGAGCTCTGAAAATTACGTGAAATTGGATTTAGAAAAGTGGAATGATACTAATGCATATTTGTCAAATTGGGGGTGACAACGGCCCTCAAATTATTAAATTTTCACCACAAATTTTAAAACAAAACTTAAAAAAAAAACAAATTAAACCAACTTCAAAACTAAGCAGTAAAAACTTTAAAAATAATTTAGATTCAGTTAAATAAATAATTTTAAATTTATTATTTATCTATAATGATATTCAGCTTTCTGGAAGTTCCTAAAATTTTTTGCTTTATTTCCATAAATTTGTTAAAGAAAATGAGTATTTTTGCCTTCAACTAATGTAAATGTAAATTTTTATAAACTTAGTGAACTTTTGCGAATGTTCAATGAAAATTACATATTTGAATTAGAGACAACAATAACAAAAAAAAAAACAGCAACAGCAAAAGTCAATTTGTACTCTCAATTTAAAATGTAGCTAAAACAAATAAAAGGACGAAATTCAATTTTGTTAATAGACACAGGATATTAAAGGATGACAAAAAAAAAATAAAAATAAAAGAAACACTAAATAAAAAATAAACATGATTAATGGCAGTTTGTATTTTGGTCATTACTTTTATCAAACGAACAACAACTTAACTACTGACCAAAAAACTAACGAAAACAAATAAACTTTCGTGCTGTAAACAGCACTTAGTTTTCGCTATTTTTTTTTTATTCAATATTTGTCGTTTTAGTTTTAGTTTGAATTGAGGGAAATTTTTCAAACTCATTTGTAATGTGTGATTGTCTGTATAAACAACAACATAGTTTTTGCATTAATTTCCATTTAAAAGCAAACAAGGATACTTCGAATCATTCAAATGGAGTTGGCTGGTTTTTGCTGTTGTTATTGTTGTTGTTGTTGTTGTGGGTGGTGGTGGTGATGACGGCCAAAGGAATTACAACCTTTTTTATACTGATTTGTCGTACTCAAAACTGTTATAAACTATTTATATTATTGCTTGTTACTGTCATTTGTAGCTCCCTTTAGTCCGTTAGAGATGTGTGTATGTGTTTGTACGTAAGCTTTTTATCTTTCGAAAAAAAGTTGTGAAAAATCATGTACTTCATCATCAAATACAGTAAAGTAAAAGCAAAAAAAAATAAACAAGTAAAATTAATGAGTGTATCTTACATTATTACAGTTAACAAAGTTTTCTCATCAATTATAAAAAAAAAGTCACATTTAGCATTATGCTGCATTAGCGGCATTACTTACAACTCTCCCGGTTCCTGCTGCCATTTGCACGACAGGAACAACGGTCACTAGAGGTCGATGAACTTAATTAGCAAGTAAATAAAAAGTTCATATCTATTAAACAATTAGAAACATACAAAAGCTCTGGAGTATTTTTTTCAAATTGTCTGCACAAGACATAAAAAAACAATTTACTCTTAAGTGGGGGAAATATTATGAATTTGAACAATTGAAAAATATTGATAGATGTATGAGAAGAATTACTGCTGATATCAGTTTATTAATTTTAATTTCTAATTTTTTACACTATCTCAAAATGTAGTACTTACGAGATTTTCAGCTAAATCTAGCTGCTTTTTACTATAGATTTCCCATACAAAACTAAATCTAGTTTGTGTGCAGATTTGTAGGAAATCTACATAAAATCTAATATTTTAATTTTATTTTCACATAATATTTATATCAAAGATAATTGAATTAGCTACGGTCTTCTCGAAAAGGTGTGTGAATTGGCTACAATGTAGTTGGTTGTAGTTTTGAAATTTTTTCAGTTAATGGGTTTTGTTTTGGATAAAAAAGTATTTATGAATGTCAAAAAATTGGTGTAAACGGTATAGATTTTCACAAAGATTTTAATTCAAATCTCCTAGATTTTGTGCAGGTGCAAATGCCCTATAAGTGAATACAACAAAAAGTTTGTTTGTTGTTGTTTAAAGTATTATGATTTGATTAGGCTAAGGTTCGTACCGTTCTTCTGTAAGCCAAATTACAATTGATAGTTATTTATGAACAAAATAATACCAAAATTAGCTGGACCACTGGACCAAACACAACGAACGCTGATGATGGAGGTGTAGCGGCCTTCGAAAACAGCTAGTTGTTCCGTTCTACTACGTATTTGTCAAAATATTTACAATTAACTTTGATGTTGTTTGTTCATTAATATAATTTGGCCTAAATTTTTTTGATAATATAAAATGAAATAGAGAATAAAAATGTTAAACTTAAAAAATAAATATATTTAACCCTTTCGTGGCTAAATTCGAAATTAGAAGAGGCTGCAAAATTCCATGAAGCAAAAAGATGAATTCAATAAAGTGTGACTTTAACTCGCACACGAAGGTTTCCGTACGGACACTACATATGTAACACTACACGAACTTTCGTCTATATAATTAAATATCTTCTGATATAGATAATGGGTGTTTTTTATTGAGGTATAGAACTTTAAGTTGGCATCACTTTTTTAACTGGCGGCCATTTTGTCAGCTGTCAAGTGATTAATATTTAGTTTGGTTTGCCATTTCATCATGAACAGGTTGACAAAAGAACAACGCTTGCAAATCGTGCAAATTTATTTCGAAAATAATGGTTCAGTTCGCGAAGTTTACCGCAAGCTCCGTCCATTTTATGGTCGACATAATCGTCCATCAGAGCAATTAATTCGGTTAACCATGGATCGTTTTCGCACTACGTTTACTCTATGTGATAATACGCATCCGCAGAGACGTCGAACAGTGCGCACCGAAGAAACAATTGCCTCTGTAGAGCAAAGTGTTGAAGAGGACCCGAATGAATCGATTCGCCACCGTGCACAGCAATTGGAGCTTTGTCCATCAACTTTATGGAAGATTTTACGCAAAGATCTTGGCTTGCGACCTTACAAGATCCAGCTTGTGCAAGAATTAAAGCCGCGAGACCATGCAATGCGTCGTTATTTTGGTGTATGGGCCGAAAATGCGATTGATCTCGATGCTGATTTTCATCGCAAAATTTTGTTCAGTGATTAGGCTCATTTTTGGTTGAATGGCTACGTCAACAAGCAAAATTGCCGCATTTGGAGTGAAGAGAATCCACGTGAGACCCTTGAGACGCCATTACATCAACAAAAACTGACTGTTTGGTGTGCTCTATGGGCTGGAGTCATTGGGCCATACTTCTTCCGAAATAATACTGGAGAGTCAGTTACCGTTAATGGAGACCGATATAGAGCCATGATAACCGACTATTTTGTTCCCGAATTGGATGGCATGAATGTGGATGAGTTGTGGTTCCAACAAGACGGCGCTACATGCCACACAGCGCACGTCACAATCGATTTATTGAAGGAAACATTCGATGAGCGCATAATTTCGCGGAATGGACCTGTCAATTGGCCACCAAGATCGTGTGATTTGACACCATTGGATTATTTTCTTTGGGGATATGTGAAGTCGCTCGTCTACGCCAACAAACCAGAAACGTTAGGGGACTTGGAAGCCAACATTCGTGGCGTTATTGCCAACATACGGCCCCATATGCTCGAAAAAGTGGTTGAAAATTGGACCTGTAGAATTGGCTTTATTCGAGCCAGCCGCGGCGGCCACATGCCCGAAATCATATTTAAACATTAATGGCATAAAATTATCCTTCCAATAAAGCCAAATTGATGGACATTAAAACGATTTTCTTGTGTTTTATTTCAATTCGATGTTCTATACCTCTAAAAAAAAACACCCGTATTTAAAAAACTAGTACTTCTATTAAACTTTTTTTTTTAGGCAGTTTTTCATAGTTTTGATGCATTTTTCGTTTTTGCGATTTTTTCTTAAGTTTTTGGCGTTTTTTTTAATTTTGACGTTTCTTTTGTTTTTGGCGATTTTTTCGATTTTGGCGATTTATTTAATTTTTGGTATTTTTTTAGTTTTGGTGGTTTTTTTGAGTTTTGGTGCTATTTTCGTTATGGCGATTTTTTCGATTTTTTGATTTATTTTCAATTGTCGCTGGAATATTTTCCTTGAACATTCTGTGTCCTTTTTTTAATACTAGTATATAACGTAATATGTACATGTAATTACCACAACAAAAAAAATATATATATATATACTTGTTAGACAATAATAAAAATTATTTGCCAGCAATTAGGAAATTATTTAGCATGAGAAAACGTTTTTTTTTGCATTCTTCTTCCAGTTTCTATACAAAAGCCAGCACGTTTCCTTTTAAATTATCCTTTCTCGAACAAGGAAATAATTTGTAATAGTCAAATTGCAGAGAAACTAAAAACAACAGAAGCAGGCAGAAGAAAACATTTATCTATGAAAATCAAAACTAAACCACAACAATTATAGCATGTGCATTTACCACAACAACTCTTTTCTATTTTGTAAAATAAAAAAATAAAACCAACTTACAACCAAAAATATTTTTCAGTTTTTACATTCAACAAACTTGGTAAAAATACAATAATAATAAAAAGACCAATAAATAAAAGACCAACAAACACACTGCATTTTAGTTTTTATTTCTTTTTTTTATTTTTTTTTGTATGAAATACTAGTTGTTGAAGAGTGCCGAAAGCACAATTCACTCAAGCAATTCGCTTAAGTAACAAAATTTAAATATTTGCAATTTATCTTTCTATAGAACAGGAAAATCCTTACACAAGCACAAAAAACAGACGCACAGTGGGATTCTGTTGTCATAAATCCAATTTTGCGGCCATACAAGTTTTTAAATTTAATGTTGAAGTTGTGTAGAGCAGTGCTTTCTACCTAATTGCTGTTCACGAAGCTTTTGAAGCTTTTCAAGTATACTGTTTTTTAGGTTAAAAGTTCATCAGAATGTTTAAATATACACTGTTTTTATTTAAATATGTAAGGCCAAGTTTTAAATAAGCTTCCAAATATTGTATTTTCTTTGTCATATTTAAGCTTCTATAGCAATATCAGCTGTTTTTGATAGTGATGGCAATAACAGTCAGTGCAGAGTATAGGATACTTTATATTAACCCATGAGGAGTAAGATTTCCTTCAAATAATCAGTTGTTTCTGTTTGAAGATTACGAAATTTATAATACATACGAGTAGGAATTGCAAAGAATTTTTGGATCCATGTACATTGAAAATGTTATATACTAGTTTTGTTCGTTCTAAATTAGAATATTGCTCTTTTGTATGGAACCCATTCTATAATGTTCATATAAATAGAATTGAGAGAATCCAGAAAAAATTTCTTAAATTCGCTCTTCGTGGCAATCCTGTTTACTTAGCGTCACCTTCATATTACTCTCGTTGCTTGCTTTTAGGTTTGAAGCCGCTTTATATGAGAAGAACTCTTCATTCTCTTATGTTTATTTTCAATTTAATTAATGGGATCATTGACTGTGAATATCTATTTAATCTGATCAGCTTATGTATACCTTTTAGATCACTAAGGTCATATAATATTTTCTTTGTACCTACGCATAGTACTAATTATGCTATGAATGAACCCATGTTAAGAGCTTTAAATATTTTAAATAAATTAAATAATATTGTTATTTTAGATTTTGCGCTATCTGTAAATGATTTTAAATTGTGTCTAGAGAATAAACAATTACTGAATGTATTATTAGAATAATTTTACTTATTGCTAGCCTGTAAGGACATTGTAATCCATTAGGCTGAATTATTATTAAATAAATAAATAAATAATACATTGTATATAAACTAAAAAGAATTGCGAAAAAACCGGCCATGATTTTTTTTATTCTAGAAGTTTTTGGTACGAAAGAATTGCGATAAGACCCGGCATGATTTTTTTTATTCTAGAAATTTTATGAACGAAATTTGAAGACTTCTGCTAAAAAATCTGTTTGATTTATATTTGGGTTGGCCGATTTTCATGAAACGCGATTGTTTTCTTAAGTTGTTTAATATAATGCCCGTTTGCCAACTTTCAATGATCTAGAACTACTTTTTATAGTTTTTGCACAAACATATCTGAAGCCATCCCACTGTGAAACATATATATATGTATGTATTTAGTGTATATGTATGTGTATACAGTAAATATAAAACAAATTTGAAAACCTCATATAAATATAACATAGAATTACTTACTGTAGTTACTACACAATTTATAACAGCAGCAACAACAATCGGGACAGGCTCCAACAAACAATGACAAACAAATTGGCAAGTGTGTTTGAAAATAATGGCAGACATGGATATAAACACATACACACCCACTCGTAACACTTGTCCATCAAATACAATAAAAAAAATATTTTTAAAATATTTTGTCTAATTTTAATTTTTTAGTAAAAAAAATAAGAGACTAGATGACAAATTTAAGAAATGAAATAAAATGGCAAAATGGTTGAAAACTGTATAACATTTATAGTTAATTTTTTTTTTGTTATGACTGGACTACAACAACACATGATTCATATCGAAACTAAGATCGAAATTGCAATACATGACGCTGTGGTTTTCAAGAACAAAAAAGTAAATAAATAGAGGAAATCATTTTGATTAAATGGAACTTCGTATCAATTAATCGATTCAAATTAGAATATTCTTACGTTTTTACCCTTTAAAACTTTTTTCCGTGGTCTAGAAGATTTGCCAATGAATAAAAGACTCCAGTGTACTAATTAGGGTTAAGAATGGCGCTTTATTTACTAATAACACTTATTCTAATAAAATCCAGAGCTTAAATACACACACACAGATTATTTAAATATACCACAACAGGTTGCTACCGCGTCTATACCGCTGTTATATACACACGTCTCACACAACTGACTGCAGTGCTTTTGTAGCTGCGGAAGCTCACTGTATATACAACACTACAGACTCATTGTATTTACTTATTTACTTCTTAACATTATTATTTACCACACGATGTCGACTTCACTACTATCTGATTCACACTGACTGCCTCTCACACAGGGAGTGGTTCTAGAATGTTCGCTATGTATATAGTTATAGATGACATTATGAAAAGTGTGCACTTAGTAAAGCCACATGTAGGAAACTGTATTGCTGCTTAAAGATATTGCTGTTATGAGCACTTTAGCATCTGTGTTCTCGTCTACTATTGGTAGCCAAGTGATCCCAGCTTTTCTAGATATTTTAGGGAGTTTTTAAAATTTTAAATTTTTTTTATTTCTTCTCTTCTTTAGAAACTCTTATTATTTATTAGAAACATTTTATTCAATAAGAATTGAAAAAACTGAACTGAAGCCCAATTAAGAAATTATTTCTGATTCAAACTCCTTCTAGTTCAATTTCAGTTTCAAAAAAATTTATATTCACGTTGATACAAAAATATACGTGAACAAACCTAATAACTCCATAACAGCTATTGTGATTTATGAAAATAATGTATTAGGCAAATAATATAAATACACAAGAAGTAAACATTCAAAGCGTAACAGTAGCTGCTATGCTATGCACTCTGTTAAACAAGATTATACAACCCCACAAATACACCAGCCTATGCAGATAAAAGACACAAACAACAATAACTTATATATTGCTTTTAATTTTTATAATCTAAAACAGCTACGCCCAAACACACATACTGTGATATTTGCATTTGAGGTAAACAGCTTTGAAAGCTCTTAAATTTGTTCTTGTTGCTTGGCAAAGTAGGACAAGCATAGTTGTTTAGTGTGTTGTTGTTGTTGTTGTGTGAAAGCATAAAAGCTCTTTTGAAAAAGTTTGCACATTGCGCATGTGGCTTGGACTTAGCTAATCTAAAATTATGTTTAATTGTCAATCAACATACACACACACAAATAGTTCGTCTTAGAAGATGAGCTTAACACATAATTAAAAGCTCATATGAAAAGCTTTATGTATTTAAGTATAAAAAGGGCCTTGAATTCGCTAAGAGTGAGACAGTTGAGTATAGTATTATGTAAAGAACAGTGAAGTTAACATTGTGGTATTCCAGCTGTCAATTATTTAACATTGTGTGTTAAGGAGCTGTTAATATCAATGTGGAAAAAATTAATTTTTTTTTATTTGAGGAGAATAAAACACTGCAACATTTTATTTAAAGGAAAATCTATCAAGCTACAACAAAACGTTTTTTAAAAGGCAAACACATAATAATATTTAAAAGGAATCACTTCAGGCAACGAGAAGTTTTACTTAATTCAAAACGTTGAGAAAATCAAATAAAAAAATTTTAAAAAAATTTGGGGGTGGCCAACATTATCTTTAATAAATTAAAAAAAAAATTTGACAAATTAAATTCTTGCTTTTACAAAGAAGAAAAACACATGTTTTATTCCCTAATTATTCCTATATAATTTTTTACTTTCAATGTATAATTAAAAAAATCATGATTAAAGAAAAAATAATAAAACTGCTTAAGCTTTCTGGGAAAAAATACATGCTGCTATTCCAGCTACACTAAATGTAAAATATGTAAAGTTTGAATTTATAAAACTATATAAATTTTTGTTTTAATTTTATGCTTAAACTTGTGTGCATATATAAACTCTACCTTTTGCTTACCAACCACTGGGAGCACATGAGGATTCTGTTATCCTGATACTTAGGGCTGAGTAGGGGAATAATGATGGCTAATAGGTGTGTGTTGCGTAAAATGTAAATGTATATATTTTGCTGTTTAGACCAAGAGTACAAACAATTGCTAATTTGCATAGTTACCATATTCAAGGAAAAAATACGAGTAGTATGTATGGCTTATATAAAGTTCTGCATAATCTTGATTTTCTCCATTTTCTTTTGTGTTCGCTTAGATAATAATGTATGAAGTTCTTAAAGTAAATGCATAACACTATGCACATATGTAAATAGTTGCATTGGTAGCATATGTGCAGCTACTTTACGTTTGTACATTAAAATCATCAATTGTACACTTCATTGAAGTGGAAAAATTCAAGTTGTAACCCATGGGGGGCAAGAATCTGGGAAAATATATTCATATATGTACATCTAATAAATGGTAAATAAATTCAAAGAAATCAAAGCTTTATTTTTTTATAAAAATTTTTTTTTAATAAATAAATTATATTGCATAAATTGTAAACGTATCAGAATGGGTTAATGTTGTGTTGCCATTCGTTGTGTAAATTTTGTACTTTTTACTTTCTTTGTTACTTATGCCCTAATTCTGTTCGACGAATGTATTGTCTTGTCTGTGGGCGAAAAAAAGAAGCAGTTATGATTCTTTAACACGATTATTATTTATTATCTCTGCTAGAAGGTTCGTGTATTTGCTTTATGATTTTGTTCTAAACATTATATCCAACACATATTTTTTCAAATATTTTTCAAACTATTGTATAATAATTTAATTGAATTTTTATGTTTTAAAAACATGGCAATAATATTTATATTTTTCATTGTCAAAGACAACAACCATTTTTGAAGAAAATAATTTAGAGACTTGAAAGACAAGAACTCAGAAGCATTTTCAAACAAATACGTCCTAAATCTTCGTACTGAATTACGGCATTAGATACATTACTTTAGTACATGGTAAATAAAAAAAGCAAATTTTGCATATGTACGAGGGCAGTTCTAAGACTAGCTGGCCTGATGTATACATGATGGCAGTAGTTTCACTTAGGTGAAAAATGGTAAGCTTATAAAACAGGCTTAGTGTATCGAGCTAAAAGCAGAGATTATGTTGAACAATAAAGATTTTGTTCGGAAATATGTTTTGTTTTAACGACTGTTTTGGGATGACCCTCGTTAATAGTCTTAGTGAATACTAGAAAACTGTGTTTATTTTTTTTCGACACATAAGTAAAAGTGCATCATATGGAGGGTGTACAAATAATTACGTTTTATTTGCAAATGATTAATGTTGTTCAGATTTAAGGCATCTTATTTAACATGAAAAGTTTTACTTAACAAGTTAAAAGCTTGAAGCTGCAAGTTTTAGTTTTAATTTAAACACACAGGGAAATAAGCTGCACTTGGAAAATTTTTTTTTAAGTTTAGAAATTTGTATACCCTTCACCAAAAATGGTAAAGGGTATATATATATATATATTTGCCATTTCACAATATTCATATGCAAGCCATAAAGTATATACATATCGTCACCCTAAATGCAAACTTACGTAACTACACAAAAATTCCACATCGAGTTTTTGATTGATTTAATGGTTTATTTTATCAAACTACAAGTTCAAGCAAATATTTAGACCTCTGACGACTTTATTAAGGAAATTCAAGCAGAGGTAATTACGAATGAATTTGTTTTTTTTAATAAAAAGAACGAAATTAACATAAAAGCTTATATATCTTTTTTTAAAAAAGATATGTGCATATTTTTAAAATATGTGCATATTTTATTGTTTTTATTGCATATTTTGCATTTTTAATGTCATATTTCAGGCGCCTAAGATAACTTTTTTTTAAATGCATGAAGTCCTTGTCCCTGGTAATAAACATTTTATTAACGTAAGCACTGAAAAACTTTCAAGCTGAAACACATGCCATTGTCAAATAAAATTAATTTTGTAACTAAATAACCAAAAAATTTCCTTAAAATTATTTGTTTTAAAAATAAAAAAAAATAATTGAAATTATTTAAATATATACACATCCTTGTAGCAAATGATGATAAATTTGTTTTACCAATCTCTTGTTCTATCTAAATATTATTTAGCTTTAGACCAACTCAAACATCAAATGACACTCTAGAGTCTAAGTAGGAAAAAATGATTTTTTAATTTTCTACCACAAACAACATGAACAAATAAAGGTAGAAGGATAGAGAATATACGACAACGTATACATGCATATGCCACAAAAGCTTTATTTAATGTTTGACAGGTGTTGGGCAAAAAGTTTGGCTTGTCAAATTTTCCTTTCAAAGCAAATACACATGAACCAAAAAAAAATTAAATAAAAACACAGAATAATTCAAACTAAAAGGTAGCACGTGGCTGGAATATTTTCCTAGATATATACATAACTAATGGCCCAGGGTGATTTTCATACCAAAACTTGAAATAATTATATGCAAAATAAACTTAAAGCTTAAATAAGGAAAATTATTCTCAGAAGGCATAAATTCTTAGGCTTAAAGTCACATACATTTAACTTTAAGAATATCAAAACTTTTGACACCATAAAAGTTGTAGCTGCAGGTTTGTAACTTTAGCTAACTCGATGATGTCGTTGATAGATTGTTAGGTCTCCATAGGTCAACTTTTTTTATTCCAATTTAATAAAACACTAACATAGTACAAAGATTTCTTGGAGATTTCAATGATACAAAAAATATTAATATCTTATTATATTTGAGATACGCCTAAATTATCTGCGGTATTGATCATGGAATATTGCTTTAGAACAGCTACTTTCAAGCACACGCACTGATATTTGCCTTTTGAGGTAAACAGCTTTGAAAGCTCTTAAATTTATTTGTTCTTTTTTCTTTGCAAAGCAAGCAAGCATTGCTGTCTGTTGTGTTGTTGTTTTGTATATTGTACTCTCGTCGGTGTGAAAGCACAAAAAGCTCTCTATAAAAGTTTGCATATTGTGCATATGGCTTGGACGTAGCTGCTTTAGAACAGCGGTGCCCACAAAGAGAAATTTATTTACGTTCGAGTTGTGTGTGTGTGAAAAACGATTAGTCTTCGTTGTTTTAACAAGTGTTTGGGCTACACTGCTTTAAAAGCATTCATTTAATTTTGTTTTTGATCCAAAGATATTGGACTTGAAGCAAGATTTTAATATCACTAAAGGCATTGAAATAAATATAAATTAAATTTATTAGGTATTCATAATAAACAAGTAAGAGTGCTATATTCGGCTGTGCCGAATCTTATATACCCTTTACCAACGTACGTACATACATATATATAGTATACAGACACATACATACATATTTGTTTCCATCTTGGGAGCTTTAATTTTCATTTTTCAAATTTCATACGCTAAACTTTTCTTTCAGAAGCATAAAATATATTAAATTTATAAAGAAAACGAAAAAAAATTTTAGACCTATTTAATTTTACATAACACAAAAAGTGTGAGTTTTCCAACCCTGGAGTCATAATTTTGGATTTTTCTGATTATTGATACCAATCTAGTTCTTTAAAAAATACATAAAATATGTTAAGTGAGCAAAAACGAAATAAGGAAAAACTTAGTTTCATTTAATTCCTTTAATATTAAAAAATTCAGTAAAGTGCGACTTTGAATCGCGCACGAAAGAAAGGTTTTTTGCTTTTTTCGAAGTTTTTTTCAGTTAAAACGATTTTTTCAGTTTTGTCGCTTTTTTCTCGTTTTGGCAATTTTCTGTTTTTGGAGGTTTTTTTCATTTTGGCGATTTTTTCTGTTGTTGGGCTTTTCTTCGTTTTGGAGATTTTTCTCATTTTGACGATTTTTTTTTCAGTTTGGCGATTTTTTCAGTTTTTTGGTTTCTTTTATATAAGCGATTTTTTTTGGTTTTATTTTCATTTTGGCGATTTTTTTTCTGTTTTTTGGGGTTTTTTTCGTTTTGGCGATTTTTTTCATTTCGGCGATTTTTTTCATTTTGGCGATTTTTTTTCATTTTGGCGATTTTTTCTGTTTTTTAGGTTTTGTTTTCGTTTTGGCATTTTTTTCATTTTGGCGATTTTTTTTCATTTTGGCGATTTTTTTCATTTTGGCGATTTTTTTTCATTTTGGCGATTTTTTTTTCATTTTAGCAATTTTTCCGTTTTATGCGATTTATTTTAGTCTTAGAAATTTTTTTTAATTTGGTGCTTTTTTTCGTTTTGGCGATTTTTTTTTTGTTTTTGGCAATTTTTTCAGTTTGGCGATTTTGTAATTTTTTGATTTTTTAGTTTTACCGTTTTTGAAAATTTCAAGAGTTTTGCTCTTATGGTTTCCAAGATACAGCAGTTGTCAAAATTGCATAGTCAAAAGTGCAGTAACTGATGGAACACCCTTTAATTTAAATTTTTGGAAATTTTAGTGTTAATTTTTGTAGTCTGTATAAAAAGTGTATATACATATAATTGTATGTATATTACATGGGATTTTAACATTTTTCGTTGCTCGTTTTGGAACACCCTTTAATTTCCAATTCTCATGTATTTGTTGTTGTAGCGGCCAAAGGTCTACACACTGTGTCCAAATTTCAGGTCTGTAGCTCGTACAGTTCTCGAGAAAATACTAATATAGTTTTAGACATAGTTAATTTTACATAACACAAAAAGTTACAGTTTTCCAACCCTGGAAACGTTTTTTTAATTTTTTTATATTTTTTTAATTTAAAATACCAGTTGTAATCGTACTGATGTGTAAAATAAGTTTATTTATTAAAAAAAAATAAAAATTTGTTTTCGGTAGTTACTTTTATATGGCAAAATGAAGTTTACGTTTTCCAGCTCTGCAATCGTCTGTCCGATTTTGCTGAATTTCAATACCAATCTATTTTGGAAAATTTCTGACACACCAGTCCAAGAACGAAGTCTCTAGCTTTTCTGGGAGCTTCGGAAAACCGATTTCACGTACAGACAGACGGACAGACGGACAGACGGACAGACGGACAGACGGACAGACGGACAGACGGACAGACGGACAGACGGACAGACGGACAGACGGACAGACGGACAGACGGACAGACGGACAGACGGACAGACGGACAGACGGACAGACGGACAGACGGACAGACGGACAGACGGACATCGCTTATTCGTCTTCCCTATGCATAAGGATCCAGAATATATATATTTTATGTGTCGCTTATTGATATTATAGAAATTACAAACGGAATGACAAACCTATATATACCCTTTTACCATTTTTGTTGGTAAAGGGTATAAAAATAGTTGTTTCTTTAACTAATATGAAACATGTTGCGTACTTTTACATGGCACTGTCACCTAAAATAATGAAATAATACCGCAATAATCTAGTAAATATCTCTTTTATTAATTTAAACAAAATAAGCAGACAAAGCAAAAATACCGCTTTGTACAAGGAAAAATTTTTAAAATATTTTAACAGAATATTAAACATATTTTACGAAAGATTCGTTATGCAAAATAAATAAATATTCTGTGTTTTTTTGCCAGAATATATTTGAGTTAAACTTAAATTTTGTTTGTCATACCAATAAAAATTTTAAAAACTTTACCTCCAACTGTACAGTACATACAACTTTAGTTACTTGATAAAAAAAAAAAACTTAAGAAATATTATAAATATTTTGTAATATCTCTCACTTTTAACAATTATGGAATTCAAATAAAATTTAAAACCTCAAGCTTTTGAGTGCAAGGAATTTTTGCTAAAAAAAAATATAATGTCACGTTGCCAGGCAGCATATTTATTGTTTGAGAGAAGAAAAAAATTTAAATTATTATGCACATGTACAACAGCAATGGGTATTTTTTTTCTCTTTCCTTGAAAGCAAACTAGCAACCAGAAAAATTTAATAATAAAATCTATGAATATAAGATTAATTTAACATTTCATGTTAATTTAACATGATTCACAGCAATCTTCAAAGAAACATATTTTCCTTTAAAATAAATCTATTTCATGTTGATTTATTATTAGAGTACTGTTAAATTAATATGCAGAATAGTATTGAATCTACGTTATTTCAAGTTGAAACAATATGTATTTGATACTGAAATAATACGGTGAACAATATTGAATCAAAGTTATTTCACGTTAAAATTACATGAATTTAATTTAATGTATGGTTGGCTTCTACGGCCAAAATTTGAACGCGGAACTTATCGCCTGGAATCAATGAGCTTACCACTGCAGCCACACCAACCTTAAATATTTTTTAGGCAGACTCTAAATATATACCATCGTGAATTTAATTGCACATACAAGGTACACATAGAAAAATTTCACTTTAAAATCTACTTAAAAAAGTTTAATCTAATCTTTTTCGGCACTGATTTCGCTTCATTTGTGTTTCATGTTAATCTTACATGATTTGTAGTAATTGTCAACAAAAATTTTTTCCTTTTGAAATAATTTTATTTCACGTTGATTTAACATTTACATACTGTTAAAATCAAAATGAAGAATCATGTTGAATCAAAGTTATTTCGAGTTGGAACAACATGAATTTAATTTAATGTAGTAATTGTATTTTATTAATTATTTAACTTACATGTGGTTAACATAGACATCAGAAAATTATTTGTAAATAAATTTGGCTTCCCCGGACAAGCTTTGAACTCGGAACTCATCGCGTGATAGTCAACATGCAGCCACAAGAACTTAAAATTTTCTTAAAATAAACACTAAAATGTACCAACTTGAATTAAATTTTAATTTCATTGATCATTTAACATACAATTTATTTGAAAAGTTTTAGTTTTGGTTAAAAAAAATAAAAAATACTTTAACTTGACTCCAGTATTCGAACCTGCGATGATGATTGATTGATGTCTGTAAACAACTGTTTAAAATCTAATAACAATCGCATGCTGTTCAATTATTTCAGTTTTTTTTTTTCTTATCAAAATAGCCCACTGTGTGTCGTGAAAATAATATTTACCCATTTTTTTTTTTTAATTTAGCTGGTGCAATTTTCTTCAAATCTACTCTATAATATCGATTTTTTTAATTTATTTAAGTTTATATAACGCACCTAAAAAAACACCCTTTATATTGTATACCGCAATTTTCTTAAAACAAACGAACGTGCTGCTGTGATTTCTTTGCATTCAAATATTTATGAATTATTTTTTAGGAATGGTGGGGGAGGGGGACGTAGAAAAGTATACAAATATGTTATCATATTTTGTAACTTCTTGTTTTTCATTTAAAAGTATTTTTTTTTTGTTAACCACAAAAAAAGGCAAAAATTACATAAATTCTTGGCATTAGAATTCTCAAATTTGTTGTGCACTTTTTGTCTTAAAATAAAGAATTAGCAAACAATTGCACGAAAATTCTAATGTATGTAATAAATTTTGCAATATGTTTTTAATATTACTGAAACTTCTTTTAATGAATAAACTTTGGTTATTTTATAGCGAGTTTTTTTGCGTGCAAAAAAGTTCAAGATTTTTCAATTAAATATTGCATAAAATCATATTAAAAATTTTTATGTTTTTATCTTTAAGGTTGGCGTTGGCTGAAGTAGTTTGCGCATTGACTACAACAGTGAAGGTTCTGAGTTCGAATTCGGTCACCGACAAAATCTTTAATTGGAACATTAGTCCCTTTGTGTGAGTTTTTGTAGGAGAGTTCAAGTGATGAAGGCATAGAAACTGTTCACTGAACTACGCCGGCTTTAGTGGATAATAATCATAATGTAACATCATAGCTCCCTCTTCTATCGGTTTTGTGTATCAGAATAATTGGCGAAGTAAAATAATCAATAAAATAGCTACTAAGCACAGGTTAATGCGCCTTATTAACAAGAGAGGCGCTGCAGAGCTTATTTGTATTCTTATTCACAAAAACGTGCAAAAAGCCAAGTTGCAAAAAAGTTAAGCTTTCCTTTTTTATTTGGTTGAAAACTACTTTAAAAATAAAACTTAATTTTGTTAGAAAAAGAAGAGAACTAAGAGTATTCACAGAGAAAACAGTGCCTACTAAATACCTCATAGAATAGAACGAAATTAATAAGAAATCTCTATGGTTTTTTTCAATAAGGAAATCTTATTAATTTCATAGAGAAAACCTTTTAGAAAAAATCAAGAAGAAATCTTGTAGTATTTTTCAATAAAAAAAAATTCCGTCTTTATTCTCTGTACTTATGTATTTTCATTTAAATTCTATACCATATACATATGTATGTATGTATGTAGTATGTTGTAGATGTTATTTATTTATACATACATACAGACTTAAACATTAGGTTATATTCTTAACTAACTTACTCACCAAGTATTGAACCAGCAAGCTTCTACCTGATAGACAAGCACTCTACCCAATATGCTAACAAGCACCCTGAATAACCATTGAAATAATTGTGCAAATATTCTTATACAAAAATGAAAAAGATCATGAAAAAAATGTATCTATGTCTATTTATAGATATAAAATAACAAGCCACCTCATAAAATCAAGAAGATTTCCTTATTAAAAAAATCAATAAGATGCTTTACACATACTTCTATAGAAACCTACTAAAATCAAGAAGAAAACTTTATTGAAAAAATCAATAAGACAACCTAATAAAATCAAGAAGAAACCCTTTTTAAATAAATCAAGAAGGCAACATAATAAAATCAATAAGAAATCCCTATAGTTTACAATTTATAAGAAAACCTAATAGAATCAACAAATTTTTCTTTATGGATTGTTTTTTTTTGGTGCCAAAAATAACGGAAATTGGGTAAAAAAAAATTATGAATAATAAAATTTCTTCTTGATTTTATGTGTTTTTCTTCTTGATAAAATTAATAAGATTTACCAAATAAAAACAATAAGGAATCTCTATGAAAAAATCTTCGCTTCTTTCTGCTGGGATACCCCTTAGCCTCAAAACGGTTCATAGAGAAAATCTTCTTGATGCTATGAGGCAGTTTTTTCTCTGTGTTAAATTTAGCTTCCTTAAGCAGGAAAACGTTAGTATAATTCAATTACAAGTAAACATAGAATAAATATATTTCATGTTTTATTAAGACTAAGAAAAAATTTAATTACTGAGGGTGCAACACCTCTTCCCATCAACACGCAACTGTCAGTTAACTCCTGTCAAAATTTAGACAAGCTGCGTCAGTAAGTTGGTATGTGTTTGACAGCCACTGATAGCAGACTACCGCGTGATTTGAGAAGAAAACAAATATATACGGCCATGTCACAGACTTCAATTCCGTTCGGAATAGGAATTCAATCCACTCCATTTTCGTAGGAAATTGTGTCTAAAAGAGAAAACTAAAATATGTAAATTTTTCAGGTATGTTCAGACTGTGGCAGGTGGTGGTATGCTGGGGTATGCTCCTGCTAGGGCTTGACATTTTGAGCTTTTTTCAATTCCGATTCCGAACGGAATTGAACTCTGTTACATGGCCGATAATTTCGTGTTTTTATTACTCAAAAGTCACTCTAACTGGAAAGTCGCACTTGAATTGTTTAGCTTTACCATTTTGCTATTTTATACCGAAAACAAAACCGAAGCACCCAAGTTTGTTTTTGTTTTCAACACAAAAACGTGGACGAAAATTTTTGATTGTCTTCTATAAACTGCCCGTTAAAGTTTTACGTATGACTTAGTTGCATGTATGTGTGTTCTATTTTTATTTACATATTTGTGCAACAGTAGGTTGTCAAGATTCCCGCTCAATGTGGCATCCACTTAAGATTAATGCAGATATGAGCTTGTGCAAAAAATTTAACAAATATACTTAAAGTAACAAGCTAAAAAAATTGTTTTTAAATAATCTTGTCTGAAAAAGATATTATTTTGTTACTTACAACGGTCTTCGTGAGTCTGCTTCAATTCTCATTATTAATTATTGTATTGGCAATAATAATTTAATGATTAAAATCAATTCATAATTTTTTTTGTGTAAATTTTTCCATTAATATAATCAATAACTAGTTTTTGTTTACTCATATCTTTCGATTCACTTTGAGAGTACAAGTACTTTGCATTCCTTTCATTGTTGAAAGCTTTCAACAAAATAGAAATTTAGAATACTTTATGGTAAAAGACTTTTCGGAAGAAAAAAAAAATTAAAGAAATTCGTTGCTGTAGCAATTTGCTAAATTAAAAAAAAATAGTAATAATAATAAGAAATTACCTCAATATAGAAAGGCTCTAACTCAAAATAATTTTTTTTTAATAGATTTTTGTTGTAGATTTGGATACAAGAACATGTAAGGCCAATGCCAGGATATCGACAACGTTCGACTTGTCGCGCACTTACATTTGAAGCAACAAGAAGAAACCGGCTAAAGTTTGTATCGCTTTATGAGCTAAATTAAATGTGATAATTATTAATGAAAAAATAACACCAAAGTTAGTTGTAAATATTCTAACAAACACGTAGTAGAACGGAACAACTAGCTGTTTTCGAAGGCCACTAAACCTTCGTCATCAGCGTTCTTTTGTGTTTGGTCCACTGTGTGGTGTCAGCTGATGTAGATTTCTGCCTTATATACATCAGCCATGTTTTGAATGTACATCAGCCATGTTTTGAATGTGAAAGTCGAACGTTGTCCATTGGTCCATAATGTATCGAAAAATGCTAAAATCTCGTTAAAAAATTTAAGTTAGGCCCTTTCTATATTAAGGTAGCGATATGTACACATTTTGTACACATATGCACATACATAATTTATTTGTTTTTTCTTAAATTGTTTTTTTTTCAATATATTTGTTATAGCCTTAACTTTTACATCAATTTGATTTTTTTTTTCACTCATAAAAAACATTTAAGATTTGCAAGCGGGCAGAAACAGAAATTTTATGAAATTCAATTTCCCAGGCATCTAACTAAAATTTTTCTCACACTCTTAATTTCTCCCCAGCTCTTATTGGCAAACAAGAAAAAAAATTTTTATGAAAATAAAAACAACTCAACAACACTAGCACCAGTAAGGGAAATGGAAATGAATTACTTTTTGATTTCTTTTGATTTTATTTCATTTATTTTTTTCAAGATGTTATCATTGTTACTACAAAAGTTTAAATAAATCCCCATTCCATTTGAGCGCATGTAACTTCAAATACATACATTAGGAAACATTTGAATAAGGAATTTAATTATCTATACAAATTTCATAAAAATGTATCTTGTACATCAGTTATTGGGGGGATTACAAAATTTTGCTTTTATCGTTGGCTAGGGTGGTGGCTTAGCTCCATCCAGGGCTTATTAACGGATCAAAAATCCTTAAGCATTAACGCTATTGTATTTTTTTTTAAATAACACTCAGGCAATGAAACTCCACTATTATTATTAGGTGTTACCTTCTTTAGGAAACGGATATGATGTGAATAGACACAAGACAGGTGGTGAAGGAAGAGATAGAGGAAAGCTTTTTTTTAATAATGCAGTGTTGGAGCGCCTCTGGTGTCAATGAGGCGTACTAAATTGTGAAACTGTGTTAAATAGCAATTTTATTGGTTATTTTACTTCTCCAATGATTATGCTACACAATACCGACGTAGCAGGGCGCTCTGATGTTACATTAGGATTAGTATCCACTAAAGCCGCTGTAGCTCAGCGACAAACAAAGCAAACACAGCAAATAAACACCAACACACTTAATCAACATGTGATTTCTTGTAAATTTAATATCATTTGAAATCAAAATTTTTGCATGGTGATTTTACATTGCTATTATTTTTTGTGTATATTTAAATGTCTCGCAGTGTATCTGTAACACAAGTAATTGTAAATGTGTTTTGTTTTAACACGACATGCACATATGAATAGACATCTATCTATATATTTTAAGCTTACACTATCATGTAAATGTTATTATGTATGTGCATACAAACATATGTACATATTTGTATCTAGGGCATGTTTAAGATTGTCATCTATTGAACGGAAAATAAAAACAAGACTCATTTTACTATTTATTTTATTTCATTTTTTTTGTGAATAAACTTACTCAACATATCATACTACACAAATAAGTTTTTTGTAGCTTTTAGCAAAATGTATATCGGGTGTTTTTGTTTAGTAACGTATAAAACTTTAAGTACAAGTGATATATTATACATATTATGTTTCATTAGAGTCTTTAAGATTACGATTGTAGAGATAAACAAATTTAAGTCATATTAATAGGGTGAATTTAGCCATAGCAGATCAAGTCAAATTATCAAGAGATATGAATAAAATTGTTTGAGATAAAGTTGTTGTGTTATTTTTGGTTTTAAAATAAAATTTGGTAGACATTTCCTACATTATTTGGAAAACTTTTTGGTAATGAAAAATTCTAAGAAGTTTTTTTTTGCTTATTAGTTATTATGTTGAAAAGTTCTGTGTCAGCGGCACTGGGGCACCAAAAGCATCTTCAAATAATTAAAAATCCCTGAGAATATCATAATGAAAGTAAGAAAGATATCAGCCTAATGCTGTTGTGCAAAACACATTTTGGCAAAGAAGATGTCCTGTTGTTTCATAGTTGCCATGGCACGGCCATCACATGGAAAAGAAAGAAGGATAATGATTGTATATCCAAAAAATAATATTGGAAAACGTGGTTTCTTTACAGTATTTCAGTAGCGAGAAGAAGGTCATGTCTTTTTAGTTCTCTGGCACCATTTACGTTCTTTTCTTAACTCATTAAGGAAGCTTACAGTGACACTTCCTTAAAGGTCGAAAGTTTGTCATTTAGAAACAAGTAGATATTCACTGTATATCAGCCTAAGAAATTGTTAAATGGCCAACATGATGTTAAGATATTTTTTATTGTTAAGTGTCAGAACATTAGTATCAATTCCAACCAAATTTTTTAATAATTATGTTAAATTTTTGGTCATTCTTTAGTATTGACAATTTCTTATACACAGAGAAAAAATGCCAATTTAAAATCACCATGCAAAAAAGTGTGATTCAAATTCATTCAAATCGCATTAAATAATATGTTGTTTAAGTGTGTTGGTGTTTATTTGCTTTGTTCATAGCTGCAATACACTTCTGTGCTTAGTTGTGTGAGTTGTTTTTGTATTTTTGTTGTTTTTCTGACGTTTGTAAGCAGCCCAGAGACTGTTGCTGGCTAGTAGGCAGTGTACTAGTCTTGCAGTCGGAGGATTGCAGGTTCGAATCCTATTTTTTTAAACTAAAACTGTTCAAGTCAAAGAATTTTTTTAACTAATACCTTTCAAATAAATTGTATGTTGAATGATTAATTGTATGTTGAAAGATCAATAGTGTGTATCTAAAGAATATTTGAAGTTGTTGTGGCTACAGGGGTAACCACGTTGACTACCATGCTATGAGTTCCGAGTTCAAATCTTGGCCGGGGAAGCCAATTTATATTTAATTTAATAAAATATAATTTCCATATTAAATTCAATTCATCTTGTTCCAACTTGAAATAACTTTGATTCAACATGATTTTTCATTTTAATTTTAGCAGTACGTAAATGTTAAATCAACGTGAAATAAAGTTATTTCAAAAGGAAAAAATTACTTTGGAAATTACTATTAATCATGTTAGATTAACATGAAACACATATAAAGCAAAATCATTGCCGCAAAAAAATTAGATTATCCTTGCTTACGTAGATTGTATGTTGAAATTTTTCTGTGTTCAAGGACCATAAAACTCCCGCATAGCCAGCTCTTAACAAATATAAAATTTTTGGAATATCCATTATCTCTCCACTAGATATTGTGTACCATATCGACAAATGTTCATAGTTGAAACAAAATTTAAAAAAGACTTATCCTGCCAGTAGATATTCCTGCTGAAGATTCAACAAAGATCTGTATAGAAAACAATCCCATTAAGTCTCAAAAAGCCAAAAAGAACAAGTTTCCAATATCTTGGTAGTTAACGGATATGCCAACCTTTGAATTTTATTCAATTTCACTATAGGAGCAACTTTCCGAGTGTTTGACCACAATAAATTACTTCACATTAAAAAATTGCATTTACACTAATTTTAAAGCTTGATATACATAATCTGTGTTTTTTTTTTGTTATACGAGTACCTTCAATGCAATGATTCCGTTTTAGTCTTCTCACTTTTGCAGTTCCAAACAACAAAAAACAACAATTACAAGTCAAATAAAGGATGGCAAAAATAAGCTTTTATTGAAAAAAAAATTTCAGCAAATTCAAATACTGTGAATCAAAATAATTCAAGTTTAACATTTCACAATTCACGTATTCTATTTATATAAATATAAAGCTAAGAAGTTTTACAACTGACATCACACACCGTGGACCAAACACAAGGACGCTGATGATAAACGTGTGGCGGCCTTTGTAAGTACCACATTGTTCCGTTCTACTGTTTTTTGTTGGAATATTTACAAATAACTTTAATATTGTTTGGTCTTTAAAAAAAATCACATGCATATGGGCTTTCTAAAAGTCTTAAAAAATTAACTTTAGTCTATTAAAATTAAAACACTTATGTATTTTTCTGCGCCACTAAAAAAGAAACACCCATTTCATGGGCATATTTTTTCTTTATAAATACTTTCTATATAAATTTCTGGAATATTTCTGAAAGGAATTGTAATTTATTGCTTTCTGTAGACACAACAAAGAGAGAGAGAAAGAAAGCAAGCTAAGATAGCAGAAAATCGAACTCAAAAACTTTTAAAACATCATATAAATGTTGAGATACATATATACATAAACATATGGATTAATTCAAAGATTGAAATAGATATCTATTTTAAAAAGAATAAAAATCTTTGCCAGTTTTTTTGTGTGCTTTTATTTTTTTTTTTCCACTGCTGACTTGCATCATTAAAAATATTTTTGTGTGAAATTAAAACTTTAAAGTACTGCTCACATACACATGAAGCTCATTTACTTAAACAACGTCATAAGTAAAAAAAAAACTAATGTGCCTTAAAACGAGTATAAAGTTTTTAACTTAATAAAAAAAAATTATTTTACTTTCAAGAGTTGAGTAAACAGGATATTTTTTTTTTTTTTTTTTTTTTTTTAATAGTATATTTATTTATTGTATCTTCAAAAATGAACTAACAATAAGTAATCAAATCTTAAATCTAAATATAATTATTAGGCCCGACCAATATCGGACATAAGCTTAGTGATAGTTATAAATAATACATAAGTAGTGATAATCAAAAACAGGATATTTGTATGAAATTTTTACACAATATGAAAAATAATATCAGGAAATTCCATTTGTTTGAGTTATGGCGTTCTTTGAGTAATTAAGCATTATATATGTAGTTATTTAAGTTTAGTTTTCTTTTTTTTATTTATTTTTTATTTTTAAAATATATTTGCCTTTAATAAAGTTCATTAATTTTAGTTTAGAGTTCTTTAATAATCCTTATTCGCCTTGTGTTTTTTTCCAGATAGACACACCTTAATATTGTCAATTACTCCACCCTAAGGTAATTTTTTAACATTCTTAAGACACTAGTTTTTTTTCCACATAATGACACATGCAACAAGTGTTTTAAATTTCTTCCTAATATCCTTTGTACTTATCTTTATTATTAATAATGCTGGCGCTATGTTTAGAGATTCCATTATAATTTCATTAATATTTTATATATAAAAAGTTTCTTTTTCATTATTAAAATATTTTAAAGACAGAGAAAATGACAAGGAGGCTGCCTATTATTTTCCATTTGATGTAAATTAGAAGTGTAGCAGCCTGCTCAACAATATAAAAATAATACTTTTGTATGCATTCCAAGCGATTAATTTTTTTTTTTGTTAATTTTTGTTTCAACTTACTTTTGTTTCCTTGTTTGGTTTCGTTTAGACTAAAGTTGGTACTTTTAGGAAGCTAAATTACATGTGATTATTTCAAAGTAACATATAATATTAAAGTTAATTATAAATATTCTGACAGACATCTGGAGAAGAAAACAATGCGCTATTTTCTGAGGCCAGCTTAATTTCATTATCAGCCTTCTTGTATTTGCTTCACTGTGTGTGGTGTCAGTTAAGGCAAATTTCATTTTTAATTTACATATTTTTCAGTGAAAATGGAATATGTGAATTGTTTTTTTTTCATCGTATAACAATTTGCTGAAAGCTTTTTTTTGATGAAAGCTCAATATTACCATCTCTTATTGCAACAGTCTTGCCATTGTTGGTTGTTCTTAACTGGAGGTTTCCAGCGCAATAAATTTGAGGGTGGCGTTGGCTGAAGCAGTTAGCACTTTGACTACAAAACCACAGGTCCTAGGTTCGACCACGGTATCCAACAGTCATTAAATAACAACACCACGTATTTTACTGATGTGCATTGTATCAGTAGGTGTATAACCAATTTTTTGGCATAGTACCATGAGGTCAACCATGTCCTAGTAACCACAAAAATCATAATCTTTTGTAATTTTTCTCAAAAAAGTCCATGCACCAATTGCTTTTTCTAAGTCAAAGAAAGACATTTTGGAACACTTAAAGCATGGACTTGAACTAACAAAAATATTATTTTACATAATCTAAAATTATTTCGAGGCCTTCTTAAAGCAATATTGAATATTCATAATTTTATAAGTTTTTTTTATTTATTTTTTATTTTAAATAAATATATTATTGTAATAATTCCATCGAACTTTTTTGACCTTAGCGAAAAAATAAATATAGGCAAATACTAATCCCAATGTTACATCAGAGCGCCGTCCTTCGTTGTGTAGCAGAATAATTGGCGAAGTAAAATAACCCATGAAATGGCTACTAAGCACAGCTTCAAAAAATTTAATACGCGTAATTTAACAGCAGAGGCGCTGCAACAAGCATTATTAAACGTGCAAAAAAGCAGAGTTGTAAAATAATGACGCTTTCCTCTATCTCTGCCTTCACCACCTGTCTTCTCTATCATTATCCCTTTCCTAAAGAAGGTAACACCTATTTATAGCAGTAGGCATTCATTGCCTGAGTGTTACTTCTCTTTAAAAAAAAAATTATAATTTTGTTCTCATCTGTCAAATTCTTTTTCCAACACAATATGTTCACGTGTGGACAACACCAATTAATACTGAAATTTCAAAAACCCAAATTATTGACTATGTAATTTCGACAACTTGCTGTATCTTGGAAACTGTAAGAGGTAAACTCTTGAAGTTTTCAAAAACGCTAAAAGCAAAAAAACTAAAAATCTAAAAATCGCCAAAATAAAAAAAAATTGGTCAAAACCGAAAAATCGCCGAAACCAAAAAATCGCCAAAACAAAAAAAATATTTGCTAAAACTAAAAGAAATCGCTAAAAATTGCCGAAAAATAAAAAAAACGAAAAAAACACCAAAAACTGAAAAGAAAATTGCCAAAAATTAAAAAAATCGCCAAAACGAAAAGATCGCCCAAAACCGAAAAAATCGCCTGAACTAAAAAAAAATTGCGAAAACAAAAATAAATCACCAAAAACCGAATATGTCACCAAACACAAAAAAAAACGCCAAATCTAAAAAACTCTAAAACACAAAAAAAAAATCACAAAAAACTTAAAGTTTTAAAAAAATATATAATATCAGGTAAGATATTGGACTAAATATACAAATGTTCGTATAGTAGAGATATGTAGTGTCTGTACAGAAACTTTCGTGTACTAGTCAAACTTATAGTTTATTGAATTTATTCACTTTTTTGTTTGGGAATCATTACAAAGTTAAGTAAGTAAGTAGGTGAAATAAATGTATATCGTTACCTTAATACAGAAAGGCCTTAACTCATTATTTTTCTGAATTCGAGAGTTTTGCATTTGTCGCTATATTCGATGTTCTTCTATTGAAAAATGCAAAAACCTCGATTTCATAAAAATTACGAGTTAAGTCCTTTCTATATTAAGGTAACGATATTCTCTACTTGTGGTCTCTACTTGTTAATTTCATTTACATATTCCGAAAAAAAAATTTTAATCAAATAGAATACGAGAAGTATTTTGTATTGACATATATTCTTTTAATATCATTAGTAACTATAATAATACTGCTTGTTATAACATGCTCACTAGTAATAACGCAAGAGCATATGAGTTTTTTATTTTTTATTTTTTATTTTTCTTACAACAACAAACATCTTTTTAAATAACTTCATTGTCCTTCTTTTAAGTTTAAAGTTTTAATTAAAATAGAACACGAGAAGTGCTTTGAATTCGTATATCTTTGTTTTTTGCCATCAATAGCTTTAATATTGCTGCTTGTTATAACATGTTCGCTATACATAACGATAAAGCATCTCTGTTTGCTATTTTTTTATTTTTCTTACGACAACAAATAAATATCTTTTTAAATAACTACATTTAATTTTTTTTTCAAGTTGCTGCTTTAAATATTTAAAGCTTATCTAATATTTTATATATTTTTTATAGGAACATTTTCTCTTTAAACTTAAAAGGCACAAGCAAGTGGCGCTCGTTAGATTAGAATACAAGCTCATAAGATTGCACATAAAATTTTAACATGTAAAACACTATTCCATAAAATATTAATATCTAAGTGCTTGACAATTTTGTGTTAGCGCATATTCTTAAGGAGAAAAAAATGTTTGGTTAATGTTAAAAGAAAAGCACAAGAATAAGTGTAATAATAATATCACTAGCTGTTGTTGGCTGTTGAGGTATGAAAATTTCTCGTGCACCTTAGAATTTAATGAAAGAACGTGAATAAATGTCAGCCATACAAGCCACTACAGCAGCAACTAACGACAATACCACAACCACTAACTGCCACCGACATGGAGTTTGTTAAATTATTTCATTATAAAATACGAGTATGTATGTGTGTGTGTGTGTGTGTGTGTGTGTGTGTATGGCGGAGTGCAGCCATTTCATGTTTTATAAATATGTACATACATATGTATGTATATATAAAAACACAGTTATGGCTTGTACATATTTCTGCTTTTAATTTTTATTCTACTTGTCTTACTGACTAGAAGTTTTTGCATAATCTCGGCCATAAAGAAACGTACCCACCAAATACAAGAGAAATCATAATGCGAGTGTGTACAAAGACGTTTACATATAATTTTATATGCTTATTGTAATGCTGTTGTTGTCGCTATACTACCATTCCGGATGCAACAAAACTGCCAAATGGCAGAGAAGACATTTATTTCATGATAATATATGCTCACATTTTAACGTTTATACTAACATTCACTTTTGCAACTACCCAACAGCCGTAGCAAGTCAAGCCAATGGTTGGGAATAACAAACAGTACAAACTGTGCACAAAAAAAAAGTCATACGAAACGTGAAATAAATAGAAGACAACAAATTTAAAGTCACTAAGTTAAATTATGATAAACGGCGGGCGCATAGAAATTAGAAAAGAAATATGAGATCAAATATAACAAATGCTCTTTATTCCCTTCACATGCACGCACACAAAAAGGACATTTGTTAGGACAATGCTTAAAATACAAGGCAACCCATTTTTTTTATATAAAATAGAAAAGAAAAGGATAATCGCATATATTTGCGAATAAAGAACAGTGAAATTAAAGACAACAAAGTAAGGAATGTTTAAGTGAAATTATATTATAAAAATAAATAAAGAGGATCACTACAAAAAAATTACCGAGCCTTTTTTTAATACCAGGTTACCGGAGTAAGCTACACCAAAACGTATTTGTGTGAAAAAAACTGACAAAAATTTTAATTTTTATTTGGAGCCTCTAGATCGTACTAAATATATTTGAATTCAAAAAACAGCAAAATCAAAAAAATTTTCCAGAGTTGGAAAATTGATTATTTTTTTTTGGTATATAAAAGAAACTATCCAAAATTATATTAAATATTAATAAAAAAAAATTATTATTGGAAGTAAAAAAAATCAAAAAGGTTTCCAGGGTTGGAAAATTTAAACTATTTTTGATGTAACTAGCAAAAACTATAATTTTTTTCTCTTTCAATTAAATACATTTTATATAAAAATAAAACAAGTAAGAGTGCTATATTCGGCTGTGCCGAATCTTATATACCCTTTACCAACGTACGTACATATATATAGTATACAGACACGTACATACATATTTGTTTTGTGAAAAAATTTATCATTTTTTTAAAGTTTCCATCTTTGGAGCTATAATTTTCATTTTTCAAATTTCATACACCAAACTTTTCTTTCAGAAGCATAAAATATATTCAATTTATAAAGAAAAAGAAAAAAATTTTTAGACCTATTTAATTTTACATAACACAAAAAGTGTAAGTTTTCCAACCCTGGAGTCATAATTTTGGATTTTTCTGATTATTGATACCAATCTAGTTCTTTAAAAAATACATAAAATATGTTAAGTGAAAAAAGCAAGAACGAAATAAGCAAAAACTTAGTTTCATTTAATTAAAAAAATCAGTTAAGTGCGACTTTGAATCGCGCACGAAAGGAAGGTTTTTTGCTTTTTTGAAGTTTTTTTCAGTTAAAACGATTTTTTCAGTTTTGTCGCTTTTTTCTCGTTTTGGCTATTTTGTCTGTTTTTGGAGGTTTTTTTCATTTTGGCGATTTTTTTCTGTTGTTGGGCTTTTCTTCATTTTGGAGATTTTTCTCATTTTGACGATTTTTTCTGTTTTTTTGGGTTTTTTTCGCGATTTTTTTTGGCGATTTTTTTTTTTTCGTTTTGGTGATTTTTTTCATTTTGGCGATTTTTTTTTTCATTTTGGCAATTTTTTTCTTTTTTTTATGTTTTTTTTCGTTTTGGTGATTTTTTCATTTTGGCGATTTTTTTTTCATTTTGGCAATTTTTTTCTTTTTTTTATGTTTTTTTTCGTTTTGGTGATTTTTTCATTTTGGCGATTTTTTTTCATTTTGGCGATTTTTTTTCTGTTTTTAGTTTTTTTTTCGTTTTGACGATTTTTTTTCTTTTTTGGCGATTTTTTTTCATTTTAGCAATTTTTTCGTTTTTTTGCGATTTATTTTAGTCTTAGAAATTTTCTTTTAATATAGTGCTTTTTTTCATTTTGGCGATTTTTTTCTGTATTTTAGGTTTTTTTTTCGTTATGGTGATTTTTTTCATTTTGGCGATTTTTTTTTCATTTTGGCGATTTTCTTTCATTTTGGCGATTTTTATTTTCATTTTAGCAATTTTTCCGTTTTTTTGCGATTCATTTGTCTTAGAAATTTTTTTTTAATTTGGTGCTTTTTTTCGTTTTGGCGATTTTTTTTCTGTTATTTAGATTTTTTCTTTTTTTTTGGCGATTTTTTTTATTTTGGCGATTTTTTTCTGTTTTTTAGGGTTTTTTTCGTTTTGGCGATTTTTTTTTCATTTTGACGATTTTTTTCTGTTTTTTAGGGTTTTTTTTTTCGTTTTGGTGATTTTTTTCATTTTGGCGATTTTTTTTCATTTTGGCGATTTTTTTCTGTTTTTTAGGTTTTTTTTCGTTTTGGCGATTTTTTTTTCATTTTAGCATTTTTCCGTTTTTATGCGATTTATTTTAGTTTTATAATTTTTTTTTAATTTGGTGCTTTTTTTCGTTTTGGCGATTTTTTTTTCTGTTTTTGGCTTTTTTTTTCGGTTTGGCGATTTTATAATTTTTTATTTTTTCAGTTTTACCGTTTTTGAAAATTTCAAGAGTTTTGCTCTTACGGTTTCCAAGATACAGCAAATTGTCAAAATTACATAGTCAAAATTGCATTAACTGATGGAACACCCTTTAATTTAAATTTTTTAAAATGTTTGTGTTAATTTTTGTAGTCTGTATAAAAATACACTAACCTTATAAATTTCAAGTGTATATACATATAATTGTATGTATATTACATGGGATTTTAACATTTTTCGTTGCTCGTTTTGGAACACCCTTTAATTTCCAATTCTCATGTATTTGTTGTTATAGCGGCCAGAGGTCTACACACTGTGTCCAAATTTCAGGTCTGTAGCTCTTACGGTTCTCGAGAAAATACTAATATAGTTTTAGACATAGTTAATTTTACATAACACAAAAAGTTAAAGTTTTCCAACCCTGGAAACGTCTTTTTAATTTTTTTGTATTTTTTTTAATTTAAAATTCCAATTTTAGTCGTACTGAAGTGTAAAATATGTACATTTATTAAAAAAAAATAAAAATTTGTTTTCGGGAGTTACTTTTATATGGCAAAATGAAGTTTAAGTTTTCCAGCTCTGCAATCGTCTGCCCGATTTTGCTGAATTTCAATACCAATCTATTTTGGAAAATTTCTGATACACCAGTCCAAGAACGAAGTCTCTAGCTCTTCTGGGAGCTTCGGAAAACCGATTTCACGTACAGACAGACGGACAGACGGACAGACGGACAGACGGACAGACGGACAGACGGACATCGCTTATTCGTCTTCCCTATGCATAAGGATCCAGAATATATATATTATATGGGTCGCTTATTGATATTATAGAAATTACAAACGGAATGACAAACCTATATATACCCTTTTACCATTTTTGTTGGTAAAGGGTATAAAAATAAAAAATAATGATTCCAGGGTTGGAAAATTAGAACTAGTTTTGGTATATAAAAGTGACAAGGGAAAATTATTATTTTTTTCTCTTTTAGTTAAACATATTTTATATTAAAATAAAAGTATATTATTATTGAAAGTAAAAAACATCAAAAATATGGTTCCAGGGTTGTGAAATTTTAACTATTTTCGATATATAAAATAGTAACCAGAGAAAATATTTATTATTTTTTCTCTTTTAATTAAACATATTTTATGTTTCAGAAAGAAGTAAATTAGTATTGAAAATCAGAAAAATGAAATATAAGGTTCCAGGGTTGGAAAATTTAAACTGTTTTTCATATATAAAAGTAACTAGCAAAAATAATTTTTTTCTTCTCTTAATTAAGCATATTTTATATTTCAGAGAGAAGCAAATTACTATTAAAAGTCAAAAAGATCAAAAAGATGATTCCAGGGTTGGAAAATTTTAACTATTTTTAATATATAAAAGTAACTACCCAAAATTATTTTTTTCTCTTTTGATTAAACATTTTTTTTATTTTAGAAAGAAATAAATTGCTATTGAAAATCAGAAATAATTTAATATAAGGTTCCAGGGTTCAAAAATTTTAACTAGTTAAAAGTAACTAGCGAAAATAATTTTTTTCGGCTCTTAATTAAGCATATCTTATATTTCAGAGAGAAGTAAATTAATGTTGAAAATCAGCAAAATTAAATAAAAGGTTCCAGGGTTGGAAAATTTAAACTGTTTTTGATACATAAAAATAACCAGCCAGAATTATATTTTTCTATTTTAGTTAAGCATATTTTATGTTTCAGAGAGGAGTAAATTACTATTTAAAATCAGCCAAATCAAAAAGATGGTTCCAGGGTTGGAAAATTTTAACTATTTTTGATATATAAAAGTATTTAGCGAAAATTAAAATTTTTTCTTTTTTAATTAAACAAATATTATATAAAAAAATTAAATTATTATTGAAAGTTAAAAAAATCAAAAAGATGTTTGCAGGGTTGGAAAATTTAAACTATTTTTGTTATATTAAAAAGTAACTAGCGAAAATTTTTATATATTTTTTTTCTTTTGATTAAGCATATTTTATATTTCAGAAAGAAGTATGTTAATTAGTATTGAAAATCAGCAAAAGAAAAAATATGGTTGCAGGGTTGGAAAATTTTAAATATTTTGAGTTTATAAAAGTAGCTAGCCAAAATATTTTTTTTCACTTTAAATTAAACATATTTTAATGAAGTAATTTATTATAGAAAATCAACAAAATGACAAAGATGGTTTCAGGGCTGGGAAATTTTAGTACATAAATTTAATAAGCTAAAATCATTTTTTTTTTCTTCATTAACGAGCAACAAGAAAGCGTTTTTTTTTCATTTTTTATTTACGTTTTTCATTGCATAAATTTACCTTAATATAGAAAGGCCCTAAGTCATTATTTTTTTTTTAAATCGAGATTTTTGCATTTTTTGATGTTCTTCTATTGAAATATACAAGAAACTCGATTTAAAAAAACCGAGTTAAGGCCTTTCTATATTAAGGCAACGATATTTATATGTTTACAAACATACGTAAATGGTAAACGATTTTTCTGTTTAAATGCGTCAAAAATCACATCGCGCATTTTTAGAATAATACTGTAGTTTCTGCTTTTTATTCGACCTCGACCCACTGTGCATTTTCAAGATAGAAGAAGCCGTCTAATAGCGTAATCATGAAATCAGCATTATTATTACTAGCATGACAAGACACAACAACAACAAAAAAATAGAGTTTTTTTCTTTTTGCAGACAAACAAGAGGATGGCAAATGTGGAAAATATGAAAAAAGAAGAAAGGACAAAAAACAAAAGGCAGCATAAATGAAAAGCTTTAAATGACATTTATTCACGACAACTGAATCTTTTTTTATTTATTTCAGAACAAACTTGTGTCAAATTAAGTAAAAATTTCAGATATCGTATATATATACTATATTCATGTTATAAATTTATAAAAATTTCTGTTCGGATGCTTATTACTCCATTATGATAAGTGAAGATGATATACTTTTACTAACTATATCGAGCTATATGGACCGCGTTTTTTTTTTACGAAAATCGTCTATTTAAAATGGCAAATAATCGATTTTGGTAAAAAGAAATTAGGTTCGAAAATTAAGTCGCTGCAATTTTTTTTTGCGGTTATGGCATGATATTTGGCAGCATGTGAGCAATAAATTTTATTTAAATATTTACAAAGTATTTTGTTTCCTTAATATAGCAACCACCGAACTCATTAGTTTTGCAGCTTCTTTTTTGCCTAAAGCCCTATTGAAACCCCTTTTTTATGAACTACGTACAGCAATTATGCGATTCAACTTGACAAAATCTACAAAATGTCTACCAGACAACTGTTATCATCCTCGTTGTTTGTCGCTTGACATTTTCATTTAAAACATTTGTTCATGGCTGAATTATTGTTCATTCACTGCATTTCATTTCGGCTCTAAACACTACTTCTACTTTACCGTCTCATCTTGTAGATCAGCATCAGTCAGTCACAGGAAGAAACATTTCAACGTCTGAGAATTTAATTTATTATGCCATATTTATAACAAGTAAATTTGTATCTGTAGTTTATGAACACTCAAACAAATAATAAAAAAAGAGTGCAGCTTGATAGTTACTGGTATTTATTTCAAATTAAAGTCAGTGCTCATGGAAATATTTTAATTGCATAAATAAAATAATAAAATGTCATTTAAGAGTAATTGTGGACTTGTTATTTATTTTATTTGTTTTCATATTTTTTTTTCTTAAAGAAATATGGAAATAGTAAAAAGAACAGCTAAATTGGCTTTTAAAAAGAAGTTGGAAAATATAAAAAGAATTAAAAAAAAAAACAAACAAACAAACAGAAAAGCTTAACCTTCTTCAGTAAAGTAGTTTTTATTAATTTTTTTAGAATTAATTAAAAAAAAAAATTTACCACATGCAGCTATTTTAATTTAAAAAAAAAAACTATTCGAACGTAATTTAGTAATAAAAACATTTTTTTTTTTCAATTGAATGTATTCTCTTGTACATAAAAAAATTAAGTTGTATTTTTTTTTTACAAAGAAATTTTTCAACACAAAAATAGATACCACACGTTACAAAAATGTGTAATTATGTTAACAAAAGTTGAGAATAAACAAAGTGATATACATGACTACACATCTGTGAAGTTCTAAAAGTGGTTATGTAATAACGTGGCACATCTTTTCAAATTTTCTGCCTAAAATAAGTATTTTAACTATATTTTGATCCAAATTGATTGATAGTTTTGATTAGTTGACAATGAATTTTCATTAAGTTTAACAAATATTGATTGATATTACATCTTGTTTAATCTATATAATTCGCTTCTTGTTGATTGTAACATGCTTTTCTAAAAAAAATTACTTAAATACCCGATCAGATAATTTTGGCAAGTCTATTTTACAGATTTTGCAGGCTCTTAGACACTGTTGGCGAATACCAGCTAATGTAGAGGACTCGAAAAATGCTACATTTATATTTTTACAATGATATTTTGTACGTCCACAGTTTGTAATAAATATGCAGCTCATTTTCGCTTTCTTTCATACAACAATACATTTACAATGCATTTCATTGCTTTTTAAGATAATAAAATATTTATCATCACATTTTATTTAAATTGCTTGAATCTATAAATAACAAAAATTAAAAATTTTAAAAACCCCCGATATATCTAGAAAAGATGTGATGTCTTCTAAACGGCTGAACCGATTTTCTTTAAACATAGTTAAAAATCTTCTCGATCAAGTCACCTTTGAAACAAAGAAAACTAAATCGAAATCAGTGCAGCCGTTTGGGCTGGACACGGACAAACACACAGATACACAGATACACAGATACACAGATACACAGCCACACACTACAAACTTATAACACCGCTTTTTTGGTCGGGGCTTAAAAAAAGCTTCTGAAATAATTTTTCAATAAAATTTTCAAACAAACAGGAAACAGAGGGAAAATATTAAATAAATACGGCAGCACGATTTTACCGGAAACTTCATAATACTTATACTTGTCACAAGGTGAGTGTCAAGAAAAAATTAGAGAATGGAAGTACTTTCTATATTTTTTTATTATGCCCAAGACTGTGTTTACTGACAATCATATAATTTTGTTTAGCTAGATTTATAATTTGTCACACTGTGCGACGCTAAAGTATTTGCTATATGTTCTCGTGTTCACTCTGACAGAACAAAGTTTGCAGTAACGAAACTCTATCGTATTTTTTTTTCGAGTTCAGCAGCTGTAAAACTATATAGACTGACCATGAAATAATTTTGTTCCACTAAACAACCCAGAATTCGTTCCATTCTGCGACTCTAAAGCGTCTGTCTTGTGTTCTCTTCTTTACTCTTAATGACAGAGATTACATTTTTGGCACATCTTTTGTTTTGTTCACATACGAATATTGGCTGATTGTTTAGTGAACTAGTGGACTCAAATTTATCCAGCACTTTGCGAACAGTTCTCTCATTAGTACGATTTTGCGGACCGTAAAATGTGCGAAATGTGAACAAACATTTTGATGAAACAATTTTATCATTTGTATGTTAAGTTGTATGATTCATCCCTTCATGTGAAAACAGGTTAAATAAATAACAGCCAATTCAACAGACGCAGGCAGCTTCAACAATATCACCGCTATCAACTGTCAAGTTTCGGAACTGCCTTCTGAAAGACCCTTTTTAGGATTTCGTGCACCAAAAATGAAAAGGGCCCCCATAGTTTTCACCACAATCTCCATCTTTACTTCTGTCCATCTATCTACCCCCAGGGGAGTCAATGACTACGGGTGTGGCAATCCCGGGAGCCCCAGCTAAGGGTAATGTAGTTTTTTCTGCTGGCGGACCTTTGGCTCTTACCCGTAGAACTTATGTGTTACTACCCGATCTCTGGAATAACAGAGCAAAGGATGTGCACATATTTATAAAAGGAAAACAAATAATTAAAGATCGTTGTTGTCAGTTAGGTGCATGATCACCTAGAACTGCCCCTGAGTTCAAAAGATAGTAGTAGTGAAGCCTTTATGGTGGAACTGCGAGGTCTGACCAGAGGCTACTTCTGGTGCTACGGGTGCCGGTTGCCCGACAGCTGAGCTGCTCAGAGATAAAAGCATTGCGGCTATCAAAATCCTGTGTTCAAAAGGTTGAACGTCCTGGATACGACCCCAGGGCACTGGCACTTTGTGTCTGATCGTAATAGGCACAGGATTTTGGTGGCGTCAGCTTGCTTTCTTCTCGCGAGGGTGGTTCAGCTGTGCCGGCAATGGTTGAGGAATTCTCTTGGGGACCTCGCTATGGTGTATACACAACACCATGGCGTGGAAGCCTGAGAATTATCGTAGTGGCTGTGGTTGCTACCAAAAGATACGCTGGGAGAATAGTCTTGGCTTCCCAGTGCCAAATCAATGATAGTGATTGGTATGACGCGGTCAGCCAGACACTATTCTAGGTGCTGTTGCCAATCAACAGAAGCTGCTATGGACACGGACATAGCAGCAGAGTTTAGATAGCTCAATTACCTAAGCAAGGTAATTAAATATAGTACAGGGATAACTATATATAAGGTTTGCAACCTGTGGTCCCTCAAGGCGCATCTATGTATTGCATAGGTGTGAACTGTGAGGGTTCACGGGGGCGTTGGTCTGGCGTCCCCAAACTGGACTCGGTGCTTTGGCACCCGTGAGGTAGGCCATAAGGCAGGTACTCACGCAAAGCCATTGCACATCTGTCCGTCTATCTATCACAGGAACCGTAAGAACTACGGACCCTTTTCACAGAATATGTAAAACTTTAGCTGCTTAACCAACAAATATATGACAGCTAAAAACTAAAGGGTGTTCTAAAGCGAGCAACGAAACTAGTTGAAATCCTAATGTAATAAACATACAATTACATATGTATATATGGAAACTTGAAATTTTCAAAGTTGGTGTAGTTTTGAGCAGGCTACACCAACTAACAGTAAATTAAAAAAAAAATCAAAATTAAAGGGTCTTCTATCAGTTAATGTAATGTTGACTAATTAATTTTGATAACTTGCTGTATCTTGAAAACCGCAAAACTAAAAAAAACTAAAAAATCGCCAAAATTTAAAAAAAAACGCTGTAATGCAAAATATCACAAAAAATTAAATAAATCGCTCAAATGCAAAAAAAAAACACCAAAATTAAAACAGTCGTCAAAAAACTAAACCGAAAAAAAACTCCAAACGAAAAAAACGTTGAAACTAAAAAAATCGCTAAGAATTTGAGACAAGCTAAAAAAACTCCCAAAACCGAAAACAATCAACAAAACCAAAAAATTGCCAAAACTAAAAAAAATCGCTAAGACTTAAAAAAAACGCCAAAAGCCAAAAAAATTGGCGAAAAATCGAAAAAAAAGAGCTGAAACTAAAAAAGCAATGAAACATTTTTTTTAATGTCTACATCAGGTAAAATTAAAAAAAAACTCTGAAAAGAAAAATTGCCAAAATAAACGCTGCTATGCTTAATATCAACAAAAATAAAATAATATAGTATAATATATAATAAAATAAAAAAAAATCACAAAAAGTAAAACAGCCGTCAAAAACCCAAACAAAAAACGCCAAAACGAAAAAAAAGCAACTAAAACAATCGCTTAGTATTTAAAGCAACCGAAAAAATCTCCAAGAACCGAAAAAAAGTCGCCAAAACCTAAAAAAACTCCAAAAAAAAAAAATCGCTAAAACTTAAAAAATCGCCAAAAACCCGAAAAAACCTACAAAATGAAAAAAATCTCTAAAACTAAAAAAACGCCGAAATAATTTTTTTTAATGTCTACATCAAGTAAGACATTCGATTATGTGGGCTTAGGTACATATAGTATTACATATGTGTATTGTGCATACAGAACCCTGAAATGGCACTTTACTAAGTTTATTCTTTTTAGTCAAGTTTCCATAAAGTAATTCTATATATTATATTCCGTTAACATTTGCCCAAAATCTAGTACTTACGAGATTTTCCATACAAAACAAAATTTACTTCGTCACTAGACTTTGAAATATAATTAAAATCTAGTAAAACTTAGTGTTGCATTTATGCTATTTTCAATTGTACTAAAAAGTAAGACTCTGTACTTAAAAAGGTGTGTGAATTAGCTACATTGCAGTTGTTTATTCATAGTTTAGGAAAATATTCAGTTGATGGTTTTTGTTCTGGATAAGAAATCTTCATAAATATCCCAAAACTTGGTGTAAACATTATAGATTTAAAAAAAAAAATTCAATTGAAAATTACCAGATTTTATGTCTTGTTAAATAATTTTTCCTTGCTTGACTTTGTATTAATTTAGTTTCTTATAATGCTTCTTCAAATATTTATGTATGTTGAAGTTTGTTGTATTTTCTAAAGAAAATTAGCTTTTAATCAGGCGAATCTTTGTTATGTTAACATTTTTGAATTAAATGATCTGGATATGCTTAGCTTTCATTTACTCTGTTAAAAAAAAAAATTACCTTTAATTTTTAATTTCCTTTCCATCATAAGAAATTGTATACGACAGCAAAAAAAAAAAACTTTAGCAACAGCAACTGCTACGCTTCAAATGAACTTAATTTGTGTATTAAAAAAAGAAGAAAAACAATATATAAAAATTAAAAAAAAAGTCGCCCGAGGAGTAACATTGTATTTAAATAAGCACGCCAACAAAGTTAATTCATCTTTATATCATCTTCCTTTTCCTCTGGTTGGTTGTTGGTAGTTGCAACATTTCATTTAATTACTCTTACCAGTTTCAGTCTCATTGCCTGTGCTTTACTGCAAAATTGCTCATGAGAGACCTGTCTGTACTGATTGCCGATTTAAAAAAATTCATTCATTCATTCTCCCCTAAACTTAAAGACATTTGGAATGAATAAAAGAAAGAGAATTAGAGGGTTTTGTTTGTTTCTTAGACACTAATTCGTTTACGAAGAAAAACAAATTTAAAAAAAAAAATATTTTCACATGTTTAAAAATATCTGGCTAATTTCAATTGTTTTGTAAGATTTCTGAGAAAAACATTTATTTCTTATTCAATAAAAATAAGCAAGTACCTTTGCAAACCTGCCACAAGTTAAGGCAGGGACTTCAAACAAAATACATTAATAATTTCCAATTGTGTTCCATTCTACTCTACTGATTATTCTTTCAATTACAGTTCTTTGTGCTCTTTTATTCCTTGGCGGGTGTTTCTGTTTCTTTCCCAGAGCCTAATGTATATATGTATGCATGAATTTATGCCTTTAATTTAAAATTTTCATGTCATTTGCTTTAAAAATAAAAAATAAAAAGATGAAAACCAAGTTATACCTTGACGATTGCATTGGAATGAAAATTTACATTTAAAACAACTGCCTCGCAGCCGTCTTGCCACCATCTGACGACGGCAGTGCAGATAAAAACAAGGCTGATGTGGCATCGCTACTAGAGTTCGACCGATTAATCGGCTTCGGCTTCGGCCTTCGGCCAAAAATTGGTAATCGGCCAACATTCGGCCTACGGCAAAAATCGGCCGATTAGCCGAAGCCGAATATTTTTCATTCCAAGCTTGAAAAATAACATTATTTTTGGTCGTTGCTCGCCGACAGTTTCTACTGTGTTTAACGTTTTGAAAGGGTTACTTTGAAATACAACCCTGTTGCTTTCTATTTTCTTTTACTTGGACGTTCTTGTGAGTGATCATATGAAAAAGCAATCTAGAAATTGCAAAATAGTTTTATTTTTCTTGTTATGTATCCAATAAATATTACAGCTATTTCAGTGATCTCAAAAAGCAAACTTTTTTCTTAATTCATATAAAACAAGTATCATATTTAAAATTTAAAACATTCGGCTTCGGCTTCGGTTTTGGCCGAAGTTTAGGATTTTAGCCGAAGTTCGGCTTCGGCCAAAAAAAAACGCCTTCGGTCGATCTCTAATCGCTACAACGGTGTAATGACTGACCTATTTTATTCTCCTACAGCTTCAGTCTCCTCTCGTTTGCCTTTCTCCAACACTCAAACAAACATACACACACACACACACACACACACATTTATATAAAACGGAAAAAATTTATAAAATTACTACAAAAACAGCAAAATGTGGCACAAGAAGTGCAGGAAAAACAAACTGGAAATAATGTTAAAATGCTCGTGGATGACAGCAGCAGCTGTAGCAGCACTTGTTGTTTTTGCTTTCGTGTTACTGTGGTGGCAACTGTGTGAATGTAAAAGAATCGAAATGAAAAGCAAAAAATAAAAATAAAATAAAAACAAAACAGCTACAAAACTTTACACAAATTGTTGCACAAAGTATGCATTTAGAAATTTATGGTAGCTGCAGGTTTATATGTTTTTTTTTCTTTTTTTTCCTTTTTTTTTTTTTTTGCTTTCATTTCGAGCCATTTAAAATGAAATGAAATGATTACTTTAACGTGGCCTTGTCCTCAATGTAATACAAGGCATTTGGATTCATTTTGGGTTTCTTTCAGTATTGTTTTGCGAGAGTACTTGTGCAAATGTTATAGTTTTTGTTGTTGCAAATGAGCAAATTCATTTAATATTGCGATATTGCACTTTGCAAGTGAATGACTGAGTAAATCGATAAATGTAAATGACAACAACATGCTTGACAACAAGCAGAAACCACCAAAGACAGTTGAGGCAGCTGCAACATGTACATACGTACAGTGCATGGTTATATACAGGGTGGAACAAACACGATTTATGATTGTTTACAAACAGAAAATATTAATGCCATTTTTAGTTTCCCTTCCGTACACCAAACGTAAAAAGGGAGCGCACCTATTCTTTTTTCAACGATGTCCGTCTGTCTGTTTGTCGAGAACTGTAAGAGCTACGGACCTGAAATTTGCACAGAATATGTAAAACTTTGACCGCTAAAACAACAAATATATGACAAATAAGATTCTAAAGCAAAATTTAATTTTAGAAAAATTTAATAGGGCATTTACATCAGCACAAAATCTAGCATATTTTTATCAAAATCTTGATGGAAATCTATATCGTTTACACCAGCTTTTTTTGACATGTATCAAGATTTTTTTTATCCAAAACAAAACCCCTCAACTGATTTGTTTCAAAAACTACAACCAAACAACTGCATCGTAGGCAATTCACACACTTTTTTAAGCAGACCGTAGCTAATTCACTCACCTTTTGTTGTACAGGGTAGTAAATAAAAACATTCGATTTTTATAAGATTTCCTACAAATCTACTGAAAAAAATAGATTTATTTCGTTTTGTATGGGAAATCTGGAAAACAGCAGCTTGATTTACCTCGAAATCCCGAAAGTGCTAGATTTCGAGACAGTGTAAATGCATTATAAAAAGAAATCAAAAGCAAAGGGTATTCCACGAGTATCAATTAATGTAATTTTGACAACTTGCTGTATCTTGAGAACCGTAAGAGGCAAACTTGTGAAAAATTCTAAAACTACGATATATCAAAATTAGAAAAATCGCCGAAACGAAAAATCGCCATAAATAAAAAGTTTTTAATACTAAAAATCGCCAAAAAAAAGAAAAAACATCAAAAACTAAAAAACGCTAAAACTAAAAAAGTATCAAAAACGAAAAAAGCACCAAAACTAAGAAAAAGCGCCAAAGATGAAAGATCGTCTAAACGAAAAAAAAAAATCGCGAAAGCTAAAAAACGCCAAAAACCGAAAAAATCTCAAAAACTAAATAAGCACCAATACTAAGGAAAGCGCCAGAATTGAAAAAAATCGGCGAAACAAAAAAATCGGTAAACCTAAAAAACGCTAGTACTAAAAAAAATCTCAAAAACGAAAGAAGCACTAAAACTAAGAAAAAGCGCCAAAGCTAAAAATCGCCAAAACTGAAAAAAATCGCCAAAGCTAAAAACGCCCAAAACCGAAGAAATCGTAAAAACACCAATACTAAGGGAAGCGCCAGAATTAAAAAAACACTAAAACGAAAAATATCGCTAAAGCTAAGAAAACGCCAAATCTAAGAAACGCTAAAGCTAAAAAATCTGAAAAACAAACGAAGCACCAAAACTAAGAAAAAGCGCCAAATTTAATAAATCGCCTGAATGAAAAAAAATCGCCAAAGCTAAAAAAACGTCAAAAACCGAAAAATTACCAAAAATTAAAAAGCACCATAACTAGGAAAAAAGGCCAGAACTAAAAAATCACAAAAACGAAAAATATCGCCAAAGCTTAAAAACACCAAAACAAAGAAAAGCCAAAACTAAACAAATCTGAAAAACGAAAGAAGTAACAAAACTAAGAAAAAGCACCAAAGTAAAAAACCGCCATAACATAAAAAAATCGCCAAAGGTATAAAAAAAATTCCAAAAACTGAAAAAATATCAAAAAAAAGCACCAAAACTAGGAAAAAGCGCCAGAATTAAAAAAATCACAGAACCAAAAGAAAACGCCAAGGCTAAAAAAACGCCAAAATTAAAAAACCGTAAGACTAAAAATTCTCAAAAACAAAAGAAGCACCAAAACTAAAGAAAAAGCTCAAATACTAAAAAATCATTAAAGCTATAAAAAAACTCCAAAAACCAAAAACGAATACCAAAAATGAAAAAGCACTGAAACTAAAAAAAACGTCAGAATTAAAAAAATCGTTGAAATGAAAAAAGTGGGTAAATTTTAAAAACGCTAAAACTAAAGAACGCATAAAATTAAAAAATTTTAAAATCCAAAAAAAAGCACCAAAACTAAGAAAAAGCGCCAAAACTGAAAATAGCCAAAGCAAAAAAAAATCCCCAAATCTAAAAAAAAAGACCCTTGAAACCGAAAAATCCCAAAAACGAAAAAAGCACCAGAACTAGAGAAAAGCGCCAGAATTAAAAAAAATCACTAAAGCTATAATAACCCGAAAAACCGAAAAATATCACAAACGGAAAAATCAACAAAACTAGGAAAAAGCGCCAGAATTAAAAAATTAATAAAACGAAAAATATCGTCAAGGCTAAAAAAACGCCAAAATTACGCTAAAACTAAAAAAAATCTCAATAACGAAAAAGCACCAAAAATAAAGAAAAAGCGCCAAAATCAGGAAAAAGCTCCAAAACTAAAAATTCCCCAAAACGAATAAAATAGCCAAAGCCAAAAAAACCCCAAGAGCCGAAAAAATCACAAAAACAAAAAGAAAAGCGCCAAAACTAAGAAAACGCTCCTGAACTTAGAAAAAACTCCAAAACTAAACAATCGTTTAGAACCGAAAACTCAGATTTTTTTTTTAAGATAAGGTAAGTTTTTCGATTATATAGGCTTAAAAGTCGTATAGTATTACATTTGTAGTGTTCGTACGGAATACTTACTGTGCGAGTCAAAGACGCACTTTAGTGATTTACGGCCCTTTTCACAATGCACAATGAAAATTCAACAGGGACTTTAACGGCAAGTTTTGTATAAAGAACTTGCAGTTAAACTTCACTTAACTCTTAATTCTATATTGTGAAAAGGGTCCTCAATTAACTGCCCCTTTAGACAAGACAAGTAAAAATTCTGGCTTATCTATTTATATTGAAAACAAAAATACATTTTGTACAATTTTTTTTGGAGAAATATTACAATTAAGTGCAGCATTTATTATTCTAAATTCATATTTTACTTATTAAAAAATATTAAATTTCTTTGTTACAGTTTCCAAGGAGCACCAATTCTTAACTGGGACCTTGCCTGATCAAAAATACTTAAAATTCAACACACCCTGTTCTTTTTTAATTAGTAATGTTGGCTTTCTGTCATGTATTTCATTTATATTGAAACAATAACTACTTGCTCCTCTCACGTTTTTTTTTTTTTTTGCTGATAATGCCTTTATGACAATGAAAGAAGCATTTGCCTAAGCAGCCTTGAAATGACCACATTTAAAATGCATAGTATTCATAGTTGGCCTTTTTATGTGGTTTAGTGCAGCAGCCCTTTATATTTAATAGGAATTACATGGCTTTTGCAATGGAACATGATGATGGCATATTAAGGTCATTCATGTGCTATATTAGTTTTTAATGGAAAATTAAAAATGCCAGCCAGCCACATGGTAATTTTCTCAAGTTTTCATCATCGTCATGGCAAGTGTGACATAATTAAACTTGACTTACTAATCAAAATGCACAGCATGCTGTACTATTGCGCTCAATATACATATGTACATATATTCGTTTTGCGGTTGTGTTCATCTTCATTAAGCTATTTGTTTAATCATGCTTTCTAAATATGAATGTTTAAAGGATGTCAAGAAGGATATACATACATACATATGTAAGTGATTTAATAACAAGGACGTTTTAATATATTTGCATGGTATATAAACATGGATCGTGGCATCATAATGTTTGAAATTAATTCAATCAAAAAGTAGATTTTTTTCCAAAAGAAAATTTTCGGTCCCACTTTGTTTGTCCATAATTTTGATTCTATGGAAGATATCGGTAGAACGATTTTCATTAAAACTAAGCAAATATTTTTTTTCTATGTTGAGTCCTTTTGACCGTTTCCAACATTTAGTAAATACATAAACTGCAAATATTTAAGTTCCTTTATTCTAACATTATATAAAATATATTTTCTTAAGTTTGGTGAAAAGGGCAAAACATAATTAATATCCTTTTATTTCATAAAAAAAATCTATGCTTTCTTTAATGTGTTTTTATACAAAATTTTTTAAATAAAATTTATCTTTTGCTAGTTTAACCTAAAGTTTTTTGTATTATACTTGAGTAATAGCTATGCAAATGTTTTTTATTATTTTTCATATATTTTTTAATAAAAACCAAATAGTGGAAAGTTGTGTTACTCGACAAAAAAAAAAAGATTGCAATACCCCTCATTAATCATTTAAATTGACAAAAAATTATATATTTATATCCACCAGGGTTTTGTTAACAAAGTTGTAAGAAAAATCAAAATAAATTTAAAATTAAGTGCAAATATTTATTGTGACTAATAGTACGTTTCCTCTATGAGCAAAACAAGTTGTTTTTCTCAGAACACTTCGAAGTGTTTCCATTATGCTTTTGCGTGTTTTGGTTGTACGAATTGTCAAAATCATATTCATGTCATTATCAAGGCCACAAACCTAATTATTTAGATTACTAAATTTTTCACTCATTTACATATAAACAACACATAAATAGAACTGAAGTGGTTTGTGCAATTGCTTAAAAACTTGAATATTATATATTAGTACCATCTTTTATCAGCATATTGCACCTTTTTTTCGAAGTTTCAGCCAGCAACGAAATGTTGCACTGACAAATTTAGTGATGTTTTGGAGGAAAACCACTTATTTGAGGTGTTTTGCAGATATGAAAAATATATGGGAAAACATGTAGTAAAACATTGGTTTTGAGCAAAACAGGTTTTCTGCTCCAAAACACGATAAAGGTTTTGTTACTAGAGCGATTCTGCGAAAACGACCCCACATAAAAAAATTATTTACTTTTTGTTTAGAAAAAAAAAAATCATTAAACCGATTTCTATAGCAAAATAACAATTATGGGTAAATTAAAAACTTAAATACATATTTATATTTATGAATTTTTAAACGCTTTGACTTTTTTTATGTTTTGTCTTATTTTACTTTTCTTTTTATTCCACTTCGTTAATAAACCCCTTTATCTCTAAAACGAGCTTTGCACTAACGAATTTTTGACTTTAAGGATCATGTAATATGAGTTTTGTGCATCAATTCAACAACTTAAATCTTTGGTCACACCCGTCACAGCACAAATAAATAAATAAGTTAAACAAAATTGTTTTTGAGCACCTTCTAACAATATCGATCAAAGTAAAAGCAATTAATAATGTAACAAAATTGTGTAAGCCTCCACTTGAATATTTAAATATGTAATTATGGGAAATATTTAGTCACACCCGTCACAACAACACTAAAGTGTTATTTTATGGGAATAGATAAAATTTATCGAGAAAGAAAACAAAAGAGCAGACAACGGAAAAACAACAAAAAAAGTAAACACAATGATCGAAAAAGAAAACATAAGACGGACAAAACTAATGGCGCTTAAATTGTAAGCGTTATGAACACATCTAAAATTGATAGTTTTAAAAATTTAATTTTTTTAAATTTAAAAAGGCAGTCAGTAAAGTTAAATGTAGCCTTCCTAGTAGTCCATACAAAATAACTGCTGTTGTTAAGCAACTCTCGGAATCTCTGGTGCTTCGAATTACCACAAGAAACAAAATTCCGGCAGATATCATTGAAGTTTTCTTGGTGGTTTCACTCTTAGTCACACCCGTCACATAGTCGTAGGAGTTGTTTTAAAGTATCACAAATATTGTTGTGTGCATTCTATACAAGAATTTACAGCGTATGTCCTGAAAATAATAGTGCTGTAAAAGCTGACATATGTCAGGTCACACCCGTGCCAGTCTTGTGATGGCCATTTTAAGCAGAAATCATATGCTTTCAGTATCACTTCTATTATTTAATTAATTTAAGATGCTCGTCCTTGGTAACCACAAACTTTTTTAATTTTTAAATTTTATATTTTCGAATTATAACAAAAAAAAATCATTTTGATGTTCATAGCAGTCACAGTGGAATTATCCAAATTTATCTTTAAGTTAACTAGAGGGTTTTTGTTACAATTCTGACATAAAGGATACCACACATTTAAAGACTAATATAATAAGTAATATTATCCTTATATTTCAAATGAAACCATTTGAAATTCTTTTCCAAAAATAGATTTTCTACTAAATACAAGGAACCTTGAATCTGTTAAAAATCTCAATATTCCATCATATATATACAAAGCAAACATAAATTCCACCTTAAATGTATACTAATTAAAACCAAAGCAAATTCTTAATAAAAAAATAAACAAAATCAAATTTCACAGAAATATTTACTTTACAACTGAACACAGTAAGTAAGAAATATAAATATTCTTGGAAATATATAATGGAAGAAAATGAATTAAAAAAGATTTTCTTAATTCAATTAAAGTTACTCACATTCCGTTTTAGGGTCTTAAAGTTTAATTAGTTATATTTGGCTAAAATTCCTTAAAATTTGCTGCTTACCTGCAAAGACACAAAAGAAGAGATAAAAAGAAAATATTATTTCAAATTACCATATAATCATATCAAGAGAATACAAAAACCAAAAACCAAATATTTCAACTACATTTTTACTTGTACTTTAATCTCATTTAGTTGATTTTGGACACGAAATTTTTAGAAACTAAGCTCTACACACACACACACACACACACACAGATAAAACTGCAATAAGTGTAACTGTAAGTAGATAAGTACGAGTATGTGTGTATGTGTAAGACTTGCTGGCATCCTGTTAGAAAATTGTGTTAAATCCTTTTTAGCAATTTTTTTCTTATGCTTAGTTTTCCGGATAATCTTAAGAGAGAGAGAGAGAGAGAGAGAAAGTAAATTTAAACAAGTGCATGAATATACACGTGTATGCTAAGTTGTGAATAATCTGACACATGTCAACTCAAAAAATGCCAAGAAAAAAAAAGCTTAAGCCAACTTTGCAAAATTGTGATAAGAGATCATTTCTTCAAACACAAACAAAGAAATGCAAAATTTATTTTATTGGTCAGTAAGGAACAGCAAAGGAGTTAAAAAAATATAAAATGGTTTCAATTTTAAAGAGATGAAATGAAAATTTAATCCTCTTTAGGGTTCCGTGAACTTTATTTTCGCTACGAGGTCCTTTTGTTTGTCTGTCTGTCACGGGCTATTTTCTCGATTACCTCGAGCTACGGAGGTGAAATTTTCACAGAATATGACAGTTAAAAATTACAAGGTTTTTTTTAAAGGGAGCAACGAACATGTTGGAATTCTAATATAATTTACAGACACTTGAAATTTTCAAACTATTAAAGTATTTTTGTGCAGACTGCACCAATTAACACTACGTTTAAAAAATCAGAATTAAAGGGTATTCTATCAGCTAATGTAATTTTGACAACTTCATGTATCTTGGAAATGGAAATCTTAAAAAGCAAAGTCAAAAACGCTCAAAATTAAGAAATCATATACTCAAAACAAAAAAAAGAGCCAAAACGTAAAAAAATCGCTAAAACGAAAAAATTGCCAAAAAACCGAAAAAATCTTCAAAACAAAAAAAGCGCGAGACCTAAACTAAAACCTTAGGAACCGTAGGGACATCACGAGGCAGTAATGACGGTGGGCAAACATGCTAGTAGGATAGGTCTGTCCTATAATGAGTTATGCCGAAGTTGTCGAGAAGAAAGCAAGGAAGAAGCAATTTTACACTTTCTTTGTCAATGTCCAGTTGTTTAGACAGTCATGTACTAGACGATCTTTTTAAATTATCTGAGATTGGGTTGAGTGCCCTTATCAGATATCTCAACATGACGGGTTGGATCTAGTAACGATCACCGTATCAGAATACTTAGATACGGTTCTACATAGGTTGACATAGATGAGTGTAGTGGTCCTTTCAAAAAGGAATCATCTAAATTCTACTTGAATCCCTACGCGTAGTAGGTAAGCCAAAAACCAAAAAAATTGCCAAAACAAAAGTAAACGCCAAAAGTAAAATAAACACCAAAACCGAAAAAAAATACACAAAAACCAAATAAAGATACAAAAAGCTAAAAAAAAAGCGCCAAAAGGAAAAATCGTTCGAACGAAAAAAAAATCACCAAAACACCAGTACCAAAAAAATCGCTAAAACTAATATTAATCGCCGAAAAATCGGCAAAACATAAAAAAAGCCAAAATAAAAAACGCCAAAGCTAAAAAACGCCGAAAACCGAAAAAAATCTCAAAAACGATATAAAGATCCAAAATTAGGAAAAAGCGCCAAAATAAAAAAATCACTAGAACGAACAAATTTTTCGAAAAGCGCAAAAAGTTGCCAAAACAAAAAACGAGTCCAAAAAAAATATTAAAAAAACGCCAAAATTAAAAAAAAACGAAAAAAGTCCCAAGAACGAAATAAAGATCCAAAACTAAGAAAAAGCGCCAAAATTAAAATATCGCTAGAAGGAAAAAAATTTTTAGAACCGAAAAATATTGCACAGGCAAAAAAAATCTCCAGAACTAAAAAAATAGCTTAATCTAATATTAATCGCCAAACCGAAAAAATCACCCGAAACAAAAAAAAAATGCCATAACTAAAAAAGCCGAAAAGAAATCCCAAGAACGAAAAGAAAGCACAAAAATTAAAAAATCGCTGGAACGAAAAAAGTCGCAAAAAAAGTAAAAAATCGCTAAAACCAAAAACAATGACAAAACTAAAAAAAAGTCAAAACTATGAAAATGCCAAAGCTAAGAAACGTCAAAAAAACAAAAAAAAATCCAAAACTATGGAAAAGAGCCAAAATTGAAAAATCGGTAGAACGAAAACAAAATTGGAAAACCGAAAAAAATAACCAAAACCAAAAAAAAAGCGCCAGAACTAAAAATAGCGCTAAACCCAATATTAATCGCCAAGAACTAAAAAAATCACCAGAACAAAAAAAAAACATCAAAAAAAAAACGCCAAAAAACCGAAAAATTTAAAAAAAACGCCAAAACTAAGAAAAGCGCTAAAATTAAATAAAATCGTTAAAAACCAAAATACGTTTACCGGGTACTTAAAATTATTTAAAAAATGTCTACATCACGTAGAATATTCGATTATATGGGCTAAATTTCGAAGAAAAAAACTACATAGCGCTCCTTTATTGCAACACAGTCATATCTCAAAAAATTAATTTTTGGAGTTAATAATGCAGAAAAATTCGTTATATCATATTTAATCTTGTGTAAAAATGTCATACAATTGGCGTTTACACTCACGTCTTGAGAAAAGAAAATATTTTTATGTTTTCACTGAAGTTTGTGTAAATTGAAAACTTCTGTGGAGTTTTTACTTTCTCTTCTGTTACGAATTAGCTGACGTTTATAGAAATCTAATACAAGTCGTTAGTTTTTCTATTTCGTTCTGTTCTGTATCGGATCAGCCTGCAATATTTCTGAAAAATTAAAATCATTGAAAAACAATAAAATATTCAGGCTTATCATAAATAAATTTTCACATGGAAATTTCCGAACGTGTGAACAATTGGTATCAAAAAACTTCGTATTATTGCGAAATATTTTTACAATTTATGAAGAAAATTATTCACAAAGATTTGTCTATTTGAAAAAGTGGATATATGTAAGTTTTTAATTTCATGGGAATTGATGATACGAACCTAAAATCCATGTGAACAAAAAATTTCATTCGGAAATTTCCACATGTGGAATTCATGATAAGGCTGATTATTTTATTCAAAAGGCCTACGAAGAGAAATTGCAAAAGAAACATTCTGAAAAGGAAAGCTTGAATTAAAGCATGACCCCAATTAGCAATATTTTAGTTTTCACTGGACCACAAAAAATAAAAGAGCACACGCCTACGATATTTTAAAACCACAATATGTTAAGATGTATTGTTTCCACCAACCCTCCATTTGGAATCATATTTACCGTGCTTTATGATGGCAGCTACTTGTATGTATGTATGAGTTTGTTTGTTTATGCGTAAAACCAACAAACAAAATAAGGAAAACTCAACTTAAAATATTCATACAGGTTTCCTTTTTGTCCGCCCTTTTATTCTGCAATTCAAAAAGGGCTATTGTACAGCATTTAGTGGAAAACACGAGCTTACTTTTCATTTCTAAGTTAGTGGTAAATAGGTGATGTTTGTTTACGTGTGCGCCAGTTTATTTGATGGATTGAAGTTGTACATGCATGTGTGGGGATGTGTAAGGAAGTGTATTGAAAAAAAAATACTAAAAGAAAGGCATGTTATTATGATAAGCATATAAAAATAGGAAGATCATTTCAAAGAAATGTAAATCCTGCAAGGAACTTCCAATGAAAATGTGTAAATGTGAGAACTCCCACATCTGTTTATTTATTATTATTATTTTTTTTTTTTTCTTTTAATGGAAAAAGCAAATGTTTACTCTTTTAGCAACAAAGTATTTCATGTATAATGACTACTAACAAAAATCTGTTCATGCTTGAATTTGTATTTGAAAGCATGTGTAAGAACTATGATGGATAGCCAAGATTTTCAAGGGAATTTAAATTTTATTTATAGCCTTTTAAGCACTGACAGGAAATGGACATTTAGAGAATTTGAGGAAATCTCCATTTTGAAGAAGCATTTCTTTCTGATTCTCTTAGGGCCAATTTCACCAAATCTATTTAAATATCAATTCATACTTAAATGTCGATTTTCATTAATTTTTTAATGGAAAAATTACTTTTTAAATATAAATTGATATTTAAGGAAGTTGGTGAAATTGGCCCCTAAAGTTTGATAATAATAACTTAAATAAAAGTAAAAACTTGATTTCTGAAAAATTGCTTAAAATACTTTTAAAACTCGCAATTTAGGTTTTAAAGTCTTATCCCCATATTCATAAAATTTAAAATGAGTTTTATGTGTATTTTATAATTTTTTATAAAAAAAATTGTTTAAAATGTATTTCAAGCACATTTTATTTTTTTGGTGAATTATGAATAATTGCAAATTACAAATAGTTATAAGTTTTGAAGAAATAAAATGTATTTAAAACAATTCCTTAAAAATATATAATGTGAAGAGCTACTCAGGCTATCGACTGCATTTTCTAGTTTATGACACTGTTTTTAGCATTTCTTGACAGCGAATGACATTAAGTATCGTCTTAAGTACTCTTTGAGTATTACAAGTATAAATGCGTACAGCTTAGAATTAAAAACAAAAACAACTAGTATATGTTTATACATACTTTTTAAATTATACATCACAAATGACAACAACTTAAATTTATAGACTGCATGAGCTACAATCATACTCATAGATATAAAAATACTTTGACTATTAATCGGCTACATATACGTATATACAGAACTATTTTAGTTACACACACAAAAAGCATAATTTTAAACAGCGAAAACATATTTTCCATTCCATTGAACATACATAAATGTATGTACACCATGGCAAAGTATGAATAAATATCCCGAGTATCAGGCGCATATATTTTTGTCCGACTAAATTATCATACTATGAGTATAATCATACTCCAACTACAAGTATGAGAGAGATTCAATACGCTGGATACACATGTGCTATTTCATTTATAGTTCTAGCGTATTTTAGTTTGGTAGAACAGATCTTATATGTATATTGGTATCGGCTGTAGCCATTGTTGTTTCAGAGAAAATATGTGAGCGTATAAGCTGTTAGTGCTACAATTATGATTACATGCACTATTTACTTGAGTATATTTTTTTGAGTACTCATTGTAATTCTCTATTTCTTGATGATGGTCTCTGTTGTTTTAAAATTGCATAACAGGCGCATTCATATTAAGTGGTCTCAACTGCTCATACAAATATTTACGCTGCTTGTTATTTGAATATCCCTTAAATTCCAACACACATTTTTCAGCAAATTTTTTCACATCAAAAGTGTAAATTTTTTATAAATAAATTTATCAATAAATAAATGTGTTGTACTTGTTGTAAATATACTTTGCTGGTGTTGAATTTTTTCTATCAACTTAACATATTTATGGGAATCGAAAGTATTTTATTTTTTTCAAAATTCAATTTGTTATAAAAATTTCAAAGCGAAGGTCACATTTGTGTTATTTTTTTTTTCTTAAAAATTTAAATTGTTGGTGAAATATTTTAAAAGTAATGGCAAACCAAAATGGTCAATTAGTGTTACAAACCCTTGAAAATTTAGAGGAACCATCTACAGTCACGAATATTTCAAAATTGATTGCTAAATCGCTGGGGGTAAGTTAAGCTGAAATTTTTAATGAAAATTTTCATTTAAGTGCAATCATGTTCTTTTCTTTTCGCAGACTAGAGTAAATGAGGTTAAGGACATTGTTAAGGAAACCTTGGATGGCGGTGTACAGTATGGATATGTTCAGCATTCAAATAGAAAATATTTTGCAGCCCCTTTAGATCTAGAGGAAATAGGGGATGAATTGGTGTCAAGTGAAGAGGATGGTGAAAGCGTTACGCAAGAAGCTGCCACAAAAAGAAATAAGAAAACTAGTCATGCCCGTAGCGATGGACGGCATGCTGGATCTCGCAGTCGCAGTCGAAGACTTGGCACCAGACGTACCTCAAAAAGTAGCCGCAGGCGTACCCAAAGTTAAATTGATGCAATTGTTTAATGTGGGTAAAAATTGTTGTATACAAATTGATGTTTTCGTAAATGTTTTATATATTAAAAAAAAATTATTTAAAATTTATGTAATTTTTGAAATAAAAATGTAGTGTGCTTATAATTAATATTTTTCAAATAATTATTGTGGTTTTTTAACATCTTGTCAATCGTTTGCTGCTAGCGGTCTCTATTAACCATGAACCAGGGGGTTGTGTAATTCGTTTCGAAAAGAAAGCATTACAATTCGAAAACGTTTCCGTTCGATTCGGATTACATAACCCTCCTGGTAGGGGCATCATATCGGACATCGCAAATGGCTAATGGAGACCGCTCATTTCCATGTTTCGTCCATGCTCTGACATGGATGTCCAAACATATGTCGTGAGTAACAATGTTCGCCATGATATTCGCCATCAGCAAGCATTTGCAATAAAATAAAAGAGCCAGGGGTTATACTCTGTGTTTCGAAACGAAAGAAAATTCTTTCTTATTTGTATGTTATTAACATTACAATTCGAAAGCTTTTGAATTGGTGAATATTCCATCTCTATTGTGCTACTGCATAATACTTTAATATGCCATAACATGGACATCGCAATTATTCACCACAACTAAAAAGTTTATGAATTTTTCACAATTACTCTGCCGGCGTCATGCCCATGTCATGCTGAAGTCTATGGCTCGTGAAGACGTAGGGTAATGCCGTTTGACAGTCTATGAATACGGATTTTCATAACGGCAAGACTATTGTAAATTAGTGATGGTAAATTTGAGCTTTCATGATTTAAATTAATTCTGCCAAAAAACTACCTCAAGGCAAAGATCGGTCAGAACATTTTCGAAAGAAAAAAATAATTTGACCAAAATGGAAGTAGAGTATTTCAATAAAAAAATTTGAAAAGCAGTTGGTTAAGCAGAAGTAAGTGAAAGATTAAATTAAATTTTAGTGGGCGTGACTGCACCAATTTTGTTAAATGCAAGATTAAGAAGAACCACGTGAAATATAATAATAATAAATTTTAAAGGGCATAGCTCCGCCCAATTAATCTTTGAAATTATGTATCTAAGAACAAGAACTAGAAGCTTTCTGTTAGGTTTCATAGCAGTCAAATAAGTAGAATACCATCAAATCAAAAAAAAATTTGTGGACGTATACCTTTTTTAGAATGAAACTAAATGGAAGCTATAACCTCTCAGACAAAAACAGAATTTTTACAATCAGTCTAAAATGTACCGACTTATGAAGTATTAATGAGAAACAATAAATAATATACAGACGAAATGATAATCTCCTCCTTTTTTTGAAGTCACTAAAAAAACAGAAGAGATGTGTCATAGGACACCCGGTTATAGCTATGCTGCTTAGCTATATAAAACAAACAAACAAACAAACAAACAAATTGTGAACAAAATTAAAAAGTAGTATACTGACACAATAAGAACGCGCAATTTAAGGGGATCACAATTTAAGGGGAAGGGAACACATATCACGTGAACTTTTATTCCCGATAAGGGTGATTTATCATGATGTCAAATTCCCCGCAAATATTACGAAACGTTTACATTTATTTCCCATTATTTTCTTTTCTACCGGCGCACGATTAAATTAATGTATTGTTTGAGGCCGGCGGCGGCTGTTAGCCGGCTTGCAGCCAATCGGCTGTGTTTCCTGGCTTGTGCTCATGTGCACAAATAATACAAACACAAATTGAGCAATCGTTCTGATTGGTTTTGTTAAGTTTTTGTTTCACTCACTTCAAAGAACGAAACAAAACAAAATCAAATTTTTTTTTCGTTTATTTTCGTACTCTGCTTTCAAGTACAAAGAAATCAAAACAAAAATAAATTTATAACTGTAATAGTATCGATTATTTTTGTTATGAAAATCACGTCTTAAATCGTATATCGCGCCATAAATAGCATAGCTATAAAAAAAGTTGACATAAAAACGGTATAAATTTAACCATGAGTGATAATATTCGGAATACTTCTTCTTCATTAACAAGAATCGCAAAGAAACTGATGTTTTTTTTCAATCAGAGCTGGACACGATCCAATCATCAGTTGTCAAATCAAAAAATTAAAATTTTTTGATTTTTGTCAATCATGGCCGACATTGCTTACGTGTAGCAGAAAGAACCCGACTAAACTCACACAATTAAGTGATTGATGAGTTTATTTGATCGTCTCCAGGTGACCTTACATTTAAAATATTATCAGGGCTTTTTAACTGCTTAAAATTTTAATTAAAAACTGGGAAAAAGTTTCTAGAAATTTTAAAGTTTCATACATTTATGAAAGTCACTGTAAAGAGAAATCAAGCAGTCAAGTAAAAAAAAGTGATGGGACACCAGCATAAAGAAGTTTTAAACTGCGCAAAAAAAAGTTTGCCTTAATTCGTTCATTTGTAAATCTGTGGTAGTGGGAACCGTCAAATATTTACCAATAAAACTTATACTTATTTTATTTTCTAATGTTTGAGTTTTTCAAACCACAGTGTTGTATGCCTGTCTGTCCGTCTATTTTTCTGTACTTAACATTTTATTTTAGATTTTACGACCAATGCTTAAGAATTCATGTTAGCATTATTGTTTTATTGCACTCCAACAAAGCAAAGAAGAAAATGAATCTTTTCTCAACATAAATTTCTCTATGTTGTGGTTGATATAAATTTTCTTAATATTATTTTTTTCCCATTTCTGCTCGGAGTTGAAATAGGAATTAAGTAAATATTCGTGTCTTAACATTGACACGATTTCTTTTTTTTCTACAAAATTTTCATTGTCACTTGAAGACATTTTTGCCTTCCCACTGACTGTTGTGATTTAATCGTATAGAAACATTGAATTCTTTTTATGGATCATTCTTCATGTCATTTTCATTTCAATTGTTTTTTATTTTTATTTCCTTCTAAGGAATTTCTCTTTATTTCTTTTGTGTGGATTATTTCTTGAAGTGTAAAAGATTTGTTTATTTACAGGACAATGGGTCATTAAATTTTGAAATATTCCTCCACGTTGTATTACTACAGTGTTACAATGGTGCAGCCATAAACATTTATTGATTTAAATACTTATACGACTTGGTTTTAGTTTGTGACCACATTTTGTCTTAAATAAAGTTTTAAGTTGCAGGACGTGCCTCAAATCCAAAAATTCTAAATGTTGATTCATGTCGCAAAAAATAAAAATAAAACTAAAATGTATTGTACGTTGATTACATTAAGGAAAAGTTTTGGGAAATTTCTTCTAAAATAGTAAAAAATTATATATTTCAACAAATTGATCGAATAGTTAGAAGTTCTTATAATTTTATAAATGTAAAAGTGTGAATGTTTTTAATTCATGCAAAAAGGAGCTAAATGAAGGATGCTTTACACAGATGTTGAATATTTATGCCAAAACTTATAATATAGTAGGTTAACAATTTGAATTGTCATACAGAGTTTGAGGTGATGCACCCTTGAAGAGACAAATTTTTTTTTAAGGAAATGTATGTGACCAAAACTTGAGGAGATATTAGAATTCTACTCAAGCAAATTGAACCGAAACTTAAAATAAATTTTGTTGAATTTAATGGCGTAGCTCGTATTTTTTATATTTTTTTTTAAAGAAGTAATGCTCAGGTAATAAATACTTTCTTTAGGAAAGGGATAGTGATAGAAAAGTCAGTTGGTGAAGGAAGAGATGTAGGAAAAATTCAGTCTTTTACAAGTCTGCTTTTTAAAAAGTATAAAAGTAAAGTAGAACCACTTAAAATAAAATATTAAATTTTAATGGGCGTGACTTCACTAATTTTTTTAATGGAGGATTCTGTATATTTTAGAGCTCAAGATGTGTGGTAAAATTTGTGAAATTAGGTTAAGTAGAACCACATGAAATATTTTAGTCAATTTTAATGTGCGTAACCCCGCCCATTTTTTCAACTTTCAAATTATGTAATTGCAAGTACCAAGAGTGTTTGATAGGTTTCGCAGCAATCAAATAAGTAGACTATCATAAAATTAAATAATAATATAAATTGTGGGCGTGTCCCCCCCCCACCACTTTTTATACATTAGGACCAATGGCAAGCTATGCCTACTCAGCAAAAAAAAAAAAGAATTTATGCAATCGTTCTAAAATGTACCGAGTTATAAAGTAACACTGCCACAAAAAAAAAAAATATAGATGAATTGATAGCCTGCTCCTTTTTAGGTTTTCGTACACCAAAGGTGAAAAGAAACCCTATTGTTTTCGCTACGCTGTCCGTCTGTCCGTCACAGAGTATTTTCTCGAGAACCGTAAGAGCTGCGGACCTGGAATTTGGACAGAGTGTGTAGACCCTTGGCCGCTACAACAACAAATACATGAGAGTTGGAAATTAAAGGGTGTGCCAAACGAGCAACGAAAAATTTTTAAATCCCCTGTAATATGTAATATACATACAATTGTATGTATGTATATGCACTTGAAATTTGTAAAGTTAGTGAATTTTTATACAGACTACAACAATTAACACTAAAATTTAAAAAATTTTAATTAAAGGGTGTACCATCAGTTAATGTAATTTTGACTATGTAATTTTGATAACGTGCTGTATCTTGGAAACCGTAAGAGCAAACTTCTTGAAAATTTCAAAAACGGTAAAACAAAAAAATCTCAAAATTATAAAATCGCCAAACCGAAAAAAATCGCCAAAAACAAAAAAAAATCGCCAAACCGAAAAAAATCGCCAAAAACAAAAAAAAATCGCCAAAACGAAAAACACACCAAATTAAAAAAATTTCTAAATCGAAAATAAATCGCGAAAAACCGGAAAAATCGCCAAAATGAAAAAATTGTCAAAATGAAAAATTGCCAAATGAAAAAAATCGCCAAAATTAAAAAAATCGCCAAAATGAAAAAAAATCGCCAAAATTAAAAAAATCGCCAAAGTAAGAAAAATCGCCAATATTAAAAAAAAAATCGCCAAAATGAAAAAAATCGCCATAAGGAGAAAAAAGCGAAAAATAAACAAAAAAAATTATTTCAGCTGAAAAAACGTAAAAAAACCCTGTATTAAAAAAAATGCTCAAAGCCCAACGTACGGAACCCTTCGTGCGCGAGTCAAAGTCGCATTGTACTGAATTTATTTTAAAGTCGTTTAAAAATGAACTAACAATAAGTATTCAAATATTAAGTCTAGATATAATTTTTAAGCCCGAACAGGGTCGGTTATAAAATTGAGAAATATTACAAGAGCTAAATTTATTTAACTTTATGTTTTTAAGGATTAGGCAGGCCACTTAAGCTTTCTTAGCCTCCTCACATAATCATAAGCATGTATAATTTATTTTTTGACTGTTTGAATTATATTCCCTTACCCCAAATGTCCTTATGGTTACAATAAGAAACAGTTAATAAAATTTGAAGACCTTTCGTTGTCAGATAAAATTATTTTCAATTCTCTTGGGCAGAAACGAATAATAATAATAATAATAATAACAATATCCCGAACGAATTTAAATGGAATCTTGAAAAAGATTTTATGTACATTTTTAAGTTAACAACATCATGAAATTTTAACAACATGCTTAACAAAAATATATATAAATTGCTTCCATTTAGCTACTACGAGTAGAGTTTAACATTTTTTAATTAAATCTTGTTTGATAAATCAGCAGGAGAAAGGTTAAGGGTTCAAAGAGCAGCAAAAAAAGTTATTTGTAACTTAAAGGAAAGAAATTTAATGTGAATGAGTGTATTTGTGTTAATTTACAATTGTATTGAAGTTTCTAAATGAATGTGATTGTATAGAAGTTTTTAATTTCCTATTATTTGCTATTTTATGTTTTAATTTTCTACTTTTTGCTAGTAAAACTATTTGTTTTTATTTGTGCTCGTTGTGCACGCTTCCTTAAACTAAATCACATGGCAACTTGTTACACCTTGAGAAAGAAATACTCTAGCTTGATTTTTATAACAATTACTTTATTTTCATTTTCTCTCACACCTCCCTTAACTACAGCATACAATCTTTAATTATAAATATATTTATTTAATTTTGTAAGCACCCAGTGCTACTGATTGCTACCATCTTTGCAAACAGAAACGCACCTTAAAGAAATAGAAGGAAATTAGAAAGGAGGAAATTAGCGTAGAAGAATATAAAGAAATAACATTTGCATAAGATTAATTCTTCAAATTAAGTTTAAATCAACAATTCAATTTCTCTTTCTTACCAGAAGTTGGAGTAGTTGATTACGTTTTAAATAAGCAAAAATAAGTAATAAAAAATAACCAGCAAGCAGGCAAATGAAAAAGAAAAACTTCGTGTTAAACTTCATTTTTAGAACGCATACTACGGAAATAAAATAATCTATTTTCTTTGCTTCCTTTTCTTAGTTTGCAATATACACGTACAATCAAATACTCGTACTCTTGTGGACTTTTTCCTGTTGTAAAGTTTTTTTTATTATTTTCAATTCTAATTACATTTTTTTTATTGTATTCACAACACTTGTTGTGCATAAAATTTAAGTGCTTGCATATTTTATTTTTTCAATAAACAACTTTTTATTTACAAAAAAAAAGTTTTCAAATCAAAAAACTTTTATTGGTTATGGTTACTGAGTTAAAAAATAGAAGTTTTCAAAACAAAAACTTTAATTATGAAAAAAAATTGTTCATTGTTTCGTTTTCAATAGTCTTCGATTTATTAACAGACTTCCAAATAGCAGCTGAAAGTTATTAGTTTGTAGTATTTTTTTAATGTATTTTACTACATATTTGTATAATTGTTAGACTTATTTAAAAAAAAAATTTTTGTCTAAAAAAGCGTTGCTTTCAATTGTCGCAGTTGCCAAAAAAAAGTGGGCGGGAACATGCCCATTAAATTTTTTACTTTGATATTATTTATGAATTACTAAGAAACTGAACACACATTTCGATCTTTTGTAGGGTTACAAACTTAATTTTCAAAAATGGGCGAGGCCATGCCTATTTAAATTTAATATCATATTTCACGCGCTTCTACTGAAACTATTTTTACAAAACTTGGCACACATTCTGAGCTCTAAAAATTTCACGATCTTGCATTTAAGAAATTGGGCGGGTCCATGCCCATTAATGTTTGGTATTGAATAATATAAACATCTGCTTTACCCATTACTACATAACTTGGCAAACCACTTGGGCTAATTGAATGTTATAATGATTTGTTTACAAAAGTGGGCGGGGCCATGCCCATTAAAGTTTGGTATTGAATTAATTTTTTTTCCCATTACTACAAAACTTGGCAAACCACTTGGGCTTGCTGAATGACATAATCGTTTGTTTAAAAAAGTGGGCGGGGCTACGCCCATTAAAGTTTGGTATTGAATTATATAGACTTGTGCTTTTCCTATTACTGCAAAGGTTGGGAAATGGCTTGAGCTTGTTGAATGGCATAATCTTTTGTTTAAAACATTGGGCGGGGCCACGCCCATTAAGGTTTGGTAATGAATTATGTGAACTTCTACGTTTCCCATTACTACAAAACTTGGCAAACCACTTGGGCTTGCTGAATGACGTATTTTTTTGCTTAAAAAAGTGGGCGGGCCACACCCGTTAAATATTGGTTTTAATTTATAAAGACTTCTGCTTTTCCCATTACTAACAAAACTTGGCAAATTGCTTTAGTTTGTTGAATGCCATAATCTTTTGTTTAAAAAATTGGGGGGGGGTCATGCCCATTAAAGTTTGGTATTGAATTATATGAACTTCTTCTACTTTTCCCATTACTACAAAACTTGGCAAACAGCTTGGGCTTGTTAAATCGCATAATCTTTTGTTTATAAAAGAGGGCGGGGGACGCCCATTAAAGTTTATATATATGAACTTCTGATTTTCCCATTACTACAAAACTTGGCAAACTGCTTGGGCTTGTTGAATGTAGGGTTTGGGAAACGGGAATTCCTTCGCGGGATATCCCGGGAAATGTCTGTCTAATATTCCCGGGAAATTTTTGAGATTTTACCGGGAAAACGGGAAATTAAAATTGCGTATTATTTCATAAATATATAGAAGTTCGTTTGAATGATTGTATGACTAAATTTACACGAACGTTGACACGTTTTTCATCGTCTGTTTAAACACTTACATATACCTTGTTCGAAGGAAATTTTTTAATCTTAAAATTTAAATTGAGTTTTTGTCTTAAATGTAACTGTAAGAAAGAAAAAATTCTTTCGACTCCGATAAACAAGAAGTAAAATGTCCATGTTTTTTTAATATAAAATAAAAATGTGAGCTATTCAAATCTAGTTTGAAATTTCATAAAAATTCCATTAAATTGAGGTCATACCATATCTCCTAAAAAAAGTGGAATAAATTGTATAAGTATCAATGATTGCAATGATATAATCATTTCCTAAAGTAAATAATTTGATGCTAAGCGAACTTGAAGTGATTTTTCGCGGAATTAGTGAACAAATTTTGAAAAGTGTAGTGAAAATTTTAAGGTGTAAGAACTCTGAGTTGACGAAACTTAAACTGATTACAAGTAAACGCTATTATGGAAACCCTGCAGAAAATATTTTAGGAGAAATAAAATGAAAGACACTTAGGCTCAGGGTATTCAAAATTCGGCGCAGCGCAGTATGGTACTGTAACCTGCTTGTACTTAACGATAAGAAACCGCCTGGAACTTTTTTGAAAAGAATGAGAAACAAGCAAGGCAAATTTTTATTAAAATGAAGGTAGGTCTTATTAGAAAATTGTCTACTAATTGTGGTAACAGTCGTCAATTGGGTTTTATATGATCTTTTGCTGTGTAATAACTTTATTCCATTTGCTTAAATTCAATTAAAAATTCTTAAAATTTTGTCTTAGAACTGCTTTTTTAATAACTTTTATTTCAAAAGAATGCTTACATTAATAAAACAATCGAAATTTCACCAACTTTCATTTAATAAATGTATTTAATTTAGAAAATTAGCTTTTTCCGGGAATCCCGGGAATTCCCGGGAACTTGATTTTTAAATTCCCGTTTCCCGGGAAGTGCAAAAGTCTGGGAAATCTCAAACCCTAGTTGAATGGCATAATGATTTCTTTAAAAAAGTGGGCGGAACCATGCTTATTAAAACTTAATATTGAATTTTATGTGGTTTTACTTGACCGATTCTTTCTAAGCTTGACAAACAACTTGAACTCTAAAAGTGGCAAAATCTTACATTTAGAAACACGGGTGAGAACCTTAACGTTTGCAAAAGTGGGCGTGACCATGTCCCTGAAAATTTAAGAGTGCCACTAAAAAGTTTAAGATAAGTGCTTTAAAAACAATTTAATTGACACCAGAAATTTAAAAATAACTAAGATTTAGTTAAATAAAACATTTTTCTATGCATGGCCATTTGAAAAAATAATTCTCAGCATCCTCTTCTAACAGCATTTAATGGCTGATGTGAACGACAGGTTACGAAAATGTTTTATAAAACAAATGTGTAGGCTGATTAAAATAGAAAAGTTTACGCAATCCTTAGTTGATAATTTGTGGTTTAAGCAAATAAAATAATTAAAACTATTTCATTTCACTAACCCATATATTGCCATTATTTATATTTATTTTTCGTAAAATTTAAGAGTTTTGCAAAATGGAAAATGCACAGTAATAATGAAGTATACGGGCTGAAAGGTTTTATTTTTCTAATAATCTAAAACATGTTCTTTTAATCCTGGATTTTATTATGTTTCCTCTTTTTTATTTTTTTTTTTGTAGAACTTAAGTTTAACAATTTTCCTATACGAGATAAAATTGTTTTTCATAGTAAAAAGGTCAACACTTTGCTATTTTAATTTTTTCTTTTAAAATAAAAACTATTTTTTTTTTAAGAAAAGAAAAACTAAAAAACTTAGCAACATAACAAGTTGTTCTAACATTTTTTTTTGTATAGATGCTTAGAACTACTCTTAATGAACAACTTTAATTATTTCCCTCGACTTGAACTAAAAACTAAGAAATAAAAAGTACAAATTAAATCGACAACAGGAATAAAGTAAAAAATGTGTATGAAAAAGTTTATATAGTTTTTTATGACGTTATGTCGATGTATTTGATTATTGTTATCTCTGCTCTTTTACAAGAATTTTCATTAGCAAATTTAATATTTTCCTTACAAGAAGGTAAATATAAATTTTAAATTAAAATTTTTACCTTAGACCAAAAGGTTTTAAGCATAAAACTTGAAATGCAATTAAAGGAAAGAAAACATAAATGAAAAGAGGAGCAGCCTAGTTTTTTATAAAACATCTTTATTATAATAATTTGCTTGTTTAACAACCCTTAAGAAATGCAGTAACTTTTGGCTGTAAGAAGTATGTAACTGATTTGACTCCAAATTTTCCATAATCGAGTTTTCATTTTATTTCGACGTTTTGAGGACCTTGAAGCCTATTCTGACTATATTTGCGATGATGGTTTTAGGGATGTCTGTATGTGTGTGTGTATATGTGTCTGTGTGTTCTATTTGTGTGGCGCGACGAAAACTTGCAAAACTTCTAAAATCATGTGGAGCTCCTATGATCCCAAATTGACTAAGTTCCTTTTATCATTAACTAGAAGCAACTGTAAACTTCTAGTGTTAGTATTAACTGGGCACTGCTAGACGGCTTCGTACGCTGTCAAAATAGGACGAATACCCGACGGTACCTGCAGGAAATGTAAGGAACCCGGAGAAATAGAAGCAATAGAACATCTACTGTGTCACTGCCCGGCTTTAAGCCACACTAGATATATGTAACTATCTTGGTGCTTACACTTTTCGTAGTCTTGAGCTTGTATCGAGAGTAGAAATGTGTAGGTTGCTAAAATTTGTTAAATCTGTGTGGGAGTCATTCGATACAGGCACAACGAACTAGGCTGCCATTCTAACAGGTTCTCTTTTCATCTGCTGGTATCGCTAAGGATCCATACCGGTCTATGCGAGGTATTTGGACCAACCAGATAAACCTAAACTAACCTATCTATTTGTGTGTGTTTATGTGTTTGTATATATGTTTGTGTGTGTATTTGTATGTGTGTTTGTGGGTGTGTGCGTGGGTGTGTGTGTGCGTGTGTGTGTGCGTTTGTATTAGCATCTCATAACTAAAGGACGGGTTAACGGATCGGGAGCAAATTTTAGGCATTCAAAAGATTCGATATTAAATTGATTCGGTAGATTTCGGAAATTTTCACAAAACTTTTTTTTTTAATTTTTTTATTTTTTTCATAAAAAGATACTAAACTACAAACCTCATTCAAAATCTAATCGGCTCTTAACCTCAAAGAGACAATTGCCTGAATATTCTGAAAATTTCATCAAAATCGCCCCAGCCGTTTTGGAGTCCAGACGATACATACATACATCCATACACACATCCGGTTTTATATACATATATAGATGTATCGTAACGTCTATGAGGTAGATATCTACAGAAAATAGATTGTTACGTGGCGAACGTCAACTTCTGGCTTACATACATACACACACACACGTATAAAGTAAAAAGAAATATAATAACAGCTGACACGTTCGCTGACAGCCTGACGTTTTTGCTAACTTCAATCCAGATTTAAACCATACGGCAACAACTAAGTCTACCATTAAGGTTGTTGTGGCTGCAGCGTTAAGCATGTTGCCTACCACCCGATAAGTTCAAATTGAGGCTATCAGTGCAAAAGTGGTGTAACCCACATTTAATTTTTGGTGTCTATTCTGATGATAAATACATTATTTATATTACCAACTATCCAAAAAATAAAGTAGAGTAAGCCACATTTTGGTATTCTAAAGAACATGGATTTGAAAAATCGTTTTTGCACAGATTATAATATTGCAAAGTATTAAAGAAATTAAATAATTTAAAGTAGCAACTGTTTAAGTAACTAGATGTAGGTTACACCACTTTTGAGCTAATAGCCTGAGTTCAAATCATGGCTGGGGTAGCCAACTACAACATACATTTTTCTGATTTAAGTTAAATAACTAATAATATTAATGACTACATTTAATAAACTGCATGTTGTTTCAACTTTAAATAACTTCAATTGATCATGATTCTTTCCAGTTATGTCATTATAACATTCACTTTTTTTAAACCTTAAATAATTTTGATTCAACATGATATATTATGTTAATTTAACACAGTACTGGAATATCAAATCAACATGAAATAACGTTATTTCAAAAGGAAATTTTTTTAAGGTTATTGCAAATCATGTTGAATTAACATGAAAAATATATTCGTCTTAGAGAAAAGTATTGTTTTTAATAATTTTAATATAAAATTTTTCTCTAAGTATAATTTAACCTTTTTAAATGTAGATTTTTTAAATTTTATTTTATATTTTTGGAAGTTATTAAAAAATTATAAGAGATTATTTAGTAAAACCTGATGAGACTTACAACTATTTTGCATTGTAGTAAGCAAATAGTTTGCTGATATAAAACTTATTCCCTTCTACGAAGTGCATGTACGCACTATTCTTTTTTTTTTTTTGTAATCATAAGACACTTATTCTGATTACAAACTGTACCTTTTATTAATAATATCTTAGAATAATACTAAAGTACATAAAATTAATTTGGCTACAATAGATCAGATGCCACATAAATCCTTCAAAAGTGGTAGCCACAATCTTATGATAAGCAACAGCTAAAACCTTATCTTTCATATGTATAAAAATTTAGACAGGTGTCTCGTTACAGGGACACGCATTTTTTCTCATCAGTCGCCAAAGTAAATGTAATACTAGAAATAATAAATAATAAAATATGGCATTAAAAAAGGAAAGGGAAGTGGGAAAACCAAGTGATGAATGAGTTTTAAAGCAGCCTTTTTTTGTAAATACAAAATAAAATTATAATAATTTACTATGGCTACATTAAGCATAAGCAAACGCTCAAATATCATGCATAATGAAAGAAAATGGAGGTTTATTATGGCTTAGTGGTAAGTTTCTTTTGTAATCAAAAGCATAATTTATATTCTTTATACATGTAATAATCCAACTGATGAGAAAACCATAGAACATTCTTTAGGAAGTTGCTCATATGTAAAGGAAAGACGTTTAACGTATTTCAATGGGTTTTATTTAATGGCCTGGGAGATAATTTATAATTTATAAATGGTGATGAACAAAATAAAAAAGTTACTAAATCATTCGCCTAAAAGCACTTTATGATGCGGAACAATATCAAGGCTATTGAAAATATTTATAAAAACTAAATACAAATGCCCAAGATGAAGGGTTTTTTGCGTTAATGGTTTTATATTTTAGGCATTTTAAATTTATTTTGTGTAGGAGATAATTAATATTAAAAAAAGCATCTACAATAGTCTTAAACGCGAAAGAGTAGAAAGGATTGAAAGTTTGAAATAGCAGATCGTTACGAAAAATAAGGAATGAATATAATGCAGCTTTGGCGTACGTCTGAAATTATAACAAATGTAATAGTCACTGGCGGAGCTATAAATTTGTGGTTGGTGGGGGGCGGTGTGGGGAAAAGCATTATGACCGTTGATTTTCATGAGTAATAATAAAATAAATAATTGCATGCAATTTTTAATAACTCTGCAACAATTCTTGTGCGAGGTGAAATGAATCGCGCCAGAAGTGCCTTTCTATGCCTTTGCATATAGTACAATCCCTGGTGAAGTTTAATAAAAATCCAGTGAATTTTTTACCGACACCAATGCTCTTTGACAAAAGTGCAAAATAACACACTCTCTCCAACGCCTTGTAAATATCTAGAGCCGCCATCTTACTGTCGCCAAAATTATGAATTGAATTACATTATTTTTCTAAAATGAAGGGAAGTAAGTAACTCTCCTGTAGAGCGTCCTCTGAACAAGACATATGGCCGATCGTTAACTAAATAGATACCCTTTTCATTAGAAGTTTGCCATACACACACAAAAATTTCGTCTTATTTATATTTAATATATATTTCATGTTAATTCAACATGATTTACAGTATTCATCAAAAAAAAATATTTATTTTGAAATAATTGTATTTCATGTTGATTTAACATTCCAGTACTCTGTTAAATTGAAATGAATAATCATGTGGAAATAACTTGAAATTGTTATTGAAATATTGGCTTTCCTGCACTGCCCTTCCCTGTGCTAACCGCTGCAGCCGCAACAATTTTAAATATTATTTGAATTATCATTCCAGTACTCTGTTAAAATAAAATGAAGAATCATGTTGAATCAAAACTATTTCAAATTAAAACAACATGAATTTGCTACTGAAATATTGGCTTCCATGCCCAAAATTTGTTTTGGTAGAACTTTAACTTTATTCTTTAAATAAACACTAAGTAATTTTCAGGATTAGGCTTATAATGCTTTAAAGGAGTTGGCGTAACATTAACAAACTTAAAGTATTAAAGATTTGACATTATCCTTTAGTCTTAACAACCCAATAGGCAGTACATCTAAAGGAAAATTATAATATTAAGATAAAAAAATTGTGTGATAAGATTCTATGGAAATTGTCAGCTAGTTAGTTAGTTTTGTTTTTATTTTTGCAATTCACTGCCAAATCTTTTTTGCCAATAGTTCTCTACTGCAAAAGTTCACTTAAGTTTTAAATCTGAAACAGCTTTGTTTGAAGAATTTTCGGCTTTACGCTAAAGCTTTGCCTAATTTTTATATAGGGATAAGGAGATACTAATTTTAGCAGCAGTGAAAACAAAATTCAACGATACCGAAAAGTACATTCGTTTGCATTGAATAAATTTACTTGGATTCCAAAGTACTTGATATTTATTTAAAACAAGTCAACGAAGTTTGCAAAAAGATTTTTTTAACAGTTTATTACATTTTTTTTATTCACATAAAGAGCCATAAAATTTCCATTAAAATATTATTGAACACTTTCATTTTGTTTATTGTTTTATGCACATCATAAAAAATACTTGTACCTTTTAAACAGAACCAATGTTTGTGGAGGGAAAAAGAAATAATATCAATTTGAGAGATTGTGTGACCGATTTTTAATTTTTTTTTTATTGTGCAATAAATATGATTGCATTATTTTTCAATTAACAAAAAAAAACTGCAAAACAAGGCAATATTGACAAACGCAAGTGTATGCGAGGCGCATGTTTTTATTTAAACTTCAATGTTATATCTCACTCGTTCACAAATACTTAGGAAGATCATTTTTGGGCAGCAACCCAGCGGGGGGAACTCTTCTTCTAAATGCAGGGCTTATTAAAGGCTAGCTTGAACTTTTCTTTATATTAAAATACTATTCTTATATAACTCCTGCATATACAACAAAAATTAAAAATTTAAAAAACCCAGAATATAACAAGAAAAGATGTGATATCTTCTAAAATGCTGGGCAGTTTTTTCTTAAAACATAGCTAAGAAGCCTCCCGTTCATGTCACCTTTCAAACATAAAGAACTGAATCAAAATCGGTCCAGCCGTTTAGTCTGTACGTGGACTCGGACAGACACACAGATACACCGATACACAGATACACAGACACACAGACACACCCCTTTTTTTGGGTCAGGGGTTAAAAAGAGAAGGCAAAAAAGTAAAGTTTTATTTGCCAAAGCAAAAGCCATTAATTTGTAGGCCATTCAGGCCCAATAATTGACTTAACAATTAAATTTCATTTAGCTAATTGCCACTTAAATTCAAGTTGCACTTAAATATAGTTTAATTTTTTTTAATTAAATTAATTAAATTTCTTCATAAATAGCGTTGAAAGTACCGCAGCACTACAAAATTTCCCAGTATTATGCAAGGCTTTAAAAACAACAGCTGTTTAAAAAGAATTTCGTTTAATTTTCATATATATAAAACATATGCAATACATAGTTTCACATCATGGAATAAATAAATAGAAAAGTGCATTCTGATGTTCGTTTTGTTGATGACCAATTTTTTTATTTACATATATTATACCGATCACATGATATTTATGTAAATGTTATCAAAACTTAAAACTTAAGTAGCATTTAAATACTTAAATGATTGGGAATTAAGTTTCATTTGAATGTCTCTCAAGTTTGTACAGACAAAATGAATTCGATACTTAAATGGGACTTAAAGATAAATGACACTTAATTGAGAAGTCTAGTATTGGGCCTTAGCCCTAGTTTTTAACGTAGTATTTAAGTATGTAATTAGCTAATTTTTATTTATATTTAAATTGTATTCAAATACGATTTAATTTTTTCAGTGGTTAACTAAAGTTCTTCATAAATTACATTAAAGATGCGGCATCATTACAAAGTCCCCCAGTATTATGGAAGGCTGTTTAACATAAATAAGAAAGCTAGGTTATCAATGAATATAAAATTAAAATTGCATAAAAACACACATGTATGATACTAAACGAGCATCAGAATGGATTTTTCTATTCATTTATTTGATGATATGAAACTATATTTCCTATATGTTATAAGGGTAAAAAAAATCAACTTTCACTTTTTTTTTTTTTTTTTTGATGTGGACAACATCTGAGCATTGAATGATACCGATCCCATGCCCCAAAAGTATTCCCTCCCAGAGATTTGGGCGTTTTATGAAATTGAAGTTGACGATTCTAAGGTTATGTGAAAAAATGTTCGTACTAACAGAGTGATATTCACGATTTAAAAGAATTATAAATGAGTATTTATTATAATTCACAATTAATAATTTCAGAAAATAAACTTGGATTCGAAAAAACGCGAGCAAAATTGATATCAAACTCATGGAAACAGCGCGCTAGGTAGAAAACAGTAAAAACCAGCTGCACAAAACAATATGTAGGGACGACCTACGCGCGTTGTCAAGGTTGACCAACACGTTCCTGACGTCATGGGATGTGTCGCTTTCAAATGAGACCAATACCAACACGCACAGTGATAGTACACCAAAGATACACGTATTTAAATCTTTAAAATAGCTCTCCTGAACAAAACCGGTTTTTACGCTTAGGTCCCTTTCTATTTTGCGCGTCACATATATGAAAATTAAAAGAAATTATTTTTAATACGAACACATGTTGTTCATGTATATGTTTTCAATAAATGCACACATACGCACAAACCATATGACAAGCTCATAAATCTTAAATATAATTTAAATGCAAAAGGTTTAGCATTTAAGAGTTATTTAAATATGCACTGAAAACACAATTTCGTAGTTAAGTAGAAATTAGAAATAACTAAAGTTTAATTACCAAGTCAAAAATTGGCCTTAGAGTATCTAAATATTTCTATATCCTTTTATGTGAAAATAATAAAATTTAAGGTTTTTTTTGTTAAAAAAAAAGGTTTTTTCCTGTTGCATGCAAATAATCAAATCACTACAATAATATTTTTTTTATATTTAAAATTTTTCATAAAAAATTTTCCTAAAATGGATTTCAAATTAATTTTATTTTTTTATGAATATGGGGGTATAACGTTGAGACTTAAAAGATTAATTTTTTCCTCAATAAAATATTATTTAAATTATTTATATTTTTCTATTTGAATTAACAAGATTTTGCTTTTACAGAATAAAATTTTTTTATAATTATTTTTCCTTATTCAAAAAAGAAAACTGTTGTATCCTTAAGTATATTTTAACAACAATATTGAAGCTTAGACCTCAAAGCAAAAGAAAATTCATTGCACAAACATACAGATATACATATGAACATACATACATATGTATGTATATATCAATCTTTCAACAAAAACATATGTACTTAAATGTTTACATTGTACATACACGTACAATAGAAAAAACATAGAAAAACTCTGCAGCCATGTAAAATATAACAAGGATGTTGCTAGGCCTGTTGGTTACGTACACAACATAAATAAATTACAAAATATAGACGTGAATTGGTAGAGCAAGATACTTTAGCTTATATTTATTTTTAATTTATAACAAAATGTTAATACAAATCGCAGACATTGGAATTTCATTATATTTCACAGAAGTACAAATAACTACAATAATTGGAAAAAAGAACAAAAATATGCTTTATGGGAGAAAAAGAAAATGTTTAACAACTGACTTATTGTATGTTGTTATTTTTTTTTTTTTAGTTTAATCTTTGTAAGCATAAAAATAAATCAAATCCCAAAATAAATTACTAAATATAACAATGAAGGAGAATTGGAAAGCCAAGAGGAGCAATTTATGTTATTATATTATACAATATATATAATATATAAATATATTATATTATATTTAAATAAGAGAAGACAACAGATTTTAAAAGCAATTCTTTAAATATATTTGAATGTGTAATTATGTTCGTCAATGCAAATTTTTTAACGCTTAATATTTTAATACTAAACTATTTCATATTATTAATCGATTTGAGTAGTAAATTTAATACTAGGATCGACCAGTGGTCTAAATTAGACCACTTGACACATATTTATTATAAGCACATGTGTACAAAACAAAAGCGGAAAAGAAAGTCGTTTATTGTTTCAAGCAAATTTAAATCGTCTTTTACTACTTTTGAGCCAAGAAATTTGCAAAAACATTTATATAGTGCATATCTACACAAAAATACCTTTTAAGCCATAGATGTTTTACCAATATTGGACGATAAGATACTTAAAAGTGTACCACAAAAAAATGTGTGCCGTATTTGTATATAAGATAAAATAATAATAGGATTATGGATAGTATCTAAGCAGACTTTAGTTCTGTTTCCAATCGACAACTAAAATTTTAAAAACCCTCGATATATCCAGAAAAGATGTGATATCTTCTAAGCGGCTGGACCGATTTTCAAACATAGCTAAAAATCCTCTCGATCAAGTCGCCTTTCAAGCAAAAAAAACTAAATCAAAATCACTCCAGCCATTTTGTCTGTACGTGGACACGGACAGACACACAGACACATACTACAAACTTATAACACCCCTTTTTTGGTCGGGGATAAAAAATTTATTTTAAAAAATGTTTTATACAAAAGCAAATTTATTATCAAATACATACGTATTAAGAAAAACTACATAAAATTGATTTTGGCGACTTTTGGCGATTTTTAAAATTAATTTGGCGAAATAGGTCGAAAAAATCTGACAACCCTGATCATATGCACAATGTGCACACTTTTACAAAAGAGCTTTTGTGCTTTCACACCAACGAGATTACAACTGACATAACAACAACACAACAGACAAAAAAGCTTGCTCTTAATTTGCAAAAAACAAAAACAAATTTAAGAGCTTGCAAAGCTGTTTACCTTAAATGCAAATATCAGTGCATGTGTGTTTGGACGTACATCCCAGCTAGCATTTGGATGATAATTTTTGCAGAAATCTATGATATGATTCTCCTCAAATCACTTTTGATGAGTAAAAACTGATTTATCACTTGGGTGATTGAAAAAGGATTCACTTATGATTCATCTATATAATCAAATAATAATTTCTTGAAAATAGAGGGGAAAAAATGCAATGAAACCGCAAAAAGGTGATTTAATGATTTAATTCTACCAGAAAATTGCTTAAAAATGAATCAGCAAATCGTATCATAAATGATTCTTTGGTATGTTTCATCTGTAGGGTACCATTTTCGCACAACATGAGTATAATATGTGATCGAAAAATTAGTTCATATGCTATTATTTTCCCCGTCAAGCTGATTCGGAAAAGATTCGGTTATGATAAAAAATGCTAGCTGGGATAGGTGATATAGAGAAATGGATGTTTCCGTGAGCTTTATTATAGCATTTGCTAAATACAGACGATGATAGAAGTTTTCACTGTCTCTTTTATTATTTCAGTGGATTTACTCACAGTTTATACATAATAACTAGCGTGGTATAATACTTTTGCTGTTAAGTGTGACTTTGAAATCCACAGAAGTGAGAAGTGAGCAGGAACAAAGCAAACAATTTGTTCCAATATTAAACTCATTAAAAGTAGTATCAACCGACCCAAAACTATTTAAAGGCAAAAAAAAAAACTATTACAACGCACTTTTTCTATACAAATTTGAAATGGCATGAAAACAGTTTAATGTACTTTCAGAAAGTACTTAAGTGCTTAACCAGTGCAGTCGCTTTGTTTGTTCTGCTTTGATAACTACACTCACTTTTTTAACATGTGGTTAGCTTATAAACTTGATTTAACATAACATTAAAAAAAAGTTGACCGTAGTACAAAATTTTAATGCGCATTTTACGAGAAAAATATTTTTGTTTAGCTGCGTCCCTCAAAATATGCATCAAAGATTTAATTGTTAAATCTTTTTTAGAAAAAAGATCTGGCATCTCGAAAGCGATAGTTCGAAAAAGCTTATGAACTTTTAATAACCTTGTGCTTTTTTATTGAGTATACTAACTAAAGGATGACAACAAAAGAAACGCATGATAATGCAAAAAACATCAACAACATCAACATCAGAGATTCTTATGGATGTTATATGTATTATGCTTTACACAGCATTCGCCGAATACAGCCGATAATAAAAGTTTTCGCTGACTGTTTTTGTTAGTTTTGTCAGTTGTTTACTTACATTAGAATAAGAGGTGTGTAGCAATACTTTTGTAGTGCACTGTAATTTTGTCATCCAAACACCAGGTTGTAAATAAACAGCAATACGAGCAAACACTTTTAACAATGTTCAACTCAATAAAAAACGAATCAACCGAACCGACATTTTGAAAAACAAATAATATGTATAATGAATTATAGATCAATTAAAATCTTTATTCCACTAAAAATATATTATTTGGATGCACTTTTTCTATTTATAATTGATCGAACATAGTTTTACATAAAACTTGGAAATAACTACACACATTGATCTTAACTTGTGGATATGTGCCTCTCTTTTATTTATGACATAGATATGAATTTTATTTATTAACAATTTTCGCAACACATTATTATTATACATATAACTTTGCATATTTTTTCAACAAATTTTAATTATTTTGTAACACAACATTTTTGCGGAACAGCGAACCGAACTGCGCGAGAGATTCGAAGAAACTAAATTTATTTCTCCATCCTCTTATAATCTTCTTCTTAATAACATAACAAGATACATATTTGTTGTTGATATATTCGAATTTCTATATTTGGCGCCTTAGGATATGCATCGAAAAACAATAGTTTTAATGGAATTTTCATGCTGTTGATCTGGCATATCAAATTAAGCTCTTTATTGACAGTGCTGCCTGACTTGTGTTTAACAAGCTGAGTGCAGTCGCTTTGATTGTTTTATTTTTATAACTACAGCCACGTTTTAGACATGTGTTTAGCTTGAAAACTTGCTTTATCAATAAAAAGTAGTTGACCGTTGTACAAAATTTAAATCAGAATTTTATAAAGAAAATTTCTTAATAAGCCGGGTCCCTAAAAATATGCTTAAAAATATTTAAATATTTGCTTTGGATAAAGAGATGTGACATCTCTAACATACTAGTTCGAAAAAAGTTGAACTTTTAATCACCTCGTGCTTTTTTTATTGAGTATACTAACTAAAGGATGACAACAAAAGAAACGCATGATAATGCAAAAAACATCAACAACATCAACTTCAGAGATTCTTATTGATGTTACATTATGCTTTATACAGCATTCGCCGAATACAGCCGATTATAAAAGTTTTCATTGAATTATTTTTAATTGGTAACTTACATTAGAATAAAAAGTGTGTGGTAATATTTTTGTGTCATAGTGTGACTTTTATATCCAAACACGTGGTCAGGGAGAAATAGAAATACGCGTTAACACTTTTTACAATATTCCAATCATTAAAAGACGAATCGACCGAACCGACATTTTGAAAAACTAATAAGTTAATGAAACAAAAATCACTTAGGATTTATGTATCACAATATGTATTTGAATGCACTTTTTGCATCTGTATTTGATATAATTTATTTTTTACATAAAACTTAGAAATTAACTACACACATTGATCTTAACTTGCGGGCATCTGCCTCTTATTTTATTAATACCAAAGAAATTTTACTGCTACACACTTCGCAACTCATTATTATACACATAAATTTATTTTTTCTTTCAGCAAAATTTTGTTATTTTGATTTAAACAACATTTTTCCGCAACTGCGAACCGAACTACACGAGAGATTGCTAGAGACTAAATTTATTCCTCATCCTCTTATCATCTTCTTCTTAATAAATACCATGATATTTGTTGTTGGTTAATTCGAACTTCTATAGTTTGCGCCCTAGCATATGCACTTAAAGTATTAACTTTGATGGAATTTTTATTTTGAAGATGATCTGGCAAGTCTAACTAGGGATTTCTTACAGAGCTGCCCACTCTCTTTTTTTAAACCCAAGAATTAGGAGTTGGGTTGGCTTTTAAAGAGCCGCTTGTTCTAACAATTTAAAAAATTTAAATAACTCACCATTTTAAAAAATGTACACTCGAATTTTTTCCATACCTACACTCTTCAGATAGATTTGGAATTCATTTGAGAATTTCATATTTTGATTAACAATTATTGTCGAGGTGATTTGCAATAGTAATTTGGAAGTGTTTATAGAAATATACAAAGTTCTTTTATTTTTTTTTAGCGAAATGCACCATCCATAAGAATACATAATATTCAACATAAATTCCAAAATTTATTTGTTCTAATAAATTTTATCAAATACACCATCAAGAAATCTTACAATCAAACGGATACAACTATTTTAGTAAAGTCCACTTTTATTTTTTAGTGATACACTTTTTAAAATAACTGACCTCTCTAAAACTATAGCTTTCAATAAGAAGATTATATTTTAAGAGGTACTTATGACTTAATCAATCCCTCAAAAACAAACAAATTATTTTTTTTCTGCAAGCATAACTTAATTTTTTTAAATGTTCATGAATGCCCTTGTTAGCCAGTGATTAGTATATCTGTTAGCATTGTCACAAGGTCTTTAAATAAAATTAAAATTCAAGACTTGAGCTCTCGAATACTAAAATAAAATGATTTATTTTACTGCTGTCATCAGAGCAACAAGCCATTGTAAAAAAAACAGCTTCACTAGATTGGCAACCATTTATAGACAGCAACTAATACATAACTTGTGGCAGTGAGTTTTATTTTATGTATAACTTTAAGAAATATTACCTATACATATTCATTTGTTTAGCCATTGTACAGTATTTCGGTGAAATTTACCCAATTGATATTTTTCTTTCGGTTTTTCATTCTTTTGTTGGTATACGAGTACCAACAGCCAGAAAATTTGTTTTATCCAAAAAATGAATTTAAAATATTTTTGTTTGTTTTTTGTCTAATTAAAGTATATGTTTTATGTCCATTTTTTACCTTTAAGGGAATTTTAGCCAAACCTACTTCGTTGTACAGCATGATACACTCATTTTACGATTCACCATATAAGTATCTAAGAGATTTTCCAAATATTTCGGGCTGCTTCAGGCTTAACAAGTCTAAAAAGTCAATGTAGTTCTTATTTAATGATAAAATAGAACCTTATGCAAGAAAACACTTATAATCAGCGTACCCATTTCCGCACTTTTCCAACTAAACTTAGCATTATTTTCAAATTTTCGATTTAGCATTTATAATCTACATAATTTTTGATAATACATTTATATAATTTTCGGTATATTTAGTAATTTTTACGTGTAACTATTGCAATAATGTGAACGTTAATCTCTCAGAACAGTGATTATATGTTACAAAGTAAATTCCGCACACAAATATTTATGTATGTGTGTGCGTATATTTTTTCATATTGAGTTTGACATTAAAAATATGGAAATGAACACAAAATAGTTTATATTCTCATAAAAAAGCGTGTTAAATATAAACAAAATAAATGTACATATTTGGATAAGCAGTATTCATAAAGATCTTATTGTGATTATATTTTAAATTATTTAAATATATTTAATTGTTCTTCTATATTTATAATTTGAACGGGCTAAGGTTCGTATCGCTTTTTAAGCCAAATTACGTGTGATAATTATTAATAACAAATAACATCAAAGTTAGTAAATAGTATATTTAATTGTTCTCGTTTTCGAAATATTTATTGTTAAGGCAAGCCTACAAGCCAACTATACACGTCCAATTCGTTGGTATAAGAATAAAAATACAACAAAGAGGCAGCAGTAAACTTTTAAGCAGTTTAATTTAGACACAAGTCAGGCATCATTGTTAATAAAGAGATTATTTTGATATGCCAGATCTTCAGCGTAACAATCAGTGCTGCTACAACCAAAAAATTTTTACAACCAAAATTCACTTTAAAAGTTACCAAATGAGAAAAAATATAAGCAAATTTCAATATGTAGTATTTCTTTTAAATAACATTTGAAATGCATACACTTTGTGCCGCACTACAACAAGAAATCAAGGTACATGAAGCTGACTTGCAATTTCAATGCTCATACATTTCTTGATGGTGTACTTGATAAAATTTATTAGAACAAATAAATTTTGGAATTTATGTTGAATATTATGTATTCTTATGGATGGTGCATTTCGCTAAAAAAAAAGATAAAAGAACTTTGTATATGTCTATAAGCACTTCCAAATTACTATTGCAAATCACCTCGACAATAATTGTTAATCAAAATATGAAATTCTCAAATCAATTCCAAATCTATCTTAAGAGTGTAGGTATGGAAAAAATGCGAGTGTACATTTTTCAAAATGCTGAGTTATTTAAATTTTTTAAATTGTTAGAACAAGCCAACTCCTAATTCTTTGGTATAAAAAAAAATTGAGTGGGCAGCTCTGTAAGAAATCCCTAGTTAGACTTGCCAGATCATCTTCAAAATAAAAATTCCATCAAAGTTAATACTTTATGTGCATATCCTAGGGCGCAAACTATAGAAGTTCGAATTAACCAACAACAAATATCATGGTATTTATTAAGAAGAAGATGATAAGAGGATGAGGAATAAATTTAGTCTCTAGCAATCTCTCGTGTAGTTCGGTTCGCAGTTGCGGAAAAATGTTGTTTAAATCAAAATAACAAAATTTTGCTGAAAGAAAAAATAAATTTATGTGTATAATAATGAGTTGCGAAGTGTGTAGCAGTAAAATTTCTTTGGTATTAATAAAATAAGAGGCAGATGCCCGCAAGTTAAGATCAATGTGTGTAGTTAATTTCTAAGGTTTATGTAAAAAATAAATTATATCAAATACAGATGCAAAAAGTGCATTCAAATACATATTGTGATACATAAATCCTAAGTGATTTTTGTTTCATTAACTTATTACTTTTTCAAAATGTCGGTTCGGTCGATTCGTCTTTTAATGATTGGAATATTGTAAAAAGTGTAAACGCGTATTTCTACTTCTCCCTGACCACGTGCTTGGATATAAAAGTCACACTATGCCACAAAAATATTACCACACACTTTTTATTCTAATGTAAGTTACCAATTAAAAATAATTCAATGAAAACTTTTATAATCGGCTGTATTCGGCGAATGCTGTATAAAGCATAATGTAACATCAATAAGAATCTCTGAAGTTGATGTTTTTTGCATTATCATGCGTTTCTTTTGTTGTCATCCTTTAGTTAGTATACTGAATAAAAAAGCACGAGGTGATTAAAAGTTCAGCTTTTTCGAACTATCACTTTAGACATGCCAGATCTGTTTATCCAAAACAAATACTTGACAATTAAATTTTTTGATGCATATTTTGAGGGAGTCGGTTAAACAAAATAATTTTTCTCATAAAATGCCCATTTAAATTTTGTACTACGATTAACTACTTTTTATTGATAAAGCAAGTTTATAAGCTAACCCCACACGTCGAAAACGTGGGCGTATTGATCAAAACAAAACAAACAAAGCGACAGCTTTAAGCTGGTTAAGTACTTTAATTTTAGCACAAGTCTGGCAGCACTCTGAATAAAGAGCTTCAGCATGTAAGTTGAATTTAAATTATTGTTTTTGATGCATATCCTAAGGAGCGAATTATAAAATTTCGAATAAACCAACAACAAATATCTTATGTTATTAAGAAGAAAATGATAAGAGTATGAAGAAATAAAATTAATTAGTCTCTTGAAATCTTTCGTGCAGTTCGGTGCGCTGCTCCGCAAAAATGTTGTTTAACAAAATAATAAAAATTTTTTGAAAAAAACAAAGTTATGTACATACATATATGTATAATAATGTGTTGCGAAAATTGTTAAAAAGTAAAATTAATTTGTCATAAATAAAAAAGAGGCACATGTCCACAAGTTAAGATCAATGTGTGTAGTTATTTCCAAGTTTTATGTAAAAATATGTTCGATCAACTATAAATAGAAAAAGTGCATCCAAATAATATATTTTTCGTGGAATAAAGATTTTAAATGATTTATAATTCAGTATACATATTACATATGTACTTGTTTTTCAAAATGTCGGTTCGGTTGATTCGTTTCTTATTGAGTTAAACATTGTAAAAAGTGTTTGCTCGTATTGCTGTTTATTTACAACCTCGTGTTTGGATGACAAGGTTACAGTTCAATACAAAAGTATTGCTACACACCTCTTATTCTAATGTAAGTAAACAACTGACAAAACTAACAAAAACAGTCAGCGACAACTTTTATTATTGGCTGGCTGTATACGCCGAATGCTATATAAAGCATAATGTAAATAACATCCATCAGAATCTCTGAAGCTGATGTTGCTGCTGTTTTTTGCATTATCGTGCGTTCTTTTTGTTGTCATCCTTTTGTTAATATGTAACTCAATAAAAAAGCACCAAGTTGTTAAAAGTTCTACTTTGTTCGAACTAGAGCTTTGGAGATGCCAGATCCGTTTTTCTAAAACAAACATTTTACAATTAAATTTTTGATGCATACTTTGAGGGAGTCGGCTAAACAAAAAACTTGTTCTCATAAAATGCCCATTAGAATTTTGTACTACTGTTAACTATTTTTTAATTTTTAAAGCAAGTTTACACGCTAACCACATGTTAAAAACGTGGCTGTAGTGATAAAAACAAAACTAAACTGGTTAAGAACTTAAATTTAAACACAAATCAGGTAGCACTGTCAAAAAAGACCCAGATGATGTGCCGGATCTTCAGCATGAAAATTCCAGGGCGCGAGTTATAGAATTTCGAACATACAGTACAACCTCTCTAATCCGGACACTCGCTAATTCGGACTATCCAGTAATCCGGACATTTGAATTTTTCGGACAGTTTAGTACTTTTTCCTCTATAGTCCGGACAAGTGTTTTTTTCACAGTAAAATTTTTTCGTTATTTTACCGCTAGACAAAATAAGTATGTATTTGTGTGTGAGCTAAAATTAAAGAACGTGTAAAATTTGTAACCCGTCTGCTGATTTCTGCCCTTCTACAATCGATATTTAGGCAAGGGGTGAAAATGAATTTGCTTACGATTTTTCGGATGAAGGTATAGTCCAATCAGTATTTACAAACTAAAATATTGGAGAGCTTGATAGTTCTTTTGAGGAGCCTGAGAATGCTCAAAACACAATCTCAAATAAAGAAGCAAGCTAACTGTTTTCAAAAGCTATTTTATGGGCGGAGCAAACCAAAGCGACGGAAAAGGAAATTTTGTTTTTAAAAGAATTTGAAAATAGAGCACATAAATTACATAATGATATGCGTATTCAAACAAAAATAAATTCTTATTTTTCAAAATGAATATTTTTGACCACTTTAAGTATTTTCCTTTATGTCTTCTGTAAATTAATTAAACACAAATGAATTCTTCTGTGCAGTTTTTCTTCTTTTCGGTAATAAAAGTAAATTATATAGATGCACATAAGCGTATTACGATTAAATTTTTATTTTAACTCTAGTCCGGACGATCCAATAATCTGGACAGAAGCTGAAACTATATCTATCCGGATTAGAGAGGTTATACTGTATTGACAACAACAAATTACTTATTATTAAGATGAAATCTCTCGTGCAGCTCGGAAAGCGGTTACGGAAAAATGTTTTATAACGCACGATAATAAATATTTGTAAATATATAAAAGTGATGTTATTTATTAGTTTGTTTTAAATAGTATCATAAAGTAAAATTCATTTGGTTTAAATATAAATAAGGAGCACATACCTTCAAGCTATGATCAATGTGCGTTGTTCTAAGTGGAATCTAAATCAGTTGAAATAAGAAAATAGGCAGTAAAATTTTTTATCTTCGGCTGTATTCGTTAACCTGCAATAAAGCTCACTGTTTGTTTCTGCATAGGTAGTCTTTTTTGTTCTTGAACTCGATAAAAAAGTATCAAATTTTTATAAGTTAAAATAAAATTAACGAAATATAGTCGAAATCCCGATAAACTATAAAATAATCGTCATTTTAATCAGAAATAATTCCTTAATTAGGCTTAAGTTCAGTAATTTCAATTCTTACCGAATGAAATATTTATACTTGAAAAATCGTACAAATCGAAATTAACTTTTTAAAGTGCATAGGTATACTAGTCTAAAATTAAACCCTATACCGCGCCTTATTTCCTTTTCCTGAGCTGCTTCTTGTTTGGCTATTGCATGCCTTATTTAAAGACATTGGGTCTAATGCATAAGAACTGATCTTTAACGACCTCAAGCAATGAGCACAACTATACCACATAGGGCTACAGTAAATATTTTTATGCATATAAAATATAACTTTTGCTAAAAATTTTGGAGTCCAAACAAATGCTCAGGTTTTATGCATTATACCCATTAACTTTAATGATGGAAATGGGGAACCAAATATTATGAAGAAATCTAAGGTAGCTCGTAAAAAAATTAAGAGCAGGGACTACGTACGTGGGAGAAAGAATAATGATTCGAATTTAGTAGCATTAAATTCAGGAAATACATTTTTCTATTTGAAAAAATTGTGTTAAAAAAAATTGTTTTTCTAAATAAGAGGAAATACATATCATTGCTTTTAGACGCATAGAGTTTGCTCATAATTTCATGTAGATTATGTATTTGCTATACGATTTTTGCAAGAAAAAATTTACCCGCCCTAATGTATACATACATATGAGTAGGTGAGATGTAAAACTCGTTCGTTACAAAAATTAAAAAAATCAAGATAATGATTGATTCTAGTAGCTCTTCATGAATTTTATAACAAGCAATATAGAGATTGTATCAATGTGTGCTCATTTTTATATTCTTTCATGAGAATTTAAAGTATTCCACTAATTTGGTCCATTTAATCAGCTGCTATACGTTTTTTGCTTTTTTCTATAATTCTGTTAACGTGTAATGAACGAGTTTTGCATCTCACCTACTCATATGTTTTATTTTATATGTTTATTGGGAAATTTAAACCTTTGCCCTCTTTTAACCCCTTATAACTCTTTTCCACTCACTGGTGCCAAGTTATGTCCAAGTTTTGGTCTCAGTACATATGTATATGTTTTTTTGAGAATATCGATTTACACAGATATCAATATAAAATAAAGAGTGGGCAAAATTACACTAAAATCTTTTAGAAGGTAAATAATACATCATTTGTAATAGTCGATTTTTCATAAAAAAAACTTAAATATTTGGACTGGCCGATAGCCAGTAGTTGCTAGTGCTTTCTTTTCTTTAGTTCAGTTTGTTGTAATTTTAATTATAATAAATTTAAAATAATAATAAGAATAATAATAAAAATTGCAAATTTTAAGGAAAAAAACGTCAAATATTCATTTTGCTATTTTCAGCACCAAAAATCGTCAGAATGACTATAAATCGTCAAATCTGGCAGCCGTGTCTGCAACGTTCATCTAATAAGAAAGTTGCCAGATAAAATTATCAAACACGAACATTTCTTAATTAAATATTTTGTTGCCTGTCGTAAGGCGCAAACTATAAACATGGGATTGGTTGAAAGTGCTTTTATTGTGTATTGCAACCAATTCACAATTGTTGTTGGAAACTTTGCTACAGACAGTGACTTGTATATAATAGCAATATATGATTAAAATATGATTTCCAAATGAAGAAGTCCTGGGGGCAAATTACGGCACACGTTATCGAACGAAATTACGAAATAGAATAGAGATAGAGAATAGAGTTTATATGGAAATATTTTAAAATTTCGAACGGTATCGAATGAAGTAATTTGTCCCCTGATTTATACATTTTCTTGTAGGTACTTGGTACTTTCAAATGCATGACTGCAGACCAAATTATTTACTGCAATCAAAAAATTAAAAATATATAAAAATGAGATTTAAATTTATTGGCATTACTGCTACTTCCCTTCTCAATTCAAATAACATTTAATTAAATACAGTTTCATATACTTTTGAAAATTTATTTATATATATATACATATATACTTATAACAAATTTTATTAAAAGAATAAGTGTTCATATTTATTCATCCTTTATTTAATATTAACGCCGTTTCACATCAATAAACCGCAACACGGAATGCAATTTTTATATAAATTTTTTAACTTGATCTATCTGCATACAACTATAACAATTTGTTTAATAACATTTCAGATTTTTTTCTACCAGAGACCCAGTTCAGATTTATATGAAATTAAGTTAAAAAAAAAATTATATAAGTGCATGTTTTATTTGTATTTGCATGCATGGATACCAGTTAACAATACCACTGAAAGTGCAGAAGCAAAAAAAAAAAATAGTACTATTATAAAACACAACCCAACGCAATCATAGATCATTTGTTTCAAGCAGATTTATTTTAAATGCCTGATGAATATTTTATTTCTAGCTTATGTATTTCATTCTGCCTCTGTGGTGCTGCAGCGAGAGTGTTACGACTGCAGCCATTGTTGTTTAACATCTCTTTGCTACATAAATTTCAGACAATAACCACAAAATAAAATAATAATCCTATAAATTGTCGAATGAAAATCTATAAATTTGTTTGTGGCAAAATAGCTTTGCATATTTCTTTTTATTTTCATTAGTTTTATTTTTAACCTAATAAGAAAACTACAAATCTTTGGTGTAGTTTAGTAAATAAAATTTTTAATTTATGGTAATAAATATTTACTGAAATCTAGAAGTTTTACGACGCCAGTTTGTCTAATGGCGAAAATTAATAAGCTTTATTTATAAAACGAAATTAGTGTTTGTGTTTTGTTTGCGTTTTTGATTGATGCAATGTACAATATTTTCTCTATTAATTCTGCTTATTTTTCATTAGTACACAAATTACAATCTTTACCTTCTCTTTCGAAATATTTTACAAATTATGTCATGCAGTCAAATAATTTAGCATTCCTTATTAAATTATTAAACATATTAATTAATTTAAAATAAGGACCATCACTCATTTCATCCATAAATTCTAACTCCCTTAAATCTTTATTGAATTCTCTTTGAATCCTTGAAAATAAATTGCTTGCTTTCTTGACTAAAAACGAAACAAACAAAAATCTAAAATGTGCCATATATCAAATGATTATAGTTGCTGTGCTAGTTGTAGTGCAAAAGAAATAAATGGACCTCATCTGCTTATATTTTAACAAATTCACATAAATTTCATTGCTACTTTTTCTATTATTTTGCCATGTTTTGTTTATACTTTTAGATTATTTAAGTCTATGGCACTTTTTCACACATGAGCTTTTTTTTGTATACTTATAAGTAACCAGATAGTGTTATAATAACCCAGCATTCACAACTGCTTATCAATTTACAACAATTTCGAAATAACAAAAATTGTATGACCAGAAAATACTTCTATATGCAGCAAAGCAAATTTCAATATGGACTTGTGGTTTCAATAAAAAAAAACTTAATGTTTAAAAGCCGCTACGTCCAAGCCATATGCACAATGGGAAAACTTTCATAAATAGCTTTTTGTGCTTTCACACTGACAAGAGTACAACATACACAACAACAACACAGCAGATACCGATGCTTGCTCTTTCTTTGCAAAGAAACAACAACAAATTTAAGAGATTTCAAAGCTGTTTACCTCAAATGCAAATATCAGTGTATGTATGTTTGGACGTAGCTGCTTTAAAGCAATTTAATTATTAACTAAGTGAGAATTGTAACTGGTTTTAATGCTAGTTAACTAAATTTGAATTGAATGCTAGTAACCACCAGACTAAGCTTTTTAAAAACCACAGGAATTCTTCGTTATCAATGCTAATGGTAAAAAAGTGGTTTGCTGAATTTCGATGTGGAATATTCCGAACGTTATGGACTCGCTGGCCTGTATACAAAAAAAAAAAAAAAATAAAGAAAAATTCACAATATGGTGAATGTCTCAGCATATTTTATCACTTGGAAAGCTTTCCGCAAAGTGGTTGCCATAATTGCTTGCAATCCGCTACATATACAATCATGTGACAACTTTGCAAGAGTGTTTGTTGTTGTTTAACTGCCATATGGACAAGTTTCTACGTCATTTCGTAGCCGTGGTTGAAATTTTAATCTACCATGTCATATCAGAGGTCAAACAGCAGTAAAACCTGTAAGTTTATCAGCGTGAATCGGCACTAAAGATAACCAAGGTAGATTTGTCAGCCCTTTAAGTCATGGTGCACGAAGTATAATTCACATTTAGTATAATCACTAGGGTAAACAACATCGGCGAATATTAAAACAGCCTAGGTTTTTAAATTTTTAAAAAGAGAAGTAATCCTCAGGCAATAAACTCCTTCATACTACTATTGCTAGGTGTTGCCTTCTTTAAGAAAGGGATAATGATAGACAAGACAGTTGGTAAAGGAAGGAAAGCTTCATTCTTTTGCAACTCTGTTATTTTTTTCTTTGTAATAATGCAGTGTTTCAGCGCCCCTGGTGTCAGTGAGGTGCATTAAATTTTCAAAGCTGTGCTTATTAGCCATTTTATTGACGATTTTACTTCGCCGATGATTCTGCTACACAATAGCGATAAAGCAGAGCGCTTTGATGTTACATTAGCATTAGTATCCGCTGAAGTCAGTGTAGTTTAGTGGCCGGTATCTACGCCTTCATAGCTTGAACTTTCCTACACCAACTTAAACAAAAGGACACTAATGCACATCTGAAAAGTGCCTGGTATTTTTATTTACTGCCTGTCCCACGATGTCACCAGAAATCGTTCGATCAACAACTTGTATTTGCAAACAACAATAACATTAGAATGTTTGTTGTTGTTTGCAATACAAGTTGTCGATCGAACGATATCTGGTGACATCGTGGGACAGGCCGTTAATGTCTTTGCGGGGACCAAGCTTGAACCCAGTACATTCGGTTTTGTACTCAACGCGCTAACTACTTCAGATTCAATGAGGAATAATAAAAAAACAATTTTTTGCTCCCAAGCCTGCAGAAATAGTTTGGCGGAAAAGATTAGACTTCAATGATAACATCATCTCACAGAAAAATATTTATTTGGATGATCTTGACAAATATAACTTTTTTGTGGAAGTGGGAAAAAATTGGAGATATATTGAACAAAGTTTTTCGATGATAACACTGTTATAAATTAGAGATGGTAAAACCGAGCTTTTAATATAAAAAAGCTTTCACAGTAGTAGTAGTAATACGATGAATCAAAAACAATTCACATATGAACATAAACCTGAAGTTTCCACCACACACAGTGTACGAAACGCAAAAATGCTGATTATGACGGAGTGGTGACCTTCGAAAACAGCATGTTGTTCCGTTCTGCTAGTACTTGAAAGAATAGTTACATACAATTAACTTTGCTGTTATTTGTTGCTTAAAAATTATCACATGTACGAGTAAGTTGACTTACAGAGCTATGCGATCTTAAGCATAATTGAATTATTGACTTGCCCTCATAATTACTATTTTACTTAATTTGTATATACATACATATATGGAACATTTCTCCTTTTTTCATACAAATTTTTTATTATATTTTCAGCAACATTAGTAATGAAATATTCTTTACCAAGTAAATGTCAATTAAAATTCACATTTAAATGTCAAACATTTGTCGAGACCTAGACAAATAGATAGCAAATAAATGAAGCCAGGATATTTGTTATAACAAACCTTTGACTTTGTGTTTGTAGGGAAGCTGCGCAAAATATCCAGTGTACACAAGTTATAGTTATATACATGTATGTATCTGTCCAAGGGATACACATGTGAGTAGCCAGTAAAGGTTTTTCTTAATATGGGTGTGTTTGTATAAATGTGTGAGTGTTTGCGTGTGTGCGAGTGGGTGTTTAGCCAGCTGTATCTACTAGTGTTCGTTATATAAGCATTTTGTGTTGTTGTTGTTATTTTCCCGATTTTTGTTCTTTTAATCCAATTGTCCACAATAATTTGTGCACATTTACCATAAATTTAGGTCATCGTCAGCGGCACAATCATCCATAGTTTTCTTCTGGCTTTTTTATACCCTTTACCAACAAAAATGGTAAAAGGGTATATATAGGTTTGTCATTCCGTTTGTAATTTCTATAATATCAATAAGCGACACATAAAATATATATATTCTGGATCCTTATGCATAGGGAAGACGAATAAGCGATGTCCGTCTGTCCGTCTGTCCGTCTGTCCGTCTGTCCGTCTGTCCGTCTGTCCGTCTGTCCGTCTGTCCGTCTGTCCGTCTGTCTGTACGTGAAATCGGTTTTCCGAAGCTCCCAGAAAAGCTAGAGACTTCGTTCTTGGACTGGTGTGTCAGAAATTTTCCAAAATAGATTGGTATTGAAATTCAGCAAAATCGGACAGACGATTGCAGAGCTGGAAAACGTAAACTTCATTTTGCCATATAAAAGTAACTACCGAAAACAAATTTTTATTTTTTTTAATAAATAAACTTATTTTACACATCAGTACGATTACAACTGGTATTTTAAATTAAAAAAATATAAAAAAATTAAAAAAACGTTTCCAGGGTTGGAAAACTGTAACTTTTTGTGTTATGTAAAATTAACTATGTCTAAAACTATATTAGTATTTTCTCGAGAACCGTACGAGCTACAGACCTGAAATTTGGACACAGTGTGTAGACCTTTGGCCGCTACAACAACAAATACATGAGAGTTGGAAATTAAATGGTGTTCCAAAACGAGCAACGAAAAATGTTAAAATCCCATGTAATATACATACAATTGTATGCATGTATGTATATACACTTGAAATTTGTGAGGTTAGTGTATTTTTATACAGACTACAAAAATTAACACTAAAATTCCAAAAAATTTTAAATAAAGGGTGTTGCATCACTTAATGCAATTTTGACTATGCAATTTTGACAACTTGCTGTATCTTGGAAACCGTAAGAGCAAAACTCTTGAAATTTTCAAAAACAGTAAAACTAAAAAATCAAAAAATTATAAAATCGCCGAACCGAAAAAAATCGCCAAAAACAAAAAAAATCGCCAAAACGAAAAAAAGCACCAAATTACAAAAAAAATTTCTAAGACTAAAATAAATCGCGAATAACCGGAAAAATTGCTAAAATGAAAAAAAAATCGCCAAAATGAAAAAAATGGCCAAAACGAAAAAAACCCCAAAAAACAGAAAAAAATCGCCAAAATAAAAAAACCCCAAAAACAGAAAAAATCGCCAAAATGAAAAAAAATCGCCAAGATGAAAAAAATCGCCAAGATGAACAAAAACCCAAAAACAGGAAAAAAATCGCCAAAATGAAAAAAAATCGCCAAAATGAAAAAAAATCGCCAAAATGAAAAAAAACCCATAATAAAAAAAAATCGCCAAAATTAAAAAAAAACCCCAAAACAGTAAAAAAAATCGCCAAAATGAAAAAAATCGCCAAAATGAAAAAAATCTCCAAAATGAAAAAAAAACCCAAAAAACAGAAAAAAAATCGCCAAAATGAAAAAAAACGCCAAAATGAAAAAAAATCGCCAAAATGAAAACAACCCCAAAATAAAAAAAAAATTGCGAAAATTAAAAAAAATCGCCATAAGGAAAAAAATCTCCAAAATGAAAATAAACCCCCAAAAAGAGAAAAAAAATCGCCAAAATGAAAAAAAATTGCTAAAATGAAAAAAAAATCGCCAAAACGAAAAAAACCCCAAAAAAAACATAAAAAAATCGCCAAAATGAAAAAAACCGCAAAAACAGGAAAAAATCGCTAACATGAAAAAAAATCGCTAATATGAAAAAAATCTCCAAAATGAAAAAAAGCCCCATAAACAGAAAAAAAATCTCCAATATGAAAAAAAAAAATCGCCAAAATGAAAAAAACTCCCAAAATAGGAAAAAATCGCCAAAATGGAAAAAGAATCGCCAAAAAAATTGCCAAAATTAAAAAAAATCGCCAAAATTAAATTAAACCCCCAAAAACAGAAAAAAATCGCCAAAATGAAAAAAAAAACAGAAAAAAATGGCCAAAATGAGAAAAAAAGCGACAAAACTGAAAAAATCGTTTAAACTGAAAATAACTGCGCGAGTCAAAGTCGCACTTTACTGAATTTTTTAATATTAAAGGAATTAAATTAAACTAAGTTTTTTCTTATTTCGTTTTTGCTTCGTTCACTTTACATATTTTATGTATTTTTTAAAAAACTAGATTGGTATCAATAATCAAAAAAATCCAAGATTTTGACTCCAGGGTTGCAAAACTTACACTTTTTGTGTTATGTAAAATTAAATACGTCTAAATAATTAATTTTTCCCTTATAAATTAAATATATTTTATGCTTCTGAAAGAAAAAATTGGCCTATAAAATTATAAAAATGAAAACCAAGGCTCCAGAGATGGAAACTTTGAACTTTTTGTGATAGTAGAGTAACTAAATAAAACTAAGTTTTTTCTTTTTCCTTTTTGCTTTGTTCACTTAACATATTTTATGTATTTTTTAAAGAACTAGATTGGTATAAGGAATTAGAAAAATCCTAAATTATGATTCCAGGGTTGGAAAACTTACACTTTTTGTGTTATTTAAAATTAAATAGTTCTAAAAATTTTTTTCTTTTCCTTTATAAGTTGAATATATTTTATGCTTATGAAAGAAAAGTTTGGCGTATAAATATTAAATATTAAAGTATAAAATTAATTTTTTTTATTTCTTTGTTCATTTAACACACTTTATTAATTTTTTAAATCAGAAAAATCTAAAAGGTTGATTCCAGGGTTGCTAAATTTATTGTTTTTTTTACAAAAGTAACTAGGTAAATTTAGTTTTTTTCTTTTTGTTTACAAGTTTTATATACTTTATGACTTAGAATGAAATAGTTTGGCGTAGAAATTAGAAAAATAAAAGACATAGCTCCAGAGCTGGAAAACCTAAACTTTTTCTGGTATATAAAACTAATTATTACCTTGGTAATTACATATATTCTATATTTTATAAAGAAACTCAGAAAAATTGTTCCAGGGTTGGAGCTTAAAAAGAGTTTCGGTAAAAAAATAACCAAAAATATTTTTTTTCAGTTAAACAGATTTTATGTTTTAGGAAAATCATTACTCAAGATTTTTTATACTTGGTTAATTAATTAATTGGTTAATTTTTTTATGGATATCTAAACTAATTGAAGTATAAACGAAGGTTTGTGCTTATTGAGCTCTCAGCATAATAACTATTAATTTTTAGTAAATGGAAATAAAAATAAAATTTATCGCTAAGGACATAAAGGACATGTTCCGTTTCAGTTTCCTGATACCTTTCCTTTTTGCTGAGCAAATTTCAAACAAATCCTGTAGGAATAAAACGTTTAAATAATACCACGATGTATACCATTTGCAATGGGAAATTTAAATCAAGACACTAAGCAGTTTTGCAACATCAATGATTATTAAATACGGGAAAATATAAAACAAGTTAGTTTACTTGGTATGGAGGTGCAATACTAAGAATATTTTAGAGTTATTAAATAGCAGCACGGTTTTTGAACATCTCGAGGGCGAGTAAACAAGCCCCAATTTATTGGCATTGTATTGACGTGACGTCGATGTTGACTGAAATAAGAGTGAATGTAAAATATATCTTAACCACAGAGTGTAGAGTAAAATATTCAACTATTTCTAATATCGAAAATAAAATAATTGAATCAAATTCTTTAATCGAAAAATACTGAAAAGTCACTTACTATTAATTGCTTTAGAGAAAAAAATTATAAATTTTTTCACAAAACAAATATGTTTGTATGAACGTACGTTGGTAAAGGGTATATAAGATTCGGCACAGCCGAATATAGCACTCTTACTTGTTTTTCTCTTATTTTTATTCATTTATTTTGTTTTTATTTTGTCCCGATGCCATTGCCGTCTGCTATGGCAAAGTATTGAAAGAATATTATTGCATATTAGGGGGAAAAAATTGCCCAATATATTATCTACTGTAGAACATTTAAAAAAGATTATACAAAATAACACTCATATGTTTGGACAATGCCCAATTTTATTTGATTTGTGTTGGTGTACACCAGTCAATGTTTATAAAATATTATTTTGTCTACAAACAGTTTCATCTTTTTTTCTTTTTTTTTTGGACACAACAACTGAAATTAAAGTGCCTGCGCAAAAAGTTATAAGCTTTAAGGAAAAGTGGTAAAGAAAAAAATTTGAAATTTGAAAGAGAATTTATCAAGTAAAAGTGGCGGAAAAAGATATTTATGACAGAAACAAAAAATTATTTTAACAAGCAGTCATACTTGTAGATAAAGCATTATTATTGTAAAGCTTTTGAATTGAATTTTGAATTTAATAGTCCCACATTTTACGAACTGTTCACCGTTTGAGGCAGGAGAACACATTTTCTATATTTAATACAGAAAAAAAAGGGTTTTCCTGGATAGTCCTGAAGAGTATTTGTTTTTTTTCAATAAGGTCTGGGAATTGTTTCATGGGCAATGACAATAGCATACTATTCGAGATTATTCGCAAGTGTCCTTGGAATATGGAATAGCGCAGCTTGAAACAAGATTTGGGCTAAATCCACGATGTCGAAAACGTTCGACTTGTCGCACACTTACATTTGAAACAACAATAAAATATGAAAATTTGTTTTTGTTTTAAATATAAGTGTGCGATAGGTCGAACTTTGTCGAGATCGTGAAATTGGTCCATTGTCTGCCTACATAAAATAACGAGGTATATTTATTTGACATAAAGTCTTTTTAGAAAATACTAAAATATGCAAACACAGAACAGAGATATCCTAGGACACCTGAGTATAGCTATGCTGCTTAGCTATATAAATAAATAACAATGCAATAAAATTATTTTGTATGATGATTTATTTCCCATTATTTTCTTTCCAGCGGCGTACGATTAAATTAATGTTTTGTTTGTGGATGGCTTACAGCCGATTGGCAGTGTTTTCATCTGAAAAAACAATACAAGAACAAATTCAGCAATCGTTCTCATTGTTTTTGTTTTGTTTTTCTTTCACTCACTTCAAAGAACGAAAAGAAAAACAAAACAAACAACTTATTTCGTTTATTTTCATAGTCTGGTTTTAAGTACAAGGAAATCAAAACAAAAACAAATTTATAGCTGTAATAGTGTCAATTATTTTTGTTATGAAAATCACATCCCAACTCCTGCATCGCGCCATAAACAGCATAGCTTTAGACAAAATTTTTTTTTATAAGCTTTGATAGCCTTTTATAATAAAAGTGAACTTTTTTTATTGACTTAAATTTATGCAAATTAAGTAAATTTATTAAATAAGATTTTTATTTTTTTATTATGAGGAAAACTTTTTCTTGACATACTGTATGCTAACATTGGGTAGTATGAATAAAAAAGTATTGCATATTACTTAAAAATTTAAAGTATTACATTCTTTTTTACTTCAAAATTTCCTAGAAGATGACGAAAAAATGGCACACATTCTTTGTGAGTGTATAGTGTCGTCTTGTGTAAGTAAGTAGAAGGCGTGTCTTCCATTCTGAGTTTCTGTGTTCAGATGACATTGGGCGGGCTTCTCCAAACTCTGTGCTAACTTTCATACAAAAAGTCATACAAAAGCTTGAGTTAATTTACAGATCTATGACACAAAAGATCCATCAGGTGTTGCAGTGTCGGTCTTTGGACCAGTACTTTCCCCTATTATAATGTGCTAATGTTCTGCTTAAAAATTTGTTTTAAAATTCAAAATTCTTAGCTTTATATTTTATAATTTCCAGAATTTTGTGTTTTAAAAAATACTTTTTAATTCATACTACCCACTACATTTAAACAAAAATTAAGGAAACGTCTATCTGTTGTTTAAAGCTAAGCCCTAGAACTCTCTCTCACTCCTTCCCATTTTTTAAAGTCGTTACTTGTCTTCACCATACAAAACTAAATAAATAAAAAATATATATTTTTATTAAAGTACAAATAGTTGTGGTCAGTTACAGATAACACATGTGTATATAAAATATCTCAAAAAAAAAAAAAAAAAAAAAAAAAAAAAACAGCGAACAAAACGATGGGAGCAGAATGGTCATACTCGAATTTAATATTTTTTGTTTATTTGGCTGTAATAAATCTTGACTAAAATAGACATTTGCATTCTCTAACTCATATGTTCAGGGAATTGTTATGTGGTTTTTCTACTTTGTTTTATGACTTTTAAATATTTTATATAAATAGCTGTGGATTTAAAGTAAATAAATACAAGTTTATCACTCACAAGGCTTTAATTTTTTATGATTTATTTAAATACGATTTCTGTGATATGATTGGTCTTAATAATTCGAGTATTTTATTTTTTTTTGTGTATAACTGATGCTTGTTAAATATCAAATGAATTCAAGCCGGCTATTACTTAAAAGTTAAAATTTTATAAAATTTTTTGCTTCCGCACAGACAGCAATTGATGAAAAAGCCAGAAAAAAATTCTTACTACCAACTTTTATGTTTTCTTCTTTCAATTTTATTTCTAATTAAAAGTAAACAAAAAGAAACACAAAAAGTTCCAAATATATTACATATTTCATTCTAATATAAAATCTCCAACTGAGCATTATTGCTATAAATAATTTTTTATCTTTGGCTCCAAAAAAAACATCACTATCACTTGTTTGATCAAGTCCGAAGGCATATTGTATTCACAAAATAAACCATAATAAAAAATATCTATAAAAAATTCATATATTCTTTTGTGCCACTAACAACAGAAAAATACAAAACCCATCCACCACATCTAAAAACACATACTGACTGACTGAGAAAATATGGAAAATAAACCATAATCAAATAATATCCATATATGGAAAATTATTTCACATCTAAAATGAAGACGCTCATGAATAATAGAAAAAGGAAAT